>CM056512.1:15295547-16738047 GCA_029783415.1 Anisodus acutangulus
CTAGTATTCTTGCCGCCACCATGAGCACGGGTTTGGCCCGAATTGTCAATAAAACCTGGTGAATTGTTGGAGGACGTCATCATGACTACGGGAATAGCCCTGGTAGCCGCCTTCTTAACCAAACCGACTTCTTCAAAATTAAGCATGAAGTGGGCTTTATAGAATTTTGGGAGAGGGTTACTTTGACGAAGTAGAGTTCCAACGCAACTATAGGCCTCAGAGAGACCAGCAACCATCTGTAGAATAAGACGATCTTCACTAACGGGAGCACCAACGTTGCGGAGTTGGTCCGCCAATTCCTTCAACCTTTTGCAATAAGTCGAAACATTTAAGAAATTTTCCATGTTGACGTGGGAAAATTCCTGCTCAAGTGTAACAGCTCTGGAATTCTGATTATCTTGGAATATGTCATGCAACCTATCCGAAGCAGCTATCGCCGTAGCGTCTGGCTCAATAATCATCTGCAATAGGTCAGTAGAGATAGTGAAACAAATCCACTGAAGTACGGTGGCATGAAGCGTTGTCCATAACTTAGGACCATCCTCGCGTTTAGGCACCTCCGTATCCTATGGAGCCGAGGGGATTATGTGATGGATGACTTGATGTGAACGAGCGTGAATTTTGAACAACTCGGCCCACGTCGCGTATTGGACGTTTTCTATTTCAAGAATAAGAGGTATGTGATTCTTGATGTTAGAAACAACAAGGGCATGGTGAAACGTGTTCTTTGTCGTCGACATAACGAAAGAACAATAGGTGATTTGAGGAGAAAAAACTAAAAGAAAGCCACCGACGATCAAGGAATCCGGGAAGAGAGGCGGAATCCGATTACAAGATCGACGGAAAAAAAAGTTGGAAAGAAAAAATAACCTAGACTTCTGTTACCATGAAAGAAATAATCCCTCGATTATTCTCATTAATGAAAAGAGTATATATACAAATTACAATTTACTATAATAGAAAATCTATTCCTATTCTAATCCCAAAACCCTATTCTAGTAGTACAAGACTCCTATAATTATGGTAAGTATACAATACTAAGTAATACAAATATTCTACACTAAGTATGCTAAAATCGGTACACTAATTACAATGGTAAAAGGACCAAAGTCCCATGATATACACTATGTAATGCAAGTGTATATCACGGGAATATACACTGTCTATCAGTGACCATTGATGAATTTAGTGATGAATATATGTTACAAAAATCGCTTAAATTCCATATTAGTACGATTAATGGACCAAATTGCTTAGGGATAGCGAATTGAGTGCACTACAATTTTTTTTGTTAAGTACAATTTTTCAGAAATATATGTGGTCCAAGTGAGAGATTGTTAGAAATTCTCTATTTAGTAGACTCACATATTTAATATAATTGTACATAGATACGTTATCAATTAAAGACATCCATTTTTTTGATCTAAAAATATGTTATTTTTATGGGATATATATAAATCTTATATTATAAGGTATGAATTTTATACGCATAAAAATCTAGTTAACTCTTCAATTATAATTGATGGGTTCATAACTGAAGAGTTACACATCTTCTGAAAGGTTACACTTGAAGAGTTATGCCTATTTCAAAGAGTTTCCTTACTATTATATACATAGTTGTATCCCTAAGTTTGTTACCAATTTTTTTTATCTCTGTCCCGTTAAGAAGTACCACAAAGAAAGTAACAAAACTTAGAAGCTTCTTCTTGACTTTTTTAGAGCTTATCGCTAGAAAGAAAAAAAGGTTTATGGATGAAGTAATCGGAATGACAAATGGTTACGGTTGCGGAAAGTAGAGAAAGTGGACTAAAATGGTGGATTGCTAATTAGTTGTATGAGTTAATCGTACTGAGGGTTCGAATCCCATGTGGAAACACTTCTTTCTTCCATATTTTGGACCGGAATAATTTTTTAGCAATAAATATGGAAAAATTTCAATCTTAGATTAAAAGACTATGTATGTATGGTCTGAATTGTCTAAACAAGAATTCTTGAATAGTGAACAACCAGGAACAACCATCTCCTTCTATCACAACCCATGAAAACAGGGCATTCGAAGCATCAATCTCATTCTTTAATTTCATCAATTGATTCTTATAATGGATTTAAACTAAGTGACCTTACTATTCTTCTAGTATTTATCAGTATTGTCTCTGTATTCAGATTATATATTGTAAAACAGAAAATGTAAGAAAACAAAATATAGTTTCGAGCCCATAGAACCTTAAAAAGTTTAATCTGCTCACAATTGCCCAAAGTGTGGATTAATTCTTTCCAGGATAGAAAGAAACTCTATTCTGCAATATTGACAATCGAAATTGCATAACTTTAGCAAACGGTAGTAAATCACACGACACTTACTGATTTTCTCTTTGAAAATGATGCACAAAAGTGGAGAGTAAAAGTCTAATTTTTTCAGAGAGTTTTTGTTGTCGTGATTGCAGTGTGTGTTTGAGGCGAAGCCTCTGAATTTTTTTATATATCTATTGAACAGATGCAAAGGCACCTGTTCGGGAAGAAGGTGACCTTTTGTTTGGTCGCGAATTTTCAATTTATAAATGACCATTAGGAAATAATTAATTATTCTACGAATTTTATGTAAAAAAATACCACGTTAATTAATATGAGGAAAGAAAATAAAATAACGAAAATGGAAGATAAATTTGGCCCAAAAAGATTATCAATTAATCAGACTCTATGATAAAGTGACTTAACAAGTCGACACACCTTCTTTTCTTTTTCGGGAACTACAAATCCTTTGGGTTGATTCATGTAGATTTCTTCCTCCAAATCTCCATTTAAGAAGGTTGTTTTCACATCTATTTGATGAATTTGAATATCATACACGAGGCTAACGCTATTAACACCCGAATGGATGTAATTCTCGTTACCGACGAGTAAGTATTAAAATAATCAAGACCTTCTCGTTGTCTGAATCCCTTGATAACAAGTCTTACCTTATATTTGTCAATAGTGCCATCATCTTTCATTTTTCTTTTGAAAATCCATTTGGAGCCTAAATGTTTATTTTCCGGATGAAGATCAACCAATTTCCAAGTGTGGTTGTTTAAAATGGATTCTATTTCACTATTGATTGCCTCTTTTCAACATTGTGCTTCTGCGGAAGACATCACTTACTTAAAAGTTTGAGGATCATTGTCCACTAAGAATGTCAAGAAATCAGGACTAAAGGAAATATATGTTCTTTGACGTCTGCTACGTCTTGGATTCTCCTCGTTAGGTGTAACTTCCTTTGTCTCTTCCTGAGGTCATTTAGATCTTTCGCTAGATGACTCACATTCCTTTTTAAAGGGGTAAATACTTTCAAAAAATTTAGCATTTTCTGATTCAATTACCATATTGACATAAATGTCAGGATTTTTGGATTTATGAACCAGAAAACAATATTTTTACTATTAGTAGCATATCCTATGAAAATGCAGTCAACGATTTTTGGTTCTATTTTTACCCATTTGGGTTTAGGAACTTGCATTCTAGTCAAACACCCCCACACTTTGAAATATTTCAAGTTGGATTTTCTTCCTTTCTATTTTTTATATGGAATGAATTTTGTTTTGCTATGGGGTACTCAGTTGAGTAATCGGCTAGCTGTAAGGATAGCTCCCCCCACAAGTTATGAGGTAAACAAAAGCTTATCAATAAGGCATTCATCATCTCCTTTAAGGTTCAATTATTTCTTTCCACAATTTCATTGAATTGTGGAGTATATGGGGCAGTTGTTTGATGAATAATGCCATATTCCAAACATATTTCTTCAAAAGGAGATTCATATTCACCACTTCTATCACTTCTGATAATTTTTATTTTCTTGTTCAGTTGTGTTTCAACTTCATTTTTGTATTGTTTGAATACGTTAATAACTTCATCTTTGCTATTAAGTGAATAAATATAGCAATATCGAGTGCTATCGTCAATAAAAGTTATGAAATACTTTTTCCCACAGCGAGATGATATTGACTTCATGTCATAAATATCTGTATGAATTAAGTCTAAAGGATCTGAATTCCTTTCAATGGACTTATAAGGATACTTAGCATACTTAGATTCAATACATACTTGACACCTTGAGTTATTGCAATCAAATTTAGGCAATACTTTCAAGTTAATCATTTTTCGCAAGATTTTATAATTAACATGTCTCAAACGTGCATGCCATAAACTATTTGACTCAAGTAAGTAAGACGGAACAATTTTTTTATTAATATCAACTGCAATTACATTGAGTTTGAAAAGGCCCTTAGTGAGGTAACCCTTTTCTACATACATCTCATTTTTGCTAACTACAACCTTGTCGGAAACAAAAACACACACTTGAATCCATTTTTGACTAGAAGTGATGTCGAGACTAAATTCTTTCACAGCTCAGGAACATGAAGGACATTGTTCAGAGTTACAATTTTGTCTGAAGTCATCTTCAAAGCAATTTTACCAATTCCTTCAATTTTTGCAGTAGCGGAATTGGCTATGAAAATTGTCTCGTCGCATCCAGCTGGAGCATAATAGGCAAACAACTCCTTGTTAGCACACATATGGCTAGTTGCACCATAATCTATCAACCATTCTCTTGGATTACCTACCAAGTTGCATTCTTGTCACATCCTCTTTCAGGGACCGTGGTGGCACGTACGTAAACCCACCGATAGGCGAACCACTCCCAATGATTCACATGATATATAATGAAAAGCGAAAAGATAACAAAATATACAATAACTGTCTCCTGATATAAATGCAAAAATAAGTTTGAGAAATAGCAAATCCCCAAAATCTGATCAATCATAGAAGATCACTAATAATCTGATACAAATTTGAATATGGCACGCAGGCCAAAACAAAATTTGCTAATGTGAAAGTCTGAACATGTCTCTTGATCATAAATAAAAGACAAGATAAGGATAGAATATCCAAGGCACGTCGGAGGTAGCATCTCACCCTGAATACTGAATGTGGTTCCCGTTCGGAGTCACACTCGAGCTCGCGAACTGGTAGTAGTATGAGTATCTACACCAGAAAAGATGCAACAAGTGTGGTATGAGTACACAACGTACCCCATTAGGCATCATAGGCTGATAACGACAAAAGATGCGTAAAAAGAGATAAATACCAAGTTGACACCAAATAGCCTTAAGCTAGCAGTTCAATAACCCAATTATTGTCACATTATTTAAGAATGGTTCACAGAATCAACATAAGACCTTGTTCATATAAGATTTCATATTCACGTAAGTCACCCAGTTCCAGAATAATTCAATAATATGATTTTAAGTATCAATGAGTAATTAATAATCTCTTTTTATTGTAACACATCGTACCTTCAAAGTAAGCCTTGTTCATGATCCACGAGTGTAGGAAACCATAATGGGGAGTTTAAGTTGAAAAACCAGGTTCAGTTCTGCAGACGAAATTTGATGGAAGATGTTACGGACCGTAAAATATTTTACGGCCTATCAAATGAACCGTCAATTTCACTTTTGAAATTTACGACCAGACACTAAATTATACGAACCGTAAAATATTTTACGGCCCGTCAAGGCGAATCGTCAATTTCACTATTGAAATTGATGGCCTGTTGGTCAATTGTATGGACCGTCAAATTATTGACGTCCCGTTAATCTTCACCATATCCAAACTCCAGATTTCATAACTCTTTGTAAATTTTCAGAAAATAACAGTACGGTCTGATTATACGGATTGTCAAACTATCGATGGACAATCAATCTGGACCATCAAAATATTGACGGTCGAGACTCTGATCATCGAATAATTGACGGATCGTTAAACGTCCTGTCAAACTCCTCCGACAACAAATAGTATAAATTTGAGACTTATAGCCAAGCGGGTATATATGAGTTGTCTTGTTTAATCCATTACCGCATTACCATAACTGATTTAGTAGAGTTAGAAATGGTAATATTCGATGTATTCATGGGTATGGATTAATTGTCATCATAAGCTAAAGTGGGTTATAGATGATTCCTTCAACAGTAATAAAAATATTATTAGTAACATAATCAATATTTGAAATAAACATATTGATTCGAATTATACCTTCTGCAAGGAGATCATGAATAATCACTTGCAATTCCTGGACCTACGACATGACAGATTTGTTGTCTATCATTTTAAATTTCAGAAATTTGGCAGCAACATATTTCTTCAATCCAGCGTCACCAGTCTTGTATTTCTTGTCCAAATAGTTCCATTATTATTTAGAAGATTTATAGATGCTATAAATACTATACAGACCATCATCTAAATCATTTAGAATATAATATCATCTGGCAGGACCAGAATATCCTCAATAATATACTTTTGCAAATTGAGGGTCGTTAAGTAGAAAAATATCTTTTGTTGCCATCTCTTAAAGTCAATAGCGGAAAACTTTCCGGTCTTTTCAACGGATGTCATTGCAGGCACAGGCGTAGTGCGACTAGATGATGCAACATCCATCGCAGTAGAGTTCACAACATTAGTTGGATCACCCATTTCTATTTTAAAAGGAAAACACAAACATAATTAATCAACAGGCGAAGTTTTTATATTCTTCAAACCAAATTCAAAAATTTATTCACGAAGTTTTTATATCTTCAAATCAAGTGACTTAATGGAGTAGAAAATCCGAAGACTTTAATCTCCAATCAAAACAGAATATAAGATGTAATATATATTTTGTATTCAGATTATATACTGTAAAACAGAAAATGTAAGAAAACAAAATATAGTTTAGAGCCCATAGAACCTTAAAAATTTTAATCCGCTCACAATTGCCCAAGATGTGGATTAATTCCTTCCAGGATAGAAAGAAACTCTATTCTGCAATACTGACAATCGAAATTGCAGAACTTCAGTAAACTCAATAAACGGTAGTAAATCACACGTCACTTACTGATTTTCTCTTTGAAAATGATGCACAGAAGAGGGGAGGAAAAGTTTGATTTTTAGAGAGTTTTCACAAAAATTGTGTTGTCCTTAAAAAATCTGATTAATTGATAATCTTTTTGGACAAAAAATATTTTCCAAAAGAGAATTAAATTGTCTTCAAACTACTTTATCACGGGAAACATTTTTGATAACTTTGTTGTTTATCAAACAAATTAAGAATGGTTTAACCTTATTTTATTTACGTTTGAATTTTTAAAATATTATCTTTTACTTTAAATACAAGTTAAATTAATTAAAGACATAAAGAGATATTAGGTTAGATGCGTCAAACACAATATCTGGGTCAATGTAATAACATTATTTTGTCATTTTAATGAATGTTGCATCTATTTTGACGTTCATTTCTATTTTGAAAAAGGTTCAAATATTCCATCGAAACTATCATAAATGATTCATTTATGCCACTTGTCAATAGTTTGACTCATTTATGCCATCACATTGCCGAAATGGCTCATCCATGCCATTTTTCATTAATGTTGGTTTTACAATACTAGATATGGCACATGGCCTCCAACTAGATTATGGTTGTAGGTGGGTCGGGTGTATGGGTCAATTTTTTTATTAATTTGGATTTTAAATTGGGTTGGTTTAATTAAATGACATAAACCTCTAATTGGGGATCACATGTCATATCTGGTATTGTAAAATCAACGTTAATGAAAATGGCATGGATGATCCATTTTTGTAACTTTGATGGCATAAATAAACCATTTCCGATAGTTTAATGGCATATTTGAGCCTTTTTCGTTTCTATTTTACCATAATTTTTTCATTTTGTATAGAATTTATAATTTATTGACACGTGTAACACACATACGCTAAAACTAGTTATATTAAAAGTGGTAAGCCCTTAAATAAAAAGTTAAATTACTAAAATATAACACCTTGTACCTTCAAACTAAGCCTTATTCATGATCCACGAGTGTAGAAAACCAAAACGGGGAGTTTAAGTTGAAAAACCGGTTCAGTTCTGCTGATGGAATTTGACGACATATTATATGGACCATAAATATTTTACGGCCCATCAAACGAACCATCAATTTCCTGTAAATTCTACAGAACGTCAAATTATTAACAACCTGTTAATCTCCACCGTCCCAGAACTCCAATTTACAACTCTCTGAAATTTCTCAGAAATAATAGTACGGTCCAATTCCATGGACCGTACAATTATTGATAAACCATCAATCTAGACCATCAAAATATCGATGGCCCAGACTCAGACCATCAAAAATTCGACAGACCATCTAATTAACCATTGATTTCTTTGGACAACAAATAGTATAAATTTGGGACTTCATTCTAAAAATCTGTTTTCACAATTCCCAATCCCTAGAATGAAGGTTCTCTCTTCCCAACCATCTCCTATATCAAAGTAAGTCCCATCCATGTATTTCCATGCAATTCTAATCGATTACTATCAATTCCTAAGCAAAATTCACTATTTCTAACCTAGGGTTTTCAAGAAAAACCCAACTCAAGAAATTAAAGTTCAAGCTTTGGGTTCCTTCTTCAATGTTCAGATTTTTAAGACAAGATTTGGAGGGATTAAGGTATGTAGAGCTTCTATCTATGTGTGGGAACATCATTGTTCTTCCCCATGCCACAATTATCCATGAAATTATGAATTTCCATAACCTATGGTTTTATTCAAGTTCATGATAATCCTTCTATACATGTATAGTTATATTCTATGTTATGTCTTGACTTCGCCACTTACATTCATGATATGATATTGTGACTGTCATGAACCTGTAGGTAATCTATGAACCCATGTCTTGATTTACGTGAGTTCTTAAATATAAGTTATGATTATTATCACTCAATTTCATGAAGTCATATATGTTTCTCATGATTTAGACAAGTTATACTATGTGTTTCTTCACATGCTAAATTATAAATTTACAAGTTATGATCTCAAGTTATTTCATGAAATTCATGGGCTTTCAAGCCAACTATTTTCAAGTACATATTTTGGGAGTTGCACAGATTATCGAGAAGACTCAGATAGCCTGAAACTATGTATGCCAACGTAGGATAAGGGTCGCTCCACCAGAGGATGATACCTTCAGATTATTTATTAGCTCCATCATGTTCATGTCTCATACTCTGGCAAAGTACGCGATGACTTAGCTGATCGGGTAGAGATTAGACTCCACATTCACACGTGGTGGTTCATGTCAGTTATGCTAATGCTCTCCCATAGATATACAGATATACAGTTTTTAGATCTTTACTCATGTTATTATACTCATGTTCATGTTTTCAGTTTCAGTTTCAGTTCATGTTTTCAGTTTCAGTTTCAGTTCATGTTCCTATTATTTCATATGTCTGCTTATTATTTTAGTTGCTTTACATACAGTACAATTCAAATGTACTAAACGTCACTTTGCATAGGGCCTGCACTTCACGGTGCAGGTGCTGAGTTTTAGTGAGATGGATCTGCCCAGTAGGATTGCTTTAGTATCAGTTATTTCGGTGAGCCCCATCTCATTCGGGGTGTCAGTCTAGTTATTTTTTTATTATATTTTATTAGTAGATGTATGCTAGGGCCTTGTCCTGGAAACAATTTTGCAGACTCATGTTATAGAGGTTTCATATACTAGACTAGTCTAGTATCATGTCATGTTACTCATATTAGCAGTATTTTCAGACTTATCATGTTTTACTCAGATGATTCCGCTGTTATATTTTCAGACTGTTATTTCAATACCATATTTGAAATGTTTTAAATCATTTCTTTAGCATGTTTTGATTCCCATGTTGACAAGTAAGCCATGTGATTTGCTCGGTCACATGCAATAAGGCACTGAGTGCCGTATTCCGCCCAGGCCATGGTTCGGGGCGCGATATAAAATATTCTTTTGAATTTTTAAAGGAAAAAACTTAAATATGTCATTGAATTATTGAAAATGGCTCGTTTATGTCATTCATTAATACTTTGGCTCATTATGCCATTGTTGTTACTAATATGGCTCATCCATGCCATTATCGTTATTAAAATGGCTCATTCATGCCATTTTTCATTAACACCGATGTTAATGAAAAATAGTATTGTAAAACTGGCTGAAAAAGGGTATGAATGAGCCATTTTGTAACAACGATGACATAAATGAGCCAAATTAATGATGAGTGGCATAAATGAGTCATTTTCGATAGTTCGATTACATATTTGATCCTTTTCCATTAATTAAATACCCTATATAATTAAACTTCCCAATTTACTTAAATACCATATTTACCAACTAAAAAAAAACTAACAAACGCCAACGCTTGCTTCCTTCGGTGCTCTGCAAATATTTGCTGCAGAGACCTCTTCCCAACATACACATCCTTTTCTAGTTTTACAGTATATATATGGAGACACACTTAATTCACACATTGATGTATATACAGATACCCTTGGCATAATCTGGCATCTGCTTCTATTGATGTTTTATAGTTTTTCTGTATCTCTTAATACTAAATCACCATCTATATGATCTAACTGTCTAATGGTTACTATTTATTACATACAACTAGGAGTTCTTCACCAATGGGTAGGTGTAACGACCAATCCAATCATTTTTAGCTAAAGACCTTTATTTGCTTGTTTGACCCTTCCCGTAGACTTTGTGTAAGATTTGTGATGCACATGGATGGGTGACACAAATCCCGAGGTCTATTTATATACATTTTTGATGAAAAACCCAAATCTAGAAACTTAAAGTTGGATAGTTTGACTCAAAGTTGACTTTTGGCTAAATGGGTTTACTTTCAGATTTCATCGCTTGCGGTAGTTCCGGAGGGTCATTTATGACTTAATCGAGTAATTGATTTGATTCCTGAGGCAATCAAATGTATTTTGTGGCCTTATTTGTAAAGTTTGGATTTTGATTTCTCCTGGATGATTCTTTAGAAAAGTATGCCTTAGCTCAGTTAAATGGGAAATCTGCGGGTACGAGCGAGTGTTTAATATAGTTTACCTAGTCGAGCATGTCTGGTTTGTGTTCGAGGGGTCTCAGGAGTGTTTCGGGTGTTGGATATGAGTATGGACTGATTTTCCCATTGCTGGTATTTGGTGTCTGACGCGATGACACCAGTGTCTGCTCCGATGGGTCCGTCTTAGCTAGATGTTAGATCTCCAAAGCAGGAGTCGGGGAGATATTGGGTGTCCGTCGTGGCAGATGATTTGTCCGCAGGGGCGAGTTCCCTACCATAGAGTCGTGTTCATCATGGTGCTGGGTGAGGTGTCAAGTGACACTGCCCCAACGAGGGGTTGGTCAGCCATAACAAGTCTCTGTTGGGGCGGAAGTGCTATATCAGGTGTCCTATAAAATCTTTAGGTTAGAATTCTTTTCCCAAAATAGAAAACCTGAGACTAGAGCCGTCATAAGAGCAATTTCAAAGGTTTAGGAGCATTTTCATCCTTGGGGTAAGTGATTCTTCCTTTGTCGATTAAGTTTATGATTTTAAGTTCTTTATTAATGGTGATATAGTATGAATATAAATTGGGAAAGATAAGTTATGCATGTTTGTGGGATTAAGAGAGTTATGTTATTGATTAATGGAGGCCTATGGATTAGTTTACTCGTATTATTGTGAATTAGTGATGGATATTGTTAGAAGATCATGTTTTAAGTCTTAATTTGGTTGTAGGAGGTTATTTCAATTGGGGAAAAATTTCTAGGGTTTCAAATTGGGGCTTTTCATATATTATCCAATTGAGGGTTCAAATGTGTATATATTTTCAATTAACTTAAGGATGTGACTACTTAGTATGTGTTCTTATTATTTGAGTATTAAAGTTCGAGTCTTGGTAGCATGGGCCCAGGATGGGTATTTAAAGTCTTGCTTTATGTTGTGTTAGCCTTATATTAACGATATTATATGCGTGATTAGACTTGGATTATCATGAGGCGCAGAGGAAGGGCAAGGCTATCATTGAGGCTTGATCATGTAGCACTCTTGTTTGACCTAGAAGTAGGCTACAATTTAGGTTTTCGAAACTTCGATAGTGGTGCATAATTAGTTATAAATATTGAGGGATTTTGGGCATGTTTGGGGGTCCCGCTCGGTCGGTTGTGATGAACGTTTGAGTGTGTACCGGTGTTGAATTATGTTGATGTGTGATTTGGGGAATCAACCTTGTGCTGGTTCCGACTGCTTCTTATTTGGGCTTGTCACCATATGTGGGCTTGTCGTCATATTTGCTATCATTTATTTACTCATCACACATGCTTTCTATATGATATCTTGATTCTGACTTGGATTATGCAAATGTGTTGTTAAATCGTGAAAGTATGTGACATATCATCTCTATACTTGATTGCATCTCATTATATCCTAATATCTTGCGTTGTATTATCATTTGCATTCATACACTTATGATTCTATGATATTAATATGAGAGTGGTATGGATATGCTGTGGGTCCAAGAGACCGGAAATGTAAGACTACTATGAGATTATGGCATATTAAGATGATATCAATACGCGGGGAGCGAAGTTGCACGCCTGCAATATGATAAGACTCGATAATGAGTCTTGGGCTCTAGTCAGATTTGTGTGTGGAATTTTCGCTGGCTAGGAGCGGTATATGGATTTTGCGGGTCCCCCATATTGAGAAAGGTACCTTGCATATGCATTGCATTCATATCATACATATTCCATTTTATTGATAAACTGTGATTGGACTTGTATTTGAGGTGGTGGTTGATAACTTGACTAGATTTTGGAATTTGAAGAATTATACATACTACTTGATACCTGAATTGTTGTTGAACTCTATGAACAATAGGTGAGCTATGTGATTTACTTGGATTATTGAATTGTTAGTATATGATTACTTGGTGTCAACTTGATATTTATCTCTAATTATGTATCTTTCATCATTGTCGGCCTATGATGTCTACGGGGGTACGTTGTGTACTCATGTTACATTCTTTTTGGATGAAGATTCAGCACCTTCCACCTCCTCAATACCACATGGCCGAGTTTGATTAGTGGATCTCCAATATTCAGGGTTAGGATTCTATCTCCAACATACCCTTAAGTGTTATATCTATTTTAGTCTTTTGTTGCATTTGAGAGACATGGCAGACTTTCTTAGACTATTTATGTTGGTTTTGGCCTGCATTCCTATTCACACTTGTATCAGATTTATTAGTGCTCTTGTATCTACAGACTAGATCACTTGGGGATTTCTTGATGTATCAGACTTATTCCTTCTTCCGCATTTAAATTATGAGACAACATATGTAGTATTTGCTATCTTCCGCTTTTATTTATATCATGTCTTGTGAATGATTGTGAGTGGTTCTCCTACTGGTAGGATTATGTAGGTGCCACTACGATTCTTGAAAAAGGGTCGTGACAAAGTTGCTATTAGAGCCTTAGGTTAAACAGTCTTAAATACAAGAGTAATTTCTAGTAGAGTCTTGCGAATTGGTGTGGAGATATTCATACTTATCTTTTAGAGGGTGTGGGACATTTAGGAAATTTCACTTTCTTCATTCCTTTCACGCTAAGTTGAATCAAATTGGTATCTGACCTTTGTTTCTATTCTCTCACAGATGGTAAGGACTCGTACCGATGCAGTAAGGGAGGATTCACCAGCCCCGACTTTGGTGGTAGACAGTCGCGGTATAGGTCATGCTCAGGGTTGAGGTAGAGCCAAAGCAGCCGCACCAGCTCGGGGCGGGGCATAAAAATCCAGTCAGGCTCTTGCTAGATCTATTTCCCTTGAGCCAGTTATTGAGCCTAAGGATGATATGCTAGAGGACGAGATTGGGCCAGCCCAGGATTAGCCTGGATGTATTGCTACTCCTGTTCTGCAGGATACACTAGTTAGATTATTGAGTGTTCTTGATGGTTTTGCTCAGACATGCATACATCCTACTACTCCGAGTAGTTCTCGAACCTATGTGGGAGAGGGACAGACTCATATCCTTGAGTTTTATACTCCCAGCCTGATGAGGTTCATGCTCTAGAGTTTGGTCCCTGGCCTATTGGAGGAACATCTATGACCCGTGATGAGCGGAAGATTTGGGAGCACTTTTTCGAACATGAAACCTCCAGTTATTTATGGACAGCTCGAGGAGGATGTGTACGAGTTCATCATGAGAAGCCATGAAAGGTTTCATACTCTGGGTATTGTTAAGTCACATGAAGTTAGTTTTGTGGCCCTTTAGTTTTTGGGGGATGTGAAATAGTTGTGGAGGGCGTATGTTGATTACTTACCTGTGGTGTCGCCTCAATTGACATGTGTTAGGTTCTATAGAGTGTTTTTTGAGAAGTATGTGCTTTTGAGCAAGCGTGATGATTTTTAGAAGATTTCGCAGGGCAATTATACAGTTACATAATATGGGACTCGTTTTCATGCCTTATCCATTTATGTAGCACCTTTGCTACCTACTGAGGCAGAGCAAGTGAGATATTTTATTAGAGATTTGATTATTCTACTTCAGTTGGCTACATTACAGTTGCTGGCTGCTGGAGATTCTTTTGAGACTGTAGCTGAGCATGCTAGGATGGTGGAGTCTGCAAAAGGCAAGATATATAAACATGAGTCTGATAAGAGGGCGAGGCGACATGGACAGTTCAATGGTTTTACTTCCCATGATTATGGGTATTAGGGTAGATATTAGCAGTCGCAGCCCAATAGACCAATTCAGGTAGCTCTTCAGATTATTGATGGTGGGGGCCAATCTTTGAAGGGTTCTCAATCTAGATATTCAGACCATGGTGGTTCAGATTCTTCTATCTCCATTCAACAACCCTCAGTTGCCAAGACTTTATGGATATGGAGAGGTTAGGCATTTCAGGAGAGATTACCTTAGACAATTTTCGGGTGCCTCTTGTACACCTAGGACCCCAGCAAATACATCTATAGGTGGTAGTCAAACTAGCCGGGAAGGATCTCAATCGATCCATGATGGCCATCAGTCTGGTCGGTAGATCCCAGTCAAGAAGAGATGGAGCTCATTCAGGCTGAGGTAGCCAACAGGGTACACAGTCTGAGGTAGGGCGCACTTATTGCTATGCATTCCTTAGTAGGGTTGAGGCTGAGGTATCAGACCCAGTCATCATTGGTATCATCTCAGTCGATTATCGGTCTGCTATTGTGTTATTTGATCCTGGGTCTACATTTTCTTATGTGTCTGCCTACTTTTATACTAAATTAGAGATGTGGTGTGATATGCTTGATATTTCTATTCGTGTGTCTACACCAGTCGATGATTCTGTGATTGTAGATAGAGATTATCTCATGTGTGTAGGTCTTTCATGGGTTATGAAACTTGGTTAGATCTGGTCATCTTAGATATGGAGAATTTTGATGTTATATTAGGTATGGATTGGCTATCACCATATCATGCGATTCTCGATTGTTATTATAAGATGGTCACGCTAGCTATGCCTGGTCTTCCGAGGTTAGAGTCGAGAGGAGCTCCCAACCATGTTCCTAGGAAAGTGATTTCTTACATCCGGGCTAGAAAGTTAGTGGACCGGGGTTGTTTGTCTTATCTTGATCATATTCGGGATACTAGTGCGGAGACTCGTTCTCTTGAGTCAGTTCCGGTAGTTAGTGAGTTTGCCAAGGTCTTTCCTTGAGACTTATCGGGTATGTCTCTAGACAGAGATATTGACTTCTATATTGATCTTAAGCCGGGTACTTGACCCATTTCTATTCCTTCGTACCGTATAGTTCCAGCCGAGTTGAGAGTTGAAGGAGCAGCTTTAGGATCTGTTGACTAAGGGCTTAATTCGACTGAATGTATCTTCATGGGGTGCTCATGTCTTGTTCGTGAAGAAGAAGCATGGAACCATGCACATGTGCATTGATTATAGGTAGTTGAGCAAGGTCACTATCAGAAACAAGTATCCGATTACATGTATTGATGACATGTTCGATTAGCTTTAGGGTGCTTTTGTGTTTTCAAAGATTGACTTGAGGTCTAGGTGTCATCAACTGAAGATCCAAGATGAGGATGTTCACAAGATGGCTTTTCGGACTCGTTAAGGGCATTATGAGTTTCGGGTGATGTCATTTGGGCTTACTAATGCCCCCTACAACGTTCATGGATTTAATGAATGGAATATTCAAGCCGTACTTGGATTTTTTTGTGATTGTGTTCATTAATGACATCATGGTATATTTGAAGAGTCAGGAGGACCATGAGCGTCATCTGAGAGTGGTCCTTAGGATTTTGAAGGAGAAAAAGCTATTTGCCAAGTTTTCAAAGTGTGAGTTCTGGTTGAGTTAAGTAGCACTCTTAGGGCATGTGATGTCTAATGATGGGATTATGGTTGACCCAAAGAAGATAGAGGCAGTCAAGGAGCGGCCTAAACTGACTTCTGTGATAGTTATTTAGAGTTTTGTGGGTCTTGCTAGCTACTATTGCTAGTTCATCAAGGGTTTCTCTTCTATCACTTCGTATTTGACACGGTTGACTAAAAAAGAAGTGCCATTTCAGTGGTCTGATTAGTGTGAGAAGAGCTTTCAAAAGCTCAAGACTCTTTTGACCACGCCCTGATTTTATCCTTTCCGGTGGAGGGGAAGGACTTTACTGTGTATTATGATACTTCGATGATTGGGTTGGGGTGTGTGTTGATGTAGGAGGGTAAGGTGATCGCTTATGCATCGAGGCAGTTAAAGGTCCATGAGAAGAACTACCCTGTTTATGATTTGGAGTTGGCTGCTGTTGTGTTTGCCTTGAAGATTTGGAGGCATTACTTGTATGTCATTCATTGTGAGGTGTACACCGACCACCACAGTCTTCAGCACATGCTTAATCAGAGGGATATGAATTATAGGCAGCGTCATTAGATGGAGTTGTTAAAAGATTATGACATGGCCATTTCGTACCATCTAGGCAAGACCAACGTGGCGGTAGATGTCTTGAGCCGAAAGGCAGTCAACATGGGGAGTTTAGCTTATTTGGCTACTTTTGAGCGTTTTTTGGCATTTGAGGTCCAGTCTCTAGCTAATCATTTTGTGAGACTTAATATTTCAAATCTGGCTAGGATTCTGGCTTGTGTAGAGGTAATGTCATCTCCTTTGGATCAGATTTGGACTTACCAGTATGATGACATGAAGTTGTGCAAAATCAAAGTCAAGGTGATGAGTGGTGAGGCCAAGGAGGCCATGATTGGTAGTAAGGGTGTTCTGAAGATCAAGGGTAGAGTATGTGTGCTTCATGTGGGAGACTTGATAATATTGATTATGTAGGAGGCCCACAGCTCTAGGTATTCAATTCATCCAGGTGCTACTAAGATGTACCATGATTTGAGGCAGCACTATTGGTGGGGTAGGATGGAGGTAGACATTGTTAATTTTCTGTCTCGGTGTCAGAATTGTCAGCAGGTCAAGTATGAGCACCAGCAACCCTGTGGTGTATCTCAGAGGATGCCCATTCCCGAGTAGAGTTGGGAGAGGATTGTCATGCATTTTGTTGTTGGGTTACCCAAGACTTTGGTCAAGTTTGATACTATTTGGGTCATTGTTGATAGGTTGACCAAGTTCGTGCATTTTATTCCGGTCTAAATGACTTATAATGTAGAGAAGTTGGCTAAGATATAGATTCGTGAGGTTGTTCGTATTTATGGGGTTCCTATTTCTATCATCTTAGATTGGGGCACTCTATTCACGTCGCATTTTTGGTAGACTTTGCAAAAAGAGATGGGTACTCGTTTGGATCTCAGTACATCATTTCACCCTCAGACTAACGATCAGTCCGAATGAACTATTCAGGTATTGGAGGATATGTTACGAGCATGCGTGATTGATTTTTGTGGTCATTGGGACTAGTTCTTACCTTTGGCAGAGTTTGCATACAATAATATCTATCACTCCAGTATTGATATGGCATCGTTCGATGATTTATCTAATAGGATATTTCGATCTCCGATTAGTTGGTTTGATGCATTCGAGGTTCGACCTTGGGGTATAGATTTGTTAAGAGAATCCTTAGAGAAGGTAAAGATGATTCAGGATAAGCAACTAATAGCTCTGAGCAGGCAAAAGGAATATGCATACCAGAAGGTTTGAGATTTTGAGGTCATGGTTAGTGATAAAGTTCGTTTGAAGGTCTCACCCATGAAGGGTGTGATGAGGTTCAGAAAGAGTAAGATGTTGAGTTCGAGGTATATTGGGCTTTTCGAGATTCTTCAGAGAGTTGGGGATGTAGCATATGAATTGGCTCTGCCACCAGGTCTTTCAGGCGTTAACCCAATTTTCCATATATCTATGCTGAAAAAGTATCATGATGATGTTTCTTATATCATTAAAGGGGATTGTGTATTGCTTGATCAAAATTTGGAGTTTGAGAAGGAGCATGTGGCTATTTTGGATAGACAAGTGAGAAAGTTGAGGTCGAAGGAGATAGCTTCTGTGAAGGTTTAGGAGAGGCATCATCCTATTAAGGAGGTGACTTGGGAGACCGAGTCTGATATGCGAGCAAATATCCTAGCTTGTTTACTACTTCCGTACGTTCCCTCTGTTCATTTCTCTTTGTTAGAAGATGAACGCAATTTTAATTGGTATCTGATGTAATGAACCGTCCAGTCATTTTTAGCTAAAGACCCTTATTTTCTTGTTTGACCCTTCCCATAGACTCTGTGTGAGATTTGTGATGCACATGGATGGGTGGTACGGATCCCGAGGTCTATTTATATACATTTCGGATGAAAACCTAAATCTAGAAACTTAGAGTTGGATAGTTTAACTCAAAGTTAACTTTTGGTTAAATGGGTTCATTTCCGAATTCCGTCACTTTCGATAGTTCCGGAGGATCATTTATGACTTAGTCGAGTCATTGGTTCACTTCCGAGACAATCAGATGTATTTGTGGCCTTATTTGTGAAGTTTGAATTTTGATTTCTCCTGGACAATTCTTTAGAAAAGTATGCATTAGCTCGGTTAAATGGGAAATTCGAGGGTACGAGTGAGTTCGTAGCACTGTTTACATTAGACGAGAATGTCTAGTTTTTGTTCGGGAGATTTGGGAGTGTTTCGGGTGTTGTAGAGGAGGTTGGACTGATTTTCCCATTACTAGTATCTAGTGTCCACCGCGGCGACACTAGTGTCTGCTCCGGCGAGTCCGCCTCGATGAGAGGTTGGCTCATCGAAGTGGGAGTCGGGGAGATGTTAGGTTTCCATAGTGGTAGAGGATTTGTCTGCAGGGGTGCCCCGGAGTTGTGTTCGCCGTGGCACTGAGAGAGGTGTCGAGTGACACAGCCCCAATGAGGGGTTGGTCCGCCGTAGCGGATCTGCTCCAACGGAGTCGATTCTGCTAGGGCGGAAGTGATGTATCAGGTGTCTTATAAAATCTTTAGGTCAGAATTCGTTTCTTAAAATAGAAAACCTCGAGACTAGAGCTGTCATAAGAGTAATTTTAGAGGTTTAGGAGTAATTTCGTCCTTAGGGTAAACAATTCTTCCTTTGTGGATTAAGTTTATGCTTTTAAGTTCTTCATTAATGGTGATATAGTATGAATATTGGGGAAGATAAGTTATACATGTTTGTGAGATTAAGAGAATCTTACTTGTATTATTGTGAATTAGTGATGGATATTGTTAGAAGATCATGTTTTATGGCTTCATTTGGTTGTAGGAGCTTATTTCAATTTGGGGAAAATTTCTAGGGTTTTGAATTGGAGATTTTCATATATTATCCAATAGAGGGTTCAAATGTGTATAGATTTATAATTAACTTAAGGATGTGACTAAGTATGTGTTCTTAGTATTTGAGTATTAAAGTTTGAGTTTTGGTAGCATGGGCTCGGGATGGTTATATAAAGTCTTACTTTATGTTGTGTTAGCCTTTCTACGATATTATATGCGTGATTAGACTTCGATTATCATGAGGCGCAGAGGAAGGGCAAGGCTACCATTGAGGCTTGATCGTGTAGCGCTCTTGTTCGGCCCAGAGGTAGGCTACGATTTAGTTTTTTGAAACATCGATAGAAGTGTGTAATTAGTTATAAATATTAAGGAGTTTTGGCCATGTTTAGGGGCCACTCAGCTGGTTGTGATGAACGTTTGAGTGGGCACATGTGTTGAACTATGTTGATGGGTGATTTGGGGAATCAACCTTGTGTTGGTTCCGACTGCTGCTTATTTGGTCTTGTCGTCATATGTGGGTTTGTCGGCATATTTGCTATCGTTTGTTTACTCATCACACATTCTTTCGTAATGATATCTTGATTCTGACTTGGATTATGCAAATGTGTTGTTGAATCGTGAAAGCATGTGACATGTCATCTCTATACTTGATTGCATCTCATTATATCCTGATATCTTTCCTTGTATTATCATTTACATTCATATACTCATGATTCTATGATAATGGTATGAGAGTGGTATAGATATTTTGTGGGTCCAGTAGGCCGGAATGGTAAGACTACTATGAGATTATGGCACATTGAGATGATATCAATACGCGTGAAGTGGAGTTGTACTCCTGCAACATCATAAGGCTCGACAATGAGTCTTGGACTCTAGTCAGATTCGTGTGTGGAATTCCGGCTGGCTAGGAGCGTATGGACTTTGTAGTTCCCCCATGTGTGTACGGATCATAATAAAACCTTGATGTATTGTATACCAGGTTGAGAAATGTACCTTGCGTATGCATTGCATTCATATCATACATACTTATGCCATTTTATTGATAAACCGTGATTGTACTTGTATTTGAGATGTTTGTTGATAACTTGACTAGATTTTGGAATTTAAAGAATTATACATGCTACTTGATACTTGAATTATTGTTGAACTCTATGAACAATAGGTGAGCTATGTGATTTACTTGGATTATTGAACTGTTAGTATAGGATTACTTGGTGTCAACTTGATATTTATCTCTAATTATGTATCTTCCGTCGTTGTCAGCCTATGATGTTTACGGGGCTATGTTGTGTACTCGTGCTACCCTTGTTGCATTCATTTTGGATGCAGATTTAATACCTTCCACCTCTGCATCATCACATGGCTGAGTTCGAGTAGTGGATCTCTAGCATTCAGGGTGAGGGTGCTATCTCTAGTATACCCTTTAGTGTTATCTCGATTTCAGTCTTTTGTTGCATTTGAGAGATATGACAAACTTTCTTAGACAATTTATGTTGGTTTTGACCTGCGTGCCTATTCAGACTTGTATCAGATTTATTAGTGCTCTTGTATCTGCAGACTAGATCACTTGGGGATGTCTTGGTGTTTCAAACTTATTCATTCTTCCGCATTTATATTATGAGATAACTTATGTAGTATTTGCTATCTTTCGCTTTTATTTATATCATGTCTTGTGAATGATTGGGAGTGGTTCTCCTACCGATGGAATTATGTAGGTGTCACCACGATTCTCGAAAAGGGATTGTGACAGTAGGATATCTATCTACACTTTTTATTATTTGAAATCTGCATATTGAGTGGTGTGATGTATCTACCAATTTTTCCAGTCACAGCGTAGTATCTGATCAACTTTAGATTTTGGAGGGTTCGAACTTTGAAGACATTTACAAAGGGATAGCTAATTTTTCCCTTTTAAGGTAGCTTGGGGAAGTTTGGTGGCAGAGCCCAAAGGTAGTTTTTATTATGAGTTTGTGTATAAGTTTTAATTATATGGTGGGAGGATCCCATTTAGGATTAAGGTTAATTAATTGGAGAGAAGTTATTGGGGCGTCAAAACAAACCCCCCAGTTTTAAAAAATATATTTTCATCCACCGATTTTAAAAAAATATAAAAATAATAAAATAAAATTATAACTATTCCAATCTTTCAAACCAGCCCCCAAGTTTTTAAAAATACTCTTTTATCTGATCAAATTATTAATAATTTCCCAAAATGGCAAAAAACCAAGCTGCCCAACTACTTCTTCTTATTCATGTCTGCCACCATTAATTCTCTTCCCATAGCTCATTACTGATTGTAAAATTGCTAATATTCAGTTATTTCCTCACAACCACAAATTCTACAATCCATTGTTGCTATGCATTTGTGGAGATCAAATTTTGTGGTTCTGCAAATTTGAATCAACAATAAAAAATTTCTAGTTATTTCCTGTTTAATCATCTCTATTGTAGAATATTTATTTAATTGAAGTTATTTTAGACGAGTTATTTTTTTATTAGTCTAGTTTACTTGTTATGGAAGATGTCATTGTAGTAGGCAGAGAATATTATGGTGAATGGGTGGAGACTTCAGATTGTTGGATCTGGCATTCGAGAACAAAGCTGATAGTACCAATTGAAATTCAAAGGCCATGTACATATAAGAAGTTGGTTGAAAGCGTCATTGAAATTGGTCAGCTAAAATGCTCGCCCAACGACATAACAATTAGTTATACGATTAGTGTGGTATCTACTAGGGAAAAAAATAACTCATGCATTCATAAAGACGGATTATCATGTCCGGCTATATCTTTTTGATATTGCTTGTGATGGTTCTAGACTCATTCTAAGGTTAAATGTGGTTGAGAGTTCTGTTGTAGGTTCAAATTCCATGGCGGCAACATCACCCCCACCACCACCATCTTTATTTGTTGAAAAATCCAAGAATAATCATTGTCAAGAAAATGATGACGATTTTGCAATCGATTTCAATAAATATGGCTCATCGGAGTATGCTACAACACATCTCAGCCAAAGCCTTATCGATGACACGAGTTTTTTTCGTGGGCAGACATCAATGATCAGATAGGCGTTTGTAAATGCATTGATGCCAACTTTCATGAAAATAAATAATTGATCGTAGAAAAGGTGTCAAAGACACACTATGCATACCGGGGAAGCATCTATATCCAGGAAGGGGAGATATAAATGATAAATGTGCACAAAATGTGACCACAAGAAGACCACCTGCCCAAAGGCTTTGTCACACAATAGAGACTGGTTTGTTTTCCTTCAAGTTGTTGTAATAATTTTTTAAGTTGTGTTTTAATTTTTTTAATTTGAACTTCTTGAATTTTTTGTGTTATGTTGTGAACTTGGAATTTCTATTGTATTGTCAAGATATTGAATTAATCAAACTATTTAGTGTTCCTGTTATGTTACTTTTTTAGAATAGATGATAGGCAAACTGATCACTAAATTGCCTTTACAGTTACTAGAACTTGAACATGGGCAAAGTAAATTTATACTGAAAACTGGAAGTAATACGAAATAGTAAAAGAAAATATTATCATTAGCATTAATATACTATGAATGAATACATCCGAGAGAGAATAGGAAATACGCTATATAACTAATTATTATGAAGGGGTGAATTGGTCGGGTTGTTTAAGTTTGCATTATGAGGGGGAGAATTGGTAGGACTGTTGAAATCTACATTAAGAGGGGGAGAATCCAGAGGGCAGTTGAATTCTGCAAGAGCCTGTCCTCTTTCCTTAAGAAGTATAGTGAGTATCCTCTCTATTCTTCTGGCGGCCTTATTGCGTTCTTCAAAACATCCTTCATAACCCCAATTTTTAGTGTTTCAACGATTGATCTCATTATTTATATCCCTTCTATCAGTTTCTAGACCTCTAAAATCTCATAATGAGGGACTTATCATTTGTCTACATAACCCGGGGGTGCCGGAGCTATGTCATTTGGTAGTCCATTAGGTATACCATTTGTTAAGCCATTCCCTTGATCCATATCAAATTTGTCGTATGGTATTTTGGGTAATGAAATTCGTGAAGAAGTGTAATTGTGAATGTCACTAAAATCGTGAAGCAGTATTTATAGACCCGAAAAGGGCACCTTGAAAGGTAAAAAGACACCTTCAAGTGAGGCGATACCTTTTTATATGCCTTAGATATCTGTACATATTATAATAACTACCCCTTATCAGGAGAGGTTTCATATATGTGTGTGTTCTAATAGACTGTATTTGGATTATAATACACTATAAGGACCATTGTCATTCTAATTTTCCCCAAACAAGGCATATGTACGTGAAGCAACACCTTATCAGAAGAGGTTTCATAAGTGTCTTCTAATAGATTGTATTTGGATTATAATTCATTATTATGACCATTGGCAATCTAATTTTCTCCGAACAAGGCACCTTTACGTGAAGCAGCACCTTATCAGGAGATGTTTCATAAGTGTTTCTTCTAATAGACTGTATTTGGATTATAATATACTATAAAGACCATTGCTATTTGAATTTTCCCCGAACAAGGCACATTTACGTGAAGCAACACCGTATCAGGAAAGGTTTCATAAGCGTGTCTTCTAATAGACTGTATTTGGATTATAATATACTGTAAGGACCATTTCCATTCCAATTTTCCCGAAGAAGACACCTTTACGTGAAGCATCACCTTATCAGGAGAGGTTTCATAAGTGTGTTTTCCCAACAAATGACATAGCTTCGTATGTCCATACATATAGTACACAAATAAATAGAATAAGCATTAAGATAGCAATCACTAATCTATAATAATATAATCTGCATATTAGTTCATAATAAAATACTTACAATGAAGGCCCAAGGTTCGTCATAAAAAGCATAGTATGGTGGTTTCTTTTGTTTACAAGATACTTTATACATCTTGGGAATGTCCGATTTTGTCAATATTCAAAGGTTAGCTTTAAGCATTCCTTTCCCCATGGATATTTGTCAAAGAATTTAATACTATTCGCCATGGTGATCCACTTCTTATCAACCTTTTTTGCAACACCGCGAGCCAAAAAGATGGTATGGACAAACACAATCATTACAACCTTATGCTTCTCTAAATTGATCAATTTACGTTCTTTTAGAACCAATTCAAGCAGCGCACCAGTGATCAACCCCATTTTTTCGATAAGCTTTTTTAATTTATTCCAAAAACTCAAACCTCTTGAGAAAATGATCTTCTTCGTTTCCTCACTGGGTAAAGCTCCACAATTCAAACCTGTGCTCAGTGCAAACTTCCTCAACCCAAAATAATAGGGCACTCTCTCCACTATGAACCACATCTCACGCTTCTTCTTATTCTCCATAACATAACGAAGAAGAAGAGAATGAACAAATTTTCCATTGAATCCATTCCATTGACTTAGCCCTCCATGTGGTCAATCCATACCTTGCGAGGTGTATGGACATCTCATTAACATTACCTTCTTCTTCTTCTTCTTCTTCTTCTTCTTCTTCTTGTGGTCAATCCTTACCTTGCGAGGTGTATGGACATCTCATTAACATTATCTTCTTCAGCTTAGCCCTCCATGTGGTCAATCCATACCTTGCGAGGTGTATGGACATCTTATTAACATTGTCTTCTTCTTCTTCTTATCCCTCCATGTGGTCAATCCATACCTTGCGAGGTGTATGGACATCTCATTAACATTGTCTTCTTCTTCTTCTTCTTCCTCCTCTTCTTCTTCCTCCTCCTCCTCCTCCTCCTTCATCCTCCTACTTCCTCCTACTTCCTGCTTCATCCTGCTTCCTCCTTCCTCTTCCTTCTTCCTCCTTCTTCTTCTTCTTCTTCCTCTTCCTCTTCCTCCTCCTCCTCCTCCTCCTTCCTTCTTCTTCTTCCTTCCTCCTCCTCCTTCCTTCTTCTTCTTCCTTCCTCCTCATTCTTCTTTCTTCTTCCTTATTCTTCCTTCCCTCTTCTTCTTCTTCTTCCTTCTTCCTTCTTCTTCTTCCTTCTTCTTCTTCCTCCTCTTCTTCTTCCTCTTCTTCTTCCTTCTTCCTTCTTCTTCCTTCTTCCTTCTTCTATCATAATTATTGTCATTTCCTTCTTCTTCTTCATCATTATCATCATCATCACTATTTTCCACTACTACTTCTTTTTCTTCTTCATGAACATCACCATTGTTTTCTTTTTCAACAATTTCTTCTTCTTCATGAACATCACCATTTTTTTTTTATGTTTCAATAGTTTCTTCTTCCTGAACATCACCATTCTTTTACTTTGCTACTCGTTTATTAGAATTCTTCTTTTGTTTAGTAATGAAATTACGCAACAAGTCTTCTCCTTTCTCCTCCACTCTTAATCTTTTTCGATCTTGCCTGTTATTTTCAGCGGACTTCATCACCGATTTACCTTTCTTAACAGATTTGTTACTTTTTTATTTATCTTTCTCAATAGAATTTTTACTCTCCGCCATTAATTTATCTTGATTTTTCGTCCTAGCCATGTATATAATCAGAACTGTGAACAAAAAAGTAAACATTACAAACCAATATCGAAAAAATAATAAAAAAAAGATAAAACTAGGGTTCCATACTTATATATCTCTTCAAGGTAATGTAAATCTTGAAATCACAGCTTTCAGGCGAAGTTGAAGAAGGGGATATTGAAGAACTTCAAATAATGGCTATGTTTTTCTCAAGTTTTTTGTATTATCGAAAAGCGGAAAGATCAAACGATGGGATTTGGGGGGAGGGAAGATGACAATGAAGATGATCGATCAGTTGGAGCCTAAATTCTTAAGTTTTTTGTTAGTTTTAAACATAACTCGAAAGTTTTTAAAAATATAAAAAGGTCCCCGCGTGTTTGCTAATCAGCTCATTAGTAATTTTTGGAGCGAAAAAAATGAAAAAAAATGAAACCCCTGCCACTTACAAATTTTTTTTTGGGTCCTGTCACCTCAATCTTCCAGGTAGCTTGCTGAATGACAAGGAGTCCACTTAACATGCAACATATTTTGGCCAACTTTCTTATGGATTGAGTCAACTGTGTCTTCAAAGGTTCACGTTGGTGGCCGTATAAACTACCAAAATGGTGGGACAAGTAGAGAGTTGGTTGGTCTTGATAATATTTGTAATTCTGCTCGAGTTATTAGGATGAACTTTTTATCATATTATCATGTTGTACACAAGTTCATAGGATCATGAAAATTGGGTTGATTTAAAAATCAACTAACATTCATAAGGATATACTTTCTTTTTGTAATGAGATCATAGTATTTTGTGATATCGGATAACCAGTAAAGTCATGTATCACAAATCTAAGATTCAATTTCTCATGAGATGTCCCGGTTACATACACATCAGATCAGGGGATTGATGTTCTCCCTGAATGGAGAAGTGCTTAGGCAAAGGACTTACACCAAGCATTTGAGAGAGATTCTCCAGTTGGGTACACACCAAAGCCTTTCATTATTGAAAGTGCTATATATTATTCTATATATAATTATACATAAAAAATAAAATACATAATTTATTACTGATTAAAGTTAGGCAACAATGTTATCCTTTGATAAATCCAAATATGTAATTTCTAACTAAATCAAATGTTTTTCAAATATGTATGCTTATTAAAAGTTATTAACTATTTTTGTATTATATAACGTAAAATTCAAGAGAAAATTCACATGCAACGCATGTGCAGAGAGACTAGTGATTCATATAATCCAACAACCTCAAATTAACGTAGTTTGTCTTCAAAAGAAGCTCTAATTATGATTCTTATAATTCCAACAATCTTAAATTAACTTAGTTTGTCTTCAGAAGAAGGTCTAATTATGATCCCAATAATCCCAACAACCTCAAAATAACTTAGTTTGTCTTCAGAAGAAACTCTAATTATGATTCCAATAATCCCAACAACCTCAAATTAACTTAGTTTGTCGTCAGAAGAAGCTCTAATCACTATTCCAATAATACAACAACCTCAAATTAACTTGGTTTGTCTTCAGAAGAAGCTCTAATTATGATTTTAATAATCCCAACTACCTCAAATTAACTTAGTTTGTCTTCAGAAGAAGCTCTAATTATGATTCTAATAATCTCAACAATCTCAAATTAACTTAATTGTCTTAAGAAAAACTCTAATTATGATTCTAATAATCCCAACAACCTCAAATTAACTTAGCTTGTCTTCAAAAGAAGCTCTCTAACTGACAAAAAAAATATGAATTTCTTGAGGAGATTCATTTCATTATTTGTTATTGCCTCCATTATTGTCAATGCAAATGCCTTATTATTAGCAAAAGCAACAAGGCCTATGGGTGTGTCGGAATGAATGAAGAATAAAGGAGTCACCCTTCTGATGATGACATCATTGCCAAGAGGTTAATGTTGCTTCTTCTTTGCTTATCAGTCAATTTATGCTTTAGACGAATTGGGATTAACATTTATCTATTGTTGTTATACCTACATTGCCATTTCTATATGTCAAGAGCCTATTTGTTTTGGTTAAACATTTGTATATCCTTAAGTGCGACTTCTAGTTCTAGAGAACCCTAATTTGCCTTAAAAGACAAATTATTTTAATATATGTATTCATACAGACTAATTTAGAATTGATGCATAATTGGTTGATCCATTAAATATATATATATATATATAACAACTAATTTTAAGGTCTTGGGGTTTTGTAGGCATAAAAGGATTTTTGCAAGTTACTCACCTGGAAAACAGACATTTATACTTTTCCATGGTGCTGAAAACTTGGAGAGTACAAGGCCACCATTGAAATCCCTTAATTAGAGTGGGAGGTTGTAACATCCCGTACTTTTGGGTCGTGGTTTGATTCGCTAGGCGTATGTAAATAGACCCGAGCGTTGGAGATTGATGTCATATTCACGTACGCAAAAGAAGAGCTTAGTATATAAATGGATGTGGTCCCGAAATAATTTTGGACATAACAAGTATGATGGCGGGGATCGAAATTAATAGTTGGTATTTGGGAAAAATAGGCTACGAACTAGTGTTATATCACATGATTATGAGAAACAGATACTACATCTTGAAATGAACAGATCGCTGCACTTGGTGAAAAATAATCCCACTGATAAGAACATGATACTACACATGGGCATATGAAAATGATTTTGAGACCATGTCCCTTTTTAAAGGTATGTTAAGGCAAAATATTTCTTTTTTTGGCATGTTCCATGTAACGAAACGTAGCTGTGATATTATTCCATAAATAACTCTACTCTTAGTAGTTTAGGAATGATCATGTTATTGATTCCTATGTTAAAAGCATGTCTAAATATGTTCCTAAATCCGTATTGAAGATCCCTCATACTGGAAAAAAAAGGGAACGTCGTGATGACGATCCCATTTTTAAAAAAGATCGGGAAGGATACTTAACAAAAAAAAACCACAACCTTCGATTATAATGGGAGAAGGACCCTTAGGTGGAAGGTCCATTCGGGTATTCCCAATATAGCAGGATTACGAGACAAAATTATGACGGGGGTCCATTGCACGTGATATTCCATTCACCCTGAATCTACTAAGATGTGTTATGATCTCAAATGTATGCATTGATGGGATGACATGAAGAGGAATATTGCGGGATTTGTAACTTGATGTCTTAACAGTCAGCAGATAAAGATAGAGCACCAAAAGCCCGGTGGCTTGGCTTAGAACATTGAGATTCCGATGTGGAAATGGGAAATGATTAACATGAACTTCATTACGGGTTTACCTAACCCTTATCACAAGTTTGATTCTATGTAGGTGATTCTTAAAAGACTAACAACACTAGCTCAATTCATAGCGGTCAAAACTACTTACCTAGCAGAGGACCACGTGAAGTTGTACGTTAAGAAGATTATTCGCCTTCATGATATGCCTATTTCTATTATATTTGACCGAGGTGTGCAATTCACAACTAGTTTCTGAAGATCATTTCAAAAAGGTTTGAACACTGAAGTTAATCTTAGCACATCTTTCTACTCTCAGACAGACATGCAGGTCGTGTGTACGATTTAGACACTCGAGGACATGCTACGAATTTACGTATTGGACTTCGAGGGAAGTTGGGATAATCATTTACCACTTATTGAGTTTGCATACAATAACAATTAGCATGCTAGTATGTTATAATTCAAAATAACCTCTGGATAACGATAGCTTGATAGGGGCAATTGAGGACGAAAACTATGGAACAATCGAAGAATGGTCGTAAGGAATATGGAAACAGTTAATAGGTATGAATGGAATGGTATGATCAAGTATCAATGTAGAAATATTTTTCGTTTAATGACGGGTAGAAGGAAGGATTACGACAAGAAGGATGAGTGTGAATGGGATTATAATTATGCAGGTTTCATAAAGGTAGGATTACTCCAGAGCAGCGTAAAGACCAATGATAGAGGAGGGACAATAAGAACTCTTCGGCTAAAGGTGACGAACCTCTGATGTTCAGGAAGATAGTATAAGAAATACTTTGAGATAAGAGATTTCCCCAAGGCAACTTGAAATATAAATATAAAGGTCAGACGAATGAGCACTCGATCGATGGGAGATCTAATAATGATAAGACAAGAAAACTTGACAAGTCATGGGATCATGTAACATAGTGAATTGGATCTAAACATACGGATCATCGATTCCACAACGTATGGAGTCATACCTTTCAGAAAGTATGTAAAAGGAAGTAACAGTGAGTAAAGCTCGAGATTAGCACCTAAACATGTTAAAAGGGGCCAATTATGACTATGGATACAAGGTAGATATTAGAGATATATGTCAAGAAATAATTACATTTAAAATGTTAGGCAAATACAAATGTCTATGAGGCACCAACTCCCACGTCTTATTTTCAGTAAGAGCATTATATTCATCATCCATGACCATTTTCCAATTCGGGTCATGAATGGAAGACACTGGGTTACGTGGTAGGGGTGATTTAGTGACATTAGAATTTAGATTAAAATGTCTCTTGGGTTTAAAAATAACCATTTTGCTATGAGTAACGGGCCCGTGAATCAGAATGGAAACATACTAGACTGGGGACGTTGGCGGACTTCCTCGGGACTGGCCAGTAGGTAGTGGTCCCGCTGGCTAGGGATTCAGGTTCCCGGAAGACGGTATTGGGCTAGCAGGCAATGGGCCTGCTCGTCGAGAATTAGCATCGGATTAGGGAGCATTTGGGAATAGTTGGGCCCACTGATGGATTGTATACGGGGAGAGATCATCGTCCAAAAAATTATACGAACTAGACACCGAATTATATAATTTAGTAAACGGAAGTTAGGTTTCATCAAAAATAACATGGCAACTTATTATGATTTTATTAGTAGATAAATCAAAATATTTGTAACCACGATGATTATATGGATAACTCAAAAATACGCAAGCGGTGGAATGGGCTTGAAGTTTATTAATTGTAGTGGACGGAAAAAGTGGATAGCACAGACACCCAAATACCCTAAGATTAGAATACGAATGGTCCTTATGATAAAGAATTTTTAGGGGAGAGTTATATGCTAATCCCTTGGTAAGAAGTATGTTAAGGAGGTACGTAGCCATTTGTAGTGCATGATGCCAAAAAGAAGGGGTTAAGAAAGTATGGGCTGATAAAGTTCGGATAATATTATTAATGATACGAATTTTCCATTCGGCTTTCCCATTTTGTGAGGACGTATGAGGATAAGAAAATCGAAAAACTATGCCATTATTGTCACAAAATTCCCGAAAGGGCCCATTATCATATTCCCTTCCATTATCACATTGAATATTTTTAATTTCCCTTTCAAATTGAGTCCGGATGAAAGCTCTAAATTTTAAGAAGGTTAAAAAAACCTGAGACTTTTTAGACAAAAGAAAGGTCCACAAAAAATTAGAATAATCATCCAAGAATAACACATAATAACGATGATCCAAATAATTTAAAATGGGAGATGTCCATAAATCACTATGAATAATGTCAAAAGGCATCAAAGTATTAAAAGTAGAGGCTACAAACAGTAATCTAACATGTTTTCCTAGCGGACAAGAATGACAAATATGAGTACTACGCGTACTCTTACAATCAATAAAATTATTATTTTTAAGAGAAGAAAGCACAGACGCCCCCGGATGACCCAAACATGCATGCCATAAGGAAGGTGCTAGAGCGACAAATTTTGAATGTGTGGCTTGACTCGTGGAAGAGGTGGTGGTGGTGATTGGATAAATCTCTTTCCGGCTATTACATCTCATTAGAGGTATCCCCGTCTTGAAATCCTTCATAGAAAATCCAAAAGGGTTAAAGTTAACAGACACCCAATTATCAGTTGTGAATTTTCGGATTGACACCAAATTTTTAATTAAGTGTGGGGCATGAAGTACTAGAGGTGGATGTGGGGGAGACAATTTTGTGTGACCAAAACCATGAATTGGAATTGAATTGTCATTACCAATAATGATGCCACGATTTTTTCTCAAATTGAAATAAGACGAGAGATTACCTTGCGCGGAAGTCATGTGAGAAGTGGCTCCGGTGTCCATGTAGCAATTTACGTCTGGGGATTTAAGCCGAGTGTATGCATTGCAGCCTCAATATCCGTAGTTGTTGGGACCGGAACTAGGCCTGATGAGGCCCAAGCAAGGCAACCTGCTACCACGGCCAAGTAGGCCGAGAACTAGAACTGGAATTCTGGACCGGGAAACTAGGTCTGGAAACATTATGGAATTGGGCCCAGTTCTCGGGAATTGGAGATGGTGGGTAAGGGCAGTTGGGCCATTGGCCACTGGCCTAGCCCCACGGCTAGTAGGCCCACGGCTGCTGCCAGTTGGTCTGTGGCCCACTGTTCTAACCACCGATATTTTCGCCGTTACCACCGCCACTGTTTCTATTACCGGTACTGCTGCGACCACCGTCGCGATTCTTTCCATTATTTTTACAATTCTGACCTTTTTTGCCGCCACCGTTACGATTTTGGCCAGAATATTCGGAGAACGAGTGAGGGTCAGTGTCCATCATCATGACAGAATTTGCATTGGTAGCCGCCTTTTTTGCCAAACCTGCTTCCTCTAAAATGAGCATGGAATGAGATTTGTAGAAAGATAGGAGAGGATTACTTTGACGAAGCAACGTCCCAACGCCATTGTAGGCCTCGGATAGGCCTGCAACCATATGAAGAACAAGCCGATCATTGATGACGGGCGCACCAACGTTTCTGAGTTGACCCGCCAATTCCTTCCAGCCTTTTACAATAGGCTGAGACGTTCAGAAAATCCTCCATGTTGACATGGGAAAATTCCTGCTCAAGAGTGATAGCCCGAGAATTTTTGTTATCTTGGAAAATATCATGCAACCTATTCCAAGTTTCCATCGCCGTGACATCGGTTTCAATAATCATCTGTAAGAGGTCTGTAGAGATAGTGGAATAAATCCACTAGAGAACGGTAGCATCAAGGGTTGTCCATAATGTAGGGTCATCCTCGGGGGTAGGCACCTTCTCTTTGCAGGTTACCGAGGGGATGATGTGATGAATGACTTGATGCGAGCGTGCGTAAACTTTGAATAATTATGCCCACGTCGCATATTGGACGTTTTCCATCTCAAGAACGCTAGGGATGTGGTTCTTGATGTTGGAAATAGTAAGGGCTGAATGAAACGTGGTCTTTGAGGTAGAGACGAGGAGAGAATAAGAGGAGAATTAGAGATTAGGAAAAAATTTGGAACAAGGGAACACAAAATTAGCCGTCAGCCGAGAAGAAGTTCTCGATTTCCGAGAAAAGTCGGGATGCGGAAGGTGTTTTGGGAGAAGGTATTTTTCCCCTAGACTTCTGATATCATGAAAGAATATAATCCCTTGATTATTTTCATTAATGAAGAGGTATTTATATATACAATATACAATCTCTAAATATAGAAAATTCTATTCCTACTATAATACTAAATTTTAATTACACGTGTACAAGAATTCTTCATCTATGGTAAGTTTTATACAAAACCGATATTCAGTCTATATACATGTTTGTTGCGTGTATATTGACTCCTTCTGTCATCTATGATGTTAATTATTTTCTAATGCACGAATTATATATGCATGTACGTGCGTGATGATTAAATGTGGGTTAGTTGATATATGTCATGCCTAGAGAATGTCTTGATAGCATATTCGTTACTGTGGAAGTTAATAATTCACCAAGAGAAGATGTGTATCGATTGCGTGTAGAATGGATGCAATGATAAATAAATAAGAGATGTGGTGGAGAGATAAATACTCCTTCATTCTTAATCAAATGTCTTGAGTTCGAATTTTGCTAGGTACGAAGTTGTCTTTGTTAAATATTATGGAACATTGTACCTCCAATGTGAGACTTTTTCATCGGAAATTCGAATTTAGTCGGACTACTAAATACTAATCGAAAAACCAAAAAAAAGAAAGAAAGAAAGAGCAATGATAAATTAACAAAATATGGTACTGTTGCTAAAAAGAAAAAGTGACTCTTAGTAGTTAGTATAAAAAAAACAATTTTGTATGTGGGAGGAAACAAAAACTTGTCGCTTAGCTTTTACATGGAAGCAGAAACATTAGTAATTTTTCAACAGATGGGTGATACATGATAGGAAATCTTACTTAGGTTAACTTACTTTCTTTTCAAGGAATAAACTAATGGAATTAATTATTTTTAATATATATTTCAAATAAATTAGACTAATATTTAGTTTAAAATTTCTTATGTAGAGTTGAAATTAACTATTTTAAAAGGCAGTTAAAGTAAGTCATCTAAGAATTTTACATAAACTAATTACCAATGTGTTATGTTAAGAAGAAAAACCAAATATGGAACTGAACCTTTCGGCAATGATGTTATATCAAGAAAAGGAAAAGCCAATTAACAAACTCAAAAGATTACCTCAAATAACGAATGTCAAGATTTTACATCAAAATAGAACCTTTTGAATACATAGTTAGGGAAAATATTTGATGAATCTATTCACATAAAATTTTGGATGGATGGTCATCCAAGTATTAGTTTGGGATATTACTATTTTTTGTGTTGAAGCATTAAAGTCTATTAATTATTGATTAATTCATTTAAAAGTCAAAAATACATATGTCTCATTAAGAAAATATTAAAATCGCACATTAACTCGTGGCAAACTTGAATGAGCGAAGTTCCTCGAAAAATCTACATATTATTTATGTACAACTTCTCAATTATGTGTGATTTTATAATAACTTAATACATGTATTGTATTACGTAATTTTATACATTCATATAAACATAATTTTTAAAATCATATATATTCATGAAATTACTTTGGGAAGATTCCCAAAATTATATTGTTTTGCCCGTACAATCTTTTTAAAATTCTTTGTGCTCGTAACCTGCCCTTATGGGTTGAGTTTTCTTTGATATCTCGCCCCTTAAGACTATTTTATCATGTCACTTTTCATAATCGTGATCTTGTTGGTCATTGTTAAAATAATATCATACTTAAAAATACAATGCATATACATATATATTACCACACATATATCACACATGAAAATATATTATTATCATATCTATGGCATCTTCGACCTTAACACAACCATTAAATACTTGAGACTTTAGTCGCATCATCATGCATTTGTTCCATCTTCAACGGTACCAGTATTGTTTTATATTCGTTATACCTTACTAAAGAAATATGTTGTTTGATTTCATTCATTGATGATTTATACTATATAATATTTACAAAAATATTTACCTTACTACAAACTAGGTAAGTAATCAATCTAATTACAAAAGCAATATAATTCTACCTAAATTAAGAGATATACAATTAATGTTAGAATATTCAGTGAATATTCTATTACACCCCCGCAGTCGAAGCGGGAGGCTCACAAACACTGAGACTGGCTAAAAAATTATCAAACAGTATGCGCGGAAGTCCTTTGGTGAAGATGTCGACAATCTGATATTTGGAAGGAACATGAAGGACACGAACTTGACCACGAACCACTTTTTTGCGAACAAAATGAATGTCCATCTCAATGTGTTTGGTGTGCTGATGTTGGACGGGATTGCCGAAAAGATATATCGCATTAATATTGTCGCAGTAGACTAGTGTTGCCTTTTTAATCGGGCAGTGAAGTTCAAGTAGAAGGTTATGAATCCAACAAGACTCAGAGACGATGTTGGCTACACCTCTATACTCTTCTTCGGCACTGTATCGGGATAGTATAGGTTGCCTTTTGGAAGACCAAGACAATAAGTTATCTTCGAGAAAAACACAGTTACCAGACGTGGAGTGTCGGATGTCAGGATATCCACCCTAGTCAGCATCAGAATAAGCAGCGAGATCAATGAGCGAGGACCTGTATAGATGTAAGCCAATGTGAAGTGTGCCCTGGACGTATTGTAAAATATGTTTGAGGACATGCATGTGTGCTTCCGTTGGATTGTGCATGTGCAAATAGATTTATTGCATGACATAGGATATTTCTGGTCTCGTGAATGTGAGGTACTGTAGGGCCCCAGCCAAGCTACGATAGTGAGTCGGGTCTGAATACGGAGGGCCAGAATCAGCACAGAGCTTGGAATTGGTGTCCACTGTCGTGTGAGATGGTTTGCAAGATGTTATGCATGCACGGTCAAAGATCTGTTCATCGTATTTCTTCTGACATAGAAATAGGCCGCCATAATGTCGAGTGATAGAGATGCCCAAGAAATAACTCAGGGGGACCAAATCCTTCATAGCAAACTCAAAGAAAATGAAAGACATAATGGACCAACGGAGGGCATTAGATGATGTGGTGAAGATGATGTCATCAACATATAATAAGAGGTAAGTCATGTCTGGACCCTTGTTGTCAATGAACAGGGAATGATCGGATTTGCTGTGTCAAAAGCCAATAGAGGAGACATAATCGGCGAACCACAGGTACCATGCTCGAGGAGCATGTTTCAGTCCATAGAGCGATTTCCGCAACATACACACATAATTCGGATGAATAGGATCCATGAAATCTATAGGCTAATGCATATATACCGTTTCATGAAAATTCCCATGTAGGAAAGCATTCTTGACATCAAGCTGATGAATGGGACAATACTTTGATAGGGCAATGCTGAGGACGGTCCGGATGGTTGCGGGCTTTACGACCGAGCTAAACGTTTCATCACAGTCCACTCCCACCTGTTGAGACTTGTCATCACCTACAAGATGGGTCTTATACCTCTCAAAAGAACCATCAGATTTCTTTTTATGTCTAAAAATCCACAGAGAACAAATAATGTTAGCATCAAGTTGACATGGTACTAGTTCCAACGTCTTATTATCAATAAAAGCATTATATTCGTCAATCATTGCAGCTTTCAAATTTAGGTCGGACAAGACATCCTTCGGATTACGAGAGACAGGGGAAAGGACAACTAAAACAGATAGGTTAAACAGAGTTTAGTTTTGGAAATTCCGTGCATGGCATGGGTTTCCATTGTCCGAGGGCGTGCCTCGGGATGCTGAATGGGAGGAGGGAGGGGTGCCATGGGACTACCGGGAAGAGTAGGAAGGGCAGGGGTGGCGGGATCGACTGGCCGAGAGATGGCTGCAGAATCACCCTGAGATGGGCTATTCCGAGCCACTGTCAGCGGAACCAGGTGGGCAGCGAGTCTCGGACTGATGGTGGTGGGTGCGGGTGCCGTGGAATGGGACGTCAGATTATGTAAATGATGAATTAGGAATGCCGAGGTGGCGAGAGTAACCACGATGATTTGTGGGGTAACCTAGAAATATATACGGAGAAGACCGGGGTTGGAGTTTGTGAGTGGTCGGATGGAGTGGATAACATAGATATCCAAAAATACGCAAGTGGTGGTAGGAAGGGTTCCTACAAAACTAAACTTGAGTGGGCGACCATAGAGCTAGAGACTTATTTGGGATTATGTTCAGGAGATAGGTGGCCATGGAGAGTGTGAATGCCATAATTGATGGGGAATTGAGGCGTGGGCAAGTAGGGCACGTATTAGGTTGTTTATGGTTAAGATTTTCCGTTTGGCTTTATCATTTTTGGAGGAGGTGTTAGGGAAGGAAAAATAAAAGGTAAGACCATTTTTGGAGCAAGACTATTTGAATTGGTTATTATCAAATTCTCTGCCATTGTCATATTGAAAACATTGCTCCTTTCAAATTGTATTTTTACGAAAGCACTAAATGAGAAAAAAATGTGGTAGACTTGAGATTTATTACCAATTGGAAAAGTCCATAGAAAGTTGGAATAATCATCCAAAACTAACACATAATATCGATGGCCAGCCGTACTTAAAATAGGGGAAGTCCACAAATCAATATGTATTATATCGAAAGGCATTAAAGTACAATTTGTGGATGCATAAAATGGTAATTTAACATATTTCCCAAAAATACAGGATTCACATATAGGAGTATTAGAAATATGGTTGCAATGAATAAAATTATTATTCCTAAGGGAGCGTAAAACAGAATATCCCGGATGTCCTAATCTAGAATGCCATAAGAAAGACGAAAGAGCAACAAAGGTTGATGAAACTGAGGCTGGTTTGTTGACGGTGTTTGAAATAGGGTAGAGATCTCCGGTGCTATCACATCTCATTATTCGTCTCCCTGTCTTAAAATCCTACACAGAAAAACCAAAAGGATTAAAGTCAAGGGAAGTATTATTTTCAGTTGTGAAATGTCGTACATAGATTAGATTCTTAATGAGTTTAGAGGAATGTATGACATTTTTTAAGATTAGTGGTGGATATGGTAGGGATAAGGATGAATGACCAAAACCACGAATAGGAATGCCTTGTCCACTACCAACAATAATATTCCGATTTAAATTACTCAAATTGGAATAAGATGAGAGAGTACCTTGTGATGTCGTCATGTGAGATGTGGCGCCTGTGTCCATATACCAATTTTCATCTAAAGCGTTGAGTTACATTGTGTTCATAGCTGCCTTAATGTCAGTCGGTGCATAAGTTGAGGGTAGGGGGCTTGTGATGTGTAGGCCTGTTATGGATGTGCGCCGAGTATGCCAGGTTGGGCCTGTCGGATCGGAGGTGGAGTCCACGAGGTTGTCGGATAAGGGCAAGGAGTAGAGGCCCATGACAGTGGGGCCTAGATGGCCCACGATGGGTAGGCAACCTACGGCGAAGGCTGCTGCCAATGCCGCAGTCACTGTTGGCTATTTTCTGCCGGCGGGGACTACCCCTTGCCGCCGCCGTTGCTACCAAAATTCCGTCCGCCGTGGCCTTTGCAGGACTGTCGCCCTCGGCGGTTGTTGCGGGTCAATGCTGCCTACTGCGGGTCCTTGGGTCGGCGGTGCTGGCTGCCAAAACTGGATGCCCTGTCGTCGGTGGAGGGCCCGACGGTGGTGGTGAAGGCGGCGTCTGCATTGCTGGTAATTTTCACTGGCCCCAATCTATTAATGGCAACACAAGACATACATAGCGTGAAAAGCTTATCATTATTATGTCATAACAAAGTTACTCCTTCGGGTAATTCATATTGCTCTTGTAACCATTAACTTGTGTTTTCCGTGTATCTATACCTTAACATTTAATATACTTACTCATTTGTTGTTTATGTATGATGTATCTTGTCCGAATATATATCCATACGTCTCATTCGTAATTGATGCTCATTCTTATAGCTTTTCTCCACTATGAGGTATTCAAGACTACAGTACTTGTCATCGAAACATAATTTCCATTTCTCGCCAATTAGAACCTCATGGGATACTTTTCAAGAAACTTGTGTCATTACTTGGAATTTGACATTTATGCTTTTCAATATGTATTAACCATGTAAGGCTATTTTTGTGCCTCTTATATTATTTAATAGACATATGATTTTTTTTGCAATACAAATACAATTGTCAAAATTGTAACTTTGTGGTGTTGTTCAAAAGTTGCAAATTACATAGTAAAATTGCAATTAAAAAAATTACATTTTGAAAAAAACCTGTTCTAGTTTCTTGATAATTTCCTGTGGTTCTTCGGTTGGAATTGATAGTTGTTAGTCAAATTGATCCACGTCGCTTCCACCACCTTCGGATAAGATTTCATTGTAGTTTTCGTCTTCTTCTTCGTTGATCTCCGGTTGACCGCACCTTCTCCGATCCGCTTGTATCCAATCTCTGAATAATACTACAATCTCTAAGCTGTCTCCGGCTAATCAGTGTCTATGCTCTCCTATTTAATATCTGCCGGCAGAAAAGCGCTTTCAGACACCGTTGATGATGCTTGAATGTTCAAAACATCTCGGGCCATCATTGAAAGTGTCGGAAAGGTCTTCTCATTCCCTCTTCAGTATTTCAACAAGTCTGCACGTCCTTCTTCATTGGGAACTGCTTGGTATGGTACAGAACCCTGCAAAACAAAAATATCAAACTCGCTAATTTGGTTAGTAGCGGTACAGCCGCACATTTTATTTCCGAGGCTTTTAATACTAGTCGCAAAAACAACATGTCTTTTGTGAGGTTGTGTTGAAGAATAAGAAGATGGTATGGAAGCCGGTAGGTTGCTAGCACTTTCTTGTTGGTAAAACCTATATACTTTTTTGCATTCGTCTTCTACGCTAGACAACACTTCTTCTTTAGTTTGTTCAATAGGTGGTAGGTGATTTGGATTTTTGGGACTTGGAGGTGGTTGTACTGCTATACAATCGTAAATAGTTTCAATAAGTGATTTAGTACCGTCTATTTTAATAGTCGAATTTAATACAACACCAATAATATAAATAGTTGGAATAGGAATAAAATATTTTTTAATAGCTGTCTTATAAGCTGGTTTATCCATATATTCATGAAGCAGTAAAAATATTAGAGCTATATAAAACAACATAGTTGAAATAGTAGGATAATATATACCGGAAAATTCTTTTGTTGCTTGGAAAAATTTCTCTAAAAATACAATAAGTTCGGAAATTTTTCCCCAATCACTACAACCATATCAGCTGGATTTTGATTATGAGAGTTAAAAAAATAAAGTTATCGATTTTCTAGTCATAAGCAACAAGTAGTTGCTCGTATAAAGAATTCCATCTAGTGGGTACTTCTTCTGGAATTTTTCTATAAGGTAGTTGGCAATCGTGACAATTTTTTTTATATTCTTTTCTTCGTTGTATTCTATTATTTTAAAAATAAAGTTTATAGCAAATTGTATTTTACTAAGAATGTCTTCAAAAAGTGATAGACCATCCTTTACAACTAAATTATATATATAGCACGCACATTGTATATGAAAATGATCTGGAAAAGATGGAGTTAAACTATTATTTAAAATTGTAATAGCGTAATTGTTAGAAGAAGCGTTATCTAATGTAATAGTCATAATTTTATCAGTTATTCAGTAATAATCGCACACTTGATAAATATTTTATGCAATAAAAGTACCAGTGTTCCTATCATCTATATATCTATACGCTAAAATACATTTTTGCATAGACCATTTATAATCTATCCAATGACAGGTTACCGTTAAATAATCATAGTCGTTAGTACTACGGCCTATATCAGAAGTGATAGCCACCTTGCCTTTAAAATGATATAATGAATAACGTAAATACTGTTTATATTCATGTGCAAATTTAAATACATCTCTCTTAACAGTTGATCTAGGAAAACCATTAAAAACAGGATTATACATATCTCTAATGTAATGAATAAAACCGGGATATGAAGGAAATGAAAAAGGCAAACCCTCCACAACAACTAATTTTGCTATTGCTTCCCTATCTCTATGTTTATCGTATTTAGGGCCTACAATTCCCCGTCATAGGGTTAATTTGACCCTGTACTTGGTCCGGGACAATATGTGAACCTTGTCCCGATGGAGCGGACGTTTGCACACCCGGTTTTGAAGCCTCGTATTGGGCATACCTAGCTGGATGAGCTCTTGATACGTGTCTCATTAAACCCCCCATCCCACCGTGACCTTTTCCAGTTTAAAATTTTAAAACATCTTTACAAATTTTACATCTAGCTACTTGATTCTCTACGTCCCAATCAAAAAATGTCCATGCATCTGATTTTAATGGTCGTTTTGCTGAACCTCGTCTCATACTAGGGGGAATAGGAGGTATTTCATTTGAAGGTGCACTAGTGGATGTGTTGTCATCTACATTAGTAGGTGTATCATCTAGATCATCGTCTAAATTAAAGTCATCTTGAGTTCCAGAAAATAGCTCCTCATCTAAATCTAATGGTATTGTAGGAAAATGTTCAGTATCAACAAAATCATCCTGTGTAGGAATAGGATTCTGTCTAGAAATAGGATGGCTAGAAGAAGTACCTTTGCCCTTGTTGCCCATACTAGAAGAAGCATGACCCCTACCCGTAAGCATACGTTTAAATCCTTCCATTATAAATTTATAAATTATACTAATAAATATTTAAAATAAATGAAATTAAGTACGCTAAATAAAATAAACAGACAATAATAATTTAATGAAGAAACGAATGTACCAAACGTCGGCGTAACGTCGACGTGTAATCGAGAGGTTGAAAATTGAAACTTTGCTCGATGGAAGATCCTCAAGCTAGTTGCCAACTTCACTCCCAAATGAATAAAAAAAATTGAATATTTAGTAGACAATGTAGACTTGTAGAGAGAAAGATTGAGAGATTGTAGGAAGATTTGTGAGAAGAATGAAGAGAAAATGAGGTATTTATAGTTGGGAAATTGGGTTAAAGTGTAAATATAATAACTTATGGGTTAAAAATAAATATTAAGGGGGTAGGGGGAGGGGGAGGCCAAAAATGGTCATTGCACAACGCCCAAAATGTAAAATGGTTGTTGGTGCAACGACTATTTTTGCAAAGAGGGTTTCGGGCGGGATCGGGGGCGGGACCGGGATGGGACTGGGACCGGGTCGGGCCTAGAGGGATTGGGGTAGGCCGGGATGAGACCATGTCCCGTCCCGGTTCGAGTCCCGATACCGCAATTTCTTTTTAAAAAAAGTCGGGTTCCCGATATCGTAAAATATTCAGATACAAGTTGGGGGAAAAATAACAACCATCAACACCAAGTGGAAACCTAACTCAGTGTAAACAACTAGAAAACAAATACGTATGTCAAAAGTGTAACATCCCGTAATTTTGGGCAATGGTTTGAGCACCTAAACGTAGGAAAGTGGACCCGGGCCTCGGGGAATTTATGTTATATTTACATATGCTAATAAAGAGATTAGTATATAAAAGGATTAAACCCCGAAATAATTTTGGACGTAACAAGTGTGACGATGGGGATTAATAATAATAGTTGTATATCCCCAAAGAGGTTATGGACTAGTGTCATATCACACAAATTATGACATTGAGTATAAGAAGGTTTTATAGGTTATCAAGAAATTAATTGTGTGTATAATTAATCAATTATGAGATAAATGGGTTAGTGGATACAACCCATTTGTGGCGTGAATATAAGCCACGAAACCATTCAATGTGCATGTAATTAAGTGTGTGTCGTGTGATTAGGAATTTAGTGGGATATTACGTGGGGTCTCTAAGGGATCACCTAAATGACTAAAGCCTAAAGGGTGTTTAGGTGTCATAGGTAATGATAGTGCATGAAAAGGGGAGACCAAGGATGGCCACGAGTAAATGAGGGAGTGTACGTGCATATGCCTAGTTATTTACCTAAAAGAGTGATGAGATATAGATAGGGGTAGCATGTGTAGGTGTGACATAAAGTAGTACAATAAATCTTTTTCATTTCAAAGGCACACTAGTGCCCATTTCATTCCAGTACAAGAAGTCTTTTCAAAAGACATACCAATGTCCATTTTCTCGTTCCAGTATGAAACAACAGAAAGGTTTCTCTTTTCTAATTGGACGTGATTAATTTTTAAGTGGGATCGAGGTATGTTAAGGCAAATTATTTCTTCTTTTGGCATGTTCTATGTAACAAAATATAACCATGATATTGTTCCATAAATTATTCTACTCCTAGTAGTTAAGAATACTCATGTTATTGATTCCTACATTAAAAACATGACTAAATATATTCCTAAATCCTTATTGAGATATATGAGAAAGATGTTAATATTTCCAATGTTAGCCGAAGGTACCAGGATATTATGTCCTCCGATAAGTTCAAGAATGTTTCATTGCCATTCATGCAAATATACATATATTGGATCGGGTTGCACGTTCCGCAACATATATACATATATTGGATCGGGTTGCACGTTTCGTAATATATATACATATATTAGATCGGGTTGCACGTTCCGTAACATATATATATATATGTTGGATCGAGTTGCACGTTCAGTAACATATATACATATATTGGATCGGGTTGCACATTTTGCAATATATATACATATATTGGATCGGGTTGCAAGTTCCGCAATATATATATATACCGCATTTGCATTGTGCATAACATTTATGCATTTAGGCATATGTATTATGGCCCTCAGAGACATTTACTACTGGTAGACTATTTCTGTTTCAGTTATTGTTATTCTCTGTTATGCTATTATTCATGCCTGACATAGTCAGTACATCAGTCGTACTGACGTCCCTTTTGTCGAGGGATGCTACGTTTCATGCCCGCAGGTTCACGTAGACAGGGCGATGATCCACGTTAGTAGGTTGCTGACTCAATGGGTTTTGGAGCACTCCCCTTGTTTCAGAGTGTCGGTCTAATTTGGTACGGTATATTTTTGCATGTACATATGGGTATAGCGGGGCCCTATCCCGACCTTTTGATATCACATACTCTTTAGAGGCCGGTAGACGGTGTCCTGTGTGTGTAATAGTCATGTATGACCTTGTCGACCTTGGGGATGTATATATATAAGTTGGTTTTCTGATTAAGATTTTACGTACTTATTATTTTCATATGTCAAAAAGTATTTGGGGATAGCCCTTGTGGCCGTGACTAGTTAATTGGCCGTGACTAGTTAATTGTGATCAGATTTGGACTGTATAGGTAGTGGTACCCAACATGTGGGGTTCGGGTGCCCGTCGCGACCCTCTCGTTTGGGTCGTGACAAACTTGGTATTAGAGTATGTCTGTCCTAGGGAGTCTACAAGTCGTGTCTAGTAGAGTCTTGTTATGATTATGTTGTGCACCACACTTATAAGCAGGAGGCTACCTGACATTTAGGGATGGTTTCCCTTCTTTCATCTCATAAATCGTGCAGAGTGTGAGGGCGTTGGATACGATCGCGGGCGAAGGTACCAGTCGATTGTCACCCGCTAGCGAGGGCCAGAACGAGACCCATGGCGTGACTCTTTCGTATGATTCTCCCAGTTCACCACAATCGGAGGAGATTAGTGGAGCTGCATTACCCCCAGTTCCTCCACTTGATACTCCAGATGTGGATATTGATATGCGTAGTGCGGTATAGTTATTGACTTGATTAGTTGGCGCTCAGGCTCAACGTTAGGTTTACAGTCCTTCTAATAGAGCTGCTAGTGCGAGAGCTCTGGATTTCATTAATCTAGACCCTCTGGTATTCACGGGATCAGACCTGAATGCAGAATCGCAGAATTTTCTGGATCGGATACAGCGTACCTTGCGGGTAATGGATGGTCCCGATACTGAGTCGGTAAAATTTGCTTCTTATAGACTGTGGGATGTTGCAGTGACTTGGTATGAGACATGGGAGCAATCTAGGGGACCTCGTGCTCCACCAACAAGATGGTGAGAGTTTTCAGAGGCCTTCTTACAACATTTTCTGCCAGTCGAGCTTCGACGGGCCAGGTATGGCAAATTTCTACATCTTGAGCAGGGCAACTTGAGTGTTCGAGAATATAGCTTGTATTTTAATTCATTGGCCAGATATGCTCCTACGATTATAGATGAGATGAGTGATCGGGTACATAGGTTTGTTACTGGCTTGGGGCCGCACTTGGTCAATGAGTGTACTACGACTTCTCTGAACCCGAATATGGATATTGCTTGCATCTAGTCTTATGCGTAGAATCTGGAGGATCGTAAGAGGCAATAGCGGGTAGATCGAGATTATGATAAGGGCCATCATAAAAGGGCTCGATCCGTAGGTGACGTGAGGGATTTCAGAGGTGGGCCTAGGCCACAACTTTATAGACGCTCATCATACCCGACAACTAGTGCATCATTACCATTTTTGATATCAAGGGTTGATCGGTTTGTTCAATTGGGACCAGGTCAGAGTTCACAAGCGTCAGCATCTTATATAGAGGGGATTCTATTCAGATGAGACCGTCGTTGGCTCGATGTGAGCGGTGTGGTAAGACCCATTTAGGGTCGTGCCAACAAGTGAAATGGTGTGTTATTCTTGTGGTGAGCGTGATCATATTATGAGAGAATGCCTGATAGGAGGCGGAGGTGTTAGAGCCCAGCCAGTCAGATCTGCAACAGCTTCATCACAGTCAGTACGCCCGTCAGGGCAGAGTCAACAGACATTATTCAGTCGAGGCAGAGGTAGGGGCCAGAACTGGATTTACGAATTGATGGGGCGACATGATCAGGACTCCTCACATGATGTCATTATAGGTATATTATTTGTCTTTTCACATAATGTGTATGTGTTGCTAGATCCAGGCTCCAATATATCATATATCACCCTTTTATTGCCTATAAATTTGGTATAGATCCTGAGTTGATAAAAGATCCATTTGTGCTATCTACACCAGTTGGTAAATCGGTAGTTGCTAAACGGGTCTATCGAAATTGTGCAATGTTAGTTTATAGCTATCAGACCTTAGCAGATTTGGTAAAATTAGAAATGGTTGATTTTGATGTTATCATGGGCATGGATTGGCTGGCATCATGCTACGCTAATGCTGATTGCCGAACAAAGTTTGTTAGATTTTAGTTTCCAGGCAAGCCAGTTCTTGAATAGAAGGGTAATACAGTGTCGCCAAAAGGTAGGTTTATTTCATAATTTAAGGCAAAGAAGATGATCTCCAAATGATGTATATACCATCTTGTTCGGGCTAGGGATGTCGATGTCGAACCACCTACTTCTCAATCAATTCCGGTGGTTAATGAGTTTCTTGATGTATTTTCAGACGAACTTTCAGGCCTTCCTCCTGAGAGGGAAATTGAGTTCGGTATAGACGTGTTGCTAGACACTCACCCGATATCTATTCCTCCTTATAGAATGGCTCTAGCTGAATTGTAAATTAAATGAGCAATTAAAGGATCTGCTTGAGAATGGCTTTATTAGGCCTAGCATATATCCTTGGGGTGCGCCGGTATTGTTTGTACGAAAGAAAGATGGCTCGTTACGGATGTGTATTGACTATCGGAAGCTGAATAAAGTCACGATCAAGAACAAGTATCTCCTTCCCAGATTTGATAATTTGGTTGACCAGTTACAAGGTGCCAAATTGTTCTCAAAGATCGACCTAAGGTCAGGATACCATCAGCTAAGGGTTAAGGAGAAGGATATTCCGAAGACGACTTTCAGGACAAGGTATGGGCACTTCGAGATCTTAATAATGTCATTTGGACTTACAAGTGCACCGACAACATTTATGGATCTAATGAACACCGTGTTTCGCCCATTTTTAGATGTATTTGTGATAGTATTTATAGATGATATTCTGGTTTACTCTCACTCGGAAGCACAACATGTGGATCATTTACAGATAGTACTACAGACGTTTCAGGACCATAAGTTGTATGCAAAGCTCTCCAAGTGTGAATTTTGGTTGAATTCAGTGGCTTTTCTTGGTCATATAATGTCAGACGAGGGTATAAGAGTTGACACCCAGAAGATTGAAGCAGTGAAGAATTGTCCGAGACCCACGACTCCATCGGAGGTTCGCAGGTTTCTGGGCTTAGCCAGCTATTATAAGAGGTTTGTAGAAGGGTTTTCTACTATATCAGCACCATTAACAAAGTTGACACAAAAGGCCATAAAATTCCAGTGGTCCGATGCTGTGAGCGGAGTTTCCAAGAGTTAAAGGATAGACTAACATCAACACTAGTCCTTACTCTTCCAGAGGGTTTAGAAGTCTATGTTGTGTATTATGATGCCTCGGGAGCAGGTTTAGGATGCGTGCTGGTGCAGCATGGTAGAGTAATTGCCTATGCTTCAAGGCAATTGAGGAAACATGAGAAAAACAATCCGACACACGATTTGGAGTTGGCCGCAGTAATCTATGCACTAAAGATTTGGCGGCACTACTTATATGGTATTCATGTAGACATTTTCACGGATCATAAAAGACTGCAATACATATTTAAGTAGAAAGAGTTGAACTTGAGGCAAATGAGGTGGCTTGAATTATTGAAGGATTATGATGTGGACATCTTATACCATCTCGGTTAAGCTAATGTTGTAACAAACGTACTCATTCATAAGTAAATGATCAGCTCGACTCTGGTGCATGTCGAAAGGAAGGAACTAGTAAGAGAGCTCCATCAGTTAGCTAGTTTGGGAGTCCGACTAACAGATTCAGAGGATGGTGGTTTTGTGATTCAGAATGTGTCAGAATCATCCCTCATATCGGAAGTTAAGGAACGTCAATGGAAAAACCCTAGTTTGATAAAGATCAGAGAGGTCATTCAACAGAAGAAGACCACAACTTTGAGATTGACGAACATGGAATCTCAGGCACCAGGGTCGTCTATGTGTTCCAAATGTAGCTGGATTATGAGATAGAATTATGATAGAGGTCTATTGCTCATGATATTCTATTCACCCAGGATCTACTAAAATGTATCATGATCTCAGGAATATTTATTGATGGAATGACATAAAGAGGAGCGTGGCGGAATTTGTAGCTCAGTGTCCTAATTGCGAGCAAGTAAAAATAGATCACCAGAAGCCTGGTGGTTTGACTTAGAACATTGAGATTCCGATGTGAAAATGGAAAATGATTAATATGGATTTTGTTATGGGTTTACCTCGCTCTTACCGTAAGTTTGATTTTATTTGGGTAATTGTTTACAGACTGACCAAATCAGCTCATTTCTTGCCGGTCAAAACTACCTACACAGCCGAGGACTACGTGAAGTTGTATGTGAAAGAGATTGTTCGCCTTCATGATGTGCCTATGTCTATTATATCTGATCGAGGTCTCAGTTTACAGCTAACTTCTAGAAGTCATTTCAAAAAGGTTTAGGCACCCAAGTTAATCTTAGCACAACTTTCCACCCTCAGATGGACGGGCAAGCCGAGCGTACGATTCAGACGCTCAAAAATATGTTACGAGCTTATGTATTGGACTTTAAGGGAAGTTGGAATGATCATTCACCCTTTATTGAGTTCACGTACAATAACGGTTATTATGCTAGCATTAAAATGGCTCCATATGAGGCTTTGTACAGAGGGAAATGTAGATCTCTTATCGGATGGTTCGAAGTGGGCGAGTCAGAATTATTTGGGCCTGACTTAGTACACCAGGCCATAGAGAAGGTGAAGCTGATCCAGGAACGACTGTTAATGGTTTAGAGTCGTCAGAAGTCATACGTAGATGTGCAATGACGATACTTAGAGTTTCAGGTAGACGATTGGGTCTTTTTGAAGATTTCACCTATGAAGGGTGTAATGAGATTCGGGAAGAAGGGAAGACTTCGCCTAAGATATATTGGGCCATATTCGCATAATTCGATGAATCGGCCAAGTAGCTTACGAACTAGATTTACGTTCGGAGTTGGAGTTCGTTCATATGGTTTTCCATGTTTCCATGTTTAGAGTATGTATTGGAGATCCTTCTCGAGTTGTGCCGATTGATGATATGACGATTACAGAGAATTTATCTTATAAAGAGGTTCATATTTCTATCATAGATTGACAAGTCCGCAAGTTGAGGACTAAGGAAGTAGCCTCCGTGAAAGTTCTGTGGCGGAGCAAGAACATAGAAGAAATGACATGGGAAGCAGAAGAAGATATGAAACACAAATATCCATATCTATTCCCGACTAACGTCGACGTTCCAAGAGAAGCATAAGGTGAGCTCTATTTTCATGGTATAAGTCAGATGTAGATGTAGTAATGTATATGATAATATATGATTTTGTGAACAAGTAGTTGTATTCACTGGTTACGCGATAAGGATTAGATATGTCACCCCAACATTCGAGGATGAATGTTTCTAAGGGGGGAAGGATGTAACATCCCTTAATTTTGGGCAATGGTTTGATCACCTAAACATAGGAAAGTGGACCCGGGCCTCGGAGAATTTATGTTATATTTACGTATGCTAATAAAGAAATTAGTATATAAAATGATTAAACCCCAAAATAATTTTGGACGTAACAAGTGTGATGATGGGGATTGATAATAATAGTTGTATATCCCCAAAGAGGTTATAGACTAGTTTCATATCACACAAATTATGACATTGAGTATAAGAAGGTTTTATAGGTTATCAAGAAATTAAATACAACCTGAGGGTTTTACATTCAAGACTAAGCCCAAAGCAGTATGCAAGCTACAAAAGTCCATTTATGGACTTAAGCAAGTCTCAAGGAGTTGGAATATTTGCTTTAACAAAGCAGTCAAATCGTTTGACTTTGTTAGAAGCAAATAAGATCCCTGCATTTATAGTAATCTCAAGTAAGAGAGTATTGTCTTCATTGTTACATATGTAGATGACATATTAATAATGGGAGATAATAAAACTCTCATGCAATCAGTCAAGGAATGGTTATCCAGCACCTTCATGATGAAGGACTTGGGTGAAGCCTGCTACATTCTTGGAATTGGGATCTATAGAGATAGACCTAATAGATTGTTGGGGTTGTCATAATCCATATACATAGAGAAAGTGCTAAGACGATTCTCTATGGAAAACTCCAAGAAGGGAAGTCTTCTTATGGGTCAAGGCATCAAGTTATCAAAGAAGGATAGTCCTTCTACTGTTGCAGAACTTGAACGTATGAAAAGAATCCCATATGCTTCAGCTATAGGATCTATCATGTATGCCATGACCTGTACGAGGTCAGATGTGGCCTATGCACTTAGTATGACTTGCAAATTCCAGCAGAATCCTGGGGAAGAACACCGGAAAGCAGTCAAGAGTATTCTTAAGTATCTTAGACGAACTAAAGAATATTTCTTAGTCTATGGTGGACAAGAGAAGCTAATGTGTACTGGGTACACTGATGTTAGCTTCCAGACAGATCTTGACGACTTCAAATCTCAATCTGGATATGCCTTCATTTTCAATGGCGGAATAGTGAGTTAGAAAAGTTCCAAGCAAGCTACAGCTGCTGATTCGATAACTGAAGCCAAGTACATTGCTGGATCGGAAGCTGGTAAAGAAGTTGTCGTTATATCTGAGTTCCTGAAGGAACTAGGGGTTGTTCCAAGTGCCACTTGTCCAATAACGATTTATTGTGACAACACTGGTGTGATTGCGCAAGCTAAGAACCAAGATCAACAAACAGAAAAAAATATGTACCGAGGAAATACCACATACTCAGGGAGATGATGGAAACTGAAAAAATAAAATTAGACTATGTTCCCACATATGATAATCTAGCTGACCCGTTTACTAAACTATTAAGTTTAGTTAAGCATAATGGTCATTTTAAAAACATGGGTATTAGATACATCGGAGATTGGCTCTAGGCCAAGTGGGAGATTGAAAGTATGTATATCCTAGAGACAAACATTATTAGGGACAAATGTACTTGAACACATTCGTATTATTAATAAGATTAATATTTATGGCATTTGCGATTATTGAATTATTATTTGATTATTTGTAATTATTCATTAATGTGCATCTCATGAGCTTATGTTGTCATTAATAGAGTGAGATATTGATGATAGAGTGTAACTCTAAAATAGCCTCGACTAATGATCATCGAGAATGGGATATCGATGATATGTTATAAGTCGACATGTTGTCTGGATACATTTGAAAAATATTGGTATACCCTGCTGATAAACTATTTGTTAGACATGTCTAGAGTGTTATCAGCGTGTGGGATATAAAAGTCATTTGACTTGAGGTCAATACGCACCTTGTTTACAGAGTAATGTACTTTGACCATGTCCTAAGCTTAAACCCCTTATAGGATAAGACACGGCTTGTGTTGGGTACATTATGATGTAAATTAGGGTGGTAATTGAGCCAAGAATAGGATTCATTCCTCGATTGGATATTCGAGAGATCACTCAACTTCTCAGTGATATTAGGTCGACCAAATTCATTGGCCAATGCAAGAGACATATTTAAAATATGGTCTAGTTGTCGACTAATATAGATGAGATAAAGTGATCAAGCCATTTGGATAGACACATGGCAAATTCGAAGCTTGATCGAGTGTGTCGCGAATGAAATGAATTTATCATCTCACATAAAGGTTATGTTTGCTGGATTTATGTAAACGTACTTCATATATTGAGTTAGGTAAATGCAGCGATCTAGGAGTTCCGTATGGACCTTAATTGGATTAGTGTCGCTATATGAAGGCCTATAGGGTCACACTATGTCGATTGTCTCTTCGATCTAATGATGTATTGAGAAAGTATTAAATATTCAATTTGGGATCGAGATATTTAAATTGATAATTTCTATTAGATAGGAATTATTTAATTAAATCAAAATTAGATTTTGGATTTAATGTGCTGAATATATATATTAAACAAAAACGGGAAACAGAATTTTACGTAAGGCGCCGCGGTGCCGACCCGGCAATGGGCCCAGTCAGACTGGCCCATTGCACCTCGGTTTTTGAGCCAAGCTTAGAGCCCAACTCTAATCAGATTTTCCCCTAATTTCAACTATAACTACAGCACTCCCCATTGTTAATTAACACACCATTTTCTATAAACAAATTCTAGAATTAGAGTCTAGGACGAAACTCTCTCAAACCTTTGCCAAGATTTCCTGGCTTTCTTGACAGAGGAATACACCATAGCATAGTGCTTGCAGTCGAAGGGACAGTCGCGTGTAATCCCTAAGTAAAGACTCCAGATTTATTAACATGTAAGTGTTCATGTTTTATGTTACAGGTTTTTGATTGTCATATAACCATACCAAAAAAATTGTTGGGGTACGTAAGAACAAAATTTAAAACTTCCGTCGTGCCTTACTTATGTGTTTTGAACCCAACAAAATTCTACAGTGGTATCAAAGCCAACCTAACATTACGACAGTATGATCTTCTTGCAAATAATTCTTGTTGTAGTTTGCAACTATAAAGGTAATGCCCGGTAGAGATGGCAAATGAGCGGGTTGGATCAAACTATGTTGAGTTAAAACGGGTTAATTTAATGACTGAGTCCTAATCCAACCTAATTCAGATATATTTTGGTCAAATTGAGTTGGGTCAAGTTGAGTTAAAAAGTACTAGGTTATAATTCAATCCTCGCAATTTAATACAAACATTCTCTTACTTGTACTCATGAACAAACACTAATTTAAACCAAAATAAGGAAAAGGTTCCTTCTTCTTCTCTTGGCCATTTTATTAATCAACAAAGCTATGATATCTCAAATTATTCACATACCCTTTTCTTTAGTCGATGTCTATATCCAGATAAATTATCTTCACCTGACTATATATTTCCTTCAGGAACAAATTTGTCCAAAGCCCACCTGACTACATATTTGCTCTTTTTCTTACCACTGATAGCTACTGCAATGGTGGAATAGTTTAATGGAGGCAGAGCACTCAGGCCTTCCACTTTAGTTACTACATCTTTTTTCTTCTATAATTTAACTACTTACTGTCAAGGCTATTACACAAAGAAAAACTATTTAGCACACAGGAATAATCCTAATTCACAACTAAGACATTCCAGAACCAAGAAGTCTGAAACTCATATATTTAGCAAAATATTCAAGCTAAAGTTTGCAATCAAGACAAAATGGCAACAGAAAAATTTAACCACAAAAACACATCACGCACGTTAAAGACTAAAGGGTCAATTGCACTTGTGCCCCAATTTTTACTGTTCTTTAATTTTTTTTCCCTCAAATAAAAATTATGCCTTCTGAGGCATAAGTTTTTTACGGAATCCAACATAAATTATGTTGAATCCGATAAAAACTTATGGCTCAGAAGACATAAGTTTCATTTGAGTGGCAACAATTAAGAAAAAGTTATGTAACTATGCAATATTAAAATAAACATTGTCAATTTTAGCATAAAAATAAATATATTAGTTATAGCCAAAATAAAAGTTACCTTAACAAAATGCTGCCAAAAACGGCCCCCACCTCACACTCAAATCTTTCCTAAAATCTTGCAATGTATAAATGATACCCCATAATGAAACCCTCCCTGAATCTTGCAATGTATTAAATGATATCCCATAATAAACTCTTCCCCTTTAAAGCCGTTTATATCATTGCCTTATCAATTTAATGAGTTTTACCAATATTCCTGGAAAAGTTAAAATAAGTTACAACATATTTGATATATTTTTATTAATAAATTATATTTAATTTGTATATTAAAATAAAAGCAAAATTTATCACTCCTATAGTGATAGTAAATAAGAGTACACACATATTGTTAAAGTCTTTTTCATATTGGTATACTAAATGTTATATTTGTTATAAAAACTGCGTCTTTTGTAATAATTAGCAAGTTATGTTATTTTTGTATATGATTATTACCGAAGTGTTTGATCACGTAAAAATCTCAAAAATTAAAGACCAGCCCATTTGAAAGGCAAATAATGCAATTTCTTGAAGATGAAAAGAGAGAATTAACTTGTTGGGTTGGATATTTTAACCCAATGAGGGTCAATATTTTCATGGATCATTTTGGGTTAATTAAATTTGACCCACCAACTCAATAATTAATAACCCAACTCTTTTAAATTCAAGGGGTTGGACTGTTGGGCGGGGTTGGGCTTATCTTTGCCATCTCTAATGCCCGGTAATGTTGTAATTTGAAATAAATGAAATATTGCTTCTCTGATCTCAATATTAGAGCTTGTTTGGTCAAGCGATTTTGAGGTCAAAAGCGCTTTATTGGGAAAAAATATTTTTTTAGTTATTTGAGGTTTTTTGGCCAATTAATAAAACTGCTTTTAGTAAAAGCAAAAGTAGTTTTTCTACGGTTAGGGAGTAGCAGAAGCAAAAAATTATTTTTTTCAAGACAAATATTTCTACCATAAATACATATTGGCCAAGTATATCCCTAATTAATCCATTATTTTCTAATTAATAATCCTTTATTTTATTTTATATTGTGTTTTGTGCTGAATTTTTAATTTGTGGAATGATTTTAAATTTATTTTGGTTGATATTTTTTAATATATTTCAATCACCATAATGATATTATATCAATATTTAATATTTTCTTTGATTTATCTATGTGTTATATTAATTGAAAATGTTAATATGTACTTTAAAATTTTAAAGTAAAAAATTAATTAAAGTCTTTCATAAAGATATTTAAAATAATTTCTCTCTATAAAATAATCTTAATAATAAACATTCATTGATACTTGTCCTTTTTCATAACTTGACACTCAAAAACACTTTTTAAAGAAGATTAGTCAAATACAATCTGCTTATCAAAAGCACTTTTCAAATAAATTAAAAAAGTACTTTTTAGAAAAGTACTTCTCAAAATAAGCATTTTTAGCCGCTTGGCCAAGCAGGCTCTTAGTTTGAAAGTGTGATATGGTTTTCTTAGGTAATTTTTTTAGATGGTTACATAACTACCATTTTTTAGAGCAAGAGTGATAAAAATAAAGAAAAGAGGGATCCATTCCGGCGCGATATCATATAAAAAAAAGTACGCAGGAAAGAGCTAGAACTGCCCCGAAAGCCCTAATGATTACCAAAATCAATTTGGAATGTCTAAAATTGGTAGAAGCCATTTCCTTCTTCCCCAAAGATGAACTACTCTCACAAAGAACCTTCCTTGCTTCCAACACTTAAGATTGACCTCCTTAAGTGTCTGATATGAATGTTTTCTGAATTTCATACGGGACTACTTATTTACTTAAAGTTCACTTGGCTTACCAAAAAAGTTGACTGAAGGAATTGACCTAAGCATAGCACTCTCTCTCTCAAATACAAATGTCAAGAAAGGGATTCCTTATATAAGTGGGAAAATGCTCAAAAATCCTTTCATTTCTCTTTGAAGGTCTTTGTCCTACTTATAGTATCAGTCCCCCAGCCTATACTTGTATTTTTATTAACCAAGAACACATGCATTTTTTTTTTGCCTTTTCCAAGTGCGTGGAGCCCCAACGAGGAAGGCCTTAGTGCTTTATCATTGGGTCAATAATGCTAATCTCTCTTTTTGTGCTACTCCTAGGGAGGATCAGTCATAAACAATTATTGATTGGATAGGTGCGACCAATCCATTCTAACTAGAAGTATCGAGAATTTTGCATTCCTAAATGGTGGGAGTTTTTTTTTTAATATCCTCCTTCCTCGGATGGAGTCTTTTTATTTTGCATATCTTGAGTTTCGAATTCTCCTCACACTTTTCCATCACATTTTTTTCTTCGAGAACATTTGCCTCGTTGATTCTTCCCCTCATTCCTTTTATCTTGGACATTGAGATGTTTATGGCATATTCTTGTTTTCATCTTTCTAGCGTACAGTGTGAGCGTTCCCGTGTGAGGCACTTGTGGAAGTCGTCTTTGGAAATCGTAGAGATTCTCTTTTGTATTCTCTTTTTAGTGACAGTTGTAACCTTAGTGACTTAATTTAGATACCGGTGTGGTGATTAGTAAGCGTCCATTCAAATTAATAGCTTGTTGAGAAAAGCAAGTCACAATCGGGTAATGAATGTTTTCCAGAAGAACGGAAAGAGGGAAACCGAATGAAAAGGGGCTGAACTGAAGGGTCTCGCCTCCCCCCGAATGATCGGAGCGACAGTGGAGTACTCTCTGATGGATTCGCTCTATTATTGCCTCATATTCTTGAGGGAGTGAATGGGATTAAGTCGCGTGGCGAAAAAGCAGTATTCGCTCTTTGGGGTGGGCCTTTCATACTCAAATTCGTACGGAGAAAGGACAATTATTCAGTGCACTAAAATCTAGTAAATGGGGTTTCATATTCATGAAAAGTCGGGTTTGAAATGATCCATGTTACAGAACCAAGACAACCTATCTTACTAATAACAATAAAGGGTTAAGGGCCTCCAACGCCTATAAATAAAAGTTTTTTGAAGTCTCAATTTGGCATTTCTTCTGGAACAATCACAAAGAATTTTTTAATTATGGATCTACTACCAGAAATTCAATGTGTATTCCTGAATAATCTCATTTTTTGGCGGGCACGCTCCCAGCTTCTTAAGTTTGAAACTGTACCGGACCAATGCTACGAGCTTCCGAAATCCAATGGAATCTTCATAAAGTCGATCAAACAAAAAATTAAGAAGTTTGGCACATTCAGTTATTACTGAGATTCTTTTTCTTGAGAAAGTTTTTAAATTTCGTAGAGAGAGGTAGATTAGTTTAGATCGCTCACAATAGGTCTACCTATAGAAAAGATCATTAGCAGATGAGACAACCTATTTATTAGTCTAGCTGAGAAGACTAGTAAAAGGAAGGATCAAGAATGTTATATATTTCAGGAGCTAAGGAAGACTCACGATCCCTTTGACGTCGACAAAAGAATTTCTCTCAAATAACTTTTGTAAATTTTCATTCATCATTGGGATAAAGAGACTTCATTTTCACGATGATCTCATTTTTTTAATAAAAAGTGATTAATAGAAATATCCCTTAATCGTGCCTGAAAAGCTTCACAAAGATGTCGTATGCGGGTACTACGAGGCCCATGACTTTCTTAATCACCTCATTTTGATGTGGCTAAAGAAGGAAATACCGTTGATTTGTCGAGAATCTACATCCATGACTGGTAGAGCTATCGGGTCATAACTCTTCTCACTTTGGCCTTAGGCCTTAAGGTTCGTTTTACAACAATCTAAAATCCTTTGTTCATTTACAAACACTTATGTGATAATATGTCGGGAATCGGCTTCTCAGCCTAGCTAAAGAAAGTGAGGCAGCACTATCCGCTTGAAGTAAAGTATCACTTGCTTGCACAAGTCCTTTTTTTCTTGAAGCTCTCTTCTCATGCCGATGAGGGGCTATTTCCACTACGTGCTAACTAGAAATATCATAAGAGAAGATGCCATCAAATAGGCTCTTAAAGATTGAAAGCTTTCTCCTGACTCGAGGGTGAGAATATGCAGTTGTTCGGTTAAAGTTTCGGTAGGTGTAGGAGTTGTTGCATTCAAGAATCATCCCATACTCATAAAGGATAAACACAAAAGGCTAGATTTCACTCTTTCAAGATCGAATTTCTAGTTTAAAGTTTCGTACCCAGACACTGATCCGCTTGCTACTTCATTCTATGATATATAGAAGATCCATCTCTATAGATATCATCATCTACATCCAAAAAAACCTATGCTTTGGAAGAAGCTTCTACAATTTGGAAAGGGTTTTTGATTGATCAAAAGAAGAATCTATTTCAAACGATATGCCCTTAGGCACGACCATACATAAGATAGAAATCACACTTGGAAAGGGATGACAATTAGCTAGAGCGGCGGATGAGATAGGAGCAAAGTCGTATAAAGAGATAAAAATATTCTCTACATACAAAAGCATGTTTCTAGCCTTCAAAAAAGACCAATTAACCACTACTACTACAATGTAGAAAGGACAATTTGCCTTCTAACCGAAGTACTTCGCCCACCTTTGAAGAGTGAAAGGAATAAGAATTTTTGCCTATAATTTATCCTATAGAAAATCTAGTGACAATAAGATTTTATCCGAAACATCGACTATTACGGAGTCCAAAAAAATGATGACATTCTTTTTTGCTTTAGAAATGAGAAGGTAAAAGGTCAATTTGCACCACCATCTTCAGCCGCGGGAAGGCTCGGTTCTGTCGAAGAGCTAACACACCTTTCAGCGTCTCCGCCGTAAAGAGGAATGCCCTCCTCTAAAGAAAGTAGTCAATTGAAAGAATCGAGAAATGGAATGATCCAAGCAAAGAAGAAGTTCATAAGAGGTCTTGTGCAACTTTAACTTATTCTACTCCTCCATACGCCTATCCTTTAGTTTAGTGGGACAGGTCCTCCAGCCTTCCAATAGCTTTCGATTTATTTTGTATTCAAAGTCTTGGAATGCGAGCTTATGTGCTTTCAAGTATAGGCACCATTCGCCTGACTTTCTTGAAGTCCTAGGATTATCCTCTAGTATTCCATTCTCTCCCTTTCTCGGCCTTGCTTTCATTCCTGTCTCTTTTTCCTAATCGCCTTAGCGCAGACGGAAAAATTGGCATTTCGAAAACAATTAATAGAAGAAAGTTCTCATAATATTCATGAAGGATGAAAGAAGGAATTTACTTGAGATCTTAGCTTTGAGTAGTCAAGGTACGTTTTATTCTCTGATAATCAGAAAACTATCTTTCTCACCAAACACTCTATTTATTTTAAGACCAAACATGTTAATAGAAAATCTCATTGGAGGAAGAGATGGTGATTAACTGATAGAACCTCTTCTCTTCTTTCAAACTGCATCTCTCAAGTGAGGAGAAAAGGGCCCCCACGGAGTGTGGAAAAGCAAGGGTGTAGCAGGAAGAAGAAGTATGAAAGCAGCAAATCTTTCCTCTTCTGATGAGGCTTAGTTCAGCTAGCCCTAGAGAGATCACATCTCATTAGAAAGGCATGTCTTTTTTTTATTGCCTTATTTCATTCACTGAATTATGTAATTCATTTCTCTTTTATGAATAGTTAGTTGTGTTGGATAATTGATGGGTAGTCTGAAGGACGAATGCTGGAGGGCAATGTTTTTGTGAGAGTTTGAAATTTTTTTCATCGAAAACGAAGAGGCCGAGGATGGCCTACGATGTGTCTTATCTGAAGGGAACCCACCTTTTTACCGCCGTGGTATGATTGATGGGCCCTCTCCTCGTTCCGCCCTTCTTATTGGGATAGCATCCTTCGAGATTTGCATGCCCATTCTAATCCAAAATTCCGACTCGGCCCTGTAAATGGCAACAACTAAAAGGAAGGGGTCCATGTAGCTGATGTGTCTGCCCCCTTTATAGTCATAGATCTTGGGCCGCGCTTTATTGCATTTCCATTGTCAAAAAATCCAATCCCGCAAAGGATTGTTCATGGAACTACTATCAAGATTCTTCGGACCAAAGGTTTAGAGCCGGGAGGTAATAAGCAGTGATTGGGGAGTCGTAAGTCTACCGCATAAAGGGGACGCATGAGCGTTGGACAATGATCAATTGCAGCCTCTTCTTTCTCTTTCTCTTTCTTTTTCTTTTCTCCATCATTTCTTCTTAGCAAGAATGCTTGCCTACGTATCGTTGACTCTAGGTGTTCAATCAAGGCGGATGCGCGAACACGCGCACGCTGATCGAGTCCAGGGACCATGGTTGGTCACTGGGGACTTCAATTGGTCCTTTCTCTCTCCTCTTTCACTAGTGAGTAGTGAGTTTCCCTTTTTTTTTTCTAGGTAGAGGTACCTCTTGGATTCGGACTTTGATCCAACAGCTTCCATACGTGAGAACCTGAGCGTCTTCCTCCCAGTGTTGTTGCCTGCTGGGGGAAAGAAGGAAAGTAGGGCTTCCTTCCAGGACCGGAGAAGGTTCAACTCTGGGCGGGCTGCCAGGTTTCGCCTACGCAACGATTTCACAAGATTGAACCTTTTTTGCGAGCTCAATCTCAAGTCGTTCTGCACAAATAATCTCAATAGGAATCTAGGGCGAATCTTCTCTTTTTGAAGACTAGAAAGCGTCTTCTCTATCTAAGGTCAGGCTTGGAAAGCCTAGAGATCAATTTGCTAATATCGCTAATAAAGTCTCATCTTCCATTCTATGGTTGCTTTGATTTCCTATAGGGTGTGATAAAGATCAACCAAAGTCACTTAACTATGTTTTTCTAACACAAATTTGAGCTTATTAACACAGAAATCACACCTACCGAAAACTTTAACTTTCAATGGGTAATATTTTTTTATTCTTTAAATTTTTAATTTAATAAATATAAATTCAATTAAAAAGAACCGATCAGACCCAAAACCCACATGCAAAAGTTGTTTTACACTTCTACCAAATATAAAGTTAAAAGGTGACATGGAGGGCTTGAAACCTTGCTAAAATTCTCGCTACTAGATTATTTAATAAGATATTTTGTTATTCACCTTTGTAGGACATAATCTTCAACCCAACCAGTAGAAGAACAATTATGAGAAATATAGTTACACCCGACGAAAGAGGTTGTTCATTCTGAAGCATACTTATGTGATGAAACAACCTCTGCTTTGTCAAACTTCGAAAAGTGATAAATACGCAGAAGTTGTGCCAAACCTACTCAACAAAAAGTAAAAGCAGAGCACTCTTTATCGATTTTTCCAGGTAGAAAGAACTGCATAATTTACAAGCATCAAATCTCTAGCTTTATAATAATCTCCCTATCCCTCTATATTTTGTTACATAGAATACATAATAGGAGGTGAAGATCTGTGCAAAGGTCATCACTAATACATAAATTAACAACAAACTGCATATCACTAGTTACTTGATGCGAATAGAATAACAAATTACTACTTTAGAGGTTCGAACAGCTGGTATCCGACTTTACAAAATAAGGGAAACACCATATCATGCCATTAGTAGCACAATTTCACCATGTGAACCTGTTGATGCAAGAAAATAAGGATATAAACAAATGTCCCGCAAGCCAATATAAAATACAACACATACAAACAAGATGAAAAAGGAAGAAACATACATTTGTCAAAGATATCCTTATACACCTGTAGTGAGTTATTACTGTCTTCCTCCATCTTTGAGACTCTCTCAGCTTCCTTGGCCGCTTCAGCTGCTACAAATGATTTATTTTCAGCTTCTGCAACCTTATAGGCAGCAGTGATTGCTGCTTCTTCAGCAGTGTCACCAAGATATGCACTATTTGGAAACTGCCTTGGCCCAACATGTTTTTGTTTTGGGGTAGCGGTCTTTGTCTTTTCTAAAACCTCTTTCTTAATCCTGTAGCAATTCTCAATCTGCAGAGGAAGCAGCAAAACAAAATGCCAAAATTCAGACTTTCAATCTTGAATCAAATATCAGCATGCAGTATTCGGTGGTTCATCAAGTATACAACTAATTCATTTACGCTCTTTAGATTGCTCTGATTCCAGTTTCAAAAATCCATAAATCATAACAGATTATTACACGTAGAGGAAAAGGCTGCTGAGAAGATGCACATTTACTGACATAAGAATAAATTGACCAATATAATGACACCCGTCTACCAACAAAAAAGAGCTAAATAAACAAACGATGACTGAAAAACACCCGCACATGTCCAGAAGTATGTGAAAGCACTCAACTAAGAAAGATGCAAACATTTCACTCCATAAAATGCCGAGCACCAAAGCCACAGTATGATATATGCACAGGATACTGCACAACTTGGTCATCGTGAATTCGTGACTTTAATTGTGCTACTACACCAGACTCAAACATCTGGAAACTGGAACTCCGAAACTTAGCTTACTCATTTAACCAAGCTATTAGTTTTATAAGGGTGTTCAGGACTGTGGGTTCTACTTGGATACTTTTATTTGATTCTTCAAGAAACTTGGACAACAATTCGGACTGGTCTTTTGGAACAAAAGAAGTTCCAAAAGAAATTGTCATCAGTAACCCAGCTGATAAATGCAAAAAAAATAATATGACCTTCTCAAGTTTGTCTTGTTGAACAAGCCTCCTCAGCCTAGAACTCAGCAGCCTTCTGAAGTTTTGGGGCACCTCATGCCTTTGCTGCAGTAGATACAAAAACATTAAGAAATGTCCGCTTCACTTATTTATTTCATATTTCTGCAATAATGTGATATATATTTTACCCTCCCCAGACCCCACGTTGTGGGATTTCACTGGGTATGTTGTTGTTGTTGTAATGTGATATATATTATATCAGACAAAAGAAAACAACTATTCGAATTATTGAAACTCAATATCTTGAACTCCATATGACATACTTCTACAGTAATTTTCCAATGAGCTGCAAGGTCTACAACTATTTCTCAGTAGACCATGGGTGAAAAAAATTTCTTTCTGTTTATTAACCAAATTGAATTAATTCCTTTGCCAAAGTCGAATCTGTCCATGTCTTTCAGGTGTGACGAAGAAAATATAGAGATGTAAACAAGAACACACACAGATTATTTAGGTCTTTATGTTGGATGAAAATAAAGTCTCCATTCCCTATATATGTCAACTTATCACTTTAATTCCCTTGAAACTGTAACTGTTTTATAGATTGTTGACATCTTATTGTTATTATCGCATCGTACTCTTGTCTTCCTATGGTAGACATAAAATTCATTTCTGATAAATGGTCAAAATCAGAATGATTGCCTAAATCATAGTGCTTCTAGTAAAGTATAAGTTGTTGAGATGGTGTGCTCTCAATGACAGTTCAAGAGCTTAAATGAAGTTTTGATGATTGACAAACTATGTACAAGTGACAATCAATGTACAAGGAAGAACAAATGAAGATGTACAAGAACCAGATCCTTAACAGATCTCCAAAAGGAATTGCAACTGGTAATGCAGGGACAACTGAAGAGGAACTCCTGAGAGGAAACTGGTCCTTTAGATGAAGAGCAGAGACTGTTTGAGGAAGTTGTTTCGTCCAGACACGGAAAATTGGAAGTTTGACTCATTCCAATTCTACAAGGAACTGGAGTTCGAGATATGGAATATTACCATAAATTGAACACATGGAATTAGCTTGGAAATAGGAGAAGTAAACCGTATGTGCGTGAAGAAGGAAATCCATGTCAAACAAGGATTGGTTTCATACAATTAATGGAACCAAGTCTTGAATGGATTTTAAGAATTGCAAACGGCTATTTACTCCTATAAATACAGCACGTCATAAAACTTTGAAGCTTAACCACAACCAGAGAGAGAGACATCAGAGTGAGAGAAGAGTCAACACCAAGAACCTTGAGGGAACCAACTACAACAGCGTCAAAGAACCTGTTCCTATCAAGATCTATCTATACTGTTCTTGAGTTGTAATAGTTAGATTATTCTTGTGAATCCAAGACAAGATCTTATTTACATTCCTAGTAATTGTAGTAGGTGTTGTTTTGTGTTTGTAATGGGACTTCATTGACTGGGTAGAGTAATTGAAGAGAGAGGAGAGAGAGAGAACCAACAATTGTGAGAATTGTTGAGAAAGAGAGAGTTGGGGTGGGGACTGTTTGGAATAGCTCCTTAGGTGTACAAGTCGTTGTAACCTTAAAAGTTGCTCGAGTTTAGTGGAGAGTTTGGGAAATCCTACAAGAGGTAGGTCGTGGTTTTCTCCTCCCTGAGCAAGGAGTTTTCCACGTAGAAATTCTTGTGTTGATTTACGTATTCCTCAATTTACCTTCTTGTATAGTTGCTCAAAGAACCTGGTAGATTGCAGCCAAACTAACATAAGTAACAGTGTTTGAATGTCAAAGGGTAAGTGAAAAAGTGTCAAGTACCTCTTAGATGGCTAGAAAAGCCAAAAGAGAAACCAGAAAATATAATGATATCACTATGTACCTCAATGAAGCTAACTATCGTGCTTGTGTCTGATCCATTTGGCTCTTTTAGACTTGAGAGTGCATCATATATCATTTGATTGTACCTAATAATAAAGCGATAATATTATTTCAAAAACAAGAATAGAATTACTAGGAACAAAGAGATAAAAAGAAAAATGGTAATGTACATAAAATGGCTATCAAGCACTAAAATAAATCCACCTACATATTCACTTATACTCCTCTTCCCATTTCTTTTATTTTTTTGTTTTCTTTTTGGGAGGGGGTGGAGGTCGGGAGGGGACATTTGGTAGGAGATGCAAGTGGTTCTTCACAGTAGGTTACAAATCCAGGAAAAAATAATAAATCATGAGCATTCATCAGAACTCAAAGAGGTAATCATTTGAGATACCAAGAAATGAAATGATGAGCATTACTCACAGGATTTCTAGCAAGGTCAATTTGAGATACAAGACTCTTTATTTGTCTAGTAAAAGGGCATTCGATAAATTGCATCTATGTGCCCGTCTATTCACAACGCATCAAATTGTTTCACCCCAAAATCAGCAATTCAATTACCACATAGATGCACTTAATACAATTCAAAGAAACACAACTACCGCTTATCTTTTCCCCCCATAAGTGTGATTTAACTTAGAAAATTCTGAAGGAAATGCATTCGTTATCTCAAAAGGATACGGATTTAACAAGTCTCATTCCCTGGACTATTCAAGAATTTGAAAAGGAAATCCAGAAAGACAAACTTCGAAGCAGTTTTTCCATCTAACGCGCATTTTGAAGAATCTTCCATAACGGAGTCTGCTGATGCATCTTGTTGAACTAGAGTTGAAGAAACAGGGGCCTGTGTGACGATCAATGGAACTGCTGCAGCCTCAGGATTAGCCTTCACTTTCTGAGTCCTTGATTTATCTCTTGGTCCTTGTCCATTGGCACTAACATTTAAATTTCTCCATTTATCCTATATAAAATGTGACGCCAAAAGTTTATGAGAGAAAATGAAAAAAAAGGGAATACAATGCATGAAAACCATAAGATTCTCATCAACCATCCAAATTAACTTCTTCATTCCGCAAAAGCGTTAAGAGGCAGGGGGGGTTTACAAGCATTAAGCTAACAGATTAAATGTAATGGAAAACAATACATCAATGCTTTATTACAAACTTTCAATCTTCACTGGACGAAAGCTTATCATAAACAACTATTCCTTAAGGTTAGAAATTGCAAAACACACAGCTTGCAAGCAAGTGTTCAGCCTAGGAACCAGCAAACATCTGTATTAAATCTAAGTTGCATGAAATGTAGCAAATTCATAAAAGTGTCCATAGACGGTTAGAACACTGTACAGGAAGCTAAAGGAGGACTGAGGAGACAAAATGCTGGCTAGATCATGTTGGAAGAAAGAACCTCGCCCTCTTTGCCAATATCATAAACTTGCCCCCTTACATATGTACCTAGCAAGTGCTGGCTACAGCTATAACTGGCAAAGTTAATTTTTTTTATCAGTAACTTTAAGAAATACAGCTGCCAAAACTCATTCATCTCTGTTGTAATCACTAACAATCTTTCATTACATATTATCTACAATGTCCTTTCAACAAAAACAACATACCCAGCGTGGTCTCACAAGTGGGGTCTGAGGAGGGTAGAGTGTATGCAGACCTGACTCCTACCTTTGTGGAGATGGCTGTTTCCGCTAGACCCTCGGCTCAAGAAAAGATTATCTACAATGTCCTTTCATGAGAGTAATGTTGGGCCGTTAAAGATGATTTCAAAGGGCAAGAAAGATGGTGTTTTTACAGTTAAGCTGTAGCACTCACTCTTGCACAATTCACAGAATGCAACACTCAAGTGGCCTTGGAAACCGATTTGGCAAAGTAAAACTCCTTACTAGGTCCAGTGAACACTGGAATAGTGGCCAAAAATGCATGTAACACAGACGAATCTACAAAAGAGGCCTATACATTTGCACCAAATGCCCTTTATGTGAAGAGCAACCAGAGGATACAAATCATCTTTTTCTACAGTGCAAAGTTACTGCACAGCTGTTGGCAATAATTTTCAACATCTTGGGCCTACAGTGGACTACGCCAAGAACCACACTAGTTTCTACAAGGTTGGCAGAAAAGCGAGTCGAGGGGTATCCACTCAAGAGTCTAGACTGCAATATGCAGTGCCCAGCATCACCCACTCGACTCCAAACCATCTCAGAATTTTCCCCCACAAAAAAAATGCTAACCAACAATGTAATAGACGGTGATACGTCTTCTCCAGATTCGTTACACATGAAACACCAACTGACACGAGTGATCTTCTTCTTCCTCAAATTCTCCGCCGTCAAGATCACCCCCCTCACAGAGGATAGTTATACAGGGATTATTAATTCAAGGATTTTATATGCAAAGATTATTTTTGAAGGGCGTTTAGTTTGATATAATACACATTAATATGTGATGTATAATTAAAATGTTCGTTTACTTTTTAAACAGAATAAAAAATTTCTACTACTTTTTTTCGAAACTGGTAACTTTGTATTCCTCGGCATCCTAGCCACCTCCAAAAATTTACACTTACTAAGAGCTAGTTACAATAATTCTATAAAATCTTTCTACTATTATGAGAGTTGGTTTGGACAATTTAGCAGTTTTATGCCAAGTATTACTAATACCTGCATTCTTATTTCACATTTTATACCGCATAAAATAGTATATAGATTCTGGCATAACTTATGCAATATGATAAAAACACCCAGACCAACCAAACGTTGTATAATGCTGATTTTTATGTGGAGACTACAAGGATGTTTGGATTGGCTTAATAGCTAGTTTTTGGCAAACTTAAAAAGTGTTTTTAAGCTAAAATAACTAAAAACAGTCCAAAAGCTGGTCTACCCCAACTTATTGCTTTTCGGATTAAAAGCACTTGGGGTTTGACCAAATAATTTACTTTATTACCCCTTATATGTTTTTAAATCCCAAAGATGCCCTCCCCTTACTAAAAGTCTTTAACCCATTTCTTCTCCTTCCTCCACCTCTCATACTATTCTCTCCTGCAGGTGTGTCTCCACCATAGCAAGTAGTAATTCTTTTAATCTTTGTAACTGGCAATATCATATTACATATGTGCCATCATATTTAGGTAGAGGTATTAGACTTGAGTCTATGAAAAGTAAGTTGGAGCATAACGTTTTTTCTAGAAATCCTTTTTTTTGTCAAGCAATTAGCATTTTCAGAAATCCTATAAAACAAAGTCATGTTCATCACATACACCAGAAAACAACAACAACAACATACTCAGTGTAGTCTCACAAGGTGGGGTCAGGGAAGGTAGGATGTACGCAGACCTTACCTCGACCTTTATGGGGTAGAGAGGTTGTTTCCGATAGACCCTCGGCTCAAAACATACACCAGAAAAAGAGGTAGAAAAACATATACTATCAGTGGCACATGATTAACTAGTATGTAAACATTTATATGCAGATAATATATAATTGGAGTATTTATGGTTTCTAAAATACACACAAATATTGATATATAGAACACAAACCCAAGGCATAATTAACAATGGAGTATACAGTAGATACTATTTATGAATAAAATGTTCAATATTTGTAATTAATCAAATTATTACTAGTTATTAAATGAATAATTCATATTTTATTAAAAATAATCTTATCTAATCAATTTATAAGCTAATTTTTTATACTTTAAGGGCCTTTTAAGTCATTCTGACAGAAAAAATTGCTTTTGTACCAAACACATCAACTGCTTATTTTCATCTTCAGCACTTTTATCCAAACACGTAATTGATTATTCATAAATTCAGCTCCAACACTTAAAAAGTGCTTTTCAGCACTTGGTGCTTAAAAGCTACTTAAATCCAGCTAATCCAAACGGCTCTAAATCTTCTCAACCAAATATTGTATAAACTTATGTTGGTTCTTATAAGAAGATTATATCTCCTAAAACTTAAACCAAACGACCCCTTAGGGAGATTGAAATAAGATAGTATTAATTGTAGACTTTCTTCACAAGTTACAACATATCAAATTCGTCTTTAGCTAATATAGACAATCTTATGCATTCCCTCCAACATTTTCTTCTAAAACCAAGGAAACTAATGGGCAAGGGTGTTTCTATATATAAATTTGGGGCATGTGAACTCGTGGCCTCTCCGTAAAACTAGATATTTTATGTATATATTTTCTAAAATTGGTACAATATTATCTATTGAAACTCATGCTACAAGAAGGCTAAATGGTGCACTTGGTTGAAGGTTGAGTTATTTACCAAGAGGACTAGGAATTTGTTCCCACTTAATACATTTTTTTCTTTCTTCCTTTTAGTAGTGCATCCATGCTCTAGGCCTCTGCTAATGGTACATTATATGAAAATCAGATGGAATACAATCCACCCTCAATAAATCAAGCCAGAAACCATGATAATACACCCATTGTAATCTCACAAGTGGGGTCTGGGGGTAGAATGTACACAGACCTTACCATCTTTGTGAGGTAGAGACGTTGTTTCCGAAAGACTATCAGGCTCAAATATTTTATAAATTGTCGGTGTATATAAATTAAATTTTTAGAACAAAAAATGGGGCGGGGGGGGGGGGGGAGGAAAAACCTTGAGATCGATGTTGGAACGAGAGTAAAGGAGGTGATTGAATTCGGGGTCTCTTTGAATGTTCTTCCATTTGCCTGGACCGTGCTTTGCTACGCCGGCACGAAGTGCTTCTTCTTCTTCGGATGTCCATTTCTGCTTTGGATTTCCCATATCCCTTTTTTCTCAATCTCCTCTCTTACCAGCTGCTAGTCTGCCACTGCTTCTTAAACCCTCCTCCGATCCGGCTCGGTTGGGGTTTTCGTGTACATTGACTTTTTGGCCCCCTAACATAATCTGGTGTATTTAATTACTATTTTAAAAGATTATTTTAAAATAAATAAGTCTTTTGATATTCAATTAAGATTTTTAAATAATGTAAACAAATCTTGTAATATTTAATTAAGACTATTATGATTTTTTAAAGATGGTGTTCAAATTTAGCGGTATTTAATTATGATTTTAAATAAATAACAAAAAGTCTTTTAATATTCAAAAACTTGCTAAATTCAAAATATTTTTTTAAATATGGAATTTGTGTGACTTTTTAGTGGAATGTATAAATATCAAACCCTATAAAAAATCTCACTCTAACCCATTAGACTTTTTAAGTGAGATTTTTTTTTGTCTGTTAGAGAAGATGAACAACTCTTTGTGAAGATAAACCACTCTTTTTCGTGAATAAAGTATGCTTTATTCATGTTCTTTGCCACCATTTTCCAAAAATTACAGAAACCAAACAAATTCATCTTTGATATTAACAAATCCCAATTTTCTTTCTAATTTAGGAATGCAGAGAGATCAGAAGCAAAACCCCTCTTTCTAATTTAGGAATGCAGAGAGATCAGCAGCAAAACCCATCTTTCTAATTTCATCTTAGGAGACGCTTGTTGACACCCAATTTTGTCCCATCTTTTATGATTTTATTCGTAATTTTTAACATTTTTGACACTTTTAAAACAATTTTAAAATATATATATATATATGCATATTATTCTCTTATTATTATTATTATTCGCATTTTTTACTGTCATTTGCATTTTTTATCACAATCATAAGTTTTATCCAAAAAAATTCTATGTTATTTTATTCTCGCAAAATTGCATCGCATTTCCCTTTTATTAAGCATTAAACATTTCACAAATATTATATTTTATTATTATCACGTCGTTATGTTATTTTAAATAATTCACATCTTTTACAAAAAATATATATAATATCTTTTAATATTAAACCCCTTTTATATTTTTCAATTCCTAACCCATTTTTATTTTCCAACCCAAAACAATTTCTACCCAAACTAAAACTCCCAAGCCCATTCCCTTTATTTTTATTAGCCCAACAACAAATTCCCACAAGCCCAACTCCTCAATCCACAACCCACTCGTCGGCCCAACCGAATCGCCCAACCCGACGGCCCAAACGAAAAACCCGACCCATCACCCCAACCTCTTTTAAACCCCCAAACAAACAAAAAATACCAAAAAATCAAAAACCCTCCTCTCCTTCACTCAAAGCCGCCGACCCCACACCTCCCATACCGGCGACCCCATCGCCGCCGGCCACCTCGCCTCGCCACCACCGACCCCCGACGCCACCAACCCCTCTCACATTACCGACACCCACAAAATCCGCAACCCATACCCCCAAAATCCGCTTCCAAAATCGGATTCTTTACCTTTAATTCAAATTTCAAACTCGTTTTTTAGGGGGGAATCCACCTATAAATACCCCATGTTGTTCTTCATTTTGAAGGGGGATGGAACAGATTTTTGGGAGGATTTTCAAAGGGATTTTTCGGAGGTCCCAAATTGGATATAAATATTTTGTTGTGTTCTTGATTGTAAGCATTTTGCCTTCCTTATTATCCAAGAATCAAGTCCGAAAAGGTTTGTTCTTCCCTTTGATTCTCTGATTTTTTTAGTTTTCCGATTCGGGTCGGGTCACTGACCCGGGTCGGGTCAACCCGGTTCGGGTAACATTTTTCAGAATTCTTGCATTACATATTCTTGTTATTGGTTATCTGAATTTGGTGTTAAAATTTGATTCGGGTTAGTCATTGACCGGTCAGATCGACCGGTTCGTAACATTTTTCGTAATTCTTGCATTACATATTCTTGTTATTGGTTATCCGAATTTGGTGTTAAAATTTGATTCGGTTTGGATCACAGATTCTGTCGGTCACCGACCGATTCGGTCGACCCGCCGTAACATTTCCATTCTTGCATTTCATATTCTTGTTATTAGTTATCCGAATTTGGTGTTGAAATCGATTCGAGTTTGGATCATTGATCCGGCCTGTCGACGGTTGGTTAACATTTTCGCAATTCTTGCATTTCATATTCTTGTTATTGGTTATCCGAATTGGGTGTTGAAATCGATCCGGTTGAAACACCGATCCGGTCAACATCGATCCGGCCTGTCGACCGATTTGAATATTTCGCAATTCTTGCATTCCATATTCTTGTTATTGTTTATCCGAATTTGATCTTTGAAATCGATTCGAGTTTGGATCATCGATCCGGTCAGTCATCGACCGCCTGAGCGACCCGATTTGAATATTTCCGAATTTGAACTCGGGTCGGATATTTTAAACCGCTCCTTTGCTCGTTTCTTTGGCACTGTTTTACTGTTTTATTAATATCGCATTAAGGCCGACGAAATTGAATTCGAGGCCGCGCTTTTCTTTCGTTTCGCTTCTCTGTTTTTTTTAGTTTAACTGTTTTAGATATCCGCGCAACGGATATATTATTGTTTTATTAAGTTTACTGTTTTAGATTTCTTGCGACGGATATCACTGTTTTTACTGTTTTGAATAAATACCGCGTCTGTTCGCTTGTTTTTTTTTTTTTTTTTTCGCTTGCTTTGATTCAGACATCGCTTTCTTGTTTTATCATTTTTATCGCTTTGAACTGAACACCGCACTTTTCAAACATTGCTTTCTGTTCCACCCACTTTTTCAAAGATTCAAATTACCGTTCTCATCGCTTTATCGTTTTAAACTAGACACCGCTGGCCATTTTCGGAAACTGCTTTTCCTCTGCCTGTTTTTATGCTACCTCAATCGCATCGCTATCGCTGTTTCTGTTCCGATTTAAAATTTTACTGATTTGAACACGATACTACACTGGCCGATGAAAAATATCCGTTGATTTTGAGGCCTCCACAGTTGCAAAGACGGAAATATAACTTCTGGGCAATGATGAAGACTTAAACCTTTTTATCCGAGATCAACATGTTTAGTAGGCGAGGTGACTAAAATAACCAACAAGTTATATATTCGCAGCCACGACGTGATTATAGTGATCTTTTCTATTTCACCCGAGAGACCGACACGTTTAGTAGGCGAGGCAATCAAAATAAACTACATTAGTCATATGTTTGCAGCCACGACGTTATTGGAATGTTCTTTTCAAAATTTAAGTCTGAGCCCTCCGCGATCAAAACATTCACTGTTTTGAATACGGATATGAAGTTATTTGTATTTAACTGTTTCTAACCGTTTGTTCTTGATAAACATGTGATTAAAATAAATAACGGCGAATTATTCCTCGGAGTTTATTTATTTTATTTCTTTCTTTAATTCAACTTTTATCCCGCTTTGTATTGTAATATTATTTATCGCACTTATGTAACTATTGAAATGCTTAGAATAGGCAAACTTAGGATTAATTCATAGGGTAGTTTAAGATTTGAAACCCGTCGCTAGCTTATTTATTTGTAGGCTCGGTTAAATTCAAACTTAGAAATCCTTCGCTAGTTACTTATTTTAGGCTCGTCACGCGTATTCAAGATTTTCAAAACAACTTTTGTCATCTTTTATTTGCTTTATTAATCATACCGAATAAGTTTATCTTTTGTCAATTTACAATTCATTGATTCCCAAAATTTTACTTCTTTGGCATTATAAATAAATTGTTTTACTATCAATTGTCAAAAACATATTTTTTCAACTCTACGTGTATTTCTCTTTAGATATCATATAAATGCATATTTTGAAAAATCTCTACATTCATCTATCTTTTAAAATGCATCCCTTTTTTATTAATTATTTGCAAACATCTTTTAACTTCATGCTTCAAACATGCATTTTTTCTAAGTAATAATTAATCTGAGTTTGACCGGATAACCGCAAGTTAGCGGATCTTAAAGGATGCCTAACCCCTTCCCTTTAGGATAATAAAGAACCCTTACCTAGAATCTCGCTAGTTTCGCAGACCTTAAAATTGGAGTTTACATTGCAGCACTTAGTTTAATATTTAGGTGTCCTAATTCACCGTAAAAATAATTAGGTGGCGACTCCTCAATCATTTACCCAGGAACCTCCCATACGTCCGCGCTCCGCTTTGACCCGAGCAAGGTCGAAAATAGGGCGCTACAGCATGGCGACTCCACTGGGGAATTTTCAGGTTCTTAACCATAGCAAAATTCAGGTTAATTATTTGTGCTTTACTTTCACTTTTTGTTTGATATATGCTTTGATTTGTTTCCTTTGTGAAATTTTGCATGCATAACTGCTTTAAATTCCATATTTTTTTACTGCTTATCTTAAATTGGCATTTCGCTAATATTTCTTCCACTCTGGAAAATTGACACTATCACACACTACACGCGAGGTGTGTTTTGCGCACCCGCAAATTTCTTTCAATCTACCAAATTTTAGGAGAGTTGGCGTATGCGCGGAGTGACCGGACCATCCGGTGGCCGCGTAGCCTTCTCACTCGAGTAGTCCGCTCGGGAACCTTGTGTCTAGTCAGCCAAATCTTAGAAAATTTAAGATAGAGCTATACCACCCTTTATTTTAAGTCATGCATGCATACACCTTAGGTGGGTCGATCCTTGGTGTCGACTCCACAATTAAGAAATCCGCCAAAGATGTCTACGGGTCTCACAACCCAACGACCAATCATCATATTATGTGTAGCGTGATAAGGATAGACTAATTCAAGACTAATCATGACATGCTGAAATTGGAAAATGTACATTCATTTTGTCTCATTTCCGACAAAGCATTGCAGTTTAGCAGCTTGGATCAAATCTGTCGTAATCCCGCATATCTGGCGTTTAGGCCCACCTCCGGCATAAGGGAGGCCCCATGCATATTAGGATGCGCATTTAATTATCTTACAATCATTTTGTTATTTTCTACTGCTTTCCACTATGTGTATATTATTTGAATCAATAATTACTCACCTTATACTAATTTGGTTTTCTTCATTTTTCAGGAGATTCATTTTGCCTTATTTATTTCCCCAAAAGTTGATTCGTGTTGACTAAAACTGGCGGAGCACCCCATCTGTTATTTCCCAATCATGCCTATCCAAATTGTATTAGTACTTAATGAAAATGCGATTTAAATTGAGGCCTGAACCACATTTTATGCAGTTTAATGTATTTTGCCTCCACCTTTTGAAAGCTTAAAATGACAAATCTTCATTGCTTTTGCTATTTTAAAATCTGCTTTGTTTAATAATTTTCCTTTCTTTTTTCATCATGCAAACTAATTTGTCGGCAATATGTGACATATAATGAAACAAGCAAACAAAGTCTAAAACAACGAGCAAGACTTCGAAGAATATAAGGAAGATTCACAGTCGGAAGAATTGGGGCATTTTTCAGAATAAACCAAAGTCGGATATATGCACCCATCTGATCACCCTGATAAGGCAGGCAAGCAATCTACACAAGACTCGGTTGTCCGTTTAAAAGATCATCATCCTCACATATCGGAAACTGGGGCATTTTTAAGGGATCACTGTCGGAGGACGCCGATAAACATGGAAAAACATCGGCAAACTAAGTCTTCAGCCTAAGAGGATTTTGGATAAGACGTTTGTTTTGTTTCACCGCATGTCGCTGCTCGACATACATTTACATATATGCATACTTTCTTATAAGCAATTTATTTTCAACAAATACTTTCATTAGAGTTTGACAAGATTTTTACTAATATGCATACTTTCTTATAAGCAAATCATTTTCAACAAATATTTTCATTAGCAGTTCGACAAGAACTTTTAATGATAAGCATACTTTCTTATAAACAAATTATTTTCAACAAATGTTTTCATTAACGGTTAGCCAAGACTGGGAACCAGACAGGGGCTACAGGTCCGAATCAGCAGGACATGCAGCTATCAAGAGCCAAAGCTACAAAGTCAACGCGAATCAACCGCCCCTCCCCAAACTCACAAATTTTCTTTGAGTACAGGTTCTTGAGGTTGAAAAAGCGAAGCCACATCGCTTATGATCAATTCCCCAAAGAATTTCGGCACTACAACTCACTACAAGGATTACGTTCTTGTTCAAAGATTTATACGAAGACATCATCTTGACCTCTGTGGTCCCGACTATTATGTCCGCACAAAGATGTTATTTCAATCACAAAGAAGGACAACAAGGCAAACCCGACGGCAAAGACGTCGCGATCACATTTTCGCCCGTGCCAGGGCGACATTTCAATTCACATGAGTTTGGATCGGCGTAAGATTCAAAGACAACGTGGAACCCTATTACAGCAAACTGACGGCAAGGACGTCACTTACATCTCTTACAACAAGACAACATTTCAAAAACGTCATCGACGTTATGGCAGCACAACAATCATTTTTTACAGCTTTACAACGACGTCAACAACATTACAATGACGTCTTCAACGCAGCAACTATCTTTTACCGCATCTCAACGGCGTCAACAGCATTACAATGACGTCTTCAACACAACAGCTATCTTTTACAGCAACGCAACACGACAAATTATCTTTTACCGCATCTCAACGGCGTCAACAGCATTACAATGACGTCTTCAGCGCAGCAGCTATCTTTTACGACAACGCATCAACTATCTTTTACGGCAATGCAACAAATATCTTGTACCGCATCTCAACGACGTCAACAGCATTACAATGACGTCTTCAACGCAGCAACTATCTTTTACAAAGAACGCAAAGACGACAATTATCTTTTACCGCATCTCGACGACGTCAAATGACGTCTTCAAACGCAGCAACTATCTTTTACGGCAATGCAGCAACTATCTTTTACCGCATCTCAACGACGTCAACAACATTATAATGACGTCTTCAGCGCAGCAACTATCTTTTACAACAACACAACAAATATCTTTTACCGCATCTCGACGACGTCAACATCATTACAATGACGTCTTCAAACGCACCAACTATCTTTTACGGCAACGCAGCAACTATCTTTTACCGCATCTCAACGACGTCAACATCATTACAAAGCCGTCTTCAACGCAACAGCTATCTTTTACGGCATTACAACAACGTCATTGACGTTCGCAAAGACATCAACTATCTTCAACAAAGATTACAACGACGCTTCAAAGACAACAAATTATCTGCAATAGCAAACATCATTACAACAACGTCATCGACGTTACAACAGCACAACAAGTATCTTTTACAGCATTGCAACGACGTCAACAGCATTACAATGACGTCCTCAACGCAGCAGCTATCTTTTACAGCATTACAACAACGTCATTGACGTAACTGCAGCACATCAACTATGTTCAACAGCATTACAACAACGTCCAAGACGTTACGGCAGCACGACAACTATTTTTTACAACAACAACGACATCATCAACGTCTATACAACGACGACATCAGCAAAGTCTATACAACAGCGACGTCAACAACATTACAACGACGTCTTCAACACAACACGTCGATCCAACGACGTCATTTCAGGCTCCCACCTTATAATGAGGGTATTTTAATTTCAGTCAGCCGCCCACCTTATAACAAGGGAATTTTAATTTCAGTCAGGCGCCCACCTTATAACAAGGGAATTTTAAGTTATTTTCTCTACAATTTTTCTCAGCAGTTATACACTAATTATATCTTAAGCTTTAGTTTGCAGGAGTTTTTAATTTGCAGGAACTTCATCACAGCGTGGGACTATCTCTTACGGCGAACCGAGGCAAATTGGTCAGCGACCTACTTCGAACGTCGATCCGCTCTTTTCCAATAGTTTCTTGCATCTACGACCAGTGTCATCCTAAGTCGACACTGGGGCATTGTTGCTTGAATGTGCACCATCTTTTTGCAACTTCACTTCCCCCCCGGAATTCTATGCAGTCCCGATGATCGGGACAAAATTGGCTACTCAGTCAACTTCTTTGGCCGAAAACACTTTCATCGTCTCCGTCCAAAGAGGGGCATCTGTTGACACCCAATTTTGTCCCATCTTTTATGATTTTATTCGTAATTTTTAACATTTTTGACACTTTTAAAACAATTTTAAAATATATATATATATGCATATTATTCTCTTATTATTATTATTATTCGCATTTTTTACTGTCATTTGCATTTTTATCACAATCATAAGTTTTATCCAAAAAATTCTATGTTATTTTATTCTCGCAAAATTGCATCGCATTTCCCTTTTAATAAGCATTAAACATTTCGCAAATATTATATTTTATTATTATCACGTCATATGTTATTTTAAATAATTCACATCTTTTACAAAAAATATATATATATATATAATATCTTTTAATATTAAACCCCTTTTATATTTTTCAATTCCTAACCCATTTTTATTTTCCAACCCAAAACAATTCTACCCAAACAAAAACTCCCAAGCCCATTCCCTTTATTTTTATTAGCCCAACAACAAATTCCCACAAGCCCAACTCCCTCAATCCACAACCCACTCGTCGGCCCAACCGAATCGCCCAACCCGTCGGCCCAAACGAAAAACCCGACCCATCACCCCAACCTCTTTTAATCCCCCAAACAAACAAAAAATACCAAAAAATCAAAAACCCTACTCTCCTTCACTCAAAGCCGCCGACCCCACACCCCCATACCGGCGACCCCACGTCGCCGGTCACCTCGCCCCTGCCACCACCGACCCCTGACGCCACCAACCCCCCTCTGTTACGCTGACACCCACAAAATCCGCAACCCATACCCCCAAAATCCGCTTCCAAAATCGGATTCTTTACCTTTAATTCAAATTTCAAACTCGTTTTTTAGGGGGGAATCCACCTATAAATACCCCATGTTGTTCTTCATTTTGAAGGGGGATGGAACAGATTTTTGGGAGGATTTTCAAAGGGATTTTTCGGAGGTCCCAAATTGGATATAAATATTTTGTTGTGTTCTTGATTGTAAGCATTTTGCCTTCCTTATTATCCAAGAATCAAGTCCGAAAAGGTTTGTTCTTCCCTTTGATTCTCTGATTTTTTTAGTTTTCCGATTCGGGTCGGATCACTGACCCGGGTCGGGTCAACCCGGTTCGGGTAACATTTTTCAGAATTCTTGCATTACATATTCTTGTTATTGGTTATCTGAATTTGGTGTTAAAATTTGATTCGGGTTCGGGTCATCGACCCTCGGGTCGACCTTGGTCGTAACATTTTTCGTAATTCTTGCATTACATATTCTTGTTATTGGTTATCTGAATTTGGTGTTAAAATTTGATTCGGGTTTGGATCACAGATTCGGTCGGTCATCGACCGATTCGGGTCGACGATTGCCGTAACATTTCCAGAATTCTTGCATTTCATATTCTTGTTATTAGTTATCTGAATTTGGTGTTGAAATCTGATTCGAGTTTGGATCGCTGATCCGGGTCGGGTCGACCCGGTTGGTTAACATTTTCAGAATTCTTGCATTTCATATTCTTGTTATTGGTTATCTGAATTGGGTGTTGAAATCTGATCCGGGTTGAAACACTGATCCGGTCGGTCATCGATCCGGTCGGGTCGACCGATTTGAATATTTCGAATTCTTGCATTCCATATTCTTGTTATTGTTTATCCGAATTTGATGTCAAATCGATTCGAGTTTGGATCATCGATCCTGGTCAATCATCGACCGGTCGAGCGACCGATTTGAATATTTCCGCATTTCGAACTCGGGTCGGATATTTTAAACCGCTCCTTTGCCGTTTCTTTGGCAATCGCTTCTTGTTTTATTAATATCGCATTAAGGCCGATTTAAATTGAATTGAGGTCGCGCTTTTCTTCGCTTTCGCTTCTCGCTTTTTTAGTTTAATCGCTTTAGATATCCGCGCAACGGATATATTATTGTTTTATTAAGTTTATCGCTTTAGATTTCTTGACGGATATCATTGTTTTACTGTTTTGAATAAATACCGCCTGTTCTAGCGCTTGTTTTTTTTTTTTTTTCTGTTTGCTCCCCGCTTCAGACATCGCTTTCTTGTTTTATCATTTTTATCGCTTTGAATCAACACCGCACTTTTCAAACATTGCTTTCTGTTCAGTCCACTTTTTCAAAGATTCAAATTACCGTTCTCATCGCTTTTACTGTTTTAAACTAGACACCGTTATTTTCGAAACCGCTTTTTTCCTCCGCCTCGCTTTTATGCTCATCGCTATCGCTATCGCTATCAAGCTTTCATTCGATTTAAAATTTTACTGATTTGAACACGATACTACACCGCCGATGAAAAATATCCGTTGATTTTGAGGCCTCCACAGCTGCAAAGACGGAAATATAACTTCGGGCAATGATAAAGACTTAAACCTTTTTATCCGAGATCAACATGTTTAGTAGGCGAGGTGACTAAAATAACCAACAAGTTATATATTCGCAAATTACCGACGTGATTATAGTGATCTTTTCTATTTCACCCGAGAGACCGACACGCTTAGTAGGCGAGGCAATCAAAATAAACTACATTAGTCATATGTTTGCACCACGACGTTATTGGAATGTTCTTTTCAAAATTTAAGTCTGAGCCTCCGCGATCAAAACATTCACCGCTTTGAATACGGATATGAAGTTATTTGTATTTAACTGCTTCTAACCGTTTGTTCTTGGCGACTATGTGATTAAAATAAATAACGCTAATTATTCCTGAGTTTATTTATTTTATTTCTTTCTTTAATTCAGCTTTTATCCCGCTTTGTATTGTAATATTATTTATCGCACTTATGTAACTATTGAAATGCTTAGAATAGGCAAACTTAGGATTAATTCATAGGGTAGTTTAAGATTTGAAACCCGTCGCTAGCTTATTTATTTGTAGGCTCGGTTAAATTCAAACTTAGAAATCCTTCGCTAGTTACTTATGTTAGGCTCACACGCCAGATTCAAGATTTTCAAAACAACTTTTGTCATCTTTTATTTGCTTTATTAATCATACCGAATAAGTTTATCTTTTGTCAATTTACAATTCATTGATTCCCAAAATTTTACTTCTTTGGCATTATAAATAAATTGTTTTACTATCAATTGTCAAAAACATATTTTTTCAACTCTACGTGTATTTCTCTTTAGATATCATATAAATGCATATTTTGAAAAATCTCTACATTCATCTATCTTTTAAAATGCATCCCTTTTTTATTAATTATTTGCAAACATCTTTTAACTTCATGCTTCAAACATGCATTTTTTCTAAGTAATAATTAATCTGAGTTTGACCGGATAACCGCAAGTTAGCGGATCTTAAAGGATGCCTAACCCCTTCCCTTTAGGATAATAAAGAACCCTTACCTAGAATCTCGCTAGTTTCGCAGACCTTAAAATTGGAGTTTACATTGCAGCACTTAGTTTAATATTTAGGTGTCCTAATTCACCGTAAAAATAATTAGGTGGCGACTCCTCAATCATTTACCCAGGAACCTCCCATACGTCCGCGCTCCGCTTTGACCCGAGCAAGGTCGAAAATAGGGCGCTACAACGCTAAGCCCCAAATTAACCTCATTGGAGGTGGTAATTTCATCTTCGAACACCCTTTTCGATCTTTTTTCAAAAAAATTACTTTAAAATAATTTTTAATTGTCCCAAATTCACCGGAATTATCACCGGAAAACACGTCAGAGACCGGTGAACCTGGCACATAAACTTTTTTTACAAAATCGAACACCCTTTTCAATTTTTTTTTCTTCCAGAAAATCCACTTTTTTCTAATGGCGCCAGAAGAAAAATGTGTTGTTTTGTATGGAAAATATGAGCTTGGACGAATATTTAGCATCATAAAAATAAAAAATTCATATGGTCCTTCCAAATCTTTATAAATCTTATGATAAATCTTTTAAAATCTAAACGTAAAACTCTTATTGTAAAAAATTTTAAAAAATAATAAATTAAGTCATTACATTCCTAAATAGTCTTTTAAAATTCAGTAAACTTATTTATTTATAAATAGTCTTTTAAAATCTCAATTGAATACACCCCTTATTTAATTGTCACAAAATTAGTCTTCTTATGTCCCATATGGATAGAGATAAGAATAAGATTTTACTAATTTATACTAATAGTATTAGCTAATATTCATAACCAAACACTCAATAAATATAATTTTAAATTTTATATTGGGACTTATCGCGTTAACCGAATGAGTTTTCAAAGTTAAAAGGTGTCTTTTGTCAAAGTGAGACGATTGAATGTTGTCTATCTTTGAAATCCCGATCTATACACCTAAACATCTTTAGTCCTTCATGTTTACAAAATTTAGTAGTTTTAATCTTTGTTATATTTAAAAATAATATCATAACAATTATTTTTTATGAAATTGGTTCATGAGAAGTAGGTGAATCATTTAATTAAAAAGTTATTAAGACGAATTTCTTTTAATTTATTTTCTTGATTTTATAATTTAAGATACACCACAATCTAAGTTAATAATAAAATGTGCTATTGAGGACTCAAATGAGATATAAATATCAATTCATTTGCGCTTTTATATAATAGAGAGTAGAAGGAAGCGCATAGTGTGTTTAATTTACTTGAATATAGTTTAATTTCCTTAAAGTAGAATACTAAAAAATAATGAAACTTGATACTATTATTAGTTGAACATTTAAATTATTAGTAGTCTTAATTATCCCCCGGTTTAATAGCATTTAACCCCAGGACATTGATGTGGTAAAGATCGTGGATATACTCTCTTTTAGGTGTATGAGTGAAAAAATTGAATAATCAGCTTATAAGTCGGGTATTTTCAACCTTTAATTGTCATATAGTCATATATAATGATTTATTTATTCTAATTGTGAATGTCCTATTGTTTTATTTTAATATACAATGCATATTTCAACTTGTATTTTAAAAATTCTTCTTTAGATGCGATGACTATTTGTTTCAACTATTTTTTTGCCAAATTTGTAAAAATGTTGGTTGGAAGATCCATCATTTTGATCCAAAAAAAAAAAAGGATTAACTAAAATAGTGAGTACCAAGTGTGTATTGTTTTCTATTTTTCTTTAGATGTAATAATTATTAATTTCAACTGTGCATTTTCTTTTCTGGCCAAATTAGTAAAAATTTTGGTTATGCTCCAGCAGTTTTAGCCAAATAGAAAAGGCATAGCCAAAATAACAGATTTGAAATTGTACTTTTTGGTTTCTTCTTTAAATGTAATGATTATTTATTCCAATTGTGTATTTTTTTGAGCTAAAAAATAAAATACCTGGTTAAAGTTTGTTAAAAAAATGTTGAATGTTGTATCTCAAAAGGAATGTCTAAATTCATAATATTCATTCTCTTGGATTAAGTGTGACTTTATTTTAAAATAATAGGTCATTATTCAAGTTCTTTTCCTTTTGGAATAGAGAAGATACAAAGATAATTTCTTCCTCCTATTTTATATTATGCTGGATTTTCATTCTTAATAAATCTTTGTTAAATTCTGATTCCTAATTTTATATTAGAAGATTTTGTTAAATCATGTGATACATCTACACCGGGTGAAATATCTTTAAGAACGGTGTCCTTGGACGCACATCAAGCTTTCAAGTATAGTGTTCGAAATCAAATATTTTCCGTAAGATTTTCAACAAAATTCTATTAATTTTTAGCTGAATAAAAAAATTTAGTTTAATTATTTTAGTTTTCTTTGCCATTAAGTTGGGGATTTATCAATAGATGCATTTGTAAAGAAATTAAGACAACTTTCTTTTGTTAAAAGTAAGTTTTTTTATGTTTATTAAATTACTAAATGTCATGGAAAGTATCCTACAATATGGAGAAGGCTGAACTCTTTGAGTATCATTTTCCAACAATATCGATACTTATATAAGAAGACAAAAGTAACATGTAATAATCAACTTTTGATTTTGATATTTAACGTTTAATTTATGTTCGAAAGCTTGGTTTAAATCACATTTACTGTTTGAAATTTGTTTGAGGGGTTCATGTTGGGACTCGAGGAATTCGGGTAAGTTTCGAGATAACAAAAACCTCCAATGTGTTGTACCAAATTTTACTTTATTTTCTCTAGTGCAGTTGCAGGCGTTCACGATCGCGAGGCCTGGGGTTGCTTTCACGTATTGAGTTGGTCCCGGCGTAGTGTTCCCTCGTAGTTTCTCTTCGAGATCGCGAGGTACCTTATCGCGACGGCAAAGCACTGTCACCTGGCAATATAAAAGCAGGTAGATCATAATTTGAGTTATTTAATCACTTGTTTCGCTGGAGTCACGGTTGAGCAATTCAAAGGTGGAATTTCATCACAAAATATTGAGTAAGTGATTCCAACTTGAATTTGAGCTATTATTTCAATTACCCATTTTACACCTAGTTAACGAGATTTGAATGGGAAATTAGGAAAATTTTGCCCTATAGGTTGAGAGAGTGAATTTTGTTAAAATGAAGGTCAATTCGATATCGGAGTTGAAATTTGAATATAATTTTGAACTCATAGGAGATGGTTAACGGCAAATTTTATAAAATTTATGATGTCGACCCCAAGGGTTGAGTTTGACTTTTTTGGGTTGACTTTTGATTCAAATTCGTCTAATAAATATTATAATATGGATATCGCTAGACTCATTTGACCCCAATTTTTTTGAATAGAGGTATATAAGGGTAATGCATAGTTGAAGAAGAGCACTTACCAACTGCCCACATAATTGCTGTTACTGGCCAAGTAATGGCAATTATGGAGGTAGTAATTCACCAAAATAAATGGTCAATTGATGTACACCGGATTGACCTTTAGGGAGAGTAATAATATCATAAGAAGCCCACAGCCCGTGACCCGTGACCCGAGACCGAGACCGGACAGGATGGGATGGGCGCGTGTGGGCTTATCCTTGAACCGAAGCACATCTAGGTCCTCCCTCCTTTAAACACACGGGATACCCCTTGGGGTCCCAAAGCCAATTTTGAGATTTATAAACTAAATAAATCTTTCTTCCCCTACCGATGAGGGAGAATTGGTCTAAATACCACACTTTTCCACGCTTCAAACGCCTCACTTCGTGGACCAATATCTCTTTCATTTCTCAACGAAATTTGACGATCCTTGGCCCTACGGTCATCTACTTACTTAGTAGATTATGCACGTGTGAAGAACCGGATTCTCCAACATGCGGAACACTAGTGTTTAAGCTATTAAAGTTGGTTGGACGCAACTCCCGCCAAAGGAAAATTTCCAACAATCCTCTCTTGAAAGAGATTTTGGCGCACTCACATGGTGCCTTTTTTCCTTTCCAGCAATATTTCAGTTGACCGATGTTGTATAAGGAGAGGTAGCTTCAGCTTTGAACCTTCCATAGTTAAATACCATCGGACTTACTTACTGCGCGGTGAACGTGATGTCTTGAACCGTCAGTGTTTAGTGTAAGCCAAGTCAATAGTACCAACACAACAAATTCTCTTACTCTCTTCTTCGTAATGTTTTGTCTGTTGTGGCCGAGGACAACTTCTTGGATTCTTAAGTGCGTTCATTTGAGGCGGTCTGTCCTCGCACTTAAATAGTTGGTCTCCTACAAGGTATCTTGCTATACCCCACTTCACAAGTGTTAGGAACCATTAAAAGTTTCCCTAAACCTAACCTCAACTGTTGAGGATCCTTAAAGGTTTTTGAAAACTTAACATTTACCCACACTGCAGATAACACTTAACGTCTATCGCGGGAATGACTTTGGATTTGGTGTTTCTTTAAAGAAATCACTATCCGAAGTGCTCATGCTTCCACTGAAGCGATCAACTGAACCTTTACAGCTTAGTTTTCCCATTGAACCAAATTACTGGGATCTCCAATCAGTAAGGTTGGGTTACCACCGTATTGGTCCTTATACTTTGAGTTTTAAGCCCATTCCCTTAGACAGGCAGAACATCTGATCCTTGGGTAAGCCATTTGTCAGCGGGTCTGCTATATTATCTTTTGACTTTATGTAATTAATGGATATTATACCCATGGTGATCAGCTTCCTAACGGCCTTATGCCTCCATCGAATATGACGAGACTTGCCGTTGTACATAGCATTCTGCGCCCTTCCTAGAGCCGACTGGCTGTCGTAGTGGATCATTACAAAAGGTATAGGTTTGTTCCAACACGGAACATCCTCTAAGAAGTCATGAAGCCACTCATCTTCTTCTCCTTCTTTGTCTAAAGTGATAAACTCTGATTCCATTGTGGATCGGGCGATGCAAGTTTGCTTAGAGGATTTCCAAGACACAACCCCACTACCAATTGTAAATACATACCCACTGGTGGACTTGGTGTTCTCTATATCAGATATCCAGTTTGCATCACTGTACCCCTATAGTACAACTAGATATCTCGAATAATGTAACCCGAAAGTTAACGTGTGTTTCAGGTATTGTAATACCCGATTCAACACCTTCCAGTGATCATCACTCGGATTACGGGTAAACCTAGCCAACTTATTGACTGCATAAGCAATATCAGGTCGGGTGCAGTTTGTTATATATATCAAACTACCGATCACTTGTGCATATCGCTCCTGGTATACGGGTGCACCATGATTTTTATCAAGCTTTTGATTTGTATCCATTGGTGACTTTATCGGTGAACTGTCAAACATCTCGAACTTTCTCAAAACATCCTCGATGTAGTGAGACTGAGATAAGACCAGTCCCTTAGACATGTTAGAGATTTTTATACCTAAGATGACATCTGCGATACCCATATCCTTTATGTCGAAGCATTGTTTCAACATGTTCTTAGTCTCTAGGATTACCCTAGGATTGCTTCCTGTGATCAACATGTCGTCTAAATACAGGCATATCATAACAAACGTGTCAGAGTTACCTTTCATGTAGACACATTTATCACATTCATTAATGGCGAAACCCTTCGATAGTAGAGTACTATCAAATTTTTCGTGCCATTGCTTCCGGGCTTGTTTCAGCCCATACAGAGATTTGACAAGCCGACAGACTTTCTTCTCTTGCCCTTGAACCATATACCCCTCGGGTTGGTCCATATAAATTTCTTCTTCCAAATCACCGTTTAGGAAGGCTGTCTTGACATCCATTTGATGTATCTCAAGGTCACATAAAGCTGCGATCGCAATGAATACCCGTATGGATGTCATCCGAGATACCGGGGAGTACGTGTCAAAGTAGTCAAGACATTCTTTCTGCCAATAGCCCTTGACTACCAACTTGGTCGTGTACTTGTCTATAGACCCATCTGTGTTATACTTCCATTTGAGTATCCATTTACACCCCAACGGTTTATTTCCCGGAGGAAGATCAACCAACTCCCAAGTATGGTTATGCAGAATGGAGCCTATTTCACTCTCAATAGGTTATTTCCAGAGCGGTGCCTCTGGAGTTGGCAATGCTTTAGCAATTGTCCTTGGTTCATCATCAACCATAGAAGCTACAAAGTCAGGACCGAAGGATTTATCCTTCCTGGCCCTTTTACTTCGCCTTAGTTCCATCTCTGGGTCTCCAAGTTCTGAGAATCTGAAACACTAGATTCCGGATATTCAGCCACTTCGAGATCTGCTAGATCTGAACCATCTAGATCTGGGCCATCAATGACTCCCGATTCCTGAGAGTTTTGTTCATAACTTCGTTTGCGAGAGGTTATGTCATTTTCCTTTCTAGGAAAGATACCTTCAAAGAATTGAGCATTCCTTGATTCCATGATTGTACCCCGGTGGATATCTGGAATATATGACTTATGCACTAAGAAGCGATAAGCACTACTGTTATATGCAATCTACAGTCTTAGGCCCAATCATGACTTGCTTTGGCTTGGGTATTTCAACATTTGCCAGACAACCCCATACCTTTAAATATTTGTAGGTGGGTTTCTTTCTCTTTCATGATTCATATGGAGTTTTGTCCTTACCCTTATGTGGGACTCTGTTAAGAATCGTATTAGCGGTAAGGACGGCTTCTCCCCACATGTTTTGGGAAATACCGGAATTGATGAGCAAGACATTCATCATTTCCTTCAACGTGCGGTTCTTACGTTCCGCCACACCGTTGGATTGAGGTGAGTATGAAGCCGTCGTTTGATGAACAATGCATGATCGGACACAATATTCCTCAAACGACGCTACGTATTCTCCCCATCTATCGCTACGAATTGATTTAATCTGCATGCTTAGTTGGTTCTCAACTTTTGCTTTGTAACGTCGGAACGCTTCAAAGGCTTCATCCTTACTTTTTAACAAGTAAAGGTAACAATACCTTGTGCTATCATCAATGAATGTCACAAAGTACTTGTTCCCCCCTCTAGTTTGTGCGAACTTCAAATCATATATATCTGTGTGAATAAGTTCTACATGAGCGGTATTCCTTTCAATGGATCGAAAAGGAAGCTTGGTGAGTTTTGCCTCTACGCACACCTCACACTTATGTTGAGGGTTTACATCGATAGACGACAATAACTCCAACTTTACCAGCCTTTGGATAGACTTGTAGTTAACGTGTCCTAATCTATGATGCTATAAATTAGAAGACTCAAGCAAATAAGAAGAAAGTTCAACTTTATTACTTGGACGCATTACAGACATGACATTCACTTTGAAGAGGCCTTCACAGACGAAGCCTCTCCCCACAAAAGTGTCATTCTTAGTGAGTACAAACTTATTAGATTCAAACACTAGCCTAAAACCAGCATTAACCAATAAATGTCCTGAAATTTAATTTTTTCTAATCTCAGGGACGAGCATCACTTCCTTCATAGTGAGCTCCTTTCCGGAAGTCATCTTCAGGACCACATTTCCTACCCCCAGCACGTCAGACGAAGCGTTGTTGTCCATGAACAACTTTTTTATCGTTGACCGGTGTATACGTGGAGAAGTCATTTCTATTGGAACAGATGTGTCTGGTAGCACCTGTGTCCATCCACCACTGCATGGAATTCTCAACCAGGTTTGCTTCAAGCACCACTGCCGAAAACTCCTCAATCATGTCATCCAGGAGCGTGTCCTTGAAGATGTTAGCATGTGCCTTGGCTTTCTATTGTTGCTAAGTCTTGAGCTTGCAGCATTCCTTGATCTTATAACTAGGTTTCCCACAGTGGTGATAGTTACCTCTGAACATCTCCGCTGCGTGGGTCTTACTGTCTTTCAGGAACTTCCGCTTCTTGTTTTAGTTCCCTTTAGCCTCAGCCAGATTTGCCTTTGCCTCAGCAGGTTGTTTACCCCTTGGCAAAGCCTTCTTATTATCTTCCTGAATTTGGAGTTTGATAATAAGTTCTTCAAAGGTCATCTCTTTTGTCTTGAGCTTTAAGTAGCTCATAAACTCATTCCACGAAGGAGGTAACTTTTCAATCAGCGATGCAACTAAAAACTGCTCATTTGGTTTCATTCCTTCCAAATCCAGGTGATGTAGAATCATTTGGAATTCCTGGACTTGGGACATCACTGTCTTACTATCCACCATTTGAAATTTTAGAAAATTTTCCAATGATGAACTTCTTAGTACCTGCATCTTGTGCGTTGTACTTCTTTTGCAGTTTTTCCCACAGCTCTTTGGCAGTGCCAACAGTGCAATAGACCGTGTAGAGAGGGTCTGCCAAGCAGTTCAATATGTAATTCTTACACATAAAATCGCTATGATTCCATGCATCAAGAACCATCTTCATGCCATTAATGACATGGATACCAAGGCCCCCTTCACCCGTTTCAGAAGGCGAAGGGTCCATTTCATCTCCAGCTTGTGGAGGATCTTCCGTTAGAAACCGGGCCATGCCCATAACAGTTAAGTAGAACAACATCTTCTTGTGCCATCTCTTAAAGTTTGAGCCCATGAATGTTTCAGGGCATTCATGGTGGAATGCGGAGGGTGGAGCAGTAAAGGCAGCGGACGTGCCTTGGGCAGCAGCGGTGAAGGCAGCAAAGTTGTTGCCTTAGACAGTAGCGGCAGCAGCAGGGAAGGTAGAATTGCTGCCTTGTTTGGCAGCAGCAGCGGCATCAACAGTGTTTCCAGTCATGTTGCAGCAGTTACAGTATGCCTTGTTGGTTACAATGGTGCAGGAAACAGAAATAAGTAACTGCTAAGTATTACAACAAACTGAAATTACAATAAACTTGAACAAGAAACTGGAATAGTTTTTGGTTTGCTGAGTCGAGTGATGGCACTCTGTCTTTAAGACAAGATTGCCCCGTATGTATTATTTCTACGTCCTGGACAATTGTCTCCCAAGATAAAACAACAAATGAAAAATTGAGCAAAGGAAACTCAAGTGCTACCTTGAAGAATTTTGAGTAATGAAATGATGTTGAAAGATAGTGGGAAGAATCTTATTCGTTTGTATGTTTCTGTGTGTCTTAACAATTGTGCAAAGGCTCCTTTATATAGTTGAAGGAGAGGACTTACCAACTGCCCACATAATTGTTGTTACTGGCCAAGTAATGGCAATATGGAGGTAGTAATTCACCAAAATAAATGGTGAATTGATGTCCAACAGATTGACCTTTAGGGAGAGTAGTTGACGTTCCAATAACCAATAGAAAGTTCTCTGCCCAATTTTGACTTACTTGAAACTTCAGGGACCAAACTGTAAATCTGAAACAATTCTAGGTCTAAAAAGATAATATCAGAAGAAGCCCACGACCCACGACCCGAGACGGAGACCGGACGGGACGGGCGGCGGCGTGCGTGTGGGCTTATCCTCGAACCGAAGCACATCTAGGTCCTCCCTCCTTTAAACACATGGGATACCTCTTTGGGTCCCAAACCCCAAGCCAACTTTGAGACTTATAAACTAAACAAATTTTTCTTCCCCTACCAATGAGGGAGAATTGGTCTAAATACCACACTTTTCCACGCTTCAAACACCTCACTTCGTGGACTAATATCTCTTTCATTTCTCAATGAAATTTGACGATCCTTGGCCCTACGGTCATCTACTTACTTAGTAGATTATGCACGTGTGAAGAATCGGATTCTCCAACATGCGGAACACTAGTGTTTAAGCCATTAAAGTTGGTTGGACGCAACTCCCGCCAAAGGCAAATTTCAACAATTTTTTCATAATTCTTTACTGTATATGATTAGTTGAGCTACTTTACTGCTTAAGTGAGCATTATTCACATGCTAGAGTTTCATTTTGAGTTTTCAGGTATTTCTGATTACACGACTTACATTATTTTGATTGTGCACTATTTATATGCGTAAATTACTACATATGTGAATTATGCTTATTTCATGAGTTGAGCTGATGAGTCCACGTGACTCATGACTTGGATTCAATGGTAAAGTTGATGAGTTTATGGGGTCTGAAACTTGGGTGTCAGTGGCTATGGTCCCTTATGAAATTTGAGATTTTCGTTGTTGAGTCTATGAACTTAAGTGTCAGCTGATTATGTGTGTGCATATGGATCTTGTGACACTCTATAATTTCAGGTTAGGTGTGAATGTGTTAAATATGTATTTAATCTTTTAGGTAAATGAAATCCTAACAAGATGAGTTTGGGTGGAAATAGTTGAGTTAAGACCAACGCGAATAGCAAAGTACGCAAGATTCGATAGAATCGACTAAGTTTACAGTAGGTCTGACTTCAAGCCTATTTATGTGAAAATTCTTGTGAATTTGAGAAATAGTAAACTTGAAAGTTGTAGTCCTTTGAAATGTCTGTCCATCCATATATTGTGAGGCTCAAACGGACATCTGTACATAAAGTTATGACCGTTTTACAGAAGGGACGCAGAGTTGTCCGCTAGACCGATATGCCTCGCAAATGGCATATGCGGCCGCATATGCGACACATTTTTGGACGCATTTCAACCCACAAATTTTCAGGTATTCTGTTTTGATATGTGATTGGAAATGCTCTAGAATATGGTGATATGTGACCCAAAAGCTAGTGCGGAACAACCCCGTCTATAAAAAAAAACCTAAAACGTGAAATTTCCTTAAATCTTTCATCCCACTTCATTTTGGATGACATTTTTTAGAGGAAACAACCCTAAGGCTTTTCCAAAACATCTAAGGTATGTTCTTTATCAATTCCCATCATTACTACATCAATCTATCATTAAATTAATATCAGTTCATCCTTCAAAACTATAGATTCTTGAAAATCGAAGAAAGAGGGATTGAAGGAGACTTTTGGAAAGTATGTTCTTTGATATTCACTGAGGTTATTGATATAATTTAGACTAGTTTAGAGTATTAGAAACAACGTGAATCCATGGGTGATTCATGGGAATTCAAGAACACATTTTAGACATAAAACCCCTTGTTTTTTCGTTAAAGAGGGTAAGATGGGTGAGATTAGATTAAAGTTCTAATCTTTACCATCCTAATTAATTGCAGAATGATTTTTGAACTTGGAGGAATACATTTGAGCGGAAATTGAGGTATGTCTAGATTTCAAAAATCTTCTTTGACTGTTAGTACACGTGAAATTCTTGTTTGGTGGTTGTTCTTCATTGAACTTATTTTTGGTTTGGAGAAGATTTTGAACAAGGTCATGCGTGTTATCAAATATTTTTCGTAACATACTACTTTGATTGAACTTGTTTTACCTCATTTTTGGAATGATTGAACTTATTTTCTAAAGGTTAAGGATTTAAACATGTTTCACCCGTTGAATGAACTTTCTTGAATTTAAAATTGAATAAGTTATTTGAACAAGGTTCTAAAATGACTTATGACTTGAAATATATCTATTATTAAGAAGATGACTTGAGAAGTGAGACTAATATGACATGACTTGTACTTGTTTATGTTTGGGCCTGTATGGCAAGTTGTGCTAGTCCAGAGGACGATTAGCCGTTATGGATTCTAACGTACCACTGTTGAGTATTGTTGTGTCAGTTCAGAGGATGATTGACCTCTGAGGCGTGTAGCCGGAGGTATCTATTGATGTGCTAGTATAGATGACGATTAGGCTCCGTGGGATAAATTTCCGGTGTATCAAATGATTGTTCGCCCATGAGTTGGCATGTGTTGATTCTTTGGTTTCCCATAAGTTGGCTTGTTGATGATTTCGGATTCGTATACAAAAGGCTTAGTACAGTACACGGTAAACGAGTTAAACTTGATGTATTATTCGTTATTGGTTGCTCCTTGTTGAATTTTACCAAGTTTGATGTCGTACTCTATCTTTGGATTTCAAACTGCTTCACATTGATACTGTTTTAATGATTTAACTATTTTATTTTGATTTTATTAACTATTGCTCCTTAGGCACTCACTGAGTACCAAGTACTCAGACATACCATTGTTGTTTTTGATAGTATATTAGGTAACAAAGAAGAGCATGTCGTGATACGCGTACGAGTAGGAGAACTTGCTACTTTCCAGACTTGTTAGTGAGCCCATATGCTTGTTCGTGGGACACTCTATTTTAATTTATTGCTTTTAGTTTCCGAGTTGCGTCCCGAAGTTAGTCCATTCATTTATTCATCTTAGAAGCTACATAGATAGTTGTCAGAATTGTGGGTAGATTGTTAAAGCTCGTATGGCTTATTGGGTATTTTGCCACGTTTATGACTAGTTATTTATATTAGACTTCCGCTGATTTTATTATTATAAGTCTGAGTATGATTTCGTTTAACCTTAACGACTTGTTTAATAAATGTTGAAAGAGTATTAAAAGAGATTAGTGATTATTTAACTTTATAAGGTGCTTTCGATGTGGTTCCTTAGCCTTGGATGCATGTTGCCCCAAAGTAGGTTTTGGGGCGTGACAGATTTATTCCTCTAGGGTCACTGCTCATAGAAATACCAAGCAATGTACGCGCAGTAGTGCAAGGAGCACCAATTATAAGATAGGTTAGGGAGAGTAAGTATCATGTGCATTTGATTTATTGACTCTTATTTGTGCATATCATTTCATATGTTGTATCAATGCATCAAATTACTATGTTGTTCAGGTGAACTTACCTTTCTCTACTATTTTTTATTATCTGTTGAGATTATATAAATTGCACAGGGATAAGTGAGTATTTTGAAATCAACCCTTGTCACTACTTTGTTGGGGTCAATCAATCATACTTATTGGGTACGTATTGTTTATGTGCTCATACTACAGATGTTACAATTTTGTGTAGATATTGATCCTTGTTGTAGCGCGTGACCACGATGCCTGGACCAACTCACTGCGTGATCTCAAAACTTACCTGAGCCCTTCAAATAAGTTTCAAATAATAAAATGTAACTTGAACTAAGCTTCCAAACATAAGCGTCAAATCTCAAAATCAAGGCTCAAATATCACATGTAAGTATGTTACTTTTGTCTTCTACTTGAATACCGGTATAGTTTGAAAATGATAGTCAAAGAGTTCAGACTTCTTCATATTGCAGGAGACTCTCCATGTCATTTAGTGATTTAATATATATAAAAAAAACGTACATTTTTACAAAAAAAAAAGGTAGTCTTAATTTCTGTGCAAATGTATCAGTTGAATAAATCCCCAACTTAGTGGCAAAGAAAACTAAAATAGTTAAACTAAGGGTATGTTTGGTATGATGGAAAATGTTTTCCACGAAGATATTTTCTCGGAAAATAAGTGATTGTCTTACTCATTTTCTTGTGTTTGGTACGCAAGTTAGAAAATATCATTTTAAGAGCATTTGCATATACTCAAAGTAAAACATTATAATATTTTTGAATTCGTAGTGCAACTTCGGGTAATGGGGTAGACAGGAGGTAGAGGTAGGTCGGGGGAGGGGGATAAGGTGGGGTTGGGGGTAAAAGAAAATCTAATTGTTATAAAATTTTATGAAAGTAAAATAATATGTATAAAATAGAAAATTTGGGAGGGGAGGAGGGGGTGGAGTAAGAATTTTTTTATTGTATTTCTTATAAAAGTAAAATAAAATATATGAAATATAAATTTCAAGGAGATGGATAGGAGGAGGGGGGAGGTGTGGGAGTAAGGGTGGGGGAGGTGGTGTTAGAACTGTTAGGTCCGGGTATGCTATGGAACAATAAAAACAAATTGAAAATAAACTAACAAGATGAAAAGAATTCAATCGACTACAAGTACAGTTTCCGAATGTCGGCGATAATGTCGTCCGGCACTAGTGATAACACTTTAGTAAAAACAGAAAATTTTAAAGAGTAATGCATCGGAAATTTAAAGAACACAAAGATTTAAAATTTACATAGGTTAAATATATTATATAACCTATGACAGTCAATGACCAAAAGTATTGTATATATTTATTATATACAAAAATTACAAATTCCTTTCTTTACAATTTTACAAGATGAAATGGAAAGGAATTAAATGTTGAAGTCGCAGATGACTTCTGCCTGAAAAATCTACCTAAATATACATAGACAATTTCTCATTACAATTGCTCATTACAAAGCTAATCAAGAATCTAAACTGCAATTTTAATGTTAGACAGAATGTTGTCGACACACTCAGGCAACACTTGTGATTCAGATTTCTGAGATGAAATCTTGAGAGCTCTCTTGGTATTTTTACATTTTGATTCTGGATATCGATACACTGTTGTGGCCTCTCTATTTATAGTAGAGCGTCTTCCTTGAAAAGCCCATCGATTGGTTGTAAAAGTTGAGGGAAAGGTGGACAGCTTGTGGTAGACGATTAAAGAGTGAAAATCTCAACAACTTTGACTTGTTCCTTACTCGACTTCTTCCCCAAGCTTTGACTCTTTCTTCCACGTTTTACACAGCTCTAATTCACTACGCCTATGTCATTTTTACCTCACAGTAAAATATTACTGCTTACTGTGAAGTAAGGCAAAACTGTTCTAAAAAATATTGGTCTGAATGTTGTGACATTTGTCCAAACATTTTTATTCATTCAAATCAGTACTTCAGAAGATATGTTGGGTCAAATATCACAACACCAAACCTAACAGTAACAATCTCCCCCTTTTTGCCTTTCTTCACAAAACTCATTACAAACCTAAACTAACTTAGGATATTGAGACAAATGTTTTTCCGACATTTGTGATCAATAATATCAATGTTATGTTTCTCCTTAACCTGCGATGGCTTTCAAGTAATCATGCGTGTACCAATTCATAGGATTAGAAAATAAGAAAGATGTTAACGCATATATACATATCATCCACTTATATAGATTTATATACAAATCATAAAAGGAATATTCCATTGTCCACATAAATCAATATCCATATTGTCGAACAGTAAACTGCTCAGATTGAGAAACATTCACGACCCTCATACAATATCAACCAGTAGCAACAACTCCTCCTAACTCATCATACAGCAGCAACAAATTTCTACTCATGCATAACTGCTTCTCTGCACAGAACAACAACTTCTAGCCTTTTTCCTCAGCTCCCCCTGCATCAGCACTTCCTCTGCTTCCTTCGGCATCAACAACATCATTTTCTCCCCCTTTTAGTGAAGAAAGCAGCAATATGTAATGGTCTCTGGCTTGAATCAAAGCATTCCTCACAACATCAACCTCAGAGATTTGTTGGTTGATCTTTGCAATTTGATTCACAAGCTATTCAGTAGACAATGGAGATTATCTAGGACCAGTGTTTCCAAGAATGTTGGTGACATTCCTATCAACATTCACACTATTTTCTTCCATTTTTCAGGGTAGATCGATGACTCTGTCTCTACTCTTCAAAACTGCTTTGTTTACTGTGTATAGTTCAGGAGTCTTCCCTAATGTGTCATCTATCTTAGGCTTAAGACCATGGGTAGTTAAAACTTTGTATATCAGAGAGGGATAAGGGAGGATTGAGGTTGACTCTTTTTGTGCCAAGTTGGCAACTTGATGGAAGATCATCTTTTCCATATCAACTGTCAAACCTTTCCTAATTTTATATTGCAGGGTGGCTTGTTATGTAGTTACAATTGACTCATTCATTGAAGAAAGCCAATTGTGTATAGCAGTTTTGTGAAGGGTGGCAAACATGGTTGTTAATTTATATGTTGGACATCTAGAGATCCACTTATGCATTAAACCTCCTGTGCGGCACTCAATTACTTCATCTCTATTGTCCATTGCAGGGTCTGCTTCTCTAACATTCTCCTCAGCATTTAATCTCATACATTGGTTTATAACAGTAGGTGTGAAAAAATATACTATGTTATAGAGATATACCTTTCCAAATTTCTTCGAGGAGGTATCCCCTATAGCAAAACTCAAAACAACCTGACTATCTTATCAACATATGGTCCTTTCTCAGTAACAGATCCTAGGAGCTATCTTTCTTTTAAGAACTCTACCAAACCATATTCTGAACAGGAGACAATGTCTAATACTTTTTCAGATCTAATAACTCTATTCTTGTACCAGTCCCAATTATTAGAATTAGTTTTAGAATAAAATTTGTCTGAGTAGATACATACCTCAAGGTCTAAATCAGATTCGGTTTTGCTAGAGGATGTTGGTGTTTGTGTCTTTTTTAATGTTGGCTGAAATGATGCCTGAGATGCTGTGGCATCAGTGGCAACATTCAATGCAACACTCGATTTGGCATATCTGGAAATTCCCTTTGGAAAGAATTGCTTCAGTGGAGTTTCATCAGGAACCTCCTCATTTTCTTGAGACATATTTTACGGTACAGAAGTAGTTGGTTCTTCTTCACTCTTTTCAGTTGAGAGCACAAAGTTCGTGTCGTCATCGTCACTTCTCGAGCAAACAGGTAAAGATGTATCAAATTTGGACCTTTTGTTAATCGGCTCCTCACGAACAGTTCTCTCAAACATTCTACTCGATCGACGAGTAGGGAATGTGGAGGATCTTGGTCTTTTACCCAATGCTGAAATATCAGATGTTTCATCAACATCTATTGGATTGTTGCCATCACCTGGGTAGCTAATGTATAAAGGTTCATCTAAACCATTAAATACTATAGTTTTAGACAAGTCCTTTGTGGATGGTGAAGAAGATAACCGGCAGGGTTGTTGCGGTTCATTTTGCTTAGACGATTTAATGTTCATAGGAGGGCTTGTACTCATTGGGGTGTTGGTTGGAGTGTTGGCTGACATTTGTGTTGACATTGGAGAAGTTTCCATCGGTGAATATTGTGGAGAAAGTTTTGGGAATTTAGGGTTTGAGATTGAGAATGGAGTTAGATTTGGTGAGTCCATCGAGTAAAAGAATGTATACCCGATGTGATTTTCTGCCTTTCTTTATTTATTATTTTTATGAAAAAATAAAAAAACTGATAAAATGATAGAAAATGAGAGGAATATTTATATACATGGCTAACTTTTCTTAGCAACAAAAATCCCTTAGTTTTAGGAGTTTCAAATTTATCTAACAACTTATACCTAAAATTTTGGGATAAAAAGATGATCATCACTGTAGGAATTCAATTTAATCTTATCATTTTAAAGTTTGAAATTCCTACTAAAACAAGGCATAAAAATTGGGAGAAAAATCTGATATCAGTTAAGAACAACATCCCAACAAATATCACAATCTGAAAATGTCAACAACAATGTTGGCAACATTTTGGACGACACAAGTATTTTGATTCTTCAAGAATTTTTCATTTTGGCAACAAATCAAGACACATTTTATACGTATTTTTATGAGTTTGACCACTGGACCAATGTAACATTTTCCCATCGTGACCTTGATCTAATCATATAACACATACAAAAGAATTTTTCGTGTCAAAAATAAGAATACTTATTTAGTATTCTCAAAATTCTTTTGAAGCATTTGATACTCATATAGAATAGGGAAAATATCTTTTCAAGGGTTTTGCCCATTTTGCACAATTGCCAAATATTTGTATAGGATTTGCCTATTTTGATACTCTTTTTTTATGATATATAATATCATCGCAGAGAACGGTATCTCATTGTAAACATATTCTTATTCAGGGATCATGCTTGTGTGACCAAAGAGTTATGCACCATACAACAACAATAATCAGTCAGTCATATACCATAGGTAAATGTCACCCGAAATATTAGAGAACGTTTCAGCTGACATTCACCAAAAATGCCTTTTTTAGAGATTACAAAAACCAAGAGAATTCTTCAAACTAAAAAATCTCTCATAATCTAAAGCTTTTGTAAAAACATCAGCTAGTTGATGAATAGTGTCAACATGTTCAATTTTGACTAGCTGTTTTTCAACTAAATCTCTTAAAAAGTGATGTCTAATATTAATATATTTTGTAAGTGAGTGTTGAACTGAATTTTTGGAAATATTTATAGCACTCAGATTATCACAATACAAAACTAAGGTGTTGCTAGTAAACCCATAGTCGTCTAACATGTGTTTTAGCCAGGTTAATTGAGAGCAACAACTTTCAGCTGCTACATATTCAGATTCATCAGTTGAAAGTGAGACACAATTTTGTTTACGACTATATCATGAAATAAGGTTATTACCAAGATAAAAACATCTTCCACTTGTACTCTTCATATCATCCACATCTCCAGCCCAATCCGAGTCACTGAATCCTATTAAGTTAGGATTAGTATCTTTGGAATACTAAATTCCCAACTCACATGTGCCAGCAACATATCGAATAATACGTTTCACAGTATTTAAGTGGGATATTTTGGGACATGCTTGAAAACGTCCACAAACACAAACATTAAACATAATATCTGGGTAACTAGCAGTAAGATAAAGAAGGCTACCTATCATAGATCGATATAATGTTGGGTCGATATTTTCACCAACATTATCCTTACATACCTTCTGCGATGAACCTATTGACGTCTTCATTTGTTTAGCGTTCTCCAAACCAAATCTCTTAACTAGATTCTTAGCATATTTACTCTGTGAGATGAAAATTACATCATCACTTTGCTTTATCTACAAGCCTAAGAAAAAAGTTAGTTCCCCAATCATGCGCATTCAAATGTCGATGACATAAATTCAACAAATGAGTTTAGATAAGACTGTGAGGTCGAACCAAAGACTATGTCATCTACGTAGATTTGAGCAATAATAATATCTGCAGTGTGACGTTTAATGAATAAAGTACGATCAGCTTCATCACGGTTAAAACCAAATTCAAGAAGAAGGTTAGTTAAATGATCATACCATGCACAAGGGGCTTGTTTCAACTCATACAAAGCCTTTTTGAGCTTGTACACATAGTGTGGATGGTAAGGATCTTCAAATCCTTTTGGTTGTTCAACATAGACTTCCTTATCTAGATAACAATTTAAGAATGCACCTTTCACATCCATTTGGTGTAAAGTAATTTTCAGACAACAAGAAATAGCAAGTAAAAGTCTAATTGACTCAATTCTAGCCATAGGTGCGAAGGTTTCGTCATAATCGATTCCTTCAACCTGAGTATAGCCTTGTGCAACTAGACGAGCTTTGTTTCTAACAACTGTTCTCGATTCGTCTGATTTATTTTTAAAAGTCCACTTAGTTCCAATTTCATTTGTATTATTTGGACATGGAACTAAGTCCCAGACTTCATTTTGAGAAAATTGTTCAAGCTCTTCTTGCATTGCTTGAATCCAAAAATTATCCTTGAGTGCTTTGAGACATTTTTTAGTTCTAAAGTAGATATAAAACAAGAATGACTAACCACTTGGTCTATGGTATACATACACACATACCTTACCATTTCTCTGTAGTTGTGTGGTTCTTTCCCTCTTATTTTAATTCCTTCAAAAACTCCCCCTATCACTTGGCCTGTTGGATGATTCTTCCTAATCCTTGATGAGGGGTCCCTTCGAACTTGATCTAACAGTTCAGCACTTGACTCCTTATCTAGCCTCTGTGGTCTCTATTTCAGGTTCAGATATTGCTTCCGGTGTGGCAATATTTGGGGTAACATTTGATTCTTCACCAGTCTGCGCATTTTCCACTTTCAGACAATCTTCACAGATATTTTTACCTTTATGGCTAAGTTTGGGTAAGCCTTTAACCGCTTCATATGAGACCAATTTCTCTAAATTGTGGTAGTTGACATGCCCCAACTTTTGATGCCATAGTGTTGTGTCATCGACCTTAGCATTATTGAATATTTCTTGTCTTACAACAAGATAGCAATTGTCACATGTTCTAGTACTTGTCATGACACATACATTGGCTTCATTCGTTACCACACAAGCATTTTTATTGAATTTTACCTCAAGATCGTCATCACACAGTTGGCTGATACTAAGCAAATTAGCCATTAAGTCCTCAACATGTAATACATTTCTTAAGGCTGGAACATCAGAGACATTCAAGATCCTTTTTCAATTATCTTGGTTTTACTGCCACCTCCAAAAGTCATGTTTCCTCCATTAAATGACTCATAATTATTCAAAAAACCTTTAGTACCTATCATGTGGCGAGAACATCCACTATCAAAGTACCAAGAATTTGAAATGTCAGTTCTTAATGCAGTTATACAAACATTACAAGTTAAATCCATTTTAGGAACTCAAACTCTCTTAAAACATTTTTTACCTTTTGGTTCAGAAATGTTGCTTCGATTGTTATCCGAAATGTTGGACAACATAACATTTTAGGCAACATTTTGCTCTCAGAATGTTGAAGATTGTAACAGTATGGTTTTAAGTGTCCAGGGGAGTTACAATAAATGTGCACAAACTTCAGATTTATTCTTTGACGTATATGAGAAACTCTTATGCATCCCCTTTTCTTTTACAAAACATATTTTCTTATTATTATCAAAGAATTTAGAGCAGCCAGTTTTAAGAGTATTTTTGTACCCAAATCTTGCATGTGAAGGTTTACTAAAATTAAGAGTTTCATTCAATTTTGAAGTCTTTGTGTTGAGCTTATGAAAGGTAGCTTCGGCTAACTCCAGTTTTGCACTGGTCTTACCAAATTCAATATCCTTTTTGGTAAGTGTACCCTCTAGTCGGGTTATTGTGCCTTTTAAATCTACATTCTCACGAGTTTCAGATTTTACCTTTGTGTCAAGTTGCTTGGATTCTATGATTAAAGCTTTACAAATATTTTATAATTCGTTAATCATATCATCTTTGGAATCAACTTGATCCACACAATCAGTCTCACTAATAGAATAAAACCACTAAAGCAATTAACATCAGAATAGTTAAAGAATTCGTACCTCTCGGATATCGCTGGGGATGTAGATGTCGTTGTTGATGTTGAGGCAAATGTCCTGAAATCTGAGACAACATTATAGACGACATCTTCATTATCCGATAGAGATTGTTCGAAAACAGTGGCTAGAATTGCTTGTGTTTCAATTTCACGATCTCCTTCCTCTCCATCTTTATCATCACTAAGAGAAACCCATAGGTTCTTACCAAATTTCCTAAAAGTGTTTGCACATTCATTGACATAATGACCCCAACCCGAGCATGCATGACTTTGCACGAACTCAAGTTGTTTGGGATCAAATTTGGTACGATATGAGTTGGTTCTTCTTAGTTAATTTCCTTTTTGTGTATTTGGAAGGAATCTAGTAGGATTTTTATTGAAGACTTGGTTTTGGTGCTCTTTAGATTTAGATTGATTTCTCTCATTGTTGAGCTTCCTCACTTTTCGAGTGAGTAAGGCAACATTTGCACCTTCACCAATTTCTTCAAGATTCTCATCCTCTTCTTCGATTTGACTCTCCGAGGATTGAACTTAAAGTGCCACATTCTTTCTTTTATATAATTCCTTTTGATTATCAATGTTCATCTTATAAGTTTGAGTATGCTCATCAAGGTATGAAGGTCCATTGTGGCAAGATTGTAAGCTTCTTCAATGGCATAAATGTTTAAATTGAACTTTTCAGGAAGAGAACAGAGAATATTTTCAACAAGTTGAGTGTTGGTTAATGATTCACCTAAGTACTTGATATTCATTTGAGATGTCAATCAACTTTTCAAAATAAGATTTAATATCGTCCGCTTCTTCCATCCTTAAACGTTCATATTTACTCATGAGTATGCGTAGCTTTGTTCGACAAACACTTGAGCTACCTTCACAATGAATTTGTAAAGTATCTCATGCGTCCTTAACCGTGGGGCAGTTTTGAATGAGTTTAAACATGTAGAGATCAACCCATCCAAAAATTGCATGTAAGGCCTTTTCATTAAAGCTAGCACTATTGGTTTCTTCTGTAGTCCATTCGAATTCAGGTTTAGCAATAATGTCACTTTTCTTATTCGGTGGCAATATTGAAACAACATACCCATTGGTTATAGATCTCCATGTACGAATATCAATTGATTTGATATGTGAACTTAGACGAATCTTCCAATAGGCATAATTTGATCCATCTAAAATAGGAAGTCTACCAATAGTCGAATTTGCCAGATCCATAGTTTATGACAACAGGACCAAGCACTTATTGTGTTAAGTGTCAGCTCTGATACCACTTGTTAGGTCCGGGTATGCTATTGAACAATAAAAACAAACTGAAAATAAACTAACTCGAATGTCAATTCAGTTTTCGAATGTCGGCGACAATGTCATCCGGCACCAGTGACAACACTTCGATAAAACAAAAACTTTAAAGAGTAAATGTAACGGAAAAATAAAGAACACGAAGGTTTAAAATTTACATAGGTTATATAATATATAACCTATGACGGTCAATGACCGAAAGTATTGTATATATTTATTATATACAAAAATTACAAATTTCTTTCTTTACAAATTTACAAGATGAAACGGAAATGAATTAAACGTTGAAGTCGCAGATGACTTCTGCCTGAAAAATCTACCTAAATAGACATATATAACTTAACATTACAATTGCTCAATACAAAGCTAATCTAGATGGAATTTTCATCTCACAAAGTAAATATGCTAAGAATCTAGTTAAGAGATTTGGTTTGGAGAATGTTAAGCAGATGAAAACGCCAATGGATTCTTCACAGAAGATATGCAAGGATAATGTTGGTGAAAATGTCGACACAATATTGTATCGATCTATGTTAGGTAATCTTCTTTATCTTACTGCGAGTCGCCCAGATATTAGTTTAGTGTTTGGGTTTGTGCCCGTTTTCAAACCTGTCCCAAAATATCCCACTTAAATATCGTGAAACGTATTTTTCGATATGTTGCTGGCACATGTGATTTGGGAATTTGGTATTCCAAAGACACTAATCCTAACTTAATAGGATTTAGTGACTCGGATTGGGCTGGAGACGTAGATGATAGAAAAAGTACAAGTGGATGATGTTTTTAGCAATAATCTTATTTCATGGTATAGTCGTAAACAAAACCGTGTCTCACTTTCAACTACTGAATCTCAATATGTAGCAAGCTGGAAGTTGTTGCTCTCAATTAATTTGGCTAAGACACACGTTAGACGACTATGAATTTTCTAGCAACATTTTGATTTTGCACTATGATAATTTGAGTACTATAAATATTTACAAAAATCCAGTTCATCACTCACGTACAAAACATATTAATATTAGACATCACTTTTTAAGAAATTTAGTCGAAAAACAACTAGTTCATATTGAACAGGTTGACACTATTCAACAACTAACTGATATTTTTACAAAAGCTTTGGACCATGATAGATTTTCTAGTTTGAAGAAATCTCTTGGTCTTTGTAATCTCAAAAAATGCATTTTTGGTGAATGTCAGCTGAAACATTGTCTAACATTTCAGGTGACATTTACATATGTAATATCATAAACTGATTATTGTTACTGTATAGTGCATTAATTTTTTTGTCACAAAAGCATGATCCCTCAATAAAGAATGTGTCTTTAACTTGATATTGTTCTCTGCGATGATATTAAATATCATAAAAAAGGAGTATCAAAATAAGGCAAAGCCTTAACAAATGATTGATAACTGTGAAAAATGGGCAAAGACCCTTAAAAAGATATCGTTCCTATTCTATATGAGTATCGAGTGCTTCAAAAGAATTTTAAAGAATACTAAATAAGTATTCTTATTTTTGACACAAAAAATTAATTTTGTATGTATTTTATGATTAGATCAAGGACACGATGGAAAAATGTTACATTGGTCCAGTGGTTAAACTCATAAAAATACATCTAAAATGTGTCTTGATTTGTTGCCAAAATGAAAAGTTCTTGCGGGATCATAATACTTGTGTTGTCCAAATTGTTGCCGACATTGCTGTTGACATTTTCTGATTGTGATATTTGTTGGGAACAAGTCTTACCTGATTCCAGAAAAATCAGATTTTTCTCTCTATGTTTATGCCTTTTTTTAATAGGAATTTCAAAACTTTAAAATGATAAGATTAAATTCCTACCGTGATGCTTATAAATTTAACCCAAAACTTTAGGTGTTAGTTATTAGATAAATCTCTAACTCCTAAAACTAAGGATTTTGTTTTGCTTAGAAAAAATTTGTCACAAATACTCCTCTTATTTGCTATTTTCTTTTCATCTCAGATTTTTTCCGAAAAATCACATCACAACCTTGGTAAAACCCCTACCTAACTGATGGAATCTTCATCATTTCAAACCTCATCATTTTGCAAAAACCCTAAACCCAGCAACACTCCCATGAGCACCAGTCCACCTCAACAACCAGGCACATCTTCTTCTCCACACCTGTCTGAAAACAGGTGTACAGATATTATTCTTAGAGGTAATGAGGAACCACTAGAAATTAGTTACCCCAGGGATGACAATAATCTTATAGATGTAGATGCTACATCAGATTATTCGATCCTAGGTAAAAAACCCAGTTCCTCTTCCTTCCCTACTCGAAGATCGAGTAGAGTATTCAAGAGAACAGTCCAACAGGAGCCTAGCACCAAGAAATCCAGATTTGAAACTATTGTACCTACTTACTCAAGTAGTGACACTGAAGATATGGACTTTGAGTTGTCCTCTAAATAAACTGAAGAAAAACCTACTGCCTCTGTTCCTCTAAGTGTGTCTCAATACGAGGAAAATCCTGATGATACCTCACTGACAAGATTCTATCCCAGAGGAATTCCCAGTCGTGCTAAAACAAATGTTGTCCAAAATGTTGCCGATGAAGCCACAACATTTCAAGCAACATTTCAGCAGACTTTAGAAGAGACACCAACACCATCCTCCTCCAGCAAAACCGAATCTGACTCTGATTTTGAGGTAATTGCTTTTTCAGAAAAGTTTTATTCCAAAGCTAAATTTGATAAATGGGATTGATATAAGAATAATGTTATCAGTGCTAAAAAGTGTTAGATATAGCCTCATATTCCGAATATGGTTTGGTTGAGTTCCTCAATGATAAAAAGCTACTTAAAACTGTAACTTATAAAGAACTATTCACTGATGAAGTAATTAGGTTGTTTTATGCGAACTTGAATTCTTATATAGAAGATGCATCCTCAAAGAAATTTGGGAAGGTATACCTCTATAACAAAATTTATCGATTTACACCCTTAATTATTAATCAATGTTTGGGAATTGAGCCTGAAGAAAGAAGTAGCACTATAGAAAGAGCAACAGAGAATAGGGATGAGATAATTGAATACCTCACTGGAGGTATAATGAAGAAATGGATCCCTCGATGCCCTACTTCAAAGTTAACTGTCTTATTCTCCACCCTCCATAAGATTGTCATTCACAATTGGCCCCCTTCACTAAATGAGTCAATTGTAACAACTGATCAAGCCTCAATGTTGTTCAAAATTGGAAAATGATTAAAAGTTGACTTAGGAAGTATTATTTTCTATCAAGTAGCCAATTTGGCAGAGAAAGAGTCAACTTTAATCCTTCTCATTCCTTATTTGATCTACCAAATCCTAACTACCCAAGGCTTTGAGCCTAGAAGAGAAGATATTATAGGGAAAGCTCCTGAGGTATTTTCAGTTAACAAGACAATTTTGAAAAGCAAAGAGAGAGTCATTGACCTACCTTGGAAAAAGGAAGCAGAAAAAGAGAATATTGCCGAAAATGTTCCCAAGATTCAGGCCAATACTGGTCCAAAGTAGTCTATACTGTCCACAAATTGGCTAGCGGAGCAAATTGCAAAAATCAACCTACAAATTACTGAGGTTGATACTGCCAGATATGCCCTGGTTCAAGCCAGAAACCATTTCCTACTTCTGTTTTCTTCACAAAAAGGGGGAGATAATTCTATATAGAGGGAGCAAAGAGAGGAGGGTGAAGATATTGCTGGAGAAGCTGTTGCTGCTGAAGAAGTTGTAGATGCTTCTATACAGAGAGAAGAAGTTGTTGGAAGGAAAGTCTTTCTGAAAAGGCTGAGGTTGAAGGTCGAAGCTGAAGCTGCTATAAAAAGGGTCGAAGCTGAAGCTGAAGCTACTAGACAGAGGGAGAAGCAAGCTAAAGTTATGTAGATGTAGATAGCTGCTGGAAGCTGTTGTTGCTGCATAATGAGCAAGGGAGAAACTGTTGTTGTTGATGAATGATTGTGGATTTTATTTGTTTTGGTTTGGCTATTTGCTGATGTGGATGGTTATCTTGACAATGCTCTATTCTGATAATGTTTTTTTTGGATGGCATATATGTTGATATTATTTCTTCTAATCCTATAAGAGTGGTGTATGCATGTCTGCTGGTATGCCATTTTACTCTTATAGAATAGTATACACATGTTTTGATTGTGTATCATCACAGGTTAAGGGGGAACATTATTGTATTCATAGTTGTTGGACAATAGCTATGACGTTGCCTTAAGTCATTTGCATAGGTTATAATGAGTTTTGTGAATAAAGGCAAAAAGGGATAGATTGTTAATGTTGGGTTTGGTATTGTAACATTTGACCCAACATTCCCTTAAAGTACTGTTGTTGATTGCGAAAAATGTTGGGACAAATGTCACAACATTCAGACCAATATTTTTCATAACAATTTTGTCTTACTTTATGATTAAGTAGTAATAGTTTTACCGAATGGTAAAAATGACTTAGGTATATGAATTAGGAGCTATGTAAAATATGGGAGAAAGAGTCAAAGCTTGGGGAAGAAATCGAGTGAAGAACAAGTCAAAGTTGTTGAGATTTCGACTCCATGATCTTCTCCAACAAACACACAAGTTGCCCATATTTCCCTCTACATACTCAACCAATCGATGATCTTTTCATGGAAGACTCTCTACTATAACTAGAAAGGTTACAAGTGTGAATCGATATGCAGAAACATATTGCAAAAATATCAAGAGAGCTCTTGAGAATTCATCTCAGAAAGCTGGATCACAAGTGTTGCCTGAGCATGTTGACAACATTCTGTCCAACATTACAATTGTAGTTTAGATTCTAGATTAGCTTTGTATTGAGCAATTGTAATGAGAAGTTGTCTATGTCTATTTAGGTAGATTTTTTAGGCAGATGTCATCTGCGACTTCAACGTTTAATTCATTTCCCTTTCATCTTGTAAATTTGTAAAGAAAGAAATTTGTAATTTTTGTATATAATAAATATATACAATACTTTCAGTCATTGACAGTCATATGTTATATATTATATAACCTATATAAATTTTAAACCTTCGTGTTCTTTATTTTTCCGCTGCATTTACTCTTTAAAGTTTCTGTTTTATTGAAGTGTTGTCACTGGTGCCGGATGAAATTATCGCCGACATTCGGAAACTGAATTGGCATTCGAGTTAGTTTATTTTCAGTTTGTTTTTATTATTCCATAGCATACCCGGACCTTACAAACTATATGAATATAACTTGATAGGATCAGGTTTTTCGTTGTTGCAATTGCTTCTTTCTCTTCTCGAAGTCACTCGTATAGATCTCTCTATAACCTCTGTAGTATCTTTCATTTGTGATAATCCCAAAAGCATCAATATAATACTTTATATAGGAGTAGAATAACTACTTGTAGTTCTCCAAATCCAACCAAGACTTGGTTCAAGGATTCAAAAAATCAATCCCTATTTGATTTGATTTGGAATCACGTGTCAGCTTCCTTCTCCAAATTTCAAGTTAATTTCATGTGTTTAATTGTGATAATGTTTTCATGCCTTAAACTTGTGTTCCTTGTAGAATTGGATTAAGCCTTAATCCTATTCTCCAATATTTCCTGTTGTGCGCGTGGAACAACTTTTCGTGTGCAGACCAAACAGTCTCCAGTTCTTGTCTGAATGACTTGGTTCTTCCAGCAGTTCTGCTTCTTTGTTGTCAGCTTCACCAGCTCCTTTTTGAGATCTGTTAAGGACATGGTTCTTGTACATATTTATCCATCCTTCTTGAGTATTGATTGTCACTTGTACGTAGGAGTGTTCTCGGGAGATCGATAGATCGAACCAAACCGAAAATCAAATCAAACCGGAAAAAAGGTCTGAATTTTTTTAGGTTTGATTTGATTTTTAATATTAAAAATCGATAAAGTTTGACTTGATTTTGATTTTAAGTAAGAAATAATTGGAAAACCAAGAACCACCCGATTATACAAATACTATTCAAAAATTATAATTTTACATAGTATATAATATATATTTGAAAAATTTATAGTATATACTGTATTTGTTTTTATTTTGTTGGGCCTAAGTAAAATCTTGCAAGGAAAAATGGTACATAGCCCATGAAAAGCTGTGCTTCCCTCTCTACTTTTGATTCCCATAATTTGCGATGTGCATAAGATTGAAGATGTCTTCTGGAAAATAGTCCCCAAAACTTGAAACCATCTTAAGACTTAAATAAGAGAATGTTGTAGTAAAGTAAACAAGTGATCTTCTGAATAGCTTTGTTAACAATTTAAGATGGTTTTTAGTTTACACTTAAGCTAATTTCGTATAGTTGATAACTCATGGGCCGAACTTACTGCGTCATTATCTGTTAATTGATCATTCTAGCCATGTTCTAAATTATGAACTATTTTGATTTTTTTAATCTAGTAAGTGATTCATCTTGTGTATATGGTTGAGAAAAATAAAAATTTTATTAAAAAATTGAAAAACTCGAAAATGTCTGACAAAAATTGATTCAATGAAAAATCGACTTAATTGGTTTGATTTGTTTCTTGTATTTGAAAAACCGACTTAATTGATTTGAAAATCTTTTAGGTAAAAACCGATTCAAATCGAATCGTATGAATATCCCTACTTGAACATTTTTTGTATTATCAAAACTTCATAAGATTTTGAATTAAGATTCAGATCAAAGCAGCTCAACAAGTCAAAATATAATTTTATATCCTTGGAGAGGATTTAATATATAGAACATATATCCCTTTCATCCCATTTTATGTGAGATGATTTTCAGTATGAGAGTTAAACTATCTCATTTTTTACGTGAATTTATACCTAGAATCTTCAAGTAACTTTTTTGAAATAAAATTAATATATTTACAAAGTACGTAAAAAAATATTATAAGTCTAATAACAATTAAAAATATCTAAAAAATCATTTAAAAAATCACGACAAAAGAAAAACTCCTTTAACTCTTCAAATAGTAATTGTATCACATAAAATTGGGGACACATGGGTACATATTACCAACAAAAAAAAAATGTTTGACATATCTATACGAATTTTCTGGTAGAGAGGTATCAATTGACTCCTTTGAAATCTGGACAAGGTTAGCTTTGCCCCTAAGAATATGACTCAATTTTTTCTTGAATAAGCTAGCCTTTAGCAAGAGAGAATTGCTACGGTTTGTCCTGACTTTTTATCATAATTAAAATTACTTTTTTCATAGAAAAGATTTTCTTAATGGAATAGGACTCTTTCTTATGTATTCTTTTCTTGGAGAAGTTTTGCATTTATATAAACTGATTTTTTTTCTTGTCACGCAATAACACAGTAACGTCTTTCGGAAACATGCACATCACCACCGCACATGGCTAAAAGTCAACCAAAAAAGAAGAGCTCAAACTTATTTTTAGTTCTACTGTTAAAAGAGTCTTGTTTAGAAAGACATTATTTTTGCAATAGTTTTACATTTTTTTATAATAGTTTTTTCATATGTAGGTCAATTGACCAAATAATATAGGGAAAAGGGTCAAATTTTTCCTCCAACTATGTTTTATAGAACAACATTGCCCTCCGTCAAACTTTGGGATCAAATATACCCTCATCGTTTGCAAACTTGTTAAATTTGCCCTTGGATTGACGGAAATGTGATTTGGACGCCACGTCGAATCCACGTGGATGCCACGTCGGCTCGCCCAACTCTTTTAAATCGACCCATAACCTGTTACCCCAACCTTTAAATAGATTTGATCCGGTCCAAATCATTTCCTAATCGATTTGAACTTGAACCCTAAAAACGATCTCTTTGCTAATCAGGCCGATCCCTTTGCTAATCGGGTTTAGGGTATGAAATTTCTTCATTTTCCTTGCTAATTGATAGTGCTAGGTTCTTCTTCTATATGTTGTGTTCGCATTTATTCAACTTTCGACAATTTTGCCGATGAGTTGTGTGTGTTCATTCAGGTTTAGCATTCGTTCGCACGTGTTCCATTTTGTTGTGTTTTTTGTTTCGATTTCACTTTGTCTTCAAGTTTCTTTAATAGCACAACTTTGTTTGTCGATGAATTTTACTAAGTTTTGTATCGATTTTGCTGTCATGATTTTATCTAGGGTTCTTAACTTCAGCCCCCCATTTTCTGAGTAACAAATGTACTACCCTTGTATCGATTGCGTTTTGTACTGCCCCCATTTTAATAGCACAGGGAAAAGGGTAAATTTAATATCACTGAGTTTTCTATCGATTTTATAGTTCACTTTTGCTATCATTCTGTATGTATATAGGTAGTTTAAGATTGGGAAAAGTGATATTAGGTGTGGTTGTTGAAATACATGTGCACTTTGATTGTTTTTTATGTTGAAAGAAACACCTTGGATGTATAAACTCCAAAATATGCAGTTGGTCTCTTCTAGTGAGACACTCACTTTGATTAAAGTTATTTTTCTTATTGTTTTGTCTTGAAAATCAATCTCTGTGATTAAAGCTACTATGACTAAAGTTATCTTCAATCCATAGATCATTTTCAATTTAGTTTTAACACATAGTGGGACACTCACTGTGATTAAAGTTATTTTTCTTATTGTTTTGTCTTGAAAACCATTCTTTGTGCATTTCTTTATTATGTGATCCCCATTTGATCTTGTTTGTTTATTGTTGACTAAAATAAGTGTTCCTTTGTCTGTTTCTTAGGTGTTTAATATGCAGTTTCTTTTTTCTTTCACCTTCTTTGTTGACTTATTCATTTGTTCATTTAACATTTATTTTCTGTAGTCAAGTGTTGTTACCTGTTTGCCCTATATTAAATTTATTATTTATGTACTTAACTTTAATCAAATCATGAGTGTTATTGTTTGTTGTCTATTTTGAGAACAGTAAATGAATTTTTTTTTGTTTGTTGTCTATTTTGCATATCATAGTCATGGTAAGACTTGTGGTGAATTTCACTATGGTGGAGAGTGGATTAAAGTTTCAAAGTTGGTCTATTCAAAAAAAAATTGTGCACACATTGGACGGGTATGACTCTGACCTTCTATGCTTTTCAGACTTGGTAGATCAGTTTAAGGATTTAGGTTTCATTGGGGTTCAACAAATTGTAGTGACTGGTCTATCAGGGAAATTTTATGAGATGAAATTTGATACATGGATTAGGACATTGTCATATCTTGCTAATGATGATTTTTGTGTGATTAATCTGTTTGCTGTAGATGAATTTGAATTAGGGATAGATGTAACTAACATTGTACACCATTCTGAGTCTTATTCTATTGATGTTGAGGCTGACACAGAATGTGATAGTGCCAATGAAGCATTAAACTCTTCTGATGATGATTCTAGTGATGATGATTTTGATCTTGAATAATTAGAGCTTATTAGACTTCAAAATAAAAGGGAGATTACACTTAAGTTAGAATATTACAAAATAATTTATCCTGGAATGTCTTTCAAAGATACCCTTGAAGCTAGAATGTTTATGAACCTTTATGCCTTGGCTGAAAATAAAGGGTTAGTACTGTTGAAAAGTGATAAATCTAGGGTTAGATACATGTATGTTGAGGGCTGTCCCTTTAAGTGTTCCATCTCTAAATGTAAGAAAGGACTTGGGGTTTCGATTAAAAAAATAGTCACTGAGTACAACTGTCCACCAGCCTTTGAATGCAAAAGTGCAGATTCTAATACAATAGCTTATTACTTCCAAAAGAAGCTACAAAATGATCCAAAAGTGAAGGTCAAAGAGATGAGGACATAACTGAAAGTATCATTTAATGTTAATGTTAGTCATCAAAAGTGTAAGAGGGCCAAGAGGATGATTTTGGAAGAACTTGGTGGTAGTTACAATGATGAGTATAATAAGTTAGAGAGTTATGCCAATAAATTGAGAAATAGCAATTCTGAAAGTGATGTTGTAATCAACCTATCTAGGGATGCACTTGAAAAAGGGATAAGAAAGTTCCTAAGGATGTATATATGTTTTAATACAATGAAGAATGGATTTAGTAGTGGGCTAAGACCTTTCATAGGATTGGATGGCACATTCTTGAAAGGAAAGGCTAAAGGGCAATTGTTGGTGGTTGTTGGTCAGGATTCCATGAATCATTTTTATCCACTAGCCTGAGCAATAGTCTCTAAAGAAAATAAAGTCACTTGGAATTGGTTTCTACAGTTACTCAAGAACTCACTGAACCTGCAACAAGGCCAATGAATCACTTTCATGTCTGACATGCAAAAGGTAAAATATTATTATCTTTTCCACTTTGCTGTTTGTGTAACAATGTTAGTCTAGATTTCAGTTTACTGATTGTTTGCATGCATGGGTTAATTGATGTAATTCAGACAACTTTACCTGAAGCAAAGTACAGGTTTTGTGCTAAACATATAGAGCACAATTGGTTGAAGAGATGGGGTGGTTCTGAAGCATTGAAGAAGAAGATGTGGCATTGTGCATGAAGCTCTAATCATTAAGAGTTTTGTGACCATTTGAATGTTATAGGTGAGATGAATCAGTCAGCTATTGAGAACTTGTTAACATACCCAGTTGAGACTTGGGTTAGAGCCTACTTAGACACCACTTGCAAGAATCAAAATGTGGAAAACAACATTACAGAGTCATTTAACAAGTGGATTTTGGAGGCAATGCACAAGCCAATTATCAAGATGCTTTAAAATATCAGGATAAAGGTAACACTTGCCCATTTCAAGTTTTCAATTTAGTTTTAACACATAAAAATAACACTTTAATTTTCTGTAGGTAATGGACATATTGGTAGCCAATGAAAGTCATGTGCATAAATGGGCTACTGACTACAGTCCTATAATATTAGAGATTTACAAGAACTTTGTGGTTATTGCTGAAAATTGTGAGGTCCATTTCAATGGTGATGATGGGTATGAAGTGTCTGAGGGAACTGACACACACATTGTGAATCTAATATCAAAGAAATGCAGTTGTAGGACATGGGACCTTAGTGGAATCCCATGTCCTCATGCTATAAGAGCATACAAACATAGAAACAAGGATCCTATTGCTGAGAGAGACATTCACCCCTATTATAATAAGGCAACCTACTTGTCAGTCTACTTACACAAACTTCAATCAGTTAGAGGATCAAAATTCTGGAAATATGAAAAGAGTCGAGATATGGAACCACCAGAAATATGTAAGATGGTAGGTCGACCCAAAGTTAAGAGAGGAAGGGTGAGGAATAAAAATTTGAAAAGAAAAGGTGAATGATCTTCTTCAAGGAAAGAAAAACCTATGACATATTCTACATGCCATCAAAGTGGACACAATGCAAAGGGATGTGCTAAGGTAACACTTTAAACACAAGTATTTGTAGTAGTAGCCTATTTAAGAGTGCATATCTGATTTTAATTTCTGAAGTACTGATGTATATGTTGTATACATCAGTATTTGTATATATACAAATACTGATGTATACAACATATACATCAGTATTTGATTTCTAAAGCACCAGAACTGTGCTAGATTTTTGAAGCATCAGAACTGATGTATACAACATATACATCAATATTTGATTTTTGAAACATCAAAACTGATGTATACAACATATACATCAATATTTAATTTTTGAAGCACCAGAACTGTGCTAGATTTCTGAAGCACCAGAACTGATGTATACAACATATACAACATATACAAATTTAATTTTTATGTAATGACAGAAAAGTAAAGAGAAACAAGCTGATGTGAAGAGGTTTAAGGGCAGTAGCAGCACCACCACAACTGTGCTAGAACCAAACCCATCACTAAGGCCAAGGTCATTTTCTGAAGCTAATACTAGGATACTTGAAAGGATGAAGCAACCATTAGCTACATCAACAAGAAGAATCTCATTTGTTGGTGATTCTACTGGAATGATTCAGCCAATCAACATGCCTTATCAACCACCAAACAAGGCTGTTGTTACAGGAAATAAGCTGAGGGTGACAAAAGAGAAGTTAAAGAGAAGGAAGGGGAATGGAAAGTCTCAAACATGATGAAGGCTTATGATTAGTGAAGTCTATTTTTTTGTGAAGATGAATTTACTGATGTAACAATACAAATTAACACCTTTGATTTGTCTTTTGGTAAACATTTAGTTGGGTGAGTCTATCCAGGTTGCAGAGTTTGTATATAATCTGTCCATATTTTCTGATGTCAAAGATTGAGTAGTGATGATTTTCATTATCTAAAATATGCCATGTTAATCTTGCTCTAGCATTATATGTTGTATACATCACTGTTTGACATCTAGTTTTTACTATAAATGGAATGATAGAAATGTTTGACCTTATTAATTTTTGCTTTAAATGATGGTTTCATTACCTATGTTGTTGTCACGACCCGACCCGACGGGCCGCGACTAACCGCCCTAATGACGTCATTACACTAACTTGTCACACATAATCCAACTAACACTTAATGAATCTGAAATTCGGCAGCATAACACTGCAATAACAACATATGTCAGGGTAGGCGAGCCGATAAGGCTGCCTTTACTCCCGAATGTACCTGCCTCCTGAGGAGTCACAACTAGCCAACACAATATACAGGCAAGCCGACAAGGCTGCCAACAGATAATTTAACATATACACAGGAACACCCCCAAAATAGAGTACAATGATATGGCTGACCAAAACAGAGTTATAACCCTTACATAAGTACAACCCACCACTGTCTACAAACCTCTATAAGAAGAACAACGACATATGACGGGACAGGGCCCCGTCGTGCCCCTAAATACAAACATAAGTCTAAAAGAGGTTCGGTACCAAAATGACAAAGCTCTGGATCAAAAGAGCTTCCCAACCTGCTGAGTAGGAACCTAAATCGGAGGATCACCAAACTGAGCACATGTACCTGCGGGCATGAACGCAGCCCCCCGAGGAAAGGGGGGTCAGTACGAAATAATGTACTGAGTATGTAAACATGAAATACTGCATATGAGATCATAAGTAGCCAACAGAAACAGGAGATCAGTATAAAAGGCAGGATCCAAATCCAACTGTGCCATAAACAATAAAAGTCAGTTGCCTTATAAAAATGAGTGTCAAGTCAAGAAAACATGAGTGCCTGTCCATATACATATATATATCTGTAACGTAACCCGACCCACTAGTGCGGGACTCAGTGGAATCATATCATAATCCGGCCCATGCTGGGACTCAGTAAAGTCATATTTCATCTATGGATCCATCCTACGTAACCCGACCCTCTACTGAGGGTCTCGGTGAAAAATGCAAGGTTGTGCACGAACGTAACCCGGCTCGGGACTCGGTGAGGTGAAGTAGTAACACTCAGCACGAGTAGATATCATGAGTAACCATATGCAAGTAAAAATTATCATCTGACTCTCAATAAAATCATTGTAATAATGTCATAATAAACTCTTTGCTGAAAAATCATAGGCACTTCTCATAACAATTCTCTTTAGGAATTAAACTGTATAAGAATCAAGTACGTTCGCCGTACCTTCATTAAATAAAAATCATGCCAAAGAAAGAAGGAATAGTTCACATACCTCTTAGACGAACTAATCAACTCTATATTAGAGTACGTCTCGATTTAGAACTTCAACCTCTAATAATGGTAATACGTTCGTCAATTCTATGATCGCTAGCATACTTTATATTGAATAACAACTTTTTATTTTATAAAAATTCGGGCAGCACTTCCCCTGTTTATACATGTTTCCACAACTTCCAAACGAGACTAATAACATCAATAAACAAGCACCAATTAAGGGCACAACCAAGACAACAATAAAGTGAATTTACACACCCACTTCTCATGTAAATTTAGCCTCTTAATCCTCCTTAAAAACAGCCTACAAAATAGCCCATGTTTCAACAACAACGAGGGTAGAATGTGAAGCCTTTCTATGCCTTTCCACACTCTTATTCCTATAGGACTTACCTTAGAAATTACCACACTTAAACATGCATAATGGTGACTAAATTTTCAGAATTATAACACCATAAAACAGCCCCTAAAACAGTCCATATACATCACAATATGTCCAACAATTTCATGCAAGTTCTTGGCCACAACATGTCATAATTCCATAACTCTTATCTTAATTCCTATAATCCAACTTCGAATTTTAATACTTCCATATAACTAATTCCAACTAAATATCCATGTTTCCTTTCAATTTCATCATGCAATTAGTGATAATAATAACAACAACAACCAACGAATTCAACAATACCAAAATCTGTCCCAAATTGGTAACTAGCCCAAAATTGTCACATGCAATGCTTAAATTCCAATTCTTCCTTAACAAAAATTCATTATCTTAATTCTAACAATATGCATTCCAATTATATCATAGAAAGAAGAATTTTTATACCTCAAATTCGTCCAAACAGTCCGCAGTTTTCTGCCACTGTTTGTCCGAAGATTCCCAACTGTTTTGTAATTTTTCTCCTCCTTTTTGTTCACTTCTTCAACTCCAATTGACATGCAAGTGTTCTACAATGTTAAGCCATCATCCTTACACGTTTTTCTTCCAAAATTTCATCCCAAAAATCTCAATTTTTCTGGGCAGATTTCAGCCAAGCAGTGGCTGTTTTTCCACTGTTTTTGCCACTGTTTTTGGTGTTGTTTTGCTTCTAATTTTTGGTGAAAAATGTAGTCTAGGAAGAGAAGATAAAAACCTTAATTTTGGTTATGGGTGGAGGGTGATTTTCGGCTGAGTGTAGAGGAGAGAATGAGAGGAGAGTTTGGTTTTTTTGTTTAAGTGTAGGAAGAAGATAAAGAGGTAGGTGTAAGTTTATATAAAAATCTGATTTTTCCTTTTTACATTTTGGCCCCCAAGTTCTTCAATTAGTAAATCTCAAACCCACTTCTTTTAATTCCCGAGAATTTCATAAGCCTCGTATCCTCAATGTCATAATTTTATAATACAATACTATTCCATAACTCCATTGGAATAAATTCAACTACTAGGATTAATTCTCGTCGTCACGTGTATAGCACTAAAGAAAAACTATTCCGGGATAACATCCGTTTATACACTAATTTCCCGTATTAACATATGTAAGCGTTCCTTATATTCAATATCTGAATCTTGCTTCCTTAATGACGTTCTTAATTATCGTCTTAATCTTACGAGGTGTAACATACTTCCCTCCTCAGAAACATTCGTCCTCGAATGTTCATAACAAGTCTAATGCTAGAAAAAGTTCGGCAGAGTCTCCTTTATAACTATGTCTATCTGCCTATATTCAGCCAACCAACAGATGCCACACAGGGCCACAATATATCACACATATGCAATTCACCAATTACAATAATCAAATGGGGAGTTGAATTGAATTACCTGGAGGCACAGGGAACAAATGAGGATACTTCTTCTTTATCTCATCCTCTGCCTCCCAAGTCATTTCCTCCCTATTGTGGTTCCTCCACAATACCTTGACGGAAGCCACATCCTTCGTTCGTAATCTCCTGACCTGGCGATCAAGTATGGCTATGGGGCTTTCCTCGTAGGACAACTCCTCTGTCACCTGGACGTCATCTACTGGGAAGACTCTGGAAGGATCACCAATACACTTACGCAGCATAGATACATGGAAGACTGGATATACTGCTTCCAAATCAGGCGGTAGATCCAACTCATATGCAACCTTGCCTATCCTACGAATGATCTGGTAAGGCCCAATGTACCTTGGGCTAAGCTTCTCTTTCTTGACAAACCTCATCACACCCTTCATGGGTGACACCTTTAGGGACACCCAATCATCAACCTGAAACTCTAAGTGTCGACGTCGATTATCAGCATATGACTTCTGTCGACTCTGTGCTGCTAATAACCTCTCCTGAATGAGTTTCACCTTATCAAAAGCTTGCTGAACCATATCTGGGCCAATCAACTTAGTCTCACCTACATCAAACCAACCAATAGGTGACCTGCACTTCCTCCCATATAAAGCCTCATACGGTGCCATCTGGATGCTAGAGTGGTAGATGTTGTTATAAGCAAACTCAATGAGTGGTAAATGGTCATCCCAACTACCTCTGAGGTCAATAATACAGGCCCTCATCATATCCTCTAATGTCTGGATCGTACGCTCTGCCTGCCCGTCCGTTGAGGGTGAAATGTTGTGCTGAGACTCACTTGTGTCCCCAATCCCTTCTGGAATGATCTCCAGAAGTTAGTCATGGCCCAGGCTTCTCGCCTGATATAATAGATGTGGGGACCCCGTGCAGTCTCACTATCTCCCTGATGTACAACCTAGCATAGTCCTCAGCTGAGTAAGTAGTCCTCACTGGAAGAAAATGGGCTGATTTCGTCAGCCTATCCACGATAAACCATATGGAATCACACTTCCGCTGAGTGTGAGGTAAGCCTGTAATGAAGTCCATATTTATCACTTCCTACTTCCAAGTCGGCATCTCAATCTCCTGTAATAATCCACCAGGCTTCTGATGTTCAACCTTAACTTGCTGACAATTCGGGCATTGGGCAACAAATTGTGCTATATCTCTTTTCATGCCATCCCACCAATACAAGCATCTAAGGTCATGGTACATCTTCGTCGATCCTGGATGAATGGAATAACAGGCATTGTGTGCCTCTCCCATAACCTGCTGTCGTAGCCCTACAACATCAGGTACACATAATCTGCCCTCATACCTCAGCACATCATCAGGTGTAACCTCAAATAGATTCTTTCCCTTTCGGAGAGCTGCATCTCTATACCGGGCCAGAACATGATCCTCATACTGACGTCTCTTTACCTCGTCCACGATAGAGGACTCAGTAACATCCCGAATAAGAATCCCACTATCTCCCGAATCTGCCAACCGGACTCCAAGACTCGCTAGCCTATGTATCTCACGAACCATTTTCCTTCTGTCTGGCTGCACATCCGTCAAACTACCCATGGATCTACGGCTAAGAGCATCTGCCACGACGTTGGCTTTTCCCGGGTGGTACAAGATATCAACATCATAGTCCTTTAGAAACTCTAACCACCGCATCTGCCTTAGGTTCAACTCCTTCTGCATAAAGATATATTGGAGACTCTTGTGATCCGTATAAATATCAACATGAATCCCATACAAATAATGTCTCCAAATCTTCAAGGCACGAATCACCGCTGCTAGCTCCAAATCATGAGTGGGATAATTCTTTTCATGCTTTCTGAGCTGTCGGGAGGCATAAGCTATGACTTTGTCATGCTGCATCAACACACAACCTAGCCCAATGCCTGAAGCATCACAATAAATGACATAACCATCCGGTCCCTCAAGAAGAGTCAGAACTGAAGCCGTAGTCAATTTATCCTTCAACAACTGGAAACTGTGCTCACAAGCATCCGTCCACTGAAACTTAGCTGCCTTCTGGGTTAGCCTAGTCAAAGGCGCTGAGATCGAGGCAAACTTCTCCACAAACCTTCTGTAATACCCTGCTAGCCCCGAAATGCGTACATCGATGGGGTCGTGAGTGCAGGCCAAGTCTTCACCGCCTCAATCTTCTGTGTATCCACCCGAATACCATTAGCCCCAAGAATGCCACCGAAGTCAACCATAACTCACACTTGGAAAACTTGTCATACAACTGCTGGTGCTGGAGGACCCTAAGTACCGTCCTCAAATGGTCTGCATGCTCCTGCTCTAAACGGGAATAAACCAGGATATCATCAATGAATACAATGACGAACATGTCTAAGAACGGCCTGAATACCCGGTTCATCAAATCCATAAACACTGCTGGAGCATTGGTCAGTCCAAAAGACATCACTCTAAACTCATAATGTCCATATCGGGTTCTGAATGCTGTCTTTGGAATATCTGCCTCCCTTACCCGCACCTGATGATAACCTGACCGCAAGTCTATCTTCGAGAAGCACTTAGCACCCTGCAACTGGTCAAATAAATCATCAATCCTGGGAAGGGTACATTCTTGATGGTTACCTTGTTCAGCTGCCTGTAATCCATACACATCCGCAGTGATCCATCTTTCTTCCTCATAAATAACACTGGTGCTCCCCATGGAGATGTACTTGGCCTAATAAAACCCTTCTCCAACAAGTCTCTCAGCTGCTCCTTCAACTCCTTCAGCTCTGCAGGTGCCATTCTATAAGGAGGAATGGATATAGGTTGGGTACCTGGCAATACATCTATACTGAAATCTACCTCCCGCTCTGGAGGGAGACCTGGAAGATCATCCGGGAATACATCCGGAAACTCACTAACTACCGGAACTGACTGAAGAGCCGGTACCTCCGCTTCTGTATCATGCACCCGAACCAAATGATAGATACAACCTTTTCTGACCATCTTCTTTGCCTTGAGGTATGAAATAAACTTACCCCCTCGGCGATGCTGCATTCCCTTTCCATTCTATAACTGGCTCGCCTGGGAACTGAAATCGAACCAACTTCTCTCTAAAATCAACGTTGGCAAAATAAGAAGCCAACCAATCCATGCCCATAATGACATCAAAGTCGGCCATATCCAACTCTATCAAATCTGCTAAGGTATGACGGCTATATATCACCACCGAATAATTTTTATACACACGCTCAGCTATAACCGAATCTCCTACCGGTGTAGCGACCTCGAATGGTTCTATCGGCTCAGATTCTATCCCTATTCTATTAGCAACAAGAGGGGATATGTAGGACAAGGTGGAACCTGGATCTATCAAAGCATATACATTACAGAAAAAGACCGATAGTATACCTGTAACAACATCTGGTAACGCCTCCTGATCACGTCTACTGGCCAAAGCATATATGCAGTTCGAAGGACCGCCGGAACTAGAAAATCTGCCACGACCTCTACCACGGCCTGCTGGCGTCTGACTACCCCACCCGGTGGGGCGCATAGCTATAGATGATGACGAACCAGCACCCGACCCCGTAGGCCGAGCCATCCCACCTGAACCACCTATGTTGGGACACTCTCTCATCATATGGACCTGACGGCCGCAAGAGAAGAAAATACCTGTGGTCGAACGACATTCCCCAATATGAAACTTACCACACTGAGAGCACCGAGGATAAGGTGGTCTCAACTGACTAGGGCCCCTGTTCCTCTGAGAACCCGACGCCCTGGAGCTCTGTCCGGCTCCTGAATACCCGGGGCGGTCGAACCTCCTGCCCGTAGACTGTAGAGGAGCACTCTGTGCTGGCTGAGGTGAATATCTGACCTACTGCTGGAACTGTCCGCCTCGAGACTCGCCGGAATAAGCTACCGACCTAGCCCTCTTATGCTGGTCCCTGTCATGACCTCTGTCTGGCTGTCGCCCTCTATGTCAGTCCTCAACCCCCTGTGCATATGCCTGGACACGAGCAATATCCATACCCGGCTGAAGAGCTACCGCCATACAACCATCGATCAGATAATGGTCCAGCCCCATCACAAAGCAATGCACCCTATCTGCCATATCTGCTACAATAGTGGGTGCATATCTGGCCAATGAATCAAACTCCAGGCTATACTCACGAATGGTCCTGCCACTCTGCTTCAACTGTAAGAATTTGTCCACTCTAGCTCTCCTCATCTCTGGAGGCAAAAAGTGACCAAGGAATGCCTCTGTAAACTCATCCCATGTAGCTGGGGGAACATCATCTCCCCTAGACAACTCCCAAGACTCATACCAGTATGTAGCTATATCCCGCATTCTATACGAAGCCAACTCCACAGACTCAGTCTCTGAAGCCCTGATTACCCTCAAGGTACGATGCATCTGCCGGATAAACTCCTGCGGGTCCTCCTCGGGCTGAGACCCGAAAAACTCTGGAGGGTTACAACTCAAGAAATCACGAACCCTCAAACTGTCAGACCTAGGGTCGACTCCTGGTCCCTGTCTGCGGTTCTGCCCTGCTACCAAGCTAGTTAGTAGCTGAATTGCATCTCTCATGGCCCTGTCCTCTGCCCCCGGCTGAAGAACTGGAGGGTCAGATGCTGGGGCCTCGGAAACTGGTGATGTTGCCCCCTGAACTAGAGCCTCTGGTGGTGGCGATGAAGCAGAGCTCATCGACTGGGGCATAGTCTCCGGCATAGACTGGGTACGGGACCTAGTAACTCTCTGAATCTGGCTGGTATCCCCCGCTGTAGACTTGTCCTTCTGGGTCACTGTCGCCTTCTTTGGAGGCATAGCTGTAAACATCGTAAGTCGTTAGAAAGGAATTATCTTAATAATATAGCTTTATTGCACGATCTAAGAGATGAAATAATAGAAACCAATCCTAGATGCCCTGCAGCCTCCTGCGTATAAGTATGGTGCACAACATACCCATACACAAGACTCTACTAGACACGGTCTGTAGACATTCTGAGGACTAACTGCTCTGATACCACTTTTGTCACGACTCGACCCGACGGGCCGCGACTAACCACCCTAATGACGTCATTACACTAACCTGTCACACATAATCCAACTAACACTTAATGAGTCTGAAATTCGGCAGCATAACGCAGCAATAACAACATATGCCAGGGTAGGCGAGCCGACAAGGCTGCCTTTACCCCCGAATGTACCTGCCTCCTGAGAAGTCACAACTAGCCAACACAATATACAGGCAAGCGGAACAAAGGCGCCAGCGGATAATATAACATATACACGGGAACACCCCCAACATAGAGTACAATGATATGGCTGACCAAAACAGAGTTATAACCCTTACATAAGTACAACCCATCATTGTCTACAGACCTCTACAAAAAGAATAACGACATATGACGGGACAGGGCCCCGTCGTGCCCCTAAATATACTTAAATAAAAAAGATAGGGTTCCGTTGTTACACCTCGTAAGATTAAGACGATAATTAAGAACGTCATTAAGAAATCAAGATTCGGATATTGAATATAAGGAACGCTTACATATGTTAATACGAGAAATTAGTGTATAAACGGATGTTATCCCGGAATAATTTTTCTTTAGTGCTATACACGTGACGACGAGAATTAATCCTAGTAGTTGAATTTATTCCAATGGAGTTATGGACTAGTATTGTATTAAAAAAAATTATGACATTGAGGATACGAGGCTTATGAAATTCTTGAGAATTAAAAGAAGTGGGTTTGAGATTTACTAATTGAAGAACTTGGGGGCCAAAGTGTAAAGGAAAATCAGATTTTTTTCTTATAAACTCACATTCACCTCTTCATCTTCTTCTACACTTAAACAAAAAAATAACTCTCCTCTCATTCTCTCCTCCAAACTAATCCAAAAATCACCCTCCACCCATAACCAAAATTAAGGTTGTTATCTTCTCTTCCTAGACTACATTTTTCACCAAAAATTAGAAGCAAAAACAGTGGCAAAACAGCCACTACTTGGGCCGAAATCTGCCCAGAAATTTCGAATTTTTGGGATGAAATTTTGAAAGAAAAACTTGTAGGGATGATGGCTTAACATTGTAGAACACTTGCATGTCAATTGGGGTTGAAGAAGTGAACAAAAAGGAGGAGAAAAATTACAAAATAGTGGGGATTTCGGACAAACAGTGGCAGAAAATTTGCGGACTGTTTTGACGAATTTGAGGTATAAAAATTCTTCTTTCTATGATATAAATGGAATGCATGTTGTTAGAATTAAGGTAATGAATTTGTGTTAAGGAAGAATTGGAATTTAAGCATTGCATGTGACCATTTTTGGCTAGTTGTCAATTTGGGACAGATTTTGGTGTTGTTGGATTCGTTGGTTGTTGTTGTTATTATTATCACTAATTGCATGATCAAATTGAAAGGAAACATGGAGATTTAGTTGGAATTAGTTATATGGAAGTATTAAAATCCGAAATTGGATTATAGGAATTAAGATAAGAGTTATGGAATTATGACATGTTGTGGCCAAGAACTTGCATGAAATTGTTGGACATGTTGTGATGTATATGGACTGTTTTAGGGGCTGTTTTGTGGTGTTATAATTCTGAAAATTTAGTCACTATTATGCATGTTTAAGTGTGGTAATTTCTAAGGTAAGTCCTAAAGGAATAAGAGTGTGGAAAGGCATAGAAAGGCATCACATTCTACCCTCGTTGTTGTTAAAACATGGGTTGTTTTGTGGGCTATTTTTAAGGTGGATTAAGAGGCTAAATTTACATGAGAAGTGGGTGTGTAAATTCCCTTTATTGTTGTCTTGGTTATGCCCTTAATTGGTGCTTTTTTATTGATGTTATTAGCCTCGTTTGGAAGTTGTGGAAACATATATAAACAGGGGAAGTGCTGCCCGAATTTTTATAAAATAAGAAGTCGTTATTCGATATAAAGTATGCTAGCGATCATAGAATTAACGAACGTATTACCATTATTATAGGTTGAAGTTCTAAATCGAGACGTACTCTAATATAGAGTTGATTAGTTCGTCTAAGAGGTATGTGAACTATTCCTTCTTTCTTTGGCATGATTTTTATTTAATGAAGGTACGGCGGACGTACTTGATTCTTATACAGTTTAATTCCTAAAGAGAATTGTTATGAGAAGTGCCTATGATTTTTCAGCAAAGAGTTTATTATGACATTATTACAATAATTTTATTGAGAGTCAGATGATAATGTTTACTTGCATATGGTTACTCATGATATCTACTCGTGCTGAGTGTTACTACTTCACCTCACCGAGTCCCGGGCCGGGTTACGTTCGTGTACAACCTTGCATTTTTCATCGAGACCCTCAGTAGAGGGCCGGGTTACGTAGGATGGATCCATAGATGAGATATGACTTTACCGAGTCCCAGCATGGGCCGGGTTATGATATGATTCCACCGAGTCCCGCACTAGTGGGCCGGGTTACGTTACATATATATATATATATATATATATATATATATATATATATATATATATATATATATATATATATATATATATATATATATATGGACAGGCACTCATGTTTTCTTGACTTGACTCTCATTTTTATAAGGCAACTGACTTTTATTGTTTATGGCACAGTTGGATTTGAATCCTGACTTTTATACTGATCTCCTGTTTCTGTTGGCTACTTATGATCTCATATGCAGTATTTCATGTTTACATACTCAGTACATTATTTCGTACTGACCCCCCTTTCCTCGGGGGGCTGCGTTCATGCCCGCAGGTACATGTGCTCAATTTGGTGATCCTCCGGTTTAGGTTCCTACTCAGCAGGTTGGGAAGCTCCTTTGATCCAGAGCTTTGTCATTTTGGTACCGAACCTCTTTTAGACTTATTTTTGTATTTAGGGGCACGACGGGGCCGTATCCCGTCATATGTCGTTGTTCTTCTTATAGAGGTATGTAAACAGTAGTGGGTTGTACTTATGTAAGGGTTATAACTCTGTTTTGGTCAGCCATATCATTGTACTCTATGTTGGGGGTGTTCCCGTGTATATGTTATATTATCTGTTGGCATTCTTGTCGGCTTGCCTGTATATTGTGTTGGCTAGTTGTGACTCCTTAGGAGGCAGGTACATTCGGGGGTAAAGACAGCCTTGTCGGCTCGCCTACCCTGGCATATGTTGTTATTGCAGCGTTATGCTACCGAATTTCAAACTCATTAAGTGTTAGTTGGATTATGTGTGACAGGTTAGTGTAATGACGTCATAGGGCGGTTAGTCGCGGCCCGTCGGGTCTGGTCATGACAAAAGTGGTATCAGAGTAGTTAGTCCTCGGAATATCTACAGATCGTGTCTAGTAGAGTCTTGCGTATGGGTATGTTGTGCACCATACTTATACGTAGGAGGCTGCAAGGCATTTAGGATTGGTTTCTATTCTTTCATCTCTTAAATCGTGTAATAGAGCTATGTTCTTAGGATAATCCCTTTCTGACGACTTACTATGTTTACAGCTATGCCTCCGAAGAAGGCGATAATGGCCCATAAAGGCAAGTCTACAGCGGGGGATACCAGCCAGATTCAGAGAGTTACTAGGTCCGTGCAGTCTATCTGGAGCCTATGCCCGAGTCGACGAGCTCTGCTTCATCGCCACCACCAGAGGCTCCAGTTCAGGGGGCAACATCACCAGTTTCCGAGGCCCCAACACCTAAGCCTCCGGTTCTTGACCGGCGAAGGGCGAGAGCCATGAGAGATGCAGATTCAGTGGCGACTAGCTTGGCGGCGGTGAACCGCATGAGCGAGGACCAGTCGACCCTAGGTCTGACAGTTTGAGGGTTCGTGATTTCTTGAGTTGTAACCCTCCAGAGTTTTTCGGGTCTCAGCCCGAGGAGGACCCGCAGGAGTTTATCCGGCAGATGCAGCGTACCTTGAGGTTAATCAGGGCTTCGGAGACTAAGTCTGTGGAGTTGGCTTCGTATAGAATGCGGGATATAGCTACAAACTGGTACGAGTCTTGGAAGTTGTCTAGGGAAGAGGATGTTCCTCCAGCTACATGGGATGAGTTTACAGAGGCATTCCTTGGTCACTTTTTGCCTCCAGAGATGAGGAGAGCTAGAGTGGACAGATTCTTACAGTTGAGGCAGAGTGGCAGGACCATTCGTGAGTATATCCTGGAGTTTGATTCATTGGCCAGATATGCACCCACTATTGTAGCAGATATGACAGATAGGGTGCATCGCTTTGTGATGGGGCTGGACCATTATCTGATCGATGGTTGTATGGCGGTAGCTCTTCAGTCGGGTATGGATATTGCTCGTGTCCAGGCGTATGCACAGGGGGTTGAGGACTGACATAGAGGGCGACAGCCAAACAGAGGTCATGACGGGGACTTTTATAAGAGGGCTAGGTCGGCAGCTTATTCCGGCGAGTCTCGAGGTAGATAGTTCGGCCGGCGGTCGGATATTCACCTCGGCCCGGCCGCAGTGCTCCTCTACGATCTGAGCGGGAGGTTCGACCGCCGGGTATTCGAGGCCGGACAAAGCTCCAGGGCTTGGGTTCTTAGAGAACAGAGGACCACTAGTCGATTGAGACCACCTTATCCTCGGTGCTCTCGGTGTGGTAAGTTTCATATTGGGAATGTCGTTCGACCCACGGTGTTTGCTTCTCATGCGGCCGTCGGGCCATATGATGAAGAGTTTCCCAACATAGGTGGTTCGGGATGGCTTGGCCTACTGGGGTCGGTCTTTGGTTCGTCGTCCTCTATAACTATGCGGCCCACCGGGTGGGGTAGTCAGACGCCAGCACGCCGTGGTAGAGGTCGTGGCAGATTTTCTAGTTCGGCGGTCCTTGAGCTGCATATATGCTTTGGCGATGAAGCGTGATCGGGGCGTTACGGATGTTATTCTGGTATACTATCGGTCTTTTTCTGTAATGTATATGCTTTGATAGATCCAGGTTCCACCTTGTCCTACATATCCCCTCTTGTTGCTAATAGAATAGGGATAGAATCTGAGCCGATAGAACCATTCGAGGTCGCTACACCGGTAGGAGATTCGGTTATAGCTGAGCGTGTGTATAAAAATTGTTCGGTGGTGATATATAGCCGTCATACCTTAGCAGATTTGATAGAGTTGGATATGGCCGACTTTGATGTCATTATGGGCATGGATTGGTTGGCTTCTTATTTTGCCAACATTGATTTTAGAGAGAAGTTGGTTCGATTTCAGTTCCCAGGCGAGCCAGTTATAGAATGGAAAGGGAATGCAGCATCGCCGAGGGGGTAAGTTTATTTCATACCTCAAGGCAAGGAAGATGGTCAGAAAAGGTTGTATCTATCATTTGGTTCGGGTGCATGATACAGAAGCGGAGTGCAAGCTCTTGATCGATTCAGGTAGTTAGTGAGTTTCCGGATGTATTCCCGGATGATCTTCCAGGTCTCCCTCCTGAGCAAGAGGTAGATTTCAGTATAAATGTATTGTCAGGTACCCAACCTATATCCATTCCTCCTTATAGAATGGCACCTGCAGAGCTGAAGGAGTTGAAGGAGCAGCTGAGAGACTTGTTGGAGAAGGGTTTTATTAGGCCAAGTATATCTCCATGGGGAGCACCAGTGTTATTTATGAGGAAGAAAGATGGATCACTGCGGATGTGTATGGATTACAGGCAGCTGAACAAGGTAACCATCAAGAACAGGTACCCCCTTCCCAGGATTGATGATTTATTTGACCAGTTGCAGAGTGCTAAGTGCTTCTCGAAGATAGACTTGCAGTCAGGTTATCATCAGGTGCGGGTAAGGGAGGCAGATATTCCAAAGACAGCATTCAGAACCCGATATGGACATTATGAGTTTAGGGTGATATATTTTGGACTGACCAATGCTCCAGCAGTGTTTATGGATTTGATGAACCGGGTATTCAGGCCGTTCTTAGACATGTTCGTCATTGTATTCATTGATGATATCCTGGTTTATTCCCGTTCAGAGCAGGAGCATGCAGACCATTTGAGGACGGTACTTAGGGTCCTCCAGCACCAGCAGTTGTATGCCAAGTTTTCCAAGTGTGAGATCTGGTTGACTTCGGTGGTATTCTTGGGGCTAATGGTATTCGGGTGGATACACAGAAGATTGAGGCGGTGAAGACTTGGCCCAGACCTACGACCCCTGCGAGTGCACGCGGTTTCTGGGGCTAGCGGTATTACTGAAGGTTTGTGGAGAAGTTTGCCTCGATCTCGGCGCCTTTGACTAGGCTAACCCAGGAAAGCGACTAAGTTTCGATGGGACGGATGCTTGTGAGCACAGTTTCCAGTTGTTGAAGGATAAATTGACTACGGCTTCAGTTCTGACTCTTCTTGAGGGACCGGATGGTTATGTCATTTATTGTGATGCTTCAGGCATTGGGCTAGGTTGTGTGTTGATGCAGCATGACAAAGTCATAGCTTATGCCTCCCGACAGCTCAGAAAGCATGAAAAGAATTATCCCACTCATGATTTGGAGCTGGCAGCGGTGATTCATGCCTTGAAGATTTGGAGACATTATTTGTATGGGATTCATGTTGATATTTATACGGATCACAAGAGTCTCCAATATATCTTTAAGCAGAAGGAGTTGAACCTACGGCAGAGGCGGTGGTTAGAGTTTCTAAAGGACTATGATGTTGATATCTTGTACCACCCGGGAAAAGCCAACGTCGTGGCAGATGCTCTTAGCCGTAGATCCATGGGTAGCTTGACGGATGTGCATCCAGACAGAAGGAAGATGGTTCGTGAGATACATAGGCTAGCGAGTCTTGGAGTCCGATTGGCGGATTCGGGAGATAGCGGGATTCTTATTCGGGATGTTGCGAAGTCCTCTATCATGGAAGAGGTAAAGAGACGTCAGTATGAGGATCATGTTCTGGCCCGGTATAGAGATGCAGCTCTCCGAAAGGGAAAGACTCTATTTGAGGTTACACCTGATGATGTACTGAGGTATGAGGGAAAATTATGTGTACCTGATGTTGTAGGGCTACGACAGCAGGTTATGGGAGAGGCACACAATGCCCGTTATTCCATTCATCCAGGATCGACGAAGATGTACCATGACCTTAGATGCTTGTATTGGTGGGATGGCATGAAAAGAGATATAGCAGAATTTGTTGCCCAATGGCCGAATTGTCAGCAGGTTAAGGTTGAACATCAGAAGCCTGGTGGATTATTACAGGAGATTGAGATCCCGACTCGGAAGTGGGAAGTGATGAATATGGACTTCATTACAGGCTTACCTCGCACTCAGCGGAAGTGTGATTCCATATGGGTTATCGTGGATAGGCTGAAGAAATCAGCCCATTTTCTTCCAGTGAGGACTACTTATTCAGCTGAGGACTATGCTAGGTTGTACATCAGGGAGATAGTGAGACTGCACGGGGTTCCCACATCTATTATATCAGACCGAGGAGCTCAGTTTATAGCTAACTTCTGGAGATCATTCCAGAAGGGATTGGGGACACAAGTGAGTCTCAGCACAGCATTTCACCCTCAGACGGATGAGCAGGCAGAGCGTACGATCCAGACATTAGAGGATATGCTGAGGGCCTGTATTATTGACTTCAGAGGTAGTTGGGATGACCATTTACCACTCATTGAGTTTGCTTATAACAACAGCTACCACTCTAGCATCCAGATGACACCGTATGAAGCTTTATATGGGAGGAAGTGCAGGTCACCTATTGGTTGGTTTTATGTAGGTGAGACTAAGTTGATCGGCCCAGACATGGTTCAGTAAGCTGTTGATAAGGTGAAACTCATTCATGAGAGGTTATTAGCGACCGCAGTCGGCGAAGTCATATCGATAATCGATGTCGACACTTAGAGTTTCAGGTTGATGATTGGGTGTTCCTAAAGGTGTCACCCATGAAGGGTGTGATGAGGTTTGGCAAGAAAGGAAAGCTTAGCCCAAGGTACATTGGGCCTTACCAGATCATTCGTAGGATAGGCAAGGTTGCCTATGAGTTGGATCTACCGCCTGATTTGGAAGCAGTACATCCAGTCTTCCATGTATCTATGCTGCGTAAGTGTATTGGTGATCCTTCCAGAGTCTTCCCAGTAGATGACGTCCAGGTGACAGAAGAGTTGTCCTACGAGGAAAGCCCCGTAGCCATACTTGATCGCCAGGTCAGGAGATTACGGACGAAGGATGTGGCTTCCGTCAAGGTATTGTGGAAGAACCACAATAGGGAGGAAATGACTTGGAAGGCAGAGGATGAGATGAAGAAGAAGTATCCTCATTTGTTCCCTGTGCCTCCAGGTAATTCAATTTAACTCCCCATTTGATTATTGTAATTGGTGAATGGCATATGTGTGATATATTGTGGCCCCGTATGGCATCTGTTGGTTGGCTGAATATAGGCGGATATGCATAGTTATAAAGGAGACTCTGCCGAAATTTTTCTAGCATTAGACTTGTTATGAACATTCAATGACGATTGTTTCTGAGGAGAGAAGTATGTTACACCTCGTAAGATTAAGACGATAATTAAGAACGTCATTAAGAAAGCAAGATTCGGATAGTGAATATAAGGAACGCTTACATATGTTAATACGGGAAATTAGTGTATAAACGGATGTTATCCCGGAATAATTTTTCTTTAGTGCTAGACACATGACGACGAGAATTAATCCTAGTAGTTGAATTTATTCCAATGGAGTTATGGACTAGTATTGTATTAAAAAAATTATGACATTGAGAATACGAGGCTTATGAAATTCTCGAAAATTAAAAGAAGTGGGTTTGAGATTTACTAATTGAAGAACTTGGGGGCCAAAGTGTAAAGGAAAATCAGATTTTTTTTCTTATAAACTCACATTCACCTCTTCATCTTCTTCTACACTTAAACAAAAAAATAACTCTCCTCTCATTATCTCCTCCAAACTAATCCGAAAATCACCCTCCACCCATAACCAAAATTAAGGTTGTTATCTTCTCTTCCTAGACTACATTTTCACCAAAAATTAGAAGCAAAAACAGTGGCAAAACAGCCACTGCTTGGGCCGAAATCTGCCCAGAAATTTCGAATTTTTGGGATGAAATTTTGGAAGAAAAACGTGTAGGGATGATGGCTTAACATTGTAGAACACTTGCATGTCAATTGGGGTTGAAGAAGTGAACAAAAAGGAGGAGAAAAATTACAAAACAGTGGGGATTTTCGGACAAACAGTGGCAAAAAATTTGCGGACTGTTTTGACGAATTTGAGGTATAAAAATTCTTCTTTCTATGATATAATTGGAATGAATGTTGTTAGAATTAAGGTAATAAATTTTTGTTAAGGAAGAATTGGAATTTAAGCATTGCATGTGACCATTTTGGGCTAGTTGTCAATTTGGGACAGATTTTGGTGTTGTTGGATTCGTTGGTTGTTGTTGTTATTATTATTATCACTAATTGCATGATGAAATTGAAAGGAAACATGGAGATTTAGTTGGAATTAGTTATATGGAAGTATTAAAATTCGAAATTGGATTATAGGAATTAAGATAAGAGTTATGGAATTATGACATGTTGTGGCCAAGAACTTGCATGAAATTGTTGGACATGTTGTGATGTATATGTACTGTTTTAGGGGCTGTTTTATGGTGTTATAATTATGAAAATTTAGTCACCATTATGCATGCTTAAGTGTGGTAATTTCTAAGGTAAGTCCTAAAGGAATAAGAGTGTGGAAAGGCATAGAAAAGCTTCACATTCTACCCTCGTTGTTGTTGAAACATGAGCTATTTTGTGGGCTGTTTTTAAGGTGGATTAAGAGGCTAAATTTACATGAGAAGTGGGTGTGTAAATTCCCTTTATTGTTGTCTTGGTTGTGCCCTTAATTGGTGCTTGTTTATTGATGTTATTAGCCTCGTTTGGAAGTTGTGGAAACATGTATAAACAGGAAGTCTTTGCCAATTTTTATAAAATAAGAAGTTGTTATTCGATATAAAGTATGCTAGCGATCATAGAATTGACGAACGTATTACCATTATTATATGTTGAAGTTCTAAATCGAGACGTACTCTAATATAGAGTTGATTAGTTCGTCTAAGAGGTATGTGAACTATTCATTCTTTCTTTTGCATGATTTTTATTTAATGAAGGTACGACGGACGTACTTGATTCTTATACAGTTTAATTCCTAAAGAGAATTGTTATGAGAAGTGCCTATGATTTTTCAGCAAAGAGTTTATTATGACATTATTACAATGATTTTATTGAGAGTCAGATGATAATTTTTACTTGCATATGGTTACTTATGATATCTACTCGTGCTGAGTGTTACTACTTCACCTCACCGAGTCCTGGGCCGGGTTACGTTCGTGCACAACCTTGCATTTTTTATCGAGACCCTCAGTAGAGGGTCGGGTTACGTAGGATGGATCCATAGATGAGATATGACTTTACTGAGTCCCGGCATGGGCCGGGTTATGATATGATTCCACCGAGTCCCGCACTAGTGGGCCGGGTTACGTTACAGATATATATATGTATATGGACAGGCACTCGTGTTTTCTTGACTTGACTCTCATTTTTATAAGGCAACTGACTTTTATTGTTTATGGCACAGTTGGATTTGGATCCTGCCTTTTATATTGATCTCCTGTTTCTGTTGGCTACTTATGATCTCATATGCAGTATTTCATGTTTACATACTCGATTACATTATTTAAATCGACCCCCTTTCTCGGGCTGCGTTCATGCCCGCAGGTACATGTGCTCAGTTTGGTGATCCTCCGATTTAGGTTCCTACTCAGCAGGTTGGGAAGCTCCTTGATCCAGAGCTTTGTCATTTTGGTACCGAACCTCTTTTAGACTTATGTTTGTATTTAGGGGCACGATGGGGCCCTGTCCCGTCATATGTCGTTGTTCTTCTTATAGAGGTCTGTAGACAGTGGTGAGTTGTACTTATGTAAGGGTTATAACTCTGTTTTGGTCAGCCATATCATTGTACTCTATGTTGGGGGTGTTCCCGTGTATATGTTATATTATTTGTTGGCAGCCTTGTCAGCTTGCCTGCATATTGTGTTGGCTAGTTGTGACTCCTCAGGAGGCAGGTACATTCGGGGGTAAAGACAGCCTTGTCGGCTCACCTACCCTGACATATGTTGTTATTGCAGCGTTATGCTGCCGAATTTCAGACTCATTAAGTGTTAGTTGGATTATGTGTGACAAGTTAGTGTAATGACGTCATTAGGGCGGTTAGTCGCGGCCCGTCGGGTCGGGTCATGACAAAAGTGGTATCAGAGCAGTTAGTCCTCGGAATGTCTACAGATCGTGTCTAGTAGAGTCTTGCGTATGGGTATGTTGTGCACCATACTTATATGCAGGAGGCTGCATGGCATTTAGGATTGGTTTCTATTCTTTCATCTCTTAAATCGTGCAGTAGAGCTATGTTCTTAGGATAATCCCTTTCTGACGACTTACTATGTTTACTATCTTGTAGAAGAAAGCGACAACGGCCCGTAAGGGCAAGTCTCTGAGGGATACCCGGCCAGTTGAGTATTCTTCATCCTCTCATTGCCAATATCCACAAGAACTTCTCCGTACATAAAAATGAAGAAAGAATAAAAAACAAAATCAGTTCAAGAAATGACCCAAAACGCAGCAATAGTCGTTGAAGTAAATTGAGTATTTACATAAGCATTACTTACCTGAGGCTTGGGGCATTTGAAGAATTTCCTTCCAGGATTGGAAGTAGTCATCGAAGTAAATTGATTCGCAGTCATACCACAATTGCACCTCCTTTGTGAAGAACAACTCACTTGAGACATTTCTTACTTACTGACAGCAAAATCGATACAAAACTCAGTGAAATTCATCGACAAACAAAGCTGTGTTATTAGAGAAACTTGAAGACAAAGTGAAATCAAAACAAAAAATACAACAAAATGGAACACATGCTAACGAATGCTAAACCCGAATGAACGCACACAACTCGTCGGCAAAATTGTCGAAAGATTAACAAATGCGAACACAACAGATAGAAGAAGAATCTAGCACTATCGATTAGCAAGGAAAATGAAAATTTTTTGTACCCTAAACCCGATTAACAAAGGGATCGGCCCGATTAGCAAAGGGATCATTTTTAAGGTTCAAGTTCAAATCGATCAGGAAATTATTTGGACCGGTTCGAAGCTATTTAAAGGTTGGGGTAACGGGTTACGGGTCAATTTAAAAGAGTTGGGCGAGCCGACGTGGATCCAACGTGGCGTCCAACTCACATTTTCGTCAATCCAAGGGAAAATTTAACAAGTTTGCAAACGGTGAGGGTATATTTGATCCCAAAGTTTGATGGAGGACAATGTTATTCCATAAAACATAATTGAAGGGCAAATTTGACCCTTTTCCCAATAATATAAATTAGTTAAAGGTTAGATATGCATTTTTTCTTATTACTTATTATATTCTTGATTTATCATCGTTCAAGATTTGTAATTATTAACTTTTACATGTCATCTTATTTCGATCCAAATAATAATTAGCAGTATGAACGTGTTTAGTTGCCATGCGAGATTACCCGTGTTCTTGCATTTACATAGCTATTGTTGATCGCACGACTAACTAATTAATCATTTGCACCCTCTTGTTGGTATTTCCCCTATGGCTCTAGAAATTAAAGGGCATCACACGTTAATTAAACCATGAGCATATAACATGTAAGAACAAGATTATCTATTAGGGCATGCATCTCTCTTGCAAGAAAATATTCTTAGGGGAAATTACCTTTCCCAAATATATATGTTATGTTATTATACGTGTCGCACATAAATATTACTCCATTTGTTTCAATTTGTTTGTCTTACTTTCATTTTTAGTATGTTTAAAAAAGAATGACTCTTTACGAATTTGACATTTTTTTTTATTTTCAACATCCCGCATGGCATGTTTATGACCACAAAATTAAAAATGACATTTTGCAAAAAATTAACATATCTTTAGTTTTAGACCACGAGATTCAAAAGTCTTATATACTTTTTAAAATTCTATACTCAATCAAACTAAGACATGCAAATTGAAACGGAGTAATATTTAAGGTGCAGATACTTCTATTAATTGCAAGCTCCTTTATGCGTACGCATCATTAATCTCTAAACTCTAATTAGAGACAATTATGCCTAATAATATTTAGACTTCCGTTATATATTCTGGTACTTATAGTCTCGAAAAGAGAAAGAATAGAGGAAATTAAAAACCGAGAATCACAACTTGTGTGCTAAAGAGTCCGGATGTATAATCTTTGAAACAACAACTATTAATTACATGAACCGGAAATAAAGAGCTGCTCTCAATTTTTTTTTAAAATTGTTCCTAAACAGGATCCATATATCTATAGAAGATTACTCAGTAATCAGAATCATTATTCACAAGCATATACACGTTAATATAATTAACATTGTACCCGCATTTCTCAAAGAACGTGTGTCCAAGTGGAACCAATTACTGCCAAACCAAAAGACAATGAAGAAACAGAAAAAAGAAAGAGGAGTTGGAATGAGACCCAATTAATTAAGACATATACATGTCTCTATCAAGGACCACTTGTTCTTTACACTTAATTATGAGATTAAACTTAGTATTGCCCTGGTATACCTATATACCTTTGCCACATGCAAGTCGTAGGCTTCAAATCATTTTTTTTGTGCGGATTTCCCCTCAAACGCACTGGTTATATTTATGATTTTTAATTTTTGTCCCTATTATTTATTTTATGAAAATGTTCAGGTGTAATTTGCAAGACATAGTCTCTATAATATTTTTTTTCGAAAATTAAATTTTTGCCTCGCACGGCATAAATTATGTAGGAATTAAGTTATGAGGCATAGTTTTATAGTTATTTTTAAAATTATGTTGAGTGTTGGAAATTATGTCTTATCCGGTATAGTTTGTGTGGATGTTATGATACATATGTTGAAATTAAACGCTAATTTTGTCCATCAAAATTTGAAATTATGCATTTTTCATATTATGTTGAGTGTTGACAGTTATACCTTATCCGGCATAATCGGTGAGTTGTGTATGATACATATGCCAAAGATAAACGCTAATTATGCCGAGCGAAATTCTAATTATGCTGCTTCAAAAATAATAAAGGGTAAAAATTAAAGAACTCAAATTTGAAGGAAAAAAAAAATTAAAGACCACCCCAAAATAGGAAAATTCTTGGAGCTCCTTTAGAGATAGAGGAAAGATTTGCCTTTTCCAAGGGGCTCAGACAATGTAATGCTACTATATTTATCCTTGAATCTTAAGCGAGCTACCACAATTTTTCATTGTTGATAGATATGTTGGAAATTTGCCTTTGGCGGGAGTTGCGACCGACCAACTTTAACGGCTTAAACACTAGTGTTACGTATGTTGGAGAATTCGGTTCTTCACACATGCATGATCTACTAAGTACGTAGATAACCGTAGGGCCAAGAATCGTCAAATTTCATTGAGAAATGAAAGAGATATTGGTCCACGAAGTGAGGTGTTTGAAGCATGGAAAGTGTGGTGTTGTGTTCAATTCTCCCTCATCGGTAGAGGAAGAAAGAATTGTTGTGTATATAAGACTCGAAATTGGTTTGGATTTTGGGACCCCAAGGGGTATCCCATGTGTTTAAAGGAGGGAGGACCTAGATGTGCTTCGGTTCGAAGAAAGACCACACGCGCGCCGCCGACGCCCGCCCGTCCGGTCCGGTTCTCGGTTCTCGGGTTCTCGGGTTCTGTGGGCTGTGGGCCTTCTGATATTATATTTTTGGGCCAAAGAACTTTGCCAGAAGTACAGTTTGATCCCAGAAGTTTCAGATGTCTGATTTGGACGAATTCTTTGGATGTGCAGCTTTGGTCCCTGAAGTTTTCGTAAAGTCGAATTTCGACGGTCAAAGCAGAACGCTTTCACTCAATTCACCATTTATTTTGGTTGAATTACTCCTCCTATAATGGCCAAATCCGTTGGTCTTTCACCATTTATTTTGGTGGCTTTACTACCTCCATAATGGCCATTATTTGGCCAATAATGGTTGTTATGGGGGCAGTTAAACAGCCCTCCCTCACCTATATAAACACCCCCTTACACCATTGTTGAGCACTATAAATAACAGTTTATACAACTCACGAAAATACACAACCAAAACAGTTTTCTTCCTACAACTTCCAAGCATCATTTCGTTACTCAATATTCTTCACGGTAGCATTTGAGTTTCCTTTGCTCAAGTGTTCCATTGTTGTTTTATCTTGGGAGACAAATTGTCCAGGACGTATAAAGGATACATACGGGGCAATATTGTCTTAAGGACAGAGTGTCACACTCTACTCAGCAAAACCAGTTTCCATTTTTCCGTCTTCAACAAAATTGTAATTTCAGTTTTGTGGTTCTATTGTAATTTTCAGATTTCTAGATGAATTATTGAATCTTTGTTTATCCTTTCGAATACTTGTAATAGTCATATACTTCCCGTACTGCTTTATAAAGTACCATAGAGCAAAAATACCCAACAACTTAAGACAATATTTGTATAGTATTACTATTAGTGTTCGAAAGATGTCGGTCAAAAGTTGTGTGACCAAATCTGGATATGGCAATGGTTTTCTGGTAGAAGAGAGTGATGATGATGAACGTGTTCATGGTGTCACCGCTACCAAGACTGGTTGGAACAAGCGCTCACGAGAGCCTGAGGATGTCAACTGGGACAAGAGGAGAAGGCGAAGATGTACTTCTATCTTGCAAAGAAAAGGCACAGATCTATCCCAGACAAAAGATCCGAATAATGGTAAGAAGGAAATGGACACTCAGTCTGATGAAGTGACTGAAGTGAGCCAGAATCCAAAATTAGGATAAGTATTTTTCTTACTTGTCAAGAATCAAGATTAAATGATAAGTATTTTTCTTACTTGTCAAGAATTAAGATTAAATGATGTCTGATTAAAAATGGATTAAAGTAAGGAGGAATATGAAAATAATTTATATTCCTTACGCTTTAACAAATCAGAAGTTTAATCTCATCTTCTTTTCCGTTTAAAGATTGGATTTTGTAAACGACTTAAGAAGATCCGTTCTTTTAAGTGTAATTATTAAAGTGTGTAAAGTATGTTCGCACATACGAGGGAGAAAGATCCACTGACTGTGCGAAAATTATTACCACACTTAAGTAAGCGTCAAGAATTATATGGGCACCAATCATAATGGAAGAAGTCTAAAAGTTAATGACGTTGAGCCTGTCATATTATTTGGTAGAAGATCCTTCATAGGATGATATTGGACACTCAGTCATACAAAGCCTCCGGGCGACTGGAGTGGGCCAAAATTCCTTTGATATGATGATATTGGACACTCAGTCATATAAAGCCTCCGGGCAACTGGGGGGGGGCAGAATTCATTTCATAGGAAAAGTAATGGACACCTAGTAAGGTGGGCCAGAGTTTCCAAGTCCTAAATGATCTGAAGGACTAAAGAAAGGCAGTAAAGAAATTGGACACTCAGTCTGCCAAAGCAACTAGAGTGGGCCCGAGTATCGAGATCACATTTGATCTGGTTACGCCCTAACCACGGGCAAGAGGTTGTTCATGTGAAGCAACGCCACCTCTAAAATCAAAGGGGCTGGAGAGGTTGTCCTCAATAGGACTTCAGGGAATGAGATCACTCTAAGATGAGGTGATACATGTTCCTAACTTGGTTTAAGAGACGTTGTTGGTCAAGCTGGTTTGAAGAATAGTATAGTATGTCTGTAGCCGAATGAATGATATATTTGTAATCCGTGCATCTATGCCATCATAGATTAAGACACGTTAAATAGCAAGTCATTTAAAAGCTAGCGAAGTTGAGATTGTTGCCTTCTTTCGACATAAACCCTCAAAATGAATGTGAGGTAGGCGAAGAGGCAAAATCACCTTTCCAAATTCCGTCAAGGGAATAGCGAAAGAAGCACCGCTCCTCTAGAACTTAGTCATACCTACTTGGGTGATTTGAAGTTTATACAAAATAGAGGGGGGAGACAAGTACGTTGTGATCTTCACTGATGATGGTACAACGTATGAAATACTTTGTTTGTTGAACATCAAAGATGAAGTTGTTGAAGCGGACAAGCGCTACAAAGCAGCCTATGGATTGCGAAATTCATAGCGATAGAGGGGGAAAATGTGAAGCATCGTTCATTAAACGATTGTTCATTACTCACCTCAGTCTAACGGTGTTAGCCAAGCGCAAACCCGTACGCCTAAATTATGTGGGGCAAGACGATCCTTACCGCTAATGCGATTCTCAACAGAACTCCGCATAAGGATAACGATAACTCTCCGTGTGAGACATGGAAATGATCTCACATACAAAAGTTGTGATGTGGGGTGGCTTGGTAGAAGTTGGACTACCGAAACAGGTCAAGTTCGACCTAAGACTGTAGATTGCATATCCACTGGATCTGTAAATAACAGTAGTACTTATCGCCTCTTGGCGTTAAAGAATGCTGAATTATTATAAGATAACTTTCCTTGAAAAGGAAAAAAGAGTAATTGCTCAAGGTTAACAAGAACCCGCGAGGGCCTGACTGTCCGAAACTAGACGTTCCGTATCTACAGGACTCGAAAGTTGCTGGCTATCCGGAACTTAATATTCCAGATCTGCAGAACTCAGGGATTCTAGATGTTGAACCAAGACGGAGCAAAGAGGGGACAAAGACTTGTTCCAGTCCTTCTAGCTTGTATGGTTAAGAACGAACCATGGACAATTAACAAATAATTGTTATCTCCAAAAGCGCTGCTTTGGAAAGAAGCTAAAGAGAGAAATATATTCCATCATATAGAACCATACTTGCGTAATGGTTGATCTTCCTCCGGGAAAAGAATCTTTGGGTTGTGAAAAATGATACTCAAAAGTGAGTGCAAAGTAGATGGATCTACTGACGAGTTCAAAGCCTCGGCTACTTGTACATGTGCTCCCCTGGGAGTAGCTTAACATCATGGGCCATTGCAGTCTTGCGTGGCATGAATGTTGAAACAGCTTTCCCAACCAGAGAGTTGGAAGAAGAGAATCAGAGTTGGTTTTCTGTACTGTTGGGCTTCTTCCTGAACTTTCATCTTGGTCCCTGAAATGTTTACATTTTGGTCCTGAAAGTTTAAGATAAAACAGAAATAATGAATCTGACCACAGAAACATTGACCCTGAAGTTAGAAAGCCAACAGTTGGAGAATCAACAGTCTGAAAGTAAAAGTCATATTGAAACAAAGTCAGGATATGAAAGATATGGGTATCACAGATGACATCTTAGGAATTGGATTTCTAAGACATCTAACGGACTGGTCGATAGTTGACAGTCGCGTTGAAGCCACCAATGGATATGAATCATAGAACTGATTGGAATCATGGTGCACCCATAGACAAGGAGCGATATGCACAGGTCATGTGTAGTTCAATGTATTGTACACACTACAACCGACCTGGTATCGTCCTACAAACAGATCAGTTGAACTAAGTTTCACTGATGATCTTAATACATGATCAATAGAAGGCGTTAAGTCGGATATGACGATATCTGAATTATTCGCTTATCTTCGGATTATAGTATTCTGGATGTCCAGCAGTTCTGGGAGAACACAGTGATACAAATCGGACATCAGATCTGGAGAACACCAAAGCCACAAGTAAATGTGTATGGTGGGTCTTGGAAAATCCTCTAAGCAAACTTGCATCGACCGATTCATGATGGTATCGGAGTTTATCGCTTTATACAAAACATGAAAGAAGTTGAGTAACTTCACGACTCATTAGAGGACGTCCCATATTGGGAGAAACCCGTGTCTTCAACAGTTATATATGGTGGCTGGCAGTCGGCTTCGGGAAGGACACGAATGACGGCGTTTGGACATATCTGTCGGGATCTGTCGGAGACATAAGATCGTAGAGGCGATTGATCATCACGGTGTCACTTCCTTGTTTACTAACTAAGGGACTACCCTGAGATCAAGTGTTCTGCCTGTCTAGGGGAATGGGCTTAAAACCCAAAATATACGGACCAATACAGTGGTAACCCAACCTTACTAACTGGAGATCCCAGTAATTTGGTTCAATGGGAAAACTAAGCTGTAAATGTTCAGTTGATCGCTTCAGTGGAAGCATGAGCACTTCGGATAGTGATTTCTGAAAAGAAACACCAAATCCAAAGTAGTTACCGCGATAGTCTTTAAGTGCTATCTGCAGTGTGGGTAAAGGTTAAGTTTTCAAAACTTGTAATGCTCCTCAACAGTTGAGGTTAGGTTTTCGGAAACTTTTAATGGTTCCTAACACTTGTGAAGTGGGGTATAGCAGATACCTTGTAGGAGACCACTTATTTAAGTGCGAGGGCAGCCGCCTCAAAATGAACGCACTTAAGAATCCAAGACGTTGTCCATGGCCAAAACGGACAAAACATTACGAAGAAGAGAGTAAGGGAATTTATTGTGTTGGTACCATTGACTTGGCTTACACTAAACACTGACGGTTCAAGACATCACGTTCACCGCGCAGTAAGTAAGTCCGATGGTATTCAACTATGGAAGGTACAAAGCTGAAGCTACCTCTCCTTATGCAACATCGGTCCGCTGAAATATTGCTGGAAATGGAAAAGGCACCACGTGAGTGCGCCAAAATCTCTTTCAAGAGGGGATTGTTGGAAATTTGCCTTTGGCGGGAGTTGCGACCGACCAACTTTAACGGCTTAAACACTAGTGTTACGTATGTTGGAGAATTCGGTTCTTCACACATACATGATCTACTAAGTACGTAGATAACCGTAGGGCCAAGAATCGTCAAATTTCATTGAGAAATGAAAGAGATATTGGTCCACGAAGTGAGGTGTTTGAAGCATGGAAAGTGTGGTGTTGTGTTCAATTCTCCCTCATCGGTAGAGGAAGAAAGAATTGTTGTGTATATAAGACTCGAAATTGGTTTGGGGTTTGGGACCCCAAGGGGTATCCCATGTGTTTAAAGGAGGGAGGACCTAGATGTGCTTCGGATCACGGGTCGTGGGTCGTGGGTCGTGGGTCGTGGGTCGTGGGCTGTGGGCCTTCTGATATTATCTTTTTGGGCCAAAGAACTTTGCCAAAAGTACAGTTTGATCCCAGAAGTTTCAGATGTACAGTTTGGACCAGAATTCTTTCAGATGTACAGTTTGGTTCCTGAAGTTTCAAGATGTACAGTTTGGTCCCTGAAGTTTTTAGAAAGTCAGAATTTCTACGGTCAAAGCAGAAACGCCCAAGCACTCAATTCAGTCATTTATTTTGGCTGAATTACTCCTCCTATAATGGCCAAATCCGTTGGTCTTTCACCATTTATTTTGGTGGCTTTACTACCTCCATAATGGCCATTATTTGGCCAATAATGATTGTTATGGGGGCAGTTAAACAACCCTCCCTCACCTATATAAACACCCCCTTACACCATTGTTGAGCACTACAAATAACAGTTTATACAACTCACGAAAATACACAACCAAAACAGTTTTCTTCCTACAACTTTCAAACATCATTTCGTTACTCAATATTCTTCACGGTAGCATTTGAGTTTTCTTTGCTCAAGTGTTCCATTGCTGTTTTATCTTGGGAGACAAATTGTCCAGGACGTATAAAGGATACATACGGGGCAATATTGTCTTAAGGACAGAGTGTCACACTCGACTCAACAAAACCAGTTTCCATTTTTCCGTCTTCAACAAAATTATAATTTCAGTTTTGTGGTTCTATTGTAATTTTCAGATTTCTAGATGAATTATTAAATCTTTGTTTATCCTTTTGAATACTTATAATAGTCATATACTTCCCGTACTGTTTTATGAAGTACCATAGAGCAAAAATACCCAACAAGATAGAAGGGAGAATGCCATTTTAAAAAAGATACAATAGTTTCCTTAAGTACCATCACAATCTAAGCGATGCAAAACTGACATTGCGTGTGCGAATGACCGGCTTCAAATTCTCACGAACCCTAGATAGGAATATGATTGTGGAGAGGAATAAGCGCTTTCTTTGAGAGAATACCGAACTTTTGAGGATGCCAAGAAATATTGTAACGATAATTATTTAAAGTGCCCTTATTTAATTATATATGGTCCTAAAATTTCTATTGTGTAAGTACTTTATTTCTTTACCTATTCATTTTTGAAATTAAAATTAAAGCAAACTTTAACGCATACTTGGGCCCCGTTTTTTTAAGATTAATATGTTTGAATTTAAATACTAAAATATGGCTTTATTGAAAATTAAAAAATAATAAAATTAGAGTACTAATGAATGTTGTATCAACAATATGTTAGAAAAATAAATTTATATGATGGTGGTGGTGGTGGTGATGATGATGGGTATCGATAGTGAGGTGTTGATTGCCGGTGATAGTTGGTGATAATAGTAGCAAATGGTGGTGGTTATGGGAAGTATAGTAGGCTAGCAACTAGTGGTGACGATGACAAACATAAATAGCTAATTAGCAATAGTGGTTAATAGCGGTAATTGGTGGTGACAACTGATAATTGGGGTAGATGATGGTGATTGATAATGATATTATGACAACTAATACTAGTGATGGTTAACGATATATGATGATGGTTGATGGTGGTGATTGATGTGGTTGTGATAATTATTGTTGGTAATGATAATTGTAAATGGTTGCTATCTGCAGTAACAACCGACTATGGTGACTGACAGTAATTGTGGTTGTGGTTGAGGATGGTGTTTGTGGGTGGTGATGGTTAATAACTAGTGTATTTATCCGTGCTTCACACCGTTATAAAAATTTAAATATATTATTAAATAATTAAATTCACAATCTGATAAATATTTCAATAAGCAATGTAATAAAAGAGAAATACAAATTAAGTCATGATCCTGAGATTGACTACTCAGAAAAATTGCTAAAGAGATAATTTCAAGCTGCAATTTCAACTTAAAACTGCCGATCAAAAGGAGAAAAACATAAAAAGTTGATTTAAAAAGTTTCAGTAAATTTATCATTTCATTATTGTAACTTCATACTAACTCCAATGAATATCGAAGCAATACTATTAGTTCAACCAACAACACCATTAAGTTTACTTGATCATAAATTATCTGACTTACTTTATGCATGTATAAATACCTCTGTAATAAAAATAAATAAATAAATAAATAACTAAAAAAAGATATATTTTTAAAAAATCAAGGGTGATAAAAATACGTGAATAATATTCCAGCATAGTTATGCACAAAATTCAAAAAGAAATTACTGGTGTTCTTACTGAGGTTCATCTAATGCGTATCTACTATTAATATTAGAGATCTCATATCTCAACTCTCATAGCATTACAAGAAGAGGGAATTAAGCTGTGATAGTGAAACGCTATCGTGAAGGTTATATTTGTTGGTTACTATTGTAGTAAAGCAGTACGGGAAGTAAATAAATATTACAAGTGTTCGAAAGGATAAACAAATAGTCAATCTTCAAAACTGGCAAGTGACAACAAGAAAAGAAGTGAAGTAAGCTCCCCCCGATACAAGCGAGCTAAGGGGCTTGAAGTTATCCCAATACCAGAGATACACTTCCAACGAGAGCGTGAGCATCCCACTATTCTTTCTTCTCGTGGGGGGCCGTGACATGGGACAGAGATCTGCCCGAACTTAGTCCAGTCCTATTAAAGATGGGGGCGAATCAAGCAACTCTTATAGATAGATGGGATAGCACCGGTCCATCAATAGCAGCATCCCTTCCTCTCGCACCCATTCAACCGCAGCAGAAGAAGGGGCCGTATCAGTCGGCTTGCCAATCAACTGACCCGCTTTCCTTGGTTGCGCAAGCTTGTTGTATCTTGAATCTTGATAACCTGAAATCAAGAAACACTAAATCTGGATGGTTACAACTGTGTGTTGAGTCGAGTGATTGCACTCTGTCCTTAAGACAAGATTGCCCCGTATATATGCTTTTACATTAGCAATCAATAGTCTCCCAAGATAAAACAACACTTTAATCTCAACGCTACAAAGCAAATAGGTTTAGTCTGACGAAGAAAACAAATATGAATCGACTTGCTAAAGATATGGAAAAGGAAGGAAGAGTTTCTTTTTTCGTCCAACGTTATTGGACTGACTTTCTCTTTTGTTTTGTCTCTGTGTATATAGTGTCTCTGTTGTGTATATATGTGTGTTTGCTCACTGTTTTTCGTCACTGTTTTGTGCTGCTATTTTCGTGTATGTATGTACTTTTTCTGTCACGTTATTGAGCCAAAGAGGCATCAATATATAACATGGAGGAGGGACTCCTCAACTGCCACAAACATGGTTGTTAATGGCATTAGTGAGGGTTGTTAATGGCCATTTAGAGAGGCTGATTTATGGTCATGAAGAAGGGTTGTTTATGGAGGAGTTAACAGCCAATGAGGGCCTTCCGTCTTTCCCAAAATCAACTTTCCAGAAACTCTAGGGACCAAACTGTAAATATTAAGCAATTTGGGGTCCAAAGAGATAATATCCGCATGACGAGACCGACAGACGGGGCCAGCTGCAGCAGCGTGTGGGCTTAGCCTTGAACCCAAGCACATCTAGGTCCTCCCTCCTTTAAACACATGGGATACCCCTTGGGGTCCCAAACTCTCAACCACTTTAGAGACTTATAAATAGAGCAATTCTTCCTTTTTCCACCGATGTGGTAGATTTGTCCCACACCATATTTCCATGCCTCAAACACCTTACTTCGTGGACCAATATCTCTTTCATTTCTCAACGAAATTTGACGATTCTTGGCCCTACGGTCATCTACTCACTTAGTTGATTATGCATGTGTGAAGAGACAAAGCCTCCAACATGCGGAACACTAGTGTTTAATTCATTTAAACATGGATGGACGCACCTCCCCGCCAAAGGCAAATTTCCAACAATATTTTTGTCATAGAAAATAAAAATATCAAAGTACATGACACAAAATAAAATGTAAAAGATAAGCCATGATTTCATTTAGTGACTTGGTGTGGTATTCACCTCATCCTATAGACAAAGCATTGAATTTTCGAAAAGAACACGCGCATGTAGTGTAAAAGAAGTAGAAAAGGTACCAAATGTTGGATCAGTGGAAGAGTTTGACAACGTTAATACAATAACTATTGCAATATTGTTGTGGTAATTACTAAATATAAATTGGGGTAATAACTCTCCAAAAGATAACTCCTTTGATGTGGGGAAATTAAAGGAAACATGTTTTTTGCTTTTAATAATAATAAGTGTAATACACATTAATTATATATTCACATTCATTATGGCAGAAGAGGAAAAGAAAAAATATGACTCTTTGTTATCCTTCTTTTAAAAAAATAGTTTATGTAGCTGACCCTTTTTCAACACTCTTAACATAGATGTGTTATTAGGAGAACCAAATGAGAGACTTTGAATTTTTTTATAATAATTATGAAAGTTAAGGAAATATTTTTTTAGTTTTTAACAGTATATGAACGATTAAAAGAGATAAAGGAGTGAATTTTGAGCTATTTTACGTATAACATAAATTAAAATTCTAAAAGACAAAAAGTTAATTTATTTGCTTATTCTTTGGCAGGCTTCTAGTATAAAAGTGTCATATTTCTTTTGGGGCATTAACAATCAATAACTATGAGAAATATTGTACCATAGGCAGTATGGCTTTCAATCTTATAAAAAAATTAGAATATTGTTTCTAACAAAAATCTTGTATTATAACATTAAAAGTCATTGAAAAGAAAAAAGGAATATTATATAATTAACATACTCAAATTAATTAGAAGCATGACAAAAAGAAGAAGAAGAAGAGCACAGGTAATAACTATTAAATATACCTTTGGTTTAGTAATTAAAATTCATGTAAAAATTATTAATTTGACTTTTTAATAGACTAATTTAGTTTCACATCTTGAGGAGAAAATTCCATAATACATTATTGATACATAAAAGGGGAACCATACATCTGAACAAACATCTTTGTTCAGAACAAAGAAAAAAAAAGACAATAACATTAATTGAAACCAAAACAACACATCAATGAATCTCCAAAAACATAACACGATAAACAAAATACATTCATAAACCCAGAGAAATATATAGAAGAGAAAAAAACATTATTTGAAAATAATGTATGTGCTTGGGACTCCCTAAGTAATCAAATCAATCCCTATCATTTCAGACAAAAAATAATTTGTTTTCAGCGTTTGAAGTAGACGAACAATCAATCTACGTAATCAAATTTCATATCATCATTTCTTTCTAACCAACAAAGCATAGGCGAAAACAACACATCAATGAATTACCAAAAAAACTGAAAATAAAGTAAATAGAATCACATTCAAAGTAAAGTTTTTGTAGGCCAAAAACATTATAAGAAAAGATAAATAAACAGGATTTCAAAAAGATTAGCCTGGCGTCAAACTAAAGGAATGACAAAGTCATCATCTGAAACCTAAAAAATTATTAAAAAATTGTAAGTTCAAAAAAAAATGTGTGGTAAAGAGAGGAGATTTCTGCTAACTAAGACAAATTATTTTGATATATAGATTACTGCTAAACAATCACCATTCAACAGTTGATGCAAGTTATTTCTTGATAAAGTTGAGAGAGCACGTGTTATAGATTATAGTATTTTACATACAAACATGAAATTTACCTTGAGGCTGATGTTTGATAATGAAACGGATAAAAATCGGCGATGCCTTCATTACTTGATTAACAATATATACAGTATTACAAATCATAATCTTAGTTGAAATTATGCTGAAATTGTGCTTTATCAAATCACAGAAATATACACCAAATTTACATTTTCTAAAAATAAACAGATTCTTACCTTTTCTATTTTACATATTCTAATACAACCCTTTAGTCGAAACGAGAGGTTTACGTACGTTTAGACTATCTCAAAAATCATCAAAGAGTTACAGCGTAGTAAAAATATCGGCAATTTGATATCGTGAAGGGACATGTAGGACTCGTACTTGACCACGAGCGACTTTCTCACGTACGAAGTGTATATCCATTTCAATGTGTTTAGTGCGTTGATGTTGAATTGGGTTGCCTGAAAGATAAACCGCACTAACATTGTCACAATAGACCCACATGGCTTTCGTAACTGGACAATGAAGTTCCAAAAGTAAGTTCCGAATCCAACAGGATTCAGAGACGACATTACCCACCCCATGGTATTCGGCCTCAGCGCTAGATCGAGATAAGGTAGGCTGCCTTTTCGCAGACCAAGATATCAAGTTATCTCCAAGATAAACACAATAACCAGACGTTGATCGTCTAGTGTCCGAACATCCACCCCAGTCTGCGTCAGTGTATGAGATGAGCTTACTAATTGAAGAGGGGTAAATGTGAAGGCCGAATTCGAGAGTGCCCTGAACATAGCGAATGATTCGTTTCAATGCGGACATGTATTGGGTTCCTGGATCGTGCATAAATAAGCACACTTGTTGAACTGCATAGGAAATATCTGGTCTTGTAAAAGTCAATTACTGTAAGGCGCCAACAAGACTACGATACTCAGTTGGATCATGATAGGGATTACCTGAAGAGGTACTGAGTTTTGCTTTCGTGTCCACTGGTGTAGGAGATGGTTTGCAGGAAGACATACCGGCCCGCTCAATAATTTTTCTGCATATTTCTTTTATGAAAGAAATAGACCTCCTGAATATCGGGTGACAGAGATACCAAAAAAATAGCTTAGTGGACCCAAATCTGTCATAGCAAATTCAGAACCAAGCTTAGACATAATGGACTGTCGAAGAGCATCTGAAGAAGCAGTAAGGATGATATCATCCACATAAAGAAGAATATATGTCATAGCTGTGCCCCGACGGTAAATGAATAAAAAATGATCTGAAATGTTGTGACAGAAACCCAATGTAGTCACATAATCAGCAAAACACTGGTACAAAGCACGAGGGGCTTGCTTAAGCCCATATAGAAATGTCTTGAGCAAGCACACATATTCAGGGTGTTGAGGATCACGAAAACCCGGTGGTTGATACATATAGACAGTTTCATTTAGGTTTCCATGTAAGAAAGCATTTTTTGCATCAAGCTGAGTAAGACACCAATATTTCGATAATGCAATGCTAAGTATCGTCCGAATAGTTGCTGGTTTGACCACCGGACTGAAAGTTTCATCGCAATCTACACCAGGTTGTTGTCCTGCACCATTACCTACAAGGCGGGCTTTATGCCTCTCAAATGAACCGTCAGATTTTTTTTATTCCTGAAAATCCACAAACTTCGAATAATATTAGCATTAGACGGTCGTGACACCAAGTCACACTTCTTATTTTTAATAAGAGCAGCATATTCATCTTTTATGGATATTTTCCAATTATGATCATTTAATGCATGAATGGAATTTATGGGCATTGGAGAAATGGAATTTTTAGTAGTAGTGTGAAGATTAAAAAGTCTTTTGGGCCTAAAAATTCCTTGTTGGGCTCTTGTGGTCATTTGAGGAGCATGGGGAGCACTTATATGTGGACTGACTTGGGTAGATTGTTGGGCGGGTATCGGAATTTACGGTGTGGGCTGAGATGAGGCAGTGGGCTGAGGCGAGGCAGCGCTGAATTATTGCCTATTGGGCCTTCGAGTGATTGGGCCAGTCTTGGTGGAGTAGAGGGGGGCCTGAGAAGGAGAGATAGGAACGACAATTTCCTGTTGTTGAGCCGGCTCATGAGATGGAGAATGGATCGGTATTTGTTGGGCATGTGTTGGGGTATTTGCTGGCCTTGTATGGTCCCCTAAAGGAGGATTTAGACTTTGAGATGTGGACGTAGGTTGTGTAAATGAGGGAGTAAAAGATAGGCATGCATCCAGAAACTCATAAGTTGAGAAATTATTAGTATGTAATTTGGAAAAAGGAAAGGCATTCTCATAAAAAATAACATGCCTCGAAATAAATATTTTTCGACTCGATAAATCATAACGTTTATAACCTCTATGATTTTCTGGATATCCCAAAAAATATAAGGTGTTGATCTAGCTTGCAATTTATTTCGAGAAGTGGAGGGAATTAACGGATAACATAAACACCCAAAGACCCGAAGATGAGAATAAGATGGATCTTTTTTATACAGAATTTTTGTGGGTGTTTGATATGCAAGTTTTTTTGTTGGAAAGTATGTTGAGTAAATAGGTAGCCATTTGTAGTGTATGATGTCAAAACAAATGAGGTAGATGGGCATGAGTAAGAAGAGTTCAGGTGATATTATTTATCGTTCGGATTTTCCTTTCGGTTTTTCCATTTTGGGAAGATGTATGAGGACAAGAAAATCGAAAGCTCATTCCATGTATTTCACAAAACTTTTGAAAGGGCTCATTATTGTATTCTCTCCCATTGTCACATTGAAAATACTTAATCTCCCTTTCAAATTGTGTTTTGATATAATTACGAAAAGATAGGAATATGGAATGTACTTGAGATTTATTAGCAATCCAAAAAGTCCATAGGAAATTCGTAAAATCATCAAGAAACAATGCATAATAACGATGACCGCCCGAACTAAGGACATCTGACGTCCAAAGATCACTATGCACAATATCAAATGGAAAAGAGGTTAATGAAAATGAGTCATAAAATGGTTGTTTACCTTGTTTCCCAAGGGGACAAGAATGATAAAAAAAATTATCCCGAAATTTATTACAAGCAATAAAATTGTTCCGGTGAAGGGAGCTTAAAACAAGAGCTCCTGGATGTCCTAAACGATTATGCCATAATTCGGGAGATAAAGCTGCAAAGGTAGAAGGTTTTGATAGTCTAAAATAAGGTCTTGTGGTTATTGGATACAGGTTACCCACGCTGTCAAACCTCATTAAATGCATCCCCATCTGAAAATCCTTCACAGAAAATTTGAAAGGATCAAATTCAACAGTAACATAGTTATCAATAGTAAATTTCCTCACGGAAATAAGATTTTTAATTAATTATGGGGCATGCAACACATTTTTTAAGGTTAAAGGAGGGTGGGGTTTGGGCAACAATGTATTTCCACAATCAATAATCGGAACTGTATGGTCACTACCAACGATAATATTACGATTATTGCTCTTATTTAAATAAGACGTAAGATTACCTCCATTTGCAGTCATGTAAGATGTAGCTTCGGTATCCATGTACCATTGATCATCCGGATGAGCAATCGAGAGAGTATGCATGACTTGTTGAATGTCGGTTGGTGCATATGTAGGCTGGGCCGACTGGGCTGCAGCTACATGGGCTTGAGGTGGTCTGGGCCCCAATATTGACTGACGTGGGGCCCCTTTTTTTCTGCCAGTAGGCTTGTACGGTTGGATAAGGGCAAGGTAGGCTGGCCCAATTTTGCCATGACCCATATGGATAAGCCTAGTTTGTGGGCTGAAATAAGGGTTGTTGGCCTGCTAAGGTTTGTTGACCTACTCCCATCTGTTGGTGCTGCGGTTGGCTTCCACGACCAACGCCGCTTCTATTTTTTCCTTTGTCGCTACGATGTCCGCCTCCACCATCTCTGCCGCCACTATTGGTGAAGGTACGGTTGTTGTTTTTGCGATTTTCACCCGAATATCCACCCAAATCATCATGAGACATATGCAGGGCAGAGTTGTCGGTAGAGTTTGCAGCCTTTTTCACCATTGTCGTTTCTTCCAAAATGAGCATAGAACGGGCTTTGTAAAAGGGGGGAAGAGAGTTTCCATGGCGGATCTGGGTTCCAACAGTGGAGTAAGCATTCGTTATACCCGAAATAAGTTGAAGTATCAACCTTTCATTGATAATTATCCGCTAGTGACTTGAGATGTTGACAATACGAAGATGCATCCAAAACGTTTTCCATCTGAACTGCTGAGAATTCTTGTTCGAGGTAGAGAGCCCGAGAATTCTTGTTATCGGAGAAGTGTCCTTCAGCCGATTCCATGCGATTTCGGCTGTGGAATCTCATTCAAGAATGGTATTAAGGAGGTCTTTGGAGATTGTACTGTAAATTCATTGTAAAACAACGACGTCAATGCATGACCAAAGTTCGGGATCCATGTCCTTAAGAGATGGGGGGAACCCGATTTCACTGCTTCCTTCGATGGAGGAATGATGTGGTGTAGAACTTTATAAGCTCTAGCATGAATTTTGAATAGTTCTGACCATGTAATGTATTGACCCTGTTCAATGTCAAGAGTGATTTTGATAAAGTTGTTGATGTTAGAAACTGCAAGAGCAAGGTGAGGAGGAAGAAGATGAGGAGAATAGATTTTTGGGTTGATGATTTGGTCACCAGGTATGGTGGCAGTAGGCGGAACAGAGAGGAGGCTTTGAAGATGAAGGGTGCTCGACGACTTGAAGTAAAAATTAACCTAAGCTCTTGATACCATGATAGAAATTGGTGATGCCTTCATTACTTGATTAACAATATATACACTATTACAAGTCATAATCTTGGCTGAAATTATGCTGAAATTGTGCTCTATCAAATCACAGAAATATACATTTTTTAAAAATAATCAGATTCTTACCTATTATATTTTACATATTCTAATAGAAACTTATCTCTCAGCATTCTTTTTTATTTAAACTTTTCCATCCAAATAATGGAGTCCTTAATTTCCTAGAAAAAACATTTTTATGTTTTCTTCTCATAACGCGGGGAAGGGAAAAGGTGGAACAACACATAAATACATATTAAGATATCTAATAAAGAAGATAATTATAGTGGGAGATGAAAAGTTGATTAATTACATTAATGACTTTTTAGGCTATTAAATATAAAATAAATATATATAAATGAAGGTGTTAAGAGTCTTACCTCAGATATGGAATGTGAACATGAACTCTTTATATGGACTTGGACAATCCTCACCTTACAAGCTAGCTTTTAGGGTTGAGTTAGACCCAAGATCCATTATTTACATGGTATCAGAGTCAGACCCATTCCAATTCTTTGTTCAGCGATGTTGGGCCCCCAAATTATATTGTACACGCTCCTGTTAACGAGGTCTGGGCCTGCAGGAGAGTGTTAAGAGTGCCACATCGGATATGGAATGGAAACATGAACTCCTTATATGGACTTGGACAATCCTCACTTTATAAGCTAGCTTTTGAGGTTGAGTTAGGCCCAATATCCATTCTTTACAGAAGGAAAAAGCTCAAAAAATGAGAAAAAATATAAATGGTATTCTAGGTCATAGAGAGGGGCTACATCACATTGTCTATGCCTAGCTTTAATATATATACTAGTTAATTTATCCGCGCTTCGCGCGGCCGGTCCCATTTATATTTTTCTAATATAAATCTAGTTGTAAAGATATAAAACATTTATAATACAAAAAAAAAGTATATTACGAGATATGCACAAGACAAAAATTAACAATCAAAATTCATAAGAAAAATATATTATACATATAAAAATTTAATAGGAAAAAAATCCAAATAAAATATTGCTTACTTTTTCACATGAAAAATAAGATAATTATACAAGTAGAAAGATATTGAGAGGATAACAATGCCAGAAATCGATTGTTAATTATCTGATAATCATGTTTAAACGTATCATCAAGCGGCATACATCCCAGAAAATTGAGTGCTACCTATGCTTGGTTTCTCTCCGTTTTCTAATGAAATCTTTATTTTTGGGTTTGAGAAATTCCATGGATGCAATAAGTTACTACCCACAAATTGTTATATAGACTGCCTTCATAATTCACAACTTTCCATTTCCATAACTTCTTAATATATGAGTTTATTACAATTAAAAACTTCCGTCTTTCATTAATTCCTCCTTAAGCATGGGTTTATGCATGTTGAAATAGTGCTCTAAATGTATCTAATTATTGGAGTAGTTAATTAATCTTTGAAAAGACGTAAGTGTCGTTCATTTCCCCATACTCACCAGGTTATTCAACGTTTTATTCGTCTTTGGATGGAAAAAAGTTAAAAGCACATTTAATATAATTAATAGAGTTAAGTGATGAATTTTTTGATTTTTGCTTAGGTTATAATGAGAAAGATATAGAAACGACCAAAAAAAGAGAGAAAAAAGATAATTGTGTTTCTTGGCCAAAGAGATGTTCATATCACTCTTAGAGAGAGGGAGATAAGTATTTTTCTTAACTTTTATCATATTTTTATTCTTCATCATACATTACCAGATCTTCATTTGTAAGGATCTCTCCTCATGTGACATCTTCTTCATTCTTGCAAATTCAATCCATTTACATATATGTAATCCAAACGATATTCCTACAAACATATTAAATAGTATTTCAATCAAATTCAACAAAATTTCACTACAATTAAATAAAATAAAATTCTCAACAAATATTTCAAATATCATACATCACAAAAGAAATTATAAAAGAAACATACTTGAAATCTCTACCTATGATATTTTGGTCCTTTGCTACAAGATTGAAGACTTCAAATGATTCTTTTGATTCTGTACAATATATTACTACTAAAAGCTCAAGAAAATCTTCAGAAAACAAAAATAAAAAACACACATGAGAAAAATCAAACAAAAACATGACAACCACATTTCAACTAATTAAATATTATAAAAAGGATGAGTAAAAATATTATATTGAGAGAGAGGGGGGGGTTACCTGGACGACCATTGCTTTTAACATGCTAAATAGAGTCCAAGGCAAAACTAAACAGTCGTGTGGGCATGAGGCTAATTAAACAAGAGGATTGCCTGCTCATTATTTCCACTGGGTAGCTACGTACAGCCTATGTTGTATTAATATGTAATATGTATTAATAAATGAAAATTATAGGAAAATAAATGCTAATCGTCCTCTTGCTTTCAGAACGACGAATAAGCATTAAAATTTGCTAGTAAGTGAATAGCTCAAACGTAGAAAATTTCTTAATTTTCAACAGTTGAGAGGAAGAAGAAAAGGTGTAACTAAGAGAGTTAAAGAGGTGTAATTAACAGAATTAAGACAGTGAGTTTTTAGCTGTCTAATATATAATATATTAATTTTAAAATGAGGAAAAATCCAAAAAAAGAAAAAGAAAAAAGATAAATAACAATCTATGTCATAGGGATATGTCACATCACCTTGTTTATATGTAGCTTTATTAAATAAATAGATTATAGTGGGTGACCCTAAGCTAACTAGGTATCGATAAAAGTTGATGAAGTAGTGGTGGCATGTTTTCTTCATATAAGTTTTTGAATGAATATACTCCATTCGTCCTATTTTATATGAAGGTGGTTGACTCGGCATAGAGTATAGAAAAGAGAGGAAGACTTTTGAAAATTGTGGTTTAAAACAACACATTGAGAAATGTGTGGCAATAAATTATTTCATTAAGCGTAAAATGAGAAATTTATAATTACATTGTTACTAAATATAAAAATGTGTCATTTTTTTCGGACTGACTAAAACAGAAAGAGTGTCATCTAAATTGGGTCTGAGAGAGTATCATCTTAATAATATTAAGAATTTATTACAATTTGATCATTTAGAGCTATTTAGACTTAGTAAGCGATTGTAAAAGAAAAAAACTGACGCACTAAATATTTGAATTTTGAATAATAATGATTCAGATCCAAACATTTATATTTAATATAGAAAAATACAATGGGAATGGGGTGGCGGGATTGGATGGAGGTGGGGGTGGAGTGGGGTGGTCAAAGGGTAGGGAGGCGGGGATGGGATTGCGGGTGTTTGAGATGGAAATGTTGAGTTATAGAGCATAGTTGCATAGCAGACTTATACTGAGATGTATTTATGTGTGTACAATGTTAGTCGGTTAGTCAAGTAGTTAGTTATGTTGTTAGAGTTGCTAATGATGATTAGCTAAGTAGTTAGTTATAGAATGTAAAGTTAGCTATAAGTAGCGCTTGTACAACTCATTTACAATTTCAATTGAGTGAATACATATATTTTGCAATCTCAATATTTCTCTCTCTAAGCTTTCCTCTTCTTCCTCCTCATTGATAACCGCCATTGATGGTTATCACGTCTTCCTTCACTATACAATTTAACATGGTATCAGATTGTATTGCGATTTCTCGAGAATTTGTATTGCGATTTCTCGATTGTTCATTTCTGTATCTTCTCTTTACTTCTAGTTCTTCAATTTCGCGAATTGCGAAGTTCTTCTAGTCGATCTTATTGATTTCTGTACTGCCTCAATTTCGCAAATCGTGAAGCTATTTTCAGTTGATTTCTCAAAGAATTATGGAAGGTTTAACCATGAATTCTTTAAATGCTTGATTTACACATGCAAGCAGTCAAACTTTTGATCCTAATGATTCTCTGTATGTACATCCATCAGACACTCCAAGAATTGATCTAGTTCCTCAATAGTTGACAGGTACAAAGAATTACTCAGAATGTAGTAGGGTGATGCGATTGTCATTGCTCATGAAGAACAAAATCGGATTCATCGATGGATCGTGCAAAAGAAAAAGCTATGTGAATGATAAATATTGTATGCGTCAATGGGAGAGGTGTAATGCAATTGTACAATCGTGGATTATGAACTCAATTGTGAAGGAGCTTAGGAAAGGGATTGTTTACTCATTAGATGCTAGAGGAGTCTGGGAAGCCTTTAAGGAAAGATTCGATAAGATAAATGGAACTCGCATTTATAATATGAATAGGGAGATTAGTTCATTGATGCAAAGAATCTCTACTATATATGTATACTACTCTAGATTGAATGATATGTAGGCAGAATTTGAGTATGTTATACATTTTTCTGGACGTGATTGCCCTAAGTCTAAAACATTTGTTGAGTTTTTGTATCAACAAAAGATGATGAAGTTTTTAACGGGGCTTAATGAAACTTATTCATCTCAACGAAGTCACATACTCATTATGAATCCGATGCCAACTCTCAACTAAGCTTATGCTATGTTGATTCATGAGGAAAGTCAAAGAATGAATGGGTCTTATGGTACACAAACGGTATTTTAGGCAATTCACCCATAGAGATAGCTAATAATGTCCTAGTTGCTGCTAATGCTTCAAATGTTAGTGGGTTGAATGTTAGACCTAAGTAGAATGAGGAGTTCCAATACAGCTACTTCCATAAGAAATGGCACCTTAAGGAAAATTATTACAAATTGAAAGGATATCCACCTAGATTCAAGTTTGCCAACAAAAGGAGAGATAAGTATCCAACACCAAAGGCACATAATGCTAATGTGGGAGAGGAGGGGTAAAGTAGTGGTCATGGTCATGGTCATGGAGGAATTCACAACACTCAAGGACAAGATGGTAACACTATGATAGGAGGACAGATAATACAAACCCAACATATGTTCTCTCAGACTCAGTACTAATAAATTCTCAGATTGCTGAATAATCTCAACATTGATAAGACTCCTGTGGAAATGACAACCATGACAGGTATATTCTTGGATAACAAAGGTATGTGGATTATTGATTATGAGGCTACTAATCATATGACAACTTGTTTGAACTTATTGACTTGTCCTACTTCTATTCCACAATCAAATACTAAAACAGTTCACTTACCTAATGGAGATAGCACGCCAATTACTCATATAGGCAAATGTAATCTACCTAATTCTCAAAAACTTCATAATGTTCTATATGTCCCTAACTTCAAATATAACCTTCTTTCAGTATCAAGGTATACAAAAGAGCTGAAATGTTCTATTCCCCCCCCCCCCTCCCCCCCGATTTCTGTGTTTTTCAGGACCTCTTCACTGGTAAGGTGAGGGGGATTGATAGTCTCAATGACAGACTCTACATTTTTCATCTTACATCACCTGCTGCTATGTTTACTTCAAAGTGTTTATCTACCTATGTTCACATTAATCCAAGCTCATCTACCCAAAGTAATTCAAGTTTTTGTCACGATCCCTTTCAAGAAACGTGGTGGCACGTAAACTTTCCACCAGTCGGCGAACCATTCCTAATCTTATACAACAAGATATGAGGAAGAAATGCGGAAATATAACAAAATACTTATAAACTTGTCTATCATAATATAAATACACAGAACTTAGTCTGAAAGTCAAATGAAACCCCCAAAGATCTAGTCAATAATACAAGAGCGCTACTGTCATATTACATCAGTCAAATGAAATGGAACAAGTCTGATACATGTCTCTCGAATCATAATAAAGGAAATATAGAGATAGAGCATCCCAGGGCATGTCAGCAGTGGCATCCTCACCCTAAATGCTGAAATAACCTGCTCGAACTAAGCCACGCGGTCCTGAATTGGTAGATGGAATATAATCTGCATCCAAAAAAAAAAAATGCAGCAAGCGTAACATGAGTACACAATGTACCTCCATAGACATCATAGATTGATAATGACGGAAGATACGCAAAAGAGATACATACCGAGTTGACACCATATAATCCTATACTAGACAGTTCAATATTTCAAGTAAGTCACATAATCCATATGAAGTTCACTGAAGTCAACAAGCCACTTATTAACATACCACTTCATATACATGAGAGTTATCCGATTACATAAAGGTTCAATAACAGTTTTCCAGTACTTAATAATCAGTTCTAACTATTTTTTATTCAGAATTCAACCAACTCGTCAATTACAAAATCGACACTTAATCCATCCACAGGTAAGCAATGCAATGAGATATGTATGATATGAATGCAATGTATATGACATGTACTTTTCATCTCCAGTATACATGTGTTCAAATTTTATGAACTGCACATATGGAGGACCCGCAAAGTTCATATACTCCTTCGAAGTTTCTTAACGGAGTCCAGCTCTTGGCTGAATAACAGTTGCAGGCGTGCAACTCCATTTTTCGAGTATCATCATCATAGCAATGTTGCCATGATCTCATAAGTGTTCTTATCTTTCTGGTGTCTTGGACTCATAATATTTCTATACCACTCTCATATCAATATCAACAGAACCATTAGTGTATAAAATGTAAATGACAATATAAGGTAAGAAGTCATGATGTAATGAGATGCAACCAAGTGTAGAGATGAATATCACATGCTTTCAAGAATTCAATAACATACAATCCAAGTACAAATCAGGATATCATATCGAAAGCAAGTGTGATGAATAAACATACAATAGCAAGTATGGCGACAAGCCCACATAATGGCGACAAACCCTATCAATCAGCAATCAGAACCAACATAAGGTTGATTCCTCAAATCACCGATCATCATAATTCAACATCGATACCCACTAAAATATTCATCATAACCATTTGAGTGGGACCTCCAAACACGCCCAATATCCCTCAATATTTATATCAATTTACGTATTTCTGTCAGATTCTAGTGAAAGTAAACTGTAGCCTAGCTCTGTGCCGAGCAGGAGCCTCCAACAATCAACTCTCTGCGCTTGCCTTGCTCTTCCGAAGCGCCTTGTGTAATCGAAGTCTAATCACACATAAACTATTCGCTAATATAAATCTTACACAACATACAAGGACATAATCTTTAAACAAAATCAAGACATCCAAAATTAACCCCGAGCCCACGTCGTCAAGACTCAGACTTTATTACCCAAAAACTATGAAAATATACTAAGTAATCATATCCTTAAGTTAATTAGAAACCTAAGCTCATTTGGACTTCCAATTAAACAATATACGAAAAGTCCCAATTCATAACACTAGAATTTCCCCCAATTTGGAAAGGGTTTCTATAATCAAATTAAAAGCTACAACATGATAATCTAGCATATTCTATCACTAATTCATAATATTAAAGTAAACTAATCAATAAAACACCCATAAATCAAGGATTCAACTCTCTTAATCCCATATGAAAGTCATAACTCATATTCCACAATTCACATGCACACTATATCACCGTTAAAGACTTAGAAATAGGAACTATAATCACAAAGGAAGAAAACTTTACCTCAAATGAAGAATTCACTCTCAATCTTCAGAATTTCACTTATTGCAGCTTTAGGTTTGAGGAAAGAATGTTTTGGGAATGAGTTTTGACCTAGATAATTAAATAGGTTTCTTGATTTAGCGATTCCACCTTAACGGAATCGACTCCGCTGGGGAGGTCTCGCTCATGCGGAAAATGACCTCGCTAGGGCGCAATCACTTGACAGCTCGCCCTAGTGCAGAAGAAAACTGGACCCCGCAGAGGCGCAACCGCCCATGCGTGAACACCCACCGCCGAGGTGGAAACTTACCAATTACCCACTCTTCGCTTCTGCGAGTAAACCTCTACAGAGGCGGATACGCAAGAGTGGACACCAGTTTCGCTGGGGTGGACACCAGACACTAGCTAAATGGAAACTAACTCAATCTTTCACCAAACACCCGAAATACTCCCGAAATCCCTCGAACACAAACCATACATGCTCTCCCAAGGTAAACAATGCTATGAACTCACTCGTGCCCTCAGATTTCCATTTAATCCAGCTAAGATATACTTTTCTAAATAATCTCCCAAAATAGCCAAATAACCAAATTTCACAAATAATACCACAAAATACATCTGATTGCCTCGGGAAGCAAATCGATGACGGTACCAAAAAACGAACACATCTACTCAAAAGTCAACCTTGAGTCAAACTTTCCAACTCTAAGGTTCTAGTTTTGGGGTTTTCATCCGAAACTCATATAAATAGACTTCGGGATCTGTGCCACCCATCTCCATGCATCACAAACTTCATATAGAGTCTACGGGAAGGGTAAAATTGTCAAACAGAGGTCTTAGGCTAAAAATGACCGGACGTGTTATTATATCAGATACCAATTAAACAAACGTTCATCCTTGAATAGAGAGAAATGGAAAGGAAAACATATCAGAAGTAGTAAACAAATCATGATATCTGCTCCTCATGTCGGACTTTGTTTTCCAAGTCACATCCTCAACAGGACGATGCTTCTATTGCACCTTCATAGAAACTATCTCCTTAGACCTCAATTTTTCACCTGCCTGTCCAAAATAGCCATAGACTCCTTCTAAAACTCCAAATTCTTATCTAGCAATACAGAGTCCCACTGAATGATATAAAAACCTTCGACATGATACTTCTTCAGTATAGACACATGAAAAACTGGATGGACACCTGAAAGACCTAGTGGTAAAGCGAACTTATATGTCATATCTCCAACCCTCTGAAGAATCTCAAAAGGTCTGATATACATCGGACTCAACTTTTCTCTCTTGCCGAACTATATCACACCCTTCATGGGTGATACATTCGAAAGAACTATGTCACCAACCATAAACTCCATATCTCAAACCTTCCAGTCTGCATACTCATTATGCCTGCTCTGAACTACCGGGGAGCTTATCCTGAATCACATTCACCTTCTCTAAAGAGTCTCTCAACAAATCGATACCTCAAGGATGAACATCGAATACATCAAACCACCCAATCTGAGATCGACATCTTCTACTATATAAAGCCTCAAATGACGTCATATGAATAATGTAGTGATAAATGTTATTGTATGCAAACTCTATCAAAGGTAAGAAATGATCCCAATGACAACCAAAATCAATTATGCAGGCTCGTAACATATCCTTCAATACCTGAATAGTTCACTCGGACTGACCGTCGGTCTGAGGGTGAAATGGTATAATGAGATCTAAGCGAGTACCCAACTCTTTTTACAAAGTCCACCAGAAATGAGAAGTAAACTGAGTACCCCAGTCTTAGATGATAGAAATAGAAACCCATGAAGATGAACAATCTCACAAATAAAGATCTTAGCCAACTTCCCTGAATTGTAAGTTGTTTGGACCATAATGAAATGTGCGGACTTGGTCAACCTATCAATAATGACCCAAATAGTATCAAACTTGCTCAAAGTCTTGGGCAACCCAACCATAAAATCCTTGGTAATCCTCTCCCACTTTCACTCAGGAATGGGTATCATCTGACATACACCATCGGGTTGCTAGTGCTCATACTTGACCTGCTCATAATTCTAACACCGAGACACAAACTCAACAATATCTCTCTTCATCCTACCCCACCACCAATAGTATTGTTTCAAGTCACGATACATGTTAGTAGCACCTGGATGAATGGAATACCTAGAGCTGTATGCCTCTTCCATAATCAATCTTGTCAAATCATTCACACGAGGAACACACGCTCTACCATTGATCCTCAACACCCCATCACTATCAATCATAGCCTCATTGTCTTCACCACTCATCACCTTATCTCTTATTTTGCAAAACTTCACATTATCATACCAGTGAGCCCTAATCTGCTCCAAAAGTGATGACCTCTCCTCAACACAAGCCAGAATCCTACATGGATTCAAAATATCAAGCCTCACAAAATGGTTGGCTAAGGACTGGACCTCCAATACCAAAAGACGCTCATAAATGATCAAGCGAGCTAAACTTCCCATGCTGATTGCTTTTCGGCTCAAGACATCCCCTACCACATTAGCCTTGTTTGGATGGTACAAAATGATCATGTCATAATCCTTCAACAACTCCATCAACCAACACTGCCTAGAATTTAAATCCCTCTGATTGAACACGTGCTGAAGACTGCGGTGGTTAGTATACACCTCACAATGAATGACATACATGTAATGCCTCAAAATCTTCAAAGCAAACACAATGACAACCAACTATAAGTCATGAATATGGTAATTATCCTCATGTACTTTCAACTGCCTCGATTCATAAGCTATAACCTTATCCTCCTGCATCAACACACAACCCAACCAAATCCTCGAAGTATCATAATACACGGTAAAGTCCTTGCCCTCCACTAGAAGGGATAAAATTAAGGATGTGGTCAAAAGTGACTTGAGCTTTTGAAAGCTCTCATCACACTCATCGGACCACTGGAAAGGCACCTCCTTCTGAGTTAAAAGCGTCAAATGTGAGGAAATATAAAAAAATCCCTGGATGAATCGGCGATAGTGTTGACACCTAATTTTACCCTCCAATAATCCTAGTTAATTATTCAAGATTACCGAATCACAAACAGAGTGAAGTCTACTTTTTATAAGATGAACATGATTTTACAAAATTATTCCGGAAATTTTATTGTCATTTCATTTGACAAAATATCATCTGGTATATTTATTGTATATCATGTCCTGTTTTCACAACACTTTGATCATTAATTATGATTTTAGAATTTTTAACAGATAATTATAATTTATTGGTCTTAAAATTCTCAATTTAAAGAAATCAATATTTTATTCCGTCAAAATTGGAAAAAATCTAATTAAGAAGGATGATAAAATTACATCTCGGTTCTAAGTCATTTATTTTAAGAAAAATGATTTTTGATTGAATTTAAGATTTCAATTTCTGGATATATATATCAAATTTGAGCTTAAATTGAAGCTACTGATTTAATTTAGTCACAATTGAAATTATTGTGGTCATATTTGCAAAATGTGACCCTTTGTCTATTTTTTTATTTAAAATGATTAGGCCTTTTCTTCCTTTGGTTAAATGACTGAGCCTAGACCAAAATGGTCCAAGACCCGGTCCAATTCACCTCTTTCCTCTTTTGTGTGAAACAAGCCCTAGCCGATTTTGCTCCATCATTGTTAACTCGCCGAAAATGGCAACTGATGACTGTACTATGCTCCGCGCAGAGTTGGTATGGCCAAGAATGGCAAGAGCATTAATTTCTATTGCGTCTTCTCACCAAATGCCACCACGCTGCAACTTTACAAGGTGATGTTGTCCCTCATTTACCTTTCTACTACGATTTTTATGTTTTTTGTCACGCTGGGCTCCCATTGGTTGAGAACCTTTTAGAGGGAGTGCCCCCCCCCCCCAAATCACTTCTCCCACATCAGCACAATCTAATTTTTATAGGGTCGAACCCCTCCATTTCATTGTTACGGGTCGACGATTCTGACTTTGAGCTAATTTATTGATGAGTGTAACCTAAATCGCTAATATTACGATCTATTTTGATTAATTTGGGTTCCAAGCCCTTTGGTGGAACCCTAAGTGTCAATTTAGGTCTCTCAGTTTTAAAACCGTTTTCTTTGTCGTGTGTGTGGGTGTGATCGAGTGGAGGATAGAAAATTCAAGCTCCAACCGATTCGGCTGTCACTACAAATGGTAATTCCTAATCCTTTTTGTGTTTTGTATTTAATTTCATCTAATCGTAGATTAATATGGGATGAATGTGTGTTGTTTGAGTGGTTATGTGGCACCTTAAACTGTTTAAGACTCATTTAATGACCTTTAACTAGCATGTATAGTAAAATGAGGCTTAATGTGTTAAACTCATATTTTTTTTAATCATGAATGGACTATGTGAGCTAATTTAATGCGAATGTTGCTAGTTTAGAACTTGCGTAATTATGTGTTAACCATTTAGAATAATCTAAGTTGATTAGTATGTTAGTATATGGCCTGTTTTAGCTGTATAGGGATAATTGGTTAATATGATGCCTTAATGAATATTTTAGAACTTGCTTAATCATGAGCACTGATTTGAGGTACCTAGTCTAGGATGTTTGAATCCTGCTTCAGTCACATGTGGTTTGTCTGAGTCAAAATGGTACTCCATGTGTTAGATTGAGAATTGTTTAGTTATGTATGGGTGATAGGCTTCATGTGGTGTCTTCTGTGCATTAGTTGAGGTCTGTATAGGTAACCATCATAGCTCTGTGAAAGTCTACACCAGTGACTAAAATGATGTTAGGATAGCTTGTCAATATTGCTCACCTAGATTTTAGCTTAAAATCAAAAAAATAAATTAGATAGGCTAGTTGTTTGGATTAACTAACTCACCTTTATTTTTAGGAAGAGATAATTAGTACTTTAAGTCCATATGGGGCTGTAGGGTCTCTGTAATGATTTAAAAGGAAATATAATACTTTACATTAATTACTTGTGTATTCCATTCACCTAGGATGAGTGTGATATCTGTTTATATGTGAGATGCACTTAAATGGAGAGTTGAGATTAACATGACATAAAAACTGGTTCTAAAAGGATTTAGGGGAAATTTTAGGTGTAGGTATAGTTTAAAACAATGACTTGATAATTAGATTGTTATGACACTCATAGAAGATCACTCCTAGATCTATTAGGACAAATTTAAGTTTTTGAATGGGCTAAAATAGTATATCATAGCCTGGTATTAGGTGTTTGTGTTTGAATCCTACCCTCTATGACACAAGTATGAGTGTGATTTCTCTGGTTTGAAAAGATGATGTTCTGTGTCCTCTTTGAAGTGAGAATATGCCTTAAAATCCTTCTGTTGATATGTTTAAGTTCATGTGGTGTTGCTGTGGGTGTGTTTGAAAGATACATGTTTGGTATTCAATAGCATGCTGATCAAATGTGATTGAGCTTATCATGTTCAACCTCTCTTCCCTATTTGCCATATCTTTGAATAGTAACTAAGCATGAATAGCCTTAAGGACCTCTGCCTCATGTTATTAATTCTTATGTCCTTCTCTTCTTGTGAATTCTATTTTAAGGAGTCCCACTATGTCAACTTAGGTCATAACTATATGCTACTAAACTGTGTAATTTTGTGTTTAATTAAGAAAGTTTCATGCATAGAATAGTTTGATGTATGTGATGGCATTGTATTTCTTAGCTTTTGTATCTAACATTCCCTGCTTGAGTCATGACACCCTTACTATGCATGAGTCTAGTTCCTGGTTTTAGTTTAGACCCCCTAGCTCCTAGTTGTCTAATATCCCTTGCTATGAATGCCTGGCAAGAAACTGTTTTGCATCTTTCTATGTATTTCATCTGGCCACCCCAGACTTATAAGGGTAATAATTTAAACTAAATGCATGTTTAGGAAAGAACAATAGGATTTTAAATTATTATATGATCTGCTAAGTGCTCTAGTTTACAACCCCCACCCTTAGTATGATCCAGTAGCTTTCTAGATGCCTCAGTATGAGTTGCTTGCTTATATGTTGGCTGTTTGAGGTTGTTTTCTGTTTTGTTTAAGCATCACATGTATCTTGTCTATTTGCATTTGGGCTAACCTATATATATACAAGACCATAGGAACTTCAGATAATACAAGGATCAGAGTCATAAGTGTCAACCTATACTTGTTCAGTATTGTGTTTACCTGCTCCATGATAAGTTAATTCATATAGAACCTAAATCACTTGACTTAATATCTGTCTAAGATGATGTCTAAAGAATTTGAATTATTATGATAAGTATCTGGCTTTGTGTTTTTGTCCAAGTAAAGGGCAATCTGGACCATGTTTGCTTTAATCAGAAAGATAGTTACAGTGTTTAAAAAGGATTTAGTCAAGTATGTAGTTTTTAACACTTAACACTATACAACTTCATATCTGTTTGAGTCATGTTGTTCACTCACTAGGAGGTATTAGTCTAGCTCAATTCCTATGTCAGCTAGACATGTGCTAAATGAATCTGTCCAATACCACTGTTTGCCAAGAATAGACCATAGAGTTTGAGTATTTGCCTAAAATTGAGACTCTGAACTAGCTTTCATATGTCTATGGTGTCTGATGTCCATTTAGCTACTAAGTACTTGGTTTGGTCTTGTGTTAGTGAAGGGAAGAATATATGTCTGTATGTATGTCAATACTGCTGATTGTGCGATTGCTTGTTTAACAATTTGGACCATCATTTCTGTCTGATAGTTCATCTTGCGTCATTTCTGGAATTGTAAGACAACCAAGTACCCTTTAGATAACAATACCCATTCAACATGTTGGTTTTAAAAAAAATGTTTTGATGTTTGATATCCTTACCTTGATATACACCACATTATGTAGGTTGTATACCATAAATACTTTATGTATACAAAGTATACAGGCCTGACATACTGTCGGTGCATATCAAGTGAGACACTTATTTTAAAAGTCATTTGGGCTTGGCCATCCCTTGTATGCTATTATTTTAAGGACTGTTATTAAATGTTGGGCCTGGCCCATTCTTTTCCATCTACTATCAATTGCTTTCTCTGATATGGGCCAGGCCCAATACCTTGCCCTTCTCCTTTATCTGAATTTTCCTAAAAATGGGTTGTCTTTAGCTGTTTTGTTTAAATATAGATATGGTTCTTTTAAATTAGTGTATGACATGAGTACCTTTAATTTGAATTGTTTGCTCTAGATAATTGTAGATGCTTTCTAACTGGGCTTTTCCTTTTTTTTGTTCTTCTACTGCCGAGGTACACTGAGACAAGTCCTTTGGGCCTGTCACTTCTTCTTTCGGCCAGTTGGGCTGAGGCCCAACTAATTCTCATTGATTGAGTCCGCATAGCTTTTAGCCGCGCATTGAAGGCCCAAATATGGGTGCAAATAGTAACTGGTGGGCTTAGGTAGGCCCACCAGCCTAAACTTGACCTCTTTCAATTTCATATATGTATGTATATGTATTCTTTGTAACAAAAACATGCTTTATATAGTGGAACCTTTCTTAAGGTTAAGAATCTAGGATAGGCAAAATGATACATACATCGTTTAGTTAGGATCGCCTTAAATGATTTTCAAACTTGGTTAGTTATGAATTTTGGATGAAAATCGACTGTTTTGACTTTAAAAGAAACCTGGAAAAAAAACAAAATAAAAACATGATCTTCATACTTTGGACGAAAACCGTTTTGGATTTCTCATAATTGGGTTATTTCAAAATTAAATGGACGGGATAATTTAATTCATGATTTTTTATCCACATAAGCCAAAGATGAGACTAAGCATTACCTTTGAAAATCTGGACTTCCATTTTTAACACATCAAAATGGACTGAGTTTGGACATCAAAAGATTGATTTTTCTTGGCTGAACATAACTTGAGTTGTTTTTTTAGACTTAAAACACTCTTAAGGTAATGGATTTTGACATTATGGACTATGGAATGATCTTTGGGAATAACATGAAAACAAAAGGAAAAATGATTGTTTCTTTTTCTACCCCTTTGCAAAATTCCAAAGCTTGTCATTCTTAAAAGGTTATACTCATTTTTAAACTTTGAAAAGATGTAAAAAAGATGCAAGTGTTATTGGACAACTTTGTTGGACTAAATTGTAGAATTCTACTCCAATTAATATTTGACTGTTCTTAGTCCGAAATAAGTTGACTGATTTACCTCTGTACAACGTATTTTGGTAGAAGCCCCAACTCTTTTGTTTTAAAGAAAACCTTTGAGTTTTGAATAAACGAATGACAAGCATTTTGCGGATTTTTATACACTTTAAGACAATTTAAATTATTTAAGCATGCTATAGAACCTGAAGGTCAACCGCATTCTACGAATCCTTAATACTAGAGTGTCTAACACCTTTTCGGGGATCACCAGAATCCTTACCTTGACTCTGGTTTAGATAGTATTTTTCAAACATTTTTGAATAAATCATTTCAACTTGGTTTTTCTAATTTACCTATAAATTAGGTGGCGATTCTAAAAATTAAATTATTCAACTTAGAGCACCATCACAAACTCTTAGTACCTTTTATGGCCCGCGTAAAAGTGAACCGTAACAGATAGTAGCTAACAAGACCCACAAAACTCTGAATCTCTGTCACAAAAGTCAGTTTAGGACAGTCTCTGACTGCCTCTATCTTCTTTGGGTCAATTATAATCCCATCTTTGGACACCATATGTCCCAGAAATGCCACTGAACTCAATCAAAACTCACACTTCGAGAACTTAGCATACAACTTCTTGTCATTTAATAATCCAAGAACTACTCTCAAATGTTGCTCGTGGTCATCCTTACTCTTCGAATCGATTAAGATGTCATCAATGAATATGATCACAAAAAAATCTAGATACGACTTGAATATCACATTCATCAAATCCATGAAAGCTGCGGGGGCATTGGTAAGCCCAAATGACATCCCAATAACTCGTAATGACCATAATGAGTTCGAAAAGATGCCTTGGCCACACCCTCGGCCCGAATCTTCAACCGATGGTACTCGGACCTCAAATCAATCTTCGAAAACACAAAAACACCCTGAAGCTGGTCCTTCTACTCTAACAGACTCATGAGAGGGAGTCTCCACACTCGTATCCCTAATATGAGCTAGGTACGCTAGACAACCCTTATCTACCAAATTTCTAACCTGGATGAAAGAAATGATCTTCTTAGGAGCAGGGCTGGAAGCGCCCCTCCACTCTAACTTCGGAAGACTAGGCATCACTAGAGTGACTATCTTGGCATGATAGTCCAGAATTGCGTAGTTCGGTGATAGCTAATATATTCCCAAAATAATATCAAAGTCAACCATTTTCTAATATGACCAAGTCTACCCAAGTATCATAACCCATAAAAGTAACCACACAATACCGATAGACTCGATCTACAACCACATAATCACCAACCGGTATAGACACACGAATATGGACATCAAGCATATCACATCAGATATCCAAATCAACAGAAAAGTAGGCAGACACACATGAGAACATAGACCCCGAATCAAATAACACTGTAGCAGACCGATGACAGACTATGATGATACCTGTGATAACTGCATCTGATGCCTCAGCCTCAGTTATACTAGGAAAATCATAGCAATGAGTGCATCCTCCATCGGACTGAGCATCCCGATGGCCACCTCTACCTAAACCAGCCTCATCTCTACCTGACTGGGATCGACCACAACTATTATGTTAGCCACTATTGCCTGACTAGGAACTACCTCTGCTACTCTGACCACCACCCCTGGATGGATATGTTCGGGTCCTGGGTGCTATGGATGTACTCTGAACAAGTCTAGAACACTCTATCCTGAAATGCCCAACCTCACTACAATTGTAACAAGTCCTGTCCGCTAAGGGCTGCTGAATAGAGATAGAAGAACCCGAATGACCCCCACATTCAAAATACCGAGACTGAGAATCACCATTATAATTGCTTTGCCCCACAAAAGCACCATTTGTAATCTGGAGTGCTTCCTGAACTAGTCTACTAGGTTGCGATTGCTTATATATACCATGTTGGCTATAACCCCGAGAAGTAGATTCACTGAACTGTCCAAATTGCTTAGCCTTCTTATCGGGCTCATGTCGGGGCATCTTGCCCCTCACAGACTCCACCATCCTCGCATGCTCCGCCACTGTCTCAAACAAAGCCCCTGAAGCCACCAACTGCAACCTGGCTAACTAAAGTGGAATGCTCTAAACTCTCACACATCTGACTCTCTCCGCCTCTATAGGTTGTAATGGCACTGCATAACGCTATAAGGCATGGAAACGAGTCTCATACTGTGCAACTGTAGAACCAATTTGCTCAATCTTCTAGAACTCATCACGCTTGCTCAGATGCAAGCTCAATGGCACATATTTCTCCAGAAATACCTGGTAGAACCTAACCCAAGTTATTTGAGGTGACCTCATTGGTCGGTAATTAACAAACGCCCTCCACTACTGCTTCTCGTCTCCTCTAAGCTGAAGGGCCACAAAATTGACTTCATGTGACTCAATAATGCCATAGGTATGTAACCTTTTATGACTGCTCACAATAAATTCATATGCATGCTCCTCCAGCTGTCCAAAGAACTCAGGTGGCTTCATGTTCGAAAAGTGCTCCCAAATCTTCTACTTATTGCGGGTCATAGCTGTCCCTGTAATCAACTGGGGACCAAACTCTGGAGCAGGAACCTCATCAATATAACAGTGACATAGCAGTAGACTGAACCCTAGGAGTACAAAATTCTGGAGTCTGTCCTTCTCCTACACGGATGTATGACCTACCCGGAGTAGTCGGTGCACGCTTACATAAGCAAAACCATCTAGGACACTCAATAATCTGACCAATGTGTCATGTAGAACTGGAGTAACAATAAATCCGAGCTGATCCTAGGCTGTCCCCATATCCTCATCGAGCAACTCATCTTGAGGCTCAATATATATCTCAAGGGAAACTGATCTAACATGGGCCTGGCCGGCTCCCTATGATCTACCCCTGGCCGGTGCAGGTCCTCAGGTTCTACCTCAGCCCGTGCCACGGCCTCGACCATGACCGCGCACCACAGGTGCAGGTGTCGGAGTCTCATCTCTCACCGCATCAGCACGAGTCCTCACCATCTGTGAGAGAATAGGAAACAAAGGTCAGATACCAATTTGATTTAACTTAGCACGAAGTGAATGAAGAAAGTGAAATTTCCTAGATGTCCCATACCCTCTCGAAGATAAGTACGGACGTCTCCGCACCGATCCCCAAGACTCTACTATACATTGCTCTTGTATTTAAGACTGTTTAATCTAAAGCTCTGATACTAACCTTTTCACGACCCTTTTTAAGAATCGTGGTGACACCTACACTTCCCACTAGTAGGCGAACCACTCCCAATCTCATACAATAAAATATGAGGAAAAAATGCAGAAATAGAACAAAATACTTATAAACTTGTCTATCATAATATAAATACGTGGAACATAGTCTGAAAGTCAAATGAAACCCCCAAAAGATTTAGTCAATAATACAAGAGCGCTAATGTCATAATACATTAGTCAAATGAAATGGAACAAGTATGATACATGTCTCTCGAGTCATAATAAAAGACAATGTAGAGATAGAGCATCCCGAGGCATATCGATAGTGGCATCCTCACCCTGAATGCTGAAATCAACTTGTTCGAACTAAGCCACACGGTCATGAACTGGTAGATGAAATATAATCTGCATCCAAAAAGAATGCAACAAGCGTAGCATGAGTACACAACGTACCCCCATAGATATCATAGGCTGATAATGACGAAATATAAGCAAAAGAGATACATACCGAGTTGACACCATATAATCCTATACTAGACAATTCAATATTCCAAGTAAGTCACATAGTTCATAGAAAGTTCACTAAAGTCAACATGCCACTTATTCACATACCACTTCATATACATGAGAGTTATCCAATTACAGAAAGGTTCAATAACAGTGTTCCATTACTTAATAATCAGTTCTAACTCCTCTGTTATCCAGAATTCAACCAAGTCATTAGTTAAAAATCCGACACTTAATTCATCCACATGTAAGCAACGCAATAAGATATGTATGATATGAATACAATACATATGCCATGTACCTTTCATCTCTAGTATACAAACATTCAAATTTTATGAACTACATACTCATGGGGGACCCGCGAGGTCCATATACTCCTCCAAAATTTCTAAATGGAGCCCAACTCTTGGCTAAATAACTGTTGTAGGCGAGCAACTCCGTTTCCTATATATCATCATCATCTCAATGTTGCCATGATCTCATAAGTGTTCTTACCTTTTCGGTCTCTTGGACCCATAATATTTCTATACCACTCGCATATCAATATCAACAGAACCATAAGTGTATGAATGCAAATGACAATATAAGGCAAAAGTCATGATGTAATGAGATGCAACTAAGTGTAGAGATGAATATCACATGCTTTCAAGAATTCAATAACATACAATCAAAGTACAAATCAGGATTCATATAGAAAGTAGGTGTGATGAATAAACATACAATAGCAAGTATAGCGACAAGCCCAATCAATCAGCAGTTGGAACCAGCATAAGGCTGATTCCCCAAATCACCTATCATCACAGTTCAACACTGGTACTCACTCAAATGTTTATCATAATTATTTGAGTGGGACTCCTAAACACGCCCAATATCCCTCAATATTTATATCAATTTACGTACATCTATCAGTGTCTAGTGAAAGTAAACTGTAGCCTACCTCTGGGCCAAACATGAGCCTCCAACAATCAACTCTCTACACTTTCCTTTCCCTTCCGAAGTGCCTCGTGGTAATCGAAGTTTAATCACGAATATACTATTCGTTAATATAAATCTTACACAATATACAATGACATAATCCTTAAAGAAAATTAAGACTTCCAAAATCAACCCCAGGCCCCCATTGTCAAGACTCAAATTTTATTACCCAAAAACCATGAACACATACTAAGTAATCATATCCTTAAGTTAATTAGAAATCTAAGCTCATTTGCACCTTCAATTGAACAATATACTAAAAGCCCCAATTCATAACCCTAGAATTTCTCCCAATTTGGAAAGGGTTTCTATAATCAAATTAAAAGCTACAACATGATAGTCTAGAATATTCTATCACTATTTCATATTATTAAAGTAAACTAATCAATAAAACACCGCTAAATCAATGATTCAACTCTCTTAATCTCATATGAAAGTCATAACTCATCTTCCCCAATTCACATGCACACTATATCACCGTTAAAGACTTAGAAATAGGAACTATAATCACAAAGGATGGAAACTTTACCTCAAATAAAGAATTCACTCTTAATCTTCAAAATTTCCCTTATTGCAGCTTTAGGTTCGAGGAAAGAATGTTTTGTGAATGAGATTTAATTTTGGTAATAAATAGGTTTCCTGATTCAGTGATTCTACCCTAGCGGAATTGACTCCACTGGTGCGGTCTCGCTCCCGCGGAAAATATCCTTGCTAGGGCGCAATTACTTTATAGCTTGCCCCAGCGCCGAAGCGAACCCAACCCCGTAGAGGCGCAACTGGCCCTACTTTAACACCATCCACTGAGGCAGAAACTTACCAATTACCCTCTCCTCGCTTTTGCAAGCCAACCTCTACCGAGGCGGACATACAAGATCGGACACTTGCACCGCCGGGGTGGACACCATACACCAGCAAAATAGAAACTAACTCAATCTTCCACCAAACACTCGAAATACTCCCGAGCCCCCTGACACAAATCAGACATGCTCTCCCAAGGTAAACAGTGCTATGAACTCATTCTTGCCCTCAAATTTCCCATTTAACCAAGTTAAGATATACCTTTGTAAAGAATCACCTAAAATAGCCAAATAACCAAATTTCACAAATAGTACCACAAAATACATCTAATTGCCTCGGGAAGTGAACCGATGACTCGACCAAGTCATAAGTGACCCTCTAGAACTACCAAAAGTGAGGGAACTTGGAAAGAAACTTATCTACAAAAAAATTCAACCTTGAATCCAACTATCCAACTCTAAGATTCTAATTTTGGGATTTTCATCCGAAACTCATATAAATGGACCTCAAGTTATGTTCCATCCATACCCGCATATCACAAACCCCACATAGAGCCTATGAGAAGGGTAAAATAGTAAAATAGATGTATTAGACTAAAAACAACCGGATGGGTCATTAAAGTTTTCTATGGCATCAAAGATTGGGACATGCTACTTATGCAGTTCTGCAGAAAATTCCCAAAATACAACATCATTTTATTTCCTTAAATTCTTTTAATTTTCATGTTTGTCCATTAGCTAAACAGTCTAGATTTCCTTTTGCCTCTAGTACTTCTAAGTCTAGTTCTGCATTTCAGCTTGTCCATATGGATGTTTGGGGTTCATATAGAGTTTGTATCTACAATGGTTTCAATTACTTTCTTACTCTTATGGATGACTTTTCTAGAATGACATGGACCTTCTAATGAGAATGAAAAGTGATGTATATGTTGTTTTGAAATTTTTTATTCAGTTGATAGAAAACCAGTTTTCCATTACCATTAAAGCCTTCATATTAGAAGATGGATATGAATTCTTCAATACTCTATGCACTAACCTATTCAAGTGTAAATGATTTTTTCATCAAAGTAGTTGTGTTCACACTCCACAACAAAATGGAGTAGTAGAAAGGAAATATAGGCATATCCTCAATGTAGTCAAAGCCCTTAGATTTCAAGCTAATATACCTCTCAAATTCTGGGGTGAATGCATCCTTGCAACTACTTGCATTGTCAATAGAGTTCCTAGCACAGTTCTACATGGTAGTTCTCCTTATGATATATTCCATAAAACAACACCCTCTCATGATCATATGAATGTCTTTGGTTGCCCATGTTTTGCCACCGAACCTGATTTCTCAAACAAATTCAAAATTTATACATGTTGTCCTTATGGGCTATTCCTCAGTGCAAAAGGGATACAAGCTATATGATACTGAATATGATTAATTATTTGTTAATAGAGATGTTCTCTTTAAGGAACATATATTTCCATTTAGATACTCTAAAAACAACTTCATTCATTCCCATCCCTTTTTATTCCCTTCTATGATCTACATGTTGTTAGCACTTCAACTTCTTCATTTCCTTCTGTTCTATCTCCTCACTTATCTCATGTATCACTTTCTCCTCCTCCTACATCACCTTCTCCTTCATAAATTCTTTCTCAGATTCATCAACTTCCAATAATACTAACACTGACAATCATGTTTCAAATCCCGACTTCTCTTCTCCTAAGTACATTGTATCTCTACCTCCTTCTCTTACTCTACCTTCATCCACCTCATCTCCTTATTTATCTTAATATGCTCTTGTCTCTCATGTTCCTACTACTATCCTACCAAGAAAATCTGGGAGAACTATTAAGCCTCCAATTTGGTTGACACATTATGTTCATCCCCCATTACCATCAACTTCTACATCACATCCTATTCATCACTCTATTGTATATCTCATTTATCTCCTCGATACCAAGCCTTTCTTACTTCCTTCTTCTCTATTATAGAACCTTATTCCTTTTCCCAAGCTAGTAAGGACAAATAGTGGGTTCAATCTATGAAGCTTGAGATTGAAGATCTTGAACACAATCACACTTGGGAGTTAGTGGATTTGCTTCCTAGAAAGGTCCCAATTGGGTGCACATGGGTGTATAAGATCAAGTATAATTCAGATGGTTTTGTAGAAAGGTACAAAGCCAGACTTGTGGCTACATGTTACACTTAATAGGAAGGTTTAGACTTCCATGATACTTTCTCTCCAATAGCCAATTTAACCACTGCTTCTCTTAAGCACTGGCCCATATATCAACTACATGTTTCATAATGCCTTTCTCAATGGTGATCTCAATGAGGAGGTATCTATGACTTTGCCCCAAGGTTTAAGTAATCATGGGAGTCTAAAGTATGTAGACTGCTAAAATCCTTATATGGGCTAAAACAGACCTCCAGACAATAGAACCTAAAGTTGTAACATGCCATACTTAGTTCTGGTCTTACACAAAGTAAATAAGATTACTTATTGTTCACTAAATCTTTTAATGGGAAGTTTGTGTTAATTCTTATCTATGTAGATGACTTACTGGCTATAGAAAATGATCTAGAGACAATTTAAGATGCAAAAGGCCTGCTACACAATAACTTTAAGATAAAAGAACTTAGTGAACTTAGATATTTTCTTGGCATTGAATTTGCCAGATCCAATGAGGGAATATTGATGGCACATAGGAAATATGCACTTGAAATTATCTTAGAGTCAAGGTTGTGTAACAACCCATCTGGTCATTTTAACTAAAGAACCTTATTTGCTTATTTAATCATTCCATAGACTCTATATGGGGTTTGTGATGCGCAAGGATGGGTGGCATGGATCCTGACGTCTGTATATGAGTTTCAGATGGAAAATCCAAAACTAGAAACTTAGAGTTGGATAGTTTGACTCAAAGTTGACTTTTGACTAAATGAGTTTGTTTCTAGGTTCCGTCGCTTCTGGTAGTTTCGAAGGGTTATTTATGACTTAGTCGAGTCATTGGTTTGCTTTCCGAGGTAATCAGATGTATTCTATGGCCTTATTTATAAAATTTAGATATGTGGTTTTCCCAGATGTTTTTTTTAAAAAGTATGTCTGGTTTACCTTAGATGAGAATGTCTGGTTTGTGTCTGGGGGTCTCGGGAGTGTTTCGGGTGTTTGATGGAGGTTTTGGCTTATTTTCCATATTTGGTGTCCGCTTCAGTGGCACCTCTGTCAGCTCCCGCATTTCCGCCTCGGCGGGAGGTTGGCTCGCAGAAGCGAATGGTTGTAAGTTGTTGTGTTTCCACCTAGGCAGATGGGTCGTCTGCAGGGGCGGGTGTGCCTTTGCAGAGTCGGTACGCTTCTGCGCTGAGGCGATGTGTGAAGTGACTCCACCTTAGCGAGATATTTTCTCGTGGTAGCGGATCCGCACCAACGGGGTCAATCACTATATCATGTGTTCTATGTAGTTCCTATGTCAGATTTCTTTTCCCAAAATAGCATATCTCAAACCTAGAGCCGCCAAGGGAGAGTTTTCTGAAGATTAATAGTGATTTCATCCTTGAGGTAAAGTTTCCTTTCCTTGTGATTTCACTGTATGTTTTAAGTCCTTTAATGGTGATGCAGTATGTTTATAAGTTGCAAGTTCTTAAGAGTTTAAGAGAGTTAAACTATGGATTTAAAAGGTGTTTTTTATTTACTGTGATTATTATGAATTAGTGATGGGATTTGTTAGATAGTCATGTTGTAGATCTTAATTTGAATATAGAAACCTATTTCATTTAGGGTGAAATTCTAGGGTTTCCAAATTGTTTTTTTTTGCATATTATTCAATTGAAGGTTTAAATGTGTATAGTTTTCCAATTAACTTAAGGATATGATTACCTAAAATGTGTTCTTGGTTTTTGGGTAATAAAGTTTGAGTCTTGGTAGCGTGGACCCGGGGTTGGTATTTAAGTCTTGCTTTGTTAAAGACTATATCCTTGTATGTTGTGTAAGCTCTTCATTAACCAATAGTATACTCATGACTAGACTTCAATTATCATGAGGCGCAGCGGAAGGGAAAGGCTATCACCGAGACTTAATTTGGTTAGCCATTGTGTTTCGTCTAGAGGTATGCTACAATTTACTTTTACAAGACTTCGATAGACATGTGTAATTAGTTATAAATATTGAGGGGTATTAAGCGTGTTTGGAGGTAATTCTCAAATAGTTGAGATGAATGTTTGAGGGGGTACCAGTGTTGAACTGTGATGATGGGTGATTCGGGGAATCAACATTATGCTGGTTCCGACTGCTGATTGATTGGGTTTGTCGCTATATGTGGGCTTGTCGCCATCTTTGCTACTGTATGTTTATTCATCACACATGTTTTCAATATGATATCCTAATTTGTTTTTGGATTGTATATGTGCTATTGAATCCTTGAAAGCATGTGATATTTCATCTCTATACTTGATTGCATCTCATTATATCATGATTCCTACCTTGAATTGTCATTTGCATTCATACACTCATGGTTCTAATGAAATTGATATTGAAGTGGTATGATATAAACTATGGGTCCAAGAGACTGGAAAGGTAAGAAAAATATGAGATTATGATAACATTAAGATGATGATGATATGCGGGGAACCGAGTTGCATGCCCGCAACATGACATTTATTCAGCCAAGAGCTGAGCTCCGATTGGACATTCTCGAGGGGTATATGGACTTCGCGGTTTCGCCATGGGTGAGTTGATCATAATAATAACTTGACAACCTGTATACTGAAAAGACAAGGTACCTGACATATGCATTGCATTCATTATTATACATAATATTATTGATTATATATGGATGGACTTGGTTATGAATTGATTGTTGATGACTTGACTAGATTTCTAGACATAAAAGGATTGTACTTGCTATTTGATTCTCGGATTGCTGTTATTGAACTCTTCTGAACTTGGATGAGTTACGTGACTATGAAATCTTACGTGAAAAGGTGCTTGAGAATTATGTGGAACATGCGGCGAATAATGTGACCTTACCTGTATATTTACATTGTTAGTATAAGACTATTTAGTGTTAACTTGGTATTTATTGCTTTTTGCGTATCGTCCGTCGTTATCGACCTATCATGTCTACTGGGGTATGTTGTGTACTCATACTACATTTACTGCATTCTATTTGGATACGAATTCAGTGCCTTCTACTAGTGCGGGATATCGTGGTTGAGTCCGAGTGAGAGATCTCTAGCATTTAGAGTGAGGATGTTATCTTCAGCATGCCCTTGTATGTTCTATATGTATTCTGTCTTTTATTGCATTTGAGAGACATGTCAGACAGTTTAGCTTATGTATTCAGTCTTGGCACCATGTTACCCTGACTTTCAGACTTGTATCAGACTGTAGCGCTCTTGTATTTACAGACTAGATCTTTGGGGGATTTTGTATTGATCTTGACTTATATATTTTCACATTTTTTGTCATGAGACAGATTATATAGTATTTTGGTATCTTTCTACAGTATTTATGTTATATCATGTGAAATGATTTGGAAGTGGTTCGCCTATTGGTGAGAGTTGTGTAGGTTCCACCACGACCCTTAAAAGGGGGTCGTGACAGGTTGGCAGGATCAAAGCCAAAAGAAACACCAATGGAGCTGAATCTGAAGCTTACTAGCAATGAGTTTGATAAGAGTTTGAATGAATCATCTTCAAATGGATTACTAGAAGACAAGTTGAGTTATCAAAAGTTTGATGAGTTTCTAGAAGACAGGGGGAGCTATCAAAGATTAGTATGGAAGTTGTTTTATATGACCATTACCATGCTAGACATTGCATATGCAGTCCAAAGCTTGAGTCAGTTCATGCAAGCACCAAAAAAATCTCACTACGAAGCATCCTCAAATGTGGTTAGATATGTCAAGAAACAACCAGGACTTGGTTTACTAATGAGTAGCACATGGCCATAATAAGTAACAACTTTCTGTGATTCAGACTGGGCATCATGCCCAATGTCAAGAAAGTATGTGACAGGATATTGCATCAAACTAGGGTCCTCCTTTATTTCTTGGAAGGCTAAGAAGAAAATACCATATCCAGAAGTTTTGCAGAGGCAAAATATAAGGGTATGGGACATACAGTTGCAGAATTGGTTTGGTTGAATAATCTGATGAAAGAATTGACATTAGAAGTAGAACTACCAGTGACATTATGATGTGATAATAAGAGAGCCTTACAGATTGCAGCTAATAACATATACCATGAAAGGATTAATCATATAGAAATAGACTGTTACTTTGTAAGGGAAGTTGATCAAAGCTGCACACGTAGCAAGCCAAGAGCAACCAACAGATGTATTGACCAAGGCATTAGGACACCAGTAGCATGCTTATTGGATTGACAAGTTGGGAATGAAAGACATATTTTCTCATTCACAACTTGAGGGGGAGTGTTGAGTTATAGAGTATAGATGCATAGCAGATTTGTACTGAGATGTATTTATGTGTGTACACTGTTAGTCCGTTAGTCAAGTAGTTAGTTATGTTGTTAGAGTTGTTAATAATGATTAACTAAGTAGTTAGTTATAGAATGTAAACTTAGCTATAAGTAGCTCTTGTACAACTCATTTACAATTTCAATTGAGAATACAAATATTTTGCAATCTCAATATTTCTGTCTCTAAGCTTTCCTCTTCTTCTTCCTCACTGATGACCACTATTGATGGTTATCACTTCTTCCTTCATTGTACAATTTAACAGGAAAAAAGACGATGAGTTTGGAATGTTATTTATGAAACTTATTTCCCCTACTATCACTAGAGAAGTAATTTTTCTAATTTTAGGAACTTATTTTCCTACCGAAAATGTTTTTTTCAAATATTTTAACCAACCAAATAAGAAAAAATTACACCCATAATAAAGGGTAAAAAATGAGCCGAATAGACAGAATGAGTAAGGCAAAGCGCCACACTACACGTACATAAGCAAACCCCCCTTGTTACCATTACATGAAAAATATTTTCCACCGTACCAAACACACTCTTAGTTAGTGCTTTCATTAACTAATTTCTAACTAATATGATCTAGGCAACCTTTGACTTGCACACTATATACCTAGCAACTAGCTAGGGTACTTGTCCCATCATACAACCCAAAGAACAAAAGTGAAACAAGAAAGTAAGAATTTAGGGGGAACGAACTGGACCACATTTATAAAACAACCTAAGTGCTTCGAAACAAATGAGAATTTTAATTGTACCAATTAATGTATGTATTAAGGTACAAATCATCATTAAAGCATAATAGGATATGCTTGCATGCTTAGATTCTTTTGTGCTTTTTGGTTTAACTTATTTCTGTCTCCATTGCATTCCCAAGAATGAAATCTACAATAAGCTATACTCCTATAATATACTACAGTGCTATAACAGGGAATGTTGTAAAGGCGTGCGGTCATTCTAATAATGCTTTCGAACTGATTTATATGCTCAATTTTAGTAGTTAATTCTTGTGTAAATAAATATTGTTTGTTTAATAGAAAGCATTTATTCTTCCTTGTTAGTGAACATCTTTGTGTTATTGTAATTGTTGACAGTTTGTCCGACTTCTATTGGCTATCCTCAGTATAAGGAGAGAATAATTTACTTTTGGTTATTCTTTTTTACTTTGTTCCACTAGACACTTTCTAATAGTGGACATAGTAGAAACTATTATTGTTTCTTGAGAGTGCAATCTGAAGAGCCACTTATATTAGTGATGGCGGGGAAGGATATATATTCGCAAAAATATTTACTTTAACTAACGAAAATTTTATTTGTTATTGTAATTAGTTACTTGTCTCATTTTTCGGTAACTAATATATATACTTACAGTTATCTATAAATACCTTTTAATTGACCTATCTGATAATGTAAACTATGTATAGAAGCTACACTTATTAATGCAAATGATACATAGAGTGCACATGATATATATATATATATATATATATATATATATATATTGGATGAGAGAAATTTCATATGAAGGGAATTTATCTATCTTAAACTTCTCTCTAGAATATGAAATTTATCAAAGAAAAAGTTTATTCTAAATGGAGGGGAGAGAGTCTCCTTTTATAGAAGTTTTACATGACATTTTAGTACATAAAAAAGAATCTAACTATTCATGATAACACCCCATGGAGAATGAGGTCATCCATGACATCACTGACGTTTGACATTTTCCCAAATTATTTTTGGAATCTTTTACTTTTACTTTTTGAAAATATCTTTTTGTGGACATTTTTTTTGTCGGAATTTTGTCTGAACTTTATTTCGGGTATTTTGTCTTCTTTTGGCAATCTTTTCAGAATTCACTGTTGCCAAAAGCTGCATTATCTTCAATATCAATTTCTGGTTCTTCTTCCTCTGATGAGGAGCCTTGTTTTGATGAAGATGGTGCAAACTTCAGATTATTGCTTGCATTTCTTCTGGATTTTTAGCCGCTGCAAACATTGAGACCATTTGGAATTTATGGGTAAGAAAATGGGTGTGCTCCGGTGTTTGTAGTGGTGCCTTAATGGACTTCTGGGTGTTTAACCATTCCCGAACCTTGTATGAGGCTAGACTTGCTGGTATTTTATAGCTGTCCCATCATCTGATTTTGAACCTTCTTCGTTCTGTTGGAATTTTATTCTCTGAATAATCTACGAACCATGTGAATACCCATGGTAAATGAAATCAGGTGTGAAATATGTGTAGTGGTACAAATATTTTTTCTTCCTCAGTAGGTTTATAAAGAGATTTAAAGAGGTTAAAAGATTTAGTGACTTGGGGTTTTAATATCTCGAAGGTGGATCCAAATTGTTTCCACCATGAATCCACCATGTTGGGAATTGAGATGGAATACATGAGGTATCAAAATGAAAAATCCAGGTATAGCTTCGGTTGGTATTTTGCCCAAAAAAGGAATTGAACCAAGCTTGTTGATAATCCCAGTAATTAAATGGAATATCAAAAAATGGAATATTTCTATGGGTATTAGAGAAATTAAGGAGTTGGGACATATTATTCCCCCAATCAGTTGGAGCAATTACTCTAAATATTTTGCAAATAGTATAAGAAAGATCTTTGTTATTTTTATAATAATAATTTTTTATTGTGGCCGATCCTGATATTTCTAGGATAGCCTGATGAAAATATGGGGTTTTTAAGATATCCCATGATTTGTAAAACTATCCTTGTCCAAAATAATTTTATATTGCTAAAAAAGGGTCTTGATCAAAAAATCTTTTTTCAAAAGTCACAATATTTTGGAAAAAAAGTTATATAAAAAATTCAGAAACAGGTTTTTTTGGGACTTGTGGTACCACAAGTTGGAAATTTAAAAATTATTTTTAAGAAAGGGTTTTCGAGGATTCTCTTTTCTCGATTTTAGTAAAATTTGGAGAGGGTTTATTTTCTCCTAAGTTTTGAATAACTTCCTGTTTTGGAATTTGTAGTTGTAACAATGTCTTCTGTAGTTCCGGGAATTTTGCAAGGAGTCACCAGAGGTTTTCAGCTATTGTTTTCTGTGCGGGATTTTTTTTGTGTTTCTTGCACAGATTGTGCGGTATTTTTGTTTTCGTTTTATTCTTTCATGACTACATCATACCATGTCATGGGTTTTTCAGTAGAAATTTTGGCAGAAAAATTTATCTTTTCCTTCCTTGGATGAGTTTGTAGATTTGGAAGTGGTGGAGTTTATGAGTTGCTTGGTGGCAACGGAATTTGTTTGTTTTTGTGGTACAACAACTGGTGGATTATTTACTGGCAGAGAAATTTCATCTTTTCTTGTTTGGAGTAAGACTCCACACATTGCCTGGTTACAGTACTGTCCCAATTCTCACATGTCCTTGCGTGATATCTTATCTTTGTAGCCCAAGCAGTCGGGCCTGGGACAATGATAGGACACTACTATTTCTTGGCCAGTATCAGAAAGTTGTTTTCTGTTTTGGAAGAATTTAAGGATTAGGAAATTTGGAATGAAATTTATTTCTCCGTTAATATAATCATTACAAAAGTAAAAAATACTAAGTATCAATTGTAGGAAAATTTGTTTTGCTTCGGAGTTTTGAACGTCTTTTTTGCAAAATTTTTGATTTAGTAAAAACTTTCATATGCATAAAATAATGACAAAAAAGATAGTAATCATTTTCCCTCCCGATTTCTGTCTCAACATGTGCTCATTTTCTAAGTGAGAGGTGTTTGTGACAGCTGGTTTTTCTAATTGGGTATTAAATTTTTGAAGGAAGAATCATTTCTCAGTTCTTGTAGATAATATGATTTTCCTTGTAATTTTGCACTTATGTTATCTTCCTGGATTGAACATGCTCTTATTAGGTTAAGTTCTCTTGTTTTCGGTTTTGTTATAAAATGGAATTTTAATTTTTTGTTATTGAATTTAAAAGATACGAAATCATTAACTACCTTGTAAGGGGTGATAAGGTTCATAAAAGGGTGTTCCCAGAATCACGAAATTATGTATATCTTTTACTAAAACAAATGATGTTGCTATAGAGACTCCATTATTTATAACCGACGCTGTGGTTTTGGAATTAATTCTAATTTAATAATATTAGCTGTTGTTAATTTTTCATGAGTTTTTTCTTGGATTTTTTCCAATATCATACCTGTTTTTATGCAATTTAAATATGCTCCTGTGTCAAAAAGAGCAATTATTTTGATTTTAAAATTGTCTGAGAATTTAAGGGTTATTTTTATTAGGTATTTTTTGACGTGATTTGTCTCCAGACACTAAGGAATTCTTCTACATTTTGGTATTCAAAATCTTCTTCCGAATCTTTTGGATTTTTAGAATCAGAATTTTCGGATTCAGAATTTTCCTGGGTATTTTTTGAAAGGATCATTTTTATTAGTTCAGAATCTTATTTTTCTTTTTCTTTTAAATTTTTTATCTCTAGTTTTACTTGTTTCATTTCTTTTTGTAGTTCTTAAACTGTTATTTCTTTGCTTTCTTTCATCTTTTTTACCTTTTTCTAGTATATTTGTTAAGTCATAAGTATTTTTAGAAGTATTTGGCAAGATTTTATTTTTAATTTCTTTTTTCTCTTCCGTAAAAGTTTTTAGGAGTTTATTTAAATATTCTTTTTGGTGTTGGGTATCTATGTGTTTAACCATATCTAATATGAATTCTTGATCTTTAGTTAATACACATATGCGTTTTCCTTTATCCTTTTCAGAATTTTCAGATGAACTAGTTGTGACCAATTCATCTATTTGAAGAGGTTTATTATCTTATGAAGACAGAGAAAAATTGTCAGGTTCTGCCTCAGTGTTTGAATCAGAGGAATCTATTAGAAGATTAGAGATTTTTTTGATTACTTCTTCATCTAATTTTAATTCTTGTAATTTTTTATTCATTTTACAGTATTTTGAAGTATATCCCTTTTTATTACATTTATAACATGTTATATCTTTGTATTTAGATTCATACTTTTTAGGATTTCTTTTATTTCTGGAATTTTTGTAACGAGGATTTTTATAATATTCTTCACTAGTCCTGAAATTTTTCTTCCTATACTCTTTTGTTGATTTTTATATGGTTTATATGTCTTACTACAGTTTCCTGTACAATTTAGAGAGGGCTTTTTGGAATTTGTATCAAATTGTTTACAAAAAGTTCCTAGTTCACACTTAGTTCTTTTTAGTCCCATTTTAGGTGTTTTTATAATTTAAGATCTTGGCAAATTTTTAATCCTTCTTGTTGAGTTATACTGACTAGTTGTCCGGATGTAAACTCATTATAAGGTATTATTTATTTTCCACAATTTTCTTTAATTTTATTCCTAACCTTTTCCCCTAAAAGGGTAGGCAATCCTGCTAAGAATTTTTCTTTCCAAAATGGTTGGTTGAAATCTTCTCTAAGCATTACCCTGGTTAACAACGTATTTTTGTACCATTGGAAATCACTTAGTTTTTTGCATTTTAGATTTGAAAGTAATTCGGCATTTTTATCCTTTAGATGTGAAGAATCTCCTATGAAATTTAATGAGATTGTCAGTATTAAAGTTGACACTGCATCTTGTAGGGGTTCACCTTGTTCATCTAAGATTGGAATTCCTTCTTCGTCGGTTTTTATGGAATTTAAGATGTATTCTTTTTGTTGATCAACGAGATAATTATCCCACCATCATTTTAATTGACCAGAGAATCCTCCGATGAGCAGTTCTGCTATGGCCTTATCTTGTGCACCATTTTGTGTTTTATAGGCATTTACATCCACGGTCATTTGTTGGAGGAAGCTAAGGACATTGTATTCAATCATTTCATCTATATTCCAATCGTAAATGGAAGAGACATTAAATCGAGATTGAGCTAGGGGTTTTACTATTCCTAGGTTTGGAGCTGGAATTATTTATAATTGTTGTTGTACGAGTTGTTTTCAATCCATTTTATTAACAAGATCTGCTTTATTTTGGAATTGTTCTAATGTATCAATATTATCGGAATCATATGTTAAAGTTGATATTTTATTATTTAATTGTGGGATATCTGGGACAATGGGTTCTGTATTAGAACTATTGGATGTCCCAATTCTACTTAATTGATCTTGTATATCCTGAATAAATTCAGACTTATTTTGTTGGATATTTTTAACACTATCTTTGGACACCTGAAAAGGTTTAAAAATTGAGCTTTTTAATTTCATCTCTTTAGAAGTTTATGGGGAATCTATAGTGATTAAAGGGTGTGATTTTGTGTGTTTTTTCACTCTATCTAATTGTTTTTCTATGATATTTAAATTAATATTTGTAAAATTATTTTGTGTGAGAAAAAAATTTATATTTGTTTTTTCATCTTCTGCTAGGGTTTTAAAAGGAATTGCGTCTACAGGGCGACCATGAATGTTAAGCTTAATATCTTGTAGAGGAGGGTGGTTGGAATGGATTTTCCTAGAATTAGCTAGGGTTTTCCATTCTGATATTTTATTCTTGATTGTAGTAAGATTTACAGATTTAGAAAAAAGGACATTCTATGAGTTTGTAAATAAAAATAGGATACCATAATAAATATAAGGGTTCCTAAATATATATATATATATATATATATATATATATCATAAAAAGAAGAAGCTATAGCTGAGCACCTACAATTTGGTGGTACCAAAAGAGCCGTTGATCATGCTTACACTTTTAAATTTCAAGGTGATAGCAAGTGGCATATATTATCTGAATAAATATCATCTTATATAAATCTATCGCTTTGTCACAGTACATAGAAAGAACTCATCCACGCGTGCATAAAAAAACTGAGGAGCATAATTAGATAATTCATGGTCCCTCAAGGAAGACCTGATAAGATTAGAATGATACATAAAATTAGCATGACCCAACGTGTAAGAATGACATACACAAATTAAGAATTAGAGAAGTACTTACATATATAATCCATATAACATATATAACAAAATTTCCTCTTAATTATAATTCATGCTCTGGCCTGTGCTTTTATTGTAGCATGTATGTACGTGCTTGTTTATTATATTATATATAATAAAGATTCAACGTATCGTAAAACGGATGATACAGTAATAACAAACTTAATCAATAAAAAAGAAGAAGGAAGAAACAACATAATGATCTAGTTTCTACAAAACCAAGTCTATAATTATTATTACTTCATTCGAATATCCAGCAGCTGCAATAGAAGGAACAACAAATGAATCCAAAGGCGTTATTGCTGTTAATTAAAAGGAGAAGGCATAATAGAATTAAAGAATAATGATAGAAAAGATTATAGTTCATAATTCAGTGATTCCTTAATTCTGATTTTTGGTGTCGAAAGATCCTTAAATATAAAGTAGCTACAAATAATTCAATTAACGGATAACTAAAGTCATAGCAATGCCGTTCTGATTGGCAGCTGCATAATGGTACCATTGATAAAATAGCTACAACAACGCATCACTCCCAAATTGTTTACACCACATTGGCGTTGGCCTAGATTGGTGACCTGCATTGCATCCGCCTAAGGTTGGTCCAACTGGTCAAGCCTACATAAAAATTTGTGATAAATGGGGGTTTGCGTTCGTGCAACTCCTACCCTTATATATATATATATAAATTGAATATGATTTGTGTATATTGAGAAAAGAGCAGGATTTTTAATTATAAAACGAGAAACATTTCATTAGATTTCATAATGTTGTTATAATATCTTTATTTCCAATACTTAGTTAACTACCAATCATCTAATCTAAGAAGTAAATACTAACTAAAATGTGAAATTTTGTAATAAAATACATTTCAAGGGTAAGCATTAATTGAAAGGTAATAGACTTCTTAGTACTACCTAAAAATGCAAAGGAGTGTATATAACATTTCCTAGAGAACCAACAAGTGAATGGAAGCCATCCACCCTTAATTAATTCAAGTTATCGGGTTTGAGCCCTAAAAACTAGACCAAATCATTATAGTATGGATCGCTCTCCCATTTGATGGACCCTACGTAACGTGATTTTGAATTAATTGGATAGTAAATTAAACTCCAAATACAGATCAAAAAACACATTTTCTAGAGAGGGGGGAGAGAATCACTACTTTATCACCATCTATAAAGGTCCAGGTTTGGCACACAAAACATTTTATCAAAGAAGGGACAATTAGGAACTTTTAAGGTTCCTGTTGATGTCCTCTTTCAAGTGACCCTAATGGGTTGCAGAGATACTATCCTCTTACCTTGGGTGCCTCAGCTGCTGGTCATATATATATTACTGAGTAATATGTAGGTAGGAATTAAGGATGGGTGACAGAAGAGAGTGAGCACACATGGTTCTTGCATGGATAATTCCCCATGCTTAAAAGCTCTGCGTGCTCACTCTCTATCTGTCACACACCAACCCCACTCTCTACACTGCTGCTCTTATCTTTTCCGCATATGTTTTAAGTGATTTTATATTGTCCAATGTCGTGAGTTCAGTTGAACCTGTTAAATTCTCTCTATATCTCTGCCCCTGACTTTGAGTATCAGTTAATCACAAACATATGAATTCTATGTAATTCTTGATATGCTGTGAGGCTGTGCCCCAAATCTGATGCATTTGATAATCTATATTTTAATGTTTTCAGTTCCCATGACGATATATGGATAGTGGTGGTGGTGGCTATTTATTTTGTTCATTTATTTACGGAGAAGAAATTTCCTCCAACGAACGTACGCCTTGTGCTGATTGTTGGAGTCCTTTAATTTCTCTCAAGTTCGTTCTTGTTTTCAACGTTGAAATTTCATTTTAAGTCAAGAAAGCAATGAAGCTAGCTCTTCTAGTGGCAATTAAAGTTAGAGACAAAGGCCTTAGAATTAATTCAGGATCTCGCCAACTTGGATTAGCTAACTAGACACAGTTTCTTCTTCGTTTCACCCTTTGCTACAAATATATACTCCCTCTGTCCATTTTTACCTGTCCTGTAACCTAAGGTTGAAAGCTTCAAGGAATTGTTAGTGGTTGCACAACTTTTAAAATATATTTGATTAATGTCAAACATTAGATGACTTAGTAATAACTAGAGGTGATATAGTAAAATTGTCATTCTATTTTAAAGATATCACACAAACAGCTTGTTAAAGATCTCAAGTAACTAATGTCTTAACTCAGTATTTAGGAGAAGACTTGGATGATTTCCCTACCCCTAGGATTTAGGAACACACGTGGATGGTTTTGTAGGTAAAAATTGGTGTATCTGAAAGGTTAAACAAGAATAAAGGCTGAGTCGAGAGATGACTCTCTGTCTTTAAAACAAGATTGCCCCGTATATATGCTTTTACGGTAATGGACAATAGTTTTCCAAGATAAAACAACAACAATCAACTATATAAAGCAAATAAAGTTGATTCTAGCGAAGAAATAAATATATAACAGATTGCTAAGGAGGAGAGGATTATTTCTTTGTATTTCGTGTTCCTGTTCTCTATTTCGGATCGAACAGAACAAATTGTGTTTCTGTTTCTGTATTTTGAACAGAACAGAAAAGAGAAGTTTTGAGTAATGTGTTGTCTCTGTTTCTTCTCTGTATTTCGATTAGAAGAAGAAAAGATTTTTTGTTTTGTGTGTATTATGTAAACTGAACGTTATTGTTCAATTTATGGTTGAAGAGAAGGGTCGATGCAACGTTTCTAAAGTCTTCCGAACCGTTGCAACGCTTCCGAAATCTTCAGGGATCAAAGTGTAAATAAGAAACACTTTAGGAACCAAAAAGAAATTTCTGGAAGATAGTCCACAGCCCGTGACCCGGAACCCGAACCCGAGCCTGAGCCCGAGCCCGGACCAGACGGGACACGGGTCACGGGTCACGGGCTATCTTCTGGAATTTTCTTTTTGGTCCATAAAGTGTTTCTTATTTACACTTTGGCTCCTGAAGATTTCGGAAACGTTGCAACGACCCTACTCTTCAACTATAAATTGAACAATAACGTGCAATTTACAAAATACTCACAGAATGAAAAACCATTTCTTCTTCTGATCGAAATACAGAGAAAAAACAGAGACACCACATTACTCAAAACTTCTCTTTTCTGTTCTGTTCAAAATACAGAAACAGAAACACAGTCTATTCTGTTCGATCCGAAACAGAGAACAGGAACACGAAATACAGAGAAATAATCCTCTCCTCTTTAGCAATCAGTTCTATATTTATTTCTTCGCTAGAATCAACTTTATTTGCTTTATATAGTTGATTGTTGTTGTTTTATATCGGGAGACTATTGTCCATTATCGTAAAAGCATATATACTGGGAAATTTTGTCTTAAAAGTAGAGTGTCATCTCTCGAATCAGCCTTTATTCTTGTTTAACCTTTAAGATACACCAATTTTTACCTACAATTTAAGACAATTCATGAGTGTTCGAAAGATGTCTGTTTTAAACTTTGCTTCTGGTTCTGCTGCTGCCATTCATGGGAATGTTGTTGTCCCTGCTACTGCCAGTTTCCAAGGAGAACGCCCAGAAAAGTTTCTGGGTACAAACTTCAAGAGATAGCAACAAAAGATGCTATTTTATCGTACTACGTTGAATCTGGTTGATTCAAAAGGAAATATCAACAAAAAGCGCAAGTACCAGAGAGAAGGCAAAAGCCAAACGATGGAGAAGTTCAAAGGAAACTGCCATAACTGTGGAAAGCCTGGACATATGATCAAAGACTGCCGCAAACTGAAGCGAGAGCAAAAGGAAAAAGCCAAGAACAAAGGCAAGGCCAAGGCTAACGTTGTGCAATACAAGGATGGTCATTTGAACCTTGACGACATGATTGTGAATTTCTCGGCTGTAGTGCTGGAGGCAAATCTGGTGGAGAATCCAAGACAATGGTGGATAGATACGGGTGCAACCCGTCACATCTATTCTGACAAGAATGTCTTTTCCTCTTACGCCCCAATCTTGGGCAAAAAGTTGTTCATGAGCAACGTCGCTACCTTTGAAGTGCAAGGGGTTGGAAATGTTGTCCTCAAAATGACTTCAGGCAAAGATCTTACTCTGAAGGAATTGATGCACGTCCTTGACATCCACAAGAACTTGGTTTCAGGGCCATTGTTGGTCAAGACTGGCTTTAGACTAGTTTTTGAGTCCAAAAAATTTTAATAACTAAGAATGATATTTTTGTAGGAAGGGGCTTCGCATGTGACAGCCTCTTCAAAATGAATGTTATGTCTGTAATTCGTTCATCAAATTAAATAAAGCCTTCTACATACTTGTTTGAGTCCTCTAATTTATGGTATCATAGATTAGGATACGTTAACTACAAATCCATTCAAAAGTTAGTAAAGTTGGAATTGTTGCCTTCCTTTGACATAAACCCTCAACATAAATGTGAGGTGTGCGTAGAGGAAAAATTAACCAAATTATCTTTCCATTCAGTCGAAAGAAACACCGCTCATCTAGAACTTATTCACACCGACATATGTGATTTAAAGTATGTGCAAACTAGAGGGGGGAACAAGTACTTTGTGATTTTCATTGATGATAGTACTAGGTATTGTTATGTTTACTTGTTGAAAAGTAAAAATGAAGCGTTTGAAGCATTTAAACGTTACAAAGCAGAAGTTGAAAATCAACTAAACCTACGAATTAAGGCAATTCATAGTGATAGAGGGGGAGAATACGTAGCACCGTTTGAAGAATACTGTGCTCAATTCGACATTATTCATCAAACAACCGCTCCTTACTCGCCTCAGCCTAACGGTATTGCCGATCGCAAAAATCGTATGTTAAAGAAAATGATGAATGCTTTACTTATCAATTCCGGATTAGCCCAAAACATGTGGGGCGAAACGATTCTTACTACTAATACAATTCTCAATAGAGTTCCGCATAAGCGTAAGGATATAACTCCATATGAATCATGGAAAGAAAATAAATCCACTTACAAATATTTGAAAGTGTAGGGCTGTTTGACAAAGGTCGAAGTGCCTAAACCAAAACAGGTCAAAATTGGACCTAAGACTGTAGATTACATATTCATCGGATATGCAATTAACAATAGTGTTTATTACTTCTTAGTGTATAAGTCGGAGATACCTGAATTCTTTGAACAGATCATGGAATTAAAGAATGCTGAATTCTTTGAACAAATCTTTCCTAGAAAGGAAAAAGAAATAATTTCGCGCAAATGAAGTTATGAACAAAATACTCAAAATCAACAAGACCCGAGAGTTTTTGATTATCTAGAACTAGATGTTCCAGATCTATAGGACTCGAAAGTTACTGACTATCCAGAACTTAATGTTCTAGACCTACAGAACTTAGGGGCTCAAGAGGTTGAACCAAGATGGAGCAAAAGGGCCAAAAAGGACAAAACCTTTGGTCCAGACTTTCTAACCTATATGGTTGAAAATAAACCGAGGACAATTAAGGAAGCATTGTCAAATCCAGAAGCATCGCTTTGGAAAGAAGCTATAGAAAGCGAAATAGATTCCATCATGCAAAATCATACATGGAAAATGGTTGATCTTCCTCCGGGAAGCAAACCTTTGGGTTGTAAGTAGATACTCAAAAGAAAGTATAAAGCATATGGAACTATTGACAAGTATAAGGCCAGATTAGTAATCAAAGGCTAGAGACAAAAAGAAGGACTCGATTACTTCGACACATACTCCCATGTGTCTAGATTAACGTCCATAAGGGTATTCATAACAATTGCAGCTTTGCGTGAACTTGAGATACATCAAATGGATGTTAAGACATCCTTCTTAAACGGAGAGTTGGAAGAGGAAATATGCATGGAACAACCCGAGGGGTACGCAATTCCAGGACAAGAAAAGAAAGTACATCGACTTGTTAATTCTCTGTACATACTCAAACAAGCCCCGAAACAGTGGCATAAAAAGTTTGATAATACTTTATTATTAAAAAGTTTCTCCATAAATGAATGTGATAAATGTATCTATATAAAAAAGAACTCTAACTCATTTGTCATGATATGCCTTTACGTAGATGACATGATCATCACCGAAAGTAGTATAAACTTGATCCTGTAAACCAAGAATATGTTGAAACAATGCTTTGACATGAAAGATATCGGTATTGCAGATGTAATCTTAGGAATTAAGATTTCTAAGACAATTGACGGGCTGGTCTTAGCTCAATCTCATTACATTGAAGATGTTTTGAGGAAATTTGATGTATTTGACAGTCCCCATATGAAGTCACCAATGGATATGAATCATAGAAATGATAAGAATCGTAGTGCAGCCGTATCCCAAGAGCGATATGTGCAGGTCATTGGTAGCTTAATGTACATTACAAACTGTACCCGACCCGATATCGCTTATCCAGTCAATAAGTTGGCTAGGTTCACTCGAAATCCTGGAAATGATCAATGGAAGGCGTTAAATCGGATACTATGATATCTGAAATATTTGTTGACTTACGAATTACATTATTCAAGATATCCAACCGTACTGGAAGGATACAGTGATGCAAAATGTATATCGGACATAAAGAACACCAAATCCACCAGTGAGTATGTTTTTACAATTAGTGGTGGGGCTGTGTCTTGGAAATCCTCTAAGCAAACATGCATCGCCCAATCCACGATGGAGTCAGAGTTTATGACTTTGGACAAAGTAGGAGAAGAAGTAGAGTGGCTTCACGACTTCTTAGAGGATATCTCTTGTTGGGATAAACCCGTACCTTCTGTGATGATCCATTGTGACAGCCAATCAGCTTTAGGAAGGGCATGGAGTAATATATACAACAACAAGTCTAGACTTATTCATCGAAGACATAAGACCATTAGACAATTGATCACTACGGGTGTCATTTCGATTGATTACATCAAATCAAAGGATAACTTAGCGATCCATTCATTAAAGGTCTACCCAAAGATCAAATATTCTACTTGTCTAGGGGAATGAGCTTAAAACCCAAACAATAAGAATCTTTATGGTGGTAACCCAACCTTACTGACTGGAGATCCCAGGAATTTGGTTCAATGGGAATACTAAACTATAGAGGTTGAGTTTAGTGCTTCACTTGAAGTAAGAGCACTTCGTATTATCATTCTTTAAAGAAATATAACTCCAAAGCCGTTCTCGCAATAGACATTAAGTGCTACATGCATAATGGGTAACTGATAGGTTTCTGAAACTTTTAATGATTCCTAACACTTGCGAGTGGGGTAGAGCAATTTACCTTATATGAGATCACCTATTTAAGTGTAAATACAGACTGCTTCAAATGTACGCACTTAAGAATCCAAGCGTTGTCCATGGCCACAACGGACAAAACGATAAGAAGAAATGAATAAGGAGAGTTATTGTATTGATATCATTATCTTGGTTTAAACTAAATATTGACGGTTCAATACATCACGTTCACTGCACAGTAAATAAATCCGATGGTAATGGACTAAGGAAGGTTCAGAGCCGAAAGCTACCTTTCCTGATGCAATATCTTTTCGCTGAAAGATTGCAGTACTTTGGCATCTCGTGTGCACCAATTCTCTTTCAAGAGGGAATTGTTAGAAATTTACTAATGTGGGATTGAGTTTATTCAGTCTTTAATGACTTAAACACCTGGGGCCCGCATGTCAGAAACATCGTTTCTTCGCACATGCCTGATCTACTAAGTGAGTAGATGATGTTAGTGCCAAGTATCGTCAAATTTTATTAAGAAATGAAAGAGATATTGGTATACAAAGTAAGGTGTTTGAGACATGAAAAAATGAGGTGCTTTTGGCCAAAAATGATAAATCTCCCTCATTGGTAGAAGATGAAAGGATTGTGCAATATATAAACTCTAAGTTTGAGTAAGGGTTTGGGACCCAAAGGGGTAACCCATGTGTTTAGAAGGGAGAGGACCTAGGTGAGATTGGGTTTGGGGCTAAGGCCCATAAGCATGTTGCCTCCCGCCCGTCCTGTCCGCTCCGGGTTCACGGTTCATGGGCTATGGGTTGTCTTCCGAAATTTTCTTTTTGGTCCCTAAAATATTTCTTATTTACACTTTGGTCCCTGAAGATTTCGGAAATATTGCAACGGCCCTCCTCTTCAACTATAAATTGAACAATAACGTGCAGTTTACAGAATACTCACAGAACGAAAAACCATTTCTTCTTTTGATCGAAATACAGAGAAGAAACAGAGACAACACATTACTCAAAACTTCTCTTTTCTATTCTGTTCAAAATAGAGAAACAGAAACACAGTCTGTTCTGTTCGATCCGAAACAGAGAACAGGAACACTAAATACAGAGAAATGATCCTCTCCTCTGCATCAATCTGTTCTATATTTATTTCTTCGCTAGAATCAACTTTATTTGCTTTATATAGTTGATTGTTGCTGTTTTATCTTGGGAGACATCTCCCGACTCAGCCTTTATTCTTGTTTAACCTTTCAAATACACCAATTTTTACCTACAGGTTCAACTAACGGCTTGGATTGGGAGCACGTCTACATGGATGACTAAACTAACTAACGAAAGTGAAACTAATCAACTTAAAATAATTATACAACTGATCTTAAAAGGTATTGTTTTCTATATACTTCTGTAAAAATGGTCGTATGTATTTGAGTTGGATATGTGACTTGCATAATTTTTAATTTCAAAAGCGTATGTTCAATTTCGGCTTTGGATTAGATGACTATCCACTGGGTCGACAGACTCAATGACAAAATCAAAATTAACTTTGTTAAAGGTGTTCAAGTTTTAATAAATAATATATGTATTAAAAGTCATTAACTTTTGACCTATATATAGTATAATTATCTACTTATATATATATATATATATATATATATATATATATACTCAATATAATGTTTTAATAAAAATATTCAACTGATCACTCTTCACTCTACGTGGTTACGCTACTAAAGACTTATCCCTCTTTTACAACATTTCAGATACAGGTTGACGTAGAGGCCAAGAGTTGAGTTCTGATAATAGAGTCTTCTAGTAGCGCCACAGTTGTTCACAGGAGCTTCATTCTATTTAACATTTTGTTTAATTAGATATTTGTATTGTGGAGATATGCTTTAGGAATATGGATATGTTATATCTATTGTGTTATGTTATACTCCCTCAGTTTCATATTACGTGGAGTTGTTTACTTTCACTACTAGATATAAAGTTTTTTTCTATTGACATGTTAGAAGTCCTACATCGGATATGAAATGGGAACGCGAACTCCTTATACGGACTTGGACAATCCTCACCCTACAAGCTAGCTTTTGGGGTTGAGTTAGGCCCAAGATCAATTCTTTACATGGTATTAGAGCCAGACTCATTTCAATTCTTTGTTCATCGATGTTGGACCCCCAAATTATATTATCCACAATCCAGTTAATAATGTTTGGGCATGCGGGGGAGTGTTAGGAGTCCCACATCGGATATGGAATGGGAACATGGACTCCTTATATGGAATGGGAACATGGACTCTTTATATGGACTTGGACAATCCTCACCCTACAATCTAGCTTTTGAGGTTGAGTTAGGCTCAAGATCAATTATTTACATGATAGTCAGTGAGAAATCTGTGCTATAAAACATGATTTTATCACATCATTCCCACCTAACCAGTTAACTGGAAAAATGCATCGTGGAAAACATGTTTCCATTGAAACGCTGGGAAAATTCGTATTTTTTCCGTATGAAAACTCTACTATTTAGGTTTTTCCCATCGACATTCAGTGAAAAATAGCCACTGAATATTTTTCAGTGGAAAATATAGATTTTTAATAGTGTTTTTACTAAATCTTTTCCAAAGAAATTACATATTTTTATATTTAAAAATAATTAAATTTTATAATTCTTTAATTAAATTTTATAATTTTTTTAATCTTACCAAATAAGAAGTATGCTACACGGGGAACCCTCTTCGTTGAAAAAATATATAATATATATAGAATTAAACTTATTTTTATGTATGTATAATAAATTTCATATTTTGAATACTTTAATTAGTGAAAATTCAGACTTCGCTAATGGATGATGTGTGCGCTAATGCAATGAGTTCTTTCCTTTTATTGTTATCTTTTATTTTCTCTGTGGCAGGTTATACCAGCCAATCTGTCTGATGTCATTCCCAATGCAAGCTTGGAAGCTATTGATTTGATCAAGGTGGTTCTTTGCGATCTTTCCCATAAATGTCAATTTTCTCATGAAACAGACATACTAAACAATTTATGTGCACTCTCATACCACAACAACTCGGTTCATGGGACCCTTTGAGGAGGCCAACTGCTAATCAATGCTTGAAGCACAGATTTTTCCACGTAATATATATATATATATATATATATATATATATATATATATATATATATATATTATTTATCATTTTCTTACTCCAATGAAAATTTGTTAGGGGCATGAATGGTTGGCATCTTTCCATAATGGTTTGAATAAGTTACTGCTTGCTACAAAAATAAAAAGGTTGGTAAGTGGATAGCTGAGCCACTAGAGGATCCACTGCAGCTGATGTAATATCAAGTGACGGTGGTAAGAACTCATAAAATAAAATATTTTTACCATTAGCGTTATCTTCTACGAGTCTATGAATGTAACGATCCACTAGGTCGTTTTTGAGCTTTTTGACTCTTTTTCCTCAAGATCCTTTTCGTAGATTTAAAATGGTATTCTGGAGTTGCGGGGATGGGTAGCGCAGTTTTCGAGGCAATTGAGTGAGTATCGGAGAAGAATTAGTGAAAATGAAAGTTTCTAAGTTAAGAAAATGAGAAGGTTTGACGAAAGTCAAAATCGAGGGTTAATGAGGTTGAATGAGAGTTTCGCCAATTCCGTGAGGTCCGGAATGTGATTTATGACTTAGTCGAGCAGTTGATTCGGGTCCCAGGGGTTCAGGTGTGATTTGGATCATTGGTTGTGAAACTAGTTAAGGTGATGAATTTGAGTTGACCATGATCAACATCGGGTCAATACGATTCATGATCAGTGTTTTGAAAGTTCCAGCAGATTCGTATGATGATTCTGGACTTGTCCGAAAATTTGGGGTCGATTTCGATGAGTTTCGGATGAGAATGGATTGTATGCCGTTTGTATTTCATTTCGATGCCGTTTTGAGCATAAACGGTACTAAATAAAGCAACAACAACAACAACAATAACATATCTAGTGTAATTCCACATAGTGGGGTCTGCGGAGGATAGAGTGTACATGGATCTTACCCCTATCTTGGAAGGTAGGAAGGCTTTTTCCGAAAGACCCTTGAGCAAATAAGCTCTAAATTGTGTTTTGATTGAACCTTTAGATCTGTATCGTGATTTCAGAGCTATATCAACAAGAATCGTCGAATTTCGAGATCGTATGAGTGAGTTATGGCCATTTTACTCCAAAATAATTTTGGTTTTCTGGTGTTAATAAATTGGCCTTTGTGATCACGACACTTGGCGGGTCGCGATCGAGATGAAGTAGATTCGCTTGAATGATGCTTAAAACACAGATCAAATAGTTTTAGTAATTTGAGCATATTTTGAGTCCAGAGCTCGATTTGAGGTGATTTTTACGGCGTTCTTCTCATTTTAAAAATGGAGTAAGTACCTCAACTTTATATTGATGTTTTCCATGATTATTTTCGTTGGTTATCATTTCTATCCGTGTTTGATTTGTAGAAATTGGGGTTTTGAGCCCTAAAGTTGTGAAATGGTAAGATATTGGAATTCGATTTATGGATGGAATTGGATGATTTTTGAGATTTAGGACCTATGAGCTATGTGTTAATCGATTATGTGATAAAATTACAGTTTTGACCTTCTAGGCTCATGATTGGCTTTTGGGTGACTTTTTAATGAAATATAAGTATAACAATATGGGTGTCTACACATTTATTTTTTATGTAGTTTATGTATTTGATAGTTTCAGAGCATTCAGAGGCACTCCAGAAAAGAAAAGCAAAATTTTGAGGTTCGTGACACATTTGCTCGGCATTCGAGGTATGTGTACTTATTTGAGTGATTTCATATATTTTGTGAATATGATTTCTTGGCATGCACATTCATACATATATTTGCTTTTGTCTATTCATTTTGATGAAATTCAGATATTTGAATCGGGTTGCACACCGCAATGGGTATTTGAATCGGATTGCACGTTACAACATGTATTCGGATCGGGTTACATGTTATAATATATATATGGATGAGGTTGCACGTTGCAACAAATATATGCATCGGGTTGCATGCTACAATGAGTATATTGACTTCGCGAGTCCCCTATTGGTTACAAATTCCCAAAGATTAATGAGGAGTGTCGTGTATATACGAGTAGTGGAAATAATTGGGTATTACGTTATCTCATTGCATTGCATCCTTATTTCTTGATTGATTTATGCTTATTTGACCTTACTTGACACATGATATTTCTCTATTTGGTAAATTTGACTAATTGGTGTAAAGTGGACTGTTAAGGTTAAACAAGATAATTTTCTCATAAAATTTGTCACTACTTCTTCATTATCAATCTATGAGATACAATGTGTACACATGGTTTCTTACTCATACTACAATTGTTGCACTCTTTTGTGGCTTAGATTCGATTCCGAGTACGAGCGCACCTCGTGGAGTCCTCTGAATCTGAGTTTGATTGATCTAGAGTTATGGTGAGCTGCCTGGCTATTTCACGACCCACATCTTACTCTATCCATTTTATTTATTATGCCTTTTGCATTTAGACAATATATTTAGTATTCAGCCAGTTTATCTAGTATTCAGACTTGTATGTATTTCATAGTAGCTCTTGTACTTGTGACACCAACCTTGGATGTATTTTCAGCTATTCCATACTTTTCTCTTGATCAACTTATTTGCTAACATATCGATTGGGAACATAGGTGTCATCATGGCTTGCATTTTTGGGTCGTGAAAATTTAGTATCAGAGCATTAGGTTCACCAGTCTTATGAGTACAAGAGTAATATCTAGTAGATTCTTGAGGATCGGTACGATGAGCTTCGTACCTATCTTCGAGAGGCTATAAGACATTTAGAAAACTTCCATTATTTCATTCCTTATCGTGCGTATGTGAATTAGTTTAAGGTCTAAACTTCTTTATTTCAATCTCTCATTGATGGTGAGGACACGTTCTGGGGTTCGTACACGAGTGAATTGATATAACATGATGCTGAGGATGTGTGACCAATTTCAAAATGTAGCTATGACTTGAAGACTCATTTGAGTGGAGTTGTGATTCAAGCTCTCTAGTTCGGTAATATCCCTACGAAATGGGAGTGATTGCGCAAAGGACTGTAAGATTGTCATGTCTTCAATGGTTAGTTGCTCGAAAGTCAAGAAAGTGCATTTAAAGTATAACAAGCATGGTTTACTCAAGGTGTGATTGGAGTGGGTATGCTTCAATGTCACTCAAATTTGTTACGATGATCTTATGACACGAGAGTATAATGGAAAGTCAACAATTCAGTAATAGAAGAGTAACTATGTTGTTATCTGAAGACGAGTGTAAGCTTGGAGGATCAATTTATTTAATGAGAGGATAGTGACCATGTTAAGACTGTGAAGAGAAGTTGAGGATGAATGAAGACATGAAAGGTGATCCTTAGTGAAGAGGTCAAAGGTGGTAGGACTTGTTATGGGGTTCGTATGAAGAGTTTCTTTCTATCCTATAAAGTTGAGGTATACTAAAGAGAATTCGAATAGTTTATGTTTGATGACATAACGATCACAATGGTAAAGTATTCATTTGATGGGAGCATGATGTGTGCTAGGTCTAATATTTCATGGAAGTATGACAAGTTAGGTTAAGTTTTGACAGGATGCCATTGTCTTGGTAGATTAAGAACAAGTGGTTTGGCGAGTCTTTAAGGAAATTCCTTTTGGCTTTAGGTCAAGTGGGGGAATTTACCTATGGCGATTGAATCTTATGGCAGTAGGCAATTGTAATATTCCTTCAACAAAGAGCATATCCGTAGGTTCACTTGATATTTCGAGGTTAGTCATAAAATGGTAATTTTAGGCAAAGAACTTGTTGATCTTGTGAAATATACTACAGTTGTCTGACGTGTAAGGGTGATGACCGATACTAGCATGACGTCTTCTAAAGGTTATGGTGTTAGAAAAGGGATGAACCTACTAGGCTGTCATGGAACGAGGCAACTATTTTTATGAAATGAATGTAAAAGGAACATGAATTGCTCAGTAAAGTTTACTATGTCGCAGGTTACCAGGAGTGTGATGGTCGACTATTGAGGATGGCTTTAGTGATGGATAAGCCTAAAGGATTATGTCTTAAAGAGTTATCGGTTGTTACACCTAATGTTGGAGAATGGATGTGGGCATTGTATATGTTGCCTAGGACTCGACAAGTTTTTATAATTACTAGTGATGTGACTCTGGGGAGTTGACGAAATAAAAGGGATAATCACATGATTTGCTGGGGGCGCTTTGGTTTGGAGAAATTAGTCAAGAGGTGGTTGATTGTGGGAAAACATCGCTTAAGGATCCTCTTGTGAGGTGTCAGTAAATAAGGACATTTAAAGTGGTAGATGTTAACTAATTCAAGTTGTGAAATGCATTCAGAAATTGAAATAAGGATCAATAATACCGGTTGAAACCAAGAGAAGTGAATTCACTATAGTACATTTAAGTATCGATATTTGGTTGGTAAACTCGTAAATCAAGATGGAAGAAGAATTCTTCAGTTAAAGGATCTTTGAAAAGGTACTTGTATGAAGCAATAATGTGAGAATGTAGTAGGAATGTGCATAAATTAATTAAGGATTGCCTAACATATTATGGACCAGTTCAGTGGTGGTTTGGAATATTACATCAACAATAATACATGACATTGTTGGAGTAATCGGGGTTAGTCGGTACTTTCTAGTAGGAAGATTCGCGAAGAAGTGTTCATGTGATGCACTTTATTTAGAGGAACATTCACATTTGAGGTTTGAGTGAGTCAAGAAAAACCTTCAGACGCTCAAGATTGTGGCTTACTACTACCTCTATGATTGACTTAACTATTCTACTAGGTTTGTGATATTGCAATACACCCCTCGAGTGAGTTTGAGTGATTTTCGGTTGACAACTATAGACGTTATTAGATGGAATATGAAAATAAAAAAATAAGGATAAAGACAGTTTTGATCTCAACTAGGAAGATTAAGGTTCATCTTTGGAAAAAGGGATTTGAATCCAAAGCAAATGGATTATTTGAGTCGGTATGGGTTATGATGTCGTTATCTTGCATCACCTAGTTGGGTGTACATTGTTGAGTATGATTGAAGAATGAAGTCTACGAAATTTAATAGCAAGTGCCATGGGGCTTTGCATTTGGTGATTGGTGAGGTGTCAATTTTAGATGACTAGCATGAAAAGATTTAGTAGGAGGTGACTTGCATTGTATAAAGGTGGGTAATCTCTTAAGACCACAACACTGATCGTTTACCAATTTTACAAACGAACACTTGAACTCTCTTAATCAATTAGTGTTACTATAGCAATTCAACAATCAATTATTCCCCATTTTCCCTATAAATTTAGACTAATAGTTAAGCGTTACTTGACAAGTACAATTTTCCATTATATTCTCTATGAGATTCAACCCTAACCTCGTTGGGTGCTATATTTGAATAATGACCACTTTATACCTATTTAAAATGTGTAATTTGGGTGAATCATGAAGTAAAGTGATAGGAAGTTCGGAAGAGGGCACCAAGGTATGATCTATCATCTACGAACTTCTATGAGCTTATGTGAGCATCTAAGGTATGTTTTCGGTAGGAACTCATGGGATAATAATATGAAACTGTGAGTTAAAATTGTAGTAATTGTATAAAACGATTAAGAGTTTTTTTCGTGTGGTATGGAGATCAAGTGGGGTTGAGTAGCGTGTGTAAATCTTGGTTGTTGTTAAAAGAAGGTCAGTGTGAAGTACACCATCAAATTATAGCCTCGGGAGCTCGTCACTCTTTGATTTCTTGACGATAATATTGGTATAACTGTATTATGTTGTTGGGCTACAATTATGTTGATGTTAGCCCCATTTTAACAGGTTAGACATCTATCAGAAATATTCACTCATTATAGTCATTCAAAGATGGATTCGAGGTATGTAAGGCTATCATTTCTTTCGTTGCTTGGACAAGACTCCCGTTTCTTGTTTCTCTCTATGAGCTACGAAGTCTAAAGTTACGAAAAGCGTATCAGTTCCATGTTATATGTTTCATAATTTGAATAAAAGGTACGTCATGTATTTCAATATTAATACTCCATTCAATTGTTCTACTCCTAGAGTCGAGTTTCCAAAGTATCGTTAAAAAGGTCATAGATCACACTTAAGATAAGTGATGTCAAAAGTTTCTAAAGTACTGTTAGAGGGTTATAGATCATGCTTAAGATTAATCATATGGCTAGATTTCAAGTGATAGTTGGTGGATTATAGATCATAAAGTAAGATGAATCATGTTGTCATAGAAGATCATAAAATAGTGTGTAAGATGAATCGTATGGCTAGCTTTTAGGTGATTGTTGGTGGGTTATACATTATAAAGTAAGATGAATCATGTTGACATAAATGATCATAGTATTTCACGAGATTAAGATAATTCAAAGGACTAGAATATAGGTTCAGAAACTACCAAATGAGGAATAAAGAATAGTAAATGCAAATGTCCATATCGTATTCTTCGGCATGAAGTCTAGTCATATGTCTCTTCTTCTATATTAGTTCTAAAGAATGAATATTGTGAGCCTTCTATTCGTGTACATTTTTTGTTTCATGTGATCTTATTCGTATCGTATCAAGCTCTCATATTTGTTTTGCAGAACTCCCCATCTAACAAGAATGTCAGATTCTTCACACGAGAAATCCATGTGTCATTTGTATGTTTAATGAACTACCTCCACAAGTTAACTATTCCATCAGATCTTGTGTATCACCTCTATATGTTAATGAACAAAGGTTCCAAAGATGCTATTTGTATGATTTTATACATGTTAAACAAGAATGGTTATCTGCAATCCTTTATAAGAAATCCATAGTTCATATGTAAAAGGAGACGTGTCTACAAGTTAATGGCTTTAACATATCATGTACAATGAATTTTGAAGATTATTGAGTAGCTTGATATTGTGAAGTAATTGTTTCTCATGTAGATATATGTAGTTACACCCTCAGTGGTTAAATTTACATGTTATGCACGACAAGCCATACTTGGCATAGTATGATAGCGTATGATGTTACGCCACAGGTCGTACACGACATAGGCCGTACTTGGCATACTATATGATTGTGTACGATGATACACCATAGGCCGGATACAACATAGGCCATACTTGGCATATTATTTTAAAGGGTATGTCATTATCCATATGTCATACTTAGCATATTAGTAGATTATGGTTAAAAGGTGAAATGATGTTTGTATGTGATAGCTTTTATGCCTCGCGTAAAAGTGAACCGTAACAATTACGAGTAGGACGGGGCTCTGTCCCTGCAGTATGTCAGCTGTACAGTTCGAGTTATCTTAGAGGTTTCATAGACGTATATGGTCATTTTCAGTTATGTACAGATGTTTTGTTCCAGTATACAGATAGCAGTTCATCAGAGTATTTTGTTATCTCTTTTTTTAGATATCTCCAAATTATGTAATAGTCATATGAGATGTTACTGGTTGGTTTTCTCAGTCAAGTTAAGGCACCGAGTATCGGTCTACCTCAACCGGATTTGGGGTGTGAAATATAATGATGAGTAAGGGATTTCACCCAAAGACTGTTAGGGTTCTGATTGCTGTCCATGCTAAATTTGCAAGTAGATCTTCATTTTCCCGCTTGAAATAACGAATACCCAATCCCCTGAAACTTTAGGAGTGGTGATGCAGTCCCATTTAATGAAATGATGTTTTCGTTTGTCGGTGGAACTCCATAGGAAGTTGTGTTGGTATTGCTCTAAAATGTTCAAAGTTCCTCTAGTAATAGCAATGAATTGAACAATGTAGTGCGGTATGCTATTAAAGGTGAAATTAATTAAAGTTGTGTGTCCCGCAGGTGTAACAAGTTTTGTTTTCCAACCAGCTAGACGACGCAGAAAATTATCAATAAGAAATTGAAATTCCCATTTGGTGGAACGTTGGGTGAACGTTGGGAATCCTAAGTATTTACCAAATGAGGTTCTCGCCTACATGCTAAAAGAGAAAAGAACGAAGTCATTGTTATGGGCTTAGCAGTTTTGGAGAACAACACTTTTGATTTCACAAAAATAATTTTTTGGTCTGAATAGTCGTTACAATTAGATAAAGTGTCGATGATGGTGTGATAACTCCCAGTAGTGACTTTGGATAACAAAATGATGTCATTCGCAAAAAAACTAATGTGATAAAGGAGGGCCAGTGATGGATAGTTTAATGGGAGACCAAAGGCAATTAGCAACAGATGGGTCAATTTGCCTAGATAGATCTTCCATGCATAATAAATAAATAAGGAGAAAGAGGGTCACCTTGGCGTATTTCTCTTGTAGGGAATAAATAACCAGTGTGTGTGCCATTAACCAAGTTAGAAATAATGGATGTGGACACACAAGACATGATTAGTTGAATTAGGGAGTTCGGGAAATTGAAGAAGATAAGAGCATTACGAATGTGACCATTCTAATCGATCAAATGCTTTCCCAATGTCCAGTTTTAAAAGCATGTGAGGAGTTTTGCCTTTCATTTTTGGAAGGATGTTAATGATTTCTTGAAGGAGAATGGCATTATCACACACTCTTTTTTCAAGTTGAAGACTAGTTTGAGTAGGGCCAATCATGTGAGGGAGAATGGGTTTCACACGATTAACACTAGTTTTAGTGATAATTTTGTAAACCACATGCAAAGACCTATTGATCTATATTGAGTTAAGGAGCACACATTTGAACCTTAGGGATCAAACATAGATAAGTGGTATTAATCTCAGGAGGAATTGAGCATTCAGTAAATGCCTTTTTAACTAAAGTGATTACTAAGCTACGCAAAAAAGGCCAATATTGTTGAAAAAAGAATGGATGAAGACCATTTGGTCCTGGCGCTTTAAGAGGCTTGAAGGAGTGGACAATTGTGGTTATTTCAGATTTAGTGAGAGGTACGAGAATATTAGTACGTAACCTTGTTGGTATTGGGTTAATCCGTTAGAGCTTTGCTTAGGTGACATGGGTTTAGAGATAAAGCAATACGTACCTGCTGACATAAATAACCAAGAAGAGAAAATCCCTGCAGCATTGAAATTGACGACAAAAAAGACGAACAAGAAAACACTCTCTTCTCTCTCCTAGGATTTCCATGCAAACCCTAATTCAATCACTAGCCCAGCCGTAATATGGCCAGCCTCCCCCTCTCTCTTCTACATCTCAATTCCCACATTTGATCCAAACGCAATCACTCGTTTCTGACGAGACTAGCCTGAAACCTTCTCTAAACCCTAACCCTACGACAAACTTTGCGCAAAAAGTTGACGAGCAGTAACAACGCTGGTAAGCACCTCAGGCAACTGTGTGATCCTATTCCAATGAAAACAATATAGTAAACTTGCTAGAGAGGAAGATATTAGAAAATTCTGTAGTGTTTTCTTGGTGTGTTGAACAATTGAGCCAAATGCCTCAATTTATAGTGTAAGGAGATGACCCCTCATCTAGCCAACTAATGGCCTTCAATAGTCATGTAATGACACTTATTGAGGGGTTACATTCAGCCAAATAATGGCTGAATTCATGTGCCAAATAATGGAGATTCAATGCTCCAAAACCAACCCAAAAGTCAGAACTTTCCATCTTTCCGTCGCAGCATTCTGCCTCCGAAGCGCCGCGGCTTTGTGAATTAGCGTCGCGGCTCTAGTGGTTGAAGACTCAATTAGTGTCGCGGCGCTACCTGGGAGGCACCGAGGTGCTCCGGCGCCTCGGCTCCGACGGGGCTGCGCCGCGGCCCTTCGCGGCTCCGCGGTGATTTCTGACTCGTTTCATCTTACACTTCATACACTTCTTCCTTCGTTTACCAACATGGAATACTTTGTCATTTGGCCAATAACCGTCCATCATTCTATGTCTCAAACGTATTACTTACGTACCAATCTCTTTCACTAATGAAATTTGTGATACTTGGCACTACGTGTGCACATGTGTGTAAACGACGTTTTTGACGTGCGGGGCCCCAATTATTCGAGTCATAAATAATGGGATAAACTTAATTCCACATTAGTAAATTTCCAACAATCCCCTCCTGAAAGAGATTTTGGCGCACTCACATGGTGCCTTTTCCAATAATCTTTCAGCGGACAAATGTTGCATCAGGAGAGGTAGCTTCAGCTTTGAACCTTCCATATTTGAATACCATCGGACTTACTTACTGTGCGGTGAACGTGATGTCTTGAACCGTCAGTGTTTAGTGTAAGCCAAGTCAACGGTACCAACACAACAACTTCTCTTACTCTTTTCTTCGTAATGTTTTGTCCGTTGTGGCTGTGGAAACTTCTTGGATTCTTAAGTGCGTTCATTTGAGGTGGCCTGTCCTTGCACTTAAATAGGTGGTCTCCTACAAGGTATCCTTCTATACCCCACTTTATAAGTGTTAGGAACAATTAAAAGTTTCCCCAAACCTAACCTCAACTGTTGAGGATCATTAAAGGTTTTGGAAACTTAACATTTACCCACACTGTAGATAGCACTTAACATCTATCGCGGGAATGGCTTTGGATTGATGCTTCATTACAGTAATCACTATCCGAAGTGCTTATACTTCCACTGAAGCATTCAACTGAACCTTTATAGATTAGTTTTCCCATTGAACCTAATTCCTAGGATCTCCAGTCAGTAAGGTTGGGTTACCACCGTATTGGTCCTTATAGCTTGGGTTTTAAGCCCATGCTCCTAGACAGGCAGAACATCTGATTCTTGGGTAAACCCTTTGTCAGTAGGTCCCCTATATTATCCTTTGATTTTATGTAATCAATGGATATTATACCCATGTTGATCAGTTGTCTAACGGTCTTATGCCTCTGTCGAATATGACGACACTTGCCGTTGTACATAGAACCTCGTGTCTTTCCTAGAGCCGACTGACTGTCGCAGTTGATCATTATAGAAGGTACGGATTTGTCCCAATAAGGGACATCCTCTAAGAAGTCGTGAATCCACTCAACTTCTTCTCCTGCTTTGTCTAAAGCGATAAACTCCGATTCCATTGTGGATCGGGCGATGCAAGTTTGCTTAGAGGATTTCCAAGACACAGCCCCACCACCAATTGTAAAAATATACCCACTGGTGGACTTGGTGTTCTCTATATCAGATATCCAGTTTGCATCAATGTACCCCTCTAGTACAACTAGATATCTCAAATAATGCAACCCATAAGTTAGCGTGTGTTTCAGGTATTGTAGTACCCGATTCAATGCCTTCCAATCATCATTACTCGGATTACGAGTAAACCTAGCCAATTTGTTGACTGCATAAGCAATATCAGGTCGGGTGCAGTTTGTTATGTATATCAAACTCCCAATCACCTGTGCATATTGCTCCTGGCATACAGGTGAACCACGATTTTTATCAAGTTTTTTATTTCTATCCAGTGGTGACTTTGTAGGCGAACTGTCAAACATCTCAAACTTTCTCAACACATCATCGATGTAGTGAGACTGAGATAAAACCAGTCCATCAGACGTCTTAGAGATCTTTATCCCTAAGATGACATCTGTGATACCCATATCCTTCAAGTCGAAGCATTGTTTCAACATGTTCTTAGCCTCTAGGATAAAGCTAGGACTGCTCCCTGTGATCAATATGTCATCTACGTACAGGCATATCATGACGAATGAGTCAGAGTTACCTTTCGTGTAGACACATTTGTCACATTCATTAATGGAGACACCCTTCGATAGTAGAGTACTATCAAATTTTTCGTGCCATTGTTTCAGGGCTTATTTCAGCCCGTACAGAGCTTTGACAAGTTAACAGACTTTCTTCTCTTGCCCTGGAACCACATACCCCTCAGGTTGTTCCATATAGATTTCTTCTTCCAAATAACTATTTAGAAAGACTGTCTTGACATCCATTTGATGTATCTCAAGGTCATGTAATGCTGCAATCGCAATGAATACCCGTATGGACGTCATCCGAGACACCAGGGAGTACGTGTCAAAATAGTCAAGGCCTTCCTTCTGCCGATATCCCTTAACTACCAACCTAGCTTTGTACTTATCTATAGACCCATCTGCTTTATACTTCCATTTGAGTATCCATTTACAACCCAACGATTTATTTCCCAGAGGAAGATCAACCAACTTCCAAGTATGGTTATGCAGGATGTAGTCTATTTCACTCCTAATCGCTTATTTCCAGAGAGGTACCTCTGGAGTTGACAATGCTTCAACAATTGTCATTGGTTCGTTATCAACCATATAAGCTACAAAGTCAGGATCGAAGGATTTATCCTTCCTGACCCTTTTACTTCGCCTTGGTCCCATATCTGGAGTCTCCAAGTTCTGAGAATCTAGAACACTAGATTCCGGATATTCAGCCACTTCGAAGTCCACAAGATCTGGGCAGTCAATGACTCCTGGTTCCTGAGAGCTTTGTTCATAACTTCGTTTGCGAGAGGTCATGTCTTTTTCCTTTCTAAGAAAAGTATCCTCAAAGAATTGAGCATTCCTTGATTCTATGACTGTACCCCCGTGGATATCTGGAATATCTGACTTATGCACTAAGAAGCGATAAGCACTACTGTTATTTGCAACCCGATGAAAATACAATCTACAGTCTTAGGCCCAATCTTGACCTGCTTTGGCTTGGGCACTTCGACCTTTGCCAAACAACCCCACACCTTTAAATATTTATAGGTGGGTTTCTTTCCTTTTCATGATTCATATGGAGTTTTGTCCTTACCCTTATGTGGGACTTTGTTAAGAATCGTATTAGCGGTAAGGACAGCTTCTCCCCACATATTTTGGGGAAGACCTGAATTGATGAGCAAGACATTCATCATTTCCTTCAATGTGTGGTTCTTGCGTTCCGCAACACCATTCAACTGAGGTGAGTATGGAGCCGTCGTTTGATGAACAATGCCCGATTCGGCACAATATTCCTTAAACGGCGCTACGTATTCTCCCCCTTTATCGCTACGAATGGATTTAATCTGCATGCTAAGTTGGTTTTCAACTTCTGCTTTGTAACGTCGGAACGTTTCAAAGGCTTTATCTTTACTTTTCAACAAGTAAATGTAACAATACCTTGTGATATCATCAATGAATGTCACAAAGTACTTGTCCCCTCCCCTAGTTTGTGCAAACTTCAAATCACATATATCTAGGGGTGGCTAGTGGGCCAGGCTCGAGACCGGAAGGATCGGGTCGGAGCGGGACGAGAGGAAAGGGCGGGATCGGGATAGGTGGGATTTGCCGAAGTCCCACCCCGATCCCGATTCCGTCAGAATCAGGTCGGGTCGGGATCCAGAGCGGTTCTTTTTTTTTTTGCACTTAATTTAAAAAATAACATATATATAAAAAACTTAATAATTAAACAAGACAAGATAGTGTAATAAAAACATCCGAAGACTATTTTTGTGTCTCTTATATTATTTAATAGACATATGATTTTTTTGTAATACAAATACAATTGTCAAAATTGCAACTTTGTGGTGTTGTTCAAAAGTTGGAAATTACATAGTAAAATTGCAATTAAAAAATTACATTCTGAAAAAAACCTGTTTTAGTTTCTTGATAATTTCCTGTGGTTCTTCGGTTTGAATTGGTATTTGTTGGTCAAATTGCTCCACCTCGCTTCCACCACCTTCGGATAAGATTTCATTGTAGTTTTTGTCTTCTTCTTCATTGATCTCCGATTGACCGCACCTTCTCCGCTCCGCTCGTATCCAATCTCTGAATAATACTACAATCTCTAAGTTTTCTCCGGCTAATGAGTGTCTGCGCTCTCCTATTTGATATCTGCCGGCAGAAAAATGCTTTCAGACGCCGTTGATAACGCTTGAATGTTCAAACCATCTCGGGCCATCATTGAAAGTGTCGAAAAGGTCTTCTCATTCCCCCTCCAGTATTTCAGTAAGTCTTCACGTCCTTCTTCATTGAGAACTGCTTGGTACGGTACAGAACCCTGCAAAACAAAAATATCGAACTTGCTAATTTGGTTAGTAGCGGTACGACCACACATTCTATTTCTGAGGCTTTCAATACTAGCCGCAGAAACAACATGTCTTTTGTGAGGTTGTATTGAAGAAGAAGAAGAAGATGGTATGGAAGCCAGTAGGTTACTAGCATTTTCTTGTTGGTAAAACCTATATATTTTTTTGCATTGGTTTTCTACGCTAGACAACACATCTTCTTTAGTTTGTTCAATAGGTGGTGGGTGATTTGGATTTTTGGGACTTGGAGTTGGTAGTACTTCTATACAATCGTAAATAATTTCAATAAGTGATTTAGTACCGTCTATTTTAATAGTCGGATTTAATACAACACCAATAATATAAATAGTGGGAATAGGAATAAAATATTTTTTTATTTTGATAAACATTTTTATAATAGCTGCCATATAAGCTGGTTTTTCCATATATTCACTAAGTAATAAAAATATTATAGCTATATAAAACAACATAGTTGAAATAGTAGGATAATATATACCGGAAAATTCTTTTGTTGCTTGAAAAAATTTCTCTAAAAATATAATAAGTTCAGAAATTTTTACCCAATCTCTATCTACAACCATATCAGCTGAATTTTGATTATAAGAGTTAAAAATAAAGTTATAGGTTTTCTATAGTCATAAGCAACAAGTAGTTGCTCGTATAAAAAATTTCACCTTGTGGGTACTTTTTCTGGATTTTTCTATAAGGTAGTTGGCAATCGTGACAAGTTTTTTTATATTCTTTTCTTCGTTGTATTCTATTATTTTTTAAAATAAAGTTTATAGCAAATTGTATTTTATTAAGAATATCTTCAAAAAGTGATAGACCATCCTGTACAATTAAGTTATATATATGGCACACACATTTTATATAAAAATGATCTGAAAAAGATGGAGTTAAACTATTTTTTAAAATTGTAATAGTGTAATTGTTAGAAGAAGCGTTATCTAATGTAATAGTCATAATTTTATCAGTTGATAAATATTTTCAGCAATAAAAGTACCCGTGTGCCTATCATCTATATATCTATACGCTAAGATACGTTTTTGCATAGATCATTTATAATCTATCCAATAACAAGTTACCGTTAAATAATCATGGTCGTTAGTACTACGACCTATATCAGAAGTGATAGCCACTTTGCCATTAAAATGATATAATGAATAACGTAAATATTGTTGATATTCATGTGCGAATTTAAATACATCTCTCTTAACAGTTGATCTAGAAAAACCGTTAAAAGCAGGATTATACATATCTCTAATATAATGAATAGAACCGGGAGATGAAGGAAATGAAAAAGGCAAACCCTCAACAACAACTAATTTTGTTATTGCTTCCCTATCTCTATGTTTATTGTATTCAGGGCCTACAATTCCCTCAGTCATAGGGTTAATTTGACCCTGTACTTGGTCCGGGACAGTATCAGTATGTGAACCTTGTCCCGATGGAGCAGACGTTTGCGCACCCAATTTTGAAGCATCGTATTGGGAATACCTAGCTGGATGAGCCCTTGCTACGTATCTCATTAAACCCCAACCCCCCCGGTCCCACCGTGACCTTTTCCAGTTTTAAATTTTAAAACATCTTTACAAATTTTACATCTAGCTACTTGATTCTCTACGTCCCTATAAAAAAATGTCCATGCATCTGATTTTAATGGTCGTTTTGCTGGACCTCGTCACATACTAGGGGGAATATGAGACATTTCAGTTGAAGGTGCACTAGTGGGTGTGTTACCATTTACATTAGTGGGTGTATCATCTAGATCATCGTCTAAATTAAAGTCTTCTTGAGTTTCAGAAAATAGCTCCTCGTCTAAATCTAATGGTATTGTAGGAAAATGTTCAGTATCAACAAAATCATCCTGTGTAGGAATATGATTCTGTCTAGAAATAGGATCCTTGCCCTTGTTGCCCCTACTAGAAGAAGCATGACCCCTACCCGTAAGCATACGTTTAAATCCTTTCATTATAAATTTATAATTATACTAATAAATAATTAAAGTAAATAAAATTAAGTGCGCTAAATAAAATAAACAGACAATAATAATTTAATGAAGGAACGAATGTACCAAACGCCGACGTAACGTCGACGTGTAATCGAGATGTTGAAACTTTTCTCGATGGAAGATCCTCAAGCTAGTTGCCAACTTCACTCCCAAATGAATAAATAAAATTGAATATTTAGTAGATAATGTAGACTTGTAGAGAGAGAGAGATTGAGTATTGAGAGATTAGAGAGATTGTAGGATGATTTGTGAGAAAGATGAAGAGAAAATGAGGTATTTATAGTTGAAAAATTGGGTTAAAGTGTAAATATAATAACTTATGGGTTAAAAATAAATATTAAGGGGGTAGGGGGCGGGATCGGGTCAGGACAGGCGGGATGGGACGGGTCGGGACGAGACCATGTCCCATCCCGGTACGAGTCCCGTTACCGCGATTTTTTTTTAAATAGTCGAGTTCGGGGCGGGACCGCGGCGGTGTCGGGGGGGATCGGGCCAACCCGGCCCACTGGCCAGCCTTACATATATCTGTGTGAATGAGTTCTAGAAGAGCGGTATTCCTTTCGATGAATCGAAAAGGAAGCTTTGTGAGTTTTGTCTCTACGCACACCTCACACTTATGTTGAGGGTTTACGTCGATAGACGGAAACAACTCCAACTTAACCAACCTTTGTATGGACTTGTAGTTAACATGTCCTAATCTATGATGCCATAAATCAGAGGACTCAAGCAAGTAAGAAGAAGCTTCAATATTATTGCTTGCACGTATTACAGACATGACGTTAACTTTGAAGAGGCCTTCACAGACGAAGCCTCTTCATACAAAGGTTCCATTCTTGGTGATTACAAACTTATTGGACTCAAATACTAGCCTAAAACCAGTATTAACCAATCAATGACCTGAAATTAAATTTCTCCTAATCTCAGGGACATGCATCACCTCCTTCAGTGTGAGCTCCTTTCCAGAAATCATCTTCAGGACTACCTTTCCTACCCCCAGCACGTCAGAGAAAGGGCTGTTACCCATGAATAGCTTCTTGTTAATGACTGGTGTTATAAGTGTAGAAGGCATCTCTATTGGAACAGATGTGTTTGGTAGCACCCATGTCCATCCACCATTGCATGGGATTCTTAACAAGGTTTGCTTCAAGCACCATCGCCGAGAACTCCTTAATCATGTCGTCCAGAAGGCTGTCTTTGACGACGTTAGCCTACGCCTTGCCTTTGGCCTTGGCCTTCTCTTGTTGCTCAGTCTTAAGCTTGCGGCAGTCCTTGATCATGTGACCAGGTTTCCCACAGTGGTGACAGTTTCCCTTGAACTTCTCCGCCGCTTGGGTCTTGCCCTCTTTCTGGAACTTGCGCTTCTTGCTTGGGTTCCCTTTGGCCTCAGCCAGATTTGCCTTTGCCTCAGCGGGTTATTTTCCCCTAAGCAAGGCCTTCTTATTATCTTCCTGAATCTGGAGTTTGATAATAAGTTCTTCAAAGGTCATCTCCTTTGTCTTGAGTTTTAAGTAACTCATAAACTCATTCCACGGGGGAGGTAACTTTTCAATCAGTGATGCAACCAAAAACTGCTCATTTGGTTTCATACCTTCCAAATCCAGGTGATGTAGAATCATTTGGAATTCCTGGTCTTGGGACATCACTGTTTTACTGTCCACAATTTGAAATTTCAGGAATTTCCCAATGATGAATTTCTTTGTACTAGCATCTTGTGCGTTGTACTTCTTCTGCAGTTTCTCCCATAACTCTTTGGCGGTGCCTACGGTACAATACAACCTGTAGAGTGGGTCTGACAGGCAATTCAAAATATAGTTCTTACACATGAAATCACTATGACTCCATGCATCAAGAACCATCTGCATGCCATTAATGACATGGATACCTTGGCCCACTTCAACCATTTCAATAGTTGAATGGTCTACTTCATCTCCATCTTGTGGATGATCTTCTATTAGGAAACGAGTCATTCCTATAACAGTCAGATAAAACAGCATCTTCTGTTGCCATCTCTTGAAGTTGGAGCCCATGAACTTTTTTGGGCGTTCATGGTGGAATCCAGAAGGTAGAGGAACTGTAACGTTTTCTTGAGCAACAGGAAAGGCATTGGATGAGCCTTGAGCAACCGTAAAGGCATTGGGTGTGCCTTGAGCAGTGGGGAAGGCATAGGGGTTGCCTTGAGTAGCAGCAACAACAGAATCAGAAGCGAGTTGTTCTCTTCCAGTCATCTTTCTAAGCACTTACAACGATCTTGTCTTAAAATTGCGGGTTACAACAATTGCATGAAACGGGAAGTAAGTAAATATTACAAATTGCTAGAAAGGATAAACTAAAGATTACAACAAAACTGGAATCAAGAACGTAACAAACTGCTTGTGATTTGTTGAGTCGAGTGATGTCACTCTGTCTTTAAGACAAGATTGCCCCGTATATATCCTCTTACGTTGTCGGGCAATAGTCTCCCAAGATACAACAACAACTTAACAAATGAGCAAAGGAAACTCAAGTGTTACTCTTGAAAAACTTTGAGCATAGTAAACTTGCTAGAGAGGAAGAAGAAGATGTCAGAAAATTCTGTAGTGTTTTCTTAGTGTGTTGAACAATTGATCCAAAGGCCTCAATTTATAGTGTAAGGAGATGACCCCTCATCTAGCCAAATAATGGCTGAATTCATGTTCCAAATAATGGAGATTCAATGCTCCAAAACCAGCCCAAAAGTCAGAATTTTCCATCTTTCCGTCGCAGCATTCTGCCTCTGAAGCGCCGCGCTCCAGTGGTTGAAGACCCAATTAGCGCCGCAACACTACCTGGGAGGCACCGCGGTGCTCCGGCGCCTCAGCTCCGACGGGGCTGCGCCGCGGTGATTTTCGACTCGTTTCATCTTACACTTCGTACACTTCTTCCTTCGTTTACCAACGTGTAATACTTTGTCATTTGGCCAATAACCGTCCATCATTCTATGTCTCAAACATATTACTTACGTACCAATATCTCTTTCACTAATGAAATTTACGATACTTTACACTACGTGTGCACGTGTATGAAAACGACATTTCCGACGTGCGGGCCCTAATTGTTCGAGTCATAAATAATGGGATAAACTTAATTCCACATTAGTAAATTTCCAACAAAGTTGACGAGCAGTAACGACGCTGGTAAGCACCTCAGGAAACTGTGTGATCCTATTCCAATGAAAATAATAACTTATGTTGATGGCATCCTAATAGTGAAGTGGACAGATGCTGAAATCAATCGAATGTATGTGCTGGAGAATCTTCAACATGCAATTATTGATAAGTTTTCGCATGGATGGCCTAAACTAGAGGAATTTTGAACAATCATACCGAAACAATGTGGAGTAAAAGGTAAATGCCAAGTTGGCTCTTTTATAAACAAGCATGTGTTACTAAGATTTACGTTGACGGAGGACTTCATTAATGTCATGTCCAAAGGTGATTATTATCTCAAATCTAAATATGGATTCACATACCAAATGAGACCTCTTATTTATGATTCTATGCTCAAAGTGGATGAAGAAAATTTACAAGCAATGGTTTGGATATCCTTTTCAAATTTGTTTCCTACTTTTTTTGTAAAAGAATCACTATTTGTGTTGGCCTCTGCGGTGGGAAAGCCATTACAATTAGACATGACTACCGTTAATAAAACAAGTCCTAGTTGTGCTAGGGTAAATATGCATGTCGATTTACTTACGGATTTGTCTAAGTTTGTCATGATGGAGATAAAGGATGAAAATTCAAAGGAGGTTAGAAGGGTGAAAGTGAAAATTAAGTATGATTTTCTTGCACTGAATCTAAGCTGCAGAGGTCATTCTTGTGATGAATGTCGAGTTTTATATCCTGAGTTGAATAAGTCCACAGAGGTTGAAGTTCTTAATTCTTCTCCTTCAAAGGGAGAGAAGGTGGTAAAATATAGGATAAACATGAGCCTTAGAATTGGTTTCATGGTAGAAGTTTTCCTACTATGAAATTTCTACCTAAAGTCTTATCAAGGGGGAAAATGGTGTAGTATCCAGGTGTTAATCAAGGATGTAACAAGGAGGAAGGATCTCTAGAGCAAGTAAATGTGCAGCATAAGTTTGATCTCGTAGATATTATTGAGGAGAATGAACACAGTGGAATAAATCAGCACAATGGTGAAGTTGGGATAACAAAGGAGAATGAAGGGAACAATGCTGAACAAGGTCAACACAAATCGAAGTTGAGCATAGAAGAGAAAAGAAGGGGAATAATGCTGAGGCATGAGATTCTTCAAACTTTCAGGGGAATCAACATGTGCAACAAACTCATGACACTACAAAAAGGTGGGTGGAGCAAGCTTTTGCTAATAATCAAGGGGCAACTGAACTAGGGGATGTTGGTTCCCACAATAAAACATAGACATGAAAAGTGGAGGAATAAGAGATTGAAGAAGGTGAAATCAATCAGGAGAAATCATATGAGAAGACATCTTGGGTGAAGATGATCAGGAGCAGACCAGCAAGGAGATAGACACAGGTGCAGATGAGGTTGTCAAGAATACTGCTGACAATGCTGATCAGACAGATAAGTCTGATGATTTGAAAACTTCAAAGGGGATTGATGATGATATTATTTATATTATGGATGGAAATGTTGATCAAACAAACAAGTCTAGTGGGCTGCAAGATTCAAAAGAGGTTAATGAGGATGTTGCTGATCGAGCAGAAAAGTCAGAAGATGTACAAGTTTTATAGGAGATGTCAAGTAATGATGAGGAAAATGTTATGGATCAACATGAATTTCATGTTGATACTAAATCTTTAAAGGAGTTGACAAGCACATACAATATTTAAAGGGATCAGAGAAATAGGCTGAGAGGAATGACTCAGCTAGAGATGCAGTGCAAATACACATCCCAAACCAGCAGGAAGAAGAACATATTGTTGATGAGGCTACTGAATCTGAGAAAGTTCAGGAGAAACATGATGGGGTTGTTAATAATGAAGAAACTCTAATAGAACATGAGGTAAGTCAGAAGGGTGTTTCCTCTAGAAATGAAGAGGTTCAATAATGTAAGACAAGTTCTGGAACCACAGTTAATCAGGAAATAAGATTATTTCTAATAAAACAGACTGTGGATCCTAATATTACAACGGGTGCAATGATTACTATAAATACCAATGCAGAAATCAAAGTATGACGGTAGTTAGGAAAAACATACCAAACAAAGTGCTACATGCTACATCAACGGAGGAGAATGTTGGCTAGGTGATAAGGAGGATAAATGAGAAATATTCTGCAGATGAAGGAGAATGTGTATAGGCATGCTGGTGTATCCCGAAAGAACAAATCCAACAATAAAGGTCAGAAGAAGAGTAATAAGAATGGCCCTAATGACAAGAAAATACCCACTAGGGTGTTACTAAAGAGAACTGCTAAATCTAATGTTAAATGACTTCTATATGGAACAATAGATTAGTGAAGACTTAGAAGCACTTTCATAGGCTTTAAATGCTAAACAGACACCATAAATTCTTTTTAATATCTCTCATAGAGCTTTTTCAATAGGCTAGGCATATTTAACAATACAGGTGGAAGTTAAGGATGAATGTAGAAAATGCTAACTGCAATGGCAAGAGTTGGTATTTTGTGATAGATAATATAGAGGTGGAGGTATTAATAGATACAACTAAACAGATTACATTAAAGCTCTTCTTTCAAGAATTGAATTGGCGGATGATTCCAACTCTAGTATATGCTAAATGTAATGATATAGAGAGGCTGAATTTATGGGATAATATTTACCATCTTGGTAACAATATGAATTATCCTTGGATGATTGGAGGAGACTTTAATATAGTGATGAATGAGGAAGGAAAGATAGGTGACATTCCTGTTCAACCTCAATAAGTGAAAGTTTTTGTTTTTTTGTGTTAATTCTTGTGGCCTTGAAGAAGTTAGTTTCAAGGGAAGACCCTTCACATGGTGGAATGGTAGAGCTGCAGAAGACTGTATATTTGAAAGATTGGATAAAATACTGGTGAATAATATTATGTATAATTGGTTTGGAAATATTGAATTTGAACATCTTGTAAGGACTGGTTTTGACCATGCCCTTTTATTATGTACTTATGATGAAGCAACTCAAGATCATATTATGTATTTTAAATTCTTGAATTTTTGGATTGAGCATGAATCCTTTCTAGATACAGTCAGACAAATCTGGTCTAACTGCGAAAAAATGATCATTTCATTAATTTCAAATATAAGTTAAAAAACCTTAAAGGTGTCTTATCGAGATGGAACATGGAAGCTTTTGGCGACATTTTGAAGGAGTTGAACATTAACTTTGAACAGAATTGTATTGCAGAAAGCCCAGGCTGAGATGAAAAAATATTTACACTTTGAAGAAGAGTACTGGAGAAAAAAGACTGGACTGGATTAGGTTGTTTATGGAGATAGAAACACAAGATTATTTTATAATCTAGTGAAAGGAAAAAAGAAAGAAATTGCAGATTAAAAGAATCCAAGACTCAAAAGGGACATGGATTGAAAATGATATCTAATGGCAACAGAAGTTGTGAACTTTTACTTAAAACAGTTCACACAAGAAGACTTTGCTGATAATAGAGATAGTTTGTTGTCACATGTTCCACAGATGATAAATCATGTCAGGAATGAACTACTATGTCAAATACCAAGCTTGGAGGAAGTTAAGACAACTATGTTAAACTTTAATGGTTCCAGTGCCAGTGGGCCTGTTGGCTTTTCAGGATTGTTCTATCAGTCTTTTTGGGAGATCATAGGCACTGATGTATACAACATAGTATTTGAATTCTTTCATAGTCACACTCTTCTCATGTCAGTCACTCATATAAACCTGGTGTTACTTCCAAAGAAGGATATGGTCCAAAGTTACTCAGACTTAAAGCTTAAAAGTCTAAGTAATTTTATTAATAAGGTTCTCTCAAGGGTTGTTCATGACAGATTAAAAACTCTGTTACCAGAGTTGATCTTAGCAAACCAATCAGGATTTGTAAAAGGGAAAAACATCATAGAGAATGTACTGTTGACACAAGAAATTATAACAGATATCTGAAAGAGGGGAAAACCAGCCAATGTGATTATCAAACTAGTTATAGCGAAGACATATGATAGAGCATCATGGGCATATTTAACTAACCTACTTAATAGGATGAGATTTGCAGAGCAGTTCATTGACATGATATTGAGGCTCATTGCAAATAACGGGTATTCCATATTACTTAATGGTTAAGATAAATGTTTATTTCATTCAACTAGGGGTGTTAAACAAGGTGATCCATTATCACCAACATTTTTTATCATATCTGCAGAAGTCATTTATAGAGCATTAAATTCAGTATTTGATAGCAGTAGTTATGTGGGATATGATATGCCAAAATAGATTCACAACATCAATCATCTAGCATATGTAGATGATGGAATAATGTTTGCTTCTATAGAAAAAGAGACATTAAAGACGATCATAAAATCTTGCAGGAGTATGAGACAATATCAGGGCAGATGATCAATAAGGATAAAAGTGCACTTTATATGTATCAAAAGGTGGCATGAAACGTGGTTTGACAGGTGGAACAGATTACAGGTTTCAAAAGGAAACAATTCCCTTTGAAGTACCTAATATGTCCAATTTTCCATTCCAGAAAGAAGAAGATATATTATAATGAGCTCATCAAGAGGTGAAGAACAAGATTCAGGCTAGAAAGGTAAATTTCAATCATATGGAGGAAAAGCGATTCTCATTAATAGTGTCCTTAAAAGTATACCTATTTATATGCTCTCATCAGTAGTGCCTACAAAATATACTATAAGTGAATTGTATACGATATTTGCAAGGTTCTACTGGAGTAACAAGGAAAATGGAGGAAACAAATATTAAGTGTCATGGGAGAAGATCTGTTTGCCAAAAGATGAAGGAGGCTTAGGATTTAGATCATTATATGATGTATCTAAAACTCTATTTGTCAAGCTGTGGTGTATATATAGGAAATAAAACTCTTTATGATCAACTTTCACGTGAAAAACATACCGTGAGATACTCAAACCTACTAAGGTACAGTGGAAATGTGGCTCTTAATAATAGAAAAGATGCTAGAAGTAAGAGATCAGGTGGATCAACTAATTTGGTGGAAACCAAGAAATTGAACATGTGATATTGGGAGGATAATTAGACTAAAGTTGATTCAATCATTTAGATTAGACCATCAGAATTTCATATTAATAACAACATTGAAGAACTGTCATACTTTATGACTTCAAGTGGTTGGAATACTCAGAAAATACAAGCAAAATTACCAGCTGATATCTTGGATCATGTAGAGTATGCACTATGTATATTGAAACAATCAGCAATGTAGAGTCTGCACTGTGTATATTGAAACAATCAGATAAGAAGGATAAACCTTGGTAGATCCTCACCAACACAGATAATTTTACTATAGGAAATGCTTAGAATCTATTAAGGCAAAAAGATCAAACCTTACTTTATTTTTCAAGACTGTGGATGAAGGGAGTCCCCTCCAAAGTATCATTCTTTTTATGGAGGCTGTAGAAGTTCAGGTTACCAGTTGATGATGTGCTGAAGAGAATGAAAATAACCATAACATCAAGGTGTAGACGTTGTGACCTTCCAGGACAGGAAGAAATAGTTCAACATTTGTTTCTAACTAGAGAATTGAAACAACAATATGGCAATACTACACAAGTGCAACAGGGATTATTGGTCCAATGATACAAATTCAACATGCAGTGATGAAATGGTGGGATATGCAATGTGATCCAAAGATAAAGCCAATTCTGTAGGCAGCACCAACTTTTATATGTTGGTAGCTATGAAAGAGAAGGAATTCAATAATGCATGGAGATAATATGAACAAAAAGAAAGTGATATATGAGATCAATTACAATCTTCATAATACGGTAAAAATAATTTATCATTGGTTGAAGAATGTTCCATATAACTGGCCATAGCTAGTGCAGTACATGGAGGGATACAAACCAAAAGTGGGATACAAGATGGTGCAATGGAGATGTCCTTCAACAGGCTGGTTCAAGTGCAATACAAATTTGGCATCAAGGGGCAATTCAAGGATGAGTTCAGCAACATTCTGCATTAGAGTTGACTTGGGAGATCTAATATTTGCAGGTACAAGTAGGCTAGCTGACACTACTAACATTAATGTAGAAGCTTTGGCAATATAAAATGGGATTGAATACTGTGTGTAGAATCAGTAGTTACATGTTGTGATAGAGATATACTCTTTAACCATGGTTAATATAATTTAAGGAGAATGGGAAATACCTTGGAAAGTCAGCATGGAGGTTAACAAGATCAACTACTAAAGGAAGAGGGGCCAAGTATAGTTTACTCACATCCTTAGGGAAGGTAATGCACTTGCAGATTTTTTAGCTAACATAGTTTTTGATTTTGCAGGTACAATCCAGATTCAGAACTTTTAGGAGCTACCAGCTGAGTCAAAAAGAATTCTACATAGTGATAAGGCAATGATGCCTTATTTCAGATACAAAACATACAGAAATAGGGAACCAGGCTGAGGAACACCAGCTACATCAGTAAAAAATTAACCATAAAATAGGTTGATAACACAAATATTAGCCTGTAATAGACAACATGATCAGGACAAGTTAACAGGAAGATATATTAAAAAAGCTGATAAATTATTTGGTTATCTAAGGTTATCCTATCTAATGTATGGTATTAACAGTAATGTTCAACCTATTAGCATGATCTTATTAGGCATCTAAAACAGTCAGTTGAAGGCAAATCATCATATCAAGAATAACTTAGAGTGAATAACTTTCAATGTCACTTAGAGACATAATTTGGAGGCAGAATTCAGAAGCATTACTCAACATCAAAAGAAAGTGCATCCTTACTTTTTCTTAAATATATTTCGTCGGGAATTTATTCCATAGCACCTAGTGAGATCCCTAATGTGACTAATAATGGAATCAATCCAAAGCAGAAGATTTGTTGAAGTGCTGAAATTAGTTGTTGAAAATTCTGCTTCTTAGACATTACCTATATTTCAGGTTTCATGTCATAGGATAGTTTTCTTTTATTATTTCCTTATTTTCTTATGTAAATACTTATATTTTTTTGCAATAAAATACCAACAACAACTTGCTAGTTGGTTTAGCTTAAAAAAGATGACAAAAATGACTTCCATTTTTATGACTTTTTTTTGTCAAAACAATAATAATTTTATTTAATCAAGTGAAACATATACATCTGCTAGTTCATTGTACTCTAGAACTAGACCTCAAAATCAAGCTCTATATTCTAGCTATACAAAGTATCAAAATTGCAACTAACTTATACTGGATATCTGTTTAATTGTGCTAACATTTGCTTCCATTTGGGATGTTGGTTTCCTCTCAGGTGCAGTTGCCTCACAATTTCCCTTATCCTATCCTGACTTGATCTCTTTGTGCCTTGAAATTTCCTAGCATTGCCTTCATCCAAAATATGGTAAACTACTGCTATAAACAAGAACTTCAATATGCCTACTCGAGCTCTGTTGCCCTTCACTCTTTGTGATATCCAATTGACTTCTTGCATCCAACTTTGTACTTGCCTATTTTCACCCATTTAGACAAAGAGTTTCCCCAGATATATCAAGAGTACACACTGTCAAAAAATAAGTATGGTAAACCTAGAGTACACACAGTCAAAGAATAAGTGTGGCAATACTTCTTTATCCCTTGATTCAGAGAGAACACAACCTTTTTGTCACGACCTCTTTTAGGAATCGTAGTGGCACCTACACATTTCCCACCGGTAGGTGAACCACTCCCCAATTAACCAACACAAACATAAATAAGGAATGTGGACTAACAAAATACTTAATAAATCTCTCTATCATAATATAAAAGTGGAAATAGTCTGATAGTCAAAATATGACCCCCAAGAATCTGGTCAATAATACAAGAGCTAACTGTCAAATACATAAGCCAAATGGAAAGGAACATAGTCTAATAGTCTAAACATGTCTCTCGAATAAAAGCAAAAGACAGAGAAAGATAAAATCCTCCAAGGGTATGCTAGAAGAAAGCATCCTCACCCTGAAGTCTAGAGATCCAATCGGCTCAGACTCACACCCAAGGTCTCAAACTAGAGGAAGGCGTTGTATCTTCATCCAAAAAGAATGCAGCAAGTGTAGCATCAATACACAACGTACCCCCGTAGGTATCATAGGCCGACAACGATGGAATATATGTAAATAGAGAAAAATATCAAGTTGACACTCAATAATCTTATACTAAATAATTCAGTAAGTAATAGAAGTCACATTGTCCACATACTAGTTCATGAATCAAACAAGTCACACTGTCCATACAACGGTTCATAAATCATGTAAGCCACCATAATTACAGAATAATTCCATAACCGATAGTCTAAGTATCAGGTGATCAATTAACGATGCTCAACCATAAAAAATATATCCAAGTCTCATTAACTATTCCAACCACTTACCAATCAATAGGTAAACAATGAAATAATATGTGTATGATATGAATGTAATGCATATGCCAGATATCTTTTATCTTGAGTGTACATATTTTCAAATTCTATGAACCACACACCCATTGGGGATCCACACAGTCCATATACTCATCCAGAATTTCTCAACGGATCCCCCGCATATATTCATCATCTCAATGTTGCCAACAATCTCATAAGTATTCTTATATTCTCGGTCTCTTGGACCCACAACATTGTCATACCACTCTCATATCAACATCATCAAAACCATGAGTGTATGAATGCAAATAAAAATATAAGGCATGTAATCAGAATGTATGAGATGCAACCAAGTATAAGAGATGAATATCACATGCTTTCAGGAAGTCAATATCACATAATCCAAGTACAATCAGGATATCATATCGAAAGCAATATGATGAATAAACACAACAATAGCAAACATGGAGGCGAGCCCACATAATGGCGACAAGCCCAATCAACAACAGTCGAAATCCGCTAAGGTTAATTCTCTAAATCACCCATCATCATAGTTCAATATTGGTACCATATCAAGTGTTCATCACAACCGCTAAGGTGGGACCCCCAAACATGCCTAATACCCCTCAACATTTATAACTAATTACATAATTTTATCAAAGTCTATAAAGAGAAACCATAGCGTACCTCAAAGCCGAGCAGGAGCCATAAACAGTCAACGCTCTATGCACGCCTTACCCTTTCGAAATGCCTCGTAGTAATCGTAGTCTAACATGCGTAGATTCTACATTAATATTAAGCTAAAACAGATACAAGGACTTAGTCCTTAAAAATACAAAAGATGCCTAAATCCAACCCCGGGCCCATGATGCCAAAATCTAAGTTTTATTATTCACAAAGCATCATTACATACTAAATAGTCACATCCTTGAATTAATATGAAATCTAAGCTCAATTGGATATTTAATTGCACAAAATTTCTAATTTTAAACCCTAAAATTTCTCCCAAATTGAAAAGGGTTTTCATTATCAAATTAAGCACTACAATATGATCATCTACCATTAATCAATACTTATTCACAATATCAAGATAATCTAATTCATATTACACCGTTAAATTAAGGTTTCATTCCCTCTTAATGGGACGGAAACTCACAACTACTCAAGGCCTGCATCTGCGAGCCAACCTCTGCAGAGACGGGCATGCAGAAGCGACCAAATAGCCGTTGGTGCGACACACCAGAACAAACAATAAGAGAATTTATCTAATCTTCCACCAACCACCCGAAACACTCCCGAGAACTCCTGAATACAAACCAAATATGCTACCCTAAGGTAAAGAATGTTACAAAATTGTTTATCCCCTCAGATTTCTTATATAATCGAGCTAAGATATACTTTTCTAAAGAATCGCCAAAAATATCCAAATACCATACTTTTCTAAAGAACCTGAATGACCCCCACGGTCAGAATACTGAGACTGAGAACCTCTAGAAGACTGGCCCCCACTGTAACCACTCTACCCCGCAGAAGCACCATCTGTAATCTAAAGGGATGTTTGAACTGGTCGACTAGGATGCAAATGCTGGACTCTACCCTACTGTCCATAACCACGAGAAATAGACTAATTGTACTGTCCATATCATCTCGCCCTCTTGTCGAGCTCCTGTCCGGGCAACTTGCCCCTCATAGACTCAACCATCCTTGCATGCTCTGCCACTGATTCAAAAGAAGCCCCAGAGGCCACGAACTGCAACGTAGCCAACTGAAGGGGAATACTCAATCCTCTCACAAAACATCTGACTCTCTTCATCTCTGCAGGTAGCAACGGTGTTGCATAGTGCGACAAAGCATGGAAGTGAGTCTCGTAATCAACAACTACCGAACCCCTCTACTCCAACCTCTTGAACTCATCATGCTTGCTTAGATGCAAGCTCAGAGACACATACCTCTCTTAAAAGATCCGATAAAACCTGACCCAAGACAGTGGAGGCAACCCCACTGGTCGATAATCTACATAAGCTCTCCACTATTGCTTGCATCTCTCATGAGCTAAAGAGCAATAAAACAAACTCCGTGCGACTCGATGATACCCAAGGTATGTAACCTCTCATGGCAGATCACAATAAACATATCCTTCTCAAGCTGACCAAAAAATACGGGAGGCTTCATGTTGGAAAAGTTCTCCCATATCTTCCACTCATCGCGGATCATATCAGTCCCTGCAATTGGCCAGGGACTAAACTCGGGTGCCGGAACCTCTTCAATACGGGGCGCTGACATATTAGTTATTTCAATCTTTTAAAATAATTTGGTCATCCTATATTCGCATTACTAATTATGAAAATGAGGTTTTGCATTTATCTGATTTGCGATTTGAAAATGACTTCCAAAAATAACTTCTTTTCATTACATACAACTTACTTTTCTCCTTTACTTTTGCAAGAATCTTTTTATGTTGTCAAAATTCATCTTTTAATCTACTACTTGCAACATCCTTTTAACTTTATACTTTTAAACATGAATTTCCCCTTATCATAATAATTAACCTGAGTTTGACCGGATAACCGCAAGTTAGCAGATCTTAAAGGGTGTCTAACCCCTTCCCTTTAGGATAATAGAGAAGTCGTACCTAGAATCTCATAGTTTAGCAGACCATTAATCGGAGTTTATTTTGTAGCATTTTTATGTTAACATTTAGGTTCCCTAATTCATCGTAGAATAATTAGGTGGCGACTCCTTAATAGCTTATTAATTCAGGAAACTCTCAATATGTTGCGACCGTGTCGGATTCCCCTCCTTCGTGGATAGGGCAGTCAAAAATGGGTGCGACAAACCGGAGTAGCTATAAATCCAGGTTGATCCTGGGCTGGCCCCTACTCCTCATCAAACTTCTCATTCTAACGCTCAACATATAGCTTGGGGGACTCTGATCTAGAACGAGCTTGACCGGCTCTCTATGCTTCACCCATCACCGGTGCATCTCATCGGGCTCTACCTCAGCCCCTACCAAGACCTCTACCGCGATCGTGCATTGCATGTGCCTTCTCTTTCACTGCATGAGCATGAATCCTCACCATCTGTGAGAGAATATGAAACACAGGTCAGCTACCAATTTGATTAATCTTAGCCCAAAAGGAATGAAGAAAGCGAAGTTTCCTAAATATCACATACCCTCTCGAAGATAAGTACGGACGTCTCGACACCGATCCGCAAGACTCTACTAGACATTGCTCTTGTATTTAAGTTTATTTAACCTAAAGCTCTGATACCAACTTTGTCACGACACCTTTTAAGAATTGTGGTGACACTTACACATTTCCCATCGGTAGGTGAACCACTCCCCAATTAACAACCACAAACATAAATAAGGAATGCATAATAACAAAATACTTAATAAATCTGTCTATCATAATATAAAAGCGGAAATAGTCTGATAGTCAATAATTCGACCCCCAAGAATCTGGTCAATAATACAAGAGCTCTAACTGTCAAATACATAAGCCAAATGAAAAGAAACATAGTCTAATAGTCTGAACATGTCTCTCGAATAAAAATATAAGACAGAGAAAGATAGAATCCTCCAAGGGTATGTTGAAAGGAAGCATCCACCCTGAAGTCTAGAGATCCACCGGCTCAGACTCACACCCGAGGTCCTGAACTGGAGGAAGGTGTTGTATCTTCATCAAAAAAGAATGCAACAAGTGTAGCATGAGTACACAATGTACCCCCGTAGGCATCATAGGCCGACAACAATGGATAATACGTAAATAAAGATAAATATCAAGTTGACACTGAAATAATTCAATACTAAACAATTCAGTAAGCCATATAAGTCACTTTGTCCACATAATAGTTCATGAATCAAACAAGTCACTTTGTCCATATAAGTCACCACAATTATAGAAGAATTCCATAACCAATAGTACAAGTATCAATTAACGATGCTCAACCATCAAGAATATATCCAAGTCTCATTAACCATTCCAATGCAATATATATGTCATGTACCTTTCATCTCGAGTATACATGCGTTCAAATTCTATGAACTGCACATCTATATGGAACCCGCAAAGTCCATATAATCATTTGGAATTTCTCAACGGATCCTAGCTCTTGGTTGTAACAATATATGTTGCAAGTGTGCAACCTGGCCCTTCGCGTATAATCATCATCTCAATGTTGCCAACAATCTCATAAGTATTCTTATCTTTCCGGTATTTTAGACCCACAACATTGTCATACCACTCTCATATCAACATCATCAAAACCATGAGTGTATGAATGCAAATCACAATACAAGACATGGAATCATAATGTATAAGATGCAACCAAGTATAAGAGATGAATATCACATGCTTTTAGGAGGTCAATATCACGTAATACTAGTACAATCAGGATATCATATCTAAATCAATAGGATGAATAAACACAACAATAGCAAACATGGAGGCGAGCCCACATAATAGCGACAAGCCCAATCAACAACAGTCGGAATCCGCTTAAGGCTAATTCTCTAAATCACCCATCATCATAGTTCAATACTGGTACCCTATCGAGCGTTCATCACAACCGCTAAGGTGGGACCCCAAACACGCCCAATACCCCTCGGTATTTATAACTAATTACGTACTTTTATGGAAGTCTATAAAGAGAAACCATAGCGTACCTCAAAGCTGAGCAGGAGCCACGAACAGTCAACGCTCTATGCACGCCTTACCCTTTCGAAATGCCTCGTAGTAATCGTAGTCTAACATGCGTAGATTCTACATTAATATTAAGCTAAAACACATACAAGGACTTAGTCCTTAAACATACAAAAGACGCCTAAATCCAACCCCGGGACCATGGTGCCAAAATCTAAGTTTTATTATTCACAAAGCATCATTACATACTAAATAGTCACACCCTTGAATTAATATGAAATATAAGCTCAATTGGCTACTTAATTGCAAGATTGGACAAAATCTCCAATTCTAAACCTTAGAATTTCTCCCAAATTTAAAAGGGTTTTCATTATCAAATTAAACACTACAACATGATCATCTACCATTAATCGATACTTATTTACAATAGCAAGATAATCTAATTCATATTACACCCTTAAATCAAGGTTTCATCCCCTCTAATTCATCTACGGGAAGAGTAATATATTCAAACAAGGGTCTTTAGCTAAAAAAATATGAAGGGTCGTTACACTTTTGTAACATGAATACCCCATTTCTCCAATCTATCAATAGTAGCAACCTTTAGGTACATTGCTAGCCTTGTCTGAAATTGATATCTTGGTAAGGACCTTGAACCAAAGACAGTACACATCCAACCAACTATGGGAATCTGAGGAGTCATAACTAAGTATGCTTGTTTAATGCTAAATTTCCACATCTGCAATAGTTCATGAGTTCTGTCCGTATATTTCTGCTCCTAAACAATTTCCTAGCATCAAATATTTTTCTAACAAGCCAACTAGCTTGTTTAGGGGTGCCCATATCAAGCAACAACTGTCTTTTAATATATAAGCTATGCACCCACTAGATCCCAAATGTATCATTTTTCTCAACAAGTGCCCACAACAACTTACACAGAGCTGCTTTGTTCCATTTATAGACCTCAATAATGTTAAGTCCACATGCAGACCTAGGTAAACAGAGAGTATGGGGCTACCAATGCTTTCTTGGATATTTCAGCACTTCCAATCAACAAGAATGTTCTACATAAGCTTGTAATCAATTTAGTGATCTTCTTAGGGAGCAAAAATACTTGAGTCCAATATGTGTACATTTCAAACAAAACACTCTTACTGTGTTGGAGTCTACCACTATAGGATAGGAACTTACTGGTCCAACACTTGATTCTAGTTTTCATCATCTCCGTCAGAGGCATACATTGCTGAATACTGAGTGTATTTGATGATAGAGGGACCCCCAAGTATCTGAAAGGCATCTCTCCTATGAAAAATGCATCTTTTTCTAAAACGTGTTCTTTAAAAGTTTTGTCCACCCCAGTCATATATATTCAACATCTGGTCTGGATAGTATTCTCTCTATCTCTACCCTTTATGTCTCAGATACCAAACTTAGGCTGATGATCTAAAGGGAATAACAGACAGGGAAGGAAACGGTATATAAGGTATTGAAGAACTAAAAGATAATTGAAATATGCAGAAAGTAAATAAAGACTAACTTACAATTTAAGGTTCCAGATATGGAAACCATAAATCAAAGGTTCTGCAGGAATTTAAATCAAATAGGCGGTTGAACCGGCCAAGTATTTAATGCATGAATTTAAAGAATGTAAAAGCATGAAGTATTTAAAATATTAGGAGGTAGTACCGTCCATTATCATATTCATTTAAAATATTGGAATTTACAAAGTATTTTATCAAGGAGATATACCTTGGAATTTCTAAGCTATTTTGGAGCATATGATATGAGTCATATGAACTGAATCATATGAGTGGTATTAGGTATTTTAATCTAACCTAAAGGGGATTTTCTTTAGATCTCTCACTTCTCTCTAGTTTAGAAAAGACAAAGACTTATGAAAAATGAACTTCTCTAACTAAAGGAGAGGGAGTCTCCTTTTATAGGAGATTTACATGGCATTTTCATAAATAAAAGGGAATCTAACTATTTATCTAAGTGGAGAATAACTATTCATCCGAGTGGAGAATGATTATTCATCCTTTTGGCATTTTCTTGAATTATTGCTGGAATCTTTTCTTTTTGAAAGTAGCTTTTTCGGGCACTTTCTTTTGTTGGAATTTTATCTGAACTCTACTCCGGGTATTTTGAATTCTTTTGGCAACTTTCTTCAGAATCCACTGTTTCTAAAAATCGGACTGTCTTCATTATGAATTTCTGGTTCATCTTCTGATGATGAAGAGCCTTGTTTTGATGAAGAACGGTGCAAACTTCAGAATTATGACTTGCATTTCTTCTGAATTTTTGGCCGCTGCAAGCATTGAGACCATCTGGGATTTCCGTGAAAGGAACTGGGTGTGCTCCGGTGTTTGTAGTGGTGCCTGTACCGGAATGGATTTTCGGGCATTTAACCATTCCTGGACCTTTTGTGGTGTGAGACTTAATGGTATTTTAAAGCTGTCCCACCATCTGGTTTTGAATCTTTTTCGGATCGTTGGAATTTTATTATCTGAATAATCTACGAACCATGTAAATACCCATGGTAAATGGAATTTGGTGTGAAAAATGTGTAGTGGCACAAATCATTTTTCTTCCTCAGAGGGTTTATATTGGGATTTAAAGAGGCTGAAAGATTTAGTGACTTGGGGTTTTTGTATTTCTAGGGTGGATCTGAATTGCTCCCACCATGAATTCCACCATGTTGGAAATTGTGATGGATTACATGAGGTATCAAAATGGAAAAGCCAAGTGTGGCTTCGCTTACTATTTTGAATGAAAAAGGAATTGAACCAAGCTTGTTGGTAATTCCAGTAATTAAATGGAATATCAAAAAATGGTTCATTTTTATGGGTATCTGGAAAATTTAGGAGTTGAGACAGTTCATTCCTCCAATCGTTTGGAGCAATTACATTAAGCATTTTGCAAATGAAATAAGAGGGAACTAGGTTATTTTTATAATAATTATTTTTTACTGTTGTTGATCCTGATATTTCAAGGATAGCCTGATAAAAATATGGGATTTTTAAAATATCCCATGATTTGTAAAATCATTCTGGTCCAAAATAATTTTGCAATGCTAAAAAAGGGTCTTCATTAAAAAATTCTTTTAGAGTGACAATATTTTGAAAGAAACGGTTTTATGAAAAATTCAGGAGCAGATTTTTTTGGGACTTGTGGTACCACAAGTTGGTTTTTCGAAAATTATTTTTGAGAAAGGGTTTTTGAAAATTCTTCTTTCTCATTTTGAGTTTTTGAAAATTGTTTTTGAGAAAGGGTTTTTGAAGATTCTCCTTTCTAGGTTTTCGTAAAATTTTGAGAGGTTTTTTCCTCTCCTGAGCTTTGAGCAACTTCTTGTTTGGAATTTTGAAGTTGTATCAATGTTTGTTGTAGTTCTAGAGATTTCGCAAGGAGTTGTAGAAGATTCTCAGCAGTTATCTCCTGTGCTGGTGTTTTTTGCACAGATGTTGCGGTATTTTCATTTTCTTCTTTCATCACTGCATCATACCATGTCAGGTGTTTTTCAGTGGGAGATTTGGCAGAAAATTTTTCTTTTTCTTCTTTTATTGGTTTGGTGTTTGTGGGTTTCTTGGGGGCCATGGAATTTATTTGTTGTTGTGGTGCAACAACTGGTGTATTTATTGTTGGAGGTATCTCATCTTTTCTCTTTTGGAGCAAGGCTCCACACATTGCGTGGACACAGTATTGCCCCAATTCTTTCCCTGTTTGTTATCCCCTTTAGATCATCGGCCTAAGTTTGGTATCAAAGCCATAAAAGGTAGAGATAGAGAGAGTATTATCCAGACCAGATGTTGAATCCTTTTTTAAGGTTCGGGGTCTTCCGAGGTTTTGTGCTTAGGATAGTCCGGGGTCGGTAAGTCCTCAACTAACCCAGACAGTTATACCCTAGGGAAGGCCTTTGATTGTAGGAAGAGTCCGAGTGCTCCGTAGGAGTTTCATAACATGGATCCGTTTCTCAACAAATCTACTTCTTGTGATTTTGGTTCATCTTCTTCCATGGATTCAAAGAAGATAATAAACACCGAAGAAATCTTGATACAAGATTTTGAAAAATCTATTGAGAATTGGGAAATACCCAGAGTAAATCGAGATCAGATTTACAAAAATTTCAAATATCAGTTATTCAAAACCGATTTCATTATCAAAATTAAGGAAAGAGATATCCAATTATCTCAACCTTTTGAAACAATCCAATTACTTTTCTCAAAAATCCTTGAAGAAACTTAGAGAATGGAATTACAAATATATACATATTGGATTAGTCCAAGTAGGGATAAAACTCCTCACGAAGGAAGGATTAAACACATCAATCCTTGCTATCTTACGTGATGCCACATTCACAAATTTTGAAGATTCCCTATTGAGTTCTGTTGAGTCTAGTCTCTGCACAGGACCAATATCTTTTGACTGTTACCCAAATTTCTCAGTTTCTTTAAATGACAAAAATATCCAAAAATCCTTTGTCTTACAAATCAAGACACACAATTGCCAAATGCTTGAAGGATCGATTCCTGTAGCTATAATTTTTAGAATCCATTACAAAGCTATGACTTCAGCTTTTGCTACAAAAGTCAGATACCATAGTAAGAAAGGCGAAACCCTTCTTTTACAAACAGATCTTTCCAGATCTAACACCGTCATACCGAGACCTATTAGATGGAAGGATATTACCCTACCGGACGAATGAATCTTAGAAGGTGTTGTTAAACCTGAACCTCTAGAGACTTCCCAACCAAATACTCATCTCAGAGAAATAACCCAATACCATGATGGTAGAGTCAGTGTATCGTTCCATAGAAAATCTACGAGTAGTAGATACGATGATTCTAGTTCCGTAGAAACCCTTGACTTAGGAAGAGTCTCACAGATTCCCTCAGTCATAAATACTCCTTACAAAATAAAACCGAGACATTCTACGTCAGATTTACCCAATCTAAGAAACGTAGATTACTCCAACGAAATACCAAGACCCGTATATGAAAATTCCAATGTTAGAGAAAAATAGAGGACCAGGAACCTACTAGCCTGACTTTTTCCTCGATTACAGAAAATATAGTAAACGAAATTGGTGTTTTAGAAAAAGAATTCAAAATAGATAAGAAATTCCTATAAAATAGTTTTTATGAAAAATACAACCTAGAAAAACGAATTTGGTTCTTCAAAACCTTTTCAAAAACTAGGACGTAATACAGGAAAAATTCTACGAGTTTGTTAATGAACATAGGATAAACATCATTTTCTTTGACTGATTCGATTATTATTCCTCCGAAAATTCCATTGATTATCCCTTTTCCAGTACGGTAAATTCCGTTACAACTAGGAACAAATCGTCGGAGTGGAAAACCCTAGCTGATTCTAGGAAAGTCCAGTCCAACCACCCTCCTCTACAAGGTATTAAGCTAAACATTCATGGTTGCTTTGTAGACGCGATTCCTCTTAAGAATCCAGCAGAGGATGAAAAAACAAATACCAAGAATATCCTCGCACAAAATAATTTCACCAATATCAGTTTGAATACCCTAGGAAAACAACTCGATAGGGTAGAAAAACATATAAAAACCAACCCTTTAGTCACCATAGATTCCACAGGAACGACTAAGGATATGAAATTGAAAAGTCAAAGCCATATCTTTAAACCCTTTCAGGTGTCCAAAGATGGTGTAAAGAATATCCAGCAAAACAAGTCTGAATTTATTCAGGCTATTCAGGATTAATTGAGTAGAATTGGGACATCCAACAGTTCTAATACAGAACACGTTGTTCCGAAAACTCCACAATCGTCCGATAAAATCACTTCTCTAACACATGACTCCGACGACAGTGATACTCTAGAACAATTCCAAAACAAAAAAACCTTTGATAAACATATGGATTGGCAAAAACCAATACAACAGGTATAACAACAGCAATTACAGATTATTCCTGCCCCAAATTTAGGAATAGTCAAACCCTTTGCTCAATCCCTTTTCAATGCCTCTTCCATTTATGATTGGAACATAGATGGGATGACCAAATACAATATTCTCAATTTTCTCCAACAAATGACCATGGCTGCAAATGCCTACAAAATCCAAAATGGTACACAAGACAAGACCATTGCAGAACTGCTCATTGCAGGATTCTCTGGTCAATTAAAAGGTTGGTGGGATAATTATCTCACTGATCAACAAAAGGAAGATATCATCAATTCCATCAAAACTGATGAAGAAGAAATTCCTATCCTCGATGATCAGGGTGAACCTCTACAAGATGCCGTAGCAACCTTGATTCTCACAATCTCTTTAAACTTCATAGGAGATTTTTCACATTTGAAAGATAAAAATGCCGAGTTACTTTCCAACCTCAGATGCAAAAAACTCAGTGATTTCCAATAGTACAAAAATACCTTCTTAACCAGAGTTATGCTCAGGGAAGATTCCAACCAACCATTTTGGAAACAGAAATTTTTGGCCGGACTACTACCCTTTTAGGAGAAAAAATTAGGAACAAAATCAAAGAGAATTGTGGTAAACAGATTATACCTTACAGTGAGTTTACATACGGACAGCTTGTCAATATAACTCAACATGAAGGTCTAAAAATCTGTCAAGACCTAAAATTACAAAAACAACTCAAATTGGAGCTAAATAGAACTAAGTGCGAACTTGGAACTTTTTGCAAACAGTTTGATACGAAATTCTCAAAACTCTCTTCTAGTTGTACAGGAAACTGTAGTAAGACTCATAAATCTCTTAAGAGTACTTCAAGAGGTTACAAATGGAGAGATTTCAGCAAGATCAACGAAGAGTATTACAAAAACCCCTACAAAAATACTCATCATTCCAAAAAACCAAATCCCAAAAAAGTTGATTTCAAATACAAGGACATTATGTGTTACAAATGCCACAAAAAAGGCCATACATCAAAATACTGCAAAATGAATAAGAAATTACAAGAATTGAAACTCGACGATGAAGTGACCCAAAAAATCTTCAATCTTCTCATTGATTCCTCCGATTCAAATGCCGAGCCGGAACCCGATAAATTTTCTCTGTCTTCCGAAGACAACAAAGCTCTTCAAATAGATGAATGCTCACAAGCAGTTCTTCTGAAAATCCTGATAAGGGTAAGGGAAAACTTATTTGTGTTTTAACTAAGGATCAAGAATTCATGTTAGATATGGTTAAGAACATTGATATAGAACACCAAAAGGATTATCTGAATAAACTCCTCAAATCCTTTACAGACGAGAAAAAAGATTTCAAAAATACGATTTTGCCAAATACCTCCAAAAATACCTACGACTTGACCAAAATACTAAAAAGGGGTAAAGGGATGAAAGAATCCAAAGAAACCTCAGTTCTAGAACTCCAGAGGGAGGTGAAACAAATCAAAGTAGAGATCAAGGCTCTACGATAAAAACAAGAACAAGACTCTCTTCTACTAAAACAGTCCTTTCAAAAACCCAGGATAATTCTGAATCCAATTCTGAGTCCGACAACTCCGACTCTGAAAATCCAGAAGAACCTCCTGACAACCCTTTTTTTGAAGAAGTCCCACAAGAATTCCTTGTTGTCTTAATACAGATCACGTCCAAGAAATACCTCGTTCAGATAACCCTTAAATTCTCAAGCAATTTTAGAATTACTACTATTTGTCTTTTTGACACTCGTGCAGATCTGAAATGCATAAAAACAGGTCTAATACCTAATAAATTTTATGAAAATACCTAGGAAACTCTAGCGGCGGCTAATAACACAAAGCTAGAAATCAATTCCCAAACCAGTGCGTCAGTTATTATCAATGGAGTTTCTATAGCAACATCGTTTGTCTTAGTAAAAGACATTCACAACTCTGTTATCTTAGGAACATCGTTTATAAATCTTATTACCCCTTATAAGGTTGATAATGATTTCATCTCTTTTGATTATTATAATAAGAGTTTAAAATTCCATTTTCTGACAAAACCAAAAGCTAGAGACCTCAATCTGATAAAAACTTATTCTTGTCATCTAGGCGAATTAAGGAATAGTTTTTTAGATCAGAATTCTGAGAGTCCCCTAGAAACTATAATACCCCTTCCATCAAATTAATTGATTCCTTTGCATACACAAAAAATTTTAAGCATACTTTACAATATCAAAAATATTTTCAAAATATTACATTAAAAATATTTTCTGCAAATTGATTCCTGACATTTTTTACTTTAAAAATCTTTTAACCAGTGGTTTACTCAAAAACATGAGAGAAAACTCATAAATTTCTAATACTAGTTACAACGCAGAAATGTCCTATCACTGTCCCTTGCCCCACTATCTGGGCTACAAAGAAAAAGTATCCAGGAAGAACATGTGGAAATCCGGGCAATACATATATATATAGAGAGAGAGAGAACTTTTCCCCATGTTAGTATGCAACCCTGACACTTCAGACAAATGAGTGAAAGCCTTCATCATCAACTAGATTGAGCTCTTATCAGCCCTACAACACATTAGCAGGTCATCTATAAAGAAAATATGGACCACTCTCATCTTCTTACAACTTGGTCGATAATTGAAATTAGAAATGTGTCTCAACGGTTTAAGTGATCTGTTTAAATATTCCATAGCTAGAACAAAGAGATAAAGAGACATAGGGTCTCCTGTCTTAATCCCTTCTTAGCTTTGAATTCCTGGAGTAACACCATCATTTATCAGAATAGCATATTGGACTATTTTCACACACTCCATGATCAAATTCACAAATTTCACAGGAAACCCAAACTCCAACAAAACCATTCTAAAAACTCCCCACTCCAAAGAATCATATGCTTTCTTTATATCCACATGTACAAGGCACCAAGGAGAAACACATTTTCTAGAGTACCCTTTAACCAAATAATATTTTATTATGACATTATCTAGAATATTTATGCCTTCAATAAAAGCAGTCTGAGTAGGTCCTATGCATAGTCAACCACTAGTTTTAATCTAGTTGTATAAACGTTGGCTATAAGCTTGTATATAGTTGTACAACAAACTATTTGCCTAAATTGTTTAACATGAGTTGGATTGGGAACTTTGGGTATTAATGTCATTGTTGTTCAATTTACCTCTTTAAGCAACTTTCCATTCTCAAAACACTGCAAAACTGCTTGTACCACATCATCTCCAATAATCTCCTAAAATTGTTTAAAGAACTCTTCAGGAAAGCCATCAATGCCTGGACTCTTGTCTGGTAGTAAGTTTTTAAGTACTGAGATCACATCCTCTTTAGTGATTGCTTCAACCAATTCCTCTGATGAGCAGTAGTAAGACATGGTCCATCCCTGGCAATAGTAATGAAATTATTATAACTGAAGCAATACATGGAATAGTATCTGCTGCAGTGTTTTAAAAGACGGGAAATGGAGGTGGGACATTTTACTTAGTATGGTGCGAGGTGTAAGCTCCGAGGCATAAGGCGAAGCCTCATGAATCTTTAAAATTTAATCATAATATAGTAAAATAGTATAATAACACAAAAATATAAGAAAGACATTAATAGTTTACAAAAATAAAAGAATGATTCAAAAATTTCATAGAAAATCAACTTTAACATCTTAACGCTAAAACAATAAAAGAATCACAATTTCATAAATTATATTACTGTCACACTATGCAATTTATCTTCCTAAATAAAAATAATTAATAAACTTTATCAGCATCATATTTTACATCACACCTTCATGAATAAAACAATTACTTTCAAATAGCAATATAAGAAAATATGAGAGACCAACTCATCAGGCAAAGACGTGACAGAGTAAAAAATATACTAAAAAGCTCTCTCTACATAAAACCCTAATACGACCGAAACCCTAATTTTCACAAGATACCTTGCAGGTGGAAATGGCCACTCCAATGGACAACCTTCTATGGAGGTTTTCCAGCCTGCTACAACACCAATACCACACCCAACTCACCTAATACCAAACCAATCATACGCTTCAACCCTAATCCCTACACCTACAACTCCACAGTTTCCCCCATTACCCATGAAAAACGTTACGTATCTGCATGAAGAGCCCATGGCTGTATGGGATGAAGAAGAGATTGAACAGATGATAATAAGGGAAAAATTGCAATATGCAGTCCTTGGAAAATTCTCATATGAATGGCCTGATATCAAAGAATTGAAAACTCTAATTCTGAAACAATGTGATCTTAAAGGAAAGTGTATTATCATATTATTGAGCAATAGGTATGTACTTATTCGAGTGTCATTCTTAGAAAATTATGTGACTCTCTTATCGAAGCCTGCATTCTATATCACGTATAAGAATTGGTCATATCTCAGGCGTACTCTTACATGGGATCCATGGTTTGATCCAGAAGAAAAAAACTAAAATAGCAATTGCATGGATATCATTTCCATACTTGCCTCCGAATTACTTTGTGAAAGAAGCAATGTTTTCATTAACATATGCAGTGTGAAAGCCTTTGCAAGTAGATATGGCTACTATAAATAGAACCAGGTCAAGTTGTGCGAAGGTGGAAGTTGATCTACTTAGTGAATTTCCTCAAAGAATCAACATTGGTATGAAAAAGAAAAATGGTGAGGTTGTTGATAAATGACAAGATCAATTATGATCATGTACCTAAGTATTGTAAAAACTGCAAGCTTCAAGGACATGATGAAAATAAGTGTTATGTCATTCACCCTGAGTTATATCCAAAGGAGGAAGATGATGGATATGTTAAGGCTCATGAAGAAAATAAGGAGAAGAAGACATCAGGTGTGAAAGTATAAGGAAAAGAATCAAGAAATTCACAGCCTGAATCAAGGCAAATTGTCAGAGCAGATACAATAGGGCAAAAGAAGAATGATGGAGAAAGAAGAGAGAAAACAGATGAGGTACAAAATAAAACTAAACCTACAGCTGATAAAGGTGCAAGTGTTGAAAATGATGCAGGCTTCACAGAGAAAAGGAACAAGAAAAAAAAACAAATGGCAACATCAAAGTGGAAGGAATGAACATGATTGGAAAAGAAAGAAGACTCAACCTCTTCAATCTAATCAATATGCTGCTTTGCAAAATATTGAAGAAGAGGTAGTAGACTTTACCAAAACTAGTAATACTAAGGAGGTAGCAGATGATGCACGTGTTGTAGGTTATGGGGAGAGTAATCATGTTGATACTGCAAATAAGGAAGGAAAGAATACTGACAAGCACAATGAATCACAAGGAGTAAAAATAATGGAGAAGGAGTCGGCTAAACAATGGATTGAGGCTAGTTTTGGTAAGCAGCTTAATGAGAAGGGGAGCTGATTAACAACTGGAGTAACAAGGAAAAACAGGATGATAATATCCAGCAATACGAAATAGAAACAGCAGAGGAAAATGACATTACTAGTAATGATACTAATGGAGGCGTTGAAGTGGAATCTACAAGCAGAGAATATATTGTGATAGACACTGATGACCCTATAATTGACAAAGTGTTGGAGGGTGTTGATGACAAGAAAGAAGAAGGTACAAGGCCACTAGATATAGAGAATGTTGATGAGAACTTAGTAGTAGAGGATTCAATGAGCAATTACAGCAGTCCGAACAAATAATAATGGATCCACAAGTTGTTCAGGAAACATATGAGAATGAGGATTTGACTCAGAACATTGATGACATATCTAAGGAAGCAGACCTATCTACTAGAAGTATTCAAAAATTGAAGCAAACAGCAAGTAAACAAAAATCTACTAGAACTAATAGTATTCCACCTGCAGGAGTAACAACAAGGAGGAGTAAGAACAAATCCAACAATCCTCAATGAAATACAAAGCCATATTTTGGAATATTAGATCAGTTAATACTCAACAATCTTGTGAGAGGTTAATTGAACTAAAGAGGAAGCATCACTATTCATTTATTAGTTTAATGGAACCATTTCAAGATCCTACAGAATTAGAGGAATATAGAAGAAAGTTAGGATGTACTAATAGCAAGGTGAACTATTCAGGAAAGATTTGGATTTTTTGGACAAATGAATGGCAAGAAACAGTTATTTCATAATCAAGTCAACAAGTAACTGTCACGATCCTTTTAAGGACCGTGGCGGCGACTACACTTTTCCACCGATAGACGAACCACTCCCAATCTCATACAATAGGATATAAGAAAGAAATGTGGAAATAGAACAAATTACTTAAACCATTGTCGATTATAATATAGAATGAAGAATAAAAGTCTGAATCATCAAACATAATCCCCCAATGATCTAGTCAACGATATAAGAGCTCTAAATAGCAGATACAAGTCTGAATAAAGGCACATAAGCCAAAATTGAATAACATATTCTAAAAGTTGAATACATGTCTCTCGACTCAAAATAAAAGACAAGGTAAGATAGAGCATCCAAGGCATGCCAGAAGTAGCATCCTCGCCCTGAATACTGAAGTCTGCTCGCTCGGTCTCACACTCGAAGCCATGGATTGGGCTTGTGGCATATGTCTATATGTTTCTAACCACTCACGCACGAATTTAAGAGTGTATTACCACCATCAGTGATAGAGTAGGAAGAATAAGTTTCAGATACCAATTTGATTGATCTTAGCACGAAGGGAATGAAGAAAGCAAAGTTTCATAAAAGTCCCATAGCCTCTCGAAGATAAGTACGGACGTTTCTACACCGATCCACGAGACTCTATTAGACATTGCTCTTGTATTTAAGACTGTTTAATCTAAAGCTCTGATACCAACTTTGTCACGACCCCTTATCATAACTGTTGCGGTGTGCAACCCGATCCATCTGTAACATTATCAACATCTCGATATTTCCATAATCTCATAAGTATTCTCACATTTTCGGTCTCTTAGACCCATAACATTTCCATACCACTATACTATTAACATCACAGAACCATGAGTGTATGAATGCAATGACAATTCAAGGCAAGAAATAATTATGTAATGAGATGCAACGAGTAAATAGAAGAAATATCACATGCTTTTAAGAATTCAATAATCACATGTGTAATCCAAGTACAATCAGAATATCATATCGAAAGCATGTGTGATGAATAAACATATCAATAGCAAATATGACGACAAGTCCACAAAATAGCGATAAGCCCACATAATGGAGACAAGCCAAATCAATCAGCAGTCAGACCCAGCACAAGGCTGATTTCCCAAATTACCCATCATCATAGTTTCCATTCAAACATTTATCGCAATTGTTTGAATGGGACCCCCAAACATGCCCAATAGCCCTCAATATTTATAACTAATTACGTACTTCTATCGAAGTCTAGTAAAAGTAAACCGTAGCCTACCTCAAAGTCGATCAGGTGCCATGAACTATCCGACTTGCATCATCCCTTTTCGTATCATCTCCGAATGTGCAATGTCTAACAATTATAAATCCTACATTGTTCTAATGATACCAAACATGTTTTGTAAGGAATTCAGGGTCAAAAGCAAATCTAAAACCTCATCCCATACCTCGAGGGTCAAAATGGTAACTTATTAAGAAATCAAGTTTAATATTATCAGAATAGTATTCTACGGGTTAAAACGAGTATAACAACACTCATATTGCTATATTTTAGTCTGAAACCCAAAAAGTGACACCGAGCCCACAAGGGCAAAATCAGAAATTTAAGTTAGAAACACGTTACCCATAATCTAAATGGTCATAATCCAAGAATTCATGGAATGTTAACCCCAATTGAGCCTCAAATTTCATGACTTTGTCAAAACTCATAAATCGAATGTTTGCAAAATCCGGATTGAAATGTAAATTTATGTTCGAAATAGTTTACCCAAGGTTTGAACAAGTCAAAAACCTAGAATTTACTGAAATCCAACCATAATTAATTAAAGAAAACTCAAATTTCAACTTATTGTTTAAAACCCCTAATTTTCTCCAACCAAACACGGATAAAGTCGATAACCAACAGAAATAATCTTAAAGAAACATCAAATTAAAGGTTGGATATTTACCCCCTTGTTGGGACGAGAATAACGCCGTGAAAATCACCTCAATCGGAGCTCTAGAACTTAAGTAATATGAAAAATACTAAATGGACGGAATCTGATTTTTAATACAATGTCATTTCTGCTTTGGCAGACCAATTTCCGCTTCGGTGCCCGGAAGTCTGCTTCAGAGCAAACCAAAAATCATCAATTTTTTCTGAAACTAAAATGGGCAAAATTCCCTCATACGATGTCGGAATTTGATGATTCATGTTGCTACAGATCACAAATTTTGATACGCATATATTCCAACAATTAAAACTCAATTCCAACATCAAATGAATATAATGGTACATTAAAGCGTCGAAGGCAAGCGACTTATGCCAATAACTCAAACACCTAAACTTGCCTAAACAAAATCCAAATCTAATTCTTAAAGTTTCAAATGATCATACGAAGCTGCTCGAACTCTCAAAACACCCAAATGGATCCGTCTTGACCTGATATTAACCGTGGTCAACTCCAAACCATCTCAAAATCTAGTTCTCAACCAACCACCTTAATTACATCCGAACCTCTCGGGAACCAAACTGATGACTTGAATAAGTCATAAATCATGTTTCGAAGTTAATGAAATCGATAAAACTTCAAAAAAGATGTATTACCCCCGATGTTGACTTTGGTCAAACTTCTTCATTTCTTAATTTAAGGATTTCCAAAATATCATTTTCCCTATCCAAAACTCCTCCGGAAGTCTTAGAAATTGCTCCACCCATCCCCGCAAGTCGAATATACTCTAATTATGCTAGGGGGATGGCCAATAGGGATAAAAGGATAAATTGCCTAACTGACCAAACGGGTCATTACAGTAACAATACGACTTATCCACTCTGCAATAAATCAGATTTTATTGATTACTGTTATGTATGCTAAGTGTGATAGAGGAGAAAGGAAGAGTTATGGGAATTCATGGTAGATATAGCTAATCAGTTTAATTTACCATGGATTATAGGAGGAGATTTTAATGTGATAATATCTAATTAGGAGAAACAAGGCGGATTACCAGTCTCAACAAATAAAGTTCTAGACTTTACAAGTTGTATTCAAAGTTGTGGTTTGATTGATGTAGGGTATTCATGAAGCAAATTCACCTGGTGGAATGGAAGAACTAAAGAAGATTGTATATTCAAAAGACTGGATAGGATGCTGGTGAATCAACAATTATTGGATATCATGTCATCTACTATAGTGTCTCATCTTATCAGGCATGGATCAGATCATGCTCATTTACATCTGGAGTGTAATAGCAATTCCATACCAATCAGTAGACCTTTTATGTTCCTTAACTTCTGGACAAAACATCAATCATTCATGGATGTGGTAAAGGAACACTGGGAGGCAGATTTATGTGGGAATCCATTTCATGTATTTCATCACAATTTAAAGAAGCTGAAAAAGGCATTGGTGGATTGGAGAAGAAATAATTATGTTAATATCTTTTAGCAAATTGCCATAATTGAGGATACAATAAAGGTGAAGGAATTAATGTTTGAAAATAATCCAATAAGGGAGAACCGAAGTTTTTTGCAGCAAGCATAGGCAGAATTAACAAGATACCGTCATTTGGAGGAAGAATACTAGAAACATAAAACATGAATGAATTGGTTCAATGATGGTGACATGAAAACTAAAATTTTCCATTCATATGTGAGGGGTAGAAGGATTAAATTGGCTTTAAAAAGAATACAAGATTCTAATGGTACTTGGTTAGAAACAGAAGCAAAAATGGGGTCTAAGGTAGTCAGGTTTTTGATGCACAGTTCAGAGAATATCAGACACAAATAGATACTAGATTGCTAAAGAATATCCCAAAGCTGATCAAAGAAGCACAACAAAAGAGCATGGAAGAGTTACCAACTGATGAAGAAGTAAAGGAAGCAATATTTTCTCTTAAAGGAGAGAGTGATAGTGGTCCTGATGTATTTACAGGACACTTTTATCACAAGTGTTGGGACATTATCAAAAATGATGTGCTCATGATGGTTAGAGCCTTTTTTGTGGCTATGAGATCCCAAAGTTTATTACACATACTAATCTAGTGTTGTTACCCAAGAAATAAGTGATAAATACTTATAGTGACATGAGACCAATCAGTCTCAGTTCCTTTTCCAACAAGATATTGTCAAAGGTTCTTCACAATAGACTGGCTCAGGTTCTTCCTATAATCATCTCATCTACTTAGAAAGGATTTGTGAAGGAATGAGTATAGTTGAGAATGTATTACTTGCACATGAGATCATCAGGGATATCAACACGAGGGAAAAATATATTAATGTGGTGATCAAGTTAGACATGACAAAGTCCTATGATAGATTATCTTGGATTTTTTTACTAAAGTTCTAAGACAGTTTGATTTTGAAGAAATTATCATTGATATGGTGTGGAGATTGATATAAAATAACTGGTACTCAGTATTGGTCAATGGACAAAGTCATGATTTTTTCAGATCTAGCGAGGGAGTGAAACAAGGTGATCCTTTGTCACCTACACTATTTATTATAATTGCAGAAGTGTTAGCAAGAAGTCTGAATAAATTGCATAAAAAACCAAGGTTTATAAGCTATGGTATGCCAAAATGGAGTCCTCGGATCAATCATATATCTTATGCTGATGATACAATACTATTTTGTTCTTGAGATGGATATTCTTTAAAGAAAATTATGAGAAAATATGAGAAGGCATCTGGACAGCTAGTCAATAATGAGAAAAGCAGTTTCTACACTCGTCATAAGGTATCTGCAAGGGTTAATAATATGATCAGAAGACATACTAATATGAGAAATGGAACTTTTCCTTTCACATATTTAGGATGCCCAGTTTTCTATGGGAGAAGAAAATTGATATATTATGAAGACTTGCTCAAAACAGTGATGAAAGGGGTATTTTCTTGGCATAACAGAATGTTATCATTTGGTGGAAGATATGTGTTGATTAGTCATATGATACAAACCATGCCTATATACTTGTTGTCAGTTATGAATCATTTGTCTGGTGTGCTCAAGCAGTTGCACAAAATATTTGCTAAAAATTTTTTGTAGCAACACTGTGGGTGTGAAAAGCAAACATTGGGTGGCATGGGATAAGCTGTGTTTACCAAAAGATGAAGGAGGGATAGGTTTTAGATCATTATCTGATATCTCAAGTGCTTTGCTTGCCAAGTTATGGTGGAATTTTAGATGTGGAAAGAGTTTATAGAGTAACTACATGTTGAACAAATACTGCAAAAAATGGGATCCTACTATGACTTTTGACAGAGGAGGATCTCATGCATGGAAGAAGATGGTGAGCATAAGAGAGTCAGTTGAGCCACATATCTTTTGGCACATGAAGAATGGTACATCTAGCTTCTGTTATGAGAACTGGACTAAACTTGGAGCTTTATATTATATCATACCAGAGGTTGCATAAGAGGAAGAAATAGAAGTTAGACAGTTTGTGCATGAAGGAAGATTGAACATGAAATTGTTACAAGAAACACTAAATCAGAAATTGACTCAACATATTCATGATACAATAAAAGTACCACTTGAAGAGGAGAAGGATGATGAACCATGTTGGATGTTGAACCTAGTGGTCAGTTCACAGTTAAATTTATATGGAAATTCCTAAGGCAAAGGGAGAGCAAATTACATAATTATAACAACATATAGGAGAAAGGAGTGTCTGTTAAGATAAGTTTTTTATGGGGAGGGTGTGGAAAGGTATAATATCAACAGATGATATATTGAAAAGGATGCAGATCAATTTACCATCTCGATGTTGGTGTTGTGAGGAACATAAGGAGGAAATTGTATCTCATTTATTTCTAACATCCTCCGTAGCTACAAAGTTATGGAGACATTTTGCTTCTTGTGCAGGAATCAACACAGAAGGAGTAATTTGCAGCAACTGATCCTAGCTTGGTGGACTGCTGATTCTAAGCCAAAAATGAAACCAATTTTCAAAGTTATGCCAGCAATGATCATGTGGGAATTATGGAAAAGAAGAAACTCAATCAAGCATGGAGGCTCTATAACAATACATAAGATGATACAGCAGGTTCAACAAACTCTACATCACCTAGGAAGGCTAGGGTTTTCATGGATGAAGCACTTATCTTATGACTGGGAAATAATGTATCAGCAGCTCAGTAACTATAGACCTAAAGTTTATTACCCTAAGGTGTTGTGGAAAATGCCAGCATCATGCAGGTTGAAAAGTAACACAAATAGTGTAAGCAAAGGTAATTCTGGGAAGAGCTCATATGGATATTGCATCGAGATAGCAAAAGTGACTTGGTGTATGCACAAGCAAAGGACATTGGAATCAACAAAAATAATGAAGCTGAATCTAAGGCCATTAGATAGGCTCTAAAGTATTGTAGAGAGAACAATATTCAAGAGATACAGCTTGAGACTGATTCACTTGTTCTACTAAACATATTGCAGGGATTGTGGACCATTCCATGGGAACTGAAAGATATGGTTGAAGATATTAGGGAGGATATGAGGTTAGTAAAGGCTCAGCTCATGCATACTTTCAGGAAAGGTAACAAACTTCAGATTTTCTTGCAAATCAAGCCCTGGACAATGCAGCTATTTAGATAGATAACTTCACACATATTCCAGTAGAAAGAAGAAGAATAATCAACATGGATAAATCACAAATTCCTCATCTAAGAATCATAACAAGGAAGATCACTCAAATATGAAGATAGACATATTCATACTCATGCTACAGATATACTGGATACACCACAATTTTGAGAAGACATCAAAGATGGGACTACAGCTTAGATTACAACCTAGCTTAGATTTTTTTAGTGAAACTGATCATTTTGGACAATTCATATTTCTCATTTTAGCTAATTCTTATTTTAGACATCATCATGTAATAGTACTATGTTTCTTTTCTGCAGTTATCAATGAAGAAAAATTCTAATGGGCATCAACATGCCTGTTAGAGTAAAATTCATTTAAAGAAGTTAGAAAATATGATTATTTTGAGACTGAAGACCGGTGACGAGTGAAGATGTAAAATTAAAATTTTGCTATGTAATTTTAAAAGAAATGTCAAAGTCATATTCACGATGTTCTGAAATAGTAAATATGCAATATTATGACTTGTTATTTGAGTTACTCTCAATCTTCTTATTCATGCAAATGGAAATTTTTTTAAGCATCATTCATTAATTAAAGAATTATGAGGGTCTATAATGTTAACTAAGAAACTTGACACTTTATTTGTGTAAGAACTATTAGGCGATCCCCGAGCATTAGACGTTTGGCATGTTTAGGGCGTACATTTGATCGCTTAGAGCTTAAGCATGAAAGAAATAAGTCCCACAAGTGAACCTCTAAGGCATTTTTTAAGTACCGAGCCCCGGGGCGAACCCTAGCATTAGTTTCAGTACCGCCTTTAAAAACACTAATTTGCTGACACGTTGATATTTTATTGATGAAGTGAAAATACAAGAAGAGAGTACATTGGGAAATGCTTTATTGTCATAATAATGACTACTACTATTGAAAGGTGATATGACCATTGACATGTCCTAGTTAATTGATACCTTAGCCATGGCCATCATTTCATTGATGAAATCCTCAATAAACTTACATTGGATATCCTTGTTCAACAGAAACTCCTTCTATTTCTTCTGATTTTCCCTAATTAATTTACCTGGCTGCTTGTCAACTTCCACCATCACCATCACCATCTCCACAGCTTCCATAATATCTTCTTTCCCAAAATAGCCATATTCATCTCTCCTATTTACCTCCACTCTAACTTTCATATCCCCACTCAATAGCTTTGCATTCAAGAACTGGTCACCTTTCTCAAGCAACATAACTACTTGACAGTCATACTGTCACGATCCAAACCAGAGGGCCACGATGGGCACCTGGACCTCACCCGCCGGGCACCGCTAGTCGTGTACTTAAAGTATATCCATAACTAATCACGGCCACAAAGGCCATCACCTAGTACCCTACCGACGTATGATAATAATATCTTGGAAAAGAATTATGTAACATCTTACAACCAGACAGCCCATCTTATATACATATACATACCCAGGCCGACAAGGCCATACCTGACCACTACACACAGGATATATGTCTACAAGCCTCTAAGAGTAGCAACATCAAAAGGTCGGGATAGGGCCTCGCTATACCAATATGAACATGCAAAAATATATTGTACCGAGCTTAGATCGATACTCAGAAATAAGGAGAGTGCTCCAATGTTCGCTGAATCAGCAACCTATTAATGCGGGTCATCGCCTCACCTGCGTGAACCTGTGGGCATGTAACGCAGCGTCCCCCGACAAAAGGGACGTCAGTACGACTGATGTACCGAGTATGTCAGACATAAGAAATATCATCACAGATATACATAATAATCTGAAATAGAACAGTCGACAAAAACAGCTAATAGAAATAGCTGATAGAAACAGCCGACAACACCAATAGCCGACAGAAACGGCTGACCGCAACAACCGACGAAAATGGCTAACCAGCAGTAAATGCCTTTGAGGGCCCTAATATATATGCCTAAATGTTATGCACAATGCAAATGCGGTATACATATAAATATTGGCCACACAAGGGCATTTTCCTTCCCATAACAGCCTTTGTGGCATCATTTCATTTCGGCCTCTGTGGGCATCATATCATATTGGCCTCTGTGGGCATTTTTCTTTTTAGTGATAATCTATACCAGTTGCAGGTGGTGACGCGTATATAACGTCATTCCCTTTTCCCCATCCCCTACATATATATATTGATACCATATAGTAATGTATAAAACACATATGGGTTCAGGGTAATACATGAATATAATGTAAATGAAAATGCATGAGTGACAATAAAATATTCTGAACTTGTCGGATGACATATTATCCTTGTACCTTCGGCTAACATTGGAAATATTAACATGTATCTTCAGCTAACATTGGGAATATCATTATCTTTCCCAGATACCTCAACAAGGATTTAAGAACATATTTAGGCATGCTTTCAACATAGGAATCAATAGCATGCACATTCTTAACTACTAAGAGTAGAATAATTTATGAAATAATATTACGGTTATGTTTCGTTACATGGAATATGCCAAAAGAAAGAGATAATTTGCCTTAACATACCTTCGATTATCGACCCTTCACTGACGGTGATGAAACCGACCACTCTAGGATGTTAGGGACTATTATGTCTTCACCTTACTTCACTCAAAAGGAAGCTAAAACAAAATCCAGTAAGTACACCCCTAAGCTATTTTTGGAGGAAAATCTTGTATTGCTTTCTTAATATTAGTACTCACTTGTTGCCCCAAGAAGTAAGTAGTACGTTGTTGTAGCTGAACTAGCTGTTATGTCTAATTGATTAAGTTAGTACAAAACAAGGTTTGAGATAGGTAGTATTAATATGAAACACTTTAACATGTGGAAATCTTATGGTCACTCCTTGACACCAAGACACTAATCATGTCACTCCCTTCTTTTGTGACCTTACACATCACCTTGCTAATAACTTATCTATTAATCAAGGGCCCACGTAAATATTTCCACACAACTAATTATTATTAATCCTCGTCGTCACACTTGTTAAATTCCAAATTAATTCGGGATTTTATCCTTTTATATACTATTCTTAATTTGCATATATATATATATGCTCCAACCATCGCCCAAAAATACGGGGTGTTACATCATTTCCCCTTTAGAAACATTCATCCTCAAATGTTGGGGTGACATATCTAATCTTCATCACGTAACCCGAAAATACAATTACTTTTCCACGGGGCCATATAATACAACATGTATCATTACATCTACATCAAACTTCTCATGGCCCTTAAGCATTAATTATAATATCAAGAATTAGAACTCACCTTATATTTTTCCTGGAACCTCGGCGTTGGTCTGGAATAGGTATGGATATTTGTGCATCATTTCCTCTTCCGTCTCCCATGTAATTTCTTCCACATTCTTATTCCGTCAAAGAACTTTCACGAAGGCTACTTCTTTAGTCCTTAACTTGCGGACTTGTCGATCTAAGATGGCAATAGGAACCTCTTCATACGATAAGTCCCATGTAATCTTCATATCATCAGTCGATACAATCCGGGAAGGATCTCCAATACATGCTCTCAACATGGAAGCATGGAAAACCGGATGAACAAACTCCAACTATGAAGGCAAGTCCAATGCATAAGCTACTTGATTGATTCGTTGAATAATACGATATGGTCCAATGTACCTTGGACTAAGCTTTCCTTTCTTCCCGAATCTCATCACACCCTTCATAGGCAAAATCTTTAGGAAGACCCAATCATCTACCTGAAACTCTAAGTCTCGCCATCGCACATCTGACTACGACTTCTGCCAACTCTGTGCGGTTAACAGCCGTTCTTGGATAGGTTTCACCTTCTTTATGGCTTGGTGTACTAAGTCAGACCCAAATAATTCTGATTCGCCTACCTGGAACCATCCGATATGTTATCTACACCTCTGTCCGTACAAAGCCTCGTATGGAGCCATTTTAATACTAGTATGATAACTGTTATTGTACGCAAACTCAATAAGGGGTAAATGATCATTCCAACTTTTCTTAAAGTCCAATACACAAGCTCATAGCATATCTTCGAGCGTCTAAATCGTACGTTCGGCCTGTCCGTCTGTTTGAGAGTGGAAAGCTGTGTTGAGATTAACTTGGGTGCCTAAACCTTTTTGAAATGATTTCCATAAGTTAGCTATAAACTATGCACCTCGGTCAGATATAATAGAAATAGGCACACCATGAAGGCGAACAATCTCTTTAACATACAACTTCGCGTAGTCCTCGGCTGTATAGGTGGTATTGACCGCTAAAAATGAGCCGATTTGGTCAGTCGGTCAATAATTACCCAAATAGAATCAAACTTACAATAGGTGTGAGGTAAACCCGTAACAAAATCCATATTAATCATTTCCCATTTCTACATCGAAATCTAAATGTTCTGAGTCAAGCCACCTGGCTTTTGGTGCTCCATTTTTACTTGTTGACAATTATGACACTGAGCTACAAATTTTTCCACGCTCCTCTTCATGTCATTCCACCAATAAATGCTCTTGAGATCATGGTACATTTTAGTAGATCCAGGGTGAATGGAATATCGTGAACAATGGACTTTCGTCATAATTCTATCTCGGAATTCTGCTACATTTGGAACACATAAACGGCCCTGGTACTTGAGAATCCCATGTTCATCAATCTCAAAGGTCGTGGTCTTCTTCTGTTGAATGCCTTCTCTGATTGTCCCCAAACTGGGGTCTTCCCATTGACGTTCCTTAACTTCCGATATGAGGGACGATTCTGAATTACAAAACTGCCATCCTCCGAATCCATTAGTCGGATTCCCAAACTAGCTAACTGATGGAGTTCCCTTACTAACTCCTTCCTCTCGACCTGCATCGGAGTCGAGCTGATCATCGACTTACGACTGAGCGCGTCTGCTACAACATTAGCTTTACCAGAATTGTATATGATGTCCACATCATAGTCCTTCTATAATTCAAGCCACCTCCTCTGTCTCAAGTTCAACTCTTTCTGCTTAAAAATGTATTGCAGACTTTTATGATCCGTAAAAATGTCTACATGAACACCATACAAGTAGTGCCGCCAAATCTTCAGTACATAGACCACTGCGGCCAACTCCAAATTGTGTGTCGGATAGTTTTTCTGACGTTTCCTTAATTTCCTTGAAGCATATGCAATCACTTTACCATGCTGCATTAGCACACATCCTAAACCTGCTCCCGAGGCATCACAATACACAACATATCCTTCTGGACCATGATGAGAGGAGGCAAATAGACTAGAAAACAAGGGTGTGGCCGCCCTAGAAAAGACTTAATGAACGCAAGAGGCGCTAGTAAAGGGAAATCGAAGGTATCTTAGAAATTAGTTGACAAATGAACGACCGCTAATGTGACTACTCCGGGACAAAGCACTACGCAAGCAGCAGAGCTTAACACCACCCCTAGAACATGACTTCTGCCTCCACGAGCACTAGCGTATCAAAGAGACTGCTATTGAAGCCTTCTAGTCTAATCGATAGCAGCCAGAAGGGAGATTATCTGGTGGATTGTGTAGTATCCAAAGGAAAACCATCTGACAGTGTAATATATAGTGTTATATGGCCTTATGAGGAAAATTGAAATATTTTCTGCTTGTTGACAAAGTTCTAATAGTCTCATTTATAGGAGAGACTATCAAATTTTTTGAAAAACCTTTAAAGATTAGTAGCTTCCTATGTACGCCTCTACATTCGAGGACGAATGTCCCTAAGGAAGGAAGGATGTTACACCACGTACTTTTTACGTTGATAGCGTCGTGAGTTAACTAACGTAAGCTCAAAGAGGTTAATATCCCTCTACAAGGTTAAGGAAGGTTTTAAATGAATGGTAAGTAAGTATCATAAGGTTTAGAGGTTAAACGGATCGAAGGAAATAAGTTCGTCAAAAAGTCAAATTGCAGGGTCAATTACACAGACCGTGAAATAGTGGTGGCTCCACCATGAATCACATCCAGAAACCAAATTTTGGGGGGTGATTTCATGGTACACTTTCATGGCCCGTGAATTAATTCTACGGGGCATGAATTGTACCGTGAATTTGAGGCGGTGCATCCTTACCCACTTATATAAATGGTGCTTCTTTCATTTTGGTCATTTTCAACCAAATCAGATCCAAGACCATCCGTAAACTCTCTCTAAGCATACACACATGGTTCAAGAACAAATATAAGGTCAAACTACCTAAATCTAACATTAAAAGTCTTGTAGTGCTAGCGGAAAGTACTTCTATTGCGTTGTTATCGCGTTGGGGGTTTCTCTAAGTTGAAGAAGGCCTTGGTCAAAGGTTTTTCTTGTTGTTTAAGGTAAGTTCTTCATTCTTCTACTTGTACTTGAGCAAGTCTAAGTCTTACCTAAGTTGTTTGGATGATAAATTGCGGAATAGCACTCGAAAGTTGTACATAGTGTCATTGTGTCGCATTGGACTATTTGGTGATGTTCTTGTGCTGGTTATAAGGCTGGAAATCATATGAATATACTTGTGTATATTCTGGTTGTGTTGTAAGTTGAGAAAAAGGGTAAACAAGAGATAGTTATTGGGTGTAAACCGAGCTTGCCGCTCGTTGTGTCGAATACTAGTTTCCTTAGTTTAACGATGTAATTATTGTTCAGTAGATTGAGGCTATCCTTTATTCGTTTGGCATGATCTGATTAAAAATTAAACTTATACTAACGTCCCTTCAAAATGACTCTACTCATGTTAAGCTAGAAATGTTCATATACTTCATTCTATTGAGATGTTCCCTTAATCATATTATGTTGCGTTTTATTAAGTTCTTATTGAAACATATGATGACATGTTAGCTTCATAACGATAGTAGGAGGTGCAATGACCTTATGTCACTCCGACAAGCTCAGAATAATTTTTTATGGTCCTCATGCATGTATATATGTATATTGTATCTCAGATGACAAACATGTTATATACGTGATATATAAGTATTTAGCATCACTGATTAGTTAGCTACGGATTGATGACGATGATGGTGATGCACATATGGGCTGATATAATATGAGATTACGAGTATGTGTGTGGCTCAAGTACGTTCTATACGTATATAGTAAATGTATGCCTATCATGCGTCCTCAGTGACATTCAGAGTTTCAGGTTGATTCTTTTTATCTCTCTTCTATGCTTATGTCTTTACTTATGATTTATCTGCCTTATATATTCGGTACATTATTCATACTAACATCCCTTTGCTGAGGATGTTGTGTTTCATGCCCATAGGTCCAGGTAGACAGACTTAAGGACCTTCCTAGTAGGTTTTCCAACTCAACGGTTATTTGACGCACTCCCTTCATTTCGGAGTTTCCATAGTGTGTCGGTATGTTACGAGGTCTATGTGCATATGTATTTTAGGTATGGCAGATCCCTGTCTCGACCTTATGTCATTATGATAATCTTAGAGACTTGTAGACACCTGTGTATAGTCATGTTGTGCGGCCTTGTAAGCCTATGTTTTGTTGTACAACCTTCCATGTTGACCGTGTCGGCCCTTATATACGTATATGTATATCCTTATGGAGTTGTCGACTATATATCGCTCTTGTTTTTATTCAGATTATCATATGACGGCCTTTTTGGCCTATTTGTTATTAGGATGGATTGTTAAGTCACGCAGGTTGGTGCTTGGTACGTCAGGACCGGTGCCGGTCCCATCCCTCCGATTTGAGGTGTGACATTCATGCAATAGGATTGGGTTGCAATTCTAGATTTAAGTTTAGCTACCCATGAAACTAGAATAAAATACAAAAAAATTAAGCTAACAAAAATAATTAAGGTAAAAAGAAATGCAAAACTCAGTGATTAAGATGATCTCTCCCTCAAAGTTGCGCCAAGTAGCTAACTTACATTCACATAATACGTACAAAATGCCCTAAAATGTTATTTATAGGGTCTGAATAATTATTCCACAAATGACCATAAGACCACGGTATGCTCAACACTTGAAAAGTGTGATCCGCATTGCCTCAGAATTCATGTAAACACCTTGTAAACTGTGGCCAGTGCTATAAGACTACAGACCGCACTAAAGCATTGTGGTCCGTTGTTTCTAGTTATGGTATGAATTGTGAATTAGGAGTCTCAGCCTCATTATATAAATTAATATTTGACTTATATATACAATGTAATATTTTAGTAAAGATGTTCGACTGACCACCCTTTCACTACTATAGCTCTGCCACTGATTTTCTAATCCTTACTAAACCCTAGACAAAAAGCTTCGCTTACCATTTCGATTATGCAAATTAAAGTACATTGTTAAATTACGTTTATAATAAGATTAAATGTGATAGGATTAAATATTAAATTAAAATACGAGTTGGGTTGAATTTATCAAGTTCTCGGAGTAGAATCAGAAATATGATAACATTATTAGTAAATTGAAGACTTGAAAGTTCAAACTTGCCAACATCACTAAAAATAATTGAAATATAATTTTAATTTTTTGTTGAGAGAGAGAGAAAATTATTGGAGTATAAGCAGAAATACGATAATATTAAACAATGGCTGGCCAGTGGGCCGAGTCGGCCCGGTCCCGCCCCGACACCACCCTGGTCCCGCCCCGAACCCGACTTTTTTAAAAAAACAAATTGCGGTATCGGAACTCGAACCAGGACGGGACATGGTCTCGTCCCATCTCGGCCCGACCCAGTCCCGATCCCGATCCCGCCCGAAACTCCTCATTTGCACAATAGTCATTGCACCAACGACCATTTTACATTTTGGCCGTTGTGCAACGGCCATTTTTGGCCTCCCTCTACCCCATTAATATTTATTTTTAACCCATAAGTTATTATATTTATACTTTAACCCAATTTCTCAACTATAAATACCTCATTTTCTCTTCATCTTTCTAACAAATCTTCCTACAATATCTCTATTCTCTCAATCTATCTCTCTACAAGTCTACATTGTCTACTAAATATTCAATTTTATTTATTCATTTAAGAGTGAAGTTGGCAACTAGCTTGAGGATCTTCCATCGAGCAAAGTTTCAATTTTCAACCTCTCGATTACACGTCGGCGTTTGGTACATTCGTTCCTTCATTAAATTATTATTGTCTATTTATTTTATTTAGCGCACTTAATTTTATTTACTTTAATTATTTATTAGTATAATTATAAATTTATAATGGAAATATTTAAACGTATGCTTATGGATAGGGGGTCAGACTTCTTCTAATAGGGATAACAAGGGCAAGGGTACTTCTTCTAGTCATTCTATTTCTAGACAGAATCCTATTCCTACACAGGATGATTTTGTTGATACCGAACATTTTCCTACAATACCATTAGATTTAGACGATGAGTTATTTTCTGCAACTCAAGAAGACTTTAATTTAGACGATGATCTAGATTACACCGACTAATATAGATGACAACACACCCACTAGTGCACCTTCAACTGAAATGTCTCATATTCCCCCTAGTATGAGACAAGGTCTAGCAAAACGACCATTAAAATCAGATGCATTGACATTTTTTGATAGGGATGTAGAGAATCAAGTAGCTATATGTAAAATTTGTAAAGATGTTTTAAAATTTAAAATTGGAAAAGGTCATGGTGGGACAGGGGGTTTAATGAGACACGTAGCAAGGGCTCATCCAGCTAGGTATGCCCAATACGAGGCTTCAAAATCGGGTGCGCAAACGTCCGCTCCATCGGGACAAGGTTCACATACTATCTCGGATCAAATACAGGGTCAAATTAACCCCACTGCGGTGGGAATTGTAGGCCTTAATTACAATAAACATAGAGATAGGGAAGCAATAGTAAAATTAGTTGTTGTAGAGGGTTTGCCTTTTTCATTTCCTTCATCTCCCGATTTTATTCATTATATTAGAGATATGTATAATCCTGCTTTTAATGGTTTTCCTAGATCAACTGCTAAGAGAGATGTATTTAAATTTGCACATGAATGTCAACAAAATTTACGTTAATCATTATATCATTTTAATGACAAAGTGGCTATCACTTCTGATATAGGTGGTAGTACTAACGGCCATGGTTATTTAACGGTAACCTGTCATTGGATAGATTATAAATGGTCTATGCAAAAACGTATCTTAGCGTATAGATATATAGATGATAGGCACACTAGTACTTTTATTGCAGAGAATATTTATCAAGTGTGCAATTATTACGGAATAACTAATAAATTATGACTATTACATTAGATAACGCTTCTTCTAACAATTATGCTATAACAATTTTAAAAAATAGTTTAACTCCATCTTTTTCAGATCATTTTCATATAAAATTTGTGTGTCATATATATAACTTACTTGTAAAGGATGGTCTATCACTTTTTGACGACATTCTTAGTAAAATACAATTTGCTATAAACTTTATATTTAAAAATAATAGAATACAACGAAGAAAAGAATATAAAAAAACTTGTCACGATTGCCAACTACCTTATAGAAAAATTCCAGAAGAAGTACCCACTAGGTGGAATTCTTTATACGAGCAACTACTTATTGCTTATGACTATAGAAAACCTATAACTTTATTTTTTAACTCACAATCAAAATCCAGCTGATATGGTTGTAGATAGCGATGGGGAAAAATTTCTGAACTTATTGTATTTTTAGAGAATTTTTTTCAAGCAACAAAAGAATTTTCCGGTATATATTATCCTACTATTTCAACTATGTTGTTTTATATAGCTCTAATATTTTTACTGCTTAATGAATATATGGATAAACCAGTTTATAAGGCAGCTATTAAAAAATGTTTATCAAAATAAAAAAATATTTTATTCCTATTCCCACTATTTATATTATTGGTGTTGTATTAAATCCGACTATTAAAATAGACGGTACTAAATCACTTATTGAAACTATTTACGATTGTATAGCAGTACTACCACCTCCAAGTCCCAAAAATCCAAATCACCCACCACCTATTGAACAAACTAAAGAAGAAGTGTTGTCCAGCGTAGAAGATGAATGCACAAAAGTATATAGGTTTTTCCAACAAGAAAGTGTTAGCAACCTACCGGCTTCCATACCATTTTCTTCTTCTTCAACACAACCTCACAAAAGACATGTTGTTTCTGCGGCTAATAATGAAAGCCTTAGAAATAGAATGTGTGGTCGTACCGCTACTAACCAAATTAGCGAGTTTGATATTTTTGTTTTGCAGGGTTCTGTACCGTACCAAACAGTTCTCAATGAAGAAGGACGTGAAGACTTGCTGAAATACTGGAGGGGGAATGAGAAGACCTTCTCGACACTTTCAATGATGGCCCGAGATGTTTTGAACATTCAAGCGTCATCAACGGCGTCTGAAAGCACTTTTTTCTGCCGGCAGATATCAAATAGGAGAACACAGACACTCATGCCGGAGACAGCTTGCAGATTGTAGTATTATTCAGAGATTGGATACGAGTGGAGCGGAGAAGGTGCGGTCAACCGGAGATCAACGAAGAAGAAGACCAAAACTACAACGAAATCTTATCCGAAGGTGGTGAAAGCGACGTGGAGCAATTTGACCAACAACTATCAATTCCAACCGAAGAACCACAGTAAATTATCAAGAAACTAGAACAGGATTTTTTCAAAATGTAATTTTTTTAATTGCAATTTTACTATGTAATTTGCAACTTTTGAACAACACCACAAAGTTATAATTTTGACAATTGTATTTCTATTACAAAAAAAATTATATATCTATTAAATAATATAGGAGACACAAAAATAGTTTTGGGATATTTTTATTACACTATCTTGTTTAATTATTGAGTTTTTTTATATATATGTTATTTTTTAAATTAAGTGGGAAAAAAAAGAAAAAAAAATCCGCCCTGATCCCGATCCCGCCCCAACCCGATTCCGACGGGATCAGAAACGGGACGGGACGGCGGCGAATCCCGCCTGTCCCGATCCCGCCGGTCCCGACCCGACTGACCCGATCCCAGCTCACTGGCCAGTTATTAATTCCCAAACAATTCCCCCCAAACCCCCCGATATATTTAATAATTCTGCATCTACGGTTGAGGATGCTTATTCTGAAATCAGTTTCAAAAGTAAATTTCTTTCCAATGATCAAATTATCAATATCAACATGGATACCCATAAAGAATTTCAGGCATCACCCTATCTATCACCTCCCATGAAGATGGGGTTCATAGCCTAATAAATGGCATTAAAATCATCCAAGGACGAAACAGACCGTTTACATTCCCCGTAGAAATTCTCTTTAATTATCAAGCTTATTGGGAAGAGAATCGTCCACCACTACTTAAAGACTAAAATTCAGGAACTTCGGAAACCATCAGAAAATTTCCCTCTCATAGACCTCGTCCACGACTATTTTATTGTGAAATTTTCTAATTAAAAAATATGACAAATATTCTCAAAAATGGCCCATCGTTTGTTAATGGTCATTTTCTCTCTGTTAAAAAATGGGAGCCGAATTTTATTGCCGGTGAAGCTACATTAACGCATTCAGCGGTATGGGTTCGTCTGTTGGAAATGAAACACTCTCACAAATAACTTTTATTCAAACTCAAACAAATATTACAAAAGCACTCTCATTCAACAACAAGATACTACAATTCACTCTTATAAGACTTTGCTTCTTCATTCACTTACAAAATCTTAATTTATCTTGATACCTAAACTAAAATAGGGAGGGATATTTATATTACTTAAGAACAATCCTACACCACACAAATAAACTAATCAAAAATTACAATAACCATACACCTCATTCTTCTCCATTATTCTACATCCTTCTCCATTATTCTACATCCTTCTAACAATATTTTAAATTACCAAATGATTCGCATGCATAATTACCACACCCTGGAAGATTCTAGGTAGAAGGCTTGTAGTTTTGGACCTTGATTATGGACTTGGACTCCAATTTGATTGCGTTTGGGTTCCCATAATAGATCAAGTTTATGATCCAACACCCCCCCCCCCTTAAACTTGATCTTGAGACTCCCAGTAAGTTCCTTATTCTTATGAAGGCTTCGCTTGTCAGTGGCTTGGTAAAAATATCGGCAACTTGATCTTGTGACTTCACATATTCAACGTGCACATCATTTCTTGCAACACACTCCCTTATATAGTGGTAAAAATATCGATGTGCTTGCTTCGATCGTGGAATACTGGATTATTTGATAAGGAAATGGCTGACTTGTTGTCGACATAAACCTTGGTAGGCTCTTCTTGTATCAAGCCTATCTCCTTCAATAGATTTCTAAGCCAACTTGCACGACAAACGCATGAGGTAGCAACAACATATTCCATTTCACAAGTGGACAATGTGACAATCGGTTGTTTCTTTGACATCCATGTGAAAGCAGTATATACCATGAAAAATACGAATCCAGTAGTGCTCCTTCGATTATCTATGTCTCCACCCCAATCACTATCGCTATATCCAACAAACTTGTAATCATTAGAAACTGAATAGAACAAGCCAAAGTCCATTGTACCTTTCAGATAACGAAGAATTCTCTTTGCCTCTTTAAAATGGGTGGTTGTTGGAGATTTCATGTAGCGACTAATCAATCCAACTGCGTGAAGAACATCGGGCCTTCGTGCAAGTTAGATATCAAAGACTTCCCACCAAAATTTGGAAGAATGTTGGATCTACACTTTCGCCTTCTTCATGTTTGGACATCTTGATTCTGTATTCCGTCGGTGTGCTTATCGGCTTACAGTTCTCCATATTAAACTTCTTCAGGATCTCCTTTGCATAGCTTTCCTGTGAAATAAAAATTCCATCATTTTGTTGCTTAACTTCAATGCCAAGATAATACGCCATGATCCCCATGTCTGTCATCTCGAATTCTTTCGTCATTTCTTTCTTGAATTCATTGAACATGTTTGGGTTGCTTCCGTGAAGATCAAATCGTCCACGTAGAGGCACACCATCAAAATATCTTCATCTTTGATCTTGATATATAGAGTGTGCTCGTAGGGACATTTGTTGAAGCCATTTTCTTGGAAGTACTTATCGATTCGGCTATTACATGCCCTTGGTGCTTGTTTTAGCCCATAAAGAGCCTTCTTCAACTTCAACACCTTGTCTTTGTGGCCTTTGACTTCGTAGCCTGATGGTTGCTGAATGTAGACTTCCTATTCAAGAACTCAATTTATGAAGGCAGACTTTACATTCATTTGTTGTATCTCCCACTTATTTTGAGCTGCCAAAGAAGTGATTAGTCTGATAGTATCCAATCGAGCAACAGGAGCAAATACCTTATCATAGTTAATTCCAACCTTTTGACTATAACCTTTAGCAACTAGCCTCACCTTGTGCCTTTCAATCTCTCCTTTAGCATTTTGCTTTATTTTGTACACCCATTTGACACTTATCGCCTTATTTCCCTTGGGAAGTGAGGTAAGTTCTCATGTGTCATTTATCTCGATGGCCTTGATTTCTTCGTCCATCGCATCTCTCCACTTATTTTCTTGTACTGCTTCTTGAAAGCTCACTGGTTCACAATCGACAAATAGACAAAATAATGTAAGATTATCTTGTCGTTCAGTTACCTCATAGATATCTCTAAGGCTTCTTATACATTGAATAACTCTTTCACTTTGACTCCCACTTGACTATGACGAAGGTGATGTGTCTCCTTGAGTGGTTGATGTTGGTGAAGTGGGTGGAGTTGCAAGCTCTTGTTGAGGTTTACCTAGTTGCTCTCTCATTATCTGCTCATCTTCTTCAAACTGAGAAAAGAAATTGAAGTCATTTGCATGAGAGTTAAAATCTCATTCTCCTTCTTCGTTGAATACCGTATCTCGACTAATCATAATCTTCTTATTGTCTGGATTGTACAACTTGTAGCACTTCAAATTAGCATCATAGCCGATGAAGATAAAGCTCTCGCTTTTATCATCAAGTTTCATTCTTCTTTCGTCTGGTACATGAACATGGGTTATACTTCCAAAGGTTCTCAGGTGGGAAATGCCATGATTTCTTCCACTCCATGCCTCTTGCGGTGTCTTTCCCCATACACTTCTTGTTGGAGATTGATTTGACAAGTAGATTGCATACTCAATTCTTCGGTCCAAATCTCCTTGGGAAGTTTCTTGCTTTTGAGCCTACTTCGTTCCATGTTGAGGATTGTTCTGTTCTTTCTTTCTGCCATGCCATTTTGCTGGGGGGATCTAGGAACTGTCATTAGTCGACTAATTCCATTTGCTTCACGGAACTCATAAAACTCCCTGGAAGTAAATTCTCCACCTTAGTCGGATCTCATGGCTTTGATCTTTCTACCGCTTTCTCTCTCCACTGTAGCTTTGAACTTCTTGAAAACTTTGAAAACTTCTGACTTCTGTTTCAAGAAATATACCCAGATTTTTCTTGAAAAATCATCAATGAAGAGAAGAAAATAGTTACTGTTACCGAGAGAGTTAGGCTTGATTGCACCACACACGTCAGTATGGATGAGATCGAGTGGCTTCTTGTCTCTTGACTCTGACTCCTTTGGAAAGCTTTTCCTGAATTACATCCCGACTAGACACCCTTCACAAAACTAGTTAGGATGGTTGATGCGATGTGGTCCCTTCACTATCTCCTTCTTAGATAGCAACTCTAGACCTCCAAAATTGAGATGCCCAAATCAAAGATGCCAAAGTCATGATGTATCTCTATGGCAAACTTTCAGGCACTTTGCAACATCGTTTTATATGTTGATCAGGAACATTCTATTCTTTGACATTGGCATTTTAGCAATTAAGTTATTCTTATCTTATTTTATAGAAAGATTATAATCTTTCATATGAATATCATAACCTTTCTCTAACAGATGTCATAAACTCAAGATGTTACTTTTTATATTTGGCACATAGTAGACATTGGAAATAAACTGATGTCTCCCATCTTTCAAACGGATAAGGATGTTACCTCTCCCTTTCACTGATATTTTGGAATTATCTCCAAACGAAACATTTTTGCTTACTGACTCGTCTAGCTCCACGAACATGTCTTTCTTTCCACACATGTGATTGTTTGCACCACTGTCAAGGTACCAGGAATTTGCTTGGCCACCATCAGTTTCTTTTCGTGCTAGAAAAAGAGTTTTTTTGCTATATGTCTTCTCCTACATGTAGTTGGCCTTCTCCTCAATTTTGTTGTTGGGAACTCTACATTCTGAAGCATAATGCCCAAACTTCTGACAATTATAGCATCGAACTTGAGATTTGTCATACCTTCAGTTCGGATTGATTCTTCCGCGGCCTCGTGTTGAGCTTTCTCCTTTCTCATTGTTGTTGTTGGAATTGTTCTTTTTGTAATTCCAACCTCGTCCACGATCGCGAATTCCACCTCATCCATGGTCTCTACCTCTGCCTCGGCCTCGGCCACATTGGTTTCTATCATTGTCTTGGCTTTCATGCATATCCTTGAGTTGCAGTTTGAGAAGTTGCTCAGTAAACCTTTGCTTCTTCTTATACTTCTCTTCGTATGCTTGCAATGATCCTTGGAGTTGCTCGATCGTCATTTCTTTCAAGTCTTTAGTTTCTTCAATCGTCACAACGATGTGCTCAAAGTTGGGATCCAATGAACGGAGTATCTTCTCTATTATCCTCACATCTTCTAACTTTTCACCATTTCTTTTTAATTGATTAGAAACAGCTACTACTTTTGAGATAATCCGAAATAGACTCAAATACTTTTATGTGTAAGGATTCAAATTCACCTCTTAATGTTTGGAGACGGGCCTTCTTCACTTGCTCGAAGACTTTGCAAGAGGTTTGTAGTTTCTCCCACTCTTCCTTGGCAGAGCTTGCACTCGAAATCTTTTCAAAGCCATTATTATCTAATGCTTGGTAGATGAGGTAGAGAGACTTCTTGTCTCTCTTTCTTGAATCCTTCAAAGTTGTCTTTTGATCTGGTGTAAGAGCAGCAAAAGCAGCAGTATCCGCAGGCTCGTTATAGCATTTCTCTATGATATCCCACACATCTTGTGATACAAGAAGTGCCTTCATTTTGATACTCCAATTATCGTAGTTGTTGTTGTTGAGTGTCGGGACTTGGAATGGTGCCATACCATTTGCCATATCTCTCAATATAATGACAATTTGCAAAATCCGATTGCGCGGATGAATCTGAAATGCTGAAAGACCTTGGGAGGGACCTAGTCAACAGTTAACGACTTTGATGGCTCAATCAACTCGGCTTGGATGGCTCGATCAAGCGGCTTGGTCAACCCGGCACCAACTCGGCTCAACTAGGCGAGTCAACTCGGTTTTCTGGCAGCACTCCTCCGGTGGCGCGTCTGAACTTCGATCGGAAAGATTCTGGCGGCGTCGAATTCCTATCGTCGAGACCTTCGATTGGATATGCAATAGTGTATACTTTCCAACTGGCTCTAATACCACTTTGTTGGAAATGAAACACTCTCACAAGTAACTTTTATTCAAACTCAAATAAATATTTCAAGAGCACTCTCACTCAAAAATAAAATATTACTACTCACTCTTATAAGACTTTGTTTCTTCACTCACTTAGAAGCTCTTAATTTTTCTTGATATCTAAACTAAATGGGAAGGGTATTTATACTACTTAAGAACAATCCTACACCGCATAAATAAACTAATCAAAAATTACAATAATCATACACCTCATTCTTCTCCATCCTTCTAACAATATTTTAAATTATCAAATGATTCACATGCATAATTACCACTCCCTAGAAGATTTTAGGTAGAATGCTTGTAGTTTTGGACCTTGACTATGGACTTGGACTCCAATTTAATTGGGTTTAGGTTTAGATTTGGGTTTGGGCTCCCATAATGGATCAAGTTTATGATCCAACATCGTTTTCCCCAGTTGCCCAAAGAGTTTTACGATGGTGCTTTACTAAGAAAAAAATAGGCAACGCCATTAGTAGACTCGTACCAGTTCCACTCTACGTGGTCGATATGCTCGCTTATGCATATAAGTGTCACTTGAAGGTTCAGTTACCACCTGTATTCAGATTGGATCCCGTACCCAAAAAATTATTTATGACGGTGAGGGCTTCCTTTGTAAATATTGCGGGCAGTTGGGTCACACTCAAGAAAGATGTCCTTACCCATTAACAATTACTAAAGAAAATGTGGAGGAACAAACCCCTACATCTACTACGTCGGATAAAGCCGAAAGAGCAACTAGTAGTACTAGTGATTGGCGAACGTGTCCTTCATTAATAAATGAAAGGGCTCCCCAAAAAGTCATGAACAAAGTAGTGCAACACACCACCAACATTCTCAGTCAGGAATCCCAGGTAATCGTGAACTCGGGAACAAACAGGTTTTATAACAACCAAAAAGACATTCCGACAAGCCAGGTATTAACGTTCAAATCTTTGCTGCAGATTCTGGTAAGTTTTTATCTTCTCAAAATTAGCGTTTAAATCGGTCAATTCCCACCCCTCTTCTTCTCATTCCCATTCCTCGAATGTTAAGGGGAGAAATAAAGTTTATATTAATACTGCTAGCACAAGATTTAATCAAATTATTACCTCCTTAATCAATTCTTCTCACATTAACCCTAGCTCCCCTCCCCAACATTCATAAACCCGATACCTATAAATTAAGAAAAGGGGAAGATAATTTGATCCATTATTTCAACACATTTCTACCGGATTTGGAAGAAAGCTCATTTGAGCAGTCCTTTTCTACTGGAAAATCCCAAATGAAAACAAACCCTAACAAACCTTTTGCACACATAGTTTCCCTTCGATACAATCAATGACTCTCTCCAATAATATTGAGACACATGTCCCAAACGTGTCCCACGCCAACCCTAATGACAGCTCACCTTACACCAGCCTTAATCAATCCCCCACTCCTAGGGCGGACGTGGAATGTAAGGAGAACTTGCCCTAATATACCCTCACACATGGCGATTTCCATTGGACAAATGGATCAACATACTTGCCAAATAGACATGCAAATTGACTCCAAAAATCTCACATAAAATCTTTCATCAAAAAACACCCTTTTAAATCCACCTCAATACCATCCAACCCATATCCAAACATCAGGATTTTCAATCATTTAATTTATTGAGACACTCTTCTTCTCCTCTATATTTTACTGAGGTTGCACAATATGCAACGCCCCGTTCATCCTCTAGACAGACGCAATCCCCCCCCCCTCTTTTATTAACCCATCAGATTTGTTCATCCCATTTTCCTATGAACAATCGTCGTCCTCTACCCCTCTCTCCCATAGCTCACCATCCCTTGATGTTTGCAACTTATCCAGTACACCACCTTCACTAACCCCAATCGTAGATAGTGTTGGAAATTAGCCTTTGGCGGGAGTTGCGACCGACCAACTTTAACGGCTTAACCACTAGTGTTACGCATATTGGAGAATCCGGTTTTTCACACATGCATGATCTACTAAGTACGTAGATAACCGTAGGGCCAAAAATCGTCGAATTTCATTGAGAAATGAAAGAGATATTGGTTCACGAAGTAAGGTGTTTGAAGCATGGAAAAGTGTGGTGTGTGATCAATTCTCCCTCATCGGTAGAGGAAGAAAGAATTGTTGTGTATATAAGACTCGAAATTGGTTTGGGGTTTGGAACCCCAAGGGGTATCCCATGTGTTTAAAGGAGGGAGGACCTAGATGTGCTTCGATTCGAGAAAAGCCCACACGCGCGCCGCCGCAACCCGCCCGTCCCGTCCCGTCCGGTTCCGGGGTCACGGGCCTTCTGATATTATCTTTCTGGGCCAGAGAACTTTCCCAAAAGTACAGTTTGATCCCAGAAGTTTCAGATGTACAGTTTGGACCAGAATTCTTTCAGATGTACAGTTTGGTCCCTGAAGTTTTTGGAAAGTCGGAATTTGGGCAGTCAGAACAGAAACGTCCAGCACTCAATTCAGCCATTTATTTTGGCTGAATTACTCCTCCTATAATGGCCAATCTGTTGGTCTTTCTCACCATTTATTTGGTGGCTTTACTACCTCCATAATGGTCATTATTTGGCCAATAATCGCTATTATGGAGGCAATCAAACATCCCTCCCTCACCTATATAAACACCCCTTGCACCATTGTTGAGCAACACTTGATATACACGAAAATACACAAGCCGAAAAAATAGTTTCTTCCTACAACTTTCAAGCATCATTTCGTTACTCAATATTTTTCACGGTAGCTCTTGAGTTTCCTTTGCTCAATTGTTCTATTGCTGTTTTATCTTGGGAGACGAATTGTCCAGGACGTATAAAGGATACATACGGGGCAATATTGTCTTAAGGACAGAGTGTCACACTCGACTCAGCAAAAACAGTTTCCAGTTTTCTTCTTCAACAAAATTGTAATTTCAGTTTTGTTGTTCTATTGTAATTTTCAGTTCTTCAATTACTTTGTAATTTCCATTTCCTGCAATCCCTTGTAAGACCAACAACTTAAGACAATATCTTTCTTACGGTAACTGCAATAACATGGCTGGAAATATGACCGATGTTGTTGCTACTGCTGATGTCTCTCGAGGCAACGTTGCTGCCTTCCCCGCCACTGCCGCTACTGGCCAAGGCAGTAACACTGCTGCCTTCACTGCTGCTGCTGCTGCCACTGTTCAAGGTAGTAACAACGCTGCCTTCCCGACTGCTGGTGCTACACCTTCTTCTTCACACCACCATGATCGCCCTGAAAAGTTCATGGGATCAGAATTTAAGAGATGACAGCAAAAGATGCTATTCTACTTAACAATTATGGGCATGGCCCGGTTCCTTAAGGAAGATCCTCCACAAGCTGGAGATGAAATGGACTTTTCGCCTAATGAAATGGGTGAAGGGGGCCTTGGTATCCATGTCATTAATGGCATGAAGATGGTTCGTGACGCATGGAATCATAGCAATTTCATGTGCAAGAATTACATACTGAACTGATTGGCAGACCCTCTCTACATGGTATATTACACTGTTGGCACTGCCAAAGAGCTGTGGGAAAAACTGCAAAAGAAGTACAACGCACAAGATGCGGGTACTAAGAAGTTCATCGTTGGGAAATTTCTAAAATTCCAAATGGTGGACAGCAAGACAGTGATGTCCCAAGTCCAGGAGTTCCAGATGATTATACATCACCTGGATTTGGAAGGACTGAAACCAAACGAGCAGTTTTTGGTTGCATCGCTGATTGAAAAGTTACCTCCTTCATGGAATGAGTTTATGAGTTACTTGAAACTCAAGACAAAGGAGATGACCTTTGAAGAGCTTGTTATCAAACTGCAAATCCAGGAAGATAACAAGAAGGCCTTACCTAGGGGCAAACAAACTGCTGAGCCAAAGGCAAATCTGGCTGAGGCCAAAGGGAACTCAAGCAAGAAGCGGAAGTTCCAGAAAGACGGCAAAGCCCCCGCAGCGGAGACGTTCAGAGGTAATTGTCATCATTGTGGGAAACCTGGTCATAGGATCAAGGAATGCCGCAATCTCAAGACTGAGCAACAACAGAAAGCCAAGTCGAAAGGCAAGACGCAAGCTAACGTCGTCAAGGACACGCTCCTGGATAACATGATTGAGGATTTCTCGGCCGTGGTGCTAGAAGCCAACTTGGTTGAGAATCTGATGCAGTGGTGGGTGGACACAGGTGCAACAAGACACATCTGTTCCAACAAAGATGCCTTCTCCACGTACTCACCGGTCACCGACAAGAAGTTGTTCATGGGCAACAACGCTTCCTCGGACGTGCTGGGGGTTGGAAAGGTGGTCCTGAAGATGACTTCCGGCAAAGAACTCACTCTGAAGGAAGTGATGCACGTCCCAGAAATTAGAAGAAATTTAGTTTCTGGACCTTTATTGGTTAATGCTGGTTTTAGGCTAGTGTTTGAATCCAATAAGTTTGTACTCACTAAAAATGGCACATTTGTAGGGAGAGGCTTCGTATGTGAAGGCCTCTTCAAAGTGAATGTCATGTATGTATTGCGTCAAGGAAATAAAGTTGAACCTTCTTCTTATTTGCTTGAGTCTTCTAATTTATGACATCATAGATTAGGACACGTTAACTACAAGTCTATTCAAAGGCTGGTAAAGATGGAGTTGCTGCCGTCTATCGACGTAAACCCTCAACATAAGTGTGAGGTGTGCGTAGAGGCAAAACTCACCAAGCTTCCTTTTCGATCCGTCGAAAGGAATACCGCTCCTCTAGAACTTATTCATACAGATATATGTGATTTGAAGTTCGCACAAACTAGAGGGGGAACAAGTACTTTGTGACTTTCATTGACGATAGCACAAGGTATTGTTACCTTTACTTGTTAAAGAGTAAGGATGAAGCCTTTGAAGCGTTCCGACGTTACAAAGCAGAAGTTGAGAACCAACTAAGCCTACGGATTAAATCCATTTGTAGCGATAGAGGGGGAGAATACGTAGCGCCATTTGAGGAATACTGTGCCCAAGAAGGCATTATTCATCAAACGACGGCTCCATACTCACCTCAATCAAATGGTGTGGTGGAACGCAAGAACCGCACATTAAAGGAAATGATGAATGCCTTGCTTATCAATTTCGAACTTCCCCAAAACATGTGGGGAGAAGCCGTCCTTACCGCTAATACGATTCTTAACAGAGTCCCACATAAGGGTAAGGACAAAACTCCATATGAATCATGGAAAGGAAAGAAACCCACCTACACGTATTTTAAGGTGTGGGGTTCTTTGGCAAAGGTTGAAGTACCCAAGCCAAAGCAGGTCAAGATTGGGCCTAAGACTGTAGATTGCATATTCATCGGATATGCAAATAACAGTAGTGTTTATCGCTTCTTAGTGCATAAGTCACATATTCCATATATCCACCAGGGTACAATTATGGAATCAAGGAATGCTTTATTCTTTGAAGATACCTTTCATAGAAAGGAAAAAGACATAACCTCTCGCAAACGAAGTTATGCACAAAGCTCTCAAGAACCGGGAGTCCTTGACTGCCCGGATCTAGATGGTTCAGATCTAGCGAATCACGAGGTGGCTAAACATCCGGAATCTAGTGTTCTAGATTCTCAGAACTTGGAGACTCCAGAGATGGATCTAAGGCGAAGTAAAAGGGCCAGGAAGGATAAATCCTTCGGTCCTGACTTTGTAGCTTATATGGTTAATGATGAACCACAAACAATTGCTAAGGCGTTGTCAACTCCAGAAGCACCGCTCTGGAAAGAAGCTATTAAGAGTGAAATAGGCTCCGTTCTGCATAACCATACTTGGGAGTTGGTTGATCTTCTTCCGGGAAATAAACCGTTGGGTTGTAAGTGGATACTCAAACGGAAATACAAAGCAGATGGGTCTATAGACAAGTACAAGGCCAGGTTGGTAGTCAAGGGCTATCGGTAGACAGAAGGCTTTGACTACTTTGACACATACTCTTCGGTAGCCCGGATGACATCCATACGGGTATTCATTGCGATCGCAGTTTTGCGTGACCTTGAGATACACCAGATGGATGTTAAGACAGCCTTCCTAAACGGTGATTTGGAAGAAAAAATTTATATGTACCAACCCGAGGGGTACGTGGTTCAATGGCAAGAGAAGAAAGTCCGTCGACTTATCAAATCTCTGTACGGGCTGAAACAAGCCCCGAAGCAATGGCACGAAAAATTTGATAGTACTCTACTATCGAAGGGGTTCGCCATTAATGAGTGTGATAAATGTGTTTACACGAAAGGTAACTCTGACTCATTTGTTATGATATGCCTGTATGTAGACGACATATTGATCACAGAAAGTAGTCCTAGGGTAATCCTAGAGACTAAGAACATGTTGAAACAATGCTTCGACATGAAGGATATGGGTATCGCAGATGTCATCCTAGGGATTAAAATCTCTAAGACGTCTGACGGACTGGTCTTATCTCAGTCTCACTACATCGAAGATATTTTGAGAAAGTTCAAGATGTTAGACAGTTCACTGATAGCGTCACCAATGGATACAAATCAAAAGGTTGATAAAAATCTTGGTGCACCTGTATACCAGGAGCGATATGCACAGGTGATCGGTAGTTTGATGTATATAACAAACTGCACCCGACCTGATATTGCTTACGCAATCAATAAGTTGGCTAGGTTCACCCGGAATCCGAGTGATAATCACTGGAAGGCGTTGAATCGGGTATTACATTACCTGAAATACACGTTAAATTTTGGGTTACACTATTTGAGATATCCAGCTGTACTAGAGGGGTACAATGATGCAAACTGGATATCTGATATTGAGAACACCAAGTCCACCAGTGGGTATGTATTTACAATTGGTGGTGGGGCTGTGTCTTGGAAATCCTCTAAGCAAACTTGCATCGCCCGATCCACGATGGAATCGGAGTTTATCGCTTTAGACAAAGCAGGAGAAGAAGTTGAGTGGCTTCATGACTTCTTAGAGGATGTTCCGTGTTGGAACAAACCCGTACCTTCGGTAATGATCCACTGCGACAGTCAGTCGGCTCTAGGAAGGGCACGGAATACTATGTACAACGGCAAGTCTCGTCATATTCGACGGAGGCATAAGACCGTTAGGCAACTGATCACCACAGGTATAATATCCATTCATTACATTAAGTCAAAGGATAATATAGCAGACCCATTGACTAAGGGCTTACTCAAGGATCAGATGGCTTGCCTGTCTAGGGGAAACCCCAAAACTGAGTGAATAGCGAGTCAGTCATAATCCATTATAGGCTTAAAACCCAAAATATAAGGACCAATACAGTGGTAACCCAACCTTACTAACTGGAGATCCCAGTAATTTGGTTCAATGGGAAAATGAAGTTGTAAAGGTTCAGTTGATCGCTTCAGTGGAAGTATGAGCACTTCGGATAGTGATTTCTGAAAAGAAAAACCAAATTCAAAGTCGTTCCCGCGATAGACGTTAAGTGTTATCTGCAGTATGGGTAAAGGTTAAGTTTTCAAAACCTGTAATGATCCTTAGCAGTTGAGGTTAGGTTTTGGGAAACTTTTAATGGTTCCTAACACTTGTGAAGTGGGTATAGCAGGATACCTTGTAGGAGACCACCTATTTAAGTGCGAGGACGGCCACCTATTTAAGTGCGAGGACGGGCCGCCTCAAAATGAACGCACTTAAGAATCCAAGACGTTGTCCATGGCCAAAACGGACAAAACATTACGAAGAAGAGAGTAAGGAAATTTGTTGTGTTGGTACCATTGACTTGGCTTACACTAAACACTGACGGTTCAAGACATCACGTTCACCGCGCAGTAAGTAAGTCCGATGGTATTCAACTATGGAAGGTTCAAAGCTGAAGCTACCTCTCCTTATGCAACATCGGTCCGCTGAAATATTGCTGGAAATGAAAAGACACCATGTGAGTGCGCCAAAATCTCTTTCAAGAGGGGATTGTTGGAAATTAGCCTTTGGCGGGAGTTGCGACCGACCAACTTTAACGGCTTAAACACTAGTGTTACGCATATTGGAGAATCCGGTTCTTCATACATGCATGATCTACTAAGTACGTAGATAACCGTAGGGCCAAGAATCGTCGAATTTCATTGAGAAATGACAGAGATATTGGTTCACGAAGTAAGGTGTTTGAAGCCTGGAAAAGTGTGGTGTGTGATCAATTCTCCCTCATCGGTAGAGAAAGAAAGAATTGTTGTGTATATAAGACTCAAAATTGGTTTGGGGTTTGGGACCCCAAGGGGTATCCCATGTGTTTAAAGGAGGGAGGACCTATATGTGCTTCGGTTTGAGGAAAGCCCACACGCCTTGCCGCCATGCCTTGCCGTCTCGTCAGGTTACGGATTAGGGTTTGGGTTCCACGACCTGGTGTGAAATTTGTGGGCTGTGGGTCTTCTGATATTATCTTTTTGGGCCAGAGAACTTTGCTAGAAGTATAGTTTGATCCCAGAAGTTTCAGATGTACAGTTTGGTCCCTGAAGTTTCAAGATGTACAGTTTGGTCCTTGAAATTTCCAGAAAGTCAGAATTTGGGCAAATGTAACGTAAACGCCCAAAGACTAATTCAGCCATTTATTTTGGCTGAATTACTCCTCCTATAATGGCCAATCCGTTGGTCTTTCTCACCATTTATTTGGTGGCTTTACTACCTCCATAATGGTCATTATTTGGCCAATAATCGATGTTATGGAGGCAGTCAAACAGCCCTCCCTCACCTATATAAACACCCCTTGCACCATTGTTGAGCAACACTTGATATACACGAAAATACACAAGCCGAAAAAATAGTTTCTTCCTACAACTTTCAAGCATCATTTCGTTACTCAATATTCTTCACGGTAGCTCTTGAGTTTCCTTTGCTCAATTGTTCCATTGATGTTTTATCTTGGGAGATGAATTGTCCAGGACGTATAAAGGATACATACGGGGCAATATTGTCTTAAGGACAGAGTGCCACACTCGACTCAGCAAAAACAGTTTCCAGTTTTCTTCTTCAACAAAATTGTAATTTCAGTTTTGTTGTTCTATTGTAATTTTCAGTTCTTCAATTACTTTGCAGTTACTTGTAATTTTTGTTTCCTGCAATCCTTTGTAAGACCAACAGATAGAACAACGCTAGAGGGCCAGGCTGTCTTTTTCACCATGAATATCAATGGAGTGAACAACTATGATCATAATACAAAATCCCAACTTCCTAGTACAACTTATTACGGAAGGCATTCATCTAACAATGGAAAACTGCATGAACCATCAATGGATGGACAATGTACTCAGTCCATTATCTCCTACAATAGCCCCAACTCTCTACCATTATCTACACCAACACTGAAAACTCCCCCCCCCCCTTCCCCCACTTGAACCCTCCCATGAACTTGAACCATATTCTTCAACTACCTTTTTAAACCCCTCAGGAAGTTATCAATGTCAACCCCATATTCTTTCCATGGCAACCAATTCATATCCCACCCCATGCACCTCCACTCCAGTTCCCAATACCCCTCTGGCACCAATACAAATCCAACCACCACTACTCCCCCAAATCCCTATCCAGCTTTCCATGGAAATTATCTTTCCTCCACCAGATCAAGTGGAGAACTATGAGGAACTCAAGGAGATGCCAAGAGGATCTTTCACTTAAATCTCAACTCTCAAGACTGCCTCTCTTATGATAATCTCGGAATATGAGGACAAAAAATATATTCACAAATGCCCTGTGTCTCTAGTGAAATACTCATTCGACCTTCGCCCAGCGGTGAACACTACCCTAGCAAAATATGCGATAGTGATAACTCCTACTCTGAGACCAAGTCCCTTCCCTCCGAAGGATAATCCAATCATACTCAATCCACCAACCATACACACCCCAATGTCTAATCCCACTAGTTTATAGTCTGGAATATCATATGAGGTAATAACCCGACCTTCAAGTGTAACTTTAGGGAGCTTATCTATACGCATAAGCCTTACATAATAGATTTATTAGAAATTAGGATAAAAATCCATGTTAATTTACGAGATGAGTTTGGTTTTGATGACTTTCTAGAAGTTCCGGCTCATGGTCACTCTGGGAGTATAGTTTTGCTATGGAATGCTAATGTGGTGACTGTGACTCAACGTAGACAATGAGATCAGGAATTGCATGTCATGATAAATGTATATCCCAACTATAAGCCTTGGTGTTTCACTATTATTTATGCTAGTACAAAAAGTGTTGAAAGAAGTTTACTTTGGAATAGCGTTAAGTTCCTTTCTCAAAATATGAATGTTTGTAGCTTGTGGAAGGAGATTTTAACGAGGTTCTTACTCAACAAGAAAAATGGGGGTTAGGAATATTAATAACGCTAGATGTTCAAAACTCTGGGCCTGCATTAATCAGTGTAAATTAATGGATTTGGGATTTAAGGGTAATCGATTAACTTAGTCTAATCATAGGGGAAAAAATAGAGGTTTAATTCTGGAGAAGACCGTTGCTTTGCTAATGATAAATAGACGGCTAGATGCTTACCCTAATGCCTCAGTCAATATTAAGTAGCTTGGCAAAAACCATTCAAGGTAGAAAGTGTTTGGTTTGACCACCCCGAGTTTAGAAATATAGTCCATAATAGTTGTTCTGATATAGATCTTAATATGGCTACTACGCATTTTAAGGATTGTGCTACAAATTGGAGTCAATACACCTTTGGTAATATTTTTCCAACAAAAATGGTGCCTCATTTCCATATTAAGTGGTATCCAACAATCCCCATCCTTGTTGGAAATGAAACACTGTCACAAGTAACTTTTATTCAAACTCAAACAAATATTACAAGAGCACTCTCACTCAACACAAGCTACTACAACTCACTCTTATAAGACTTTGCTTCTTCACTTACTTAGAAGCTCTTAATTTTTCTTGATACCTAAACTAAAATGGGGAGGGGTATATATACTACTTCAGAACAATCCTACACCACACAAATAAACTAATCAAAAATTACAATAACCATACACCTCATTCTTCTCCATTATTCTCCATCCTTCTAACAATTAAATTATCAAATGATTCACATGCATAATTATCACACCCTGGAAGATTCTAGGTAGAAGGCTTGTAGTTTTGGACCTTGATTATGGACTTGGACTCCAATTTGATTGGGTTTGGGTTTGGGTTTGGGTTTGGGTTTGGGTTTGGGTTTGGGTTTGGGTTTGGGTTTGGGTTTGGGTTTGGGCTCCCATAATGTATCAAGTTTATGATCCAACACCCCCCTCCTTAAACTTGATCTTGAGACTCCTAGTAAGTTCCTTAATCTTATGAAGGCTTCGCTTGTCAGTGGCTTGGTAAAAATATCGGCAAGTTGATATTGTGACTTCAAATATTCAACTTGCACATCCTTTCTTGCAACACACTCTCTTATATAGTGGTAAAAAATATCGATGTGCTTGCTTCGATCATGGAATACTAGATTATTTGCTAAGGCAATGGATGACTTATTGTAGACACAAACCTTGGTAGGCTCTTCTTGTATCAATCTTATCTCCTTCAATAGATTTCTAAGCCAAATTACATGACAAACGCATGAGGTAGCAGTAACATATTCCGCTTCACAAGTGGACAATGTGACAATCGGTTGTTTCTTTGACATCCATGTGAAAGCAGTATCTCCCATGAAAAATATGAATCCAGTAGTGCTCCTTCGATTATCTATGTCTCCACCCCAATCACTATCGCTATATCCAACAAGCTTGTAATCATTAGAAACTGAATAGAATAAGCTAAAGTCAATTGTACCTTTCAGTTAGCGAAGAATTCTCTTTGCTGCTTTAAAATGGGTGGTTGTTAGAGATTCCATGTAGCGACTAACCAATACAACTGCGTGAAAAATATTGGGCCTCGTGCAAGTTAGATATTGAAGACTTCCTACCAAACTTTTGAAGAATGTTGGATCTACACTTTCTCCTTCTTCATGTTTGGACATCTTGATTCTGTATTCTGTCGGTGTGCTTATCGGCTTATAGTTCTCCATATTGAACTTCTTCAGGATCTCCTTTGTATAGCTTTCCTGTGAAATGAAAATTCCATCATTTTGTTGCTTAACTTCAATGCCAAGATAGTACGCCATGAGCCCCATGTGTGTCATCTCAAATTCTTTCGTCATTACTTCCTTGAATTCATTGAACATACTTGGGTTGCTTCCGGTGAAGATCAAATAGTCCACGTAGAGGCACACGATCAAAATATCTCTATCTTTGATCTTGATATATAGAGCGTGCTCGTAGGGACATTTGTTGAAGCCATTTTCTTGGAAGTAAATGTCGATTCGGTTATTCCATGCCCTTGGTGCTTGTTTTAACCCGTAAAGAGCCTTCTTCAACTTCAACACCTTGTCTTTGTGGCCTTTGACTTCGTAGCCTGATGGTTGCTGAATGTAGACTTCCTATTCAAGAACTCAATTTATGAAGGCAGACTTTACATTCATTTGTTGTATCTCCCACTTATTTTGAGCTGCCAAAGAAGTGATTAGTCTGATAGTATCCAATCGAGCAACAGGAGCAAATACCTCATCATAGTTAATTCCAACCTTTTGACTATAGCCTTTAGCAACTAGCCTCACCTTGTGCCTTTCAATCTCTCCTTTAGCGTTTTGCTTTATTTTGTACACCCATTTGACACTTATCGCCTTATGTCCCTTGGGAAGTGAGGTAAGTTCTCATGTGTCATTCATCTCGGTGGCCTTGATTTCTTCGTCCATCGCATCTCTCCATTTATTTTTCTTGTACTGCTTCTTGAAAGCTCACTGGTTCACAATCGACAAATAGACAAAATAATGTAAGATTATCTTGTCATTCAGTTACCTCATAGAGATCTTTAAGGCTTCTTGTACGTTGCACAACTCTATTACTTTGACTCCCACTTGACTATGACGAAGGTGATGAGTCTCCTTGAGTGGTTGATATTGGTGAAGTGGGTGGAGTTGCAAGCTCTTGTTAAGGTTCACCTAGTTGCTCCCTCATTATCTGCTCATCTTCTTCAAACTGAGGAAAGAAATTGCAGTCATCTGCAGGAGAGTTAAAATCCCATTCTCCTTCCTCGTTGAATACCACATCTCGACTAATCATAATCTTCTTATTGTCTGGATTGTACAACTTGTAGCCCTTCGAATTGGCATCATAGCCGATGAAGATAAAGCTCTCGCTTTTATCATCAAGTTTCATTCTTCTTTCGTCTAGTACATGAACATGGGCTATACTTCCAAATGTTCTAAGGTGGGAAATGCCAAGCTTTCTTCCACTCCATGCCTCTTGCGGTGTCTTTCCCCATACACTTCTTGTTGGAGATTGATTTGACAAGTAGACTGCACACGCAACTGCTTCGGCCCAAAACTCCTTAGGACGTTTCTTGCTTTTGAGCATGCTTCGTGCCATGTTGAGGATTGTTCTGTTCTTTCTTTCTGCAATGCCATTTTGCTAGGGGATCTAGGAACTGTCATTGGTCGACTAATTCCATTTTCTTCACAGAACTCTTGAAACTCCCTGGAATTAAATTCTCCACCTCAATCGGATATCATGGCTTTGGTCTTTCTACCGCTTTCTCTCTCCACTGTAGCTTTGAACTTCTTGAAAATTTTGAAAACTTCTGACTTCTGTTTCAAGAAATATACCCAGATTTTTCTTGAAAAATCATCAATGAAGAGAAGAAAATAGTTACTGTTACCGAGAGAGCTAGGCTTGATCGAACCACACACGTCAGTATAGATGAGCTCGAGTGGCTTCTAGTCTCTTGACTCTGACTCCTTTGAAAAGTTTTTCCTGAATTGCTTCCCAACTAGACACCCTTCAGCAAACTGGTCAGGATGGTTGATGCGAGGTGGTCCCTTCACCATCTCCTTCTTAGATAGCAACTCTAGACCTCCAAAATTGAGATGCCCAAATCGAAGATGCCAAAGTCATGATGTATCTTTATGGCAAACTTTCAGGCACTTTGCAACATCGTTTGTATGTTGATCAGGAACATTCTATTCTTTGACATTGGCATTTTAGCAATTAAGTTATTCTTATCTTCTTTTATAAAAAGATTATAATCCTTCATATGAATATCATAACCTTTCTCTAACAGATGTTCTAAACTCAAGATGTTACTTTTCATATTGGGCACATAGTAGACATTGGAAATAAACTGATGTCTCCCATCTTTCAAACGGATAAGGATGTTACCTCTCCCTTTCACTGCTATTTTGGAATTATCTCCAAATGAAACATTTCTATTTACTGACTCGTCTAGCTCCACGAACATGTCTTTCTTTCCACACATGTGATTGTTTGCACCACTGTCAAGGTACCAGGAATTTGCTTGGCCACCATCAGTTTCTTTTCGTGCTAGAAAAAGATTTTTTTTGCTATATGTCTTCTCCTACATGTAGTTGGCCTTCTCCTCAATTTTGTTGTTGGGAGCTCTACATTCTGAATCATAATGCCCAAACTTCTGACAATTATAGCATCGAACTTGAGATTTGTCATACCTTGAGTTCGGATTGATTCTTCCACGACCTCGTGTTGAGCTTTCTCCTTTCTCATAGTTGTTGTTGGAATTGTTGTTGTTGTAATTCCAACCTCATCCACGACCGCGAATTCCACCTCATCCATGGTCTCTACCTCTGCCTCGGCCTCGGCCACATTAGTTTCTATCATTGCCTTGGCTTTCATGCATATCCTTGAGTTGTAGCTTGAGGAGTTGCTCAGTAAACCTTTGCTTCTTCTTATGCTTCTCTTCGTATGCTTACAATGATCCTTGGAGTTGCTCGATCGTCATTTCTTTCAAGTCTTTAGTTTCTTCAATCGTCACAACGATGTGCTCAAAGTTGGGATCCAATGAACGGAGTATCTTCTCTATTATCCTCACATCTTCTATCTTTTCACCATTTCTTTTTCATTGATTAGAAACAGCTACTACTCTTGAGAAATAATCCGAAATAGACTCAGATACTTTCATGTGTAAGGATTCGAATTCACCTCTTAATGTTTGGAGACGGACCTTCTTCACTTGCTTGGATCCTTTGTAAGAGGTTTGTAGCTTCTCCCACGCTTCCTTGGCAGAGCTTGCACTTGAAATCTTTTTAAAGCCATCATCATCTAATGCTTGGTAGATGAGGTAGAGAGCCTTCTTGTCTCTTTTTCTTGAATCCTTCAAAGTTGTCTTTTGATCTGGTGTAAGAGCAGCATCATCTGCAGGCTCGTTATAGCCTTTCTCTATGATATCTCACACATCTTGTGATCCAAGAAGTATCTTCATTTTGATACTCCAATTGTCGTAGTTGTTATTGTTGAGTGTCGAAACTTGGAATGATGCCATATCATTTGTCATATCTCTCAATATAATGAAAATTTTCAAAATCCGATTGCGCGGATGAATTCAGAACGCCGAAAGACCTTAGGAGGGACCTGGTCAAATTTTCAATTTTCGATCAACGGTCAAAGTTAACCCTAACCTGGTCAACGATCAACGACTTTGATGACTCAGTCAACTCGGCTTGGACGGTTCAGTCAAGCGGCTTGGTCAATACGCTTAGGCTTGATCAACTCGGCTGACTCGGCTCAACTAGGTGAGTCAACTCGGTTTTCTGGCAGCACTCTTCTGGTGGCACGTGGTGGCGCGTGGCGACGCGTCTAAACTCCGATCGGAGAGATTCTGGCGGCGGCGGATTCCTATCGTGGAGACCTTCGATTTGATATGCAATTGTGTATACTTTCCGACTGGCTCTGATACCACTTTGTTGGAAATGAAACACTCTCACAAGTAACTTTTAATCAAACTCAAACAAATATTACAAGAGCACTCTCACTTAACAATAAAATATTACAACTCACTCTTATAAGACTTTGCTTCTTCACTCACTTAGAAGTTCTTAATTTTTCTTGATACCTAAACTAAAATGGGAAGGGGTATTTATACTACTTAAGAACAATTCTACACCACACAAATAAACTAATAAAAAATTACAATAACCATACACCTCATTCTTCTCCATCCTTCTAACAATATTTTAAATTACCAAATTATTCACATGCATAATTACCACACCCTAGAAGATTCTAGGTAGAAGGCATGTAGTTTTTGACCTTGATTATGGACTTGGACTCCAATTTGATTGGGTTTGGATTTGAGCTCTCATAATGAATCAAGTTTATGATCCAACAATCCTTCCCCCATATTTCATTTCTCTAAAATCTAGAAAAAGACCTTATGGAATGCAAACTAATTTTCATACAATTGACTTATCTTCGTTGGATAGACCGTTACAAGATCTGGAAATTGTCCAAGCCTATTTTTCTATCCAGCCTTTTAAGGCATCGGGTCCTGATGGAATCCATCCTCATTTTTATCAGAAATATTGGAATATATAGTAAGAAAATCTGTCCTCTATTTTTGTCATAAGGTTTTTGAGACCCAATCTGTCCCTGCCCCTCTTAATGACACACTGCTTTGTCTAATTCCCAAATTTAGAAATGTTAACCATCTAAAAAAATCGGCCTATTTATTTGTGCAATATTATTATAAGGTCATTACTAAGATTATCGCCAACAGAATTAAATCCTTCCTTGATCACCTTATTTGCCCCCAATCCTGAAAGGTCATCGTGCTAGTGATAATTCTATTCTTGTTCAAGAACTTCTCAATCATATCAGAAATAGCAAAAGCAACACTGGAATCTTCATACTCAAGATTGATCTTGAAAAAGCTTTCGACCGTATTGAATGGTCATTTGTGTATAGAACTCTTCTTTTTCAAATTCCCAAAAAAGATCAATAAGCTTATCATGAATTGTATTTGTACTAGCAACATTGCAATTCTTGTAAATGGTACTAGAACAAATGTTTTCTCCCCCTCTAGAGGCATCCGACAAGACGATCCTATGTCCCCATATATTTTTATTTTGTGTATGGAAATGCCTTCTAATTAAATTTCTACCAAGTTGATACTCTTAACTGGGATCCTATCCTACTTAGTAGAAAGGACCCTCCTTCTCTCGTCTCTTCTTCGCGGACCACCTGACTCTAGTCCCAAAAGCAAACTCCAAATCTATCCACACTATCACCATGTTTTGGAGTCCTTTTGTACCCTCTCTAGCCAAAATATTAATGCGGCTAAGTCCAAAGCTCTTTTTTTCGAAATCATGCAAAGACCATATTCGTTCACTTGTTCAACAATTACGTAACTTTACTAGTACGGATAACTTTGGTAAATACCTTGGGTTTCCAATTCTTAGCTCGAAGCCAAAGCCCCAAGATTTCCAATTTGTCTTAGATAACATGAGAAAAAGACTCTCCAATTGGAAAATCAATTTCCTCACCTCGGCTGGTCGGCTGACCCTCATCAAGTCTACCCTAAATGGCATCCCAGCTCATGATATGCAATATTTCTGTTTCCCAAAAAAGATTTGTTCTAGTATTGAAAAAATCCAAAGGGATTTTCTATGGGGTCCAACCTCTAAAAAAAGAAAACTCGATTATATCAATTGGGAGAAGGTTACTCGCCCAAAATCTAAATGAGGGCTAAATCTTTGCAAATCTAAACACAAAAACCTATCCTTTCTAGCTAGTTTTGCAGGGAGACTCTATACTTACCAAGATACACCTTGGGCACGCATCCTCATCAACAAATATACTTCCACCTCTTTTATTTGGCAAAGTATTCTTAAAGGTGGCAATACATGTCCCCAAGTTGTTGCTATAAATATATGGCATCATAGTTGGATTTCCATGTCTCCCCCTCTTAGATCCATTGTCCATGAGCCCTTGAATCATGCTGAATCCTGCCTTACCCTCCTTGATATTTCGAATGGCTCAGAATGGAACTGGAACAACCTCTCTCAATATTTCAGATCATGTTAAAGTAGCAGCTTCTACCATGGCTTTGCAAATAGGAGAAAAAGATGTGCCCTACTGGTCCCTCCAATCTAATGGCATGTTTTCTACCAAGTCAACACTTAAACTTATCACTAATAATGATTATCCTGACTATGATATGGTCCCTTCGCACACTGCCTAGGGTTCGCTTCTTCCTTTGGCTTTGTTTTCATAATAAACATCCTACTAGATCCTACCTTCATCACATAGGAATAAGTTCTTATGTTTCTTGTCCTTTATTCCATCATTCTGTACAAAGCATCACTCACATTCTCTTAGATTTTTTGGATTGCCAGAAAATTCTGGCTAGACCTTGGCCATAACATGCACAATGTCCATAACGCCCCGACGCATTGGTTACAAAATATCCATGATCTTAATATACCCCTTCAGCACCGACACCTATCTTAGAATGAATTTTATCCAACTGCTCTGTGCTGTATCTGACTTAACTGTAACCATAACATCCATAACCACACATCTTCCTTTATCAACCCTCAACAAATTCTTATGCGAGCCAATGAGTTCAAATACTCTACGTCTAGAACTACTTCACCATGCATCAAGGAGGAAATCAAAATCACTTGGTCCCCTCCTAATACATGCCATTTTAAACTCAACATAGATGGTGATTTTGCCCCCAATACACGAAGGGGAGGATTTGGCGGGTCTTTCATGATTCTGCTGGTGATTGGGTTCTTAGCTACTACAAACTCACACATGGTTTGAATCATACCATGACAGAGCTACAGGCTTTACAAGAAGGCCTTTAGATAGCTTTCACTAGAAATCTGCTTCCACTTGCAATTGAAATGGACTCATTAGAGGTACTTCAACTCTTAGATAAACCACATCATATTTACCATAATACACTTATCTCATGAAGGTCATTGTTGAGGAGGTTGGGGAGTCCAGTGGTCCGGTATAATTTTTGACAAGGGAACAAGTTAGCTCATGTTTTGGGAAGGCAGGGTTCTAAACAAGAAGCATATAATCACCTATCTATTTTGTGATACCTCCTATAACCACACTGATAGATTATGGAAATAATCCTTCATTATTGTCATAATATTTGTGTATATTATAGATTAGGAATGTAATTATTCTGATTTAGATTACCATAATTGTAGCCTCAAATTAGTCTTGTAACATGTATATATTACTATCTACAAGGAATGAAAAAGGTACGAAAAATATTTCCTTCATGATATCAAGAGCCAAAAATTAACCCCCTCTAACCCTAGCCCTAAGCCGCCAGAAAAACCCTACTTCGGCCCACCCACCCCCCCCCCTCGCCGAAACCCTAGCCTCCTTCGGCTTTTCCCTTGCCAAAACCCTAATTGGGTTCTTCCTTCTCCTCTCCTCCTCCTTGTTTTCAACATTTAAGACTAACAATGGCTGACCAACACAAATTTCATCCCGCTCTTGCCATAAATAACGTCAAGAACTTCATTCTTGTGATTCTTGAGATAGAAAAAGGGCAATATTCATCTTGAGCGGAGTTATTCAAAATTCATTGTCGCGCATACCAACTCATTGACCATATTCTTCCTCCAAAATCTCAATCGGGTGTCATGGAAAATTCCACCGATATTGACATGGCTCTTTGGTCTCGCTTGGATGCTATAGTCCTTCAATGGATTTACGACATCATATGAAATGACCTTTTGCACACCATATTGGAACCGGATTCGACGGCTCAACAAGCATGGGAGCGTTTGCAAAATATTTTTCAAGATAATAAGATTTCTCGTGCGGTTTATCTAGAAAATCAATTCACCAATGTCAAGATGGATGATTTTCCAAACGTCTTCACATATTGTCAAGAGTTAAAAATGTTTAGGGATCAACTATCCAACGTTGGTGCACCGATGACGAATCAAAGGTTAGTTCTCCAATTAATTGCAGGTTTGAATGAAAAATATAATGGTATTGATATGTTCATTCAACAAAATAATCTGTTGCCACCATTTTATGAGGCTTGCTCGAGATTGATTCTTAAAGAAAACTGGAAACTAAAACAGGCGGCGACGGCGGCAAACAATGCCGACACCGCCCTCCTTTCCACTAACACGTATAGCGATGATTTTGGCCATCAAAATTCTGGTTCGGGCAGTGGTCCAAATCTCAACAATAATGGACCAAAACGGGTCAAAATCACAACAATAACAAAGGAAAAAATAATAGAGGAAGGGGGCGAGGTTGTGGTGGCGGACAATAGTCCGGTGGTGGCAGCAGCCGCGGGTAGCAGGGGAAGAACCGGCCCGCCTGGCAGCCGCAACAGTTCTCAAACAGCGGGCAGTGGGGGCAGTACCCGCCGTGGGGATGGACGCCACAACAGTGGGTAGCCCCGCCGTGCCCGTACCTCACGACGTCATGGGCCAGACCACTACCACCTAACCGATAGCCTGGGGTACTTGGTAGCCTACCACAACAAGCATATGCATCCTATGGACCATCTTCTTCGAGTTATGTTCCAACGGACATCGAGCAAGCCATGCATACTATGACTCTCAATGTTCCTGATAATACTTGGTACATGGACATGGGTGCGACCTCTCACATGACGGCATCTCAAGGTACTCTCTCATCTTATTTTAATATGAGCAGTAATAAAAATATTGTGGTTGGCAGTGGACAAGAAATTCCAATTCATGGTATTGGGAAATCAAACCTCCATCCCCCCCCCCCCCTTACCCACCTTTACATTTTAATAATGTCTTATATGCACCCAAACTTATTAAAAACTTGGTATATGTGCGTCGTTTCACCACAGACAATAATGTTTCTGTTGAGTTTGATCCGTTTGAGTTTTCTGTGAAGGACATTCGGACGGGGATGCCACTAATGAGATGTGCTAGCACTAAACTTATTAAAAACTTGGTATATATGCATCGTTTCACCACTGGCAATAATGTTTCTGTTGAGTTTGATCCGTTTGAGTTTTCTGTGAAGGACATTCAGTTGGGGATTCCACTAATGAGATGTACTAGCACTGGGGACTTATATCCCATCACCACCACTACCAACAACCAAGCCACTTCTCCATCAACTTTTGTTGCTCTTTCTCCTACTTTATGGCATAATCGTTTGGGACACCCGGGAGCACCGGTGTTAAACTTCCTTAGAAAAAATAAGTTTATTGATTGTAAACAATTTTTGAGTTCCCATGTTTTTCAGTCTTGCGTTTTTGGGAAGCATGTTAAATTACCTGTCTTTATCTACTTCAAACACTATTATGTCATTTGATATCATGCATAAGGACTTATGGACATCCCCGATTTTAAGTTCGGCAGGTCATAAGTATTACATGCTTATTTTGGATGATTACTCTAATTTTCTATGAACATTTTCCACTGGAAAGAAATCGCAGGTTCACATTATTTTCATGCAATTTAGTGCTGTTATCCAAACCCAATTTGAGAAGTCTATTAAATGCTCCAATGTGACAATGGAAGGGAATTCATAAATGACCAATTTAAGGAATGATGCCACAAGAATGGTATGGTATTTCGTCTCTCTTGTCCGCACACTTCTCCTTAAAATGGAAAAGCCGAACGCAAAATACGAGCAATAAATAATTAATTCACACAATTCTTGCTCATTCGTCCATACCACCATCATTTTGGCATCATGCTCTTCCAATGGCCACATACCTTTTAAACATTCTCCCTAGCAAGTTACTTTCAAACCTCTCACCCACACAAATTCTTTATCATAGGGTTCCTTTCTACATACATTTGAGGGTTTTCGGGTGTTTATGTTATCATCTCTTTCCTTTCACAATAATAAAGAAACGTCAAGCTCATTCTACTCCATGTGTATTTTTGGGATACCCACAAAATCATCGGGGTTATAAGTGTTATGATATGTCTAGTGGGAAAATTTTAATCTCTAGTCACATTATTTTTTATGAGTCCAAATTCCCGTTTGCCAACATACACACGCATTCCCCGCCCTCGTATAATTTTTTGGACACTAGGTTACCTTCCATCTTGCAATATCATCTAAACAATCACAATGTTCAAGCCCAAATTAAGGAGCCCACTGCTCCCTCTCCCTCGGTCCAGCCACAAAACCCAAATGCTCAGGCCCATTCGAGGGAGCTTACTACTCCCTCTCCCGTGGTCTAGTGGACCCCGCATCATAACCCATGGCCAACCTAGCAATTCCCGGTACGTATTCAGCTGGGCCGAGCTCATCTCCGGCCGAGACTAGGTCCAATAACGACCAGGCCACAAGCTCAGCCCACTCCAACCAAATAATCCCACTACCCCAACAACCCAATTCGGGTCCGGCCCCAACCCGGTCCATTCAAACCCGTAGCATGCATGGGATATTTTGGCCTAAACGTCATTTTAATTTGACATCCTTTGTCCAACCATTCCCGATCCCCCGTAACCCGAAAGCTAACCTATCGGACCCGAATTAGGAAGCCATCATGTTAGATGAAATTGAGATGCACAAAGCCCTTCTTGTTGGTAATGGCAGGTCTCAGCAGGTTGGTGTGTATTGTGGTGAAACCTTTAGCCCAGTTGTTAAACCGGCGACTATCCGGACGGTTCTCAGTTTGGCTCTGTCAAATTCATGGTCAATTCACCAGTTGGATGTAAAAATGTATTTCTCCACGGTCACCTCCGGGAAACAATTTACATGCACCAGCCTGTGAATTTTCGAGACCCTATCCATCTAGATTACATTTTCTTGTTGAAGAAGTCTTTATAAGGGTTTCAAACAACCCCCCCCCCCGGAGCATGGTATAACAGGTTTGCTGATTTTGTTTCCACGCTGGGCTTCTCGCATAGTAAATTCGATCAGTCGTTGTTCATTTATCAGAAAGGAAATGACATGGCATACATTCTTCTCTATGTTGATGACATCATACTCACATCATCATCTGACTCTCTTCGCCACTCTATTATGTCTCTCCTTGCATCAGAATTTGCTATGAAGGATTTGGATCCTTTGAACTATCTTTTGGGCATTGCTGTGACTCAACATACAGGTGGTCTATTTCTTTGTCAAAGAAAATATGATGAGGAAATCATTGACAGAGCCGACACATCATCATGTAAGCCGTCACCCACGCCGGTTGATAAAAAGGCTAAGTTGAGTAATGCCTCGGGGTCTCCATACGGCGATCCGACACATTACCGTAGTTTAGCAAGGGTACGGATGGCAACGGATCGGATCTGGACCGGATCCTACTAGATCCAGATCCAGATTCGTTTTTCATACCTGAATCCAGATCCGGATCCAGATCCGTCGGGTCCATAAAAATCAGATCCAAATTCGGATCCACCGGGTCCACGGATCGAATCTGGATCCACATATAAAAAAATTTGCCTTGCTAAGAATGTAACATTGCTAAGAAATTTTTTTTGAATTAACAAACGATTTTACTTAGCTAACAGTTTACTGTGTTTCAATTTTTCATATGAGATATTTTGTTCATTGTCTCGTTTTGATTGTGAGCTATTAATTGAAAATGTTGGACAATGACAATAGTTATGGAAAATGCTGACTAGTATTTACACAATGCAGAACTTGCATGTGCATGGAATCTTCACAAATGAAGTGAATATAATTTTAACTACTTGTCTATGGAGATGTTAGTCATTCACTAATATAACATTGATTTTATTATCGAAGGTACCTCTTTATTTTATGGTTTTTGAGCTAACGCGGGGATAAATTAAACTTGTTTTGAGAATTAAACTTGCAAAGATGTGCTTAGCAATTTTAAGAAAATACTTATAAAATTACATTCTAGGTTATGAATATATTTAATAAAAAATGGATCCACGGGTCGGATACGGATCTCAAATACAAGATCCAAATCCAGATCCGATCCGTCAGAAATGGATCCGGGTCCGATCCAGATCCGTCGGGTCCAAATTTTAAAGATTCATATCCTATAAAACGGATATGGATCCACCGGGTCCAGGATCCACTGTCATCTCTAAGCAAAGGCATTGCAATATCTCACCTTCACGAGACCTGATATATCATATGTTGTTCAACAAGTATGTTTACATATGCATGACCCAAAGGAGGAACATATGAATGCTCTCAAACGGATTTTGCAATATATTCAGGGTACGCTTGATTTTGGCTTGCATCTTTATAAGTCAGTTGTCTCTGGTCTCACTTCTTATACCGATGCTGATTGGGGGATGCCCGGATACCAGACGCTCCACCTCTGGTTATTGTATTTTCTCTGAGACAAATTGATCTCGTGGTCTTCGAAGCGCCAACCCACGTTATCTCGATCTAGTGCTGAAGCATAATACAGAGGGGTTGCAAATGTTGTCTCTGAATCGTGTTAGCTTCGTAATCTTCTATTGGAGCTTCATTGTCCGATCAAAAAGGCCACCGTGATTTATTGTGATAATGTGAGTGTGATATACATGTCAGGAAACCCTATACAACATCAACGCACTAAACATATTGAGATGGATATTTTATTCATTCATGAAAAGGTTGCATGTGGCCAAGTTTGTGTTCTCCATGTCCCGTCCCGATATCAGATTGCCGATATATTCACTAAAGGACTTCCGCGTATACTTTTTGATAATTTAGGGACAGTCTCATCGCACGAATGCCTCCCGCTAAGACTGCGAAGGGAAGGATAGATTATGGAAATAATCCTTGATTATTGCCATAATCTTTATATATATTATAGATTAGGAATGTAATTATTCTGATTTAGATTACCATAATTGTAGCCTCAAATTAGTCTTGTAACATGTATATATTACTATCTTCAAGAAATGAAAAAGGTACGAAAAATATTTCCTTCACGCACTTTGCATTTTGGAAGCTGACAAGAATGGAGTATCATCTAGTAAGCTAATTTCTCCGACTATATGTAATAGTCTAGCTAATTTAGGGAATCTCAATGTACTCAGTATCAATGACAGTAGTGGTAGTAGTAATGTACCTAGTATGTCATCTGTAACAGTTTAGTAATTAATAAAATATTCGTTTAACCAAAAAAAAATGTAGAATCATTTAGGGGTATTTATAGTTGAGAATTAGAGTCAAATGTAATTTTATAGAAAATGTTGTAGGGTACGGGGTGTTTTGAAGGGTTGAGGGCCATTTTCTCCCGCTGGTCAATTGCAAATTTGGTCGTGGCTAATGGCTAGATTTGGCCCGATTTTTAAATATTTGGCTGAGCTAACTAGATCAGTGCACCAATATGCCATGACTCGGACACATATATGTAGCAGTCACCGGGCCTATTTCAACTCCCGGCCAAGCCCTCTCCCTTGTAAATTGGGCTAGTCTGGTCCGAGTTTTATTAGGTTGAAACCGGAAGGACTCGACCTCATTTGACATGCTTAACTTTATGCTTTTAAAGCTTTTTTTATTTCTTAAATAAATATTGTATCGAAATAATAATATTTACTCTATAAATAAATAAAAATCCGAAAAAGTTTTATGTTTTTCACCCGATAAAAAATTAATTCCTCCATTTATCCGATAAAACATACTCAATAATATTTACTCGATAAGTAAAATTTTGGAAAAAACAACACTTAAACCCCTTAAAACAATCTAATTATGCGCGTCTATCCCTCTTACTTTCCCTACCCCCTAAAACTATTGACCCTTACTACCCCTTGTAGTTTTTGTAGGTAATTGTCTATTTTTTCTTTCTTTCTTTTTAATTTCTCTACATCTTATATTCTTTTCTCCTATTTTCTCTCACTTTTTTCTTTATTTTTTCTTTTTTGTTCAATTTTTTTCAAATCATAGTATTCTTTATTTTCTTTTTTCACCATATTTAATTCTAGCTCCTTTTTTTCTTTCTTTTTAAATTTTTTATTTCTTCTTTTCTATTTAATTGTCTTTTTCTTCTTTTCTTTTTATTTCTCTACTTCTTACCTTCTTCTCTTTCTTTTATTCTTTTCTTTTTCTCATTTTTTCTCCTTTTTGTTCATTTATTTTTTTCATACTATATTTTATTTTCTTTTTCACCATAATCTGATTCTATATTTAATTCTAATTTCTTTCTTTTTCATTTTTTAAATTTTCTTTTTTTATTTCTTTATTACTTGTTCCTTTTTCAATAGCAGTTTAAGTATATTGTTGCAGTATACTATGATATCCACATGGTATCACACAAGACTGGCGGTTCATTCCTTAAAAAAACTAGTCCTTTATGATACGAACTTGTATATATCATATACTGACAAAGTATCATAGAGGATTGATTCATTCCTTCAAGAAAAACACAACTCAATTCTTTCTGATACTCACATGGTATATATCATATACTGACAATGTATCATAGAATGTTGATTCATTCGTTACAAAAATACTACTCAATCATCTATGATACCTACATGGTATATCATATACTCATATGGTATCATGAAGGATTGTTGAAGTCCTTGAATACAATAGTCCCCAATCCTCCATGATACCATCATGGTATAATAAATATATCACAGATGGTATCATGGAGGACAACTTCATTCCTTCAATGACATTTCTCAATCCTCCATAATACCATTTGTGTAGATTTATATGTCATGATGGTATCATGAATGACTCTCTTTCGATAGAGGGTTGATGATACCATGAAGGTATTATGAAAGACTCTCTTTGAATAGAGGGTTGATGATACTATGATGGTATCATGAAGGACTGCTTCAGTCATTCAAAGAGAGTCCTTCATGATACCATCACAATATATAAACATACGCAGATGATATCATGGAGGACTGATTCATTTCTTCAATGACATTTTTCAATCATCCATGGTACCATTTGCATAGATTTATATACCATGATGGTATCATGAAGGGCTCTTTTTGAATAGAGGTATATTATATACTGATAGAGTATCATTTATCTTAATTACTTCTTGTTGTGGTCTGATTATTTAAATTTTTATTTTATTATTTTTTCTAAATTTTTATATTAAAAGAAAACAAATAACAAAAATAAATTAAAAAAGACAAAACAAGAAAAGAAGACAAAACTAAAAGTGACTTTAATATTTTATATCTTTATATTATTTTTATATTTCATTAATATAAAAAAATTGTAGCTTTATTCTTTTTCTAATTCTATTTATAATTTTTATTTTATTCTTTTATTTTTATATTAAGAAAAAACAAGAACACAAAAGAAAAAACCAAAAATTAGAAAAAGACAACAACAAAAAGAAGAAGAAAGGGAACATTACCTGTGGCTGACGTTAATTGACGCCTTATCATGAAATTTGAAAAAGCTAATGGAAGACCCGCATATATTCGGGTTGTTTTCCTTCCAACCTTTCGCTCGCTGATGTACTTGATAAGTCAGTTGTAGACTGGCCATTGATTGAAGCAGATGAGCTATCTAAGATGGCTCTACAATGCTGTAAGCTTAGATGCAGAGATAGACCAGATCTTGAGACTGAAGTTCTTCCACTTCTGAAAAAGCTTTTCGAATTTGCAGAGATGCATGTCAGGGTAGAGGGAAACCTTAGGCCACCTAGCCAGTACTTGTGAACAATCCTTCAGGTGAGAATACAAATTCCATGAGATGATCTGATCATTTGTACACTGCTCTTTTCTGCAACCCTGAATCTCATTCCTCTGCCTGCTCTATTATTCTCCAACATCTTTGCAGGAAGTAATGGAAGACCCGCATATAGCAGCTGATGGCTTTACATATGAGCACAGAGCAATAAAGGCATGGGTTGACAGACATAATATATCACCTGTGACAAAACAGACACTGCAGCACAAGATGCTTACCCCAACCACACGTTACGCTTTGCCATACAAGATTGGAGGTCACGTTAAAACGGGGGCCTGAATGCAAAACAGGGTAATTTGTGCATAATATCACTAGCCAAACTAAGGTCTGGAGAAGCAATAAATGGAAAGGTTGGAAGGAAAACAACCCGAATATATTTTAGATTTTGCTGGAAGGCTGTTTTGGAAACAAAAGCTTGGTGTCACTTTTGTTCATTGACATTACTCAAACTGTATTGTAGTCTTGGAAGAATTATATTGCTTGTGAGAGTAGAGAACCCAGAAAAATGTAAACATTGTGATTCATAATTGTGGGGATGAAGAAACAAATAACATTATTATTGTTCAATTTATGAGTCTGCTAATGGAGTCTGAACTGTATGCTTTTGAGTGTAATGTCATCAAATGCAATGACTTTGAACTATGAGTGGCCAATGGGCCGGGCTCGGGTCTGGCGGGCCGGGTCTGGCGGGGTCGGGGCGGGACGGGAGAAGGGGCGGGGTCGGGTCTGGCGGGCTCTGGCGGGGTCGGGTCTGGCGGGACTGGAGCAAGTCCCGTCCCGATCCCGATCCCGTCGGGCTCGGGTCGGGGCGGGCTCGGGTCGGGGTCGGGCTCGGGTCGGGATACGGCGGGTTTTCATTTTTTTTTTTTTAAATAACATATGTATAAAAAAAACTCAATAAACAAAACAAGATAGTGTAATAAAAATATCCAAGGCTGTTTTTGTGCCTCTTATATTATTTAATAGACATATGATTTTTTTGTAATACAAATACAATTGTCTAAAATCTAAATTGCAACTTTGTGGTGTTGTCCAAAAGTTACAAATTACATAATAAAATTACAATTAAAAAAATTACATTCTCAAAAAACCTGTTCTATTTGCTTGATGATTTCATGTGGTTCTTCGGTTGGAATTGGTATTTGTTGGTCAAATTGATCCACGTCGCTTCCACTACCTTCTGTTAAGATTTCGTTGTAGTTTTCATCATCTTCTTCGTTGATCTCCGGTTGACCGCACCTTCTCCGCTCCGCTCGTATCCAATCTCTGAATAATACCGCAATTTCCAAGTCGTCTCGGGCTAATGAGTGTCCTGTGGTCTCCTATTTGATATCTGCTGCGAGAAAAAGCGCTTTCAGACGCAGTGATTGGCGACGCTTGAATGTTCAAAACATCTCGAGCCATCATTGAAAGTGTCGGAAAGGTCTTCTCATTCCCTCCAAGATGTTCAAAGCAAGTCTTCATGTCCATCTTCATTGATAACTTCTTGATACTGATGCAGAACCACGCAAAACAAAAATATCCAACTCGCTAATTTGGTTAGTAGTAGAGGTGCGACCGCACATTCTATTTACGAGGCTTTCAATACTAGCGCGAGAAGCATGTCTTTTGTGAGGTTATTTTGAAGATGAAGAAGATGGTATGGAAGCTGGTAAGTTACTAGCATTTTCTTGTTGATAAAATCTATATATATTTTTGCATTGGTGTTCTACGCTAGACAATACTTCTTCTTTAGTTTGTTCAATAGGTGGTGGGTGATTTAGATTTTTGGGACTTGAGGTGGTAGTACTTCTATACAATCGTAAATAGTTTCAATTAGTGATTTAGTACCGTCTATTTTAATAGTAGGATTTAATACTGAGAATCAATAATATAAATAGAGGGAATAGGAATAAAATATTTTTTATTTTGAGAAACATTTTTAATAATTTGCCTTATAATTTGGTTTTCCATATATTCACTAAGTAATAAAAATATTAGAGTTATATAAAATAACATAGTTGAAATAGTAGGATAATATATCTGGAAAATTCTTTTGTTGCTTGAAAAAATTTCTCTAAAAATACAATAAGTTCGAAATTTTTTCCCAATCACTATCTAAAATCATATCACCGGCTTTTTATTATGAGAGTTAAAAATAAAGTTATAGGTAATTTATAGTCATAAGCAACAAGTAGTTGCTCGTATAAAGAATTCCACCTAGTGGATACTTCTTGTGGAATTTTTCTAAAAGATAGTCCACAATCATGACAAATTTTTATATTCTTTTCTACGTTGTACTTTATTACTTTTAAAAATAAAGTTTATAGCAAATTGTATTTTACTAAGAATGTCTTCAAAAAGTGATAGACCATCCTTTACAATTAAGTTATATATATGGCACGCACATTTTATATGAAAATGGTCCTGAAAAGACTGAGTTAAACTATTTTTAAAATTGTAATTGCGTAATTGTTATTAGAAGCGTTATCTAATGTAATAGTCATAATTTTATCGGTAATTTCGTAATAATCGCACACTTGATAAATATTTTCTGCAATAAAAGTACCAGTGTGCCTATCATCTATATATCTATACGCTAAAATACGGTTTTGCATAGACCGTTTATAATCTATCCAATGACAAGTTACAGTTAAATAATCATGGCCGTTAGTACTACGACCTATATCAGACGTGATGGATACTTTGCCATTAAAATGATATAATGAAAAACGTAAATATTGTTGATATTCATGCGCGAATTTAAATACATCTCTCTTAACAGTTGATCTAGGAAAACCGTTAAAAGCAGGATTATATATATCTCTAATGTAATGAATAAAACCGGGAGATGAAGGAAATGAAAAAGACAAACCCTCCACAAAGAACTAATTTTGATATTGCTTCCCTATCTCTATGTTTATTGTATTTAGGGCCTACAATTCCCCGTCATAGGGTTAATTTGACCTTGTACTTGGTCCTGACAATATTAGTATGTGAACCTTGTCTGATGGAGGCGGGCGTTTGCACCCGATTTTGAAGCCTGGTATTGGGCATACCTAGCTCGGATGAGCATTTACTACGTGTCTAATTAAACCCCGTCCCACCGTGACCTTTTCGAGTTTAAATTTTAAAACATTTTTACAAATTTTACATATGGCTACTTGATTCTCTACGTCTCTATCAAAAAATGTCCATGCATCCGATTTTAATGGTCGTTTCTTTGGACCTCGTCTCATACTAGGGGAATAGGAGGTATTTAGGTTGAAGGTGCACTAGTGGGTGTGTTGTCATCAACATTAGTGGGTATATCATCTAGATCATCGTCTAAATTAAAGTCTTCTTGAGTTCAGGAAAATAGCTCCTGGTCTAAATCTAATGGTATTGTAGGAAAATGTTGAGTATCAACAAAATCATCATGTGTAGGAATAAGATGACTAGAAGAAGTACCACTTGCCTGGTTGCCCTACTAGAAGAAGCACCCTTACCCTTACCCTTAAACATACCTTTTAATCCTTCCATTTTAATTATGATAATAAATAAATAAATAAATAATTAAAGACAATAAAATTAAGTGATCTAAACTAAATAAACAGACAATAATAATTTAATGAAGGAACGAATGTACCAAACGCCGACGTAACGTCGACGTGTAATCGAGAGGGTGAAAATTGAAACTTTGCTCGATGGAAGATCCTCAAGCTAGTTGCCAACTTCACTATCAATTCCCAAATGAATAAATAAAATTGAATATTTAGCAAACAATATAGACTTGTAGAGAGAGATATTGAGAAATTAGAGAGATTGTAGGAAGATTTGTGAGAAAGATGAAGAGAAAATGAGTTATTTATAGTTGAAAAATTGGGTTAAAGTGTAAATATAATAACTTATGGGTTAAAAATAAATATTAAGGGGTAGGGGGTTGGGGGAGGGGGGGGCTAAAATGGTCGTTGGCCAACGGCCATAATCTAAAATGGTCGTTGGTGCAACGATCATTTTTGCAAAGGGGCGGGCTCGGGGTCGGGGTCGGGGTCGGGGCGGGCTCGGGGCGGGGTCGGGTTTCGCGGGCTTGGGGCGGGCTCGGGTCTCGCGGGACGAGACATCGTCCCGTCCCGAGTTCGAGTCCCGCCCCCGTAAATTTTTTTTTTTTTTTGGCGGGGTCGGGGCGGGCTCGGGACGGGCTCGGGTCGGGCTGTCCCGGCCCACTGGCCAGCCATACTTTGAACAGGTGATATCATCATCTGGAAGCAAGGCCAAACCGAGTATAACTCCCATTTCTTCAATGGCAGTGATGAACTCAGCAAAGAAACTTTTGGAGACAAGACATGTGTACTAATACTTTTAAAGACAACCTGTAATGAAAAATTTGTAGTGATTCACAAATTATTCATTAATACCACTAGGGCAGCTACATATAGGATAGCCATTCTTGAAGAATAGATAATCTCGTGGAATTTGGAATGGATAAAAGAAAATAGTTCAAGACTTGTAGCATACGGCCCTGTAGATGGTGTAATTTAAATAGGAGTGTTGAAGTGTGTGAGACTTGATCCCAATACCTCTGTTTGCTTTGATACCATGTTGAAGTGTGTAAACATTTTATCTAAAAGCTTAAGTTGTTGGAGAGATCACACTTTTCTTTACTTAATTAAATTATCAACAAGGAGTAAATCTTACAAGGATATGTATGTGTATTCATGAAAATTGTATTAACCACAGATGTTCAAGTCATGTAAACAGAACATGACTTTTTTGGGATTGATAAGCCATAACCACTATATTGAACTTTAATGCTAATCAGCTAATAGCTGCAGTGCTTCAAAGAGTATTGACTGTACTTGTTGAATATCTCTATAACATATATTCACAATCCCTGTATATTAACTATATAAGGATTACAAACTGGAGAGCAAGCAGTCCCGATCCTGTCAAGCATCAACTTGAGTAAATTCTAGTGCATTAGTATCTGGGTCTCGAGTGAAAATGGCTGGTCTTCCAGAGCGACTAAGGGTGTATGGAATGCCTGGAAAGGAAAATAAAGAGCGGAATATATATCCAGAGTTTTTTTTACAGTTCTCAAGTCAGAAGGTGAAACAGGAGAGAATAAGGTAAATGAATTACCAGCTTTATCAAGAATAGCTTTCAGCTTAGACACATCGCGAATTGCTATGCAAGTATGACGATCTCTGCCCCCATGTTCAGGCCGACCAGTTAAGGGATCCGGATTTGGAAGCTCCATTAGATGTATCATTTCGGAGCCCACCCACAACCAAGCACCTCTGTATGGAAGCTTATCATGTGGTCTTGCCTCATTTATTTCTAGTCCTGATCATTCATGAACTTTCAGAACTACAAAATTATGTATTTCCACTGTAATTTAGTCATACATTTAGTAAGTGGTGTGTGATTACCAAGTATATTCTGGTAAAAGTCCAACGACATCTCAAGATTTTCACATAGTATTCCAACATGGTGCATGCTAACAACTCCAAAATCTGCACTAAATCAAAACAATAATTTAAATCAGATATAATTCGACCATTCTGTTGGAAGACCAGTTTGGCCTAACAATCTTCTCATTCTATATTATGTGATCAAATAATTTATGTGAAAGTCGGAAATTCTGGTGTAAACCTATCGAGCCATATGAAACTAAGACCTTGAACGATGGTATAAATTTACCAATAAGATGCGTATTCACCATTGCACTTCATGTACCCTTAAACTGAATAACTTAACAGATTATGGTCATTGTACATTGCCTAGACTCCCTCAAAATCTTGAACAAGAATATCACAAGCTCCTAATTATGAATATTAAGCTAGTAATCAAATTTAGAATTATAAAAGTAGGAACAGATTCACTAATTCCTTTACACGGTAACAAAACTAGTACTAAATTGCATGCATGACCAAAGGACCACAAAGGATTTCATGGATTCCTCAACTAAAGCTATTTCTTAAAGGAAGATATAGAAGAATATAGAGAAATCCAATGAAAACTTTACTGTGGGCTGTTTAATATGGAAAAGAAGGATCACCATTATCATCAACAGTGTCGGTGCCTACAGAATCTTTTGCAAGCATATCCGTTTCCGCCGACATTTTAGCTCTCATCAGCAAACAACGCCTGTGGCTCCTTCGTGTTGAAGATGGTTGAAATTTTTTGTTTGGTGTTGCACTGGTAGATACAGCTAGGACACACCCAGGGTTCAGCTGAATAAAGGGGGTTTTCAGGACATATCAAGTAAACCAACAAACACAAAGAAACAATGAACAAACACATCACTAGTGGTACAGGTGAAGCTGCTTTTAATATCATTCTTGAGCCATCCATTAGTAGGAAAAAATCAAGTGTGGTTGGTGTTTAGATTAATTACAAGCATCATATAATGCTATTTCAAACAAAAAACTGAAAGAAAAAAGAATAACAGTAAACACAATGGAATGGAATTCAATGCTTTTCCCATCTCCAATTACATAGAAGGCAGTAAAATAACTTGGAGGTCGGAAGCAGTAAGCTTTACCACATATAAAGCACAAAATAAGTAAGCTTTAAGATTGTCTAATCTAAATTTCATAACAAACGAGACGCCAACTTTGCTTTTCTTTTCTGTTTCTCTTTCTTTGATCAAACAGTTACTCTGATTTCCTACTCTTTAGTTCCAATTGTGAATGACAAAAAGAGACTTGACCTGATAAAGAAAGGGGAGAAACCAGCTAATTTGGATTTTTTCTAATAACTGAGAAATCCCTGAAGGTTAATGGCGCAGGGTTGGAAACTCGGTGGATGATAGGGCCGCCCTCTACTCTTCTCCACTTAAATACCAGGCTTTTCTCTAAGGCAGGGTTCGAATCGGTGATGTGTGCTAACTCACACATCACAAGTTGTGCTCTTACCAGTTACCACTAGATCAAAGCCCTGGGGGCCCATCTAATATGGAAATTGTCTCAGATATTAGACCAAACCTTAGAATCAATGATTTAGGTTATCTACCAAAGCCAGGCCTATTTAACTGGTCAAGACTATAGTAAAGCTATATTTTGACACAAACCTTTGCACTAAGCTTATAATCAATTTGCTATTAAGTAATGAAGATGCCTTGGGTGTTGCAGTGTCTTCCAACAAAATAATTCTTAAAAGAAAGAGCTCAAAGTTTTAACTTTGTAATACCCAAAAAATATCTACTCCAAAATAGAGCTTAACCTTGCTAAGTCCCTTACTAGCTGATTTTTGTACTAAGCATTACTATTCCTTAGTGTAGGTTCGGTGATTCATGCCATGTCGGATGAGCAAGATATGTGGAAGATGGGGGAGGGGTTTGCCTCCTCTTTCCCTTTTACTTATGGCCTGATGCTCATGAACATCTTATCTCTTATTGGATTTCCTTTTCTAACTAGATTTTTATTCCAATGATGTGATCTTAGAGCTCACTAAGTATACCATCAGTGGAGAGTTTGCTTTCTGGTTGGGAAGTGTCTCTGTCCTTTTCACTTCTTATTACTCCTTCCGTTCCTTCTTCTTTTCTTTTTTGACATTTCTAATACCAAGTAATTCATTCGGGCCTGACATCTTACGATATCATCATGATGCGGATTGCAGGTTGAATCCAATAGATTACTCATAACCTGTTCCAGTAAGCAACTAAGAACTACCAAAATGTTAAAATAGTTTGTTCAAATTTTAGGATAAGCAACTACAAAAATTTGTGTGTTCATCAGAATCAACAAGTCTTTGGAAACCAATAGAGAGCCTTCATCAACAAATTAATGGGGATTGAAATGTCAACAGTTGAAGATGGAATATACATATTATATTTATTGAAATTTACCTTGTTTTGAAGCAGAGTGAGAGGTGGGTTCAACAGAGAAGCCATCGAAGACTGATTCTTTCAACTTTAGGGACTATTTAGTCGTTAGTTTTACATTTCTGGGTTTTGTTTTGTTTGGCTAATGGAAAACGACCCATTATGAGATGGCTCCATTTGAGCGGCTCATAATTTTCAGTCAAAGTGCACCACTTGTTTCCTGAGTGGGTTGAATCTATAAAATGTGAAAACTTGTTCCCTGCTTTTCTATTTTTAGGCAAATTAGGGTGGTGAAGTGTACGGATAACCCTTTCTGGTGGGTCGATTTTGATGTTAAAAAAAATATTTGTTGCTTTTAAAAAAGGGATAAGGACATAAATGGTCATCCGGGTGAAAATATTGACACCAGGTAGCCCAAAAAAGCTTAATAGACAATTTTAGCCTTTTTAAAATAATTCTACTATGTAGCTATTTTTAAGCTAATTTCAGCATTGGTATAAAAATTATATCATTGTTGTATAAAATATGTACTCAATACTGTATAAAAAAGGCAGTCTGGTGCACTAAGCTCCTGCTATTACCGGAGAAAAGCTGGACCATAAGGGTCTATTGTACGCAGTCTTACCTTGCATTTCTACAAGAGGTTTTTTCATATTGTATATGTATAGAAAATATATCATAAATATAAAAATTGTAGCATTATTGTATAGAATATGTATTATCACAGTATCTGTATAGAAAATGTATCATACGTATAAAATTGTATCAATATTGTATAGAATATGTATCCTCATAGTATGTGTATAGAAAATATATCATACGTATAAAAATTATATCATTATTGTATAGAATATGTATCCTCACAGTATGTGTATAGAAAATATATAATTCTTGTATAATCAATATCTAATTTAGAATGAATACACACTAATGATACATATATTATGCAGTTATTACACACTATTTACGCATATGCAATGATTATCGAAAACAAATAGAGACTGCCAGAAAAGTTTATCCGCCCATATCCATACAAACAATCATATATTTGATGATTTCACGACATTCACATGAACTCCGACGAAAGCATGTTCTCCGACGAAGTAGCAAAACGCAGGCGACACAGATCTAGCCGGAGGAGTTCTGAAAATCGTGTCCTCCGGCGATTAACGTGTGCACCGACATTTACATGAAAAGGGTACTCGCAATTACCAATACCCTTGTCACTGGTGCATTGTCTACATCAAAAATCACAATATCAGGGAAAAATACAATTAGAAATCAATTATTTCATGCATTAAAAACTTTATATTAATAGAAATTGATGGGGGCATGAATACTTATTGAAACCAAATGGGTCGACAATCTTTTTTCTGTGATTACAACGAGCTTTTTCCCCTTGTTATTTCCCTATCAAAGATCTTCTAAATCGTACATGAAGATCAATTTCTGCTTTGATTATACGAGATTTTACTAGTTTGACTTATCACACACTTCGGGTCCTTCCCCATTTTAAGGAGAAAAGATTGTTCTTCATTGAGATCAATTTTTCGCAAGTAAAAAACAAACAGGCTTCTTGGAAACCCCTTCTTTACCTTTTTAACAAGACAATATAAATCTGATAATATGGTCCAGTTCTTGCTTTCTCTTGTGTTATAATAAATCCAATTGGGATAATTACAATTTTAATGAAAGCTTTGAGAAAACAGAGAGGAGAGGAAAATGGACAGAAAGAAACAAGTAGCTAAATCTTGATATTAATTTGGTACAAGAATTCAATTCGAGTACTTATTATTATTTGGGGCTAAATTTATCTTATGTATTTCTTGAAGATCACGTGGTGTCCTTTTTCCTTTTAAAATATAAGTCTATCATGTTTTTTAACGAATCAGACTCAATTCATCAAAAAAAATATTATCACGTGGCTTTAAAACTTAAGTCTACTCAAAAGAAATGGATTGACTTTGTTTTTAAAGCCACATGACATTTTTTTAATTAAAAAATAAGCTAATATTATGTCAGCAAAAAGAGTATATTTACATCATTTGTGTAATGACAGAGATATATATGCACTACTTTTTCAACGTGGAGTATATATACTCTATATCGCAAAATTGAGGGGTATATTTGCACATGTATCCATTATTCAAAACTTAGTCGGGACTTAAAAAGAAATAGTGTCCACTTCTCTTCTTTTCTTTTCTTCCTAGTTTTTTTGTCGTCGTCTTATTCTTAATGTAAAGTTCAAGAGAAGATGGAAGCGAAAAAAGCGGCGTATGCGAAATTGGTAGAAAGCAAGGATGAGGTAGAGAAGTGGACGAATAGGAAATTATGTAAGATGGCGCGGAAAGAGGCAAAACTAGCAGTTACGGCGGCAAAAACGACGGCTTTTGAACGTCTATATGTGGAATTAGAGGGAAAATGCGGGGATAAAAAGTTGTACATACTAGTCAAGGCAAGAGAGATGAGGGCATGAGACTTGGATCACGTGAGGTTCATCAAGGATGAGGACGACAAAGTGCTGGTAGTGGACACACATATTAGGCGGAGGTGGCAGTCTTACTTCCATAAACTCTTGAACGAAAAAAAAGATAGAGACATTATGCTGGGAGATCTGGAGCACTCTGGTAGGTACCAGGATTTTGGGTATTGTGAAAACATTAACATTGAGGAGGTTCAGAGTGTTGTGCGCAGGATGTGCAGAGGACGAGCGACCGGGCCTGATGAGATCCTAGTTGAATTTTGGAAAAGCGCAGGCAGGGCAGGTTTGGAGTGGCTGACGGAGTTGTTTAACGTCATTTTTAAGACGGCGAGGATGTTCGAAGAATGGAGGTGGAGTACAATGATTCTTTTGTACAAGAACAAAGGTAATATCCAGAGTTGCAACAACTATAGGGGTATCTAGATTCTAAGCCACACTATGAAAGTTTGGGAAAGAGTCGTGGAGATGAGGGTGAGAAGAGGAGTGTCTATCTCTGAGAACCAGTTTGGATTCATGCTGTGGCAGTCGACTACATAAGTCATCCATCTTATTAGGAGGTTGGTGGAGCAATATAGGAAGAGGAAGAGAGACTTACATATGATTTTCATTGACCTTGAGAAGACATACGACAAAGTCCCTAGGGAGGTTCTATGGAGATGTTTGGAGGTTAGAGGTGTACATGTGACATACACTAGGGCAATCAAGGATATATATGATAGAGACAAGACTAGGGTACGGACAGTAGGAGGAGACTCGGAGTACTTCCCAGTGATAATGGGGCTGCACCAAGGATCAACTCTTAGCCCATTTCTATTTGCCTTTGGTGATGGATGGACTGACGCGACAAATCCAAGGGAAGGTGTCATGGTGTATGTTATTCGCAAATGACATAGTCCTGATTGGTAATACCTACAATGGAGTGAATGCTAAGCTGGAGGTTTCGAGACAAACTCTGGAGTCTAAAGGGTTCAGGCTGAGAGGAACAAAACAGAATACTTGGAGTGTAAGTTCAGTGACGGGAGTGACCTTGAGACAAGCGTGGAGGTGAGGCTTGGTACCAAGGTCATTCTAAAGAAAGGGAGCTTCAAGTACCTCGGGTCTATTATCCAAGAAAATTGAGAGATTGATGACGATTTCACACATCGTATTGGGTCAGGATGGATGAAATAGAGTCTCGCATCTGGAGTATTGTGCGATAAAAAGGTGCCACCAAAACTTAAAGGCAAGTTCTAAAGGGGTGGTTAGACCGACCATGTTGTATGGGGCAGAGTGTTGGCCGGTCAAGACTTCGCACACCCAAAAGATGAAAGTTGCGGAGATGGGGATGCTAAGATGGATGTGTGGGCATACAAGGAGGGATAGAATTAGAAATGATGATATCAGGGACAAAGTGGGAGTGGCCTCGGTGGATGATAAGATGCGAGAAGCTAGGTTGAGATGGTTCGGATAAGTGTAGATGAGAGACATAAATGCCCCAGTGCGGAGGTGTTAAAGGTTGACTATAGACGGGTACATGAGGGGTAGAGGTAGGCCGAGGAAGTATTGGGGAGAGGTGATTAGACGAGATATGGCGCAGGTGCAACTCACTGAGGAAATGACCTTAGATAGGGGGTTATGGAGGACACGTATTAGAGTAGAGGGATAGTATGTAGTCCAGCGTAGTCCTACCTAAGCTTACAAACTGGTAGTTATAGTATTATTATTGTAGGCTCGCTTAGCCTATCATATTGCCTTATAGTCCCTTGTAGTTTGATTTATGTTGCTATGTGTATTTTGTTTGTCTTATTTACTTGCATTAGCTATTGCCTCTTATTGCTCCTTTCGTTTTCAGAATGCGCTGTCATGACTTACGCACTTTGTGTGATTTACTTTGCTTGAACTTGTGCTTTGTCTTGAGCCGAGGGTCTTTCGGAAACAACCGCTCTACCTACCAAGGTAGAGGTAAGATCTGTGTACACTTTACCCTCTCCAAACCCCACATTGTGGGATTTCATTGGGTATGTTGTTGTTGTCTTATTCTTAATGTCCACATCAACGAGGATTTCATTTCGTAACCAAGTTATCAAATTGCATATGTTTCGTCACCTTGTTTTTACATGTGTATCGATTGAAGTTTGAACTACACTGTTCAAACTTAAGGACATGGAGTCCTAAACTTTATACTATGGAATTCAAACTTTGAACATAATTAAATGAATATATGCATCTCTTTAATAAAAAAAAACATAAGAAAACTACATCAAATTTATCACTACTAATGTTGCTTTTCTTATCCTTCGTTTTCTTTCTTTTCCTCCAATAATCTGAGTTGGGATCACAATAATTGGATAAAAGTCTGAAGTTTGAACTACCCAGTTCGAACTTAAGGACATAGTGTCCTTGAAGTTTAAAATGAAAAAGTGAACTTCGGAACACTAAAGTTGAAATCTTGAAGTTTGAATTGAAAATTTGATCTTAAGGACAAAATGTCCTAAAGTTTTGAACTGAGAAATTGAATTTAATGTACTAAAATTTTAAATTGAAAAACTGAATTCAGGACACAACACAGTGTCTAAAGTTTTTAACTGAAAAAATAAAACTTGAGGACAATGCATCCTGAAGTTTGTCCGCTTTTAATGGTTATTGGAGGGGGTGGCATCAGTGTATATACACTGTATAACAGTTGTATTCATACCATAGAACATATGAATTAACATTGTGTAACAATGTATAATATTATGTGTATAACAATCTGTTATACATTATATAATGGTGATTGAGAGGGATATATACATATATACATACACATATATACACAATGTAATATATTCATGTGTTTATGTTGCCAAGCGATTCTATGAGAATTTTTAGGGTTGCCTATCAGGAAAATATTAGAGTGGATTTTCAATGGTTGTCTATGGAGAGAGGAGTGTTGGTCAAATTTGATAGTTGGGATGATCGTGAGGATTCAAGTTGGAAGCTGAGTTATGGACAAGTGACGATTGCTAAATTGGGAAAGCGATCGATAGGTTCAGGGTTCGAGTCACGCTGAAGGGAAAGTGTGAAAACACTATAGATCCTCCAAAATATGGGGAAATTTAAAAAAAAGGTTGCTGAGTTATGGATTTTTTTTAAGGTTAAAGGTGCTTTCAGTTGTGATTATAGACGTCGAAGATGCTATAGACAACTAAATTTTATTGAATTTAAATTCATACGAAATTCAGATTATTTCAAGACGTATTGGGCTGGCCCCCATTTAATTGGGCTTCAAATGATGAGTTCATTTGGCTAAGCTCAAAATGACATCTTATTCTAGAGACTCAGTTTGGTGCGATGTTGTAAAAAATGGATCTTTGGCCTAACTCAACCCCAAAAGCTTGTTTGTAGTGTGAGGATTTCCATATCTGATATGGAACTCTTAACACTCCCCCGCACGCCCAAACCTTGTTAACTGGAGCGTGGATAATATAATTTGGGGGCCCAACACCGGTGAACAAATAATTAGAATGGCCCTGGCTCTGATACCATGTAAAGAATGGATATTGGGCCTAACTCAACCCCAAAAGCTAGCTTGTAGTGTGAGGATTGTCCAAGTCCATATAAATAGTCCATGTTCCCATTCTATATCCGATGTGGGACTCTTAATAGATGTATCTAACTTAAACTCTAAGGGGTTGTTTGGTTGGGAACAAGTTATCTTAGGATTAATTATTCTTGGATTAATTATTTCACCCTCTCACGGGGATAAGAATAACACTACAATCCTGGAATAACTAAACTCGAGATTAGTTATACCGCAATTTCATTCTAACCAAAGGTGAATAAACTCATCTCAAATTTAATCCAGGGATTAATTAACCATTATCCCTCGTACCAAACTAGCCCTAACAGATTGCTAATTTAAGTCCTTGTATTGTTTGTTCTACACAACATCCTTCCATTCTTTTTTTGTTTTAACTGTTTGTAATATTAATTCATATGCTCACCTATACTGTATAGCTGGCTTTGTAGAATTAGCCTATAATATCTATGAAATGATGTTTACTATGATAAAAGCAAATTTCACCAAAAGCCATTAATAGTATTGATTCTTTAAATGTCCCAAAGTTTGTTCTTTTAATCCCACAACCATAATTCTATTAGAATTAAATAGGCACGTTTCTTAAAATCATATTAGTTATCTTGGAGTTTAGCATAATAAACAGTAAAAAATTTATTTCGCTTCTTTGTGTTTTACACTTTGCAAATTCTTTTAAAAGAAAAAGAAAAAGGAGAAACTTTAACATGCCAAATCTAATGTTTTGATAACATTTTGTATAAACTATCTATATTCCTTGACTTTAAAACATGACCAAATATCTCTGGTATCTCCTTTCTGGCTTAGCTCCTGTTCTAATCTCTCGAAGCAAACCTATAAATATAATGTATATAATAGCAACGTTTTTCACAATTATTTACATGTCGTTTTTTATTTAATTATATCAAATGGAAGAGACAAGTGTTTCGTTAAGAAAAGACTTTGAATTTTCAGTTTCTTACCTGCCTTAGTTATTTGATTAAAAAGAATTAAAAGGTAATGTAGTAATAGTAAAGCTGGCCAGTGGGCCAGGGCGGCCCGGTCCCGTCCCGACACCGCCCCGAACCCGAGTAGTAAAAAAAGAAATTCGATATCGGGACTCAAACCGGGACGGGACAATGTCTCGTCCCGACCCACCCCGCCTCAGTCCCGCCAATCCCGACCCTATCCCGCCCCGATCCCGCCCGTAACCCCCCATTTGCAAAAATACCGTTGCACCAACGCCCATTTTAGATTTTGTCCGTTGTGCAACGGCCATTTTTGGCCTCCCCCCTCCCCCCACCCCCTACCCCTTAATATTTATTTTTAACCCATAAGTTATTATATTTACACTTTAACCCAATTTTTCAACTATAAATAACTCATTTTCTCTTCATCTTTCTCACAAATCTTCCTACAATCTCTCTAATCTCTCAATCTATCTCTCTACAAGTCTACATTTGTTTACTAAATATTCATTTTTATTTATTCATTTGGGAATTGGGAGTGAAGTTGGCAACTAGCTTGAGGATCTTCCATCGAGCAAAGTTTCAATTTTCAACCTCTCGATTACACGTCGACGTTACGTCATCGTTTGGTACATTCGTTCCTTCATTAAATTATTATTGTCTGTTTATTTTATTTAGCGCACTTAATTTTATTATCTTTAATTATTTATTATCATAATTAAAATGAAAGGATTAAGAGGTATGTTTAAGGGTACGGGTGCTTCTTCTAGTAGGGGCAACAAGGGCAAGGGTACTTCTTCTAGTCATCCTATTCCTACACAGGATGATTTTGTTGATACTGAACATTTTTCTACAATACCATTAGATTTAGACGATGAGCTATTTTCTGGAACTCAAGAAGACTTTAATTTAGACGATGATCTACATAATACACCCACTAATGTTGATGACAACACACCCACTAGTGCACCTTCAACTGAAATGCCTCATATTCCCCCTAGTATGAGACGAGGTCCAGCAAAACGACCATTAAAATCAGATGCATGGATATTTTTTGATAGGGACGTAGAGAATCAAGTAGCTAGATGTAAAATTTATAAAAATGTTTTAAAATTTAAAATTGAAAAAGGTCACGGTGGGACGGGGGGTTTAATTAGACACGTAATAAGTGCTCATCCAGCTAGGTATGCCCAACACCAGGCTTCAAAACCGGGTGCGCAAACGTCCGCTCCATCGGGACATGGTTCACATACTGATACTGTGCCGGACCAAGTACAGGGTCAAATTAACCCTATGACGGGGGGAATTATAGGCCCTAAATACAATAAATATAGAGATAGGGAAGCAATATCAAAATTAGTTGCTGTGGAGGGTTTGCCTCTTTCATTTCCTTCATCTCCCGGTTTTATTCATTACATTAGAGATATATATAATCCTGCTTTTAACGGTTTTCCTAGATCAACTGTTAAGAGAGATGTATTTAAATTCGCACATGAATATCAACAATATTTACGTTATTCATTATATCATTTTAATGGCAAAGTATCTATCACGTCTGATATAGGTCGTAGTACTAACGGCCATGATTATTTAACGGTAACTTGTCATTTGATAGATTATAAATGGTCTATGCAAAAACGTATCTTAGCGTACAGATATATAGATGATAGGCACACTGGTACTTTTATTGCAGAAAAAATTTATCAAGTGTGACATTATTACGGAATAACTGATAAAATTATGACTATTACATTAGATAACGTTACTTCTAACAATTACGCTATTACAATTTTAAAAAAATAGTTTAACTCCATCTTTTTCAGATCATTTTCATATAAAATGCGCGTGCCATATATATAACTTAATTGTAAAGGATGGTCTATTACTTTTTGAAAACATTCTTAATAAAATACAATTTGCTATAAACTTTATTTTTAAAAGTAATAGAATACAACGAAGAAAAGAATATAAAAAAAACTTGTCACGATTGTGGACTACCTTATAGAAAAATTCCAGAAGAAGTATCCACTAGATGAAATTCTTTTTACGGGCAACTACTTGTTGCTTATGACTATAAAAAACCTATAACTTTATTTTTTAACTCTCATAATCAAAATCCATCTGATATGGTTGTAGATAGTGATTGGGTAAAAAATTTTGAACTTATTGTATTTTTAGAGAATTTTTTTCAAGCAACAAAAGAATTTTTCGGTATATATTATCCTACTATTTCAACTATGTTGTTTTATATAACTCTAATATTTTTATTACTTAGTGAATGTATGAAAAAACCAGCTTATATTGCAGCTATTAAAAATGTTTATGAAAATAAAAAAATATTTTATTCCTATTCCCACTATTTATATTATTGGTGTTGTATTAAATCCGACTATTAAAATAGACGGTACTAAATCACTTATTGAAAGTATTTACGATTGTATAGAAGTACTACCACCTCCAAGTCCAAAAAATCAAAATCACCCACCACCTATTTAACAAACTAAAGAAGAAGTGTTGTCTAGCTTAGAAGACCAATGCAAAAAAATATATAGATTTTACCAACAAGAAAGTGCTAGTAACCTACCGGATTTCATACCGTCTTTTTCATCTTCAACACAACCTCACAAGAGACATATTGTTTCTGCGGCTAGTATTGAAAGTCTCATAAATAGAATGTGCGGTCGTACCACTACTAACCAAATTAGCGAGTTTGATATTTTTGTTTTGCAGGGTTCTGTACCGTACCAAGAAGTTATCAATGAAGATGGACATGAAGACTTGCTTTGAAATCTTTGGAGGGAATGAGAAGACATTTCCGACACTTTCAATAATGGCCCGAGATGTTTTGAACATTCAAGCGTCATCAACTGCGTCTGAAAGCGCTTTTTCTGTCGACAGATATCAAATAGGAGACCACAGACACTCATTAGCCGGAGACAACTTGAAAATTGCAGTATTATTCAGAGATTGGATACGAGCGGAGCGGAGAAGGTGCGGTCAACAGGAGATCAACGAAGAAGAAGACGAAAACTACAACGAAATCTTATCCGAAGGTGGTGGAAGCGACGTGGATCAATTTGACCAACAAATACCAATTCCAACCGAAGAACCACAGGAAATTATCAAGAAATTAGAACATGTTTTTTTTAATTGCAATTTTATTATGTAATTTGCAACTTTTGGACAACACCACAAAGTTGCAATTTAGATTTTAGACAATTGTATTTGTATTACAAAAAAATCATATGTCTATTAAATAATATAAGAGGCACAGAAATAGCATTGAGATATTTTTATTACACTATCTTGTCTTGTTTAATATTTAATTATTGAGTTTTTTTTATACATATGTTATTAAAAAAAAAGGAAAACCCGCCGGAACCCCTATACCGATCCCGGCCCGATTCCGACGGGATCGGGATCGGGGCGGGACTTCGGCAAATCCCGCCAAGCCCGATCCCGCCTGACCCCTCCAGCCCCGATCCCGCCCCCTTCACCCGTCCCGCCCCGACCCGCCAAATCCGGCCCGTCAGACTCGAGCCCGGCCCACTGGCCAGCTATAAGTAATAGTAGGTACAGTGTCTCACACTTAATTGTCAATTAGTATCATAAATACTTTGTGGGTCAAAGCAAATCTCTTTCCTCTGGAAAAAGCAACAACCGGGGCTATACTTCCAAGTATGATCTGTCAATTAGTAAATTGTAATATTGTTTAACGAGATATGATAGTCAATTTAATTAATTACTTTTATCACGTATTGAAATAAGCTTTGTGTGAAAAGGGAGTTATCTTCAAATATGTTGTCAAACTTGTCATCAATTAATCACGCTAAAGTAGTCACAGAAGCATGAATTGACGCCATGAAAAAAGTAAAAAAATATTTTGACTTCACAACGGCCAATTTCTTAACGACTCATTAATTGCTGAACTGAAACCCCTTGAACTTTAAATCATAGAAGTACGTTTGGGTATTAACTGACATATGTTTGTCTATCATTGTTAAAAATATTTGTTTCAAACTACTTTTCATTTTAGGAGTTTAAATTAAAATTATTTTTTTCATTTTGCCTTAATAGTAATTGATCTTGAAGACTACAAACACCTCAATTATAATAAATAAATAAAGTAAATATTCAATGAATAGAGATTATATCTTAAGACATAAATAAAGATAAAATAGTCAAAATTAGTAACAACATCATTTTTTTTTTGCATGTGTATAAGATTGGTATATGATGACATCTAAATTCACACCTTAAAGTGATATTTTAAGTGTTATTGAGACATGGTGCCCTTATACAACTAGGTATATATTACACATATACATTAGCCACTTCTTTTACACAAAAATGAGAAATGTATGATCGTCTCAATATAACTTTTTAAATTATGAATCGGGATCGAACACACAGAGGATAATATTTAGAGCAATCAAGCTAGTGAGGACTTGTCATCAATTAAGCTAAGTCAACACTCTTTAATATTTATTTTTATTTAAAATAAAGGTAAAAATTAATTAGAAAACGGGTAAAGTGATCATGATACTAACAAGCAAGAGCAATCAAAGGATATGGAAAATAGAGAATCAATTAACTTCAAGAAAAAATCATATAGCATGTAATTAACTATCACTAATTAATCACGAGTTTAGCAATTAGTCTCGAAATCTCAATTACCCACTAATGTTTCTTGACTACTTAGGAAATGCGTAGAATTTTCATAGAATAGGGGGGTAAATTTTTGATTTTAAGATACAGGGTGTGTATATGAAATTGAGTCATATTATAGGGGTGTTTAGACTTTAGTGTAATTAGTTAAAGCCACAAAGCCAAATTGCCAATGCAAATAAAGTATAGTATTAAATTATTAAGTAAAAAATATTTATTCAATAATAATAATACGTAATAATAATCTATTATTCGTATTTAATATTATTATGTTTAAAATCTTATTAATTATTAGTAATAGTGTATTGTTCCTTGCCCAAGATTTTTAAATATGTGTTCTAAAATAAAATCTAGAAATTTACTTGGCCAGATATAACATAAAAATTTTAAAATTAAATTATTATTATTAAATATGGATAATTTTGTTTCCATTTTGTTTTTGAATATCCTAATGAAAAGTATTTTATATAAATTGAGATAAGGAGAAATTAATAGGGAAGTTCCTTTACTCTGCTTATTTCCAAACGTGGCCAAATTGATGCCATTTTATTCCTTACATCCCCAAACCGCGTAAGCTTCTCTAGTAAACTTCGTTATTTGTTCCCCTATTTTATCCATTCCTCAGTCCAAGTCACCGTCAAATCCCCTAAACCCCACCCCCTTTTTGACCCCATACCCAGAACCTTCCTTAACAACGCGTCGCTACACACGTTTCCTTTTACTGATGACCATGTTATATCACACCTCCATTTCCATTCTCTCCAATTCATTCCTCTTCGTGTTCACAATTTTCAATTCAAAAACTTTCACACCTCAATTCAATATTTAATGGAAATTTCTTCTTTCCCATTTCCCACTCAGGAAGATTATCTTTCCCCAAATTTCTTCAGTTTTTTTCAAGATTTTGACTTGCCTGCTACTGATACTACCACTGCTACTGCTTCTGCTTTTGCTTTTCAACCACTTCCCAAAAAGCGAAGAACTGATGATTTTGATTTCGACTTCGACCCAGTTGTTGAAGATATTTTGAGCAAATTCTTGGGATTTGACAATCAAGAAGAGAATCCTTTTTCATCTCAGCACACTACACAGCCACTTGAAAATCAATCCGTTTTCGACTTTTCGAATCAACAAATGCAAACCACGAAGCCATTAGAAGGTAATAACAACAAAAGGGGTCGTCAAGATTCTACTGAATTCATCACAACTTCAGATGATTCTAATTCTCAACCTCTACAACAGCAGCGAAGATTATGGGTGAAAGATAGGTCTAAAGCATGGTGGGAACAATGCAATAGTCCTGATTTCCCTGAAGATGAGTTCAAAAAAGCGTTTAAAATGAGCAGAGCAACATTTTACATGATCTGTGAAGAATTGGAATCTGTAGTGACAAAAAAAGACACAATGCTACGCCAAGCAATCCCAGTTCGCCAACGTGTTGCGGTATGCATTTGGAGATTGGCTACAGGTGAACCACTCCGCGAAGTTTCAAAGCGTTTTGGGCTCGGTATATCCACTTGTCACAAGCTTGTTCTTGAAGTTTGCACTGCTATTAAAAGTGTACTCATGCCGAAATTCGTTCAATGGCCTAATGACAACAAGATGAATGAAATTAAACAGGAATTCCAGATGTTGTCTGGGATGCCTAATGTTGGTGGATCGATATACACTACACATGTACCAATTATTGCTCCAAAGGTAAGTGTAGCTGCTTATTTCAACAAAAGACATACAGAGAGGAATCAGAAGACTTCGTATTCTGTTACCGTTCAAGGTGTCGTTGATCCAAACGGGGTTTTCACTGACGTTTGTATCGGTTGGCCTGGTTCAATGTCTGATGACAAAGTCTTGGAAAAATCGGCTCTTTATCAACGAGCAAACAGAGGGTTGTTAAAAGATTTTTGGGTTGTTGGAAACTCAGGATTTCCATTAATGGATTGGGTTTTACCTCCTTACACACGCCAAAATCTTACTTGGACTCAACACGCATTCAATGAGAAAGTCGGAGAGATTCAAAAGGTCGCAAAAGAGGCGTTTATGCGAATGAAAGCTAGGTGGAGCTGCTTGCAGAAGAGAACAGAAGTGAAGCTTCAAGATTTGCCAGTGGTACTTGGGGCTTGTTGTGTATTGCATAATATTTGTGAGATGAGAGGTGAAGAATTAAGTCAAGAATTAAGGTTTGATTTGTTTGATGATGAAATGGTTACAGAAAATATAGTCAGATCAATGAATGCTGTGCAAGCTAGGGATCAGATTGCTCATAAGCTCTTACACCAAAACCACGCAGCCACCAATTTCCTGTAACAAATATGTTTTTAACTTTGAGAAAATTTTGTTTCCCGTTTCAAGGATTGGCTCTCGTTTTTTTTTTCCTATAGGGGGCAAGGTGATTTTTTTCAATGGCATTTGATGTCATGTTATAGAATAAGTACAATAATCTAACTCTTGTAGAAGATTTGATTTACTAAAGGATTGGTTACCGATATGTTTTGGGTGTATTTGCTAAGAGAAGTGATGCAAAATTTTAGATATCAAATTGAAACTTCTATTGGTGTTACGAGACACTTTTTTTTAGTCAATTCTTAAAATAATGACATATTTTCTTATTTTATAATAATTTAATTTTAAATTTTATATTAATCACACAAATATTTTTTACTTATTTTATATCATAAGATTCAAATATCTTCTTTTATTTTTTAAACTTCGTATTCAGTCAAATCACATCATATATAAATTGAGACGGAGAAAGTATATGTTTTGCTCTTTTATTAATAGTTCTGGACTATATAGAGAAATTTGAGAGTTTCACAGAAGTGATTCTACCTTGAAATTGGAGAGTTTTGTGCGGTTCAGGGCTTTATTCTAATCTGTACGTCATGATAGTTTGCGGACATTTAACTTTTAGACACAAATAGTTAATTAATAACTTCACTAATAATTCGTGTAGATACTTGCTTCACAGGAAGGCACTAGTCTTAACAAAAGCATTTTCCTTTGACCATAGACTGGTGTGACCCTAAAGTTCATTTCCCATTTCCTCCGGTCTTCAATTTGAGACATTAATTTATCGTATGGATACTCAAATTTTATTAAGAAGTCATTAAATGATTTTTTGTAACTAAAAAGCCACAATAAACTTTGACTAAGTATCATAAAAGTTATATTATGTCCACTATAATTGTATTTCTATTGTCTTCTTCTACCGACTTTTTGTGATATTTGAGTAAAATTGAGTGACTTTTTCATTAAAAAAGATGATTTATGAACGTTTTATGATACTTAGATAGAGTCTAATGATTTTTAATAAAAAAAATACAGTGACTTGGGCGAAGTAAAATGAAAACGTCCATTCATGAATTAATCTCATTTAAGTGTATAACAAAGTCCGTAGCTGGCTTTGATTAAAAATAAATACAGTGACTTGGGCGAAGTAAAATGAAAATGTCCATTCATGAATTAATTTAAGTGTATAACAAAGTCCGTAGCTGGCTTTGAAAAGGAAAAAAATGGCACAGTGTGAAATAAGGGTGGCCAACGGGATGGGTCGGCCCGGTCCCGACCCGACCACGCCCCGGTCCCGCACCTACCCCGATGCCGCTATAAAAAAATTATGTATCGGGACTCAAATCGGGGACCTGGGCTCGTCCCGCTCGGGCCCGGCCCGCCCTTGTCCCGCCCGACCCCTCCCCTTTGCACAAAATAACGGCCATTTTTGGCCTCCTCCATCCCCAACCCCCTTAATATTTATTTTTAACCCATAAATTATTATATTTACATTTTAACACAAATTTTCAACTATAAATACCTCATTTTCTCTTCATCTTTCTCACAAATCTTCCTACAATCTCTCAATCTATCTCTACAAGTCTACATTGTCTACTAAATATTCAATTTTATTTATTCATTTGGGAGTGAAGTTGACAACTAGCTTGAGAATCTTCTATCGAGCAAAGTTTCAATTTTCAACCTCTCGATTACACGTCGACGTTTGGTACATTCGTTCCTTCATTAAATTATTATTGTTTCTTTCTTTTATTTAGCGCCCTTATTTTTATTTACTTTAATTATTTATTTATATAATTAAAATGAAAGGATTGAAACATATGATTACGGGTAAGGGTAAGGGTCAGACTTCTTTCAGTAGAGGTAATAAGGGAAAGGGTACTTCTTCTAGTCATCCTACTCCTAGACAGGATGATTTGGTTGATACTGAATTTTTTCATGAAATACCATTAGATTTAGACGATGAGATATTTTCTGGAACTCAACAAGACTTTAATTTAGAAGATGATATAGATGACACACCCACTAATATAGATGACATGCCACTAGTGCACCTCATACTGGAACGCCTCCTATTCCTCCTAGTATGAGACGAGGCCCAACAAAACGATCATTAAAATCTGATGCAAATTTTTTGATATGGACGAAGAGAATCAAGTAGTTAGATGTCAAATTTGTAAAAATATTTTTAAATTTAAAATGGGAAAAGGCCAGGGTGGAACGGGGGGGGGGGGGGGGGGGTATTGAGACACGTACAAAACTTTCACAAAGCTAGGTGGAACCAACACCTGGCTGAAAAATCGGGTGCGTCAATGCCCTCTCAGTCGGGACAAGGTTCACATACTGTCCTGGACCAAGTACAAGGTCAAATTAACCTTATGACGGGGGGGGGGGGATTGTAGGCCCTAAATACGATAAACATAGAGATAGGGAAGCAATAGCAAAATTAGTTGTTGTGGAGGGTTTGCCTTTTTCATTTTCTTCCTCTCCTGATTTTATTCATTATATTAGAGATATGTATAATCCTGTTTTTAACGATTTTCCTAGATCAACTGTTAAGAGAGATGTATTTAAATTTGCACATGAATATCAACAGTATTTACGTTATACCTTATATCATTTTCCTGGTAAAGTATCTATCACATCCGATATAGGCCATAGTACTAACGTCCATGATTATTTAACGGTAACCTGTCATTGGATAGATTATAATGGTCTATGCAAAAACGTATTTTAGCGTATTGATATATAGATGATAGGCACACATGCACTTTTATTTCAGAAAATATTTATCAAGTTTGCGATTATTACGGAATAACTGATAAAATTATGACTATTACATTAGATAACAATTCTTCTAATAATTATGCTATTAGAATTTTAAAAGATCTTTTAACTCCATATTTTCTAAATCATTTTCATATAAAATGTGCGTATTATATATATAACTTAGTTGTAAATGATGGTGTAACACTTTTTGCAGACATTTTTAATAAAATACAATTTGCTATAAACTTTATTTTTAAAAGTAATAGAATACAACGAAAAAAAGATTATAAAAAAATTTGTCATGATTGCGGACTACCTTATCGAAAAAATTTCAAAGAAGTAGCCATTATGTGAAATTCTTTATACGAGCAACTACTTGTTGCTTATGACTATAGAAGACCTATAACTTTATTTTTTAACGCCCATAATCGAACTTCAACTGATATGGTTGTAGATAGCGATTGGAAAAAAATTTCAGAACTTATTGTATTTCTAGATAAAATTTTTCAATCAACAAAAGAATTTTCCATTATATATTATCCTACTATTTCAACTATGTTATTTTATATAGCTCTAATATTTTTACTACTTAGTGAATATATGAAAAAATCAGCTTATAAGACACCTATTAAAAAATATTTTATTCTTATTCCCACTATTTATATTATTGGTGTTGTATTAAATCCGACTATTACAATAGCCAGTTGTAAAACACTTATTGAAACTATTTATGATTGTATAACAGTATTACCTCCTCCAACTCCCAAAAATTCAAATGAGCCACCACCTATTGAACAAACTAAAGAAGAAGTGTTGTCTAGCATACAAGATGAATGCAAGAAAGTATATATGTATTACCAACAAAAAAGTGCTAGCAACCAACCGACTTCCATACCATCTTCTTCTTGTTCAACACAACCTCAAAAAAGACATGTTGCTTATGTGGCTAGTATTGAAAGCCTTAAAAGTATAATGTATAGTGGTAATACTATTAACCAAGTTAGCGAGTTCGATGTTTTTGTTTTGCAAGGTGTTGTACCGTACCAAGCAGTTCTCAATGAATAAGGACGTGAAGACTTGCTGAAATATTGGAGGGGGAATGAGAAGACATTTCCGACACTGTCAAAAATGGCCCGAGATGTGTTGAACATTCTAGCGTCATCAACAGCGTCTGAAACGCTTTTCCTGCCGGCAGATTTCAAATAGGAGAGCACATACACTTATTAGCGGGAGACAGTTTGGAGATTGCAGTATTATTTAGAGATTGGATAAGAGCGGAGCGGAGAAGGTGCGGTCAACCGGAGATCAACGAAGAAGAAGAATAAAACAACGACATCTTATCCGACGGAGGTGTAAGAGACGTCGAGCAGTTTGACCAACAAATACTAATTCCAACCGAAGAACCACAAGAATTTATAAAGAAACTAGAAAAGGGTGTTTTTAAATATGAAATTTTTTTAATTGCAATTTTACTATGTTATTTGCAACTTTCAACACCACAAAGTTGCAATTTTGACAATTGTATTACAAAAAAAAATCATATTTCTATTAAATAATATAAGAGGCACAAAAACAGTCTTGGAATGTTTTTATTACACTATCTTGTTCAATTATTGAGGTGTTTTAATATATATTATTTTTTTAAATTAAGTGAAAAAAAAACATGAAAAATCCGATCCCGACCCGATAAATACCGGGTCCCTTTTCCGACGGGACCGGGACGGGACACTGGCAGAACCCGCCAGTCCCTCCCAAGTATCGGTCCCCTGTCCCGCCAGGACCCGCCCCGCCCGGAACCCGTCCGTTGGCCCTCCATAGTGTGAATCAATAGGTATGTCTTGTTGGATTAAAATACTTTAATAGGGTCCACTGTTGGGTTCTGAGCTTGGCCGGTGGACACTGTTAACTGAAATAACAAAGGCCAGCATTTAGGTTGACTCACTTTCAGATTAATGTTAGTATATTGTTATTAAAATATGACAGGCACAGGATGATAGCAGCAACCAACAATTTGTTGACTGCATGCCTTGTTGAAAATACTCTCTGCAATTATGAGGTATTTAATTCTGATGTAAACTACTAGAGGTAATTGGCCAACATGTCAGTTTTTTTCTTCCTTGTTTCCTCTAGTTAAGCTAGAAAATGCATTTTCTTAACATGGTGGCTTAATATTATATTGTTGACCTGTATATGCAAATTATATTATTTTGATTCATTATTGACTTATATCATCCTTAGAAATGATATCTTATAGTCATCGAGAAGGCTGGTAGCTTGTGGAAAAGAAATTAGTCTTTACACTTGAAACTAGGTAACAAGGAGAAGGAGATATTTTCTTTTGTTAAAATGAAGACAAAGAGGAGAATTTAGAAAAACAAGAATAATGAGAGAATTATTTTTACTTCTCAATTTATCATAACGACATTCTTATATAAAGATAAGATCATCATTTTTCTAGTCTAATAGGGTAACTCTATTCTCATAGGACTATAAATCCTATATTACCATAAATAAACCTAACTTATTCTAATACCCTCTAAAGTTGGAGCATGAGGGTCTCGAATGCCCAACTTTTCAAGTAAAAATCCATGTTGTGATTTGCCTAAAGTCTTTGTAAACACATCGGCAATTGCTCACTGGTTGACACATGACTGGGAAGTATTATTCCGGATTGGAGAGCATCTGGAACATAGTGACAATCGGCTTCAATGTGTTTAGTCCGTTCATGAAACATCGGATTTCACGCAATATACAATGCTACTTGACTATCACAATACATTTTCACCCGAGATTTATGTTCAACACCCAAACTATGTATAATTTCCTTTAACCATTTCAACTCACAGACTTTCATTGCCATTGACCGACATTTTGCCTCTGCTGACAAGCGAGAGACAATGTGTTGCTTCTTGGTTTTTCATGATACATGTGAATTTCTGAGGGATATAAACTAACCGGTAAGTGATTTTCGAGTCAATGGACATCCAGCTCAGTCTGAATCACATCATCCGTACAACTGAAGATCACAATCTTTTCTCATCACAATGTCTTGTCCTGGGTTCTTCTTCAAGTACCGCACCACACGGAGAGCCGCGTTCTAGTGTGCTTTCTTTGGTTGCTGCATGAATTAGGATAGAACATGTACGCAATACGACAACTCAGATCTCGTGAAATTGAGGTATATTAGTCTACCGACCAGATGCCAGTATGATTCCAGATCTCCTAAAGTAGCTCCTTTGGCCAACGACAAATCGTGATTCTATTCCATATGAGTATTGATTGGTTTAGCTTTGAGTAAACCAGACTCAAATATTGTATCCAAGGCATATTTCCGTTGACAAAGAAATAACCTGGTTCGTCCACATGCAACTTCAACTCCTAGAAAATACTTCAGAGGGTCCAAATCCTTCATGTGAAAACAGGTGTGGAGATAGTCTTTGAATCGTTTAATGGAACTATGGTCATTTCCGGAGATAATCAAGTCATCCATATAGACTAAGACGTTAAGTTGCATACCTCCCCGGTGCATAGTAAATAGAGAATAATCTGAGTATGACTGTTTGAACCCATATTTCATCACAACACTTGACAATTTCGCAAATCAACACCTTGAAACTTGCTTCAAACCATACAAAGATTTTCAGAGTCGACATACTTGCCCCAGATTAGGAACACGAAATCTCGGTGGTAATTTCATATAAACTTCCTCGGTAAGCTCGTCGTGTAAGAAATCATTATGCACATCCATCTGATGCAACTCCAAATTTCACACAGCCATAACATCCAGGAAGGTCTGAACAGTTACTACCTTAGCAACCAGAGAAAAGGTTTTGTTGTAGTCAATTCCTTCCTCCAGTTTATTTTCGTAGATAACCAAACAAACTTTATAACGCTCAATTGTGTTGTCAGAGTTGTACTTTATTTGTACATCCATCCTACATCCGAGTGCTTTCTTATCCGGTGGAAAAGTTTCTAGTGTTCATATTCCATTATTCTCTAACGATTGGATCTCTTGTTGCATGACCATTTTCCAATATTTCTTTTTCATTGCCTCCGAAAAGGTTTTTGATTAGGTTCCTGTGGTAATTGATGCAAGAAACTTTTGGTGTTATGAGAAAAAATTATCACAAGATATATAGTTAGCTAAATGAATAAGGTGCACCTGAGGGTTGTTGAGGATCGGGAGGACGCGTTGATGGACTTTGTTTCAGGAATGTTTTTGTGATGTAGTTGCGTAACCGAGTCGATTCATGCTTCTGACGTTTACCCCGACTCAATTGTTCTTTTGGGGACATTTCGTTAGTATGATTACCTTCAATTTGTACTTCCTCCATGCTTTATCTATCTAGACCGACATCTGTCTGATCTAATGCAAGCTGATCCGTAGGTTCGGTCGTATCTATATTATCGGTTATCTTCTTCGAAGTTGTGTTGATTTCTTTCTTCCTCTGTTTCGTCAGAGATCACTTCTATATTGTCGCTCAATCTACATGATCCTACAGAAAAGGAAAACTTAGTCTCGTAGAAGTCAACATCTCTTAAGACTAAATATTCATCATTCTCTAAGTCATACAATCTCCAACATTTCTTTCCATAGGGGTATCCCAAGAAGACGCACCCACGACTCCGACTCTCAAACTTGTTCTTTGTTCTTCCCTTTGTGTGTGCATAGCATAATGACCCTATCACCCTTAAATGATTATACTGAGGCACTTTCCTGTATAAAATTTCATAGGGGGTTTTCCCATTCAACACACAAGATGGCGTTCTATTGATCATATACCCCGCATCAAAACACATTCTCCCCGGAATTTGATCGGAATATGACCCTAAAATTTCAATGCTCGCGCCAGATTAAGAATATGACAGTTTTTTCTTTCAAATCTTCCATTCTGTTGTGGTGTACCTATGCAAGATGTTTGAAAAAGAATTTCATATTCGAAGAAGTAAGTCTTCATACATGTGAACTCAGTTCTGTTGTCACTTCTAACAATCTTCACTTTCTTACCAAACTGTCTATCCATTAAGGCGAAGAATTTTTTCAAGGTTTGAGACTTTTTTTATCAAGTAAGAGTAAGATCCACACATCTCGTGAACGATCATCTACAATAGTAAAAAAATGTGAAGCACCACAAGAGGAAGAGATTCTATATGGTCCCTATAAATCGCAATGAATCATCTCAAAAGTATCCGAAGCAATATTATCACTTAAAGGAAAAACACTTCTCGTTTGCTTTGCCTGTTGACATACATCACATTCTCTATCTGATCTATCACCACTAACCTTTAAGCCTAATGCCGTAATAGACTTTGTTACTTGTGCTGAAGGATGACCCAACCGTTTGTGCCAACGATCGAACCAATCAAATGTCTCTGCCTTCATAGCCCGTATCAGCGGCATATTCAGGAATAGTAAAGTTCACCTCGACGCACACCCTTTTCAATCAACTTCCTCATGGTGGAGTCCAGTATAGCACACATAATTTTATTAAATGTCACATCACAATCTAAGTAATCAATTAGTTGTGATACAGAAATTAAGTTGCATGTCAAATCCGGAATATAAAGGACATTCTTCAACCATATCCTGTCATTCATCCTGATTGTTCCTTCTTTTGTAGTCACCGAGCTACTTCCGTCCGGAAAACCAATTATGGTAATATAAGAATAATTAGAGATTCTTTCTACTTCTCAATCCATCATAATGACCTCCTTATATAGAGGTAAGATCCTCTTTTTCGTAGTCTAATAGGGTAAAGACTAACCCTATTCTAATAGAACTATAAATCTTATATTACCAAATTTCATATTACCATAAATAAACCTAAACTATTCTAATATCTTTCTCCATTTAAGTTCTTCTATCCTATTTTTTAATCCAGACAACTATATGAGAAATGGTTTTCATTTTTTCTTTGTATGTCCTCACTAATTTCTGATCAAGTTAGGATTAGAGAGCCAATTAATTGAATTCTAAAAGCCAAATACATAAGCAACTCCTTAAATTTAGACTCTAATTTTTATTTTAGCACCTCAACTAAATCTTGTTATTTGGATGGGTGAAATTTATACAAAGTTTGTCCAGCACAATTCCATCAGCTTTCTCACAGCCTTAAGCGCGTGCAGTTAATTGCTTCTAAAATGTAAATTAAATCCAATAATATTTTGCCACGTCACATGTATTCCACATCAGCATTATTAAATTAAAAGGTATTTTTAATAAAAAAACCATTCCAAAGAGACTTGTTCCTCTTCGTTCCAAAAAAATCCTTGCCCGCCGACTACTAATGCCGAACTGGAATTTCTAGTGGGTTTCACTCCATTAATTTTTTGAATACACCTGGGATTATGGTTGTTCTTCAAGATTATCATAAGGGGATTTGACTATTTGAGGCTTGTCGCTTCAGCAGAGTTCGTGAGAAGAATAACTCTCTGCATATTATTTTATCTTAATGCTTCTTGACTTTACTAGTATACGTGCTTTACTGTAAAGTGTGTTGGTATTTCTATGGTACTTTATAGAGCAGTACGGAAAGTAATAACTATTACAAATGTTCGAAAGGATAAATAAATGGTCAATCTTCAAAACTGCCGCATGTGTGTTGTGTCTTGAATCTTGATCACCTTGCAAAGCCAATGTTGAGAACTACCTCAAGTTTGTTGTGTCTTGAATCTTGATAACCTGAGGTCAAGAAACAACTAAATCTGGATGGTTACAACGTTGTGTGTTGAGCCGAGGATAGCCCTCTATCCTTAAGACAAGATTGCCCCGTATATATGCTTTTAGGTTAGCGGGCAATAGTCTCCCAAGATAAAACAACACTTTAATCTCAACGCTACAAAGCCAATAGGTTGAGCCTGGCGAAGAAAACAAATATGACTCGACTTGCTGGAGATATGGAATAGGAAGGAAGATTTTCTCTTTACTCTTCTCTTTTGTCTCTGTATATATAGTGTGTCTCTATAGTGTATATCTTGTGTATACGTGAGGTTTTGGTCACTGTTTTTGACTGATTTTCAGTCACTGAAAGTGCAGTTTTTAGCCACTGTTTTTCAGTGGTTTACTGCCTGTTTTTGTGTCATTTTCAGGTCTGTTTTCTGGCCTGTTTCTTGCTCATGTTTTGAGCCAAATGAAGCTCAATATATAGCATGAGGAGGAGCTGTCCAACAGCCACAAACAAGGCTGTAATGGCCATTGAGGGAGGCCATTAAAACAGCCAAGTAATGGCTATTAAGACCATTGAAAGAGGCTGCCCAAATGCCCAAGTAATGGGCAGTTAATGGAGAGTTAATCAGCCAAGTAATGGCTGGTTAATGCTCCAAAACGCAGATCAACAAGAGGCGAAAAAGTCTCCAGAAATTCTCGGGACCAAATCAGTAAATATTGAAACTTCAGGGACCAAACTGCATGCAGATGAAAGAATGCTGGTCCAAACTGTACATATGAAACTTCAGGATCAAACTGCATATCCGCAAAGTTCTCTGGTCCAAAGATAATATTAGATGACAAATTTCACAGCCCCACCGCCCCACGACCCGAGAACCCGAGAACCCGAGAACCCGACGGGATGGGCGGGCGGCAGAGGCGGCGCGCGTGTGGGCTTAGCCTTGAACCCAAGCACATCTAGGTCTTCCCTCCTTTAAACACATGGGATTGATGTCGTAGATTTGTCCCACACCACATTTCCATGTCTCAAACACCTTACTTCGTGGACCAATATCTCTTTCATTTCTTAACGAAATTAGACGATTCTTGGCCCTACGGTCATCTACTCACTTCGTAGATCATGCATGTATAAAGAGACGAGGTCTCCAACATACGAAACACTAGTGTTTAATTCATCAAAGATGGGTGGACGCATCTCCCCGCCAAAGGCTAATTTCCAACAAAGTGGTCACTTTAGATATATATATATATATATATATATATATATATATATATATATATATATATATATATATATATATATATTAATCAGCCATTTATGAACACAAACTAAATGATACTAAATATTTGAGGTACCACAAACTGCTACAGAATGCGCATTAACTTGCAGAATCTCTTAAACTGGTAAGAGAACACCTGATATATAAATCTGACTAAGCACAATCCTAGCCACAAGCTACACAAGAACCAGCAAGAACTTCTTCCTATGGTTGATTGCGTCGATTAAGAGCCGGAGTTACTGAGATTTGTGAAAGAAATAATCTCTTGATTATTTTCATTAATGAAAGAGTATATATACAATTTACAATTTCCATAATAGAAAAATTATATTCCTATTCTACTCCTAAAATCTTATTATACTTGTACAATAATTATACAATTATGGTAAGTGTACAACTCTAATTTAATTACAACAAATCATAACCTAAAATAGACTACTAAACCGTGATATGCACGTCATGCATATACCGTGTATATCACTGGATTTAATAGCCCATTATGCAATAATCTGCCCGTGATATACACATCGTATATACCGTATATATCACGGGTATTTATCACACCCCCGCAGTCATAGCGGACGGTCTTAGTACGCTGAGACTGTCCCTAAAATCTTCAAATAGAACTGAGGGAAGACCCTTCGCAAAGATGTCTGCAATTTGATAAATGAAAGGGACATGACAAACACGTACTTGCCTACGAGCTACCTTTTCTTGAACGAAGTGGATATCCATTTCGATATGTTTAGTGTGCTGATGTTGAATATGATTACCAGAAAGATAGGCAGCACTAATATTATCACAATACACCAAGGTAGCTTTCTGAATGGAACAATGAAGCTCTGAAAGAAGATTACGTAACCAACATGATTCAGAAACCACATTGGCCACCCCTCGATACTCGGCCTATGCACTGGAGCATGATAAAGTAGACTGACGCTTTGCAGACCATGAGACCAAGTTATTACCAAGGAATATACAATAACTAGACGTGAAACGTCTGGTATCTGTACAACCACCCCAATCAGCATCCGTATACGAGACAAATGTCGACGTCGATGAAAGATATAAATGTCAGCCATAGTCAAGTGTTCCGTGGATGTATCAAATAATGCGTTTGAGCGCATTCATGTGTTCAACCCTGGGATTATGCATAAACAAACACACCGGCTGTACGTCATACGTAATATCCGGACTCAGAAAAGTAAGATACTGAAGAGCCCCTGCAAGACTGCAATAGCGGGTCGGATTCTCGTAAGGTGAGCCAGTTGCAGCACCCAGCTTGGGTTTAGTGTCGACTAGAGTGAAAGTAGACTTGCATGATGACATACCAGCTCGCTCAATGATCTCAGTGGCATACTTCCGTCGTGATAAGAATAACCCACATGCATGACGAGTGACATCAATCCCCAAAAGTAACTCAAGGACCCAAGTCTTTCATAGCAAACTCAGAACTGAGCATTGTCATGATAGACTTGCGCAAAGCATCAGAAGAGGCAGTCAAGATAATATCATCCACATATAATTGAATATAAGTCAGGAAAGTACCACGACGATATATGAACAATGAATTATCAGACGTGCTGTGAGAAAACCCAATAGATGAAACATAGTCTGCAAAATGCTTATACCAAGCCCAAGGGGCCTGCTTAAGCCCATACAATGACTTCTTCAATAAACAGACATGATGAAAATATTTGGGGTCTCGAAAACTCAAAGGCTGATGCATGTAAACGGTCTCCTTAAGATCACCATGTAAGAAAACATTTTTCACATCTAAGTGATTAATAGGCCAAGCTTTCGAAAGAGCCAGACTAAGAATAGTGCGAATGGTAGCCGGTTTGACCATCAGACTAAACATCTCACCACAATCAACGTCAACCTGCTGAGTCTTACCATCACCTACAAGACGAGTCTTATGCCTCGCAAAAGAACCATTAAAATTATCTTTATGAGTAAAAATCTACATAGATTGGATAATATTAACACCAAAAGGACAGGGCACCAACTCCAACGTCTTATTTTCAATAAGAGCATCATATTCGTCGTGCATAGCCAATTTCCAATTAGAGTCATTTAAGGCAGACACTGGGTAATGGGGTAGGGGGATTTAAGGACATTATAATTAAGATTAAAATGGCATTTTGGTTTAAAAATACTCTGTTGTCTACGAGTGACCGGTCAGTGACTCGGGGGAGAATTGGGTGGATTTTGGAAAAATTCGGATTGGGGACGGACTGGCCAGCAGGAAGTGGGCCTGCTGGCCCATTACGGGAAATAGGGCTCAGAACAGGGACTGAAACATTAGCTAAAACAGGCGATGGAATGGGCTGGACTATCAGCCTAATGGTTGGGCCTGAGGCTGAAACAGTGGGTAGGGGCGGGTCATTGGATCGGCCCATTAAGTGGTGTATGATGTACGGGGAGACATAGTCATCGAAAATATTGCACGAACTAGGCGTGAGATTACTCACTTTAGCAAACGGAAATTTAGTTTCATAAAAAATAACATGGCGACTAATGATGATTTTATTAGATGATAAATCAAAGCATTTGTAACCATGATAATTAGATGGATAACCCAAATATACACAAGCGGTAGAACGGGCTTGACATTTGTTAATAGTAGTTGACAAAAAAGTGGATAACGTAAACACCCAAAGACCCTAAGATATGAATACGAATGATTCTTATTAAAGAGGACTTTAAAAGGAGACGCATTTGCCAATCCTTTGGTAGGAAGTATGTTAAGAAGATATATAGTCATTTGGAGAGCATGATTCCAAAAGAAAGGGGGTACGGAAGCATGGATCAATAAAGTTCGGACAATATTATTAATAGTATGAATTTTGCGTTCAGCTTTTCCATTTTGTGAGGACGTATGAGGACAAGAGAAACGAAAAACTTTGCCATTATTTTCACAAAATTCCCGAAACAATCCATTATCATATTCTTTTCCATTATCGCATTGAATATTTTTGATATCTCGTTCGAATTGGGTACGGATGAATGTTCGAAAATTTAAGAATTTTGAAAAAACTTGTGATTTTTTTGCTAACGGAAAAGTCCATAAAAAATTAGAATAATCATAAAAAAATAGAACATAATAATGATGGCCCACATAATTGAGAACGGGAGAGGTCCATAAATCGCTATGGATAATATCAAAAGGCATTAAAGTATGAGAAGTAGACGCTACAAATGGTAATCTAACATGTTTTCCTAAAGGACATAATTGACAAATTGGAGTAATACGCGTACCCTTACAAGAAATAAAATTGTTTTTATGCAAGGAAGAAACAATGGACGACCCGGGGTGACCCAAACGTGCATGCCACAAGGAATGAGCTAGAGCTGCAAACGTAGATGACATGGCTTGACTGAGAGACTGGATACGTGCTTGATAAGATAAAGATCTCCCCTACTATCACATCTCATGAGATGTATCCCCATCTTGAAATCCTTCATAGAAAACCCAAAGGATCAAAATCAACAGAAACCCAATTATTATTGGTGAATTTACGGACAGACACTGAATTTTTAATTAAGTTAGGGGCATGAAGGGTATTTTTCAAGACAAGAGGTGGAGGGGGGGGGGGGAGACAAAGTTTTATGACCGTAACTACGAATTGGAATTGAGTTGCCATTACCAATAATTATGCCACGATTGCTCAAATTGGAATAAGACGAGAGAGTACCTTGATCGGACGTCATGTGAGAAGTGGCACCGGTGTCCATGTACCAATTCGCGTCTGTAGAATTTAATCCCAATGTATGTATGGCGGCCTCAATAACTGTCGGAGTCGGTGTGGGGCCCACTGCTTGGAAAGCTTGCGGAGGCCGAGGCCCAAGCACACATGTTTGCGGTCCCGGCCCAGAATGAAATCGGCCAGTAGGTGGAGTGGGCCTGGCCTGATGCTGCGTGGCCCAGTGACTCGGGTATGGGTTGGGAGGAAAATAAGGGAAGTTGGGCCAAGAGCTACTGACCCAGTTCCACGGCCAAGGAGACCAAGGTTGGGACCAGGCGGCCTGCAACCCACTGCCACTGTTCTGAGGCCCATCCCTGCTGATGTTACTGTTCCCGCCGGTACTGCCACTGTTCCGGCCGCCACCGTTGTTGTTGCCGTAATTTTTGCCATTGTTTCTACGATTTTGATCCTTTTTGCCGCCATTGTTGTTGCGATTTTGGCCTGAATTGTCAACAAACGAGTGCAAATTATTGGAGGAAGTCATCATCGCCACGGAACTGGCGCCGTTAGCCGCCTTTTTCGCCAAGCCGGCTTTTTCCAAAGTGAGCATCGAACGGGCTTGATAAAAAGGGGGAAGCATATTACTTTGTCGAAGTAGAGTTCCAATGCCGTTATAGACCTTAGAGAGGCCTGCAACCATTTGGAGAACAAGACGATTATTGGTAACAGGCGCGCCAACGTTACGGAGTTGGTCCGTCAATTCCTTGAGCCGTTTACAATAAGCTGAAACATTCAGAAAATCTTCCATGCGAACTTGCAATAATTCTTGCTCAAGAGTGACAACTCGGGAATGTTGGTTATCTTGGAATATATCACGCAATCTATTTCACGTAGCCATAGCCGTAGTGTTTGGTTCAATGATCGTCTGTAAAAGATCGGTAGAAATAGTGGAGTAAATCCACTGAAAGACGGTAGCATCAAGAGTGATCCATAACTGAGGATCCTCTGTGGGTGTAGGGACATTAGGAGGAATTATGTGATGGAGGACTTGACGTGAGATTGCGTGAATTTTGAACAATTCCTCCCACGTCGCATATTGGACGTTTTCCATCTCAAGAACAATAGGGATGTGGTTCTTGATGTTGGAAATAGCAAGGGCATGATGAAACATGTTCTTCAAGTTAGACATAACGAAAGAACAATAATTTAGGAGGGATTTGGAGAAGAAGGGAATGTTCGGTCGAGAAGGGTGGCAGAACCGAGAGCTAATTTTGAAAGAAGAGCGGAAGTACTTTAGTTCTAGACTTCTGATACCATGAAAGAAATAATCCCTTGATTATTTTCATTAATGAAAGAGTATATATACAATTTACAATTTTCATAATAGGAAAATTATATTCCTAAGACCTTATTCTACTTGTACAATAATTATACAATTATGGTAAGTGTACAACTCTAATTTAATTATAACAAATCATAACCTAAAATAGACTACTAAATCGTGATATACACGACATGCATATACCGTGTATATCACGAGATTTAACAGCCTATTATACAACAATCTGTCCGTGATATACACAACATATATACAGTGTATTAACGGGTATTTATCAATTTGAGCTTGAGTAAGATTGGTTATGGATTTGGCATAGATGGAAGAACGATGAAGAAGAAAAAGAACACACACACGCTTAATACAAGTGACACTCACACTTTCAGCCAGGTCAGCAAGTTGTATTTAATCGGCACAGATGAGATACAGTAGAAATGTCTAATAGGTATTGAAAATGAAATATAAAGTCAAATTTAAGGGGCCATCTATGTGTTTGACCTTCTATGTAGCACTGTTTTCACATGTGATGCTCATGTCATGATGATACAACAACGTATGAGTTATCTTTTTTTTTTTTTTTATTAACCCAGATCTCGAGGTGACTTGTGCCTCCCTATCGCTAGCACCTGCACAAGTACTGGTACTAGACTCATGGGGATGATGGGACCGGTCCTTCAGCACCCCACCACCAGGTAAATCGCGGGATGTGCACTCCGTGGTCAGTGTCTGTTTGCGTCCAATGGATTAATGCTACAAGGTTGACCCCCTCTTTCGGCTTGACAGGGATCGAACCCACATTGCAACATGCCCGCGCGGCTTTTAGCATTCATGCTTTACTACAAGGTATATGCCCCGGATGACGATATCCATTGAGGGGATTCGAACCTGCGACCCTAGGGTACATGCAAGAATCTTTCACCAGCAAGCTGGAGCTCTTTGGATATCTTTTTGTTCTTTGTTGGAGCCTGAGGAGATGTAATTAGGGTCAAAGTCGACTGAACCTGATCATCCAGAAGGATGATATGTCACAATGTGTCTCACTCTCCCATAGTCAAAGCGATATACTTTTTAAGAATTGCCCTCCAATTGATTGCATTCTTTCTTTCTTTCTCAAAAGTCAAATTAGTCGTTGTATTTGTGGAAAGATGGTACATAAAAGGACATAACACGAGAAATTTCTTGTACGGACTAGCTGGCATGTTCTTTTAAAATAAAATGAACTGAAATCTGAAATTGAGAAAATTTTGTCTTAGATTACCTTTTTGAAAATTTCTCTGTGATTTTATAAGATCAAAACAAGTCTCGGTCAAATTAAATTTCATCATGAGACCAGATATCAAATGTCAATTTGGACGGAAAATTGCTTGAAAATTTGGAAATTGCCTTCACAGGAAATTCCCATATAAATGGAACAGCTAGTCTGCTACTAATTAACTAGAACATTTTCAATTCATACAGTCTAGATCCTTGAGGAGGATAGTTTTAGAATTCTTTAATTTATTTTAGTCGTATAGGTGCACTTATCTACTTTTGAAAGAAATTAATATGATTTTGGATATATGACGTCAATTCAGGAGAAAATAAGATCGTGAAAATTAAAAGTTAGAGAAAAGAAACAAATTAAAGAGTATCCCTTTGGGTCCTGCAGAGTTGGGTGACTGGAATCGTTAATGTTGAGTTTAGATCTGGTTCCATTCAGTTCTTGAAATACTCATTTTTTCAGTTTTTTTTTTTTTTTGGCGACCGATTTTGAGGGGAAAAATCGTCAGTTTAGATTAGTATGTGAATACGTTGAACCTCATTTGTGTTTGGATTAGAGTGTCAACAAAAAAATGGGTTGATGTTACTCACAATTAGATTATCAATTAATTGCTAAAATATTACTAAGACACACCCATCATATCAAAATTAGAACGTACGACGGAATACATGCATAATGAAATTAAAGGATGAACAATCAAATGAAATAACTGTAATTTCAAAAGTGTCAAAAGTTTGAAAGAAGACGACTGAAAGTTAAGGAGTCAAAGTGAAAGAAATGAGTTGCTTTTACTTATTTAGTTATGTGGATATAAAGGTTCGCTAAACATAGCGTGAACTGGTAGGTGGCTGTAAGATCAAATGGGAAAACATGAGTCGTTGAAAAACGTTTATATTCGAGTTAAAGCTACTTTTTATGCCACTGTATCAACACCTTCTATATGTCTGCCACATGGAAACGCCCACTAATATTTTTATCACGAGCCTCATTAATTTACTACAAATGGAATGAACTATACAGTTAGAATTCATAGGCAAATCTTGTGTTGGTAGGAAGAGGTTAAGTGGGCTTCCCAGGAAATGAGGAGCAAGACAGCAAGATCTAATGTCTATAGAATGGTTCTTGCTGGTTGTGTATACATGATATGGCATGAAAGGAATTTGAGGCACTTTCAAGGCAAGCAGAGGACCGTGACAGAGATATTGAGAGACTTAGTGCAGGATCTATTTGGAAGATTAGGACAAAGTGGTGTAATGAATAGACTAGGTTATCTGAATAGTTATCCTTAGTAGTTAGTTTATTTGTTTTTAGTAGATGGTAGTGTTGGAAATTTGCATTTGGTGGGGAGGTGTGTCCACCCATATTTAATGAATTAAATACTAGGGTTTCGCATGTTGGAGGCTTTGTCACTTCACACGTGCATAATCTACTAAGTGAGTAGATGACCGTAGGGCCAAGAATCGTCAAATTTCGTTGAGAAATGAAAGAGGTATTGGTCCACGAAGTAAGTTGTTTGAGGCATGGAAATATGGTGTGGGACAAATCTACTGTTGACACCCAATTTTGTCCCATCTTTTATGATTTTATTCGTAATTTTTAATATTTTGACACTTTTAAAATAATTTTAAAATATAGGCATATATGTGTATATCCTCTTATTATTATTATTATTCGCATTTTATATCATTTGCATTTTTATCATAATCATAAGTTTTATCCGAAAATTCTATGTTATTTTATTTTCGCAAAATTGCATCGCATTTCCCTTTTATTAAGCATTAAACATTTCGCAAATATTATATTATTATCACATCGTTATGTTATTTTAAATAATTCACGTTTTTTACAAAAAATATATATATATATATAATATCTTTTAATATTAAACCCCTTTTATATTTTTCAATTCCTAACCCATTTTCATTTTCCCAACCCAAAACAATTCCTACCCAAAAACAATTCAACTCTCCCTCTTTATTTCTACCAACCTGACCAAATTTAAAACTCCCAATTAAATTCCCTTATACCCAAACCCAAAACAATTAAACCCAACACCCCAAATTTCAACTCCCTAAAACAATTAAACCCAATTCCCAAGCCCAACCGAATCGCTTCAACCCAGCTTGGCCCAACAACCCACAAATTTCAACCCTCGGCCCATCACCCATTCCCCAACCCTTAAAACCAAAACAAAAGAAAAAATCTCAAACCCCCATTTCTCGAAAACCCTCAGCCGATCGCGACCCCACACCCCATACCGGCGACCCCACGCCGCCGCCACCTCGCTCGCCACCACCGACCCACGACACCACCAACCCTCTGTTACGCCGACACCCACAAAATCCGCGACCCATACCCACAAAATCCGTAATTGTTAGCCTTTATTTTGAATTTCAAACTCGATTCTTGGGGGGGAATCCGCCTATAAATACCCCATGATTGTTCTTCATTTAAAGGGAGGGAATTTTCGGAGAAGAAAAAAGAGATTTTGGAAGGATTTTCGGAATATACATAAAATACTTTGTTGTGTTCTTGAGTTTAAAGCATTTTGGCTTCTTTGTTGTTCAAGAATCAAGTCCGAAAAGGTTTGTCATCCCCTTTGATTCTCTGATTTTTCTTCACTGATTTCGGGTCGGGTCGACCCGGTTGGGTAACATTTTCAGAATTCTTGCATTTCATATTTATGTTATTGGTTATCTGAATTTGGTGTTGAAATCTGATTCGAGTTTGGATCACTGATCCGGGTCGGGTCGACCCGATTTGAACATTTTCAGAATTCTTGCATTTCATATTCTTGTTATTGGTTATCTGAATTTGGTGTTGAAATCTGATTCGAGTTTGGATCACTGATCCGGTCAGATCATCGACGGTCGGTCGACCGATTTGAACATTTTCGCAATTCTTGCATTTCATATTCTTGTTGTTGGTTATCCAAACTGCATCAAATCGATTTCGTATGAATCAGCGATTCGAATTCGTCACCGATTCGGTCTGTCGACCCGATTTGGATATTTCCGAATTTCGTAACTCGGGTCGGGTATTTTAAATTGCTCACCGCTCGCTTCTTTGGCAATCGCTTTTACCGCTTTATTAATATCGCAGAAGGCCGATGAAATTGAATTCGAGGCCGAGCTTTTCTTTCGCTTTCGCTTCTCTGTTTTTAGTCTAATCATATTAGACATCCGCATAACGGATATATTATTGTCATTAAGTTTCTTGTTTTAAATTTCTTGCGACGGATATTTTACTCGCTTTTCTTGTTTGAATAAATACCGCGATTGTTGGCCGCTTCGTTTTTACTTTGATTTGCTCCCGCTTGATTCTTTGTTTCTTGTTTTATCATTTTCTTGCTTTAAATCAACACCGCATTTTTCAAACATTGCTTTCTATTTCGCTTCCATCGTTTCAAAGATTCAAATATTTGTTCTCTTTGTTTCTTGTTTTAAACTAGACACCGCGTCATTTTCGGAAATTGTTTTTACGCCTCTGTTTTTACGCTCGCTATCGCTATCGCTTCTTCTTTGTTTACATTCGATTTTATTTTCTTGATTTGAACACGATACTACACCGCCGATGAAAAATATCCGTCGATTTTGAGGCCTACACAGTTGCAAAGACGGAAATATAACTTCTGGGCAATGATGAGGCTTAAACCTTTTTCCAAGATCAACATGTTTAGTAGGCGAGGTGACTAAAATAACCAACAAGTTATATATTCGCAGCCACGACGTGATTATAGTGATCTTTTCTATTTCACCCGAGAGACCGACACGTTTAGTAGGCGAGGCAATCAAAATAAACTACATTAGTCGTATGTTTGCAGCCACGACGTGATTGGAATGTTCTTTTCAAAATTTAAGTCTGAGCCCTCCGTGATAAAAACATTCACTGTTTTGAATGCGGATATGGAGTTATTTGTATTTAACTGTTTCTAACCGTTTGTTTTTGGATACTTGCGAGGATTAAAGTAAATAACGACGAATTATTCCTCGGAGTTTATTTATTTTATTTCTTTCTTTAATTCAGCTTTTATCCCGCTTTGTATTGTAATATTATTTATCGCACTTATGTAACTATTGAAATGCTTAGAATAGGCAAACTTAGGATTAATTCATAGGTTAGTTTCAAACTTAGAAATCCCTCGCTAGTTTATTTATTTTAGGCTCGTCACGCGTATTCAAGATTTTCAAAACAACTTTTGTCATCTTTTATTCGCTTTATTAATCATTCTGAATAAGTTTATCTTTTGGCAATTTACAATTCAATGATTCCCAAAATTTTACTTCTTTGATAGTATAAATAATTTATTGTCACAAATGCATATTTTTCAAAACTTTACATGTATCTTTCTTTTTATGTCATCTGAATACGTACTTGTATAAAATGCATCATTTACCAATTATTTGCAAAACATCTTTTAATCTATTATACTTGTAAAACATGCATTTTTCTAGCAATAATTAACCTGAGTTTGACGGATAACATAAGTTAGCGGATCTTAAAGGATGCCTAAACCCTTCCCTTTAGGATAATAAAGAACCCTTACCTAGAATCTCACTAGTTTCGCAGACCTTAAAATTGGAGTTTACATTGCAGCACTTAGTTTAATATTTAGGTGTCCTAATTCACCGTAAAAATAATTAGGTAGCGACTCCTCAATCCTTTACCCAGGAATCACCGAACACGTCTGTGCTCCGCTTTGACCCGAACAGGTCAAAATAGGGCGCGACAGCATGGCGACTCCACTGGGGAGCATCAGGTTCTTAAACCATAGCAAGATCGGATTAATTATTGCTTTACTTTTGTTTTTTTATTTAGTGCTTTGATGTGTTTCATTTATGAGATTTTTGCATAAACTGCTTTAATTGCTATATTGTCTTACTGCTTTCCTTAAATTGGCATTCCGCTCATATTTCTTCCACTCTGGAAAATTGACACTATCACACACTACACGCGAGGTGTGTTTCGCGCACCCGCAAATTTCTTTCAATCTACCAAATTTTAGGAGAGTTGGCGTATGCGCGGAGTGACCGGACCATCCGGTGGCCGCGTAGCCTTCTCACTCGAGTAGTCCGCTCGGGAACCTTGTGTCTAGTCAGCCAAATCTTAGAAAATTTAAGATAGAGCTATACCACCCTTTATTTTAAGTCATGCATGCATACATCTTAGGTGGGTTGATCCTTGGCATCAACTTCACAAATAAGAAAACCACCAAATTGTCGACGGGTCTCACAACCCAATGACCAATCAAAGATATTATGTGTAGCAGGATATTGATGGACTGATCCAAGCCTAAACAAAGTATGCCAAAATCGGAAAATGTATATTTATTTTTTATTTTATTTATTTTGTTATAGATGGAGTCCATGCATGCAAGTCGAGGATGGTGAGTGGGATTCCGAGCAAACTGAAAATATGGTGGACAAACTTTGACCTTGGCAGCCAAATGGCAATTAGGAGAAGATTAGGTTGCCTCGTTTCGTTGTTTGACATCTTCCCCGATCAACATTTGGTCAGAGCACTAATCCATTTTTGGGATCCGGATCGGGTTGTCTTCAGATTCGGAGATTTTGAGATGACTCCTACTTTGGAAGAAATCAACTATTTCACCAACTTGGTCTACCAGGGTAGAGGACAAATTATCCCGCACTGTCAATCCGGAAAGAAATTTCTCCGCTACTTAGGGCTAAAGAACACTAAGAAACTCCTATGCTTTGAAAACAACTGGGTCTCAATGGATTATCTTTATGAGAGGTACGGTTGTCGAGACGGTTACAAGACATTCAAAAGTGAATTCTCTTGCACCCCCGATCATTGGCGGACCAAACGACCCATTGCATTTACTGTCGCCTTTCTAGGGTCTCTGATATTCCCGCTTGAGTATGGAAAGATCAGTACCTGCATATGTTCCGTGGCACGGGCACTTTTCGAAGGAGCAAACGGAGCACAACTCACTTTGGCCCCTATGATCTTAGCAGAAATGTTTCGGGCTTTAGGGAAATGTAAAAGAGGTGAAACAGGTTTCTTCGAAGGCTGCAACCTTATTTTGCAGATATGGGCAATGGAACACTTCTATCAGCGCCCGAATATGGTCGACATATGCTTCAGCGAGTCGAACAAAATCGTCAGCTTTTACGACAGAACGAAGCAGTTCGTATCGCCTGTCGGCATGAATGATTGGTATGGGTTTTTGGCGTCCCGCACCTATGAACAGATCCAATGGAAATACCCTCTGCTCCCGAATGCCAAAAAAGCCTACATAAGATGCAAAAGGCTTTATTATATTGAGCTTATCGGGTTGAAAGGCCTCCAACCTTACGCTCCACTCCGCGTACTCCGACAGTTGGGACAAGAGCAGATAATTCCCCTCCGGGCAAATATGAGGATTTCTGAAATTCCATTCGGGCCGAATTTCATTGTCCCCAGAGCTAGGCAAGTCTTCGATGAATGGAACAATATTGACACAATAGACATTGGAGGTAGTCAGGCAGGAGGTACCCCCGAATATCAAGCGTGGCTACGAGAAGATTGCAGTAGTACAGACCATAGTCCTGATGGCGAGCAAGGTTTTGAAGATATCGGCACGACAATTTGGGTAAGGAATTTCCGGCTCAGAGACACAGTCGTTACCCCCGAAATGTGGCAGCAAATGCAAAATATAGTGCAATATCTAGAGGACGCAGGAGTCGGACCCAACAATGTTAAGGTTCCATCTCCATCTCGGTGATCAAAAGAAAGATTTAGAACCTAAGCATAAATATCTTATGTTATCAGCTTTATTATTGTACGCATTATTATTTCAGTAAAAGTCAACCTTTATTTCCGACAAAGGCATCACAATCTTTGGCTTGGATCAATTTATCAGTATCTTGCATATTTTTGCGTTTAAGCCCACCTCCGGCATAAAGGAGGCCCCATACACATTAGGACGCGCATTTAATTTCCATATAATCTGTCTGCTACTTGTTTACTGTTTTCCACTCTATACATGTTATTCAAAGCAATAATTATTCGTCTCATACTAACTTGGTTTGTTTCATTTTTTTTTTTTTAGAGAATGTTTATTTTGCCTGCTTTATTTTCCAAAAGTTGATTCGCGTTGATTGAAACTGGCGGAACACCATTACTTCACGAGATCCAAGGCACAATCATCCGACAAAATGACTGATTCAGGGCAAATGAACAAACCGGTTTGGGACTTGTCGCTCTTCCGGAGGTGAACCAGAGACATCGGAAAGGAGAAATACTTCCGTCCGGATGAATACCTCGCCTAACTATCGCAGAGAATGACAACTATGCAAACCGAGATCGAATGGCTCCTAATCTTACCAATCTTTCCATCAAGCATCAACACTCCACCGCTGAACAAGAGACGAGCGCAATCGCACCACACACCTTTCCATCTCACGAACCATCATTCCCCGTAACCTTCCCGAAATCCCTTACCAAACAGAACCAATCCTCAACTCGCCAAACCCACAACGTACTAATCCGCATCCTATCAACCCGCAGCCGCCCACAACAAAGCCCGCTACAAAATGACCCAAGATCCTTCACACTCCATATATACATCCAGCTCCACTTACCCAAACTACCCCACTTGTCCAAAATATCCCTCCCACACTAAATTACCAGCAACCCAACAAATACCAATGGCACACATCACTAACAAGCGTTATGTGCCACCGGTATATGCAACGGAAGCCCAACCTTCCACTTCTACCATACCAAACATACATCATCGTGAGATAGACCAATATGAAGAGATGGAAAGGCAAGCAAGGATTAGAAATGATGAAAGTATGGCAAGGGAAATTCATAGCCTAAAAGAAGCATTTAAAAACATTCAAACCAAAGCAAGGGCATGAAGGACTCGAGTATGAAGATCTCTGCGTGCATCCCGACGTTGATTGCCTATCGGGTATAAGGTACCAAAATTTGATTTATTCGATGGAAAGGGAAATCCTCGCGCTCATTTGAGATCATATTGTGACAAGTCGGGTTGGAGTGGGTAAGGACCAGGCCATAATAATGAAGTTGTTCATAAGAAGTTTAACAGAGAAGCGCCGACCGGTACACAAGCCAGACCCGCGAAAATGGCATAACTGGGGCACAATGGCCCAGGATTTTGTGGATAGGTTCAGGTTTAACACCGACACAGTCTTGGATAGATTTTATTTAATGAAATTGGAAAAAAAATCTACAGAGACTTTCAGAGAATATGCCATGAGGTGGAGGGCGAAGCGAAAAGTTCAAATTTCAATGGCGGAAAGTGAGATGACCACGCTCTTTGTGCAATCTATGAAGGATGCAACTTATTATGAAAATGATAAGCGCTATTGGACGGAATTTCTCTCAAGTGGTCGAATGGGAGATTTCATAGAAGAAGGTATCAAAAGCAGGAGAATCACGAACTTAGCAAAGATTACGTGCGGCGACAAGTAAGGCCATTCATCAGACTCATTCGGGGAGCAATTAAGAAGAGGAGGGATGGAGCGCCCCTGTCATGGCGATCCAGAACATAGGTCCAACCAAATGCCAACCTACCAAAGCCCGTCATCCCACCTCCCTACTATAATCAAAACACCCAAAATCATCACCTCCTACTATAGCCAAATCACACAAAGCCCTCACCTTATTAGCAACACTCGCCTACTCCCTACCCCCTGTCTATCATACCCAACCAATATATAGCCCACCACGAGCACCTACCTATAGAAATTCCCCACAAGATCAACCCACACAACCGCCTCGACCACAAAACCATCCACCAAATACTCCTGCACCCTGCAAATTACGAAAGAAGGCCAGTCAAGACATATACACCTTTAGCCGAACCTCTAGCCCAACTATACGAAAGATTGAGGACCGCAGGAATACTCCAACCCATCCCAGGGCATATCCCCAATCCTATTCCCAGGTCGTATGATGAAACTAAGCATTGTGCGTACCACTCGGGGATTACCGGACATGACACTGGAGTTTGTTTTGCCCTCAAAGACAAGATCGAGGCTTTGATCAAAGAGGGAATTATCCAACTGAAAGGACCTCCCCCTAATGTAAATAATAACCCTTTGCCAAATCATGACAATGCCAATATAAACATGATTACCATTGATGAAGAAAACAGTTTGGAAGGGACCATTGTGCCGATCCGAACAGAGGAAAGGGTTGAATCATCGGCTTTGATCACCCATATAATTACAGTTCAAGTAAGAGCACCGTTTGAAGTGGAAGTACTTCCTCAGAAATGGCGGATAGTGACGTCGTATGTCGATACCAAACCGCCCCTCGAGCTATTCGATTGGGGAAAGGAGCAGGGAAAGGAGAAACAAATTGTAGAAGTTGTCGTCACTGGTATGACAAGATCCGGACGATGTTATGCCCTGCGGACAATCCAAAAAAGGTTGTAACAGGATCAAGTAGAAGAGTTCGAGGAAGATGCCAACCAAGGAGTATTCCGTTGTAGAGCAATTGAAGAAAACACCTGCCAGATTTCTTTGCTATCATTGTTGATGAATTCTCCGGACCATGGACGCGCTTTATTGGAAGTACTCAAAGAAGCTTATGTATCGAGAGAGACCACAAAGTAGAAACTCTCGGCCTTGGTCTGACAGATTTTAGAGGCCCATAAAGTCTCTTTTTCATGACAAAGAATTGCCACCTGAGGGTTTGTGCCACAACAAAGCTTTGAACATAACAAGAAAGTGCATGAACAAGTTCATTTCTAAGGTATTGATTGATGGAGGCTCACCACAATATTTGTCCATGGCGACTCTCCGAGCCTTGGGAATTAGCATTGGAAAGATTCGCGAAAGTCATCCGAGAGTTAAAGGTTTTGATGGAGCCCAAAGGAGCGTTATGGGAGAAATGGATTTGACATTACAAGTGGGGCCCGTGGAGTTCGTCGTGGAATTCCAAGTGTTAGACATATCTACCGGCTATAACCTACTAATGGGAAGACCTTGGATCCATGTGGTCAGTGCGGTTCCTTCTACCCTACATCGAGTTTGAAGTTTGTTTGGGATCATCACGAGGTCGTGGTACACGGAGAAGGGAGCAATTCAATATGTCCCGAAGAGCGGATCCCTATTTGTTGAAAGCGTAGATACACCTGGATGGGTCTGCCTTCCATGTCGTAGAAATTACATGTGCCTCCAAAGCTGAAATATCGAAGTTACCCCGGTCCTCACAATGGTGGCCCAGAAATGTTGAAGAATGGCTTTAAGCCCTGGCCGAGGCCTCGGATTGAATTTAGAAGGTATGGTGGAGCCTGTTCACTTGCTCAGTAAGAAGGATACTTTCGGTCTCGGATACAAACCCACTTCTAAAGAAGTCTTATCAGTCAACCTCCGAAAGAAAAGGGACACTCCCTTGCCAAAGCCTGTTCCACCCTTGAATCAGTCATTTGTCAAAGCATATGCCACTCAGGAGTCGAATGAAGATGATGCAGACGACCTCGCGGAAGGACTCAAAAGCCTTTTTATCGCAGAAGAAGAAATGGAATGCCATGTAATTCTGGATGATTTTGATGAAGGCCCAACTATTTGGGATGCAGAACGTGGAGATATTTTGAAAAATTGGACTGCGTGCCTACTGCTCCTCCGGAAGCTTGGTAGAAATTACCTTAGTACTTTTTGAAACAATGCGATTCTAATTGAGGCTTGAATCGCATCTATGCATTAATGTGTTTTGCCTCCATCTTTTGAAAGCTTAAATGACAAATCCACATTTCTTTTGTTATTTAAAAAATTTGTTTTGTTTACTAATTTTCTTTTCTCTTTCAGCATGCAAACTAATAAATCTGTCGATAATGTGAATGTGACATGTAATGAAACAAACAAACAAAATCCAAACGATGAACAGGACTTCGAAGAGTATGAGGAAGACTCGCAACCAGAAGAATTGACAGAGGAATTGGAACATTTTGAGAATAAACCAAAGCCAAATTTAGAAGAAACTGAGGCAATAAATTTGGGGGATGCAGAAAATGTGAAAGAAACAAGAATCAACGTCCATCTGAACGCCCCACAAAGGAAAGAACTGACGGATCTTTTGAGGCAATATATCGACGTATTTGCTTGGTCTTATGACGAGATGCCAGGATTGAGCACGGATATTGTTTCGCATAGATTGCCTATCGATCCATCTTACCCTCCGGTGAAACAAAAACCAAGAAAAATCAAGCCTGATTTTAGTTTAAGGGTCAAGGAAGAGGTGTCCAAGCAATTCGATGCAAAGGTCATTCGGGTCACAAGATACCCGACTTGGTTGGCAAACATTGTACCTGTGCCAAAGAAAGATGGAAAGATACGAGTGTGCGTGGATTATCGGGATCTCAACAAGGCCAGCCCGAAGGATGACTTCCCTCTTCCAAATATTCACATACTCATTGACAACTGTGCAAAGCATGAATTACAATCATTTGTTGATTGCTTTGCTGGTTACCACCAAATCTTGATGGATGAGGAAGATGCAGAGAAGACAACATTCACTACACCTTGGGGGTATATCGTTATCGAGTAATGCCGTTCGGACTCAAGAATGCAGTGCCACCTACATGAGGGCCATGACTACCATTTTTCATGATATGATCCACAAAGAAATAGAGGTCTACGTAGATGACGTTATTATCAAGTCGCGAAGGACTTGAGATCACTTGATGATTTAGAGAAGTTTTTGACCGACTGAGGCGGTATAACCTGAAGTTAAATCCCGCAAAGTGCGCATTTGGTGTCCCTGCTGGGAAGCTGTTAGGTTTCATTGTAAGTAGAAGGGGTATTGAATTGGACCCCTCGAAGGTAAAAGCTATTCAAGACTTGCCTCCTCCAAAGAGTCGAAAGGACGTAATGGGTTTCCTTCGGCCCCTCAACTACATCAAGAGTTCATAGCACAATCAACGGTGATATGTGAGCCAATATTCAAGCTCTTTTGAAGAAAGACGCTGCTACCAAGTGGACATCGGATTGCCAGCAAGCTTTCGATAGAATCAAAGAATACTTGTCTAACCCACTTGTTTTGGTGCCTCCAGAACCCGGAAGGCCGTTGCTGTTATATCTGTCTGTGTTAGAAAATGCATTTGGGTGCGTGCTGGGACAACATGACGAAACAGGAAAGAAGGAGCAGGCCATATACTACTTAAGCAAGAAGTTCACACCGTATGAAGCTCGGTATACTTTGCTGGAACGCACTTGTTGTGCCTTAACGTGGATTGCACAAAAGTTTAGACATTATCTGTCTGCATATACCACTTATCTCATCTCAAGGATGGACCCGCTCAAATACATCTTTCAGAAGCCCATGCCCACTGGAAAGCTAGCAAAGTGGCAAATCTTGCTGAATGAGTTCGATATCATATATGTCACCCAAAAGGCTATCAAAGGACAAGCACTAGCCGACCATCTTGCGGAAAACCCCGTGGATGAAGAATACATGCCTCTCCGGACTTATTTTCCGGACGAGGAGGTACTGTTTGTTGGAGAAGACATCTCAGAAGAGTACCCGGGTTGGAGAATGTTCTTCGACGGAGCTGCAAACTTCAAAGGGGTTGGTATTGGAGCAGTTTTGATTTCAGAATCAGGTCAACACTACCTAATTTCGGCAAAACTCCGATTTCCATGCACCAACAATATGGCGGAATATGAAGCTTGTGTACTCGGACTTAGAATGGCCGTTGATATGAACATTCAAGAACTGTTGGTTATAGGTGATTCGGACTTATTGATTCATCGTCTGCAAGGCGAATGGGCGACCAAGAACGGAAGATACTTCCTTACCGCATTGCGTGAAAGAATTATGCAAAAATTCAAGAAGATAGAATTCAAGCATATCCCACGAACTCAAAACGAAGTTCACTGATGCTCTGGCAACACTGTCCTCCATGATTCAACATCCAGATAAGAACTACATTGATCCCATCAAGGTGAGCTTATCGGATCAGCCGGCATATTGTTTCAATATAGATGAAGAGTCGGATGGAAAGCCTTGGTACCACGACGTTAAGAGATATCTCAAGATAGGTGAATATCCAGAAGGCATAACCAGTATACAAAAGAGGACACTTAGGAGGTTAGCAAACCATTTCTTCCTAAACGGAGAAATCCTTTATCGGAGGACTCCAGATCTCGGTTTGTTAAGATGTGTTGATGCTCGAGAGGCAAGCAGTTTAGTTGAAGAGATACACGGAGGTACGTGCGGGCCTCATATGAATGGCTTCACTTTGGCAAAGAAGATTCTAAGAGCAGGATACTTTTGGATGACCATGGAAACAGATTGCATCCACTTCGTGCAAAGATGCCATCGATGTCAGATTCATGGCGATCTAATCAAGGTACCCCCTAACGAACTCAATGTGACGAGCTCTCCCTGGCCATTCGCAGCTTGGGGCATGGATGTCATTGGCCCTATTGAACCTGCCGCATCAAATGGACACAGATTTATTCTAGTGGCAATTGACTATTTCACAAAGTGGGTAGAAGCATCGTCCCACAAGTCAGTAACAAAGAAAGTGGTAGTTGATTTTGTCCGCAATAACATCATTTGTCGATTTGGAATCCCTGAGTCGATTATAACAGACAATGGGGCTAATCTCAACAAGATGTCGATGAATGAGATATGCGAGAAGTTTAAGATCACTCACCGCAATTCCACTCGTCGACCTCGGATGAACGGAGCAGTCGAAGCAGCCAACAAACACATCAAAAGAATACTACGAAAGATGATTGATAATTACAAGCACTGGCATGAGAATCTGCCTTTTGCACTTTTGGGATATCGCACTACAATCGGGACTTCTACCGGGCAACGCCGTATCTATTGGTCTATGGAAGCAGGCGTGTTACCCGGCGAAGTGGAAATACCATCTTTGAGAATTATCCAAGAAGTCGAAATGAGCAGGCGAAATGGATACTGAATCGATACGAACAATTGATCTTTGATTGATGAAAAGCGATTGAACGCACCGCCACGGACAACTTTATCAAAACAGAATGGCCAAAGCTTTCAACAGAAAGTAAAACCAAGGACTTTCGAACCGGGCAATTGGTGCTAAAGCGAATATTCCCGCACCAAAATGAAGCTAAAGAAAAATTCGCACCTAATCGCAAGGGCCTTATATGGTTCACCGGTGTTGACTGAGGAGCATTAATTCTAGCTGAAATGGACGGTGAAGTATGGCCAAAAGCTATCAACGCGGATGCAACGGTGAAAAGATACTACATTTAGGATTTTTCTATGTAATGCATTTCTTATGTTGTAAAGTTGCGCTCCTGGCGGGATACGCAAAGAACCCATGTCGGGTTCCGTTTCCTAGATTGCAAATTTCCCCAGAAACACATTTCTTTGTAACATGAACTACGTTATGACCTGATTCCCTCGGCGGGATACGTAGGCGGCCACATCGGCTTCGGTCCCATTTTTAGAAAATCCTTACAATCCCCTCTTGCTTGTAATGAACTACGTCACGACCTGATTCCCTCATGGGGATACGTAGGCGGCCTAAATCGGCTTCGGTCCCACCATTAGGAAATACTTTCTCCTTTATCTCACAAAAGACAAAATGCACCCATCTGATCACCCTGATAGGGCAGACAAGCAATCTACACAAGACTCGTTTGTCCGTTCAAAAGGTCGTCATTCTCACATATCAGAAACTGGGGCATTTTTTTTTGGGATCACTGCCAGAGGACGCCGATAAACATGGAAAAGCATCGGCAAACTAAGTCTTCAGCCAGAAGAATTTTGGATAGGACGTTTGCTTTGTTTCACCGCATGTCACTGCTCGACAGATATATGTGCAGTATTTCTTATAAGCAAATTATTTTTTCAACAAACATTTTTCATCAAAATTCGATAGAATTTTTATGTTTTTAAGATGCATTTCTACAAATTGTTTTCGAATGTTTTCATTAACGGCTGGCCAAGACTGGGAAGCAGAGAGGGGCTACGGGTCCGAGTTAGCAGGACATGCAAATACCAAGACCGAAGCTACAAAGTCAACGCGAATCAACTCCCCCCCTCCCAAAACTCATAAATTTATTTGAGTACAGGTTCTTCAAGTCGAAAACAGCAGGGAAGCTGCAACATTTATGAGCAGATTCGCAAGGGCCTCCGCATCGCAACTCACTACAAGAATCACTTTCCTGTTTGGAGATTGTAAAAAGACGTCATGCTAAACTACATGTTCCCAACCGTGTTGTGTCCACGGAAAGAACGGTATTTCGACTTACAGGGTCGCATTCTCATCTACTCAACTTTTGCATCGCTTATGTCCACACATTAACTATCATGGCATGGCAATAGGGCCCCACTTTACATTACGTCAACACGACGACACAAATCAGGCGCCCACCTTCTAATGCGGGTATGTTTTAAATCAGGCGCCCACCTTCTAATGCGGGTATGTTTTAAATCAGGCGCCCACCTTCTAATGCGGGTATGTTTTAAATCAGGCGCCCACCTTCTAATGCGGGTATGTTTTAAATCAGGCGCCCACCTTCTAATGCGGGTATGTTTTAAATCAGGCGCCCACCTTCTAATGCGGTATGTTTTAAATCAGGCGCCCACCTTCTAATGCGGTATGTTTTAAATCAGCGCCCACCTTCTAATGCGGGTATGTTTTAAATCAGCGCCCACCTTCTAATGCGAGTATGTTTTAAATCAGCGCCCACCTTCTAATGCCGGTATGTTTTAAATCAGCGCCCACCTTCTAACGCGGGTATGTTTTAAATCAGCGCCCACCTTCTAACGCGGTATGTTTAAATCAGCGCCCACCTTCTAATGCGGGTATGTTTTAAATCAGGCGCCCACCTTCTAATGCGGGTATGTTTTAAATCAGGCGCCCACCTTCTAATGCGGGTATGTTTTAAATCAGGCGCCCACCTTCTAATGCGGGTATTTAAATTTCAGTTAGGCGCCCACCTCCTAATGCGGGTATTTAAATTTCAGTCAGGCGCCCACCTCATAATGCGGGTATTTTATTTTAAACCAGGCGCCCACCTCCTAATGCGGGTATTTTATTTTAAATCAGGCGCCCACCTCCTAATGCGGGTATTTTATTTTAAATCAGGCGCCCACCTTCTAATGCGGGTACTTTATTTTAAAGTGTAAACAGGCGCCCGCCAACGCCATCATCTGCACAACATTAAGCAACGACATCATTTCAACTTACAAAGTCATATTCTCACATACATATCTTATGCAACTGTTATACACTAACTTTTATCTTAGCTCTGGTCCACAGGAATTCGAATCGGCGGGAGCTTTCAGCATAACATGGAACTATATCTCACGGCGAACCAAGGCAATTTGGTCAAACGACCTACTTCGAACGTCGATCCGCTCTTTCCCATTAATTTCTCGTGTCTGCGACCAGTGTCATCCTAAGTCGACACTGGGGCATTGTTTCTTGAATGTGCACCATCTTTTGCAACTTCTATACCCCTCGGGATTCTATTTCTTACCATGCAGTCCCGATGATCAGGACAAAATTGGCTACTCAGTCAACTTTCTTTGGCCGAAAACTCTTTCATCGTCTCCGTCCAAAGAGGGGCATCTGTTGACACCAATTTTGTCCCATCTTTTATGATTTTATTCGTAATTTTTAATATTTTGACACTTTTAAAATAATTTTAAAATATAGGCATATATGTGTATATCCTCTTATTATTATTATTATTCGCATTTTTTATCATTTGCATTTTTATCATAATCATAAGTTTTATCCGAAAATTCTATGTTATTTTATTTTCGCAAAATTGCATCGCATTTCCCTTTTATTAAGCATTAAACATTTCGCAAATATTATATTATTATCACATCGTTATGTTATTTTAAATAATTCACGTCTTTTACAAAAAATATATATATATATATAATATCTTTTAATATTAAACCCCTTTTATATTTTTCAATTCCTAACCCATTTTCATTTTTCCAACCCAAAACAATTCCTACCCAAAAACAATTCAACTCTCCCTCTTTATTTCGGCCCAACCGGACCAGCCCAAAACTCCCCAATTAAATTCCCTTATACCCAAACCCAAAACAATTAAACCCAACACCCTGACCCAACTCCCTAAAACAATTAAACCCAATTCCCAAGCCCAACCGAATCGCCCCAACCCAGTTGGCCCAACAACCCACAGCCCAACCCGGTCGGCCCATCACCCATTCCCCCAACCCTTAAAACCAAAACAAAAAAAAAAAATCTCAAACCCCTCATTTCTCGAAAACCCTCAGCCGACCGCGACCCCACACCCCATACCGGCGACCCCACGTCGCCGGTCACCTCGCCCTGCCACCACCGACCCCTGACACCACCAACCCCCCTCTGTTACGCCGACACCCACAAAATCCGCGACCCATACCCACAAAATCCGTAATTGTTAGCCTTTATTTTGAATTTCAAACTCGATTCTTGGGGGGGAATCCGCCTATAAATACCCCATGATTGTTCTTCATTTAAAGGGGGGATTTTTCGGAGAAGAAAAAATAGATTTTGGAAGGATTTTCGGAATATACATAAATATTTTGTTGTGTTCTTGAGTTTAAAGCATTTTGGCTTCTTTGTTGTTCAAGAATCAAGTCCGAAAAGGTTTGTCATCCCCTTTGATTCTCTGATTTTTCTTCACTGATTTCGGGTCGGGTCGACCCGGTTGGGTAACATTTTCAGAATTCTTGCATTTCATATTTATGTTATTGGTTATCTGAATTTGGTGTTGAAATCTGATTCGAGTTTGGATCACTGATCCGGTCGGTCATCGACCCGGTCGGTCGACCGATTGAACATTTTCGTAATTCTTGCATTTCATATTCTTGTTATTGGTTATCTCAATTTGGTGTTGAAATCGATTCGAGTTTGGATCATCGATCCGGTCGGTCATCGACGGTCGGTCGACCCGATTTGAACATTTTCGTAATTCTTGCATTTCATATTCTTGTTGTTGGTTATCCAAACTGCATCAAATCGATTTCGGTATGAATCAACGATTCGGTCAGGTCATCGATTCGGTCGGTCGACCCGATTTGGATATTTCGCAATTTAACTCGGATCGGGTATTTTAAATTGCTCACTGCTCGTTTCTTTGGCACTGTTTTACTGTTTTATTAATATCGCAGTAAGGCCGATGAAATTGAATTCGAGGCCGAGCTTTTCTTTCGTTTCGCTTCTCTGTTTTTTTAGTCTAACTGTTATTAGACATCCGTACAACGGATATATTATTGTCATTAAGTTTACTGTTTTAAATTTCTTGCGACGGATATTTTACTGTTTTTACTGTTTCGAATAAATACCGCGATTGTTCGGGCGCTGTTTTTCGCTTTGATTTGCTCCCGTTTGATTCTTGTTTCTTGTTTTATCATTTTTATGTTTTAAATCAACACCGCATTTTCAAACATTGCTTTCTATTTCGATTCAACTTTCAAAGATTCAAATATTTGTTCTACTGTTTTACTGTTTTAAACTAGACACCGCGTCATTTTCGGAAATTGTTTTTCTGCCTCTGTTTTTTCTGCTACTGCTGCTGCTGCTGTTTCTGTTCCGATTTTATTTTACTGATTTGAACACGATACTACACTGGCCGATGAAAAATATCCGTCGATTTTGAGGCCTACACAGTTGCAAAGACGGAAATATAACTTCTGGGCAATGATGAGGCTTAAACCTTTTTCCAAGATCAACATGTTTAGTAGGCGAGGTGACTAAAATAACCAACAAGTTATATATTCGCAGCCACGACGTGATTATAGTGATCTTTTCTATTTCACCCGAGAGACCGACACGTTTAGTAGGCGAGGCAATCAAAATAAACTACATTAGTCGTATGTTTGCAGCCACGACGTGATTGGAATGTTCTTTTTAAAATTTAAGTCTGAGCCCTCCGTGATAAAAACATTCACTGTTTTGAATGCGGATATGGAGTTATTTGTATTTAACTGTTTCTAACCGTTTGTTTTTGACAGCTTGCAGGGATTAAAGTAAATAACGACGAATTATTCCTCGGAGTTTATTTATTTTATTTCTTTCTTTAATTCAGCTTTTATCCCGCTTTGTATTGTAATATTATTTATCGCACTTATGTAACTATTGAAATGCTTAGAATAGGCAAACTTAGGATTAATTCATAGGTTAGTTTCAAACTTAGAAATCCCTCGCTAGTTTATTTATTTTAGGCTCGTCACGCGTATTCAAGATTTTCAAAACAACTTTTGTCATCTTTTATTCGCTTTATTAATCATTCCGAATAAGTTTATCTTTTGGCAATTTACAATTCAATGATTCCCAAAATTTTACTTCTTTGATAGTATAAATAATTTATTGTCACAAATGCATATTTTTCAAAACTTTACATGTATCTTTCTTTTTATGTCATCTGAATACGTACTTGTATAAAATGCATCATTTACCAATTATTTGCAAAACATCTTTTAATCTATTATACTTGTAAAACATGCATTTTTCTAGCAATAATTAACCTGAGTTTGACCGGATAACCGCAAGTTAGCGGATCTTAAAGGATGCCTAAACCCTTCCCTTTAGGATAATAAAGAACCCTTACCTAGAATCTCACTAGTTTCGCAGACCTTAAAATTGGAGTTTACATTGCAGCACTTAGTTTAATATTTAGGTGTCCTAATTCACCGTAAAAATAATTAGGTGGCGATTCCTCAATCCTTTACCCAGGAATCACCGAACACGTCTGTGCTCCGCTTTGACCCGAGCAGGTCAAAATAGGGCGCGACATCTACCACATCGGTGGGAAAAAGAAGAATTGCTCTCTTCATAAGTCTCTAAATTGGCTAAGGGTTTGGGACCCCAAGGGGTAACCCATGTGTTTAAAGAAGGGAGGACCTAGATGTGTTTGGGTTCAAGGCTAAGCCCACCCGCGCGCCGCCGCCACCCGCCGGTCATGGCTCGGGTCTTGGGTATTGGGCTTCTTATGATATTATCTATTTGGACCCCAAATTGTTTAATATTTATAGTTTGGTCCCTGAAGTTTCTGGAATGTTGAATTTGGGAATGACGGAGCCTACCGTTGGAGTTGATTTTTGGGGGCGTTATTGTGCATTACTTGGCTGATTAACTCCCTCCATTAACAGCCATTACTTGGCTGAATTACACCATCTTTCAATGGCTATAAACAGTCATTACTTGTCAGTTTACTCCCTCCTTCAATGGCATTAAACAGTCATTTTCTTGGCAGTTGAAAAGTCTCCCCTTATGCTATATATTGGAGCCTTTTGGGATGAATTGTGTGAGCAACATATACACAGAAAAATGAGACACACTATACACACAGACAAAACAGAAGAGAAACAGAAAGTCCAAAATGCAGGGACGAAAACAGAAACTCTTCCTTCCTTTTTCATTCTTCAGCAAGTCGTTTCGTGTTTGTTTTCTTCGTCAGAATCAACCTATTTGTTTTGTAGTGTTGATTAGTTGCTATTTTATCTTGGGAGACTATTGTCCGTTAACGTAAAAATATATATACGAGACAATCTTGTCTTAAAGACAGAGTGACATCACTCGACTCAGCACATAGTTGTAACAATCTAGATTTAGTGTTTCTTGATTTCAGGTTATCAAGATTCAAGACTCAACAACTTTGCGGCAGTTCTGAATATTGGATTGTTTGTTTATCCTTTCAAACACTTGTAATATTTATTTACTTCCCGTACTATTTTACAATATTCAAACAGGTAGAAGCAATGGTCCTCTGATAAGTTGGGGTTGGTTGTCCAACTATCAGTTTATTTGCTTTGACTGTACATATCTCTTTGGTAATGAAAGTTCCTTTAATTACCAAGCAAAAGAATTGTCAAAATGAACTTTATATGTGAGATGAACCCAACCCAGCATATTACTTGGAATCACTGAACAACCTAATTTAGATCTAGAAAATTCAGTATAATGTGAACAGGTAACTTGAATTTGAGATGGCTTGCCATTTTACAACCTAATTTTATAGTGATTACTGAATTTTAATAAACATAACCTAGATGAAAAGGGAGTAAATAATCTGATTAAACTCGAAACTCCATTGTTGGCACCTATAAGTTCTTTCAGTTTAAAACCATATCTCTAAATACCTCTTCACACAGTTTCAATTTACTCAAGCTTTCTTAAAGACAACACCGCGACCTACGTACGTAATCGCCCTTGAAATCTCCCACATTCAAAGTAGCGATTTTGGTACTAATATTAGTTTTACCGTGCCACCCAATTTCACGGCTCCCTCTGTACCATCGTATCGTCGATTTATAAAGGACCGGAGAGACGTGAACGGCTGTCTGACTTTTATTGATTACGAGAACGATCCACACAATTGTTACCATGAGGATGTCTGCCAATATCCCAACGTATTGACGGAATATACGGGTGAAGACAGGACTTATCCAACGAAACCACCTATTGCAGCGGATGTAGCAAGAGGACTTGTTGAAGTCCAGCCATGTCATAGATCTTGGTGTCCAAGTCCAGCCTATTGCCTTAAAATCTAATGGATGATACTTGCCCTGTTTGTTATGAAGAGTTTAAAGAGCACAATGAAGTGATTGTAACTTATTATTTACATGCCTTTCATACAAGGTGTCTCCTGCCATGGCTTAGCAAGAAGAACACATGCCCAACTTGTCGAGCTGTCTATCCTTTGCATTATTCGCCCTTTGTGGACCATCAACGTTGTAAGCTTGTAAAACACAACATGTTGGAGGCTAACGTTTGAAATATGTGCTCTTTATCCATTTTCAGTTTTCTAGTGTGATTAATACAATGTTCTTTATTCATTTTTAGAAGGGGAGCTTTGGAGTAATTGATAAAGTTGATGTCATGTGATCAGGAGGTCATGGGTTCAAGCCATGGAAACAATCTCTTGCAGAAATTGTTGGAAATTTGCATTTGGCGGGGAGGTGCGTCCACCCATATTTAATGAATTAAACACTAGTATTCCGCATGTTGGAGGCTTTGTCACTTCACACATGCATGATCTACGAAGTGAGTAGATGACCGTAGGGCCAAGAATCATCAAATTTCGTTGAGAAATGAAAGAGATATTGGTCCACGAAGTAAGGTGTTTGAGGCATGGAAATATGGTGTGGGACAAATCTACCATATCTGTGGGAATAAGAAGAATTGCTCTCTATATAAGTCTCTAATGTGGTAAAGGGTTTGGGACCCCAAGGGGTATCTCATATGTTTAAAGGAGGGAGAACCTAGATGTGCTTGGGTTCAAGGCTAAGCCCACACGCGCGCCATCGCCACCTGCCCGTCCGGTCTCGGGCTGGTGGGGACTTTCTGATATTATCTTTTTGGACCCCAAATTGCTTAATATTTACAGTTTGATCCCTAGAGTATCTGGAAAGTTGATTTTGGGGTGACGGAAGGTAGAAAACTTTCTGCCTACCGTTGGACTATTTTCTGGAGCATTAACCAGCCATTACTTGGCTGATTAACTCCTCCATTATCACCCTCCTTCATGTCTATAAATCAGCCTCTCTTGATGGCCATTAACAGCCTCTCTAATGCCATTTACAACCCTCCTAATTGTTATTTACAGCCCTCCTAATTGCTATTTACTGCTGTGTTTTGGGCAGTTGAACAGCCCTCTTGTGATGCTATATATTGAGCTGTTTTGGCTCAATTGTAGAGGCACATACATGACTGAAATTCTACACAAAACGATGAGCAAAACAGCCAAAAAATAGCACAAAACACATCTCAAAACAGTAAGCAAAACTGTGATGAAAAACAGTGAGTTAAGACCCTCATATACACAAGATATACACTACAGAGACACAATATATACACAGAGATATAGCAGAAGAGAAGATAGAAACCCTTCCTTCCTTTTCCATATCTTCAGCAAGTCGATTCATAATTGTTTTATTCGCCAGGCTCAACCTATTGGCTTTGTAGCGTTGAGATTAAAGTGTTGTTTGATCTTGGGAGACTATTGTCCGCTAACGTAAAAACATATATACGGGGCAATATTGTCTTAAGGACAGAGTGCAATCACTTCGACTCAACACACAACGTTGTAACCATCCAGATTTAGTTATTTCTTGATTTCAGGTTATCAAGATTCAAGACACAACAAGCTTGCGGCAGTTTTGAAGATTGACCATTTATTTATCCTTTCGAACACTTGTAATAGTTATTTACTTCCCGTACTGCTTTATAAAGTACAATAGAATACCAGCAATTTAAGACAAGATTGTATTGTATTACTATTAGTGTTCGAAAGATGTCGGTCAAAAGTTGTGTGACCAAATCTGGATATGGCTGTGGTTTTCTGGTAGAAGAGAGTGATGATGATGAACGTGTTCATGGTGTCACCGCTCCCAAGCGCTCACGAGAGACTGAGGATGTCAACTGGGACAAGAGGAGAAGGCTGAAGATGTGCTTCTATCTTGCAGCAGAATGCCTATATCTGTCCCAGACAAATGATCCGATTAATGGTAAGGAGGAAATGGTCACTCAGTCTAACGAAGTGACTGAAGTGGGCCAGAATCCAAAATTGGGATAAGTAGTTTTTCTTACTTGTCAAGAATAAAGATTAAATAATATCTGATTAAAAACGGATTAAAGTAAGGAGGAATATGAAAATAATTTATATTCCTTACGCTTTAAAATCAGAAGTTTAATCTCATCTTCTTTCTCGTTTAAAGATTGGATTTTGTAAACGACTTAAAAAGATCCGTTCTTTTAAGTGTAATTATTAAAAGTGTGTAAAGTATGTTCGCACATATGAGGGAGAAAGATCCACTAACTGTGCAAAAACTGTTACCACTCTTAAGTATGCGTCAAGAATTATTTGGGCACCAATCATAACGGAAGAAGACTAAAAGCTAAAGACGTTGAACCTGTCATATTATTTGGCAGAAGATCCTTCATAGGATGATATTGGACACTCAGTCATACAAAGCCTCCGGGCGACTGGAGTGGGCCAAAATTCCTTTGATATGATGATATTGGACACTCAGTCATACAAAGCCTACGGGCGACTGGAGTGGGGCCAGAATTCATTTCATAGGAAAAGTAATGGACACCTAGTAAGGTGGGCCAGAGTTTTCAGGTCTTAAATGATCTGAAGGCCTAAAGAAAGGCAGAAAAGAAATTGGACACTCAGTCTGCCAAAGCAACTGGAGTGGGCCAGAGTATCCAGATCACATATGATCCGGTTACGCCCTAACCACGGGCAAGAGGTTGTTCATGTGAAGCAACGCCACCTCTAAAGTGGAAGGGGTTGGAGAGGCTATCCTCAATAGGACTTCAGGGAATGAGATCACTCTAAGATGAGGTGATACATGTCCCAAACTTGGTTTAAGTGACGTTGTTGGTCAAGCTGGTTTGAGACTACTCCAACAGGTCTATAATAACTAAGAATGGTACAGTATGTCTGTAGCCAAATGAATGATATATTTGTAATCCGTGCATCTATGCCATCATAGAATTAAGACACGTTAAATGGAAAGTCATTCAAAAGCTAACGATGTTGAGATTGTTGCCTACTGTCGATATAAACCCTCAAAATAAATGTGAGGTAGACGAAGAGGCAAAATCACCTTTCCAAATTCCGTCAAGGGAATAGCGAAAGAAGCACCGCTCCTCTAGAACTTAGTCATACCTTTATGGGTAATTTAAAGGTTATACAAAATAGAGGGGGGAGCCAAGTACTTTGTGACCTTCATTGATGATGGTACAACGTATGTAATCCTTTGTTTGTTGAAAAGCAAAGATGAAGTTGTTGAAGCGGATAAGCGCTACAAAGCAGAAGTTGAAAATCAACTAAACCTACGGATTGAGGAATTCGTAGTGATAGAGGGGGAGAAGGAGAAGCATCGTTCATTAAACGACTGTTCATTTCTCACCTCAGTCCAACGGTGTTAGCCAAGCGCAAAGTCATACGCCCAAATTATGTGGGGTGACTTAGTAAAAGTTGGAATACCGAAACAGCTCAAGTTGTACCTAAGACTGTAGATTGCATATCCACTAGATCTGCAAATAACAGTAATGCTTATCGCCTCTTGGCGTCAAAGAATGCTGAATTCTTAGAAGATAATTTTCCTTAAAGGAAAAATGAGTAATTGCTCCAGGTTAACAAGAACCCGCGAGGGCCTGACTATCCGGAACTAGACGTTCCATATCTACAGGACTCGAAAGTTGCTGGCTATCCAGAACTTAATATTCCAGATCTGCAGAATTCAGGAATTCTAGATGTGGAATCGAGACGGAGCAAAGAAGGGGACAAAGACTTGTTCCAGTCCTTCTAGCTTGTATGGTTGAGAATGAACCATAGACAATTAACAAATAATTGTCATCTCCAAAAGCGCTGCTTTGGAAAAAAGCTACAAAGAGAGAAATAGATTCTATCATATAGAACCATACTTGTGTAATGGTTGATCTTCCTCCGGAAAAAGAACCTTTGGGTTGTAAAATGTGCTCCCCTGTGAGTAGCTTAACATCATGGGCCATTGCAGTCTTGCGTGGCATGAATGTTGAAACAACCTTCCCAACCGGAGAGTTGGAAGAAGAGAATCAGAGTTGGTTTGCCGGACTGTTGGGCTTCTTCCTGAACTTTTATTTTGGTCCCTAAAATATTTACATTTTGGTCCTGAAAGTTTTAGATAAAACAGAAACAATGAATCTGATTACAGAAACATTGACTCTGAAGTTAGAAAGCCAACAGTTGGAAAACCAACAGTGTGAGAGTGGAAATTATATCGAAACAAAAGATATGGGTATCACATATGACATCTTAGGAATTGGATTTCTAAGACATCTAACAGACTGGTCTATCTCCAAACTCAGTTGTGAGATAGCTGACAGTTTCATTGAAGCCACCAATGGATATGAATCATAGAACTGATTGAAATCATGGTGCACCCATGGACAAGGAGCGATATGCACAGGTCACATGTAGTTCAATATATTGTACACACTACAACCGACCTGGTATCAGCCTATAAACAGATCAGTTGAACTCAGGTTCACTGATGATTTTAATACATGATCAATAGAAGGCGTTAAGTCGGATATGACGATATCTGAATTATTCTATTATCTACGGATTATGGTATTCTGGATGTCCAGCGGTTCTGGGAGAACAAAGTGATGCAAACTGGATATCAGATATGAAGAACACCAAAGCCACAAGTAAATGTGTATGGTGGGTCTTGGAAAATCCTCTAAGCAAACTTGCATCGACCGATTCATGATGAGATCAGAGTTTATCGCTTTATACAAAGCATGAAAGAAGTTGAGTAACTTCATGACTCCTTAGAGGACGTCCCTTATTGGGAGAAACCCGTGCTTTCAGCAGTTATACACTGTGGCTAGCCGGTCGGCTTTAGTAAGGACACGGATGACGGCGTCTGGACATCTCTGTCAGGATCTGTCGGAGACATAAGACCGTATGACAGGTGATCATCACGGGTATCAGTTCCTTATTTACTAACTAAGGGACTACCCGGAGATTAAGTGTTCTGCCTGTCTAGGGGAATGGGCTTAAAACCCAAACAATACGAATTTTTGCGGTGGAAACCCAACCATACTGATTGGAGATCCCAAGAATTTGGTTCAATGGGAAAACTAAGTGGCAAAAGGTTCAGTTGAGCGCTTCGGTGGAAACAAGAAGAACTTTGGATGATGATTTCTGTACGGAAACATGAATCCAAAGTTGTTCCCACGACAGACATTAAAGTGCTACCTGCATGGTGGGTAAAGGTTAATCTTCCAAACCTTTAAACGATTCTCAAACGGTTAAGGTTGGGGAAACTTTTAATAATTCCTAACACTTGTGAAGTGGGGTATAGCAGGATACCTTGTAAGAGATCACATATTTAAGTGCGAGGATGGCCGCCTCAAATGAACGCACTTAAGAATCCAAGTGTGTACACGGCCACAACGGACAAAAACGTAAGAATGAAAACGAATAAGGAGAGTTATTGTATTGTTATCATTGTCTTGGCTTACACTAAACACTGACGGTTCAAGACACCACATTCACCACGCAGTAAGTAAGTCCGATAGTTTCAACTAGGGAAGGTTCAAAGCGGAAGCTACCTCTTCTGATGCAATATCTTTTCGCTGAAAGATTGCTGAAAGTAGGCACCTTATGCGTGCGCCACAATCTCTCTTTCATAGAGGAGATTGTTGGAAATTTGACTTTGGCGGAGAGGTGTGTCCACCCATATTTAATGAATTAAACATTAGTGTTCCACATGTTGGAGGCTTTGTCTCTTCGCACATGCATGATCTACGAAGTGAGTAGATGACCGTAGGGCCAAGAATCGTCAAATTTCATTGAGAAATGAAAGAGATATTAGTCCACGAAGTAGGTGTTTGAGGCATGAAAATATGGTGTGAGACAAATCTACCACATCGGTGGGAATAGGAAGAATTTCTCTCTATATAAGCCTCTAATGTGGTAAAGTATTTGAGACCCCAAGGGGTATCCCATGTGTTTAAAGGAGGGAGGACCTATATGTGCTTGGGTTCAAGGCTAATCCCACACGCGCGCCGTCGCCGCCCACCCGTCCCGTCCGGTCTCGGGCTCGGGTCACGGGTCGTAGGTCATGGGGACTTTCTGATATTATCTTTTTGGACTCCAAATTGCTTAATATTTACAGTTTGGTCCCTAGAGTTTCTGGAAAGTTAATTTTGGGGTGACGGAAGGCAGAAAACTTTCTGCCTACCCTTGGACTATTTTCTGGAGCATTAACCAGCCATTACTTGGCTGATTAACTCCTCCATTATCACCCTCATTCATGTCCATAAATCAGCCTCTCTTGATGGCAATTAACAACCTCTCTAATGCCATTTACAGCCCTCATAATGGCTATTTACAGCTGTGTTTTGGGCAGTTGAACAACCCTCTTGTGATGCTATATATTGAGCTGTTTTGGCTCAATTGTAGAGGCACATACGTGACTGAAATTCAGCACAAAACAATGAGCAAAACAGCCAAAAAATAGCACAAAACACAGCTCAAAACCGTGAGCAAAACTGTGACGAAAAACAGTGAGTTAAGACCCTCATATACACAAGATATACACTACAGAGACACACTATATACACAGAGACAAAACAGAATAGAAGATAGAAACTCTTCCTTCCTTTTTCATATCTTCAGCAAGTCGATTCATAGTTATTTTATTCGCCAGGCTCAACCTATTGGTTTTGTAGCGTTGAGATTAAAGTGTTGTTTTATCTTGGGAGACTATTGTCCTCTAACGTAAAAACATATATACGGGGCAATATTGTCTTAAGGACAGAGTGCAATCACTTCGACTCAACACACAACGTTGTAACCATCCAGATTTAGTTATTTCTTGATTTCAGGTTATCAAGATTCAAGACACAACAAGCTTGCGGCAGTTTTGAAGATTGACCATTTATTTATCCTTTCGAACACTTGTAATAGTTATTTACTTCTCGTACTGCTTTATAAAGTACAATAGAATACCAATAGAAATGTGAGGTAAGACTGCATACAATAGACGACCCTTCCCCGGACCCCGCGCATAGCGGGAGCTTAGTGTACCGGCTGCCCTTTTCTTTAGTATCATGTTGAAACCAGAGGAACTTTCATGCGCGAGATAATGTGTTGTTGGCTAATGTTGATATTAAAGCAAAGTAATTTTTTATGTGCTAGAAAGCATTCAAAATGCTCTGTTTAGTTTCTTTCAGATTCTTACATAGACAGTAGCTACAAGGTTTGTACATCATAATGATATAAACATTCTTATTCTTCTTGTTTGCCTTTTCTAGTGAATTCGGAAACAACCAACTTATGTGAAGATCACTCCCAGCATATGAGATGCAATCGAATGTGAATGCAAAACTTCATTTGTTAAAACAAGTTCCTATCTTCATATGCAAGGGAATGTTCTACAGCAAAAACAAGCTCGTGAAGGAGGAGTTAAAAAAAGAATTTCAATCAAACACGAGATAAAAATAATCCGACTTTTTATCCTGCGATTGTTATCCCTTATTCTAGTAACCAAACGACCCCTAAATGGAGTATTGTTTTTTTTATTTTATTTTATAAAAGCTTTGTTAAATTTTAGTATGTCGGTTGGATATAACTTTATTTGCACTTGATTGTATAAAATGATATTAACATAGTGTAATGACCCGCTTGGTCGTTTTGAGCCTTTTTACTCTTTTTTTCCAAAATACTCTTTCCGTAGCTTTATTATGGTATTTTATGACTTGCGGAGATGGGTGACGCGATTTCCGAAGCAATTGGTGTTGGAAATCTTACGGAAAATACTTGATCACGAACACTATAGGAAGTTCTTGAAAGGTTGAGGCGTGTCCAAGGACACTGTTCTTAAGGATATTTCACCCGATATAGGTGTATCCCCCAGGATTCAACAAGCTCTTCTAGTATAAAACTAGGAGCCAGAATTTAACAAAGATTAAACCCAACACACTATAATATAGTAGAATTTTTTTGTATTGATATATTATCATCTCAACAAAGTGAAGCCAAAAGAAAGTTACATAGGCAACCAAAAATGGGCAGAGGGCAACGTTCAGATAGGATCTGAATGATGTTAAGATTCTGTTGCAGATCTGATTCATTCAGATCCATTCAGACCATTAAGATGCTTCATAAGAAAAGAAAACAAATGAACTTAATGGGTTGAATCTAAATGATTAAGATTTAGACCTTCAAAACAAGTGCACTTAATGGGTTGATTATGAATTATTAAGATTCAAACGTCCGATAAGTGCAAACAAATGAGGCATTATTCGAGGGGTAGGTACATATCCCAAGGGGCTCGGGTGTGATTTGGTCCCTTGGTTAGAAACTAGTTAAGTTTAAAGATTAGAATAGACAACGGTCAACGTTGGGTCAATACGACCCCGGTTCGATATTTTTAGCGCGCGAGTAGGTTCATAGCCTATTTTATGACTGAGATGCATATTTGATTTGTGTCCTAGACCCTTCCAGTCCATCGATTGTTAGTTCTCTTAAGACTTCTGTTACATCCCTTAAGTCAGTGATTCTATAGTCAAACTTGGGATGAGACTAGGTAATTCATATCGATGTAATGAAAGTGAAGGACCCACGACAATGACATAACGTCCTGAATAATTGATTCATTTGCCAAGCAAAGTCTCACGATATCTTCCCTCTTTGCGTTTAATTACATCAGAAAGTCTCACGAAATCTTCCCCGAATTCCATTATCAAGAAGTGTATGGGTTGTAATTGCTATCTTATTAGGTTCAGACACTATAGTTGTTAGGAACCCACAAACCATTCCGATCAGGGGTCAGAATTTCTTCGAATATGTTCTTGAATTCATTCGAGATGCGAGTAAAACTCAATTTTATTTATTTTCTTTCATTTTCTTAATTGAAAAAATAATTAGAAAATAAAACAACAAGTACAAAAAAGAGTAATAACCCCCAGTAGTTACTGATACGATCCAATTCAATATTTACTCATACGATCCAATTCAACATATTGTTCGTTCGGGTTTGATTGAGTTTTCGGATGAGTTTTCGATGTCAAAACCAAGTTTGGAACTTAGCTGATTTTTTTGATTTTGCTTATGCAGAGATCTTTCTTCACGAACGCGAGAGGAAGATTGTGATACCCTAGGTACTCTTCAAATTCTCCCGCGAACTGTCAAAAACTTAGGGGACGACATCTCTAAATACCTCTTCACACCGTTTCAATTTACACAAGCTTTCTTAAAGCCACCAACACGACCTAATACCCGTATAATCGCCCTTGAAATTTCCCACATTCGGTGTATCGAGTTTGAAACTACTATTAGTTTTAACATGCGGCCCAATACCACGCCTCCCTCTTTACAGTCATACTGTTGGTTTAAAAATGACTGGCATGACGTGGCACCCGGTGTGGGTAATATTGATTTCGCGAATGATCCACACAATTGTTACCATGGTGACTATTGTAGAATATTCAAAATAATACAATAGAGTAACTTTGTGCAAGAAAAAACTTAATAAACAAAAGAGAGAAATCAATGGAAAATATGTGAACGAATAGGCAAGACACTTCCATGAAACTATCTTTAGGATATTGATTTTCCCCATAATGTGCAAGTGGTTATCGGAAAAGTCCATCTCAGAATACGATGGATACTCCCAAAATCAAAATTGTACTCTTTGATTTCTTTTACCATAAAAATACAACCCAAAGGAATGAAGGATTTGTCGGAAGATGGATTAGAATATTAATGGAGGAATATCATTACTAAAAGAAGAGTCAATATGTTTTAATTTGTAACTTGGAAGAATGTATTCTTTTCCGGAGTGAGATGTACCAACTGCATTTAAGACTTCTACGAAATCTCTTTTATATGAAAACTTACAACTGTTGCAGCGGTTCTAATTTGGAACCAATTCACATGAATGGACACATTTTTTAGAAAGGACACGACTAATCAGATTAGCCTCTATCTTATTTTAAATATTATTTTAAAATAATACTCATATATATATTGGGAAAAATACATAGATTGCACCCTGAATTATGTTTGAAATATCGATTTCACACTTTAACTAATGAGACGACCTATTAGCCCCCTGATCATTTAAAAAATGAATTTATTTACCACCCGATACACTTATAACCAGTTGCATAAGAGAAAGTGGTACACACTCATCTGCCATATCAGCGCCACGTCCGTGCCATATAAGAAATCTTCTAAATTTTAATTTTAAATTTATTTTTTGTGGATGCCACTTTACTTTTAAGTTTTCCTCTCTTTCTTCTTTCTTTTTCTCCAATCAATGGTTGTTGGGTGTGTTTTATGTCACCCCTAATCTTGCTGTTATAACAAAAAAGACACCTAGTGAGTTGGAAATGAAATAATTTGCTCCTTTTGATCTTAGATGAGGATTAGGGGATTACAGAGAATTATCCACATGTTAAATTGTATCCTTAACGTCTTCAAAAGTAATTAAACCTTTAGAGGGATCAATGTGATTTTATGGTTGATTTTCGGTAAATGGTGGTGATTTCAGGTGTCGCTATCGATGAAAAAACAGAGGAGACAGTCAGCTAGATGGTTTGCTTGAGCTCCGACAAAAAATAGTGGTTGTTTGGTGGAAGGGAGTGAAGAAGATGAAGGGGCTGGGGAAGATTGCAACTGAAAAATGGAAGAGGAGAAAATGAGGAGAGAGGCGTGAAGAAGACAACGGAGGGGGTGGGGGGGGGTGAGGGAGGACCTATACCACTAAAGCAGAAAAAGAACAGAAGGTCATTCATCCTTTCAAAGGAACACAAGAAGAAAACTCTAGTGAAATCTCTGCGGGAGGGGGGGGGCGTGAAGAAGATGAAAGGGTGGGATGTGGTTGCCATAAATAAGTTTTTTTTTAAAAAAATATTTTTTCTTATTTTTAATACTTCACTCGCTTATTTATTTTTATTTTTATTTTAATTATTTTATGCCACATCAGCTTCTAAGGGTGTTATTAAATTCACTTTTTAGATGATTAGGGGGTAATAGGTCGCCCAATTAGTTTGAGTGTGAACTGAATTTTTCGGGTATAGTTCAGGGGGAATTTGATGTATTTTGCCTATATATTACATAAATATGTATATAATAATTCCCCATTTATTATTTAGTAATAATATACAGATTTAGAATAAAGGACGGACGCTATTGGGTATTTGTATTACACATAACTGAAGGTAGTTAATCAACCTTGAACCATTAGCATGAATAAAATCCATATTCTATTATACATGAGTTCTTGTTCTGCAATGTCGGCACTGATTAATATGTGCCTTGAGCTTAACCCTGTTCAGCAAGTCCTCTAGGATTCACCATTTAACTCCACAAAAAACGGTCTCTCACTTTCTTACTTGCATAGACAATCTCATCAAAGGTATCCATAATCGCTCCATCACTCCACTTTATAAGTTCGAGACTATTAAGAACAAAGTCATCCTTCTCATTGTGTGGAAATATGTGCATATAGTCAAACATGGCTTTAAAGGAATAACAATTCATTTGTATGCATTATCGCCCACACTATTCATTTAATATATTTTTGCACTGAAAATGTAACCTCGACGTTAACATTTCTCGGATTATTCATGATCACTAATCCTTAATGTCACACCCCAACCTTGGCGGTGTGGTTGGCACCTGAACAGCCCGAGCGAACCATCTGAATATCACACACAAAAACATAACCATCTGGGCCGACAAGGCCTCAGAATGACAACCGTAACACAACTCAGCATAAAACCCTGCAAATAGAAGAACCCAACCACACACATATATATACAAACTAAGGCCGACAAGGCTATAACGTACAAATATACAACATAAAGCCTCTAAAGAGAATGTCGACATAGTATATAGTCGGGACAGGATCCCCGACATACCCAAGGTTCCAACAGAACATAAATCATAACCTTGACTCAGCTGTACTCCAGAAGGAAATGGAGCTCACCAACAAAAGTTGATATATGAACATGATCTACAAGGACGAGTCCTCTCCTCGCCGACCTGAACCTGCGTGGCATGAAACGCAGCATCCCTAGGAAAAGGGACGTCAGTATGAGATAATATACCGAGTATGTAAGACGGAAATAAAACATATTAGTACGTAATTATAAAAAAAAGAGATACAAATCAACCCGAACCTTTAAAATATCTCTGAGTCATAATATACATAATAATCATACCTATCCTTTAACTTCTTTCTATACTGCCACATTAACGTTGTAATTTTAACAGTTCATCTGCCCAACTGATCAGTAGAAACTGCCCAACCGGTGGTAAATAATGATACATAAATGCCCGACGGGCTGTAGTTTAGCTGTAAATAATGCGTCTTCCCAACCAGTGGTAAATAACGATATGCAACTGTCCAACCATTGATAAATAACGATACGTAACTTCCCAAATTGTGGTAACTGTCTAACCGATGGTAACTGCCCAACCGATCGCATCTTGGTGGTAAGTACGATACTCAACTGCCCTATCGGTGGTAAATGACGATACTCAACTGGCCAACCAGTGGTAAATCATGCTACCATATCGTGCCCCTGTAGGTATTACTTACATACATACATAGAGGGCCATAAGATACTTCTATGAACTTATCGAAATGACATAAGATCGTTAGATTCATGGTTTACATTTGAAGACTATCATCGATAACCTCTCACTTTATCTTAAAGCCACTGAATCCTTTTTATATGAGCATATTCATCCTAAGAGTCATAGGCCAGAGATTCTAATCGCTCAAGAGTAAAGTATCATTCTTGCGACTATCATTGATGAAATTACATACTATTTCATTTCTACTTCTTCACAAGAGTCTACAAGACATGGCACAACATCTATAACCTTCACGACAACAACAAAGGGGCCATAACCATTTCATTCCTCTATAGAATTATCAAGTCAAGGCATAACACCCCTAACTTTCACAAAACCCACAAGATCCATAAGATGACTACGGAACGAGATGCTATGACATGCGAAAATTGCTCCCAACGAGGGATGCTCAAAAATCAAGAAAACAAGCATATTTCCCTTAGACAAGATTTGAGTTCACTTTTATGACTGTCCCGTTATACGGTGTACTTCAACAAACATGCCGAGAAAAAAAGAAGTGAGCTTTAACATACCTTCAGCCGTAGTCGTCTTTCACAATCCCACAAGCGAATCACCAATGCGTTGGTCTACAAGATAAAAACACAATCTTTTAATAATATACGAAGCTTAACGATAGCTGATGAGAGACAAACTTGCTTATACAAAATCGGGCAGCACCTCCCCTCTTTCCCTCTACTTCCCCTTTGTTCAAAACAACACCAACAACATAAGAACAACAATAACAACATCATATCTCAGCTATACCATCAATTTCCAGTCACAGCATATCAAAACCATGGCTTCAAAACAACGCAACAACAAGATAACTACATCTCACACAACCTCATGTGTTATCTTGTAGTTTATTATCCAAAGAAATTAACCAACACATGGATCATCATAAACACACACCAAAGAGGATTAAACTTACCTTGTACAAGAACCATAAGCCCCAATCCCAGCCTTTTTATAGTCCACCATCACCCTTGCTTACGTTACAACACCATATGAGTGGTTTTTGGTAATTTACAAGATCTTTAAGGTTGGATTTAAGTTGATACACCTTGGAGTTGCCTTTGGAACTTCAAGATATGTTAGAGGTGTCTTAGAGAAGCTCAAGGACAAGTTTGGGTCGAAAAATGACCAAAAATGAAGCCTCCACCGAATTTATAACAACTTAAGTCGGCCACCGCCTCGGATATGCGAGGCCATCTGCGTCGCATATGGCCATCTGCGTCGCATATGGCCATCTGCGTCGCATATGGCCATCTGCGTCGCATATGGCCATCTGCGGCCCCATATGCGTCCGCATCTTACTACAAAAATTGCCTCAAGTTTTGCTCCTCTTATGCGGCCCCATGTACGATGCAGATCCCATCCGCGATGCGAAATGCTTAACGTATCGTCCAATTTTCATCCAACTTCGTCGAGGGGTAGTTCCTTGAACCCCGATGGCCTCCAATCTTCCATACACCTTTGTAACGTCCCTCTAAGTCGTAAGGGACCTTCGGAAAGGACATTGTGTCACCAATTCACGTCGTCTAATCATGATCTCCTTCGCATACCAAACTACGGGTTGTAACACTTAAACTCTTAGAATTTAAATTCACTTATGACTGACATTCACATAAAAGAGTAGATGTCATTCAAGATTATCTTTATTAAAATTGTAATAGCCAATGTTTTCCATGACTACATTATCTTCTCACATAATAAATGTTTAATGAGAAGATCTGCCAATATTTGATTACCAAGAGAATACTCACTAGAAAAATATTACGTATCTTTTCATCATAAAAAGTATACTCCCCACGTGATTTTGTCTAATTTTTAATGTACTTACCAAATTAATGAAAAAATGTTATAAAATTCTAGCAAAAGACAAGAAATGTAGACAAAGATCTAAAGATGAGGAATAAAAATTTCTTCTTATTTTAAGTGTATACAAATATTTTGAATAATATTTTAATTTATAGGATAAAACAATGAATATATATTTCATAACATTCCATTTTTCTTCAAACCTCACCCGTAGAAGTCCCCTCCCTTACCACCCTCCTAGGTCGTCCACTCCCTTTCTCCTTAGAACGTTCTTCTTCGCCGCCGGTGACATTTTCTTCTTTTTCTCAGTGTAAATTTATCCATTTTTGTTTCCTCCTCTTCTTCTTCAATCATCTTTTGCCATATAATCATTCCATATCTCTCCTTTGTTTATGTCATCGGAAATTGATGTCGGCAGTCGGAAAAACTTAAAAGGCATTAACCAACTAAATTTGGACCTTTCATTAAACAATTAGTTCTTCAGCGGAGCATCTCTCCGATGTAATTGAATTGCTAAACTCAGCCGCCAATCATTCTTCCTTGATTCCTTTTGATCTGGGTTTCTATTTTAAGATTAAAATTTGATGCTTTTAAAATTTCTGTTGACATGCCTGTTTGAATCTTAAGTAGTTTATGATTTTAAGTTTTAAGTTCGATAATATTTTGTTGGGTTTTGTCTTTCAATAGGAAGAAATGGAAGAATATAAATGAAGCCATAGATAGGGGTGTACGTAAATCAATTTATATCGATTTTGTATCCGAAAAATATGAATCGAATAAAAATTATTTTTTTTAAAAGCCGAATCCAACTTTAAAAAAAAGAAAATCGATATGTTCGGTTTATATCGCCGAACGTATCGGATTATATCGATATTTTCTAGTGGGCCGGGATGGGTCAGGTCAGGGAATTTTATTTTTTTAAGAAATTGAATTTCTAAAACTGAAATTGATATTCACACCTACACTATCATGAAATTTCGACGTTGACATCTATTGTGTATCGTGATATGTTTACTAAAGAAAAATGAAAGTTAGAAATCGATTTGGGGAAAAATACAAATTGATTGGAAAAACAGATGTTTTTTTAAAAATTGGCTGCGCCAAACAGCCTAGCGGCGGTTTAGGCCGGCCCCGTCTCGAAAACATACCCAAAATTAAAAAACAAATCGGGTAAAACGGACATCCGAGCGCAGAGTTATGACAATTTAAAGTTTTACCAATTTACAACTACTTTCTCTCCCTACATTTTATGTCAATGCTTCCGTGATATGTTAATCAAGTTCATGCCGCATTCGACTTCCATAAAAGCAAGCTTCATAGATTGACTTCAATGACTATGATTCAAGAGATAATAATAGCCTAAAATAAAAAATAAGATTAATTACATATTTAATTCGATTTTTTGGTTCGGTTCATATCCAAAATTAAAAAATCAAATCGAATCACTAAATCCAGATTGGGTTCGGTTTTTTAAAATATATGTCAAATTTAAAAGGCTAACTAGGTATTTAGCCATAGAAAAAAGAGCATACGAAGAGGGGTATGCTGATTTATTATGAAATAAAATAAAACTAAGTAAATAGCAATGCTTAAAGTATTTTTATTACTCTAAAAAATCAAAGAAGTTTGACAAAAAAAAAACTAAGGTTTAAATATAAGAATAAAAATTAATTTTTATATGTTTAAAAATAAAAATAAAAATTTCAAGTGGGTAATAATATTAATGGAAATTCTAAATCTAAATTTAATTTTTTAAAAAAAGAGAAAGAAATATAAATACTTATTACACATAATATAATAACTAAGTCAATATAATAATATTATTTTGTCATCTAATTTAACGTTCATTACTATTTTACATAATTTATTCTTTTGTACATAGTTTTTAATTTATTGACTAGGCAACCTAAAACTATCATGTAAAATAAACGGAAAGGTCAATTCGCCGAATTAAAATCCTCAAAATCTAAAGTTCATCTCTCACATCTTCTTAATAGAATATTTTTTAATATTCTTTCATTAATTGTATATCTCCTATTTTAGATAGAATTATAATCATTTTATAATTATGTTAATTAGTTACCTACAGTAAAACCTCTATAAATTAATAACCTTGGGACCATGAAATTTTATTAATTTAGAGAGATATAAATATATCGATAAATTAATATTTTATTAATTAACAGAGAGACTTTTAAAATTCAGCAAATTTAGTACATACATATGTATTGAAAATAAATGAATTCATATATGTTTCATTGATTATATTCATGCATCAACCAATTCTTTGTAACTAATTAAATATATTCATGTATAATATCAATTCATTGTATACAATTAACTATTATATTCATGGACGCATGTATCAATTCATTGGAATTACTTAAATAATGTATACATGTTTACATTAATTCGTTGCACTTAAATAACTATTATAGCCAATTAAATATTTTCATGCATGATGAATGAAACATATACTATATAAATCTCAATATGGAAATAAAATAATTCATAACATCCAACCATGTCTTCTCATCTAAAAGACATCGTAAAATCATCCATAAATGATCAAATGCGTAAAGCATTATGTGAGTATAAGAGAGACCACCCTACATGCACTCAAAAAGATTTACAAGAGTGGGTTGATGAAAAATATCGTTTGAAAGTTAGTCAAGGTACAATATCAAACACTCTCAAGAGATCATCGGAGTACCTTTCAGCCAACTTTGAGAAGGGTGGGGATATTAAGCGACACAAATCGGCGAAATATCCAGATATGGAGAAGGTTCTTTATGAATGGTTTCTTCAGTACCAAGATCGAGTCAACATGACCGGAGAGCTTATTTTGGAGAAAGCAAAGGATATAATGAAGCTTTTGCATCCTCAACACCCTCATGAACATCAATTTTCTCAAGGTTGGCTTGAAAAATTCAAGGTAAGACATGGTATTAAATCATTCCGTCGCTTTGGAGAAAGTGGTTCGGTTGACATGCAGGACATGGAAATGAAGTAACAATAGATTCATATTTTAGCAACTCTTCAAAATTTTTTGTTGCAGCTAGAGAACTCGACACCGGAACTCTTGGCTGCAATTAAAAAAGTTAGGGATGAAATCCAATTAGATTTAAATTTTAAGAAAAATCAAGTAACAATAGATTCATATTTTAGCAAATTACCATAATATTGATAATTGTAATATTTATGAATTATTAATTTAGAGTTTTAATGGGACCTAATATTTATAAAGGGATTTTCCAAAAAATTATTATCTTATTATCTTATCGAATTTGATAATTTTTTACAAAGGCCCAAGTCGGGACCGGAAGATTTTATTATTTTAGAGAATTTATTAATTTATAGAGGTTTTACTGTAGTTTGTATCAAAGTAAATATTCTTATAACCTTATATATATTGTAAATTATTCATCAATAAAATCAAGGAAAATATTTCTTTATGGTATGAGTAGCCTAAAACTACAAACCATACCCTAGCCGCCGATACACCTTCTCGGGCGCCACCTTTTTTTCCACGTCGACACCTAGCCCACGTCGGAACCCTAGCAGTCGACCTCTCTCGACCACCCCCTCTCTTTTCTCCACGACGGAACCCTAGTTTTTTCGGCCATTCTCCCTCCCTCTTCCTCCTAAATTTCCTCTTCCATGACTAACAAAATCAAATTCCATCCGGCACTTGCCAAAAACAACATTAAAATCTTCATCCACGTGACTCTTAAGATGGAAAAGGGTCAATACTCCTTGTGGGCAGAGCTTTTTAAGATCCATTGTCGTGTTTATGAAGTTATCGACCATATCATCCCTCTCACGCCGAAGTCCACAGACGTACCATCGGCTTCGACTTCTAATGATGTACGCTGGTCTCGTTTGGACGCAACCGTCCTCCAGTGGATATACGACACGATATCTAATGATCTGTTGCACACCATCATTGAGACCGATGTCATTGCCCGCCAAACGTGGGAACATTTAGATAATATTTTCCACAACAACAAAACTCAACGAGCGTTATACCTTGAAAATCAGTTCAAGGGCGTTCATCAGGACGATTTCCCAAACGTGTTTGCCTATTATTAAGAACTCAAGATGCTTGCCGACCAACTATCCAACGTCGGTGCACCAGTCACTAATCAACGAGTGGTCATGCAACTTATTGCAGGTTTGAAAGAATCATATGACGGCGTTGCCACTATCCTTCAGCAATAAACGCCGTAACCTCCGTTTTATGAGGCCAGTTCGAAGCTCATCCTTGAGAAAACCCAGAAAATCAAGAGCAGTACCACTCGGGCCAGCATTGTTGATGCCACCCTTACCACCACTGTCGGGCCCTCCACCGATGGCAGGGCCTCCCGGTCCGACAACCAGAACCGTCGGCCAGAGGACTCATAACAGTCTGCTTCCTCCCGTAACAACCGTCAAAGCAGGCAGTCCGACAAGGGTCGCGGCAGAAGAAATTTCGGAAATAAGGTGGCATGAAGGGGCAGTCCCCATCGGCCGGAAATAGCTAGAAGCGACTACGGCAGTAGCAGCAGCCTCCCCCATGGGCTGCCTACCTACTTGGGCTGTGTGGGCCTCACCGTCATGGGCCTCCCCTCTTTACCCATATACGACATCCTCATGGACTCCACCTTAGAACCGACATGCCCAACCTGGCATACTTGGCCCATGTCCACAATAAGCCTACATAGCACAGGCCCCCCCGCCATCGACTTATGCATCGACTGACATTGAGGCAGTGATGAGCACAATGTCACTCAACACTCCAGAAGAAAATTGGTATATGGACACATGCGCCACATATCACATGATGACATCACAAGGTACTCTCTCATTTTATTTCAATTTGAGCAATTTAAATCAGACTATTATTATTGGTAGGGGACAAGGAATTCCCATTCGTGGTTATGGTCATTACTCCATATCCTCACCACATCCACCACTAATCTTTAAAAATGTCCTCCACGCCCCTAAACTTATTAAGAATCTAATCTCCGTGTGACGTTTCACAACTGACAATTGGATTTTCCTTGACTATGATCCGTTTGGTTTTACTGTAAAAGATTTTACGAAAGGGAGACGAATAATGAGATGTGACAGTACCGGAGATCTCCACCCTATTTTAAATGTCGTCAATAATCCAGCCTCAGTTCTGATAGAATCCTAATGGTAAACTCTAAGAATTTAAACGCAAGATAACAATGAATTGAAATTGCAAGAAATTAAAGATAAAAGTGAGACACAAATGGTAATGATCTAAAGGCAAACTTGTATTGGTTACCAAACCCTCAAATAGAAATAACCAAGAGCACCTACACTATAGATGAATTCCACAAGTGAGCATGACTCATGTGAGCATTCATGGACAAGGTTCTTCAACAACTATGAAATTACACTCTAATTAAGATTACCACTAATTATATGCCTAAGTAGAATTCTATGAAAATATTAATTGTCATCTAAAAATCAACCCCCATCAAATGAAACTAAGACAAGTATTTATAGTTATGCCTATTACAATAAAGTCCCAAAAGTGGCCTTTGCACAAATAATCCCACATGGGTTCTTCTTTAACCACTTTGTGAAGTGACCCATTTTCTTGTATCTTCTTCTTCTTCTTCAATATCCTCACAAGATATCATCCAAACATTATCCACTCGTGAGATATTCTCTTCAAATTCTTCCAACGCCCCTCTCTTCATGAACATGGATTGTAATTCTTGGAGCTCCATTGCTTGGACATGAGTGAATGGTCTTGAGTTCGCTCAGTTCATATCATCCTCCCCTTCTTGAAAAAGATTCATCCTGGAATCTAAAGGTTCACCTACAACACAAGAAGGTAGATCACTTACATTGAAAATATTATGGACATTGTACTCACTTGGTAAGTCAATCTTGTAGGTATTGTCATTTATCTTCTCAAGGACTTTGAATGTCCCATCTCCTCTTGGGAACAACTTGCCCTTTCTCAATTGAGAAAACCTCACCTTTCGAAAGTGAACCCAAACCCAATCATCCGGTTGGAAGTTCATTCTCCTTCGGCCTTTGTTTTGTCTTTTGGCCACATTTGTGTTGATCTTTTCTATGCGTTCCTTCACCTTAGCATGAATCTCCACCATTTCCATTGCCCTTTGTTTTGCATCTAAACTCACAACAACATCACTAGACAAAGGGGTTAAGGTTAATGGAAACAAAATATTAAAACCATAGCAAACTTCAAATGGAATCATACCAATAGAGGAGTGGAGAGACCTATTATATGCAAATTCCATCAAAGGTAAATGGTCCTCCCATGAAGTTGGTCTTCCTCTAACCACACACCTAAGCATGCTCCCAAGATTACTATTCACTACTTCAGTTTGTCCATCCGTTTGAGGGTGACAAGAAGTAGAGAACATGAGCTTGGTGCCAAGTGCACCCCATAGACTCATCCAAGAAATGACTAAGGAATTTGGTATCCCTATCACTAACAATAGTGCGAGGTACCCCATGCAATTTAAGCACATGAATAACAAACAAGGATGCCACATGAGATGCATCATCACGCTTGTGACATGGTATGAAATGTGACATTTTTGAAAATCTATTCACTACCACAAAAATACTATCATGATCCCTTTTGGTCTTTGGTAGACCCAAAACAAAATCCATAGAGATGTCTACCCAAGGGCTATTAGGAGTAAGAAGAGGGGTATACATACCTTGAAGGTGAGTCTTGGACTTGGCTTGCTTGCTCTCTAGGCATTGTCCACAAAGCCTCTCCACATCATGTCTCATCTTGGCCAATAGAATTACTCTTTAAGGATGTCAATAGTTTTGGAAACTGTAAAGTGACCCATCATGCCTCCACTATGTGCTTCTTTCACGAAAAGTTTCTTCCATGAGCTTTTGGGAACACATACTCTACCATTTTTCAACAATAACCCATCAACCAATTGGAACTGGTCAACCCTCTTTCCTTGGGCTAACTCTTCACAAACAACTTTGAAATCGGAGTCATTAGAGTAGAACTCCTTCAAACTTTCAAATCCCATCATTTTAGAAGTCATGGCATTCAACAACACAAATCTCCTAGACAAAGCATCCGCTACAACGTTCTCCTTTCCCCGCTTGTAGGTGATCACATAAGGAAAAGACTCAATAAATTCCACCCATTTTGCATGTCTCTTGTTGAGCTTAGATTGACCCTTCAAGTGTTTCAAGGATTCATGGTCCGAGCGGATCATAAACTCCTTATGCCATAAATAGTATTGCCAATGAGCTAGCACCCTCATTAGTGCATACAACTCTTTGTCATAGGTAGAGTAGTTCAAAGAAGCCCCTTTTAACTTTTCACTAAAATAGACCAATGACTTCCCTTCTTGCATCAAGACTCCACCAATTCCAATACCCGAAGCGTCACATTCAATCTCAAATATATTCTCAAAATCCGGCAATTGCAATAATGGAGAAGTACTTAATTTCTCCTTCAACTATTGAAAGGCCTTCTCTTGCTCATCTCCCCATACAAAAGGTATATATTTCTTGATCAATTCGGTTAAAGGAGCGGCAATGGTACTAAATCCCTTCACAAACCTCCTATAGAAATTTGCCAACCCATGGAAACTCCTTACATCAATTGTATTTTTAGGAGTTGGCCAAGTTCTAATGGATTCGACCTTCTTTTCATCAACCTCCACGCCATCCATACTTACCACAAAACCCAAGAATATCACCCGGTCAACATAAAATGAGCACTTCTTGAGATTAGAATACAACCTCTCACACAATAAGACATAAAAAACTTGCCTCAAGTGGCACACATGATCCTCAATAGTCTTGCTATAGACAAGAATATCATCAAAATAAACAACGACAAACTTAATGATGAAAGGCTTTAACACATGGTTCATAAACTTCATTAAAGTGCTAGGCGCATTGGTGAGACCAAATGGCATGACAAGCCACTCATATAGCCCAAACTTGGTTTTGAAAGCCATTTTTCACTCATCACTGGGGTGCATGCGGATTTGGTGATATCCAATTCGAAGATCAATTTTAGAGAACACACTTGATCCACATAGCTCATCCAAAACATCATCAAGTCTAGGGATTGGATGCCGATACTTCACAGTTATTTTGTTAACGACTTTACAATCAATACACATCCTCCAAGTGCCATCTTTCTTGGTCACGAGTATCACGGGCATGACACATGAGCTAAGGCTCTCCTTCACTAGCCCTTTATCAAGTACCTCTTCGACCTGCCTTTGTAATTCTTCAGTTTCTTCCGGATTGCTCCTATATGCCGATTTGTTGGGGATTTGGGAACCCGTTACAAAATTGATTTGATGTTCAATACCCCTGAATGGAGGCAATCCTTTGGGCATCTCCTCCGAAAATAAGCCATCATATTCCTGCAAAAGAGAAGAAATAATACTAGGCAGAGTGCTACTATCTTAGTTAGTATGTAACAAGAGATATTTGTTGACATGGCACACCATAAAATGCCCATCATCAACTCCTTTCACATAATTGTTTGGTTTGGCAAGTGTGCACATCTTAACTTTCCCATTTGTTACCCCTTGTCCCTATTGGCTAAGTAAAGACTCGTTATCAACCTCCTCCTTTAAACCCTCTCCCGAAGCTCTTTCATGATTCTATAGTCCTCACTCACTTGATAAGGTGTCAATGGGGTGAGAATATGTTTTCTTCCCTCAAAGACAAATGAATACTTGTTAGATCTCCCACTATGTTGTGCATCCCTATAAAATTTCCATGGCCTCCAGAGCAACATATGACAAGCTTACATTGGCACTACATCACGTAAGACTTCATCTTGGTACTTGCCAATGATAAACTTCACTACAACCCGCTTGGTGACCCTCACTTCTACACAATCGTTGAACTATTGAAACTTGTAGGGGCTAGGATATTTCCTTGTGGGAAACTTCATATGGTCAACCAATGTTGTTCTCACCATATTTGTGCAACTACCACTATAGCCTTATCGTCGCCCTTAGGTTTGTAGTCGAACTTGGCTTGGGGAGTTGAAGTTGTGGTCTTGGGCTTCTCCCACTTATCTTTGCCTTTGCTCCATGATGAGGATGAGACACTCTTGGCCTTGTAATATTTCTCCACTCTCAAGTCCATTTCAACCTTAGTTGCTTCATGAAATGCCTCTTCAAGAGTGGTATATGATTGAAGCCTCATAGGTTTGTAGATTTCATGATTCAAATTAGCCACAAATCGGATCACCGTGTAGTTCACATGTTCTTCAATTTTGGACTTCAACCTCAAGTTCTCAAACTCATCGAAGTACTCTTCTACTCTCTTACTAGTTTGTCTCAACATGTACACCCTCTTAAGAACACCTTGATAATAGTCGGGTGTTACATACCTTGATTTTATGAGCTCAATCAACTCTTTCCAAGTTGGAATATCAAATAGGTACCGTTGAGCTCGTTCACTCCTCTTGGATTCCCACCAAGTGGATGCATATCCCTCAAATTGAGTGAGGGTATACTTCGCTTTCAAAGCATCCGATATGTTGTTGGTGAGGAATATCCGCTTGCTTTATAACTTCCATTCCAAGAATTCTTCCGGATCACTACCTCCCTTGAACTTAGGAAGTTCCACTTTAATGGTATTCAAATTGCGATCTTGGACTCCTCTATCTTCATAGCCTTGCCATCTTGCCCGGTCATCATGACATTGCCACCTACCCCTCTCTTCTTAAATATAGGGCCTACCCATACCTCATCATCTCTCTCATCCCCTATGGGCATCATACCCATGTCTCTCTCCGTATCTAGGCTCCTCTCACCATCTCTCCCTATCAACCTCTTCAACACTTTCGTCAAATAAGGGTTTTTGAAATAAATATTTGTATTGGCTCCGGGTGGTAATCTTGTGGTGGTGTATGCATTGATGTGTGGGGAATATTTTGTGGAGTGACTCTCATGGTCATTTGGGGTATTGGTTCCTCTTGGAGTGGCCGATATAGATATGAATGTGTTTGAGGGTTGGTTCATCTCATAGTACATTAGGTGGTGGTATTTGGGATAGTAGGTGGGGAGATATATGGAGAAGGTGCGAGGTGAGTTTGGGGATGGAGCAACTCTTGTACTTTCCCCGGAGTAAGAGTAGGTGAAGTGTTAGGACCATTACTTGACTCGACATCAACATTCGAATGGGGAGTACCCATTCGACTTTATTTTCAATATTCACCAACCTATTCTCCACACTATCTATTTGTTCCATCATCCCTCCTACCGTTGTACTCAACCTATTCAATTCCCAAAGTATATGGAACAGCGGATCCTCTCCATCATGAGAATGGCTTCCGAAATTTGTCATTGTACCTACAAAACTCAACAAACAAGTTAGAAGCAAGAGTTCCTCACGTTACTCGTGTTTTCGCTCAAGTCTCACTTCACTCTAGTGTTCTTCCAATGTTGGTGATGAACCTCTAATCCAATCAATCTCACATGTATACTAAGTCTTGTGGAAGAATAAATTCTTGTTAGATAGAAAGATGTACGACTCAAATCTAACCGACGGAGTCAATAAACTTCAACGAAATAAAAGGAATAAAAAGCTTAAGAAGAATTAGCACGAAATGAAAATTCGGACTCAAGAACTAGTTAACAATCAAGTAAGAACAATTACTAATTGTTAATTAGCTTAGAAAATTAAAGAAATGAGAAGCAAAGAAGAAAATTTGAATTTCAACACTTCGAATTATTTTTGGAAATTTGGGATAAAAGTGATGAAATTCAAGAATTAATTAGCAAACAAGTAGGTTTAATTACTAGTTGTTTATTAATTAGAAGGATAAAAGACAAGAAAATTAGAAGAACCGGAAGAATTTCGGATGAATGTTGGTTTGAAAAATGACTTAGGACAATTTTGAGCCTTTTTGGGTGCTATAGCACTCTTAAGGCACTTGAAAAGAAAACTAAGTGCCAAATTTCACTCTCTGAAACTGTGGGCCACGCGCCAATAGGGCGCTGGGACCTTGCCTGCTGACTGGGCGGCTACGTCAGTGCTTGCTGTTGAGTTGGTACTGACGAGGATTTTCGGTATTTTTTTCTAAAAAATATGACCAAATTGAGGGCCCACCAAACCTAGAACCTTCTTTTTTGGTTCTACAAACACCTTTTGCAAAGTTGACTTGAAAATTTGGATCAAAAACTCCTTTTGGGTGTCTTATTCATCATGAATTTATGAATATGGCTCGTGAACATGAAAAAATCTACCTCAAATCAACTTCAAATTACACCAAAATTTAAATCCGAGCTCCTTTTGATTAGTAGAACAAAACCTAATAACACTTGAAGCCAATAGAAACATCCTTTACCAAAATTCACTTTCAAGTTTCAAACCTTGAAGCTCCAACAATGATAGAATGCTCAAAACACCTCCAAATTGAAGAAAACTTGAAATTTAGGCTACACTAACACTAGGGAATAAGAATCTAGTGTAAAACTACAAAATTAACACAATTTTTTTTTTTGGAATTTGTTTTTTTCTAGAACTAAGGATGAAGAATTGATGGAACAATTCTTCTACCAAGCTCTGATGCCAAATGATAGAATCCTAATGGGAAACTCTAAGAATTTAAACACAAGATAACAATGAATTGAAATTGCAAGAAATTAAAGATAAAAGTGAGACACAAATGGTAATGATCTAAAGGAAAACTTGGATTCGTTACCAAATCCTTCAATAGGAATAACCAAGAGCACCCACACGATAGATGAATTCCACAAGTGAGCATGGCTCATGTGAGAATTCATGAACAAGGTTCTTCAACAACTATGAAATTACACTCTAATTAAGATTACCACTAATTATATACCTAAGTAGAATTCTATGATAATAGTAATTGTCATCCAAAAATTAATCCCCATCAAATGAAACTAAGGCAAGTATTTATAATTATGCCTATTACAATAAAAGCCCAAAAGTGGCCTTTGCATAAATAACCCCACATGGGTTCTTCTTTAGCCACTTTGTGAAGTGACCCATTTTCTTGTATCTTCTTCTTCTTCAATATCCTCCCAAGCTATCATCCAAACATTATACACTTGTGAGATATTCTCTTCAAGTTCTTCCAACGCTCATCTCTTCATGAACATGAATTGTAATTCTAGGAGCTCATTTGCTTGGCCACGAGTGAATGATCTTGAGCTCGCTCGGCTCATATCAAGTTCTCTCAACCTTTGCTGCTCTTTCTTCTTCCTTATGACATTTTAAATTAAGACATCCGGGAGACTCTGTTTTACTCTATCTTAGGAAAATAATTTTATTAATTGCAACTGTATTTCTAGGACTCCTATATGTGAATCTTACGTTTTTGAGAAACATGTCAAATTACCATTATCTGCATCCACAAATTGTACTTTAATGCATTTCAATATCATACATAGTGATTTGTGGACATCCCCTATTTTGAGTACGGCTGACCATCGATATTATGTGTTGTTTTTGAACGATTATTCCAACTTTCTATGGACTTTTCCAATTGAAAATAAATCCTAGGTCTACCCCATTTTTTCTTCATTTAGCGCTTTCGTAAAAACACAATTTGAAAAGAGTATTAAATATTTTCAATGTGACAATGACATGGAATTCGATAATAACCAATTCAAACAATTTTGCTCCAAAAATGGTCTTACCTTTAATTTTTCCTGCCCTCACACATCCTCCCAAAATGGTAAAGTCGAACGGAATATCTGAACCATAAACAACCTCATTCGTGCTCTACTTGCTCACATCTCAATTCCCCCTAAATTCTGGCATTACGCACTCTCCATGGCCACCTATATCCTAAACATAATCCCAAAAAAGTCTCTAACTCAACGGTCGCCCACCCAATTTTTGTTTCGTAGGAACCCCTCCTACCAATACTTGCGTATTTTTGAATGTCTTTGTTATCCTCCTCATCCGACCACTCACAAAATCCAACCCTGATCTTCCCCGTGTGTGTTTCTGGGTTACCCTACCAATCATCGTGGTTACTCGTGCTATGACTTGTCGAGCCATAAAATTATTATTTACGTCATGTACTATTTGATCAGTCTCAATTCCCCTTTGCCTCTCTACACTCGCCACCCCCTACGACTTCCTAGATGATGGCATAAACCCTCATCTAATTCACCATTTACATAGTTCACCGTCCCAGACCCCAGCACTCGCCACCACCTCGGCCAGTCTGGGACTAGCTGCCCACCCGGTTCTGCCGACGATGGTCTGAAACAACCCGCCTCAGGGTGATTCCACAGCCACCTCTCAGCAAACCGAGGTTCGGCCAGCCAGTACCATCACCCGTGCCCTTCCTTCTCTTTTCGGTAGTCCAGCGACAAACTCCCCTCCCATCCTGCATCCCGAGGCACTCTTGGACCATGGAAACCCGTGCTATGCACGAAATTTATAAACCTAAACGACTGTTTAACCTTTCCATTTCAGTTGTCCCATCCCCTATCCCTCATAATCCGAAGGATGCCTTGTCTGATCCTAATTGGAAAGCCGCAATGATTGACAAATATAATGCTCTTATTGATAATAAGATGTGGGACCTAGTACCCCGCCCACCTGATGCTAACATTATTCATTCTATGTAGATTTTTAGACATAAAAAGAAATCTGATGGTTCTTTTGAGAGGTATAAGGCCCGTCTTGTAGGTGATGGCATGTCTCAACAAGTGTGAGTGGACTTTGATGAAACGTTTAGCTCGGTCGTAAAGTCGACAACCATCCGGAGCATCCTCAACATTCCCATCTCCAAGTCTTGGCCCATTCATCAGTTTGATGTCAAAAATGCCTTATTACATGAGGATATTTATGAAACGGTATATATGCATCAACCTATGGGTTTCAGGGATCCTATTCATCCAGATTATGTGTGTCTGTTGTGAAAATCACTATATGGGCTTAAATAGGCTCCTCGAGCATGGTACAAACGGTTCGACGATTATGTTTCCTCTATCAGTTTTTCACACAACAGATCCGATCATTTCTTGTTTATCTACAACAAGGGTACAAACATGGCTTACCTATTATTATATGTTGATGACATCATCCTCATCACATCATCTGATGCTCTCCGCCGGTCTATCATGTCTCTCATTTTCTCTGAGTTTGCTATGAAAGATTTGGGCCCTCTGAGTTATTTCTTGCTCATCCCTGTCACTCGACAGAAGAAGTACACCGAAGAGATCATTGACCGTGCAGACATGACATCTTGCAAACCATCCCACACGCCTATAGACACAAATTCCCAGCTCAGTACTGATTCCGACCTTTCATATTCAGACCCGACTCACTATCATAGCCTGGTTGGGGCCCTACAGTACCTCACATTCACGAGACCAGACACATCCTATGCCATGCAACAAATATATTTGCACATGCATAGTCAGACGGAAGAACACATGCATGCCTGAAATATATTTTATGATACGTCGAAGGTACACTTCACTTCGGATTACATCTATACAGGTCTTCGCTCACTGGTCTCACTGCTTATTCTGATGCTGACTGTGTGGATGTCCTGACACCCGATGCTCCACATCTGGTTATTGTATTTTTCTTGGACTCTTCCAAAAGACAACCTATACTATCCTGATCCAGTGCAGAAGCAGAATACAGAGGTGTTTCTAACGTTGTCTCTGAGTCTAGTTGGATCTGTATCCTTTTACTTGAGCTTCACCGCCCGATTCAAAAGGCAACACTAGTCTACTGCAATAATATTATTAGGATATATCTTTCCGACAATTCCGTCCAACATCAGCGCACTAAACACATTGAGATGGACATTCATTTCTTTCGTGAAAAAGTGGCTCGTGATCAGTTCGTGTCCTTCATGTTCCTTTCAGATATCAGATTGTCGACATCTTCACCAAAAGACTTCCGCTCATACTATTTGATGATTTTCGAGTTAGTTTCAGTATTCTGCTTCGACTGCGGGGGTGTAATAGAATATTTCCCAATATTCTTTAATTAATTGTATTAATTATATATCTTCTATTTTAGGTAGAATTATAATCCTTTTGTAATTAGGTTAATTAGTTATCTAATTTGTGTTAAAATAAATATTCTTGTAATGTTTATTTACTATAAATCATTTATCAAAATTAACATGTTCCTTTACTTCTTCCTCTTCTACTTTCTCGTTTTTGTCATCAACCAGCATTAGTCGATGCTTCTTAATTTCAAATTGAACATAGCAAATCAACTAAGTCGTTTTAAAATCATGTTTGTTTGCTTTATTTATTGTTTTGCATTTGTTCCTTTCTGTTACATGCTAAGAAAATTTGCGAGAATTATCAAAACATATCTTTTTTCCTTGAAATTCTATTAGCGGTTTTACTTTCCAAACTTCAACATTGTATTAAAGTTTCTTTTAGGTTTACTCATTTTTTTGTGCTGATTATTATATTTGTTTTTTGAATTTACAGATGCATTTTAGTAGCAGGAGTTAGAGAAGAGGAAGATGACTTCACGGACATTTGTTTGGCCTTTTTGTTTATGTATGTAGATTCATAAAAATGAACTTGTATAATTCTTTTTATTTTATGATTCACATATAAGTTTGTGACCGAATTTTTTTCATTGTTTTGGGATTTTAGCTGATTGATGTAGAAGTTGAAAGAAATAATCCTTTGATTATTTTTATTAATGAAAGAGTATATATACAAATTACAATTTTCATAATATGAAAAATCCTATTCCTATTCTACTCCAAAAAAAATATTCTAGTTGTACAAGAATCCTACAATTATGGTAAGTGTACAATTCTAATTATATACAAAATATACAATAATATGTTACCATAAAAAGGATATACACGACTGTGTATACCGTGTATATCACGGTTTTCCACTTGTTATGGGATTCTGTGATATGTATACACAAGGTATGTGTATACCGTGTATACCCTTGTATATTTTCACACCCCTGCAGTCATAGCGGACGATCTTCGTATGTTGAGACTGTCCCTAAGATCTTCAAATAGGACCGAGGGAAGACCTTTAGTGAAGATGTCTGCAATTTGGTACCGGGAAGGAACTTGTAAGACGCGTACTTTTCCACGAGCTACCTTTTCGCGAACAAAATGGATATCCATCTCAATATGTTTAATGCGCTGGTGTTGAACTGGATTCCCCGAAAGATATACGACACTAATATTATCACAATATACTAAGGTAGCTTTCTGAATAGGAAAGTGAAGCTCCAAGAGAAGATTACGTAACCAACATGATTCAGAAACCACATTGGCTACCCCTCGATACTCGGCCTCTGCACTGGAGCGGGATAAGGTAGCCTGTCGTTTGGCAGACCATGAGACCAAGTTATCACCAAGAAACATGAAATAACCAGACGTGGATCGTCTAGTATCTGGACAGCCACCCCAATTAACATCTGTATACAAGACAAGTGTAGACGTCGATGAAGGATATAAATGTAAGCCATAGTCAAGTGTCCCCTGGATGTATCGAATAATGCGTTTAGGCGCATTCATGTGCTCAACTCTGGGATCATGTATAAACAAACACACATGCTGTATGGCATACGTAATATCTGGCCTCGTGAAAGTAAGATACTGAAGAGCCTCTGCAAGACTGCTATAGTGGGTCGGATCCTCGTAAGGTGTGACAGTCGCAGCACCCAGCTTGGGTTTAGTATCAATTGGAGTGGAAGTAGACTTGCACGAGGACATACCAGCTCGCTCAATGATCTCAGCTGCATACTTTCGTTGTGACAAGAATAACCCACCTACATGACGAGTGACATCAATCCCCAAAAAGTAACTCAAGGGCCCCAAGTCTTTCATAGCAAACTCAGAACTGAGCATAGTCATGATAGACTTGCGCAAAGCATTAGAAGAGGCAGTCAAGATAATATCATCCACATATAATATAATATAAGCTAGGGAAGTACCACGATGAAATATGAACAAATGACTTATCAGACATGCTGTGAGTAAACCCAATAGACGAAACATAGTCCGCAAACCTCTTATACCAAGCACTGGGGGCTTGCTTAATCCCATATAAAGACTTATTTAATAAACAGACATGATGAGAATATTTGGGGTCTCGAAAACCCAAGGGCTGATGTATGTAAACGGTCTCCTTAAGATCACCATGTAAGAAAGCATTCTTCACATCCAAATGATGAATGGTCCAGGCCTTTGAATGAGCCAAACTGAAAACAGTGTGAATGGTAGCCTGTTTGACCACTGGACTAAATGTCTCACCACAATCCACACCAACCTGTTGAGTTTTACTGTCACCTACAAGACGAGCCTTATGCCTCACAAAATAACTATCAGAATTATCTTTATTTGTAGAAATTCACATAGACCGAATAATAGTAACACCAGAAGGACGGGGCACCAACTCCCATGTCTTATTTGTATTAATAACATCATATTCGTCATTCATAGCCAATTTCCAATTCGGATCATTTAACGCAGAGGTTACGGGGAAGGGGGGACTTAACAACTTTAGAATTTAGATTAAAATGTCTTTTTGGTTTAAAAATACCCCGTTAACTACGAATGACCGTTCTGTGACTCGGAAGAGAATTAGGTGGATTTTGGGAAAACTCCGGATGGGGGACGGACTGACCAGCAGGCAGTGGGTCTGCTGGCCCAACACAGGATGATGGACCGGGACTGGAAACATTAGCAGGGGCAGAATTGGGTTGGACAGTCGGCCCAGTTGCTAGACCCGAGACCTGAGAGACTAGCCCACTGGGCAGAGTTGACGGTGCAGGAGGTCCAGTGGGTCGTTGGCCCGCTGGTGGATTTTGGGTGCGGGACAAGTCTGATAAATGTTGGATAATATATGGGGAGACATCGTCATCTAAAAAATTATATGAACTAGGCTCGGGACTACTTACCTTAGCAAATGGAAATTGGGATTTATAAAAAATAACGTGGCGGCTAATTATGATTTTATTAGACGATAAATCAAAACATTTGTAACCAAGATGATTGGACCCAAAAACACACAAGGAGTAGAACGGTCTTGAAGTTTGTTAATTGTAGTTGACGAAAATAGCGGATAACATAAGCACCCAACGACCCTAAGATGTGAATACGAAGGAATCTTATTATATAGACATTGAAGAGGGGATGAATATGCCAAACCTTTAGTAGGATGTATGTTAAGAAAATACGTAGCCATTTGTAGAGCATGATGCCAAGAGGAAGAGGGTACGGAAACATGGACCAATAAGGTTCGGACAATATTATTAATGATATGAATTTTTCGTTCGGCTTTCCCATTTTATGAGGATGTATGAGGACAAGAGAAATGAAAAATGATGCCATTATTTTCACAAAATTCCCGAAACAACCCATTATCATATTCGTTTTCATTATCACATTGAATATTTTTTATTTCCCGGTCGAATTGGGTACGGATGAATGCTCGAAATTTTAAGAAAGTGGAAAAAACTTGAGATTTTTTCGCCAACGAAAAGGTCCACAAAAAATTAGAATAATCATCCAAAAATAGAACATAATAACAATGGCCCACAGAACTTAAAATGGGAGATGTCCATAAATCGCTATGAATAATATTAAATGACATTAACGTACGAGAAGTAGTGGCTACAAATGGTAATCTAACATGTTTTCCTAAAGGACAGGATTGAAAAATTGGAGTACTAGGCGTACCCTTACAAGAAATGAAATTATTGTTACGCAAGGAAGAATCAATGGAAGACCCAGGGTGACCCAAACGTGCATGCCACAAGGAAGGAGCTAGAGCTGCAAAAATAGATGACAAGGCTTGACTCGAGAGACTGGATGCGGGCGTGATAGGATAAAGATCTCCCCTACTATCACATCTCATGAGATGTATCCCCGTCTTGAAATCCTTCACAGAAAACCCAAAAGGATCAAAATCAACAGAAACTCAATTATCAGTGGTGAATTTACGGACAGACACCAAATTTTTAATTAAGTTAGGGGCGTGAAAGACATTTTTCAAGACAAGAGGTGGATGGGGGGGAGGGGGATATAAAGTTTTATGACCGTAACCACGAATTGAAATTAAGTTGCTATTACCAACAATTATGCCCCGATTATTGCTCAAATTGGAATAAGACGAGAGATTTCAATGTCGGTCGAAGTGGGGCCCGCAGCATGGTGGGACTGTGGAGGTCGAGGCCCAAGCACACCTACTTGCTGCCCCAGCCCAGAATTGTGTCTCGGGTATCCTTGTTGGACCAGAAAACTGGGCCTGTTGGTGTATGGAAACTGAGCCCAGTTCGGGTAGGCAGTGGGCTGGTAGTAGGGGCTGTTAGACCCAGGGCCACTGGCCCAGTTCCACGGCCAAGGAGCCCAAGGCTAGGACTAGGCACCCTGCGGCCCACTGCCACTGTACCGTGGCTCACTTCCGCTATGGTTACTATTTTCGCCGGTAGTGCCACTGTTCCGGCCGCCACTGTTGTTGACGCCGCGATTTTTGCCATTGTTTTTACTATTCTGACCCTTCCTGCCACCATTGTTTTTGCGGTTTTGGCCCGAGTTTTCAACAAACCTATGAGAATTACCGGAGGACGTCATCATTGCTACGAAACTGGCGGATAAAAAGGGGGAAGTGGATTACTTTGTCGAAGGAGAGTCCCAACTCCATTATAGGCCTCAGATAGGCCTGCAACCATCTGTAGAAGAAGACGATTATTGGTAACAGGAGCTCCAACATTTCGGAGTTGGTCTGCTAATTCTTTGAGTCGTTTACAATAAGCTGAAATATTCGGGAAATCTTCCATGCTGACTTGGGAAAATTCCTGCTCAAGGGTGACAGTACGAGAATGTTGGTTATTCTGAAATATATCACGCAATCTATTCCATGTAGCCATAGCCGTAGTGTCCGGCTCAATAATGGTTTGTAACAGGTCGGTAGAAATCTTGGAATAAATCAACTGAATGACGGTAGCATCAAGTGTAATCCATAACTGAGGATCCTCCTCGGGAGTAGGGGTAGCGGGAGGAATTACGTGATGGAGAACTTGATGTGAGATGGCGTGAATTTTGAATAACTCTGCCCACGTCGCATATTTGACGTTTTCCATCTCAAAAACAATAGGGATGTGGTTCTTGATGTTGAAAATAGTAAGGGCATGATGAAATACGTTCATTGATGTAGACATATCGAAAGAATAGTAGGGGATTTGAGGGATTTGGAAGAAAATTTGGGAAGAGATGAGGAAAAAACTCGGCACGGAGACCGATGAAGGACTCAGAATTCGAGGAGCCGAGACAGGCGGAAGGTGTTGGAGGCCGAGGTATGTGAAACCTAGACTTCTGATACCATGAAAGAAATAATCCCTTGGTTATTTTCATTAATGAAAGAGTATATATACAATTTATAATTTCCATAATATAAAAAATCCTATTTTTATTCTACTCTGAAAAACCTATTCTAGTTGTACAAGAATCCTACAATTATGGTAAGTGTACAATGCTAATTATATACATAATATACAAATAATATGTTACCATAAAAAGGATATACACGGTTGTGTATACCATGTATATCACGGTTTTCCACTTTTTATGGGATTCTGTGATATACACAAGGTATGAGTATATCGTGTATACCCTTATATATTTTCAAAAGTAAACCTACTTCATCCTTTCATTGAATGCAAGATATCATAAATATTTATAATAAGATTCATATATTTTTTAAATATTTTCCCTTTTAACCTTTTAGATGCAATGCTATAACGTTATCGTTTTAAGACTTAATTCATTCAACTATTTTTTTCTTATGGACAAATAAAAATAATTGATTCAAAAAAAATTGAGTTAAACGGTGTATAAAACTGTCATATAACATTAAAAAACTAGAATGAATGTATGAGAAGAAGAAAAATCAGAATCAACAAGTTAGGTACATAAAGTAACTAATGAGAGATAGAAACTTAATATAATTTGCTCAGTCATTTGAACAACTCAAACTAAAATTTAAAAAGAATGAAACTTTTATTTATGATAATTAAAAAAATTATATATTATATATAAAATTAAATACTATTTTCAAGTCATTATAATATAAAAATTTATCATTCTCTTATATAGTGATATATGAATGCTTTAAATCTTCTTATATATTATCAAGTTTTTATTTCAATATATAAAGTCACATTTAGTTTTAATTCTTCAACAAAAGTCTTCTTATAACCACTAGAAAATTAATATTCGTATTACAATGTTACAATTAATATTTAGTGAAGTTGATAATTTCCTAATAAAGTCATGACATCATACAATTAATATTTAGTGAAGTTCATAATTTCCTAATACAGTCATGACATCTGGAATATAATAAATTTTCTTGTGAATTTTTAAAGTTTTTAGTTAAATGATTATAAAACTTTGTCTGATATTTTTGAATTTCGAATTAATGTACTTAAATCTGACTATCTACCAAAAAGTTTTTTGACAACAAGAATGAAGGTATTGTATTGCAACAAATGACTAACATTTTACTAACTTGAAAGATCTTTTCTCAAATTATATAATAAGACATTGATGCTGACTTCTTATATACAAATCTATAAATTATAAATACATACAAATAACTAGTTATATATAATAACAATATTTTTTGGGACCTTTGACTCATGGGGGCCTAAAGCAAATGCTTTAGTGGATTTACTCTTGAGCCACCCATGTGTATAACATACTGTACATAGTTTGTAAGCATGGGCAGACTCGCGTGGAAGGTTGGGAGTGCACATGCATCCGTTAACTTGAAAAAGAAGAATCAAATATTACGTTGTGCACCTTGAAACACAAAGGCCAACTGGGTGAACTGGTTATAATTGTTGATCCTTTTCTCGAGGTGATGAACCTGGGTTCGAATCATGATTTCTTCTTGTTTTGGTACATCTTTTCGTTTTTAGTTGACAGGACTTAAAATGCAAAGAAGTCGTAGATGACAAGGTTCGAAGTTTAAGAAATCAGCTATGACTGATAGTGTCATTTAATTCATAATATATAGTATTACATCGATTCTGTTCTTTAACACACTAAATTAGTGCGTTGAAGGAGCCCACAAGACCGTAACGACCATCAGGCCTGGTCCATCCAATGGACTCCTTTGGCGCACCAATTTAGTGCGTTAAAAATAGTTTTTGTCAGATGAAGTACCGGCCATTACTTTATTTATTGGGTCATTTGGGATTCGAACTCTACATACATAGGGGTCACAAGCTTGGACCGGGTGGGGGGAATTTTACCGACTTAGAATTTTAAAACATCTTTTAAAACATTGGTAAGTAACCAAAGAAAATAATTGGCTCCTTCTTTCATCACCCTCGAAATTCCATTTCCAGAAGAGCTTCAAAAACAAAGAAAACATCTGCACCGGCTCATTGAATTTTTCTCCACAAGATGAACACTCACATACATCGACATATACCTCTCATTTCCCTGAAAAAAATTCAACATCACATACGGCGACATACAAACCCATAAACCATAGTACTTTTTTACTAATTGCTCTTATTTTCTTGATGAACTAAATTCATGGAGGATTTAGAAAGCTCCTCCAAGAAAGGTCGGCCATGGACTCACAAGAACAACAGGGTGAGGGTCTAAACTTGTAGCATATAAACCCATAAACCTTTAATTTTGTGTTTTACTTCATTGAAATTTTCTCGTTTACTTTTTTACTTATTGCTCTTCTTCACTAATTCATGGCGGATTCAGAAAGGTCCTTCAAGAAAAGGAGAGTAGAGGCCATGGACTCAAAGGAACAACAACCCATTAAGAAGAAGGTTGGTGGGGGTGAGATTTAGAACACTATTGTGGAGGGATTTTTTGGGTTCAAAACACATAAGTAAGACACAACAGAAGTTTAAAATTTTGTTCTTACTTACCCCAACAATTACTTCTGGTATGGTTATATGATAATAAAAAACATGTAGCATAAAACATGAACACTTATATGTTGTATAATCTGGAATCTTTATCAACTGTGGGTTCGCATGTGAAAGCCTTTCGATTGCAAGCTCCAAAATTCAATGTATTTCTCTTTCGGAAAGCTAGGAAATCCGGCAGAGGTTCGAGAAAGTGTTTTGATTCTAAGTCTCTAAGACTTAGAATAATAATCTGAAATTAGTGTGTTGAATAATGAAGTGAATGTCTGTATTTATAGGTGAAAAATTAGGTTAAATCGGATTAGGGTTTGACCTTTGGCCTGGCCTAAAAATTGAGACAGATTAGGTCATTAGCGCCGCGACCCTATGGTGTGGACGGAGCGGCGCTTGACGTGGCCCTACACCGTCTCGATTTATTTTCCGCACTTTCTTAATTAAATCCAAAATCCAATTTTGACTTAATTAAAAAAATTATTATTCATTTAAATATCTCGATTCTAAATCGAATATTTAATACTCTCTTAATACATCCTTAGATCGAAAAGACAATCGACATAGTGTGATCCTACATGGCTTCACATATTGACATTAATCAAATTAAGGTCTACGCAGAACTCCTAGACGGCGCCGCAAGACGAACTCAATATGTAAAGTACGTTTACACGAATCCAGTAAACTTGACCTCTATGTGGTAAGATAAAATTCTTTTATTCACGACACAGCCAATCAAGCTTAGGATTTGTCAAGTGTCTATCCAAATGACTTAATCATTGTAACTCATCTATATTAGTTGACAACTAGACCATATTCTAAATATGTCTATCGCATTGACCAACGACTTAGTCAACCTAATATCACTGAGAATCTGAGTGTTCTCTCGAATATACATTCGAGGAATGAATCCTAATCTTGGCTCAACTACCACCTTTAATCCACATCGTAATGTACCTAATACAAGCTGTATCTCAACCTATAAGGCATTTGAGCTTAGGACATGATCAAAGTATATTACTTTGTAGACAAGGTGCGTATTGACCTCAAGTCTAAGGACTTCTATTTCCCACACGCTGATCATACTTTAGACAAGTATAACAAACAATATATCAACAGGGTATACCAACACTTCCAAAGTATCCATGTGTCCATCACGAGTAGCCATTACTCGTAGCAGGTGAGACATACTACATCCTCTAAGGATGTAATGCAGACCACATGTCGACTTATCACATATCATCGATATCCCATTCTCGATGATCATTAGTCGAGGCTATTTTAAGAGTTACGTTATTATATTAATAACTCACATTATTAATAACATCGTAACCTCCAGGGATGCATATTATAGAATATTATAAATAATCAATTAATAATTCAATAATTGCAAATGCCAAAATATTAATCTCCATTAATAATAATACGAATGTGTATAAAGTACATATGTCCTAATACAGATTGTCTCTAGGACATAAATATACTTTCAATCTCCCACTTGGCCTAGAGCCAATCTCCAACATATCTAATGCCCATATTCTCGAAATGACCATTACGCTTGACTAAGCTTAATGGTTTAGTGAATGGGCCAGCTAGATTATCATCTTTGGAAATATAGTCTAATTTAATCTCTTCAGTCTCCACCATCTCCCTGAGTATGTGGTACTTTCTTGGTACATGCTTGTTTCTGTTTGTTGATCTTGGTTTCTTATCTTGCGCAATCGCACCAGTGTTGTCACAATAAATTGTTATTGGACAAGTGACACTTGGAACAACCCCTAGTTCCTTCAGGAACTCAGAAATTGTGACAGCTTCTTTACCAGCTTCTGATCCAGCAATGTACTCAGCTTCTATTGTCGAATCAGCAGTTGTAACTTGTTTGGAACTTTTCCAGCTTACTGCTCCACCATTGAAAATGAACGTGTACCTAGACTGAGATTTGAAGTCATCAAGATCCGTCTGGAAGCTAGCATCAGTGTACCTAGTAGTAGCTAGCTTTTCTTCCCCACCATAGACTAAAAAGTAATCTTTAGTTCGTCTAAGATACTTAAGAATACTCTTAACTGCTTTCCAGTGTTTTTCTCCAGGATTCTGTTGGACTTTGCAAGTCATACTAAGTGCAAAGACCACATCTGGCCTAGTACAGGTCATGGCATACATGATCGATCCTATAGCCGAAGCATATGGGATCATTTTTATGCGTTCAAGTTCTATAGTATTAGAAGGACTATCCTTCTTAGATAACTTGATGCCTTGTCCCATAGGTAGACCGCCTTTCTTGAAATTTTCCATAGAAAAACGTCTAAGCACTTTGTCTATGTAGACTGACTATGATAGCCCCAACAATCTATTAGGTCTATCTCTATAGATCCTAATTCCTAGAATGTAGCAGGCTTCATCTAAATCCTTCATTATGAAGGTACTGGACAACCACTCCTTGACTGACCGCAGGAGAGTCTTATTGTCTCACATTATCAATATGCTATCTACATATATGACAATGAAGGCAATACTCACATCCTTGCATTTACTATAAACACATGGATCTTCTTTGCTTCTGACGAAATCAAATGACTTGATAGTCTTGTCAAAGAAAATGTTCCAACTCCTCGAGGCTTTCTTAAGCCCATAAATGAACTTTTATAGCTTGCATACATGATTTGGTTTGGACTCAAGCGAAAAACCCTCAGGTTGTTTCATAAACACCTCCTCAACTAGATTACCATCAAGAAAAGCAGTTTTGACGTCTATCTGCCAAATGTCATAGTCATAATATGCAACAATTGCAAGCAAATTTTGAACGGAATTAATTTTCGCAACAGGTGAAAAAGTTTCATCATAATCGACCCCAGGCCGTTGATTATAACCTTTAACCACTAATCTTGCCTTATAATTCTGTACTTTGCCATATGCATCAATCTTCTTATTGAAGACCCATTTGCATCATATGGGTCTAACCTCTGTTGGCAAATCAACCAAGTTCCAAACTTGATTTATGTTCATCGAGTGCATCTCAGATTTCATGGCTTCTTTCCATCTCTGTGAATCAATGTCTAACATAGCTTCGATGTAGGTTGTAGGTTCATCGTCATTAGGAATATCTATCTCATTGTGTGTTTCAACAAGGAGATTAAGTATTTCAGGCGGACGATTAGTCCTAGTGGTCCTACGGAGTTGATTATTGTGCGTTTCAGTATTTGTTGCATTCTGATTGTGAGAAGGTCTTTGTGTGCTGGACAATCCATCACCTTGAGAGCTTTCAGGAATGTCATTCTCTTATATTTCTTAAATGGAATGATGTACAACCATTGTATCACCTTCCATTGATTGTGTATGAGAGCCTTGCATTTCTGCACTATCTCTTACAACACTCCCACTGGCTTAAGGGCGTACTCTAAGTACCCAATCTTCACCAGATACTCCCACTGAATCCTTGTTTAGGTCATTCGACAAGGGTTCAATTTCTGTGTTTTCTTGTGGTTCTTGAATTTTTTCGGGTTCTATTTCTGTGTAACTATGTTCCTTGTAGACATATTCATCTTCAAGAAAAGTTGCGTTCTTGGAAACAATGACCTTACGTTCTCCAGGAAGATAGAAGTAGTATCCTTTAGTTTCCTCTAGATACCCCACAAAGTAACATTTCTCACTTTTGGATTCCAACTTGTCAGTGAGCATCTTCTTAACATATGCAGGGCACTCCCAAGATCTCATATATTTAAGAAATGACTTCTTGCCACACCATATCTCATAGGGTGTCTTTTCTACTGACTTGGAAGGAACCCTGTTCAGAACATAAATTGAGGTTTGTATAGCATATCCCCAAAGGTATGTCGGTAAAGCTGAGGAGCTCATCATGGATCAAACCATATCTAATAAGGTTCGGTTTCTCCTTTCGGCAACACCATTCATCTGTGGTGTTCCAGGAGGTGTCCACTCTGATTGGACTCCATATAGCTTTAAGTAATCTAGAAAATCCTTGCTCAAGTATTCACCTCATCGATCCGATTGAAGGGTTTTGATACTTGTTGCAAGTTGTTTCTCGACTTTCGACTTGTACTCTCTGAACTTCTCAAAAGTCTCGGATTTATGTCTCATAAGATACACATATCCATACTTTGTGAAGTCGTCAGTAAAAGTGATGAAGTATGGGAAGCCTCCTTTAGCTTGAGTCGAGAATGGCCCATATACATCAGTATGGACCAACTCAAGTACCTCATTGGCTCGCACACCTTTCCCAGAAAAGTGGCTTATTGGTCATTTTTCCTCTCAAGCAAGATTCACAGTTACCATAAGACTCCAAGTCAAATGGTTCGAGATAGTCTAACTTCCTCAACCTTGTTATCCTTGATTCGTTGATATGACCAAGTGTGCAATGCCATAGGTAGGTATAGTTTCTATTTCTTATCTTAGCTCATTTATTTTGTACATTGAGTATTTCTCGACTACAGTTTAGTGTATATAATTCATCCATAAGAGGAGCAGTTCCATATATAACATTATCAAAAGACAGTACTTGACTGCCATTATAAGTATATGAGAAAAAACCCTCCATGTCCATAACAGGGATAGAAATGATATTCCTCATTAACGAGGGTACGTAGTAGCAATAATTTAACACTATACAATAGCCAGAAGGCAAATTTAATCTATAAGTTCCTACGCACTCAGCATCCACTCGTGCTCCATTTTCAACGCATATGTCTATATCTCTTGGTCCAACCTTTCTACTATCAGTTAGCCCTGCACATTTGTACAAATGTGTGAGTCACAAGCAATATCCAATACCCAGGAATGAGAGTTATTTATAGACATATTTATTTCAATGACGTACATACCTTGTCCACTAGAGGTAGAAACACCTGGTGCTTTTCCTCCTCCTGGTGCCGTGCAGTCCTTCTTCCAATGCCCCTTCTTGTTGCAATTGAGGCATCCATCCTTAGCCAGATTTACCTTTTTCTTCTTCACACCTCCCTTAGGCTTCATAGCTGAGGGCGCAGCGACTGCTTTGCCCTTCTTCTTCTGTCATTCCTTACCTTTCGGCTTGGGTCGGCTAGTAGAGCTCACCATGAGCACAGCTTTGCCTTTGGCAGTGAAAGACTCAAAGGTCTTGAGCATGTTGTGCAGCTCCGGTAGACTCGCCTTCTTTCCATTCATATTGTAATTCACTATGAAGTTTTCAAAGGAATGAGGGAGAGAGTTCAGGATGAGGGTGGTGGCGACATTCTTTTCCAGCTTCGTTCCAATTGAAGTAAGCCTCTATATCAGCCTTATCATCTTCAACACATGCTACGAGACCTGGCCCCTTTTATTGAGCTTACACTTGAAAAGTTCTATCAGTAACTCATATTCCATAGTCTGGGATTGTGAGTCATAGAGACTATTCAAGTGTTCGAGTATCTCATTGGGACCCATGTTCTCATGTTGTCTCTGAAGTTTCATAGACATGGAAGACAACATCACGCACTGTGCTGAAGTGGCGTCATTTAGGTATTTTTGGTAAGCATCCTTATCAAAAGAGGCATATTCAGCAGAGTCTGTCGCAGGGAATGTTGGGAACACCTTGTCCAACACGTATTCTATTTTCTCTTGTCTCTGCACTATTCACAAATTTCTTAGCCAGTCAAGGTAGTTAGGTCCAGTAAGTTTGTTCATTTCAATCAACATTTTCAATGATAAGCCTAATATCTTTGATAATCTGAAGAATTAGATAGACTGAAAATCAAACTCAAAATATATTTCCTATTACACACATTCGTTTAGGCTAATCAACATGGCCTTTTGTTTAATTATCTCCCACTATTTTAACATACTTCTACGACCCTATGGTAGAATACAGACTTATATTAATTGAGGTCATAATGGACAAAGATCCAATCCTATGCTATCTCCGCGTTTGCTTTGGCTGATAACTTCAATAACACATCTTGGTAGGTTCTAAACCAATTGCAAAACTTATTTGCAACTCTTGGTTGATCAAATATTATATTTAATCTTGCTTCCTTAGATTAGTCTGACACTTTGGCCCCAATATTTTTCTAAGCAAGTCAACCCCATTACACGACTGCGTTTATGTATCTAAGTAAATTTGGCATTTGTGAGCAAATACTTTGGTGTAAATACCCACAAAAGTTTATCGTTTACCTGTACATTGAAACACATCTATGAAAGAGTCTGGGTCCTCGTAGCCTTAGAGCAAATGCTTTGGCATAAATACTCGTATCGCCGAAAAGGATTTTGCACTCTAAGAATTATAATGGACGACGCGTTTTAATTTAGACTTGTATTTAAAAAGAAATTTGGGGAACATTTTAATTCAGGGTTTTAACCAAGATCAACTCTTTTACGCCATATCCAATATAATGTCTTAATATCATGCAAAACTAATGACACATGTAGTTGAGAACCGTCAACCCAATATACATGATATAAGATGAGTTAATCAAATACTGGGTGGTGCCTGCCCAGACAGTTATAGCAGATGCTATTCTAGTAATTTAAATGACAAACGATTTGATATTTAGCATATAAACAGTATATTGTATTATAATAATCTTGGGTTAAACATTCTGAACTCTGAATTTTGTTTTTGTTTCTGGATAGGTGGGGCCACAACGCTAATCATTAGGGTCGCGCCGCAAGATGAACTCAATATGTGAAGTACGTTTACACGAATCCAGTAAACATAACCTCTATGTGGTAAGATAAAATCCTTTCATTCACGACACACCCGATCAAGCTTAGGATTTGTCAAGTGTCTATCCAAATGGCTTAATCATTGTATCTCATCTATATTAGTTGACAACTAGACCATATTCTAAATATGTCTATTGCGTTGGCCAATGACTTAATCAACCTAATATCTGAGAATCTGAGTGTTCTCTCGAATATACATTCAAGGCATGAATCCTAATCTTGACTCAACTACCACCTTTAATCCACATCGTAATGTACCCAATACAAGCTGTATCTCAACCTATAAGGCGTTTGAGCTTAGGACATGATCAAAGTATATTACTTTGTAGTCAAGGTGCGTATTGACCTCAAGTCTAAGGACTTCTATCTCCCACACGCTGATCATACTTTAGACAAGTATAACAAATAATATATCAACAGGGTATACCAACACTTCCAAAGTATCCATGTGTCCATCACGAGTAGCCATTACTCGTAGCAGGTGAGACATACTACATCCTCTAAGGATGTGATGCAGACCACATGTCGACTTATCACATATCATCGATATCCCATTCTGGATGATCATTAGTCGAGGCTATTTTAAGAGTTACGTTATAATATTAATATCTCACATTATTAATAACAGCGTAACCTTCAGGAATGCATATTATAGAATATTATAAATAATCAATTAATAATTCAATAATTGCAAATACTAAAATATTTATCTCTATTAATAATAATACAAATATGTATAAAATACATTTGTCATAATTTATCATAATACAAATTGTCTCTAGGACATAAATATATTTTCATATTGTGGGTCAGAAATTCAATTCTAGCCGACATATGAGTAGAAATAATATTGAGGAAAAGAAAGCAAACGGGGATGATGACCCTACAATGTGTAGCTCTTATATTGCTGAAATATACAATTACCATCGTCAAATGGAGGTTAGTTTATGTCTTATTTTGCAATTGCTTTGCAGTTTGACTTGTCTAAAGGTACTGGAAATTCATAAGAGTTACTGCTTCTGAGTTTATGGCTTATTTTGAAATTGCTTTGCAATTTTTCTCATTTAATATGATGAAAAAATATTTTTAAAATATGGTTAAAGTTAACATTATTTGAATCTTGAAAACTGGAAAGTGCAAATATATATTGGGACAACCGGGGTAATTTCTTTGACTTAATATATCAGTTGGTTCAACCATTTTTAATAGCAAGACATCTCTGACCAAGTGTTCAAGACCTGAATATTACATTATAAAATACTGAATCTGTGTTTGACTTGTTTAATGGTACTGGAAATTCAAATATGCTTACTATTATGAATTACTGAATCTGAGTTTAAGGTTTGTGCGCAATCTGACTTGTTTAAACTTACTAAGAACAACAAATTTGCTGACTACGGTTGCTAATTAGTTTCATACCATTAAGTCAAGCGTCTTAGCCAAAACATACTCTGAATTTAAAATTTATCAAGAACAAGAAATTTACTAACTACGGTTGAATGTCCTTGCCCTGATTGCTCTTGCATGTCTGACTCAACAAAAACAGAAGGCCGTTGAACAAGACGACAAGATACAAAACCTTCTCTCTTTGAAAATAAGAGTTTTTGACAATTTGCCCAGAATTGATGGAACGAAGAAGAAGATTAGGGAAGAGAAGAACAGAGAAAGAAGGAGACAGAGAGGGAAGAAAGAACGAATTCGGAATTAGTCAACTTCACTTAACCCTTTCACCAATAGGTACTGATGATATTGATAGCCAAGATGAGTCATTTGAGACTAGGGGTGGCTAGTGGGCGGGGATTGGGACATTCGGGTCGGGTTTAGCGGGATCGGGGCGGGGCGGGGCGGGATGGGGAAGGGGCGGGATCGGGATAGGTGGGATTTGCCGAAGTCCCGCCCCGATCCTGTCGGAATCGGGTCGGGATCAGAATCCCGGGCGTTTTTTTTTTTTTTTTTGCACTTAATTTTAAAAATAACATATATATAAAAATTCAATAATTAAACAAGACAAGATAGTGTAATAAAAAATTCCAAGACTGTTTTTGTGCCTCTTATATTATTTAATAGACATGATTTTTTTTGTAATACAAATACAATTGTCAAAATTGCAACTTTGTGGTGTTGTTCAAAAGTTGCAAATTACATAGTAAAATTGCAATTAAAAAAATTACATTCTGAAAAAAATCTGTTCTAGTTTCTTGATAATTTCCTGTGGTTCTTCGGTTAGAATTGATATTTATTGGTCAAATTGCTCCACGTCGCTTCAACCACATTCGGATAAGATTTCGTTGTAGTTTTCGTCTTCTTCTTCGTTGATCTCCGGTTGATCGCACCTTCTCCGCTCCGCTCGTATCCAATCTCTAAATAATACTACAATATCTAAGTTGTCTCCGGCTAATGAGTGTCTATGCTCTCCTATTTGATATCTACCGGCAGAAAAAACGCTTTCAAAACATCTCGGGCCATCATTGAAAGTCGGAAAGGTCTTCTCATTCCCCATCCAGTATTTCAGCAAGTCTTCACGTCCTTCTTCATTGAGAACTGCTTGGTGCAGTACAGAATCCTGTAAAACAAAAATATCAAACTCGCTAATTTGGTTAGTAGCGGTATGGCCGTACATTCTATTTATGAGGCTTTCAATACTAGCCGTAGAAACATCATGTCTTGTGTGAGGTTGTGTTGAAGAAGAAGAAGATGGTATGGAAGCCGGTAGGTTGCTAGCACTTTCTTGTTGGTAAAACCTATATACTTTTTTGCATTGGTCTTCTACGCTAGACAACACTTCTTCTTTAGTTTGTTTAATAGGTGGTGGGTGATTTGGATTTTTGGGACTTGGAGGTGGTAGTACTTCTATACAATCGTAAATAGTTTCAATAAGTGATTTAGTACCGTCTATTTTAATAGTCGGATTTAATACAGCACCAATAATATAAATAGTGGGAATAGGAATAAAATATATTTTATTTTGATAAACATTTTTTTAATAGCTTCCTTATAAGCTGGTTTTTCCATATATTCACTAAGTAATAAAAATATTAGAGCTATATAAAACAACATAGTTGAAATAGTAGGATAATATATACCGAAAAATTCTTTTGTTGCTTGAAAAAAATTCTCTAAAAATACAATAAGTTCGAAAAATTTTACCCAATCGATATCTACAACTATATCAGCTGAATTTTGATTATGATAGTTAAAAAATAAAGTTATAGGTTTTCTATAGTCATAAGCAACAAGTAGTTGCTCGTATAAAGAATTCCACCTACTGGGTACTTCTTCTGAAATTTTTCTATAAGGTTGTTGACAACCGTGACAAGTTTTTTTATATTCTTTTCCTCGTTGTATTCTATTATTTTTAAAAATAAATTTTATAACAATTGTATTTTACTAAGAATGTCATCAAAAAGTGATAGACCATCCTTTACAATTAAGTTATATATATGACACACACATTTTATATGAAAATGATATGAAAAAGATGGAGTTAAAACTATTTTTTTAAATTGTAATAGCGTAATTGTTAGAAAAAGCGTTATCTAATGTAATAGTCATAATTTTATCAGTTATTCCGTAATAATGGCACACTTGATAAATATTTTCTGCAATAAAAGTACCAGTGTGCTTATCATCTATATATCTATACTCTAAGATACGTTTTTGCATAGACCATTTATAATCTATCCAATGATAAGTTACCGTTAAATAATCATGGCCGTTAGTACTACGGCCTATATCAGAAGTGATAGCCACTTTGCCATTAAAATGATATAATGAATAACGTAAATACTGTTGATATTTATGTGCGAATTTAAATACATCTCTCTTAACAGTTGATCTAGGAAAATCGTTAATAGCAGGATTATACATATCTCTAATGTAATGAATAAAACCGGGAGATGAAGAAAATGAAAAAGGCAAACCCTCCACAACAACTAATTTTGCTATTGCTTCCCTATCTCTATGTTTATCATATTTAGGGCCTACAATTCCCCCGGTCATAGGGTTAATTTGACCCTGTACTTGTTCCGAGACAGTATGTGAACCTTGTCCCGATGGAGCGGACGTTTGCACACCCGATTTTGAAGTCTCGTATTTGGCATACCTAGCAGGATGAGACCTTGATATGTGTCTCATTAAACCTCCGTCCCACCTTGACCTTTTCCAGTTTTAAATTTTAAAATATCTTTACAAATTTTACATCTAGCTACTTGATTCTCTACGTCCCTATCAAAAAATGTCCATGCATCTGATTTTAATGTTCGTTTTGCTGGACCTCGTCTCATACTAGGGGAAATAGGAGGCATTTCAGTTGAAGGTGCACTAGTGGGTGTGTTGTCATCTACATTAGTGGGTGTATCATCTAGATCATCGTCTAAATTAAAGTCTTCTTGAGTTCCAGAAAATAGCTCATCGTCTAAATCTAAGGGTATTGTAGGAAAATGTACAGTATCAACAAAATCATCATGTGTAAGAATATGATTCTGTCTAGAAATAGGACCCTTGCCCTTGTTGCCCCTACTAGAAGAAGCATGACCCCTACCCGTAAGCATACGTTTAAATCCTTCCATTATAAATTTATAATTATACTAATAAATAATTAAAGTAACTGAAATTAAGTGTGCTAAATAAAATAAATAAACAATTATAATTTAATGAAGGAACGAATGTACCAAACGCCGACGTAACGTCGACGTGTAATCGAGAGGTTGAAAATTGAAACTTTGCTCGATGGAAGATCCTCAAGCTAGTTGCCAACTTCACTCCCAAATGAATAAATAAAATTTAATATTTAGTAGACAATGTAGACTTGTAGAGAGATAGATTGAGAGATTAGAGAGATTGTAGCAAGATTTGTGAGAAAAATGAAGAGAAAATGAGGTATTTATAGTTGGGATATTGGGTTAAAGTGTAATATAATAACTTATGGGTTAAAAATAAATATTAAGGGGATAGGGGGGTTGAGGGAGGGGAAGGCCAAAAATGGCCGTTGCACAACGGCCAAAATGTAAAATGGTCATTGGTGCAACCGTTATTTTTGCAAAAGGGGGGTTTCGGGCGGGACCGGGATCGGGTCGGAACTGGCGGGTCTGGGGCGGGCCAGGACGGGTTGGGACGAGACCATGTCCCGTCCCGGTTCGAGTCCCGATACCGATTTTTTTTAAAAAAAATGTTAGGTTCGGGCCGGGGCAGGGCCGACCCGGCCCACTAGCCAACCTTATTTGAGACTGAGACGTTGTTATTGTTAGGGTTATTTTTTCAATGGTATTTACAAAATAGAACTTGATTTTGGTTTCTTATGTTCTATTTTGCAATTGGATACTGAAAGTCCAAATGTGTTTACTGTTATGAATTATTGAATCTAAGTTTAAGGTCTATAATTGTGTTGGTTCTTTGTGTTTAGTACTGTAGCATTATTGGAAATGGGTTTTTCACAAATTAGGTGTTTTTTGTGTTCAAATTAAGAGAAGACCTTCGCCTGATTACCTAACAACAGTTCAGAATTAGGTGACCGCATCTATGAGACATGAGTTGGTTCGTTGGATTGTGGAGATTGTTGATTCCCACAAGCTACTTCCAGACACCTTATATCTTGCGGTGTCATACCTTGACAGATTCTTATCGAGTCCGGCGTCTAAAGGAAGAAATTTTTAGGCTAAAATTTCAAAGGGGTTGTGAACTACACGATAAATTAAAAGGGGTTTATCGTGTAGTCTCTACGAGTTGTCTATAATTTGGTTTATCGTGTAGTCCCTACGAGTTGTCTATAATTTTAACGGGATTCTCACCTTCGTCTATTGCGTCTCCAATTTTTTTTTTTTTTAAAGTATTTTGCTTACAAATTGTACAAAGCAATTATTATTTTTTTCAAAAAACCAATTGGTTACACGACTTGCAAAACCCAATTTTTTTAAAAGAAAACTCAAATAAGACCCAACTTCAAAGTTCCTTTTTGCAACTGCACCATAATTTCTGTAGACAATTAGATGACCTATTTTACATAATTGAGTTTAAAAAAAATTAGGGTTTTGCAAATGGTGTAGGGATACGCGATTTGCATAAGGAAATTTTCTACTTCTGTACGATTTGCCAATTGGTTTTTAACAAAAAATAAATAAATGCTTTGCAAAACATGTAGAGCTCCATGAGTTGCAAGAAAAATATTTTTTTAAATTGGAGACGCAACAGACGACGGTAAGGTTCCATTAAAATTATAGACAACTCGTGGGGGCTACATGATAAACCCTTTTGGTTTATCGTGTAGTACACAATCCCTTTTGAAATTTTGGCTTAAAAAATGCCCTTTAGGCGCTGGCTACGATTCTTATCCACGGAAGTCATCATCAAGGAAAGACTTCAGCTTTTAAGCGCTTCCTCGCTACTCATTGCTGCGTAAGTATCTTAGATTCAATTTAATTGTAGGATAATTACATTTTTTGGCTGCTAAGAAAAATAATAGCCAACAAATATATAGCTTTTGAATAATTTAAGTATACATATAATATACATATTGTATACAAAAATATATACATCCTCAGTGTGTTAAACAAATCAATATACATGTGATATACACTGAATATACAGCAGTGTATATCACATGTATATTGATGGACTAAAGCAGTCAACAATCAAGCGGTCAAAGAACGGCCCGGTCAGCAGAGGCAATTTGCTGTTGGGCCTTTCGGCGAGAGGCTGACCGGTGACCCGGCGGGTTTCTCAACAATGCCCAGCAGTGGGCTCTCAGCAAACAACCCATTCTCGGCCAGATTAAGGACAAGACAATATTGTATATATGGTATATATATTTGTAGTATATTGTAGTGTAAAGGTTACCTTAATTAGTGTTATACACATACCATAATTATATAGTTAGAATTATGGTAGAATAAGGTTTTAGAAATAGAATAGGAATAGGATTCTCCTATTATGGTAATATGTAACTTGTATATATAGCCTTTCAATTAATGAAAATAATCAAGGGGATTATTTCTTTCATGGTATCAAGAGACTAGGTCTAAACAAAAGTTTTCTTCTCTCAAACTTTTGCCTTCTTTGGCCGAGACCGCCCCCCCTCCCTCGGGTTTTCTCTCCAAAAATCTCGTCTTCCGCTCTCAAAAACCTCTCTTAAATTTCCCCTCATTCTTTGTTCTTACAATATGTCTAAGAACAATTTTCTCCCTGCCCTCACGGTTTCCAATATCAAGCTAAGTATCCCTATTGTTCTTGAGATGGAAAACGTTCAATATGCAACGCAAGTGAGTTGTTTAAAATTCACGCTATATCTTATCAAGTTCTTCATCACATCATTCCTCCCGCTAGACCCCTTCCTGCGGAGGATCCTGAGTTATGGATTACACTTGATGCTACCGTTCTTCGGTGGATATACGCCACTATTTCGCTGGACCTTCTACAGACGATTATGGAGCCGGATACCACGGCTATGGTTGCATGGAATAGATTGCGTGACATATTCCAAGACAACCAACATTCACGTGTCGTCACACTCGAGCAGGAATTCTCTCTCGTTCGAATGGACGAATTTTCAAACGTTTCTGCATATTGCAAGAAACTAAAGGAGTTGGCGGATCAACTCCGTAATGTTGGCGCACCAGTAACAAATAATCGTCTAGTTCTACAGTTGGTTGCCGGTCTTTCGGAGGCCTATAATGGTGTTGGAACTCTCCTTCGCTAAAGCAACCCTCTTCCAGACTTTCATCAAGCCCGCTCCATGCTTACGTTAGAAGAAACCGGTTTGGCTAAAAAGGCGGCTACCGGAGCAAGCCCAATTGTCATGGTGGCGTCCTCTCCTAGTTCTTCAGGTTTTGTGAATAATTCAGGCCAAAATCATAATAATGGTGGCGGCAAGAATAATCGCAAAAATAATAACAAAAATCGCGGGGGCAAATGCGGCGGTACAGGTGGCGGTTCCGGTGGTCAACAAACAGGCGGTGGGTCCCAGCCAGGGTACAGTGGCCCACCATCGCCATGGGCCAAGCAGTGAGGCCAATGGCATTGGAACCCGTACTATCCAAAGAAGAAGATCCGGCCGCCGCTGGGTCGCCAACACCCAGGCCCAATGCCCGGCGGTGGCGGCCCATCGCGATGGCCCAAAGAATGGTAGCAATAGCAGCTACGGCCCAGGTGCACCACGGACAGGAGTTCTTGGGCCCCGACCACCGCAGACCCATCATGCAGCAGGCTCCACTCAGACTGATATCGAAGCCGCGATGCACACGTTGGGATTGACTCAACCGGACCCAAATTGGTACATGAACACCGGGGCCACTACTCACATGACTTTCGAATAAGGTACTCTCTCATCTTATTCCAATTTGAGCACCCCTCGGGAGATAATTGTTGGTAATGGCAGTTCTATTCCAATTCTAGGGTATGGTCAGAAAACGTTGTCTCCCCCCAATCCACCACTCCTCTTGAAAAATACTTTACATGCTCCTAAATTGATTAAAAATTTAGTGTCTGTCCGAAAGTTCACAAATGACAATTCTGTTTCTGTTGAATTTGATCCTTTCAGTTTCTCTGTGAAGGATTTTAAGACGGGGAGTCATCTCATGAGGTGTGATAGTAGGGGGATATGTATCCTATCATGCCCTGTTTCAGTCCATCGAGTCCAGCCTTGCCATCAACTTTTGCAGCCATCTCTCCTTCCATGTGGCATGCTCGCCTGGGTCATCCGGGATCTTCTATTTTATCAGCTTTAGATAAAAATAACTTTATTTCTTGTAAGGGTGCGAGTCGTACTCCAATTTGTCAGTCTTGTTCATTAGGAAAAAATGTTAAGTTGTCATTTGTAGACTCCAATTCTCATACGTCTATGCCATTTGACATTATTCATAGCGACTTATGGACATCTCCTGTTCTTAGTTCAATGGGTCATCGATATTATGTTCTTTTTTTAGATGATTATTCTAGATTTTTGTGGACGTTTCCAATTGTGAATAAATCACAAGTGTTTTCCGTCTTCATCAAATTTAGAGCGTTCATACGTACTCAATTCGAGAGAGAAATAAAAAATATTCAGTGTGATAATGAAAAATAGTATGACAATAGGGAGTTTCGGGAATTTTGTGCTACTAATGGGATAAATTTTCATTTTTCATATCCTCATACATCTTCACAAAATGGGAAAGCCGAACGCAAAATTCGTTCCATAAATAACATTGTCCGAACTCTCCTAATACATGCCTCTATACCTCCATATTTTTGGCATCATGCTCTACAAATGACCACATATCTTCTTAACATAATTCCTTCTAAAGGTCTGACATATTTTTCCCCCCTAAAAATTCTATATAATAAGAACCCGTCTTATTCTCATCTTCGGATTTTTGGGTGCTTGTGTTATCCGTTATTCCCATCCACCATAATTAACAAACTTCAGGCTCGGTCTACCCCGTGTGTGTTTTTGGGCTATCCGTCAAATCATCGTGGTTATAAGTGTTTTGATTTATCCTCCAAGAAAATCATAATCAATCTCCATGTCATTTTTTATAAAACTCAATTCCCATTTACGAAAGTTCATACTCCCGAACCTAAGTCATATAATTTTTTGGATGACCAAATATCCCCGTATATTATTCGGAATTTTTCGGACATCTCCAGTACCCAAATTCCTCTAGCGGGCCCATCGCTCACCGCCCAACAAGATCGCCACGCCACCAATAAAGCCATCGAACAGCTCCAAATATTGGGCCTGTCGACCACCTGAACTGGTCCGGTCGAATCTAGTATGTACCGATTTGGGCCAGCAGGCCCACTGCCTGCTGGCCAGTCCGTCCCGAGCCTAGAAAATTCCCTCAATTCTTCCTCGAGTCATAGACCGGTCACTCGTAGTCAGCGGGGTATTTTTACACTAAAAGATATTTTAATTTACATTCTGATGTCTCTAAATCCCCCTTGCCCCGCAATCCTGTGTCAGCATTAAATGACCCTAATTGGAAAATTGCTATGACTGATGAATATAATGCTCTTATTGATAATAAGACGTGGGAGTTGGTGCCCCGTCCATATGGTATGAATGTTATCAGGTCTATGTGGATTTTTTCTCATAAGGAGAATTCAAATGGGTCCTTTGCTCGACATAAGGCGCGACTTGTTGGTGATGGTAAGACTCAGCAGGTTGGAATTGATTGTGGTGAGACGTTTAGTCCGGTGGTCAAACCGGCTACCATTCGCACTGTGCTTAGCTTGGCTCTTTCAAAGACTTGGCCAATTCGTCAGTTGGATGTCAAGAATGCTTTCCTACACGGTGATCTCAAGGAAACAGTCTATATGCATCAACCTTTGGGTTTCAGGGATCCAAACCGTCCTCATCATGTATGTTCGTTGAAGAAGTCCTTATATGGGCTTAAGCAGTCTCTGAGGGCCTGGTACACGAGGTTTGCTGACTTTGTTTCAACTATTGAGTTCACTCATAGCAGGTCAGACAATTCCTTATTCATCTACCGCCGTGGTTCGTCATTGGCCTACATTCTGTTGTATGTGGATGATATCATCTTGACTGCCTCCTCCGATGCTTTGCGCCAGTCTATCATGGCCATGCTCAGTTCTGAATTTGCTATGAAAGACTTGGTGTCCTTGAGTTATTTTTTGGGAATTGCTGTCAAACGTCATTCAGGTGGGTTGTTTATGTCTCAACGGAACTATGCTGCTGAGATCATCGAGAGGGCTGGGATGTCATCCTGTAAGTCCACTTCCACGCCAGTTGATGCAAACCCAAAGCTAAGTGCCGCAGCAGGTGCACCATACGAGGACCCGACCCGGTATCGCAGTCTTGCAGGGGCTCTCCAGTATCTTACCTTTATCAGACCGGATATTACGTATGCGGTTCAGCAGGTGTGTTTATTCATGCATGACCCCAGAGTTGAACACATGAATGCAATAAAATGCATCATTTGGTATATCCAGGGGACACTGGACTATGGGTTGCACTTGTATCCTTCATCTACATCCACACTTGTCTCTTACACGGATGCTGATTGGGGTGGTTGTCCCGACACCAGAAGGTCGACTTCTGGCTACTGTATGTTCCTTGGCAACAACTTGGTCTCATGGTCGGCAAAACGTCAAGCAACTCTGTCACGCCCAAAGGCAGGCGAATATCGAGGGGTAGCGAATGTGGTCTCCGAGTCATGTTGGCTACGTAATTTGCTTTTGGAGCTTCATTGTCCCATTCAGAAGGCAACCTTGGTATATTGCGATAACATTAATGCCATCTACCTTTCAGGTAACCCAGTTCAACACCATCGCACCAAGCATATCGAAATGGACATTCACTTTGTCCGTGAAAAGGTTGCAAAGGGTCAAGTTCGCGTATGCCATGTCCCGTCTCGTTATCAAATTGCAGACATCTTTACAAAGGGTTTACCAGCGGTTCTCTTTGAAGATTTTAGGGACAGTCTCAGCGTTCGAAAACCGCCCGCTATGACTGCGGGGGTTGTTAAACAAAGCAATATACATGTGATATACACTGAATATACAGCAGTGTATATCACATGTATATTGATGGACTAAAGCAACAAGAATCAAGGTAAGGCAGAACGGCCCGGTACAGAGGCAGCCCAATCTGCTGTTGGGCCTCTCGGCAGAGGGCGCAGCCCAAAGAAGGTTTCTCAAGAATGCCCAAAGAATGGGTTCTCAAAGAAACAACCCATTCTCGGCCAGATTAAGGACAAGACAATATTGTATATATGGTATATATATTTGTAGTATATTGTAGTGTAAAGGTTACCTTAATTAGTGTTATACACTTACCATAATTATATAGTTAGAATTATGGTAGAATAAGGTTTTAGAAATAGAATAGGAATAGGATTCTCCTATTATGGTAATATGTAACTTGTATATATAGCCTTTCAATTAATGAAAATAATCAAGGAGATTATTTCTTTCACAGTGTATATGTTATATATATTTTGGCTACTGCCTGTAACTAATTTCGGCTGGCGGCCCAAAATATAAAACCCCATGAAAATTTGGTTATTTGGTTTTGCTAATGAGTGTATTCTGATCTGGTAATTTACAGGAAGTATGAGGAGATTTATCCACCAGGAATTGATGACTTGTGTTAGAATACGGACAATACATGTACTAAAAAGGATACGGTGGAGATGGAATCTAATATGCTCATATCTTTGAAGATTCCTGACAATTATAAAGGCTTCGACTTGGATATAAAAATTAGAAAGTGCACTGAATAAATAGCTCTTATAGTTTCAGAATTAAAGAATTAGATGTATTCAATTCATTGTGTTCATATATCAAGATTTAATATGCAGGCCTCCGCTGATATTGCTCCTGTCTAGTAAAGTACAAAGTGTCCTCGAGAAAAAATTGTATACTAGCCAAATAATGACTACCTTTCTTTACAATCAAGGAAATGAATTTCAGAGAAAATAGTTTTTCTTTCTTGTTCACAGTCTTTGCATGATCATGTACATCTCTGGTTGATTACTGTCTATGAAAGCAAGCAAATTCTACAAACACCCATTGAAATTAAATGCTTTTATAATATATATCAAGCTAACTGCAATGCACCTAGAGGAGTTTGCCCAAGTATGTTCTTCACCCCTTACTTTTGGTAGTGGAAGGAATTTACCCCACATCCATTCTTGTTCACTTTTCGAGTAATTAAACAGTCATTAATGTTGTGATGTAGCAGTTATCTCACCTAACTTTTGTTTCCAGGAAATTAAAGGAATTTTATAGAATAATATTTCTATTTTCTTTGGTAATATGTCAAAATTGTATTTTATCTGTGACCTATTGTACTGTGTCATTCCTGAAATTTCATTAACTTGTCGTTCTAGCAGATTTTCTACCATGTATTCCCAGGAAGTATCTTATAAAATCCTCCAAAAATGTAAAGGCAATCTCCAGACATCCTGTCAAGTTGTTGGCTTTGTAGTTACATCAGGAACTACAACCATAGGATCATTTTTCAAGTTCTGAATATTTTTTTTTGATAGTTTTCCTCGTCTTGCAGAAGTTACTGTCACGATCCAAAATCCTATTTGTGCCGTGAGCGTACCTAGTCTGTACCCGTAGGCAAACTCCATCCATAATATATAAATTAAATGATAAACAATGCGGAAAAACAAAGGACAATTAAAGTACTGACAATTCTCAAATACTTAATACATAAACCTTAGAAACATTCTCCAAAGTTTGGTTGTCATGAGTACAAACCTACAAAAAAAATTGCAAAGTTTGAAACTTATACATCATATTGTTTGAAATGTAAAACAGGAAATAAAAGATAAGGTAGAGGAGTTACATTGCTGGGAAAGTGTCTGTAGCTCACCCTGGTCTCCTGATAAGCTATCCAAATATGCCGCGCATATGCTCCACTCGGGTCCGGATCAGTACCTGCACATAAATGTGAAAAAAGTGTAGAGGGAGTACGGGAAACACGTGTACCCAGCAGCATCGTCGACCGACCCTAACTATAGCGGTGGCGAAGGTTGGTACTTTCCGTTCTCTACTAAGTTAGTTAACTTAGGTGTAATCAAATCGAATATCCAACTCTATAAGTAAAGCCCTAGAGTTCAATAAACCACATGGACCATCAGTATTATCAAATCATTCTAAAGTTCTCAACTTTACTAAGGATGAAGTCAAATTACGGCTACCGAATCCAACCTAACCCCGTTCAAGGCGTCTAATCCTACGAAGGCTCCAATTTTCATCAACTAAGACACACACATTCATAAGGATCCGACCTTTACACTATTTAATGCAATATATATTAATCAAGACTCAATCTTTTTATCTTTTAGAACATGTATCTTCATAAAGGTTCTATCTTTCCATCCTTTACATTAAGAAAACCCATAAAGATTCTACTTTACACTTGTTGCACTACAGAAGTCGTAAAGATCCTATCCATTTTTCACTTTCAACAAGTAAACCATAAAGTCTCATATTTCACTCTTACAGCAAGAATAAGTTGTAAAGCATCACTATTTCTTCCACTAAGATCAAAATGATCATAAAGTCTACGGCTTTACATCAACGAGCACACATGGCATAAATTACACATCAAGAAGTATAAATGTGATGCAATGCAAATGATATGTGTGAAATACAATGGCCATATGAAACCAATATACACACGCTCATGCAGTAGGTGTCACGAGACCCATGGGGCACTCATGAGGTCCATATACCCATTCAAAATTTCCCATCGGGTCTCAGCTCTATGGCTGTAGTATCATCATGAATCATCACTCTCTTACCATGTACCGTATCCAATAAGTAGCTTACAAGCCCCTTTTCAGTATCTCAACAGTTCAATGCTAATAATAATATGAATGAATGATATGGATATGTGTACACCATGCAAAAGCATAATCAATACAATTAACATTTCCAATTTTTTTTAAAGATTTAGACGAGATGTAGAGTGATGAATGCATGATAAGTTATAATAACAATAATCTATCAAACATGGCTAACATAGCCCAAATAAACAGCAGACATACCAACCTAAGTGAATTTATGCACCACGCTCACGTCCCAAAGGCTAAACACATAATCTCCATCATGTACAATATACTTAGCTTATTAAACTACCATTTAAGTACATCAGTACCCATATAAGTGCTCGTCACCTCACGAGTACGAGACTCCAAAATCCCCATTACTCTCCTTAATTAATTAACTACCAACACATAATATTATATTAAGGTCTATAAAGTCTCAACTTGCCTTATTTAGAAGTCCCAAAGCTCATAAATGATTCCAAGCTCAATCCGCGTGAAGATTAATCCTCTAGGAAGCTCCACTGCGTTTAAATTTGCCAAACAAGTTCAATCTAGATAAAATAGTAATCTGCAGAGTTAGACGAGTCTAACGATACCCATATTGTTATACTTTATTTTGGAATCCAAAATGAACCCAAAAAGCCAATCCTAGGCCCATAAGGGTAAAACTAGAATTTTATTGTGAAATCAATTTACCCATAGTCTAATTAGTAAGAATATCGAAAATCTTTGAAATTCATCCATAAATCGACCTTCAAGTTGATGAATTACTTGAAAATCCATTTTCATGGCGAACCCCATATTTCTAAGCTCAAATCATGAATTCTATGATGAAATTCCGTAATAATCGAAGGTAGAACAGTAAAAGGAATGTTAGAAACTTACCTCCGCGAACAAACATGAAGATTGCCTTGAAATCACCCAAAATCGATCTTCCAAACTCCCAAAATCGAAATATGAACAATGAAATACAAAATGAGTTATATTTTGTCCAATCCCAAAATACGCCTTCGCGAACGCGACGACCCATCATGAACGCAAAGAGTAACTGGTACACCAGAAATCATCAATTCTAACCCGAAACTCATCCGGAACTTTCCGAACACAAATCAAACATGCATTTCCATTATAAAACACGTTCTGGACCTGCTTGCTCACTCAAAACACCCGAAACTCATTCAAAAATCTATAAACACTGAAGATTTCTAACTTGACTATAAACCGCACTACGAAGCTGCTCGAATGGACGAAACACCCATATGAGACCGTGAAGACACACTTATCTACAAAAAACATCGTAACTTTCTTAAAATGACATAAATTTCTACCGAGTATCCAAATTTCACTCGAACCCCTCGGGACCCGAACCAATAACTCGACTAAATCATAGATCACATTCCAAACCTAACAGAATCGATGAAACTTTGAAAATGACACATTTACCCAAAAGTCAACTTTTGGTCAAACTTCTTTTTTTCTTTAACTTAAGAGCCTCCTTCTTTACTAAAATTGATCCAAAACTCATTTGATTGCTTCAGAAATAGTGCCACACATCCCCGCAAGTCATAAATACCGAGATGAAGCTACAAGAAGGGTATTCTTGGGAATATAAGTCAAAAAGCTCGAGACGACCAAATCAGTTACATCATCTACCACCTAAACACACATTCATCCTCAAACGGTAAAGAAAAGCATCAAAAGTTGTCAAGTAACCGAAGAATCTCCATCATACACCTCATGAAAGCTTTCACATGCAAGAATCATGCCGATAACCCCACTTGTCCACCTTACCACTCAAAACTCCCAATCGAAATATGAACAATGAAATACGAAATGAGTTATATTCTGTCTAGGCCTAAAATACCATTCGCGAACGCGAGGGCCACATCGCGAACGCGATGCCTTCCCAAAATAAGCCTTCGCAAACGCGGCCCTATCCCGCAAACGCAAAGAGCAACTGGTACACCACAAACCAACAATTCTAAAAATGCCTCTGAACTTTGATTAAGCATCTGAAAATCATCTGGAACCTCCCGGACACAAACCAAATATGCATTTCGATCGTAAAACATATTCCGGACCTACTCGTGCACTTGAAACACCCAAAAAAGGTCATGTTGACTCGATGTTGACCATGGTCAACTCCAATACTTACTTTACTAGTTTCTCCACCAACGACCCAAAACTCATTCGGAAACCCATGAACACCAACCAAGAAAGCAACTTGACTATAAACCACGCTACGAAGGTGATCGAATTGACGAAACACCCATACGAGGTTGTTAAGACATACTTATCCACAATAACATCATAACTTCCTCAAAATGACATAAATCTCTATCGAATAACCAAATCTCACCTGAATCCATCGGGACCCAAACCCCTCGGGACCCAAACCAATGACTCGACTAAGTCATAGATCACATTTATGACCTAACGAAATCGATGAAACTTCAAAAATGATGCATTTACTCAAAAATCAACTTTTGGTCAAATTTCTTTATTTCTTTCTTTAACTTAAGAGCTTCCATATTTACTAAAATTGATATGAAACTCACCCAATTGCCTCAGGAACCATGTCACTCATCCCCGCAAGTCATAAATACCGAGATGAAACTACAGGAAGGGTATTCTTGGGAAAATAAGTCCAAAAGCTCAAAACGACCAAACGAGTCGTTACAGTTACTCAAACTTCAGAGTTCATTTACACAGATCCCCTCCCATTTAAAGTTCATAAATAAGTTACCAAGGATCACCCTATATAATTTCCAACTCCGTAACAACTTAATTGTTTCTAACAAATATCAAAATGATGTTGTATCCTTTTAGAAAAATTTTGTAGAATTGTATTAATCTCCATTGGGGAGTGTTACTCATTAATACAAATATATATAGTGTGTACAATGTGGAATCCTAATACAATAGGGATCCTATTTCTATTATAATTATACATCACTAATAATTACATGAGACACACCCCCTCAGTCGGAGCGGGAGGAGGCCAGACGCTTAGACTGGATCTGAAGTCGAGGAATAGCTGTCTAGGTAGTCCTTTAGTGAAGATATCCACATACTGATAGGAATATGACACATGAAATACCTTAACATGTCCTATAGCAACTTTTCATGAATAAAATGTATATCCATCTCAATGTGCTTAGTTCTCTGATATTGAATCGAATTATGAGATAAATATATGGCGGATATGTTATCGTAGTAAACCAAAGACGCCTTACGCAAGGGATACTGAATCTCTAAAAGAAGGTTTCAGAGCCAGCAGATCTCAACAACAACATTTGCAACACCTCTCTACTCTGCTTCTGCACTTGAATGGGATAGGGTGGCTTGCCTCTTGGCAGACCATGAAATGAGATTATCCCCTAAGAACACACAATAGAGGAGGTGGAGCGTCTTGTGTCCAGATAACCTCCCCAATCTGCATTCGTATATGACAACAACCTGGTCGGTGCAGAGAGGTATAGATGGAATCCATATTTAAGTGTGCCCTTAACGTATCAAATGATATGCTTAAGAGAAGTAAAATGAGGCTCCTTGGGGGCATGCATAAACAAGCACACCTGCTGAACAACATAAGCAATGTCAGACCTGGTGAAAGTAAGATACTGAAGTGCACCTGCAAGACTCCTATAAAGTGTCGGATCAGACATTGGATCACCATCAACAACACTTAGCTTCAATTTAGAGTCGATCGGAGTAGGCATGATCTTACAGTTAGCCATGTTAGCCCTGTACACAATCTCCTCTACATACTTACGCTGACATAGAAACATAGTATCTGCAAATCTAGTCACTGATATCCCTAAAAAATAACTCAAATTTTCCAAGTCAGTCATGACAAATTCAGTTTTAAGTAGTGCAATGATCTCATTTTTTAAAACATCAGATGAGGCAGTGAGCACAATATCATCCACATATAACAATAAATAGGCAATGTCATGACCTCGATAAAAAACAAAGAGAGATTTATCACACTTGCTGCAAATAAACCCAATCTACATAATGTTATTAGCAAAGCGGTCATACCACGCTCTGAGGGCCTGTTTCAACCCATAAAGTGACTTACGAAGATGGCATACATAATGAGGGGCTGCAGGATGGACAAAACCTGGTGGTTGTTGCATGTAAATAGTTTCTTTTAAGTACCTATGTAAAAATGCATTCTTTACATCAAGCTGATGGATCATCCAATGCTTACCTATGGAAATACTCAAAATTATGCGAATAGTGGCTGGTTTAACAATCGGAATGAATTTCATACCACAATCAATACACTCCTGTTGATTAGTGTCGATAGCCACATGAATCGAATCACATTCACCCCATCCGGTCTAGGAACCAAATTCCAAGTGTATTATTTTGTTAAAGCAGTAAATTCCTCACGCATGGCCGCATTCCAATTAGGGTCAAGTTTGGCTAATTTTGGGTTTTTGGGAATTAGAGATATGGTTTGTGTGAAGAGGTTAAATTGGACTTTGGGTTTGAAAAATCGTGTTGAGCACGGGTTTCCATACGGTGAGTGGGGGCAGTGGCAGGTTGGGAATTGTTGGTTTTTGTCGGGTCCGGGTTTTGCTGTAGGGTCGGAATCCGTACATCAGTGACGGTTGGGAGTGGTATTAGGGGTAGATCGGGTTGGGGAAATTAGATAGTGGTGTCTGGCGACGGTAAGAGGTTCGGTGGGGTTAGGTGTCGTTAGATATGATGGATGTGGCTTGCACGAAGCTGGGTTCAGTAATGGTGGGTTTGTGAGGTTGCTGGTTTGGGCGACGGGAGAAGTGGCAGTTATGGGTGGTGGCACTTGTTTTTCCAATTTGCTTGGCCGGTGTGTGGTAGATACGTCGTGGGGTTGAGTACGATATTTGGCCGATATGTCGGGTGTGGTGGCAGACACGATGGGACAATATAGGAGGTTGAGAATAGCACCGTCGATGATGGCAGAGCCGATGGGATAACTTGCGGAGGTGACAACTGGACTACCGGTGGTGGCAAAACCGACGGGATGACATAGAGGGTTGAGGATGTGACCGCCGGTGATGGCAGAGCCGACGGGGCAACTTGGGGAGGTAACAACTGGACTGCCGGTGATGGCAAAATCAATGGGACGGGGTAAAGAGTTGACGATGGGACTAACAGTGGTGACAATGACCTGACCGATATGTGATGGATCTGTGGTGACAGTGGGTATGTCGGCTGCTGCCGGAATAGTGGCAGCATGACGGAGTGCTTGTTGGACAAGCGGTGATGTGTCTGAATCTTCGAGGAATTGGTAATCAGTGACTCAAAATTTTTTAATGTTTTCAAACGGGAAAACATACTCAACAAAGGTGACGTGGTGAGAAATTATGATTTTGTCGGTAGAGTGCTCATAGCACAAGTACCCCTTATGGTTTGACAAAAAACCTAAGAAGGCGTACGAAGTAGATGGGGTACTAATTTGTGGGGGGGCGTGGATGTCAGATTTAGGTAACACAGACAACCAAAAATTCTAAGGTTATCATAGGTAGGGATACGTCGGTAGAGAATTTCGGTGGGTGTCCTATTTTGAATCGCATGGGTAGATAAAATGTTAAGAATGTTTTCTGCCATTTTTATTGCATATACCCAAAAGGAAGGGGGAGAGATGCATGAAAAAAGAAGGGTACAAATCATATTATTAATGATGCGGAGAATTTTTTTCAGCTTTACCATTTTGAGGGGAGGCGTGGGGGCACGAGAAATGAAAAATCGTGCCATTAGCCACACAAAATTTATGAAAAAGGGATTATTGAACTCACAACCATTGGCACATTGAAATATTTTTATGTCTTTTTCAAATTGCGTTTTAACCAGTGTACGAAATTTAATGAATTTGGAGAACACTTGATAATTGAGTTTGAGCGGATAGACCCATAGAAAGTGAGAGAAATCATCCAAAAATGTCAAATAATATTTGTGGCCTAAGTTGATAGTTATGGGAGAAGTTCATAAATCTGCATGAATAATATCAAAGGGAGAAAAAGTAATACTCATAGAAGGCGTATATGACAGTCTAACGTGTTTCCATAGATGACAAGAGGAGCAACTATGAGACAGATTCCCTTTGGTACATTGGATTAAATTTTCGTTTCTAAGGGAATAAAAAACGTGAGAACCCGGATGACCAAGTCTACTATGCCACGTTGAGGGAGATATTGTTGTTAAAATAGTGGGAGGAGTGACGAGGGCAGCTAGAGATGTATGAGGGGTGACACTGGTACCGGACGTGGATAGGAAAGGATAGAGGTCCCCCTCACTATTGCACATCGTGAGGAGTTTTCCGGTACGGAGGTCCATTACAGAAAACCTAAAGGGGTTAAAATTAATTGAAAGAGAATTATCGGTGACAAATTTTCTAACGGAGATTAGGTTCTTGATAATGTTCGGGGCATATATGGTGTTTTTAAGGGAGAAGTGGTATTACACCTCGCAAGATTAAGATGATAATTAAGAACGTCATTAAGGAAGTAAGATTCGAATTACGCTTACATATGTTAATACGGGAAATTAGTGTATAAACGGATGTTATCCCAGAATATTTTTTCTTTAGTGCTATACACGTGACGACGAGAATTAATCCTAGTAGTTGAATTTATTCCAATGGAGTTATGGAATAGTATTGTATTATAAAATTATGACATTGAGGATACGAGGCTTTATGAAATTCTCAGGAATTAAAAGAAGTGGGTTTGAGATTTATTAATTGAAGAAATTGGGGGCCAAAGTGAAAAAAAGAAAATTCAGTTTTTTTTTAAAAAACCTACACTCTTCATCTTTCATCTTCTTCATTCCAAACTTAACACAAACTCTCCTCTCCTCCCCATACCCTAGCCGAGAACCCCCCCAACCCCATAGCCAAATTTGAGGTTTTTATCTTCTCTTCCTAGACTACATTTTTCACCAAAAATTAGAAGCAAAACAACACCAAAAACAGAGGCAAAACAGCTTGCTTTGAAAATCTGCCCAGAAATTTGAAATTTTTGGGATGAAATTTTGGAAGAAAAACGTGTAGGGATGATGGCTTAACATTGTAGAACACTTGCATGTCAATTGGAGTTGAAGAAGTGAACAAAAAAGAGGAGAAAAATTATAAAACAGTGGGAATTTTCGGAAAAACAGTTGGCAGAAAATTGCAGACTGTTTTGGACGAATTTGAGGTATAAAAATTCTTCTTTCTATGATATAATTGGAATGCATGTTGTTAGAATTAAGGTAATGAATTTGTGTTAAGAAAGAATTGAAATTTAAGCATTGCATGTGACAATTTTGGGCTAGTTGCCAATTTGGGACAGATTTTGGTGTTGTTGGATTCGTTGGATATTGTTGTTATTATTATCACTAATTGCATGATGAAATTGAAAGGAAACATTGAGATTTAGTTGGAATTAGTTATATGGAAGTATTGAAATCCAAAATTGGATTATAGGAATTAAGATAAGAGTTATGGAATTATGACATGTTGTGGCCAAGAACTTGCATGAAATTATTAGACATGTTGTGATGTATATGGACTGTTTTAGGGACTGTTTTGTGGTGTTATAATTCTGAAAACTTAGTCACCATTATGCATGTTTAAGTGTGGTAATTGCTAAGGTAAGTCCTAAAGGAATAAGGGTGTAAAAAGGCATAGAAAGACTTCACATTCTACCCTCGTTGTTGTTGGAACATGGACTGTTTTGTGGTCTATTTTTAAGGTGGATTAAGAGGCTAAATTTACATGAGAAGCAGGTGTGTAAATTCCCTTTATTGTTGTTTTGGTTGTTCCCTTAATTGGTGCTTGTTTATTGATGTTATTAGCCTCGTTTGAAAGTAGTGGAAACATGTATTAACAGGGGAAGTGCTGCCCGAATTTTCATAGAATAAGAAGTTGCTATTCGATATAAAGTATGCTAGTAATCATAGAATTGACGAACGTATTACCATTATTATAGGTTGAATTTCTAAATCGAGACGTACTCTAATATAGAGTTGATTAGTTCGTCTAAGAGGTATGTGAACTATTCCTTCTTTCTTTGGCATGATTTTTATTTAATGAAGGTACGACGGACGTACTTGATTCTTATACAGTTTAATTCCTAAAGAGGATTGTTATGAGAAGTGCCTATGATTTTTCAGTAAAGAGTTTATTATGACATTATTACAATGATTTTATTGAGAGTCAGATGATAATTTTTACTTGCATATGGTTACTCATGATATCTACTCGTGCTAAGTGTTACTACTTCACCTCACTGAGTCCCGGGCAGGGTTACGTTCGTGCACAACCTTGCATTTTTCATCGAGATCCTCACTAGAGGGTCGGGTTACGTAGGATGGATCCATAGATGATATATGACTTTACCGAGTCCCAGTATGGGTCGGGTTATGATATGATTCCACCGAGTCCCGTACTAGTGGGCCGGGTTACGTTACAGATATATATATATGTATATGGACAGTCACTCATGTTTTCTTGACTTGACTCTCATTTTTATAAGGCAACTGACTTCTATTGTTATGGCACAGTTGGATTTGAATCCTAATTTTTTTTATACTAATCTCTTGTTATCCATTGGCTACTTATGATCTCATTTGCAGTATTTCATGTTTACATACTCAGTACATTATTTCATACTGACCCCCTTTCCTCGGGGGGCTGCGTTCATTCCCGCAGGTACAGGTGCTCAGTTTGGTGATCCTCCGGTTTAGATTCCTGCGCAGCTGTTTGGAAAGCTCCTTTGATCCAGAGCTTTACCATTTTTGTACGGAACCCTATCATTTTGATGTATGTATATTTAGGGGCACGACGGCGCCCTGTCCCGTCATATGTCGTTATCCTTCTTGTAGAGGTCTGTAGACAGTTGTGGGTTGCACTGGTGTAAGGGTCAGAAATCTGTTTCGGTCAGCCATATTATTGTACTCTATGTTGGGGGTGTTCCCGTGTATATGTGATATTATTTGTTGGCCGCCTTGTCGGCTTGCCTGTTATATTGTGTTGGCTAGTTGTGACTCCTCAGGAGGCAGGTACATTCGGGGTAAAGGCAGCCTTGTCGGCTTGCCTACCCTAGCATATGGTGTTATTGCAGCGTTATGCTGTCGGATTTCAGACTCATTAAGTGTTAGTTGGATTATGTGTGACAGGTTAGTATAATGACGTCATTAGGGCGGTTAGTCGCGGCCCGTCGGGTCGGGTCGTGACAAAAGTGGTATCAGAGCAATTAGTCCTCGGAATATCTACAGACCGTGTCTAGTAGAGTTTTGCGTATGGGTATGTTGTGCACCATACTTATACGCAGGAGGCTGCAGGGCATTTAAGATTGGTTTCTATTCTTTCATCTCTTAGATCGTGCAATAGAGATATGTTCTTAGGATAATCCATTTCTGACGACTTACTATGTTTACAGCTATGCCTCCGAAGAAGGCGATAACAGCCTAGAAGGGCAAGCCTACAACGGGAGATACTAGTCGAATTCAGAGAGTTACCAGGTCCCGTACTCAGTATATGCCGGAGACTATGCCCCAGTCGACGAACTCTGCTTCGTCGCCACCACCAGAGGCTCCAGTTCAGGGGGAAACATCACTAGTATCCGAGGCCCCAGTACCTGAGCCTCCAGTTCTTCAGCCGGGGGAAAAGGACAGAGCCCTGAGAGATGCAGTTCAGCTGCTGACTAGATTGGTGGCAGGGAAGAACCGCAGACAAGGACCAGGAGTCGACCCTAGGTCTGACAGTTTGAGGGTTCGTGATTTCTTGAGTTGTAACCCTCCAGAGTTTTTCGGGTCTCAGCCCGAGGAGGACCCGCAGGAGTTTATCCGGCAGATGCAGCGTACCTTGAGGGTAATCAGGGCTTCAGAGACTGAGTCTGTGGAGTTGACTTCGTATAAGCTACGGGATATAGCTACGAACTGGTATGAGTCTTGGGAGTTGTCCAGGGGAGAGGATGTTCCTCCAGCTACATGGGATGAGTTTATAGACGCCTTCCTTGGTCACTTCTTCCCTCCAGAGATGAGGAGAGCTAGAGTGGACAGATTCTTACAGTTGAGACAGAGTGACAGGACCATTTATCAGTATAGCCTGGAGTTTGATTTATTAGCCAGATACGCACCCACTATTGTAGCAGATATGACAGACACGGTGCATCGCTTTGTGATGGGGCTGGACCATTATCTGATCGATGGTTGTATGGCGGTAGCTCTTCAGTCGGGTATGGATATCGCTCGTGTCCAGGCATATGCACAGGGGGTTGAGGACCGACATAGAGGGCGATAGCCAGACAGAGGTCATGACAGGGACCAGCATAAGAGGGCTAGGTCGGCAGCTTATTTCGGTGAGTCTCGAGGCAGACAGTTCTAGCAACAAGTCAGATATTCATCTCAGCCAGCACAAAGTGCTCCTCTACAGTCTACGGGCAGGAGGTTCGACCGCCCCGGGTATTCAGGAGTCGGACAGAGCTCCAGGGCTTCGGGTTCTCAGAGGAAAAGGGGCTCTAGTCAGTTTAGACCACCTTATCCTCGGTGCTCTCAGTGTGGTAAGTTTCATATTGGGGAATGTCGTTTGACCACAAGTGCAGTCAATGAAGATGGTCAGAAAAGGTTGTATCTATCATTTGGTTCGGGTGCATGATACAAAAGCGGAGGTACCGGCTCTTCAGTCAGTTCCGGTAGTTAGTGAGTTTCCGAATGTATTCCCGGATGATCTTCCAGGTCTCCCTCCAAAGCGGGAGGTAGATTTCAATATAGATGTATTGCTAGGTACCCAACCTATATCCATTCCTCCTTATAGAATGGCACCTGCAGAGCTGAAGGAGTTGAAGGAGCAGCTGAGAGACTTGTTGGAGAAAGGTTTTATTATGCCAAGTACATCTCCATGGGGAGCACCAGTGTTATTTGTGAGGAAGAAAGATGGAACACTGCGGATGTGTATGGATTATAGGCAGCTGAACAAGGTAACCATCAAGAACAGGTACCCCCTTCCCAGGATTGATGATTTATTTGACCAGTTGCAGAGTGCTAAGTGCTTCTCGAAGATAGACTTGCGGTCAGGTTATCATCAGGTGCGGGTAAGGGAGGCAGATATTCCAAAGACAGTATTCAGAATCCGATATGGACATTATGAGTTTAGGGTGATGTCTTTTGGACTGACTAATGCTCCAGCAGTGTTTATGAATTTGATGAACCGAGTATTCAGGCCGTTCTTAGACATGTTCGTCATTGTATTCATTGATGATATCCTGTTTTATTCCCGTTCAGAGTAGGAGCATGCAGACCATTTGAGGACGGTACTTAGGGTCCTCCAGCACCAGCAGTTGTATGCCAAGTTTTCCAAGTGTAAGTTCTGGTTGACTTCGGTGGCATTATTGGGGCATATTATTGGGGCTAATGGTATTCGGGTGGATACACAGAAGATTGAGGCGGTGAAGACTTGGCCTAGACCTACGACACCTACTGAGGTACGCAGTTTTCTGGGGCTAGTAGGGTATTACAGAAGGTTTGTGGAGAAGTTTGCCTCAATCTCAGCGCCTTTGACTAGGATAACCCAGAAGGCAGCTAAGTTTCAGTGGACGGATGCTTGTGAGCACAGTTTCCAGTTGTTGAAGGATAAGTTGACTACGGTTCCAGTTCTGACTCTTTCTAAGGGACCGGATGATTATGTCATTTATTGTGATGCTTCAGGCATTGGGCTAGGTTGTGTGTTGATGCAGCATCGCAAAGTTATAGCTTATGCCTCCCGACAGCTCAGAAAGCATGAAAAGAATTATCCCACTCATGATTTGGAGCTAGCAGCGGTGATTCATGCCTTGAAGATTTGGAGACATTATTTGTATGGGATTCATGTTGATATTTATACGGATCACAAGAGTCTCCAATATATCTTTAAGCAGAAGGAGTTGAACCTACGGCAGGGGCGGTGGTTAGAGTTGCTAAAGGACTATGATGTTGATATCTTGTACCACCCGGGAAAAGCCAATGTCGTGGCAGATGCTCTTAGCCGTAGATCCATGGGTAGCTTGACGGATGTGCAGCCAGACAGAAGGAAGATGGTTCGTGAGATATATAGGTCAGCGAGTCTTGGAGTCCGGTTGGCGGATTCGGGAGATAGCGGGATTCTTATTCGGGATGTTGCGGAGTTCTCTATCGTAGAAGAGGTAAAGAGACGTCAGTATGAGGGTCCTGTTCTGGCCCGGTATAGAGATGCAGCTCTCCGAAAGGGAAAGACTCTATTTGAGGTTACACATGATGATGTGCTGAGGTATGAGGACAGATTATGTGTACCTGATGTTGTAGGGCTACGACAGCAGGTTATGGGAGAGGCACACAATGCCCGTTATTCCATTCATCCAGGATCGACGAAGATGTACCATGACCTTAGATGCTTGTATTGGTGGGATGGCATGAAAAGAGACATAGCAGAATTTGTTGCCAAGTGCCCGAATTGTCAGCAGGTTAAGGTTGAACATCAGAAGCCTGGTGGATTATTACAGGAGATTGAGATCCCGACTTGGAAGTGGGAAGTGATCAATATGGACTTCATTACAGGCTTACCTCGCACTCAGCGAAACTGTGATTCCATATGGGTTATCGTGGATAGACTGACGAAATCAGCCCGTTTTCTTCTAGTGAGGACTACTTACTCAGCTGAGGACTATGCTAGGCTGTACATCAGGGAGATAGTGAGACCGCACGGGGTTCCCACATCTATTATATCAGACCGAGGAGCTCAGTTTACAGCTAACTTCCGGAGATCATTCCAGAAGGGATTGGGGACACAAGTGAGTCTCAGCACAGCATTTCACCCTCAGACGGACGGGCAGGCAGAGCGTACTATCCAGACATTAGAATATATGTTGAGGGCCTGTATTATTGACTTCAGAGGTAGTTGGGATGACCATTTACCACTCATTGAGTTTTCTTATAACAACAACTATCATTCTAGCATCCAGATGGCACCGTATAAGGCTTTATATGAGAGGAAGTGCAGGTCACCTATTGGTTGGTTTGATGTAAGTGAGACTAAGTTGATCGGCCCAGACATGGTTCAGCAAGCTATTGATAAGGTGAAACTCATTCAGGAGAGGTTATTAGTAGCACAGAGTCGACAGAAGTCATATGCTGATAATCGACGTCGACACTTAGAGTTTCAGGTTGATGATTTGGTGTTCCTAAAGGTGTCACCCATGAAGGAGGTGATGAGGTTTGGCAAGAAAGGGAAGCTTAGCCCAAGGTACATTGGGCCTTACCAGATCATTCGTTGGATAGGCAAGGTTGCTTATGAGTTGGATCTACCGCCTGATTTGGAAGCAGTACATCCAGTCTTCCATGTATCTATGTTGCGTAAGTGTATTGGTGATCCTTCCAGAGTCTTCCCAGTAGATGACGTCCAAGTAATAGAGGAGATGTCCTACAAGGAAAGCCCCGTAGCCATACTTGATCGCCAGGTCAGGAGATTACGGACGAAGGATATGGCTTCCGTCAAGGTATTGTGGATGAACCACAATAGGGAGGAAATGACTTGGGAGGCAGAGGATGAGATGAAGAAAAAGTATCCTCATTTGTTCCCTGTGCCTCCAGGTAATTCAATTCAACTCCCCATTTGATTATTGTAATTGGTGAATTGCATATGTGTGATATATTGTGGCCCTGTGTGGCATCGGTTGGTTTCCTGAATATAGGCGGATAGGCATAGTTATAAAGGAGACTCTGTCAAAAAATTTCTAGCATTAGACTTATTATGAACATTCGAGGACGAATGTTTCTGAGGAGGGAAGTATGTTACACATCGTAAGATTAAGACGATAATTAAGAACGTCATTAAGAAAGTAAGATTCGGATATTGAATATAAGGAACTCTTACATATGTTAATACGGGAAATTAGTGTATAAACGGATGTTATCCCGAAATATTTTTTCTTTAGTGCTATACACGTGACGACGAGAATTAATCCTAGTAGTTGAATTTATTCCAATGGAGTTATGGAATAGTATTGTATTATAAAATTATGACATTTATGATACGAGGCTTTATGAAATTCTCGGGAATTAAAAGAAGTGGGTTTGAGATTTATTAATTGAAGAACTTGGGGGCCAAAGTGAAAAAAAGAAAATTCAGATTTTTTTTTAAAAACCTACACTCTTCATCTTTCATCTTCCTCATTCCAAACTTAACACAAACTCTCCTCTCCTCCCCATACCCTAGCCGAGAACCCCATCCCCCAACCCTATAGCCAAATTTGAGGTTTTTATCTTCTCTTCCTAGAGTACATTTTTCACCAAAAATTAGAAGCAAAACAATACCAAAAACAGTGGCAAAACAGCCACTGCTTGGCCGAAAATCTGCCCAGAAATTTGAGATTTTTGAGATGAAATTTTGGAAAAAAACGTGTAGGGATGATGGCTTAACATTGTAGAACACTTGCATGTCAATTGGAGTTGAAGAAGTGAACAAAAAAGAGGAGAAAAATTACAAAACAGTGGGGATTTTCGGACAAACAGTGGGCAGAAAATTGCGGACTGTTTTGGATGAATTTGAGGTATAAAAAATCTTCTTTCTATGATATAATTGGAATGCGTGTTATTAGAATTAAGGTAATGAATTTGTGTTAAGGAAGAATTGGAATTTAAGCATTGCATGTGACAATTTTGGGCTAGTTGCCAATTTGGGACAGATATTGGTGTTGTTGGATTCGTTGGTTATTGTTGTTATTATTATCACTAATTGCATGATGAAATTGAAAGGAAACATTGAGATTTAGTTGGAATTAGTTATATGGAAGTATTGAAATCCGAAATTGAATTATAGGAATTAAGATAAGAGTTATGAAATTATGACATGTTGTGATGTATATGGACTGTTTTAGGGGTTGTTTTGTAGTGTTATAATTCTGAAAATTTAGTCACCATTATGCATGTTTAAGTGTGGTAATTGCTAAGGTAAGTTCTAAAGGAATAAGGGTGTAGAAAGGCATAGAAAGGCTTCACATTCTACCCTCGTTGTTGTTGGAACATGGACTGTTTTGTGGGTTGTTTTTAAGGTGGATTAAGAGGCTAAATTTACATGAGAAGTGGGTGTGTAAATTCCCTTTATTATTTTTTTGGTTGTGCCCTTAATTGGTGCTTGTTTATTGATGTTATTAGCCTCGTTTGGAAGTTGTGGAAACATGTATAAACAGGGGAAGTACTGCCCGAATTTTTATAGAATAAGAAGTCGTTATTCGATATAAAGTATGCGAGTGATCATAGAATTGACGAACGTATTACCATTATTATAGGTTGAAGTTCTAAATCGAGACGTACTCTAATATAGAGTTGATTAGTTCGTCTAAGAGGTATGTGAACTATTCCTTCTTTCTTTGGCATGATTTTTATTTAATGAAGGTACGGCGGACGTACTTGATTCTTATATAGTTTAATTCCTAAAGAGGATTGTTATGAAAAGTGCCTATGATTTTTCAGCAAAGAGTTTATTATGACATTATTACAATGATTTTATTGAGAGTTAGATGATAATTTTTATTTGCATATGGTTACTCATGATATCTACTCATGCTAAGTGTTACTACTTCATCTCATCGAGTCCCGGGCCGGGTTACGTTCGTGCACAGCCTTGCATTTTTCACCGAGACCCTCACTAGAGGGTCGGGTTACGTAGGATGGATCCATAGATGAGATATGACTTTACCGAGTCCCAGTATGGGCCGGGTTATGATATGATTCCACCGAGTCCCGCACTAGTGGGCCGGGTTACGTTACAGATATATATATATGTGTATGGACAGGCATTCATGTTTTCTTGACTTGACTCTCATTTTTATAAGGCAACTGACTTCTATTGTTATGGCACAGTTGGATTTGAATCCTGATTTTTTTATACTGATCTCTTGTTATCCATTGGCTACTTATGATCTCATTTACAGTATTTCATGTTTACATACTCAGTACATTATTTCGTACTGACCCCCCTTTCCTCGGGGGGTTGCGTTTATGCCCGCAGGTACAGGTGCTCAGTTTGGTGATCCTCCAGTTTAGGTTTCTGCGCAGCTGCTTGGAAAGCTCGTTTGATCCAGAGCTTTACCATTTTTGTACGAAACCCTATCATTTTGATTTATGTATATTTAGGGGCACGACGAGGCCCTGTCCCGTCATATGTCGTTATCCTTCTTGTAGAGGTCTGTAGACAGTTGTGGGTTGCACCGTGTGTGGTCGTAAACTGTTTCGGTCAGCCATATTATTGTACTCTATGTTGGGGGTGTTCCCGTGTATATGTGATATTATTTGTTGGCCGCCTTGTCGGCTTGCCTGTTATATTGTGTTGGCTAGTTGTGACTCCTCAGGAGGCAGGTACATTCGGGGGTAAAGGCAGCCTTGTCGGCTTGCCTACCCTAGCATATGTTGTTATTGCAGCGTTATGCTGCCGGATTTCAGACTCATTAAGTGTTAGTTGGATTATGTGTGACAGGTTAGTATAATGACATCATTAGGGCGGTTAGTCGCGGCCCATCGGGTCGGATCGTGACAATTGGGGATGCGGTGGTGGGGTTAATGTGTGGCCAAACCCTTGAATTGGAATGCGATGACCATTCCCGACTATAATAGATTGTGGAGTATTTAAATGTCGCAGTTGAGGAAGATTATCAGAATTATTGGTGAGGTGAGACGTGATGCCCGTATCCATATACCATGCATTGTCGGGCCGCTGACGAGTCACTGTGCCAAAAACCTGGCCCAAATTGGTTTGGGGAAGGCCTGGAGCGAACTGGTGGGCTCCAGGACAGTGGGCGGGTGGGTTGTTTATGACGACAGGAAAGTGGTGAAAGCTGGGAGAGATTTGGAAGGAGTCAAGAAAGCCATTTATTTTGTTCTCGGGTAAAGGACAAAACTTTGATTGTTCTCGGGAAAGGCGAAAGGAAAGGGAACACAAAAGTAGAGGACTAAGTTTTGCAATTTTCTTGTTTCTCGGGAAAGGAATACTGACGAAAAACAGAGAGCAGAAACTGAGGACAAAAGGTATGTGCTTTCTGATTATTTCTCGTGTAAAGGAAAACGAAAGAGAGCACAGAGACCGAGGGGAGGCTGAAGAAAATAATTAGGGTTTAGATTTTGGCTCTTGATACCCTGTAGAATTGTATTAATCTCCCTTGGAGAGTGTTTCTCATTAATACAAATATATATAGTGTTTACAATGTGGAATCCTAATACAATAGGGATCCTATTTCTATCATAATTATATATCACTAATAATTACATGAGATATAGTGAATATTTAAAAAATATTCACTAACAAAACTTCTAACTTTTATCCAAAGAAAAGGGCAAAGTAAAGAAAGTGCAAAAACAAAACATAATAGGCTAAGAAATGGTAACAGAAAATGGACCTCAAGAAAAGGAAAGCAATGAAAACAGCAAAGCTCACTAACATTACTTGAACAACATTTCTACTTGTCTCGTCATTTACAAAAGACTGTCCTGGAATATATGACGCACAACATTACACTGCAGTGAGATAAATGATCTGCTGGAAGTCAGTAGTTGTTCTTTGAACCAACTTTGCTGAATTTTTATTGTCAGAACAACTTTCATCATAACTTACTCCAACATTAGTAATATAAAGTGCGATAATGCTAATCCTGTATGGTAACACCTAAAAAGGTAGCTAAAAATCTGCAATATGAGTACTATTTAATTTGATTACCATGCTTGGATGATAACTTTCCAATGTTACATCTCGTGCTACGTTTTCTTCTTGAATTCCCTCTGCGCCTTCAAGTCCACCACGATCACAGATATATTGTCTCTGCTGCCCCTTTGGAGAGCAAGTCGTGTCAAGTACTCTGCAGCATCCAGAGCTTTCACCCCTTTCGTTAGTCAAAGTACCACCGTTCTTTTTGTGCCAGAGAAGAATTCGTCTCCGTGCCACATCACAGGCTTCTTCATTTGTCAAGACATCCCATAGACCATCACTTGCTAAAATTAGACAGTCGTTTTCTTTTACTCTGGGTACAAACATCATTTCTGGATCTGGAATCACATAAGGCCTTAAATATCCATCACCTGCAGTTAAAAGACAACATGGTCACATCGAGAAAGTTTTGATCTCTAGGATAACAGCTTCAAAATAACCAATGTGAACAGAAAATTTCTTGTGAAGTAATAGTATCCAAGAATCACCACCTATTTTTTTATGACATGCTACGCTTCAACACACACCAGCAGACAATAGGAGAATCATGCATCTCTTCTTGTATTGGAAGTTAATCATATGGAATTTGCACAATCGCTTGTTATTTAATATTATTGGCACGGAATATTGTTGAGTTAATTAATAGTACTGAATAATTCCATAATATGTGTGATCCTCACATTTTCACCATGTCATCTGAAGTCACACGTCGTTATTCAACATCAGTATGAACCTATAAGGACAAGAACACCAAAAGAAGAAGATAAAAATTCAAAAGGAGAAAATATTTACTTAAAAGACACAGAAAAAACAACCTATAATTATTTAAACCTAAAACTAGATAAACAAGAACAACAAACATCTGAGTTAAAAACAGAGAATACAAAATTGAGATCACATAATAACGAAAAATGGTATAATAAGTATAAAAAATATAAACACAAATTTAAAGATACGAAGAAAATATTAAAGGAAACCAAAGTAGAATTAAAACAAACAAAAGAAGAATTAAATGACGTAAAACAAGAATTAGAAGAACTAAAAGAGGAAATGCAAATCCTTAGAGAACAAATAAGAAAGTTAAAAGGAAAAAAGAAAGAGAGGAAAAATACTAAAAAAAAAGTGATGAAAGTACAACTAGTAGTAACGAAAAAACCGATAGTGACTCAGACAAAGATAGCAACGATAAATTAACTAACCAAGAAATACAAGTAGTAGAATTTATAGAAGAAATAGAAAACGAAGAAAACTCAGAAATAGTAAAAGAAAACAACTAGATAATAGAAGCTTTACAAAAACTGAAAAAGTAAATGCAATCATAAAAGAAGAACATGAAAGTGATGTAGAAGATGAATTTAATAGACCTATAGAAACAAATGATATAATAAATGAAGATGCAAATGATTATCCTGAAGAAGAATTTGTAGACCCTAATTTAGAAATAATAGCAAGAAAACAGACTAAATTACCAAACCACATACCAATAGGACAACAAGCCGAATTTAAAGAATTTGTAGGATCAATGACACAAGGAATAAACTACAATGGATATTTTCTAGACCTAGATAAGTTTATGATGAACAAGAAATAAGAAGAAGGATAACTGATTGGAATCTTGGAATGTATATAACACTAATGAACTCTACACAAACAGAAAATCTAGAATATATGTATGAATTAATATCTAAAACATTAATTGGAAAAGTAGCATATATGATAGAATCTATAGCATACCAATTAAGAGGATAAGTACTTAGCCATGCAACAGATTGGAAATCTATGTTAATAATATTTGATATTATAATAAAAAGAGAATTTTTAGGAGAAAGATGGTTAGTAGCTAGAGAAAACGTACTTGCAGAAAGAAAAATTAAAATAGTAATGGATTTGAATAATATGAAATGTTGTAAGATTAATAAATTACGAGAATATACAATTAGTTTTAGTAAGTTCTTTTAAGAAGCAAGATTCTTACCACAAGAAGGTTTAATATATCAACAACTTTATTATGACTGAAAGAAATAATCCCTTGATTATTTTAATTAATTGAATGAGTATTCATACAAGTTACATATTTCCATAATAGGAGAATCATATTCCTATTCTACTCCTAAAACCTTATTCTATTTGGATACTAAATATACAATTATGGTAATACAAATATTATGGTAAGTGTACAATAATAATTACACTACAATATTACCTAAACTAGGAGACTACAATATTACCTAAATATCTACACCATATTCGGTTTCTATACTAAATTCGAGAGCCCCGTATACACACAATATACATGTATATTGTGTGTATATGGGGTATATTTAAGAATGACCACTTTCCAACACCTTATAACACTGAAGTATCAAAAGAATATACCCAACTAGAACAAAAAGAAAACACATTAGGAGAAAGAATAAGAGTACTAAGAGCATACTTAATGCGAAAATGCGAAGAATTTAGAATGCAACAAAAGATAAGAAACTAGGATTATGAGAAATATGTGGATTCACAGAAAGAAGATTAGTATTTGGATGTGATGATAAAAGAAAATAAAGGAAATATAAGAAAGTAATAAAAGATATCAAACAAAGAAATATAGGAGAAATAATAATTATAAAAATTATAATAACAAAACAAATTATAATAACAAACCTTATTACAAACCTTATAGAAAAAGGAGATTCAAAATATATAAAAATACCCCTGAAACCAGGAAGAAATTTAGAAAAAGAAAATATGTGAAACCCGTAGAAGCAGAAAAGGTTAAAGAATGTAAATGCTAGAATTGTAATGAAAAAGGACATTATGCTAATAAATATCCAAAGCTAAAGAAAAAAATGAGTAAAATATATAAATACGACACAATTTATAATGAGTTTACAACAGATCAGAGAAGATAATGATAAATGGTATGAATACGAAGACTTTTATGTCAGCCAAACTTATGAAGAAAGTGAATCGGAATTAGAAAATATTAACTTTATTAACCAACACTCAGATAGTGAAAGTAGTTCCGAGTAAAATGAACGTACAAGAAAAAGAAAAAAGAAAATTATTAAAAGAAAGAAATTATTGGATATAATGTGAACAACATGTTCGCTATAAGCTTGTTACAACTACAACTACAAGTGAAACATGAAATAAATATTATAATGATAGATATAACAAGGTTACTAAAAAACTTAGAGAAATATTAAGTGAGATAAATTGGCAACTTATTAGAATAAGAAGGAGTATAGAAGAAATAATGGAAGATGAAAACATTCGCCAAGAGATAAGAGAATTAGAACTAGATGAAAATCTCCAACAAAGATTAAGGGAATTGGATATCAGACAAAATACTAATACCTAATAAAATGGTAGCAATCTATATAGAAGCCCATATAGAATATAAGCCTAATAAAATGATAAAACAATTTTTTTTTATTAATAGCGGAGCAGATTTATGCTTAGCTAGAAAAGATGTATTAGAATCACACAGGTGGAAGAGAACCAGATCACATAGAGCAAGAGTATCAGGATTCAATGAACAATCAAAAGAATTAGATGTAGTAGCAGAAAACATGAGAATTGTATTAGGAAAAATAATATTCAGATTACCAATAATATATTAATTAGATAATATGAAACAACATGTATTATTAGGAAACAACTTCTAATAAATTTTAGGAAAGAAAATGAGATTATAATGGGTTTTCAAGATGAGATGTTAGCAACAAAATGAAGAAAGGATATAACTTATGAAAAAGAAATAGAAAAATATTCTGAAAATGAGATAGAAGAAATTAAAACACACATAGAAGATGTTGTAGCAACATATAGAAGGATAATATAGATAAATATAAAAATAAATGAATAAAACATTATGATATTAGATTTAGAAGCAGATCTACGAATTGAAATAGAACACTATGGATGAAAAAAGACTAATGGAACAACAAAATAAGTTAAGAGGACTTAGAATGATAGCAGATAAACCCCTTACATTTAATAGAGATATAAACCAACATATAGTAAGTTGTAGAATAAGTATAGATCTAATAGAAGAAAAAGATCAACGTTTACAAGAAAATTCTAAACAAATATATGAACTGGAAGAAACTATTAAAGAATTAAAAAATGGAATAGCATTAAAAGACGAAAAGTTGAGACAAAAGGAAGAAGAAAATTTGAAACTGCTAGAGGAAAAATTAAGAGAAATAATTAGAAAATATAATGAATTAAAATATCTAAATGATATTATAGAAGAACAATATAAGTACATCAACCTATTAAAATATGGATAAAGGAAAAGAAATAGTAGAAGACTCTAACGAAACAGATTATCAGATGAATACATATGAAGGAGGATCAACACAAATATTAAGCTTTAAGCCAGAAACATATAAGAAGATACAAGTTGAAAAAGAGGAATTATCTATTAAAAAATATTTAAAACAAAATGGTTTGAAAGAAATAAAGAAATAAGATATATAACACACAAGCATGAAAATATAATAGATACAATATGTGTAAATGGAAGAACAAATATAAACTTGATACCAGATGAAGTAATAAAAAGAGAGTTAGCAAAACTATCTACTAGAGAAGCTAGAAAATATAGAAACATATACTTTGGAGGAGTAGAATTTACTATAAAAGCATACTTTCAGAAAAACATAGATACACCTATACAAATATACATATTAGATGATAGAATATTAGGAAATTTACCAGATGTTTTAATATCAGTAATAAAAGGAAATTTAATATATCAAAAACTAAAATTTACTGTACAATCAGACTTTAATATATCATTAAAAGATGAACACAAAGACTTAGTCTTAACACTATATTACAAACTAGATGGAATAACAATGCCGCCAAAAAGTAAAGTCATAAGTATAGAAACAAGAATGATATATGCCCTAACCGGAAACCACCATGTAAAGAAACAACACGAAATGAATATATTAGTACCAAGAATGTACTAAGAAATATTAGAACATATAACATAAAGAAAATTTCAAAATAACTATACCAAAAGAAATATATATGGATTTTAATACCAGAACCCTTACACCATCAAAAAGATTATTACCAAAAATAGAAGGATCTAGATTGAGTACTACAAGAGAACCGATAATGTCATGACAGACTAGCGTTATACAACCTAGAATATTAGATTTAATAAATATAAACACAAATAGATTGATATTAAGGTAATAATATTTAAAGGTATGATAACAACAAATTGTATAGCTGAAATAAATATTGGAGCTATTAAAAGTTTTATACATATAAGTAAGATTAATGAAAATGATTGTGATTTAATAGACCCACAAACTTATAATTATCCTGAAAATGAAAGAGAAATAATAATTACTAAAAGTATTAATTTAAGATTCAAAATCCAAGATTTAGAATATAAGATAAATATAGGAGTAATAGAATATGACAGTTTCAATGAACGACTTTTAGGAAGTGACTTTCTAACCATGATAAATTATAAGATAAATAATAACGGAATTGAAATAAATGATCAAGGAAAAACAAGATTCGTAAATAAAGTATGAATATACAAAGAGAAATAATAGCGAAAAAACATAAATTAAAGGTAATAAGGACAGCTTTATCAGAAGAGATATTTTCCCAACTAAAGTATTTAAAATACAAGACAAAAGAAATAAAATTAGAAGAAAAGATAAAATAATTAGAACAACAATGTGATAAATTTGATAAAATGTGAATAGATATGGGAAATGGGTGGAAAAAGAGAATAAATAATCCTCACTAATCCTAACGAAAAAATTAATGCGTTATGGGAAGAAATAATAGTAAAAGAAAAAATGAAAAATACATTGATAATAATGGATGAAATAAAAGAAAATCAAACTCAAATACAACAAGTGATAAGAGAAGAATTGACTAACCTATGGAATGTATCTGAAATACCAACATTTAAGATAATATTAAAAAAACTTAATATGTTAATAGAAGAGAAAAACAAAGGTAAACAAGTAGCATGAGATAATGAACCAAGTACAAGTAAGAAAATACAATAATTAGTACTACTACACAACAACCAGAATTAGTACCAATAGATGCGTGGAGAAGAAGTAAAGAACCTATAATGGTAGACATTAGTAAAATAAAATAAAATTATCCACAGAAGTAGAAAAAACATTGGATAGTCTAGCGATATTAAATAAAAATGGACAATTTTAATAGAAAAACAAGAACCTAGTGTACCCAGTGTACTTACGTTTTTAAAAAACAATGGGAAAAAGATAATAGAAAAAGAAAGATACAAGTATGAACCTATAACGACAAGAACACTAAAAAAAAAGATAAAATAGATAAACAAGAACAACAAATATCTGAGTTAAAAACAGAGAATACAAAATTGAGATCATATAATAACGAAGAATGGTATGATAAGTATAAAAAATATAAACACAAATTTAATTCTACTTTAGTTTCCTTTAATATTTTCTTCGTATCTTTAAATTTGTATTTATATTTTGTATACTTATCATTCCATTCTTCGTTATTATGTGATCTCAATTTTGTATTCTTTGTTTTTAACTCAGATATTTGTTGTTCTTGTTTATCTATGGTGCCGTTGCCGGGGACTAATGGCAATCATTCTTTTGTTGTTATGATTTTATTGTAAAGAATATATCTGGACCTAAAAATATTTTAGTTGATTTTCTTAGCAGATATAACAACGTCGATCAACCGTGATAACCTTGAAGAATATATTACCAACGCCATAGATTCTATTATACAAACCAATGAAATCTTAATATCCAGATTACAAGAAAACACCAATCTTATAAACCAACTCAGAGAAGCCATACAAGACTTGATAACCCTGAAAACTTTACAAAATGAAACCCAATCCAAATTACCTATCACTACACCTGAAAAAACAAAAAACCCCACTACTAAAACTCTGGCACAATTTGTATCAAAACTGGCAACTATAACATCCTCTTCATCAACAGTATCAATGGCCGACAAACTGAAAAATACACCTGAATATATCAGTGCTTATGAAAAGATCAATAAATTTTATGATTATAAGACTAACCCTCATATTTTACGCAGTGCTAAACTGAGCAAGTATCCCAGATTCTTGTGCAGTGGACAGGCTAACCCGAATATAGTATCAAAATTATTCACTTACAGTATTATTGATAAACTAATAGTGGATGAGAACATGTACAACATTGCCAGATTACCAAGTATTATTGTAGAATCTACAAAACTCATGATGGAATCATTTGGAAAATGAGTATATGGAATACAAATATTTGATGCATCAACAGACCTAACGGGAAAGCCCATTGTAATATATCAAATATTCAAGACATGGAAAAATAGTACTATCAGCGGAGATGATGAAAATTTGAACATGAAAATACCGTGCATTATTAGAGTAGTTAATTGGGGCTGCAAGTAGTAAAACTACAGGCTTCCTATCAAAGTAGTAAATTGGGGCTGCAAGTAGTAAAACTACAGACTCCCTATCAGAGTAGTAAATTGGAGCTGCAAGTAGTAAAACTACAGGCTCCCTATCAGAGTAATAAATTGGGCTTCAAGTAGCAAAGCTACATGATACCTATCAAAGTAGTAATTTCTCACATCCTTATGTAAAAGGATCAGAATTCCCTTCTTTTTTTATTTATTAGTAATAGTAGTAGGTCTAGTATTTATTACAAGCCTTCTATTTTGTCCAATTATCCTTTGGTATTGGTCAATCATTTCTTTTGCATGTTTATATTTCAAGTTTATAATTTTGTCATGCATTTCTGTTAGTTTCATGGTATCTTGTGTCATAATGTCATTGTCGTAATACAAGGTGATAATGTCTTCCACTGCTCCTCCTTTCGAGTCGCCAATAATACATGCTTTCTTTGCTCGTAACATGTCCTCTATTATGCTTTTCAAGGTTAATAATCCAAATGTTCTTTTTGCACTGAGCCACTCTTGAAATTTCTCCAAAATGCACGGTATTTTCATGTTCAAATTTTCATCATCTCCACTGATAGTACTATTTTTCCATGTCTTTAATATTTGACATATCACAATGGGCTTTCCCGTTAGGTCTGTTGATGCATCAAATATTTGTATTTCATATACTCCTTTTCCGAATGATTCCATCATGAGTTTTGTAGATTCTACAATAATACTTGATAATCTGGCAATGTTGTACATGTTCTCATCCACTATTAGTTTATCAATAAAACCGTAAGTGAATAATTTTGATACTATTTTTGGGTTAGCCTGTTCACTGCACAAGAATCTGGGATACTTGCTCAGTTTATCACTACGTAAAATATGAGGGTTAGTCTTATAATCAAAAAATATAGTTAGCCACCTCTTTTTCCATGTGCAAATTAAGCACAATCTAGATAACTCGCTTAACCCTCTCCAGTGAAAATACAATAGTACAACGAAACTTGCAGGCGGCTAGTGCAATATACGTACCAATTGACCTTGAAACTGCAAGAACACCAGAAACGTGATGTCCATCCCAATTAATGACCTTCCCTCCCAGTTCTTCTATTCGCGAACACTCATCTTCCCTATTTGGCTGAAAACAATTAACAAGGAAGATTATATGGTTGCAAATAAAAACCCTAACAAATGCTGCATAGTGGTGTAACAACAAACACAAGGCTTACTTTATAGTCAACATATAATGGCATGGGTACTTTTGCCCGACAAAGTACTGCCCTTGAATCACCACAATTCGCAATAATAATATGGGTTGGACTAACAACAGCAACTACAGCTGTAGATCCAACTGCTTCAGGAGCGATAGCTGAAAGGTCAGGCTCGATTCCATCTGTTTCACTACAGAACCCTCCTACCTCATCATCGACTTTACAGAAACAATTCAACAAAACCTTTGACCATTTCTCCTTCCAGCCAACACTTCCATTATTTGAATCCTCTTTCATAATATCTATCTCCTGTGCTAAAGCCATGTGCAGACGCTCATGACAATAATTAGCAACCTGCTATGGAAAAAACAGTGGGCCTTAATATGGAAAAAACAGTTGGACTACCGGTGGTGGGACAATACAGGGGGTTGAGGATGGCACATCCGATGATGGCAGAGCCGACGGGACAACTTGGGGAGGTGACAACTGGATTGCCAGTGGTGGCAGAACTGGCGAGACGAGACATAGGGTTGAGGATGTGACCGCCGGTGATGGCAGAGCCGACGGGGCAACTTGGGGAGGTGACAACTGGACTGCCGGTGGTCGAAAAACCGACGGGATGAGGTGGGGAGTTGACGACGGGACTATCGGTGGTGGCATTGACCTGACTGATATGTGATAGATCTGTGGTGACAGTGGGTGCGTCGGCTGCTGCCGGAATAGTGGCAGCATGACTGAGTGTTATGTGTCCGAATCTTCGAGGAAATGGTAATCAGTGACTCAAAATTTTTTAATGTTGTTAAACGGGAAAACATACTCAACAAAGGTGACGTGGCGAGAAATTATGATTTTGTCGGGGGAGATCTCATAGCACAAGTACCCCTATGGTTTGACGGAAAAACTAGGAAGGCGTACGAAGTAGATGGGGTGCAAATTTGTGGGGGACGTGGATGTCAGATTTGAGTAACACAGACAATCAAAAATTTTAAGGTTGTCATATGTAGGGATACGTCAGTAAATAATTTCGGTGGGTGTCTTATTTTGAATCGCACGGGTAGAAAAAACAGTTGGCCTTAATTACAACTCTCTGTAACTAGAAACCAAAAACAAAAGTGTAATGTAATCAAATCAGATAGAAACAAAAGTAAAGCTATAGCAGTATCTTCCATCTCTGGCCTCTTTCCTTGAATCGTGGTGAGCCCCCAAAGCGTGACAGAATCAAAACAAAGGCCATTTGGCCTGCTTATTTTTATCTCATGTGAAGTCTCAAAAAGGGATGGTGATAATTTCCTTTTATAATCTTCAGTACCCACAACTACTCTGTTCATTCCAGTGGAAACAAGATCACTTACAAGTTCCGACTCATTAACCAACTCATTAGTCAAATCACATGAATAAGACGTCCTTAGAGTCTGGGATACACCAACCTTAACCTCCAAATCTGTACATTCTTTGCCTGGCGTGCCGCCACGCTCATACACTAGAGAATTAGAACAAGTCATATTTCCTAAAAGCTCATCAGTTGGTGAAATCATATTGTTGTCCGCGTCAGTAGCAATCAAACAATTCCCGTTAGCTAGAAAAATTGTTTCCTTTCCTGATTTCATGGCAATTGACAACTGTCATAAGGAGGCTAGCTTTGTCCCTTGGCAGTCTATGATTAGCAACGGGCAACGGGGGAAGCTTGCATTTATTTGGTTCTGATACCAGCTCATATCCAGTGAAGTCCATACATGTGGGCAGTACTGATTCATCTTATATCAATTTTCCCTGTTTATATGATACACCAACTGGTAGAAACTGAAAGTATATTTATGTTCTAGAGATAATTTGTATTAGGACAAATGTACTTTATACACATTCGTATTATTATTAATGAAGATTAATATTTTGACATTTGCAATTATTGAATTATTATTTAATTATTTGTAATTATTCATTAATGTGCATCCCTTGAGCTTACGTTGTCATTAATAGAGTGAGATATTGATGATAGAGCGTAACTCTTAAAATAGCCTCGACTAATGATCATTGAGAATGGGATATCGATGATATTTGATAAGTCGACATGTGGTCTGCATCACATCCTTAGAGGATGTAGTATGTCTCACCTACTACAAGTAATGAGTACTCGTGATGGACACATGGATACTTTGGAAGTATTGGTATACCCTCATGATATACTGTTTGTTATACTTGTCTAAAGTATGATCAGCGTGTGGGAGATAAAAGTCCTTAGACTTGAGGTCAATACGCGCCTTGTCTACAAAGTAATGTACTTTGATCCCGTCCTAAGCACAGATGCCTTATAGGTTGAGATACGGCTTGTATTGTGTACATTACGATGTGGATTAAAGGTGGTAGTTGAGCCAAGATTAGGATTCATTCCTCGAATGTAAATTCGAGAGAACACTCGGATTCTCAGTGATGTTAGGTTGACTAAGTCGTTGGCCAACGCAATAGACGTATTTAGAATATGGTCTAGTTGTCAACTAATATAGATGAGATACAATGATTAAGCCATTTGGATAGACACTTGACAAATCCTAAGCTTGATCGGGTGTGTCGTGAATGAAAGGATTTTATCTTATCATACAAAGGTTAAGTTTACTGGATTCACGTAAACGTACTTCACATATTGAGTTCGTCTTCCGGCACCGTCTAGGAGTTCCGCGTAGGCCTTAATTTGATTAATGTCTTTATGAGAAGGCATGTAGGGTCACACTATGTCGATTCTCCGTTTGGATCTAAGGATGTATTGAGATAGTAATTAAATGTTCGATTTAGAATCGAGACATTTAAATGAATAATGATTATTTTAATTAAGTCAAAATTGGATTTTGGATTTAATTAAGAATGCACCAAAAATAAATCGAAACAGTGCAGAAACACGTCGAGCGCTGCGACGCAGTGCAAGAGCATGTCGAGCGTCGCGGCGCCCATACCCTAGGGCCGCGACGCCTCTGCCTCGAATTTTAGGTCAGGCCCAAGGTCAAACCCTAATCCGATTTTGACCTATTTTTAAATTATAAATAGAGGCATTCTCTTCATTATTCAAACATCAATTTTCAGAATATCATTCTAAGCCTTAGAGACTTAGAATCAAATACTCTCTCGAACCTCTGCCGAATTTCCTAGCTTTCCGAAAGAGAAATACATTGAAGCTTGGAGCTTGCAATCGGAAGGGCAACCGGGTGTCCACTCTATAGTAGATAAAGATTTCAGATACTATAACTTGTAAGTTTATTCTTTATGTTACAAGTTTAATTGTTGTATAACCATACCAGAAATGTTGTTGGGGTAAGTAAGAAACAAAAATTTTAAACTTTCGTTGTGCCTTACTTATGTGTTTTAAACCCAACAAAACCCTACAGTGGTATCAGAGCCCAGACTGGTTCAATGGTTATATAACAATTGAATAGAATAATAATATGGGTTAAACATAAAATTGGATTAAAATGAGGTTTCTTGAAATCCTACATGTCTTGAACGAATGTTGACCTTTTGATATCACCCTAAATTATGTCCTACGCTAACTCGAGGAAGTCATTCCGCTCTAACTCGAACTAAGCCAAAAGTGCGTTATTCGACTCATTGTACGGTGCACGGTTAAGGACAAGTAAAAACGGATGATGGTCGATATGGGCGTTATTGATAATGGTGGGTGATGATAAATGACCTGTGATTTGATCCCTAAATTGGATTTAGGGCTCGAACGATTTTAAGAATCAACACAGAAACGTTTGTCAGGACATGAGCGTCGCGACCCTATGGTAGGGCTCTGCGGCGCTTGCTAGGGTTTCAAGGTGGCGCCGCGGCTCCATAATGGAACGTCGTAGCGCTAATGCTTCATTTTAAAAACATGGACTCACTGGACAACAGGCACCGCGGCTCCATGGTGGAGCGCCACGACGCTAATGCATTTTTTCAGAAGCCGAAAGGCTTCTGCCTCAGTGGCGCTGCGGCCCTAATGATTAGCGCTGCGGCCCCACCTGTCCAGAAAAAAAAAATGTAGTTCAGAATGTTTAACCCAAGATTATTATTATACAGTCTATTATTTGATAAATATGTTGTTTATGTGATAAATGTCAAAATATTTGTCATTTACATTTCTAGAATAGTGTCCGCTATAACTGTCTGGGTAGACGGCGCCCAGTGTTTGAGTAAACCATCTTATATCATGCATATTGGGTTGACGGTTCCCAAACTTTATGTGTCATTAGCTTTGCATGATAAGATGTCATATTGGATATGGCATAAAAGAGTTGATCTTGGTTAGAACCCTGAATTAAAACGTTCCACAAAATTTTAAATACAAGTCTAAATTAAAATGCGTCGTCCATTATAATTGTTAGAGTGCAAAATCCTTTTCGGCGATACGAGTATTTATGCCAAAGTATTTGCTCTAAGTTTACGAGGACCCAGACTCTTTCATAGATGTGTTTTAATTTAAAGGTAAATATTAAACTTTTGTGGGTATTTAAACCAAAGTGTTTGCTCACAAAGGCCAAATTTGCTTAGATACATAAATGCAGTTGTGTAATGGGGTTGACTTACTTAGACAAATCTTGGCGCCAAAGTGTCGGCCTAATTTAAGGACGCAAGATTAAATGTAATATTTGATCAACCAAGAGTTGCGAATAAGTTTTGCAATTGGTTTAGAACCTACCAAGATATGTTATTGAAGTTAACAGCCAAAGCAAACGTGGAGATAGCATAGGCTTGGATCTTGGCCCATTATGACCTCAATTAAAATAGGTCTGTATTCTACCATGGAATCGTAGAAGTATGTTAAAATAGTGGGAGCTAATTAAACAAAAGGCCTTGTTGATTAGCCTAAATGAATGTGTATAATAGGAAATAGATTTTGAGTTTGATTTTCGGTCTATCTAATTCTTTAGATTATAAAAGATGTTGAGCTTATCATTGAAAATATTGATTGAGATGAATAAACTACTAGATCGAACTACCTTGACTGGATAAGGAATTTGCGAATAGTACTGAGACAAGAGAAAATAAAATATGTGTTGGACACGGTGTTCACAACAGTCCCAGTGACAGACTCTGACGAATATGCCGCTTTTGATAAGGATGCTTACCAGAAACATCTAGATAATGCCACTTCAGCGCAATGCGTAATGATGTCTTCCATATCTATGGAACTTCAGAGACATCATGAGAACATGAGGCCCAATGAGATGCTCGAACACTTGAAGAGTCTCTATGACTCTCAATCCCAAACTATGGAATATGAGTTGCTAATAGAATTCTAAGTGTAAGCCCAATGAAGGGGGCCAGGTACATCATGTGTTGAAGATGATAGGGCTGATAGAGAGGCTTGCTTCAATTAGAATGAAGCTTGAAAAGAATGTCGCTACCACTCTCATCCTGAACTCTCTCCCTCGTTCTTTTGAGAATTTCATAGTAAATTTCAATATGAATGGAATGAAGGCGCCTTTGCCGGAGCTGCACAACATGCTCAAGACCTTTGAGTCTTCCACTTCCAAAGGCAAAGATGTGCTCATGGTGAGCTCTTCTAGCTGACCCAAGCCAAAAGGCAAAGAATGGCAGAAGAAGAAGGGTAAAGCAATCGCTGCACCCTCAGCTATGAAGCCCAAGAGAGGTATGAAGAAGAAGGTGAACGCGGCTAAGGATGAATGCCTCAACTGCCATAGGAAGGGGCATTAGAAGAAAGACTGCACGACACCAGGAGGAGGAAAAGCACTAGGTGCTCCTACCTTTGGTGGACAAGGTATGTACGTCATTGAAATAAATATGTCTATAAATAACTCTCATTCCTGGGTATTGGATACCGCTTGTGGCTCACACATTTGTACAAATGTGCAGGGGCTAATTGATAGCAGGAAGGTTGGACCGAAAGAGGTAGACGTACGCGTTGGAAATGGAGCACGAGTGCATGTTGAGCGCATAGGGACCTATAGATTAAATTTACCTTCCGGCTATTGTTTAGTGTTGAATGATTGCTTTTATGTACCCTCATTAACGAGGAATATTATTTCTATCCCAGTGTTGAACATGGAAGGCTTTTCCTCGTATATTTATAATGGCAGTCACGTACTGTCTTTTGATAATGTTATATATGAAACTGCTCCTCTTGTAGATGGATTATTTACACTGAACTGTAGTCGAGAGATATTCAATGTACAAAATAAATGAGCCAAGATAAGTAATAGAAACTCTACCTACCTATGGCACTGCAGACTTGGCCATATCAACGAATCAAGGATAGCAAGATTGAGGAAGTTAGACTACCTTTGACTTGGTGTCTTATGGTAACTGCGAATCTTGCTTGAGAGAAAAGAAGACCAATAAACCACTTTCTGGGAAAGGTGTACGAGCCAATGAGGTGCTTAAGTTGGTCCATACTGATGTATGTGGGCCATTCTCGACTCAAGCTAAAGGAGGCTTCCTATACTTCATCACTTTTACTAACGACTTCACAAGGTATGGATATGTGTATCTTATGAGACATAATCCGAGGCCTTTGAGAAGTTCAAGGAGTACAAGTCGGAAGTAGAAAAGCAAATTGCAACAAGTATCAAGACCCTTCGATCGGATCGAGAAAGTGAATACTTGAGCAAGGATTTTCTAGACTACTTAAAGCTACATGGAGTCTAGTTAGAATGGACACCTCCTGGAACACCACAGATGAATGGCGTTGCCGAGAGGAGAAACCAAACCTTATTAGATATGGTTCTATCCATGATGAGCTCCTCAGCTCTACCGACATACCTTTGGGGACATGCTATACAAACCTCTATATATGTTCTGAACAGGGTTCCTTCCAAGTCAGTAGAAAAGATACCCTATGAGATATGGTGTGGCAAGAAGCCAACTCTTAAACATATGAGACCCTGGGGGTGCCCTGCATATGTTAAGAAGATGCTCACTGACAAGTTGGAATCTAAAAGTGAGAAATGTTACTTCGTGGGGTATCCAAAGGAAACTAAGGGAACGCAATTTTCCTTGAAGAAGAATATGTCTACAAGGAACATAGCTGCACAGAGATAGAACTTGAAAAAATTCAAGAACCACAAAATAAAACAAAAGTTGAACCCTTGTCAAATGACCTAAATAAGAATTCAGTGGGAGTATCTGGTGAAGATTGGGTACTTAGAGTACGCCCTTCAGCCAGTGGGAGTGATGTGAGAGATAGTGCATAAATGCAAAGCTCTCATACACAACCAATGGAAGATAATACAATGGTTGTACATCATTCCATTCAGGAAATACATGAAAATGACATTCCTGAAAGCTCTCAAGGTGATGGATTGTCCAACACACAAAAACCTTCTCACAATCAGAGTGCAACAAACACTTAAACGCAGAATACTCAACTTCGTAGGACCACTAGGACTCATCGTCCGCCTGAAAGACTTAATCTCTTTATTGAAACACACAATGAGATAGATATTCCTGATGACGATGAACCTACAACCTACAGCGAAGCTATGTTAGACATTGATTCGCAAAGATGGAAAGAAGCCATGAAATCTGAGATGGACTCGATGTACATAAATCAAGTTTGGAACTTGGTTAATTTGCCAACAGAGGTTAGACCTATAGGATGCAAATGGATCTTCAAGAAGAAGATTGATGCATATGGCAAGGTACAGACTTATAAAGCAAGACTGGTGGCTAAAGGTTATAATCAATGGCCTGGGATCGATTGTGATGAAACCTTTTCACCTGTTTCTAAAATTAAGTCCATTCGGATTTTGGTTGCAGTAGCTGCATATTATGACTATGACATTTGGCAGATGGACGTCAAAACTGCTTTCCTCAATGGTAATCTAGTTGAAGAGGTGTATATGAAACAACGTGAGGGTTTTTCAATTGAGTCCAAACCAAATGATGTATGCAAGCTACAAAAGTCCATTTATGGGCTTAAGCAAGCCTCGGGGAGTTGGAACATTTGCTTTGACAAGGCTATCATGTAGAGATAGACCTAATAGATTGTTGGGGCTGTCACAATCAGTCAACATAGACAAAGTGCTTAGACGTTTTTCTATCGAAAATTCCAAGAAAGACGGTCTACCTATGGGACAAGGCATCAAGTTATCTAAGAAGGATAGTCCTTCTAATTCTATAGAACTTGAACGCATGAAAAAGATCACATATGCTTCGGCTATAGGATCGATCATGTATGTCATGACCTTTACTAGGCCAGATGTGGCCTTTGCACATAGTATGACTTGCAAGTTCCAGCAGAATCCTGGGAAAGAACACTGGAAGGCAGTCAAGAGTATTCTTAAGTATCTTAGACGAACTAAAGATTACTTCTTAGTCTATGGTGGAGAAGAAAATCTAGATGCTACTGGCTACACATATGCTAGCTTCCAAACGGATTTGATGACTACAAATCTCAATCAGGATACACGTTCATTTTTAATGGTGGAGCAGTAAGCTGGAAAAGTTCCAAACAAGCTACAACTGCTGATTCGACAACAGAAGCTGAGTACATTGCTGGATCGGAAGTTGGTAAGGAAGTTGTCTCGATATCTGAGTTCCTAAAGGTACTAGGGGTTGTTCCAAGTGACACTTGTCCAATAACGATTTATTGTAACTACACTGGTGCGATTGCGCAAGCTAAAGAACCAAGATCAACCAACATAAATAAGCATGTACCAAGGAAGTACCACATACTCAGAGAGATGGTGGAGACTGAAGAGATTAGATTAGACTATGTTCCACAGACGATAATCTAGCTGACCCATTCACTAAACCATTAAGCTTAGTCAAGCATAATGGTCATTTTGAGAATATGTGCATTAAATATGTTGGAGATTGGCTCTAGTCCAAGTGGGAGATTGAAAGTATATTTATGTCCTAGAGATAATCTATATTAGGACAAATGTATTTTATACATATTCGTATTATTATTAATGGAGATTAATATTTTGGCATTTGTAATTAATAAAATATTATTTAATTATTTGTAATTATTCATTAATGTGCATCCCTTGAGCTTACGTTGTCATTAATAGAGTGAGATATTGATGATAGAGTGTAACTCTTAAAATATCCTCGACTAATGATCACCGAGAATGGGATATCGATGATATGTGATAAGTCGACATGTGGTCTGCATCACATTCTTAGAGGATGTAGTATGTCTCACCTACTATGAGTAATGACTACTCGTGATGGACACATGGATACTTTGGAAGTATTGGTATACCCTGCTAATATACTTTTTGTTATACTTGTCTAAATTATGATCAGCGTGTGAGAGATAGAAGTCCTTAGACTTGAGGTCAATACGCGCCTTGTCTACAAAGTAATGTACTTTGATCCTGTCCTAAGCTTAAATGCCTTATAGGTTGAGATACGACTTGTATTGGGTACATTACGATGTGGATTAAAGGTGGTAGTTGAGCCAAGATTAGGATTCATTCCTCGAATGTATATTCAAGAGAACACTCGGATTCTCAGTGATGTTAGGTTGACTAAGTCGTTGGCCAACGCAATAGACGTATTTAGAATATGGTCTAGTTGTCAACTAATATAGATGAGATACAATGATTAAGCCATTTGGATAGACACTTGACAAATACTAAGCATGATCGAGTGTGTCGTGAATGAAAGGATTTTATCTTACCACATAAAGGTTAAGTTTATTGGATTCACGTAAACGTACTTCACATATTGAGTTCGTCTTCCGGCACCGTCTAGGAGTTCCGCGTAGGCCTTAATTTAATTAATGTCGATATGAGAAGGCATGTAGGGTCACACTATGTCAATTGTCCATTTCGATCTAAGGATGTTTTGAGAGAGTAATTAAATGTTTTATTTAGAATCGAGACATTTAAATGAATAATGATTATTTTAATTAAGTCAAAATTGGATTTTGGATTTAATTAAGAATGCACCGAAAATAAATCGAGACAGTGCAGAAGCACGTCGAGCGTCGCGGCACCCATACCCTAGGGCCGCGACGCCTCTGCCTCGAATTTTGGGTCAGGCCCAAGGTCAAATCCTAATCCGATTTTGACCTATTTTTCATCTATAAATAGAGGCATTCTCTTCATTATTCAAACATCAATTTTCATAATATCATTCTAAGCCTTAGAGACTTAGAATCAAATACTCTCTCGAACCTCTGCCGAATTTTCTAGCTTTCCGAAAGAGAAATACATTGAAGCTTGGAGCTTGCAATCGGAAGGGCAACCGCATATCCACTCTATAGTAGATAAAGATTCCAGATACTATAACTTGTAAGTTTATGTTTTATGTTACAAGTTTAATTGTTGTATTACCATACCAGAAATGTTGTTGGGGGTAAGTAAGAAACACAAATTTTAAACTTCCGTTGTGCCTTACTTATGTTTTTTGAACCCATCAAAACACTACAGAAACATCTCTTCCATCAGTACCCTTCTTCTCCTACCACTAATCCAAACTCAAAATCCCTAAAATCAAACTTTACAAAAGCCAAGAAAAAGGTTTTCAAAATCAGAATAAGTCACTTATTCTCCCTCACAAGGTAGCTGAAATGGTAATCTATTACTATGACATAAGAGAATATGGATCCAAAGTCCAAACTTCTTTTTGTCAAGGGGAATCACTATCCATAAGTTAAAAAAGGACAGCCCGGTGCACTAAGCTTCCGCTATGCGCGAGGTTCGGGAAAGGCCGTACCACAGGGGTCACTATCCCTAAGATAATATGCTTAGAATTATTTCATCTTATTTAGCATCTTGTACACTTCTATTCCAATTTGATCCTTCTTTAGGAGCATACCCTCAACAAAGAATCACTTTTTATCACCTATAATATATGCCCCCAATTAATTGGAAACAACAAATCAGGTCTAGTGATCACTGATTCTCATAAACAAGACACAGACACAACATAGAAAGAACAAAAAAGATTCAAACTTTATTACAAAGAAAGGACTTACCAGCTCATAGCAGACCAGACAATGAACTTTTTGTTATCTTTTTCCAAATTCAACACAATCCCAAGAACCACTAGCAACTCTTTCTAGATTGAAAATTTTAGTTACCTAAAGTTACTTGAATCAACAAAAAAAAGTTTCTGAGAAGCCAACAACAATCAAGAGCCCCATGATTTCAAGAGTCAAACAAATCAATAAGAGTGCATGCAAGGATTTGTTAATTAGTCCAATCATTCTATATTTATTGGGGTTATTATACAAACAAGGTTGATTAGATACACAAATTAATGAATACAATAGTAATCCAAATAAACAAATACTTAAATCATTACAAAAAAAAAAGGAAGGTAAGTGAGAAGTTGCTTACCGTTTCAAAACAGTGTTGCAATTAATGACACAGTAAAATTAAAAGAAAAAAAAAAGTTAGAGCAACATTTCAGGATCCCCTTTACCTTCTTTTTCCTCTCATAAAATAATATAGTCTACTAATAAAAAAATAATACTGCTTTCATCCCAATTTATATCATATAATTTGATTTGGCACGAAGTTTAAAAAATAAAGAAATATTTTTTAATTTTATTATCTAAAATAAGCCAAAGATATTTGTAAAATTATAAATCATCTGTAAAAGGTAAAGTTTAAAATTAAATATGATAAAATAATTATTCATTACTATTGTAATTGATAGAATAATTATTCATTACTATTGTAATTACTCATTATTATAATTAATTAGTAGAATCACATGTATATGGTAGGTAGATTAGCATTATCTTAGGAAGATTAGATGGCATGATCTTAGCTTATTTATATAATTTCATTAGCATAATTATAGCTTGTAATAGTGGTATAATTACCACATTGTTGGAAGATGAATATTGAGAAAAATATTCTTACATGGTATCAGAAGATTAGGGAAAATATCCTATCCCCACAAAAAATTTCACCCAAACCGTCGACCACCTCCTCGGCCGATTTGACTTCGTGCCACTACCGTCGGCCACTCTCATTTTTCTTTTTCCATTATTTTTTCTTTGTCCGGTCGACAATGTCTGACTCTAAATCCATTTTCATCCCGCTCTCACCGTTTCCAACATCAAAACTCATATTTCCATCACTCTTGAGATGGAAAATGTGCATTACACAACTTGGGCGGATCTCTTTAAACGTTGTTGTCGCTCTCACCAGGTTATTCATCACATTATCCCACGGAAAACGGGCAAGAAAAAAGTGTTAAAAAATGATGATTACAAAGAACTATGGCTCACACTTGATGCGACAGTTCTTTCGTGGATTTATGCAACAATATCAAGCGATTTGTTGCACACAATAATGGAACCCGATTCCACGACAATGGAGGCTTGGAATCACTTAGGGGGTATCTTTCAAGATAACAAGAATTCCCGCACCTTCATGTTGGAGCGAGAATTCTCCACTACGGACATGGCGGATTTTCCAAATGCATCCGCTTATTGTCAACGTCTCAAAGTTTTATCGGATCAACTCAAGAATGTTGGTTCGCCAGTTACAAACAATCGGCTGGTTTTACAATTGATTGTCGGCCTTACCGACGCTTATAGTGGCGTGGAAACGCTCATTCGACAAAGCAATCCTTTACCATTTTTTTATCAAGCCCGCTTCATACTTATTCTTGAATAATCGGGGTTTGCCAAAAAGGCCGCAACCGTCTCAAATTTCGCCATGGTTGCCGCCTCAACCAATAAAACTAATACGCATTTTGAACCTCTACCACAAAATAGGGGATAAAAAGGGTGAAATAGTGGAAAAAATAAAGGTGGTAATCGCGAAAATGCTAAAGGCGGGGGCCATCGAAATTTTGGTGGCGACAGAAATGGTAGTAGAGGCGGCAGACATGGCGGCCAGCTGACAAATTCCGGCCAGCAGTGGTAGCCCCGTGGCCAGTGGGGCGGCGGACCGCCATAATGTGCATGTAGCCTTGGGCTTTGCCACCATGCCTATTTCCTACAGGAAATTGGGCTAGGCCTAATCCAAGGCACACTGGCCAGCCTACTGCCAGCCATCAACCAGTTTATGGGCCCAGAGGCAACAGTTTTTCAACAACAACTGCGTCACTATCGAACCAGTGGCAGGAGGCCCATTCGGCAGTGGCCAACCCAACAGATATTGAGTCCGTCATGCACACTCTTGGACTAAATCTGCCCGACGCAAATTGGTATATGGACACCGGAGCGACGTCTCATATGACGTCCTCCCAAGGTAATCTCTCGTCCTTTTTTAATTTGAGCAAAAATAATGGTATAATTATCGGAAATGGTCATTCTATTTTGATTTGTGGTTATGGTTCTACCAACTTGACTACACCAAATCCACCTTTAATTTTAAAGAATGTCCTTCATGCTCCACAATTAATTAAAAACTTAGTTTCGGTTAAAAAGTTTTCTACAGATAATTGGATATCTATTATTTTTTACCCTTTTGGATTTTCTGTGAAAGATTTTCAGACGGGGATGCTTCTAATGAGATGTGATAGTCATGAGGAGCTCTATCCAATTACCATATCTAATCAACGAACCAAAGTTACTATCCACTTTTGCAGCTTTCATACCCTCGTTATGACATGAACGTTTGGGTCATCCGGGGCACCTGTTTTAGCCTCCCTCAAACAAAATAATTTTATTTCATGTACTCAAACACGTAATTCAAGTATGTGTCGTTCATGTCCACTTGTAAAACATGTTTAATTTCCATTTGTTTCGTCTAATTCATGCACATTTATGCCTTTTGATATTATTCATTATGATATTTGGACATCACTCATTTTGAGCTCTTCGGGTCATATATATTATTTGCTCTTGCTAGATGATTACTCTAATTTTTTGTGGACGTTTCCCTTGTCTAAAAAATCACAAGTCTTTTCCACATTTCTAAGTTTTAGAGCATTCATCCGGAATCAATTTGAACGAGATATTAAAAATATTCAATGTGATAATGGTAGAGAGTTTGATAATGGGATTTTTTGGGATTTTTGCAATTCAAATGGTTTAACTTTTTGCCTTTCGTGTCCACATACTTTCTCTCAAAATGGAAAGGCAGAATGAAAAATTTGAACCATCAATAACATAATTAGAACATCTCTTGCACATGCCGCACTACCACCATCTTTTTTAACATCATGCACTACAAATGACTACATATATATTGAACATACTTCCCCACAAAAACTTGTCCTATCAAGCTCCTCTAAAAATCCTATACATAAGGGATCCATCTTATTCTCATTTATGAGTATTCGGGTGCCTATGATATCCTCTATTTCCATCCACCACAATCACCAAACTTCAACCTCGGTCTACTCCTTACATTTTTTTGGGATATCCCTCTAATCATCGAGGTGACAAATGTTACAACCTCTCCTCCAATAAAAAAATAGTGAGTCGTCATGTTAACTTTGATGAAACAAATTTCCCATTTACCAAAATGCATTAGTCTGGACCCCCTACCTATGATTTTCTAGACGATGGCATACCCCCGTATTTGTCCCAACATTTTTTATCTCAAAACGAGCCCACTGTATCGGCCAACCAAAATTTTTTTGGTAACTTGGGGCTCAGAACAGTGGCCCAGCCGCGGCACACCACTGCCTAGCAAGCTGGGCCTCATTTCCTGAGCCCAAGTATGCCCTCTAGATCGACAACCCAAAACCAACTGCATGGCAGTGGCTTGGGTCACGACCCAGTTCACTGCCAACTGCCAGGCAGTGCAGTCTCCTCCGTTGGCCCAAATAAAAATCTGATCCAGTGTCCAGTCACCCGTAGTCAGCACAATATTTTCAAACCCCAACACCAAATATAGCCTACACACCCAGATTTCAAAATCACCATTGCCTCATAATTATGTGTCTTCTCTTAATGACCCAAATTAGAAAATGGCCATGGATGGTGAATTTAATGCTCTTATTAAAAATCGGACGTGGGAGTTCGTTCCTCGTCCCACTCATGCCAATGTAATTCAGTCTATGTGGATTTTCAGTCACAAAGAAAAATCTGATATCACTTTTGAGAGGCATAAAGCCCGTCTTATAGGTGATGAAAAGACACAACAGGTTGGTGTGGATTACGGTGAGACGTTCAGTCCGGTGGTCAAACCGGTAACTATCAGAACGGTCCATAGCCTTCCTCTACGGAGAACTTAATGAAACGGTATATATGTACCAACCTTTGGGATACAGGGATGCCACATATCCAAATCATGTGTGCTTCCTAAAGAAATCATTATATGGGCTTAAACAGGCCCCTAGGCCTGGTACAAAAGGTTTGCAAATTGTTTTTCGCATATTGGTTTTCTAACAGCCGTTCTGATCATTATTTGTTCATCTACCGTCAGGGCAATAATATTGCTTACCTTATTTTATATGTGAATGATATTATATTAATTGCCTCTTCGGACGCTCTTCGCAAATCCATCATGTCACATCTTGGTTTAGAATTTGCTATGAAGGATCTCGGACCACTACACTATTTTTTAGGGATAGCCGTCTGCATGTGGTTTATTTTTATCCCAAAAGAAGTATGCAGCAGAGATTGTTGAACGTGATGAGATGTCCTCCTATAAAGCATCAACAACTTTGGTTGATACTAAGCCTAAATTGAGTACCTCTTCCGGCAAACCAATTGTCGACCCGACACTGTACCGCAGCCTGGAAGGGTCCCTGCAATATCTTACCTTTACACGACCAGATATTTCTTATGCAGTACAACATGTTTGCATATTCATGCATAATCCGATGGATAATCATATGCTTGCTCTAAAATGCATTGTGTGTTATATTCAGGGTACTCTAGAGTATGGCTTGCACTTAAACCCATTATCGACATCCACTTTTGTCTCCTACACAGATGCCGACTTGGGTGGATGTCCGGACACCAGACGCTGCACTTCTGGTTATGGTATATTTTTTCGGTGATAACTTGGTATCGGGGTCCTCCAAACGACAAGCAACGTTTGTCCAGATCCAATGCCGAAGCAGAATACCGACGTGTTGTCAATGTTGTGTCCGAATCTTGTTAGCTTCGGAACCTTCTTGTAGAACTCCACTGTCCAATTCCGAAAGCAACATTGGCGTACTGTGATAATGTTAGTTTTATCTACCTCTCCGAAAATTCGGTCAACCATCAACGCACTAAACATATTGAGCTCGATATCTACTTTGTTCGTGAAAAGGTCGTTCGCGGACATATGCGTGTGTTGCATGTCCCGTCACGTTATCAGATTGCAAATATTTTTACTAAAGGTCTTCCGCTGATATTATTTAAGAATTTTCAGAACAGTCTCAGCATACGACTACCTCCCGCTTCAACTGTGGGGAGTAATAGAATAATTATTCATTACTATTGTAATTGATAGAATAATTATGAATAGTTGGTTGTGTGGGATGATTGATGGGTAGTTTGAAGGACGAATGAGTAATTACTCATTATTATAATTGATTGTTAGAATCACATGTATATGATAGATAGATTAGCATTATCTTCGGAAGATTAAATGACATGATCTTAGCTTCATTATATCATTTCATTAGCATAATTGTAGCTTGTAATAGTGGTATACTTACCACATTGTTGGAAGATGAATATTGAGAAAAATATTCTTACAAAATAGTTGTCAAATAAAAAAAAGTGTCATTCTTTTTTAGATTGATTAAAAAAGTGTGTCATAATTTGGGATGGAGAGAATAATTGAAAAGAATATAGAAAAACAGATAAGAAAGCGAAGTGTGTGATGTGTCACTTTTACGTACTAAACAAAACTTTGCTTTATTAAATTCTTAGTCAAGTGGGTCCCACTTTACAGGATATCTGTCTAACCAGTTGGCTTTTTTAATTCGTTTGGGACCCACCTCTTGATTTTAATGTTTCTTTCGGTGAACTAATGGGATGATCTTTTAGGAGTTTTTGTGGCAAAAATAAAAATAATAATTTTCTGGTGGTTGGGCCCCACTCTAACTCTCTGTCCTTGCCACGTTAAGTGTATGTACAAAAACTTTTGGGGGATGCGTGAAGACGGACAAACTGACGCATACCAACTTTTAAAATAAAAAAATATTCTAATTTTATGGTTTAAGAAATAAACAATTAAATTTGAAGTTTATGAACTCTTAATAGAATTTATAGTTAATTTTAATTATTAAATTTATAATTAAATATTTATCTATATTTAATATATTTTTTATAAATAATAAATTTAAGCAAAACCTACTAAATTGGTTCAAATTTGCACCTAATATTGTAGATATGTCCCTCACGTAAAAGTAATCTAATGATTAATAAACTTGGAACGAATTATGGGGGTCATGGTTCAAAATTTAATAAAGTCAATAAATAATATGTATCTTTTTCTTATTCATCTAAATTTTGATGGATGTAATTATTCGATACTTATATTAGTAAAATAATAGGAAACATATAATAAATTAATTGAGGTACGCATAATTTCTTTTAACACTATAGTAATTATAATAACATATTCAATATAATTTCATAAATATGGTCCGGAGAGTTTTATATTGCTAGGTTGTTGCTTCCCACCAAATGTTGGATAATTGTCCCAATTTCATCCTTGATTCCAATGTTAGTCCAACTTCCGAATAGTTAATCTGAAGACGAGAAAATGCTGTTCAACCTCTGATTAGTTTTGGTATATCTTAGATCTCAATGTTCTTTTTCAAAATTTAATTATTCTAGAAATGGAGCTTACTATAAGCCAAAATCATTAGATATCCTCAGAAAAGAAAAACTTAATGTTTTGGATAATAATTTTAACCACAATTGATGTAGTGATTAAATAGTCACTAATCACTTAAATCATTGAAACCATGTATATCTAGTCACAGCTGACTTTAAGACACTTGGTCAATTGTAGTGAGCTTTAATCAGAAATAAAAGAGTATACTAATCTTACTTTATAAAAAATGATTTTTTATATAGATTGATTTATATATTTTGACAATGTAAAGTTATATCAGTGTATTCAACTATTTTTAGCTGGCTACTAATGTTTATCATATAATTTTACTTGTAATTATTTTATCAATTATGTTGACAAGAAGTTTTCCTCCATTGTTGTTCCTCAAGAAGAAACAGACATGGAGATGGATTTACAAAGAGAAGAGAGGAAGAGAACTTCGGAGTCAAAGTACACCTACTGCTTATGCTTGAAATATTTAAACACCTGAAATTCACTCTCAATAGATGTTGCCCCTTAAACAGAAAGGGTGGTAGATAGAACTAAGGGTGCAGAAGTGGAACCGGTCACGTACTCTACACTTAAAAGACCGCAACAAGGTAGTATCAGTACAAACACTATGTACTGGTAGGTATCAACATTAGCTAACATATATGCAGAAAGAAACTGAAGAATAGACATGCTCGCAATCAAGTACAAGTAATATCACAGGGTATTGTCGAATAAAGAGTAGTGGATTGGGTCATTCTATTTTGGGCCTACTTTGACAGAAGCTTTGAGTTTCATGTTATAAACGACGACTAGGCCCATATGGTGTATGTGGTATCTGACCCAACTGTAAATAACATACCTAGTATTTAAATAGTATTCTTTTTATTCTTCTAGAATAGGTGAGGTGTACAAAATCAGTTACAAGTTGTTATCTAGGCTTAAGAATTTAATTTTTAGTCCTTTAGGCTTTACGTATTTGCATAGTGAGTAGCTTAGCATTTATATAAAGACGTGTAATTATCATTGAAGCAATACACAAAAAAAATTCACATTGAGCATTCCTTTAAATTCCAATATGATATCAGAGCAGTAGCTCGATCCAAATCATTCACGAAGTTTTTCAAAACAGTCTTCAATTCATTTTAAAGAAATAGTGTTCTTCAGTTATACATCTGAGCTAGAATGACTGAAGAAGCTATAAGTACTGCTGGGAATGGTGGAAATCTTACAAATTATTATAATAGTCACCCTTATCATCTCTCACCCTCAGATTCACCTAGAATGAACCTAATCAATTTCATCTTTGATGAAAAAGGTTATTCAAGTTGGAGGAGATCAATACGCATAGCTCTTTCAGCCAAAAAGAATCTTGGGTTCATCAATGGTGATTGCAAATCACCAGATCTGGATCATAAGGACATTGAGCAGTGGAGTTGTTGTAATGATATGATCACTGCCTGGCCTTTGAATGCACCGTCAAAGGACATAGCTTACAATGTGATCTATTTAATAGCAACAAAGGAGTTGTGGGACAGGTTGGAGCAGAGATTTGGCAAGTGTAATAAAGCCAAATTGTATCACATGCAAAAGGAATTATCAGGTTTAGTGCAAGGCAATAATGACATTGCAGGTTATTTCACAAAACTCAAAAGACTATGGGATGAACTGGATTCACTTAATTTGGTTATTTGATGAACATGTGTATTTGTGTGTGATGGTAGGAAGAAGCTAGTAAAGGCTCTAGAATACCAAAAGTTGATTTAGTTTCTAATGGGGCTCAATGATGTATATGGTCAGAAAAGAGGAACCATATTAATGATGAATCCTTTGCCAAGCATGGATCAAGCTTACAGCATGTTGTTACAAGATAAAAATTAGATGGAAGCATATGTCAATGCTTTCATACTTAATGATTCTAGTTCATTCATGGATTCTGGACAAATGAGGGGAAACTACAGATCTGGAAACCAGGCCAACAAAAGTCGTAATGGGCCACAAAAGTTTGGTAATCCAGGTCAAAGATTTGCAAAACCAACTCAGAAATTCAAAACAATGAGGACAAAGTACAACCCTAATGTTAGTTGTACTAACTGTGGAAAGACAAGCCATGTACATGATGATTTCTATAGGATCATAAGATACCCTGAAGATTTTAAATTTACAAAATCAAGGGAATTTCAGGGACCAGTCAAGGGAAATGCAGCAATAGCAACAGAGAACAATGAAGATTCACCTATAACACATACATATTTTATTCAAAATTATCTTACTCAGAATTTTCCCACTCAAAATTGTTTTGGAAAAGAACTAAGTAAACATCAATGTTCTGACTTGGTGCAGCAAGTGATTAAGGAGATGAAAATGAATCAAACAGGAACTTCAGGAATAGCTCTTAATGAAAATGCAATTGTTGGTACAATTTTGAGATACTCTGGCTCATATTTTTCAGTTTATAATTCAAGTACCTGGATAATTGATTCAGGTGCCTCAGAACATATGTCTTTTAATTTTAATTTCTTTCTATTTCTAACCCCTCAACATGTGCCTTTGAATGTCAGCTTGCCTAATTCATTTAGGATCATTGTCACACACACAGGATGTGTGACTGTTCTGCCCACTCTTACTTTGCACAATGTCTTATATGTTCCAGATTTTAAATACAATTTGTTATATGTTCATAAGTTGTGTATTCAACTAAGGTGTCATGTTTTATTTACTCACATTGGATGTGTGTTATAGGACCTTTCAATAAGGAAGGAATAAGTTTTTGGTGAAATAAAGCAATTAAGAATGCTATTTCAATTCCACAAGGAAGCAATTCCAGTCAAGTAGTTTCAATTCAAAAAGAAAGAAATACCATTAATGTTTCTAGTTTCTATTGTAACTCTAAGTCTGATTATAGTCCTATTTCAGTTTTAGCAATGTTACCCCTAATATAAGATTATGGCATGTCAAATTAGGACATTTTCCCTTTCTAATAATAAAAAAAATTAATTTCATTCAGTTTCCCTCTAATTTTGAATGCATTTGCAATATTTGTCCTCAAGCTAGACAGAGTACAATGCCTTTTCCTGTTAGTACTATCAAATCTAAAGAAATTTTTAAAATGATACATATTGCTACATTAGGGCCATTTAGAGTATCTACTTACAATGATTATAATTAATTCTTAACCATAGTAGATGACTACAGCAGGGGTACATGGACCTTTCTTTTGAAAACAAAGAGCAATGTTTTCCATGTACTCAAGGAATTTTTAACAATGGTGAAAAGACAATTTGAATAGAAAGTCAAAAGGATCAGATCTGATAATGCATTAGAACTTGATAGGGGTTCTCAAGAGACAACTTTCCTAAATAGGAATAATCCATGAAAGGTCTTGCTTTGCCACCCCTCAACAAAATAGAGTTGTTGAGATGAAGCACAAACATCTACTTGAGGTAGCTAGAGGTCTTATGTTTCAGTCAAAATTGCCTCTCAGATTTTGGGGTGAATGCATTCTCACTGCCACTTATTTGATTAACAGGCTACGCTTTAAAGTACTTCAAGGAAAGGCACCCTATGAAGTCATATTTGGGACTAAACCATCTTACTAGGATCTTAGATCTTTTGGGTGTTTGTGCTATATTTTCACTTTATCGTATGTCAGAGATAAATTTCAACCTAGAGTCAAAAAGTGTGTCTTCATTTGTTATCCACAGAGTCAAAAGAGATACAACATCTTAAAACTAGACAGTAATAAGGTGTTTGTGTTCAGAGATGTTCAATTCCATGAAGAACATTTTCCATTTTCCAGTAATGTCTCTTATACTGTTCATGATAGTAGTTTTTCCTTACAGGATACATTACTTGAGCAAACAACATCAACTATTGAACCTATCTTTGATGTTTCACCCAATACTCCTCCAAATTCTCCATCTGATTTTGATTCTCCTATTTCAAATCCTGATAGTGCACCTCATGATCTTTCTATATCTAGTCCTATACCACTTTCATCTTCTCCTATACTTTCACAACCTACAACACCACCTGTAAACACTAGAGTTTCTGAAAGAATAAAGAACAGACCAAACTACCTAAAGGATTTCATTTGTAACAGTATCCATCTCACAGATGTTATCAACTTTTGTTTCATTCATCCAGATTAACCCACACACCTTTCATTTGCAGCACTATTAATTTCTAACTAACACTTGCTTCAATCCCTGTCGAATGTTACTAAACAACACAGCTTTAGTGAAGCCTCTACTCATCCAGGCTGGACTAAAGCTATGAAAACATAAATTGCAACTCTTCAACTTAACCACACTTGGGATGTGGTAGAATTGCCACCAGAGAAGAAAGTTTTGTCCCGTAAGTGGGTCTATAAAGTCAAGAAAAATTAAGATGGCTCTATTAAAAGATTTAAAGCTAGATTGGTTGTGACTACATAGACACCTTTGCACTCGTGGTCAAATGACCACCATTAGGTGTCTATTTGTCATTGCAGTAAAAAAAGGTTGGACAGTTTCTCAGCTAGATGTAAATAATACTTTCTTGCATGGTGATTTGCAAGAAGAGGTGTTTATGAAGTTTCCTACTGGTCTTGTTCCATCTCAACCTAATCATGTGTGTCTTTTAAGAAAATTTCTTTATGGTCTTAAGCAAGCTTCAAGACAGTGGTACTCAAAGATTGATGGTGCATTGAGTTCAAAGGTTATTCTAGTTCACTAAATGATTATTCCCTATTTTTTCAAGACTAATGGTGATCTTGTTTCTATCATAGCTGTTTATGTGGATGATAGATTACACACAGGAAATGATATCATAGAAATTATTAATATCACTGGGTTTCTTAACAATGAGTTTAAAGTCAAGCATTTGGACTGCCAGAAATGATATAGAGATGGGATCTCTACGTATTCCTTAGTATAAGAACTAAAAGATTGAACCTTTAATAGTAAACTTGTTTGTTTGGATAAAAGATCAAAACTTAATAATGATTGTGCCTTAATTCGTGAAAGGGTTGGACCCTTATGAGTAGAATTTATTCTAATTAATGAACGGAGGTAATCTTGAGGATTTAGATGCCCGCTTGTGTGTAGGTTGGAACCTTATAGCTATATCTATCCTAATTGAGGTAAAACTAGAAACTTTATTAAGCTTTATGAAGAGCAATGGACTTTGTGACTCGGTGTGGTTGTAGAATCTTTACTTAAATGCTCAAATTATTTAGAAACTATATAATTTGACTAACCAAGCAAGAAGAGAAGTATTGGGAGTAACAACCCTTACCACCGCTATACTTAGGGTTGGTCGATGATGTTGCTGGGTACACGTGCTTCCCGTACTCACTCTACACTTGCTGCACTCTATGTGCAGGTACCGAGCCGGACGCCAGCGGAGGAGCTTGACGCTGATCTTGAAGATTCATCTTGGGAGTCCAGGGTGAGCCGTAGATTCCATCCCGGCATTGGAACTCTTCATCTAGTTATTATACTTTTTTGTCATATATTTCAGACAATGATTGTATTTAAAGTTCCATACTTGTATTCGATTAGTAGATATGTACTTATGATAACCAGATTTTGGGTTTTTCTTTCAAGGTTTATGTATTGAGTCCTAAGACTTAATAACACTTACGTTGTCTTCCTTAATTTCCATATTTAATTTATATTATTGACGTTTGGATGTTAGTGGTTCGCCTACGAGTAGGGTAGGTGTCCTCACGATACAATGGGATTTTGCGTCGTAACCTACTATTTCTCCCTATTCAGTAGCCCTATAAGTTTTGAGATACTTAGGCACAGATCCAGGCCAAGGTATTCTCCTCTCTTCCAATCCTTCCATGGAACTTCTTGCTTTTTGCAATGCTAACTGGGCTTCCTATAAGAACACACGAAGATTTGTTAGTGGTTATTATCACCCTCGAATGAGCTCCTATTTCTTGGAAATCCAAGAAACAAGTATCCATTTCAATATCTTCCGTAGAAGCGGAATACAGATGCATTCGCAGGGTAACAACCCAAAATTACCTAGTTGGTAAGGTTGCTTGAAGATCTTTCTGCACTACGACCTCTTCCCATTCAACTTCACTCAAATAGTCAGACGACTATCCATATTGCTCGAAACCTAGTGTTCGATAAGCGAATCAAGCATGTAGATCTTAACTGTCATTTCGTCATACATCAATTTCTCTCCGACATCATCACTTTAACTTTCGGCCCGTCGCATCATCAGCTTGCCAATTTGTTCACAAAACCTCTTTCTAAGGGTTCTGATCGAGAAATTTTGTCCAAATTGGGGGTTTTAACCTTACCCTCCAACTTGAGGGGAGATGTTGACATAAAGTTTTCCTCCATTGTTGTTCCTCAAGAAGAAACAAACATGGAGATCGATTTACAAAGAGAAGAGAGGAAGAGAACTTCGGAGTCAAAGTACACCGACAACTTTGTTATTGTCGAATAAAGAGTGGTGGACTGGCTCATTCTATTTTGGGCCTACTTTAACAGAAGCTTTGGGCTTCATGCTATAATCGACGACTGGACTCATATGGTGTCTATGATATCTGATCCAATTGTAAATATCATACCTAATATTTATATAGTATTCTTTTGATTCTTCTAGAATAGGTGATGTGTAACAAATCAATTGCAAGTTGTTATTTAAGATTAGTAATTTAATTTTTAGTCTTTTAAGCTTTACGTATTTGGACAGTGAGTATCTTAGCATTTGTATAAAGACATGTAACTATCATAGAAGCAATACACAGAAAATTTCCACATTAAGCATTCCTTTAAATTCTAACAAATTACTTAATATATTTTATATTGTTAGTACTCTCCCTCTTCCTCGAGGGTTTCTTTTCTTCCTTCATTTCCCTTTCTTGAAATTCATTTTTTCTCTTCTTCTTTTTAATCTTTATTGGAGTCAACTCAGTTTTAACTCGTCAGTGACTCACCGTACATCTCTATCTCCGATCATACGTACGTTGTACACTATCATAACTGGTGTATTCATCCTACATATATGTGTATCTACTTGCTTGTATTTGGTGGATCGATTGTATTTTCCTTTTAAAATTTCATTTCGTATGGTTTTACGCTTGGTGTATATACACTCCACTGTTTTACATTTCTTGTTTGCTTCAACGTTCGGCTTAACGTCGGAGCTCCGACTAGAAGCCACCGAGTCGGTGCCCTTCCCCTCGCTACTCCCTCCATTAACGCCGACAAACAACCCCACCAGTCCCACCGCCGCCATCATCGTCCATCCCCCAGATCTGCTCCACCTCTGCACCGGAGCTTTGAGCTTTGGTGAAACCCAGTAGCCAACAGTCACCACACCGATCCACCGCCACCACCACATTAGATAGGGGGTTATGGAGGACAATGATTAAGGTAGAAGGGTAGTAGGTAGTCCAGCGTAGTCCTACCTACGCTTATAAACTGGTAGTTGTAGTGTTATTATTGTAGACCCGCTTAGCATATCATACTAGTAGGCACAATATTACTTTATAGTCTCTGTCGTTTGATTTATGTTGCTATGTGTATTTTGTTTATCTTATTTACCTGCATTAGTTATTGCTTCTTTTTCAGAATTCGCTATCATGACTTAGTCGCTTTGTTTGTCTTACTTTGCTTGTGTTTGTGCTTTATCTTGAGCCGAGGGTCTCTCAGAAACGACCGCTCTACCTACCAAGGTAGATGTAAGGTCTGTGTACACTCTACCCTCTTCAAACCCACATTGTGGGATTTCACTGGGTATATTATTGTATAAACTTAAGTTTGAGATTGAAAGAGGAATAACCGAATAGTTTACTTATCCGGATAATTTACTTATCTAAAAGCGTACACTAATAAATCCTTTTTCATATATCTTTTTTGCAATATAAAAATGGGGAGTAATAATGACAAAGTAGAGTAGATCGGGGAACAACCTTCAACGTGGCACTATTATATGGAAATCTCAAATCTTTCCAAAATCTTTTCTTATGGTATTCAACTGCGGGCCCTGACGGACTGCAAATTGGTCACGTATTGGTTAATAAAACAACGACATTTATTAATAAAAAAATGTGTGAATGAATTGAGAAAATATGTAAATTGCATAGTTTTAGAGCTGGCCAGTGGGCCGGGCTCGGGAATGGCGGACCGAGTTTGACGGGGTCGGGTCGGGGCGGGGAGGGTGAAGGGGGCGGGTCGGGGCTGGCGGGTCAGGCGGGATCGGGTTTGGCAGGATTTGCCAAAGTCCCATCCCGATCCCGATCCCGTCGGGATCGGGGCGGGGTGGGGTCGGGGCAGGATCGGGATCCCGGCGGTTTTTCCTATTTTTTTTTAATAACATATGTATAAAAAACTCAATAATTAAACAAGACAAGATAGTGTAATAAAAACATCTCAAGGCTATTTTTGTACCTCTTATATTATTTAATAGACATATGCACTTTTTGTAATACAAATACAATTGTCGAAATTGCAACTTTGTGGTGTTGTCCAAAAGTTGTAAATTACATAATAAAATTGCAATTAAAAAAATTACATTCTTAAAAAAACATGTTCTAGTTTCTTGATAACTTCCTGTGGTTCTTTGGTTGGAATTGATATTTGTTGGTCAAATTGATCCACGTCGCTTCCACCACTTTCGAATAAGAATTCGTTGTAGTTTTCGTCTTCTTCTTCGTTGATCTCCGGTTGACCGCACCTTCTCCACTCCGCTCGTATCCAATCTCTGAATAATACTACAATCTTTAAGCTGTCTTCGGCTAATGAGTGTCTGTGGTCTCCTATTTGATATCTGCCGGCAGAAAAAGTGCTTTCAGACGCAGTTGATGACGCTTGAATATTCAAAACATCTCGGGTCATCATTGAAAGTATCGGAAATGTCTACTCATTCCCCCTCCAGTATTTCAGCAAGTCTTCACGTCCTTCTTCATTGAGAACTGCTTGGTACGGTACAGAACCCTGCAAAACAAAAATATCAAACTCGCTAATTTGGTTAGTAGCGGTACGGCCGCACATTCTATTTCTGAGGCTTTCAATATTAGCCGCAGAAACAGCATGTCTTTTGTGAGGTTGTGCTGAAGAAGATGGTATGGAAGCCGGTAGGTTACTAGCGCTTTCTTGTTGGTAAAAACTATATACTTTTTTGCATTGGTTTTCTACGCTAGACAACACTTCTTCTTTAGTTTGTTCAATAGGTGGTGGGTGATTTGGATTTTTGGGACTTGGAGGTGGTAGTACTTCTATACAATCGTAAATAGTTTCAATAAGTGATTTACTACCGTCTATTTTAATAGTCGGACTTAATACAACACCAATAATATAAATAGTGGGAATAGGAATAAAATATTTTTTAATTTTGATAAACATTTTTTTAATAGCTGCCATGTAAGCTGGTTTTTCCATATATTCAGTAAGTAATAAAAATATTAGAGCTATATAAAACAACATAGTTGAAATAGTAGGATAATATATACCGGAAAATTCTTTTGTTGCTTGAAAACAATTCTCTAAAAATACAATAAGTTCGAAAATTTTTACTCAATCACTATCTACAACCATATAAGCTGGATTTTGATTATGAGAGTTAAAAAATAATGTTATAGGTTTTCTATAGTCATAAGCAACAAGTAGTTGCTCGTATAAAGAATTTCACCTAGTAGGTACTTCTTCTGGAATTTTTCTATAAGGTAGTTGACAATCGTGACAAGTTTTTTTATATTCTTTTCTTCGTTGTATTCTATTATTTTTAAAAATAAAGTTTATAGCAAATTGTATTTTACTAAGAATGTCTTCAAATAGTAATAGACCATCCTTTACAATTAAGTTATATATATGGCACGCGCATTTTATATGAAAATGATCTGGAAAAGATGGAGTTAAACTATTTTTTAAAATTGTAATAGCGTAATTGTTAGAGGAAGCGTTATCTAATGTAATAGTCATAATTTTATCGATTATTCCGTAATAATCGCACACTTGATAAATATTTTCTGCAATAAAATTACAAGTGTGCCTATCATCTATATATCTCTACGCTAAGATACGTTTTTGCATAGACCATTTATAATCTATCCAATGACAAGTTACCGTTAAATAATCATGGTTGTTAGTACTACGGCCTATATCAGAAGTGATAGCCACTTTGCCATTAAAATGATATAATGAATAACATAAATACTGTTGATATTCATGTGCAAATTTAAATACATCTCTCTTAACAGTTGATCTAGGAAAACCTTTAAAAGCAGGATTATACAAATCTCTAATGTAATGAATAAAACCGGGAGATGAAGGAAATGAAAAAGGCAAACCCTCCACAGCAACTAATTTTGCTATTGTTTCTCTATCTCTATGTTTATTATATTTAGGGCCTACAATTCCCCCCGTCATAGGGTTAATTTGACCCTGTACTTGGTCCGGGACAGTATCAATATGTGAACCTTGTCCCGATGGAGCGGGCGTTTGCGCACCCGATTTTGAAGCCTCGTATTGGGCATACCTAGTTGGATGAGCCTTTACTACGTGTCTCATTAAACCCCATCCCACCGTGACCTTTTCCAGTTTTAAATTTTAAAACATCTTTACAAATTTTACATCCAGATACTTGATTCTCTACGTCCCTATCAAAAAATATCCATGCATCTGATTTTAATGGTCGTTTTGCTGGACCTCGTCTCATACTAGGGGGAATAAGAGGCATTTCAGTTGAAGGTACACTAGTGGGTGTGTTGTCATCAACATTAGTGGGTGTATCATCTAGATTATTGTCTAAATTAAAGTCTTCTTAAGTTCCAAAAAATATCTCCTCGTCTAAATCTAATGGTATTGTAGGAAAAATGTTCAGTACCAACAAAATCATCCTGTGTAGGAATAAGATGACAAGAAGAAGTACCCTTGCCCTTGTTGCCCGTACTAGAAGAAGCCTGACCCGTACCCGTAAGCATACGTTTAAATTCTTCCATTATAAATTTATAATTATACTAATAAAATTAAAGTAAATGAAATTAAGTGCGCTAAATAAAATAAACAGACAATAATAATTTAATGAAGGAACGAATGTACCAAACGCCGACGTAACGTCGACGTGTAATCGAGAGGTTGAAAATTGAAACTTTACTCGATGGAAGATCCTCAAACTAGTTGCGAACTTCACTCCTAATTTCCAAATGAATAAATAAAATTGAATATTTAGTAGACAATGTAGATTTGTAGAGAGATTAGAGAGATTGTAGGAAGATTTGTGAGAAAGATGAAGAGAAAATGAGGTATTTATAGTTGGAAGATTGGGTTAAAGTGTAAATATAATAACTTAAGGGTTAAAAATAAATATTAAGGGGTAGGGGGGTTGAGGGAGGGGGGAGGACATAAATGGCCGTTGCACAACGACCAAAATGTAAAATGGTCGTTGGTGCAACGGTTATTTTTGCAAAAGGGGGGTTGTCGGGCGGGACCGGGGCGGGACCGGGCCGGGACAGGCAGGACTGGGTCGGGACGAGACATTGTCCCGTCCCGGTTCGAGTCCCGATACCAAATTTTTTTTTAACTGGTCGGGTTCGGGGCGGAACCCGGCCCACTGGCCAGCCCTACATAGTTTTATTTATATCCTCCACTAGAGGTGTTAAATGGTTGGTGGATTGAATTTGGATAGGCCAAAATAGATTGAGTTAATAAATAAACGGATTGATCATCTAAAACTAATTTGGTTTAAAATTAGTTGAGCTGAAATAGGCTAAAAATATAACATAACTTAATTTTTTCAATTCTTACTAAAATTTAAATTTGTTTGTTTGTTCTTACATAATTTTTTAAATACCTAATAATCTTTTTAATCTCTATTATAACTATTTATGACATAACACATAAAAAATATCTTTTTGAAAATATTCTAACAAGATTTTTCTTGAGCCAATATGAACTACATATCATTTCAATTTTTAGAAGCGGAATTGACTTATTAAAATGAGTTAAGCCAATAAATGAAGAGAGCCAATGTCTTTCAGTAATATAATTTACAAAATAACTAGAAAATCATAAGTTATGTACATTAGGTATTACTTAATCATATAATATACATAAATATACCCAATCAATTTATAAACTTTATACATTTTGATTAATGCTCGTAATTAATTTTAGCCGACATGCAAAAATACTAAAAAAATTCATAGACGAACAAGTCAATGACACGGTCAAACTTAAACGGATAAACGGATTATGTGAATAGTATTTTCATGGTTCAGTTTGTCCCCTCCGCCCCCCCCCCCACCCCACCACCCCAAACCACTACCAACTTCAACCTTGGCAAACAATGAAAGAGCATCCAGTTTTTTCCGACCTGAATTTCTTATTCCTCTTTTAATTAAAACAAAACTAGTACATTTGGAGTGGCAACAACCACTTTGCGCGATGGTGAAAGACATTATTGTATTTATTAAGTAGTATATATTAATGAATTTAAATACTTCTCTAGGATAATAAACAACAGGCCCTTGAGTCAATTCATACATTTGGGTTTAGGTTTTATCTAATTGCGAAAGATACGGTGAAACTTACTTGGGTTTTATCTAATTACGAAAGATACAAGGAATATCAAAAAATAAAAAACAGTGAAAAACAAAAATGAAAGTGGAGCAACTTCATTTCAAGAAAACGCTTTCAACATTCTTCCAGCTCAACTAATTTAAAAGAAATTTAGCTATTTATACTAGTGTTTAGGTCTTGGGACAATTAGAAACTAATAGAAAGCATTGTGCCTTTAAAATATACAAAACGTTGGGCCTTCAAAAACTAAGCTTAAAACATTAAGTTGGGCTGAATTTCAATGGAAATGAGATGTTGCACATTAGCTGGCTGTGTACTCAAAGATGTTTTTCCAGGTTTTGTTTTATAGCTTGGAATGCGACAGCACTAGCTATAACATCTCCAAAGTCTTTATCCTTTCTTGAGATATTCTTCATAGTTCAATTCCGGAAAAAGTTCTTTAAACTTCTTCACAATCCTCTTTCAAACTTTCGCCCATCAACCGCATGGTCTAAATTGGACTTCTTTATCCTCAAATCTCCTTTGGCAATAGACCTCCCTTTCGTGGAATGATCGACCTCCCCGATTGGTATCACTCTCTTCTTGCAATGCTTCAAGCTCAAACCAGGAAGTTCTAAAAAAAAAGTTGCAAATAAGAACAAACTTAAGAAAACAGAAACTTGTGTTGAAAAAAAAAACAGAAACTTATAATCACACTACTAGTACAACACAAGAATAACACTACATAATGTACATAAACTTTCCTTCTGATTCTAACCATTGTTTCCTAATTAAGCATTTGCTATACAACATGATATCATGGTCAGTTAATGTTCTAATGTGAAGTACAGGTACAAAGTTCATTACCTTCTAAAACATCCCAGGTGTCCCAGGTTTACTTATACCCAAGTGCATAAGTAAACCAGAACAACAACATACCCAGTGTAATCCCACTTAGGTGGGATCTGGGGAGGGTAGAGTGTTGGCAGACCTTACACCTTGGGAGGTAGGAAGGTTGTTTCCGAAAGCCCGCGGCTCAAGAGAAAACATGACAACAATAGGTGAGCGAAGGTTTGAAGAAAGTAAAGTAAGGTAAAGTAAAGAGAACATGGCAAAATTTTAATAGTAGATGCATCAAACTAGTACGACAATCGGAGTATAAGAAGTAGCTGATAATAACGGGAAATCAAGGGACAAGACCCTACAGGTAACACTAAACCGGAACATAGATGTCATATTGATAGACGACATACATACCATAATTATCCATTTGTTCCCAAAACCCATGTCCCTTAGGTTAATGAGAAAATCGCAATTTACATGGTTGTGTTATGTATCCGGCTTGAATAATAACCCCGGTTCCTGACCCTTCGTTCTTGAATCAACACTCATTCGCAATTAGAACTGTTATCCACTATTTGCCTTCCTTAATAAAGGTCATTTGTTGCTTGCTTACCAGTTTATCCACCATATTCTTCAACCTTTCAGCCAAAATCTTGGGGACAATGTTATAAACATTTTCCAATTAAGCTTTATGGTTTTGAAATCCTTTTAACTCTTTAGCCCCCTCTTCTTCGGAATCAAAACTACATATGTAGCATCAGAACTTTTATCAAGATACTCTTGTGAATGGAAATTTTGAATGGTTTACATAATACCTCCCTTAACCACCTTCCAGCATGCATGAAAGAAACCCATAGAAAACCCATCAGGTTGGAGCCTTTTCTGCCTCACATCTTGATGCAGTCAGGAACCTCCTGTTCCTCAAAGCTCTCCTTTGTAACACCCTTAATCCTCCACAGAAATACACTGAGAATTCTCCAGATTAAACTGTGGTCTCCATGTCTCTTTCTCAATGTATAACTTCTAGTAAAAGTTAATTATTTTCAAATAGCTTCAGGATCAGTGATCTCTGCTCCATCTATCAGCAGTTCATCAATGTGATTGTGTGCATTAGCATCCTATGAAAGAATTTTGTGTTCTTATCTCCCTACTTCAACCAAAGGATTCTGAACCTCTGTCTCCACGCTACCTCCTCGTGTATTGCAATTTCTTATACTTCCATTGCTAAAGTTAGCCTTTTGAGCTAATTCATCATCTGAAGGAACCCTCAGTTCCTGTACCTTGACCAGTTGAGCTATCCTATCTAGGATATCACTCTTCTTTCTTTCCAAGCTGCCACTTGCCAGATTCCATCTTTAACTTCCCCTTCAACATTTTCAGTTTGGTAGCTAGGATAAAATCTGGTCTGCCAGTCACCCTGAATGCCCCCCACCATTCCTTCACTTTCTCCTTAAAACCTTCTATCAATAACCACTTAACTTTCAAATTTGCATTTTTTCTATTTACAACCCCTTCCCCACACTGTAACAAAATAGGACTCTGATTAGATACCACTCTTGGAAGTGTGGATTGTCTGATGTGTTTGAAACTCTCATCCCACTCTGGGGGGGGGGGGGGGGGGAAGGGATCCTGTAAATCTTGGAAGCCTCGTTCTGATTGTTCCCTCTGTTCCAAGTATATGAGCCACCAAACAGATGGAGATCCACTAGTTCTAGCTCTTGTATGATTTCTTACTACTCCTTTGTAGCTCTAGTGAGATTAGAATTGTTACTTCTTTCATTTGTGAACCTTGTAATGTTAAAAATCCCCAGAGACAACCCAAGGGCCCTTACAATCTACCCTAGTAGCAGCCAGTTCCTACTAATAATAATCTTCTCTCCTCTCTGCAGTTAGGGCCATATACTCATATGATACACCATGTGAAGTTCTGATTCAAACAAGATATTTGGCATGACATACTGTAGCTACCTGTATTGATTAAAGTCTCCCTTGTATCCTCTTTTGTCCCACGTGATTACTATACCCCCATCTAACACCAATTGCCACTAGACGCACATAATCTACCCATCTGCTTCCCCATATGTCTTATATAGCAGCTCACATCTCATTCCAACTTTGTCTCCTGTAGAACCATCACATCTGCCTTCTATTTCCCCAACAACAATTTTGCAAATTACAACATCCCTTTTTACCTTTCTATTCAATCCCCTCACATTCCATGAAATAATGTCTTCATTGATCACCTGATTTTATAAGCTTCCTCCCATTTCCTTCAATCCCCTCACATTCCATGAAATAATGTCTTCATTGATCACCTGATTTTATAAGCTTCTCCCCATTTCCTTGGTTCTCCATTCTTACATCTAATGTTGCATATCAACCCCTGTACCCCTTTATGCCCCCTAGGTTTAATCATAGCACTAGCACATCTACACTACCCCATTCCCTATCTTCTTTTGAGAGAGAAAATTTTTTTGACAAAATATTCTCTCGTCTTCTTTTATCAATCATCATAAAGAGAGATAAAGCATCAAATTCGCAACCTTGAAAAATAACCCTAAATTTATTACTCATCTTCATCACATTCCAATGAACCCATAGAGTTGCTCCAGACTTATCTCTTTGTACCTGGATTTTCAGTGGAATCTCTTCTTCTCCTGCCAGTGATCTGAATCATCGCCTTGTTCTCTCCATGCATACTTGATTTTCCCCTCCATTATTTTTCCTACTTCCTCCTCATCTTCCCCCTTTTCTGATCGAGAGTTTGGCACTTCGGTTAATTGTGTCTTTGGGTCCCATTCTAAGTTGCAATGTTTCTTGTTCCTCCATGCATTCTCCTAGCTTCGACCTCACCAACGGTATCGCAGAAACAATTTCAATAGAAAGTTTGATTGCTCTCTCTTCCATCATTGGATCTATGAAAATCATCTGTTCCACTACCATCTTTGTCTAGCTCAAACTGGCTAATAATTTGCGAGGACATATTCGTCCCTTTTATATATATCCACACTCTTTCTTAATAGAATGGATGGACTACCCAACTCACTAACTCTCTCTGGCCCATTATCTAAATAGACCACTCTATTTAAATTTGGCCTACTAATTTTGCCCTGACCCACATCTTTTAGCACATCAGACCCCTCCTTATCCAAAGTTGTATCTGCCCCACGTGTCTTCATTTTAAAATTCAAAAAATCTCCTTTTTTGTAGCTCCCCTCCCCATCAATTCCTAGATCCAGACTACCACCACCATAGATCCCAGGTACTCCCCTTTCCTTACCCACTTGTCGTCGTTTGCAAAACCGCACCAAAGATTCACTCCAAATCAGAGAATTCTAAGAATAATCCTCCCCGTCAATGTCAACGACTCAAGGGATCTGCTTCATCATCCCCTTCACTCTAATTTTAGCCCAACACATTTGATTTTTTAAGCTCAATTTCTTCTTCATTTTCAATACATCCATCACATTTGTCGCCTATTGCTCTCATCATTTCTTTTGTCCATAGATGTAAAGGCAAGCCCAGCACTCTAATCCATGTTCCAGCAAGCAAACTGATACTCTTCCGGAACGCATCTAGATGACGGTGACCGCCAGGTTAACTTCAGAATTTTTCTTGCCATTTCCAATCTCCGATCAGATTATGTTCCGCCATTTTCCTAGATGGGAACTCAAACAAGAATTGATGATTGGTCAACTTGAAGGCTCCAATGGTTTTTCCCCATTTTCCATATACCCATCTCCATAACACGGTCTGTTTTGGGATCTCTACTCTGTCGAAGTGTCCCACCAAGCATCAAACTAAAATTTCTCCATCAACAATTTCCAAGATCCTAAGTGCTGATGCTACTACCTTAGCTTTTGCTTCCCCTGCTTCCATGTTGATTTTCCCGACCCTAGCTATCCATCTGCTTCTGCTGCTTCCATGTTCAAATTGTCCAGCAGCATGGAAATGGTCGAGTGTGTTACCTAATACAGGAAATATTTTACCTGATATGGTAGAGAAAACTCTTAGCAGTCTGGCAAATAGATGGCCAGAAGCAACTTTTTTTTTTGTGATAGGTTAGATGGCCAGCAGCAACTATTGCTCACGCTGGTACTATCTGACCCTGTCTTCAAGCAGCGTCTGCAGTAGTTCTCTTTCTTCATCTCCCTCAAAATTCTCAATCTTATGGCAATTTCGGCTCAAGAATTATGGAAATATAATCACTAAAATAAAAAAGAACAAAAATGCAACCAGTATGGTTTCGGTATCGAGTCACCATGTTACCATATCCAATAACAAAAATAACATAAATGCAGAATCTTCAAAGGCATGCAAGACAGAATTCAAAAAGCGAAGATCCCATGTACAGCCAGAATTTTTTTGATTAAGAACATACAGCCAGACTTGACTGATATAAAAGCAATAGACAGAATGCTACCTCCACAGGATGATGTACTCCAAATGCTCGTCGAGTTAAAAGACGGTTTTCCATCACAGTTATCAAGTGAGGAGGGAATCTGTCATCATATTTCAAGTCAGAGGTAATACAAAACCAGTCAGTTTAAATATAACGGCCATAAAGTAATATCGTGAAGAACACAATTTTTCATTGCCCATGATATGCTTGAGGTGCATTTTGCTTTGCTTTGCTTTGCTTTGATGTTAAAGATTCCTTGCGAATTGATATCCTACAGACAGCAGGAGCACCTAATAGACAGGACATGGAACTTGCAGGTTTTAGCAATACAGGTTAGCTCCTTATAGTAATAGATAGCAATATGAGAACCACCAATAGATCATCCATAAGCGATGAGAGCTTATCCTACAATCGCAAACCATATGTTTAGAGTTCCTGAATCATATAAACACCAAAAAAGTGTGATCATGATAGCAAATGCATAGTATGCTAGATAGTAGAAGATATTTACCAAATAAGACAAAATGAACATCTGAACATATATATAATCAGGCAACATTGAAACTGGTAACAGAAGGATGAGATGACTTAAATAAAGTGGTTTTATTGAGCACTTACAATTTATGTACAGAGGACATCATTCCTTACCTGTATTGCTAAAATACAGCATATCTATGGTACTATAACTACAATACTATCTTAAAAGTTGTACAAAATTTTTACAGTCAAAAGTAAGTTGAAAGGGATAAAACCCAAAAGAGTGGGAGAGTTCACTCAAAAATGAAGTCGTGTACGATTATCTGAAAGAATATATAGCCCTAAATATGGACTGACAGTCACAGTATCCCATTCCTCCAGAAATTGGCAATCAATGGGAATTATAGCAAAGATGACTTCAAACCATCATATTCAATTCTGACAGATCATCCATTGGAATCTCAAGGCCCATAAAGTCGTCATCTTGCAATCCATCATCATCTATGTTCAACCATGAACCTATGTCCTGTCCCTGACCGTCAAGGTCATCAGGGACACCTAAAACATCCATTCCAGGGAGTTGCAGACCAGATAAATCAATGGGATCCTCTAATTCATCCAAGTCATAATCATTCTTATCCTTGCCAGTGCCACTGGCAATGATATCACTTGAATTCAATATTGAAGATGCTGGTGCTTTAGGTTGCCCTGACATCTTGCCTAGAAGGCCATTGACAGAAGTGGATAATTGAGTAGTTTTCAGCTTAGATTTTGTTTTAGGCTTTCTTTCTCCCTTAACATTGGAAGAGGCAGGTCGACCAATCTTTATTGATCCACTGCGAGATGATGCCTCTCTGCCGTTTCCTTTTCCTTCTCGGTCCCTCTCACTTCTCTTCCCTTTTGCACTGCTTGAAAGTGAACTTCCAACACCTGACAGAGCACCAGAAGATGCAGCAATGCTAGTACCAAGGACATCTTCCAACTCCCTCCGCTTGACTCTACTTGCTTCAGAATATAAATTGGCTTCATAAAGTATATCCTGGTTTCGAGAAGGGCTCTGCTGTGGGCTAAAATAAGATTTTGCAGCTTCACTGTCAGTGTTGGAATCTGTTTGTCCATCACTAAGGCGGGATATAGCAGAAAGGAACATATCCTTGTACAACGGCTCGCCGAAGCAGCTCTTTCCTGTCTCCTCAAATTCTATGCATCGATCCAAAGTTCGCTTGACCAACGCTAAGGCAGCTTGCTTGGCCATTTTCCCACTAGCACTCTTTGCACCGTGCACATTTGGAACCCAACAACTCTGTCAAGGCAAGACAATGTCAATGAATGATTTTCATCATTCAAATTTTACGAGTTTAAGGACAGCTTTACACTGCGACAGTACAGACACTATTTTGTTATCAACTACTAGAGGCAGTATGCAAGAGTCAGCACAATTCTGTAACGCAGTACATGAAAAGAAGATATTAAAGATAGATGATACCATTAGCAACCAGGATAACACAATACTAACCTATATGATTGCAGAACAAGAGAGAACTAGAGACGTAGACAAGCAGAATAGTCTTGAAATCAATTAAGGACACTGTGATTTCACAAAGACACAGACAGATAGACAGAGAGAGGGAATATCAACTCGTCTAACATTTGTCTGCAATGAATTATATGTAGAACACTGCAGCATTTTTGTTTCCTGCTCTTACCTTGGAGGCAAAAGTTGGTTTGATATCAAGGCAGTCTGTTTCTGGTTATGAGAAATATGGAAAGCAAAGAACGGAGATTGACTCTGAGTAAAGTGCTGAGTAGAATTGAAGGAAAAGTTATGCATCTAAACCAAGGGGGATATTTTTCCACAGTAATAAGGCACCTAAATCTACCATTAGGTACTCAGTTCAAGGTCTTTTCAGAGGGAGATAAACACTCACCCCAAAAAGATGAAAAAGGAAGTGTTAAGTCCCAAAGCTATGTTAATTTAACAATCAGTTGATACCATAAACAGATATCTGAACTCTGATCCCCCATTCATCCATTAGTATTTAACTACAGCTATCCCATTAAATTTTGGAGGAAAATCTAACAACCAGGAAAGGAATTGATTAAAATGTTCAACCTACCATATATTTCTCGTATAACATTTCCACAAGTTTGTCAAGAGCATGCTGTTCGAACTCCCTATAAAACAATTAAATGCTTGAGTTATTATGTCAATGGATGGTGTTACACAAGGATCAAAGTTATGCATCTCAAAGAAGCATAATACTTTTCTTGAAACTCCCTCGACTCTGCTGCTGAATTCAACAGCTTTCCCAGCATCTCTTTCTTCTTAGAAACCTATGCAACAAGCACTCACATGAGAAAGGCTCCCAGCAGAGACAATCTAAATAGGTTGCACACTCCATAAAAGTAAAAGTAAATACATTATGATACTCAAAAAGAGCCAAAACTCTTATTTCAAATGAGAACGGTAAAGCACCAATAAAAGGATAAAAGACAGCAGGCTGATAGGCAAAGGCACTTCAGTGGTTCAAACACCCCGACTGCACCGTAACCAATATAGATAAGAACGATAGCGGAAGGAAACTACTTAAACTTCAGGCCTATAGGACTCACAAGAGGAAAAATCAATAAGCACTATAAAAGTTAAAGGAAAAGCTCCCACTAGAATCTGTTGCTTTCCTCCTCCTTACGAGTGAGAAGTTCATTTCCCTTTTCCAAAACACCTTCGCGCTTCTCCTTCATACGCATTTGGCATGGTGCTACCTTGTGCAAAGATGCTTTTGGTGTACTGACCCATTTTTGGATACTCAAATCATAATTTAAAGCATTATAGAAACTTCCCGAGCTCATGGAGGATTCTCATTCAAAGAGCATCTCAATGTTATTCCTTGAAGAGGTATCCAACCTCCATGCTAAATATCCAATTTTCCCTCAGTAAGTGATGATAGAATGTGAATTGATTTAGGTTTGAAAGCTGACTCACTTTTGGTCCAGCAGCAGTTGGCTCAACAAATCAAGACAAGCAAGAGGAACAGTGAGCCAGACTAAGTCTGTCTAATGGGACAGGACATCCCATCCTGTCCCGGTACCGTCCCTTCCCATTAGCTTAGTGGGATGGGACGGACCTAGGGGTTTGTCCTCCCTGTCACGTCCCACTAAACTCGTCCCGTCCCATCACACTTAATTAGAAAATCATGTTTGTATGTTTTGATTTTGCAATGTTATCAATTTAAGTTTAAAGTTTATTTTATATTTGTGTCCATTTACTAAACTTATGTAGTCTTATATCACACTATCATCTTTTTTATAATTTTTTAGTACTTAAATATTTAAATTAATACAAATTTTAAAAAAAATTAAAAATTCCACTAGGCCCCCGACCTGCCCCTAAGCATAGTTGGATGGGACGGGCCGAGGGGTTCGTCCCGCCAGTACCAGCCCGCTAAGGTCCCAGTCACCCCTATCCCGTTAAGAAATCATCCCGTCCTCCTAAAATGTCCCGTCATGTTAGACGGCTTTAAGCAAGATACAAGAAACAGAGGCAGAGCGAAGAGAGATTACTTAAAGAATCTACCAATTCAGAATAAGACTTACCATTTCCTGGTGCTTCTCATCCACTCTACTCATGTCCGCGCTGATTTCTTCATCCCCTGTATGTGCTAAATCAGACTGTGTAGACCACCATACACAATTAGCATACCAAGGAACAGTAAATCGAAGTGAGAAAGCACAAAATACAGAACTATCACCATACAACATGTTGAGGATCCTTGAAACCTACCTCTGATTGTGGATATAATCCAATACAGTGAATCTCAAGAAGAAGTTTCTCATCAATAGACATCTCATTATACTGATACTCAGACCAGACAAAGCCAGGCAAGATTCGCTGTTGTGGAAGTAAAGATTTTTGTGAATGGTCATAGTTTAGAAAATCCCCCATGTCTGAAGCAGATGTAACATTATTATAGTCCATGACTTGCTCCACATTATCAAAGGGACCCCCACAAGCATTTATGATGTATCCATTAGAGGCAGGGTATTTGGAAGTTTCACTGCCATATAATAATTGTGCACAAGAAGTATCTGATTCTAAATTCATCTCCATTTCAAATCCAGATCGATAACTATCAGAATTGAGATCTCCATTCTCACTGCAATAAAGATCTTCAGGTATTAGAGCTGCCATCACTCTTTGGTACAAGGAAATACCCTTATGTTTACTCTTTCCAGATACCATATGGTCCAGGGTACTTTCTAGACTTGGTATTTCATTTGTATCTCCCCCAAACTCACTCAACCCAAAACCATTTGACAGTAAACTGGAACCATCGGCATCACAAGGGTCAGATACTGGTCCTGCCAGGTTGGTCTCATGATTTACCTGCTACGAGAACAATGAAGATTAGTCCATCCAGCAAAAACCATAACTAGAGGAATGGGCAATCTGATGATATTTAAGCAACTTTGATATGGTCAAACACATACTTAATCTTGATCAAGCAAAATTCTTCAGAGCCAGTAGGTAAACATAGCATTGCCAAGTATACAGTGATGATAAATGCAAAACATATCTCAGGACAGTAACTGTGGAAAGCTATGCACATATCCCACCACTCTCACAAACCCCCTCCCCCTCCCCACAAAGAAACATGAAACCACCCCCCTCCTCCACTAGTTAAAGAGAAAAATGCAGCAACGGGACAAGATGACCCATGAGGACCAGGTAGCGGAGAGCCAAAAAGCATGCGAAACTCGAGCTTAAAAGTTTTAATGATATTTTTATAAGCTAAAGCTGAAAAAAAAATTATAATATACAATATTCTTCTTTAATAATAAAATATTCTCTCTTCAAAGAATTCTTTAGAATACAGAAAACAGAAACCTCGGCTTCAAAGTACCATTAAAAAGAATCGGTTGCTCCTCTACAAGATTGATGGCATGGATTACCCCCCCCCCCCCAACAACAACAAACCCAAACACCATTTCCAAAGAAGAAAGAAGAAAAGTGGGCATCTTTTGTATGTACAACAACATACCCAGTGAAATCCCACAACGTGGGGTCTGGGGAGGGTAGAGTGTACGCAGACCTTACCTCTACCTTGGTAGGTAGAGCGGCTGTTTCCGAGAGATCCTCGGCTCAAGATAGAGCATAAGCTCAAGATAGAGGGCATCTTTTGTATGTAAATAAATTATTAAGCTCGACAAGTTTAAGGAAAAACCATGATAGCAGTTAACAATCCCTACCAACTCTAGCACAACTTCTCATGCACTAAATACTTATAATAAAAGATATCAAACGATCTCAACATCATTTGCTGCTCCGCTTCTATTTGATGCTCTATAACCATACAAATGACAAAACTGGATATACATTATGGCAATCCTTTCTTGGTCTGTTACTTTAAAAGAGAACTTATAAAATTAACCTTAGCAACATCAATTAGTACTGCATACGATTATAATAATCACATGATGGAGGCAAAGGCAACCACCACTCCACTCCATACAGAAATGAAATATGTTGTGTAGAAGGAATAAAAGAATGTATCATAACTAACCAAACTCTATACACCCACCATTTCAATTTATGTGAACCTATTTGACTGGCACATAGTTTAAGAAAGAAAGGAAGGCTCTAGGAACTTGCAGCCTTAAACATGTCATAATACTTGTGTGGCTATAAGACTTTTGAAACTTGTCATCTTACATACCCTAACATATTTGTGGCTATAAAAGCTTCTCATTAAGGGTTAATGGAAAGTTTAAATTAAATTATTTACAAATTTTGAAAGGGGTCATTCTTTTTTAAACGGACAAAAAAGGAAATGGGATCACATAAATTGAAACAAAGGGAGTACATGATAATAGGCAAGTAAAGGACCTCCTTATCTCCTCCCACCTCCCCCCCCCCCCTCAAAACCCACCAACCACGGAAACTTATGAAATGCAAATAGTCAGGCCAAAAGTTTCCAATTCACATGCCAGCAGAAAATATGACGCTAGTTTCTGTCAGTTCAGCAGTTGACAAAGACGGGAACCAATTTGTTCTTATCGTCATAGCTAGATGTTTTTTGCAGAATAACTAGCAACTTCCAGAAGTTAACCAAGTATTATAGGCAAATATAACATAATCCACAAAACAAAACAGCTATCACCTGCTGCCTTAAAAAGGTTGTATCTATTTCCGATATAAATCGAAAAAGTGGCTCCATCTGCTTCCAGAATGAGCTAGAGAGGGCTTGAGCTGCAATAAATACAGGTCCATCAAAAAAACATATTTTTCAAAGAAACATAACAGTTCCTGCTAAAAAGATGGATTTGTTAGCAGAAAAACAAGAGCAGAAGGGGGTTGATAGTGTACCAGTGTCGGTAACAGCACTTGCAGCAGCGAGAAGCTCTTCATGCCCATCATCTGAACCAACTAAGAGAAATGAAAAGAGAAGTGAACAACCAGAATGGAGAGTGACTCAAAACCTATACAATCCAGCTACATTGCTGCTACAACTACCTAGAAAATCAGCAGAGGCACTCATTGTCGCTTGTTTCTGTCGTTTGTAAGCCTTACGATCAGCGAGCTTTCTGGTAGGAGGTCGGCCTGCTTTGCTGCATAAATAGTCATGTAAATGAAGAATAGTTATTTCATCCGCATTAAATATGGCAGAAAAGGCTCAACCATAAACATATCGAGGTAAGGTTCAACCTTTCAGTCTTATCAAGACCGTGTCTAGAGCTTCTGAGTTGTTTTGCTGTTCCAACATTTCCAAGCTTCTCAACCATCAATGGCATTGGAGTCCTAGTGGCAGTAAACCTCCTCCCAGTCCTCCCTTGTCTATGAATACCATCTCCATGATCTTCCCCACTAGCCCTCTTATTTTTCCTTGGTGGGAGCAGCAAAGACATCTTCTGAACCGGGGGCCCAAATTTTTCATCCGCCTCATCAGACCTGTTGCTCCTGTCCTTGGACTTGATTTCAGCAGCCCCGGACTCCTCACTTTCAGAAGCAGCTGAAGAGAAGTGATCACTTTTTAATTTGACTTGTTGAGGGGAAGAACCACAAAGACGCCTTTCATTACTGAGAGCATCGCTTGTGCTATCAAGAGAAGGGATATCATCATTATTGGGAACGATAGGAAAATTAGCCCTTCTTGCGGGTCGAGAGATCTTCTGGGGCCTTTGGCTAGCCCACTGAGCAACAGGTGGTGATGACGACCTCATAGAAGGGGTGCGTTTACGATTACCTTCCCCAACAGCAGATGGAAATCTGCTTGTGCATTGAGAGATTTCCCAATCATTAGCAGCAGCTGCCTGTTGAACCACTGGAAACAATTTTGGTGCAACACCTGAAACTGATCGTGGAGCACAGGCAGCAGATTTTACTTTTGTACTTAAAGTAGGACTAGCAGATGTGAAATTTTCTCGAGCAGCTGCCTTCATTTTACTGCATAAATAGAATAAAATGAACATCTAAGGAAAGTAAAAGTATGAGGAAAATAAACCCTAAAGAAGGATTTCTCTCATAACAAAGATTTCAAAAGGCATAAGAGCATAGATGAAATTGCAAAAGTTACATTGTACACATTCAACCAAAATGAACAAGAAAGGAAGTATAAAAGAAGTTGTGTCCCATACTTTTTAATAGCTCTGATCTTGACCCTTTCTTTCTCTGGACCAATAGGCTGTTGATCTCTTCTATCAATGAGATGGAGACTGTTATCTTGGTCAACCTTAGACATGGAAGATCTCATTCCTAAAGGCGCTTTCTGTGATACACCGTCATTTTTTCCAGTTCCAGTACTTCCTGGAGCAGCTCCAGGTCTACTTGAAAATAATAAAAGTCAGTTCAGAGTATAGAACAAGGCTAATACTTATCAGTTCGGCTATAACAAGAATGATCTTGAACAACCAAGGAAAGAAAGATTACAAATGGGTACCAATTGATTCTTGGTATTTGGAAATTTCTTTCACTACAGACATGGTTATAACTTTTATTCATTTACACTTTCTATAAAAAAATGATGCTCTCCCTTTTAATCTCAACTACAATTATTATTTCCCAGATAATCAACCTGTGAGATAGAGAGAGCAAATTTCTAGATAAGTATTCCCTCTTGACTTGGGTTCTCAATGTTTAATTTAGAAAGAAAAAAAATTGATTGGTAAAGCTTGCCCAAATACAAATATATCTAATTGATATTTCCAGCACAATAGACACACCGAGCGGTAAAACTTACCACTCTTCAACTGACATCAACTTTATCTGAATAAAAGATAAGGCAACATGGGATACAAAGCATGGCTAAAGCAGACAAACAAATAAATAAACAAGTAACTGAGAGTTCAGTTTAACCCCATTATGGTGAAAGGACTATCTTTTCAACCATTGCCCCATTATGGTGAAAGGATAATCTTTTCAACCATTGCCCCATTATGGTGAAAGGACTATCTTTTCAAACCATTGTCTAATTCAGTACCCCTTTCTTCATATGACCCCACAAGCACGCTCTGCTGCAAATTCAAGGAGACAATCACCGAAATATGCACCTAAATGTTTTCTCTGTCAACCCAATCCTTGGGGAGGTTAGGAAGCATATTTTTACTTCTACTATAGGATTTGCTGCTCTTTGAATCAGTGCTCACTGCTCCTAATATAATTTATAGCAAGGTTTCTCAGATAAAATGTGCTACCAGAGTCCAAACAATACCGCGACCACAGCAAAGAAAGGTAATCTAACAATATAAAATCAGCAATTCATATACGTCTATACATTCTCACAGCAAACGGGCAGATAAAGACACATCAAAATCTAAGAACACGTATCAAAGATGGAGGTTAAATTTGGCATTGATAGTTGACACAACACCTGAAGCCATGGGTATCACTAAGCCTCAAGCGGCCATCAGCTACAAGACGGGACGGCAATCCTTGCTTTGGTTCCCTGTGGCCATCAATAGGTTTTGATGTCGAGGAGCTTCCAGTAGTATCTGGCTTTATTCCAGACCGTTTCTTTTTCATCTTAGACTTCTCCCAGCCCTCTACAGCAATGGATGATGTCCGGTCCACTCCCTGAACTGTGCTACTATTTGGAAGTCTCAATATCTCCCTATCTCTATCCATATTCCCAGATGGCCTTGATGGAGTGCTTGCTCTTACCTCCGGCTAATTCAACAAAACATATCCATCAGTATTGAGGATGTTGGAACTGATTCCATGCATAGTTGATGAATGAAAATGAATAAATTAAGGTGAAGAAGCATGTTCTCTAGCCAAAAATGGCATCAAGAACAAGGAAAGAAATTCAAGATCCATCCATCCATAATGAGAAGGAAGCATCTTAAAAGGAATCTACCTATAAGATAAAATAGAGATATCATAAGAAAAGGAACTTCATAACCAAACATTTTTTAATTTCTTTTTTATTATTTTTATAAGAAATACAATCTTATTGATGTGCGACAATAATAGAAACAGATGTTCAGTAATGGATAAATAGATAGAAGTTATACTGATATTATTAATGATAGAGAGACACAATCTGTCTGCATATAACAGATGATTACAACACAATGCATACAACAGATGATTACAACACAACTCTACATTACTAGGATGAGATTATTTATATAACAGGATGACCCATAACAACTTAATAACATTTATGATAAGAACATGTACTTCTGCTAACGGTAAGAAAACAGAGAACTTCCAGTAACTTATAAGAAACTGCTGAATCCTCCACTTCTTCTATATTTCTTTGCTTCTTCCTCCTTGAATAAATATGGAATATACATGATTTATCAGAGAACTCCTGATACAAGCACTATACCAAAATAGGGACGGCCTACCCAAAAATATGATTCTCTACAAAAGATACCTAATCGTTTATACTAACAGGGACTCATGGGTGCCACCGAAACAAAAATAAAAGACAATTCCTCAAATACACAGTCATTATCTATCCCTTTGAAGGCTTCTTACTTACGAAGTATTACAAGTATAGATCAGGAAAGTATCTGAAAAACACCTCACAACACACTCAACATTACACAACTACACAAGCAAGTTAATAAGGTAGAGTCTATCCTAACGCTCAACAACATCCCACTCCATTAGCTTTTTAGATAGCATAAACCAGCCTTCAACAATCTTTATGTAGTAATAACAAGCAAATCAGGAAGGATGGTGTCACTCTCTGGTTATTCATCAGTACAGATGCAGTAACTGGAGGTGCATTAAGAAAGAGAATTTTAACTAGGAAATATACATTTAAAGGAAAATCCCCAATTTTGAAAAAACTGAATAATTTTTTTAAAAATAATAGGATGCAATAAAACTGCAAATGAAAAATACAAACCCTCAGATTCACCATAGAAGTTCGAGTGCGCTTATTTGGAACAGCACTTTTCGTCATTTTTTCTGATTTCTGTAGCTCAAACTCATAACCACTCTGAATCCCTATTTTACCAATGCCTGCCCCTGAAACTGACCGGTCACTTGGACATACCACATTGGGTCGTTCACTTGATAAGATGTCTGACCGAGATCTCTTCCTTGATGGAATGCTTGGAAAGCATTTGTTGATCACAGATAAAGATTCGGTGAATATCTTTACACGTTCCCTGATATTCCATGGAAATAAATCAGTAGAAATATTTATCCAAGTTGACCACGTAAACATAAACAATGGAGCAAAGTATCCTAGGAACTACCTAGCTTTTTTTTTGATAAGGTAAATAGGAACTACCTAGCTTTAGTGCAGCTTTCCCGAAGACCAGCCTTCAGCCGTCTGGCTTCCTCTGGGAAGGGAGAAGAGGATGGTTTTCCTTTAGAAGGCACCACAGGAGAATCCTCTACTGGCATGCCTAAAGCTAAACCTGTGAGTCGCTTGAAATCACTGTGCCTATTGAGTTTGTGCTCTGTCACCATTACTTTTGGATCAAAACGTAAGCACTGAAAAAAGTTAGTGACATCTGTTTGTGTTATTGTTGATGCACTTCTAGTCATGTTAGGAAGAGAAGATAAGATTGGATTCTCCATGTTCTCACGGAAACTAGCCGACCCATCCAGTGAAGCAGATGCATATGACCCGCGCTGCCCGGAGGCATACAATGGCCTATCTGGGCTACTAGAAGATAGATCAAATCTGCTAGATGCTGACATCGCATCAGCTTGAACACGCTCTTCGTCTTACCCGCCCAATTGACACAGAGGTGCATGGCAATAATCTACAACAAGAATGCATGAAACCCAGCTACCTCTCCCAATAGTGATGGTTACAACCTGCAAGGATTCCATTATGGCAACGTAAGAGCTGCTCAGAAGAGTCAACGAAGACCATAAAGTTAAAAAAAAAGAAGCAAATAACCTAATTACAGTCTAAAAGGGAAGGTGCAAATCAGTAGAACAATTTGTTAACATGAAGGAGTTAAATGCATATAAAGAAGTTTGAACATTATTTACGTCAAAACAGAAGCGGCCAAGAAGCCAAAGACATCAATGATAATGAAGAGTCATCCTAAATGCATAATAACATTTTAAAGTGGTATTTAAGAATAGGATGACAAACTACACTACCGTGTAAACAGATTCAATATGTGTAACCATGGAATTCCAGAAAGATACAAGCAAGAAGATAAACACTCATAAACATCGAAGCCATCAACTATAAGCTGAATAAATAAAGGATTTAAAAAAGCTTCTGCCATGATAAAAACTGTCATGAAATCCTGCAACTTCCGCGCATTAACTATCATTCACTTATTTAAGTATTCAAGCCGAAAAGAGCTAAAACAGCCATTAATGGACGAAAAGATAGAGGGGGGGTGACATTTAATTATTGAATAGTAAGAAGATGCTGCACGCCTACACCTTTGAGTAGAAGTAAACATTTACGTCAATAAATGCTCGATTACTTATTATTTTTTACGTTTTCTTTAAACTAGCACATGTATCATGGAAATCAACATTGCATTCAATCTTTTTGTGTTCTCTCTCTCTCTCTCCCTCACTTATTCATCAAGTACTCTCCACAACATACCCAATTGTAATCCCACAAGTGGGGCCTGGGGAAGGCAAGATGCACGCAAACCTTATTCATCAAGTAGGGTACACAATTTAGACAAACTTGTCATACTCAACCTTAACTCAGCCTCCTACTTTGGATCATTTCAACTGATTCAAGATCCACAGCTCTACTAATGAATCTTATATCATCAAAACAAATCATCAACTTTCAAGTCAAACGATCATACTTGACACCCACGATTTTTAGTGATACTCTTACTACTTAACTTGAGCAAAATGCCAAAAATAATAATCTCAATCATCACAAACAAACCAATAATTTTGACAAATTTACTAAAGAATCATCAGAAGAAAATCAAATCTTTTACCTGGTAACTTATATACTGTATAAATACACTTTAAAAAAACCCAAAAGACCGTGTGATCTGGACAACCTTCGATGCTAAAATTCTGAAATGAACAATAAAATACATCAGAAATTATATCAGATCAGGGTTCAATTAGGGTTTCGAAAGTCTCGAATTCTAAGATAGTTACCCAAATAATTAATTAAAAGAAAAAATCAGGTATGCAAGCAACAAGAAAAAAAAATATCAAATACAAATTTATAGTTATATTTGTAACCAAAAAATTGAAATGAGTATATTCGGAGAAAAATATTTTACATAGAGGGACGTCGTCGTTGATCGGTGAAAGGAGGTGGAAGTGGAGGGTCGGTCGAGAAATAACATGGATCAAATTTGAGCCAGCTTATGATTTGAGCCCGGACCAAATTTGTTTAGCTAATGCTCAAGTAAAGTGTAATTTAGAAATAACTTTTAACATTTAAAAAAAAAAGTTAGACAATAAGTGAAATTTCAGCAGACTATATTGGATTTGAATTTTATGAATTAGATAAGCATGTCAAGTCGGGTACGATAAACCCGACTAAGGGGTTGGGGGCTGGGCTGGATAAGCTGGTGGGTCGGTTGAGAAATAACATGGATCAAATTTGAGCGCGCTTATGATTTGAGCTCGGACCAAATTTGTTTAGCTAATACTTAAATAAAGTGTAATTTAAAAATAACAACTTTTAACATTTAAAAAAAAGTTAGACAATAAGTGAAATTTTAGCAGACTATATTGGATTTGAATTTTATGAATTAGATAAGCATGTCAAGTCGGGTACGATAAACCCGACTAAGGGGTAGGGAGTTTTATTAGGGGTTGGGCTGGACAAGGTGGAGGGTCGGTCGAGAAAAAACATGGATCAAATTTGAGCCTGCTTATGATTTGAGCCCGGACCAAATTTGTTTAGCTAATGCTTAAGTAAAGTGTAATTTAGAAATAACAACTTTAACATTTAAAAAAAAAAGTTAGACAATAAGTGAAATTTAGCATTGAATATTATGAATTAGATAAGCATGTCAAGTCGGGTACGATAAACCCGACTAAGGGGTAGGGTAAAGGTGGACAGTTCGGTAGCCCGACTCATTAGTGGCCCGATTGATGGCCCGGCCCACTTTGAAGGTTGTCCACATTCTGAAAAATATTAATACTTGGAGACACATAGGTTGAACTCTGTACATCTCACATGTAAAGCATGTTCTCATCCATTGAGCTACATACTTATTTGTTAATTAAAATAATTATCACTCATATATGACCATTATAAATAAATTTATTTTTAACCCAAACTTTAATATATTACATTTTGACCCTATCTTTAAACTATAAATATCATTTCATCATCTTCATTCTTAAAGTTAAATATTTAATTTGAAAATAATTTACCTTTATGAAATAATTTATAACTACACAAAATATATGTGACTCATTTAACACCACAAGTTTAAAATTTTCTCTTCTTTTCTAAGCTTCGTGTCCAGTCAAATAGATATATCAATAACTACATAAATAATTTAAAATAAAACTTAAATTGATAACATTGCAAAATCAAACACACACAAACTTGAACGGCGAAATATTGCAAATCAAAAGTTCAAAACATACAAATTAAACGACAAACCTCTATTGAAAAATTTAAAGAAGAGATAAACTTCAAGTTCAAGTTCATGTTTTTCACTAAGTGCCTACGCAACAGACTGGTACCCCCAATACTCGACGCTCCGGACTTATGGAGATATATGTCACCACAATGTTGACATTTGTTCTTCGTCTACTCGCTCAAAATGCATTCACACTGCACTTGAAGTTGATCTTCGAACTCGAGGAGAAGGTGCATGAAAGTTGAAAGTAGAAATGTACACTTGTTAAACATAAAATTTAGATAAAGAGAGAATTGTGAAAGAATTGTGTGAAAATGAAGAAGAATGGAGGGGTATTTATAGTTAGGAAATAGAGCCAAAGTGTAGTTTATTCATAAATTTAGGGGTTAAAACAAAATTGGCAACGACTGATTTTTAAAATTTACAACGGCTAGTTTTTTTAATTGGGAAACCACTATTTTTTTTAGTTTAGCAATTTTATCATTAAATGTAAATGTTAATTTTATTATTATTAGTAAATATAAATGTCTATTTTAGTATTAGAATTTTTTTTCAAAAAATAAAAGCTAAAATCCGGCCTGACCTACTAACTAAAACCCGGCCCGACCCGGTAATCCCGCTATCTACCCCTATCCGGGTAGGGACAGGGTTGGACACTCTTTTCTCTCCCCATGCCCAGCCCTTTAACAACGGCCTGGCCGGTCCCGAATTGACCCGGTGTGGCCCACATTAAAATGGTTCAGCCCGATCCGAACTGGCCCACTTGTCATGCTTAGAATTAGACAATAAGTGAAATTTTAGCATACTATATTTTGAAAATTGCTCCGTAAATACCCCTTCTCTGATCTAGAGAACGAGTCTGCCACTAATGTTATTGACTCATTGAGATTGAAATTTAGAGTTATGTGTGCAACAATGAATATTAGATTAGAGTATGATAAGGTATCCCACAGCATCTGGGATCGATAAGTGTGGGTCCTAATTAGTGTAATCATCGAAAGTCTCATCTAGTACTTTCCTTGTAGACAAAATATTGGTAAAAAACTGCATTAAATTGTTGTTAGTGTTGATATATATATATATATATAGTTCGGTGCACTAAGCTTCTGATATGCGCGGAGTCCATATATATATATATATATATATATATATAAAGGCATGGCATGTCAAGGGTGTGTGCTAAGGCAAGGTATGGCTGGGACAAGACAAGGCATGGCACGACAAGGCAAGACTAATGGTGCGGGCTAGGCAGTATCAGTGACAAGCTAGGCGTGCAGCAAAGGCCGCCATGCGCGTAAGGCATGTCGTGCGAGGAAACTGCCTAATTGCGCACATGTGTCGCGCACATGCACGTGCCTGTTGAGTTTTGGCGCCAACGACCTATTCTCGTGTCAAGGTTTCCCGCCAGCTTCGCCATATATATATATATATATATATATATATATTGCCTGTTCACACACACAAGCACACATATACGACTTAGATATTAATTGATATGTTATCGACTCATCCCTAAATGTTTCTTCAAATTTTGCAACTCCAAACTAAATATGGCAGTGGTTTGTGAAGGAGTTAAAGCTTTAGCTTCCCCTTCCTCTCTCCACTAAAAGAATGAAAATAATGCTAGTTAGTAGTAATTGTGTCAATTCCTGCTATATGAATGGTGATAAAATTGGTAAGATTACTTAATACATGTGCGCAAGCTGGTCCGAACACTACGATTATAAAAAAATTGCTATTAGCAATTTTTGTGCAAAAACCTTTTCACATGAAGTAGCTAATTGTAATCATGGGGTTGTTTGATAGTTGTTATGGTGAAGAAGTTCATGTATATTTAGATTCTGGATTAATTTTATAGTTGGTCACTCAACTTTCACTTTATTGCACCAAAGTTATTGTATATTTTTTTTTTTTGTAAAAGTGACTCAATCTTATTTAAGTATCACATAAAGTCATTAAATTATTTTTTGTAAACAAAAGTGATAACTTAACTTTGATCAAGTATCATAGAAAGTCAATAGGAGGAAATATAGAAAGCACGGTGATAATGAACATAATACTATTTCTATGATACTTAGGCAAAAGTTGAGTATCTCTTTGGTTACAAAAAAATTATTTAATGACTTCCTATGATACTTAGATAAAATAGAGATAGTTTTGTAACTTTGATGTAATAAGTATATAAAAATTAGTGATCATTCGTCATGATAGGTCTTGATGTCCAAGTGCGGAGGTGAAAGTTTGGCTATGAGTTGTTTCAGGAGAGGTATAGGTAAACCGAAGAAGTATTGAGGAGAGGTGATTAATTAGACAAGATAAGACGCAATTTCAGCTTAACGAGAATATGACCTTAAATAAAAGGTTGTGGAAGACAAGGATTATGATAGAATGTTAGTAGGTAGTGTTGGATATTTTCAGCAAAATCAAAAACCATCATTGATGTGATGCCCCTTCAAATTTAGGGGGAGTCTGTTAACATAATTCATATTTATTTTGAATTTGAACAGACGCAACCTTTTTCAATAGCCACCGTTGATGCCTCTTGGAGGTGTCTGTTGGTGATGAAAATGCATCACCAATGGATGCGAAATCTCTATAAGTAGTAAAGATGTTTTCTCATTCAAATACAGATATGAAAAAGAATGAAAACTTCTGATGAAAAAGAATCAAAACTTCTGATGAAAAATAATCAAAACTTCTGTTGAAAAAGAATCAAAACTTCTGTTGAAAAGAATCAAAACTTCTGTTTTCTTTTTCCTCCCTAAGCATCATCAGAAACTTCATACTGTGTGTTCCTGGTTGGATCAAGAGAGTACAAACTTTGAATTCAACATCATTGTTAGGGCTTCATTGTATCCTGAAGGAAATATTTCTGAGACCTGTTGTGCTCACCAATTTATTGGGAAGGGTCAAAATAATTGTCTAAAAGAATCTGCATAAGAGCCTTGAAGTCAGAGAACAACAATTCGGTGTCTGTGTTTCATCCTGTTAGTACCATATTTTACAAAAACTTTTAGACAATTATCGACATGGAGGGTGAAACTTCAATTGTTGCTCAATCATTGCAAGTAATGAACTAGACTTTGAATCGTTTAGAACGTTTTGATGGTGAGGGTTTCACTCGTTGGCAAGAGACTATTAATTTTTTCCTGATGACTATCAAGTTATGGTACATCCTTGAAGATGGTTTGGAGCAAAATTCCTGATGTGACTCCATGGACAACGATGAATTGAAGGCTAAACGGAAGAAACGTCAAGAGGATGATTTTGTGTGCCGTGGTCATATTTTGAATGTTCTAGGAGCCAATGTTTACAATGCCCATCGCAGTCTTGAAACAACAAAGAAATTGTGGTCTGCGCTCCAAAACAAGTACAAAATTTCTTAAGCGAGTAACAACAAATTTCTAATTTGTAATTTCATGGACTTTAAAATGGTTGACAGTAAGTCAATTATTGCCCACGTCAGTGAACTTTTACTCATTGTTAATCATCTTAAATATGTTGGAATTGACCTTGTATCTTCATTCGTCGTTGGGGTTATTATTTCTCGTCTTCCCCTTCTTGGAATTATTACAAGAAGAAACTTAAGCATGCTGAAACTGACTATGACTTTGAAGGTTTACAGCGTCATCTTCGTATTGAAGAAGATGCTCGTAAACGATAGATTAAGGATAGTCAGCAAACTGAAAATCATTCTAAGATTAATAGTGTGAAAGAATCGAAAAAACCAAATTTTTTGAAACCTAAGATTGATACTCGGTTTAAGAAGAAAGATCCCAACAAGAAAGATAAGAAAAAGAGAAATTGCTACTTCTGTAAAAAAAAAAAACCGGCTACTATGCTCGTGAATGTCGTTAATGAAGAAACAAATGAAAAATGAAGCGAATGTGGTCGATGACAAAAGCAAGCTTATCGATGTAGTGCAAGTGGCCAACACTGTTGCAGATCATGGTAGTGGATGGTGGTACGATACTGGTGCAACTATTCATATCTGTAAAGATAGAAATCTTTACAAGACATATGAATCGGTTAGTGGAGAAGGAAACGAAGTTAATTCAGCGAACAGCCAAAGCAACAAAGTGGTTGACAAAGGCACTGTTGATCTCCCGTTTACTTCGGTAAAGATTGTTACTCTTAATAATGTTTTACATGTCCCTGACATTTGTAAAAAACCTTGTTTCTGGAGTTCTTGTTAACAAGGCTGGATTCAAAGTTACGTATGAGTCGGATAAGTTTGTATTGTTCAAGGACAAAATATTTGTTGGATAAGGATACTCTTGTAATGGGATGGTTAAGCTTAATTTAATAAATAATGGTTCTACTTATATTATTGAGTTTGTTGATTTATGGCATGCTAGATTAGCACATGTGAATTATGGTTCTCTTAGAAATATGAAAAGATTAGGATTGATTTCTGATTGCAATTTTGATAATGTTTCTAAATGTGAAATATGTGTGCAAGCAAAGATAACTAGACCATCTTTTAAATATGTAATAAGAAATTCTGCCTTGCTTGAATTAGTACATAGTGATGTTGGTGATCTGAAAAGTCATATGACTCGTGGTGGAAACAAATACTATGTCACTTTTATTGAAGATAATACTAGATAAGGCTGGCCAGTGGGCCGGGTCGGCCTGGTCCCGCCTCGACACAGCCCCGACTCCCACTTTAAAAAAAAAATGTTTTGCAGTATCGGGACTCGAACCGGGAGGAGACCATGTTCTGACCCGTCCCAGTCCCGCCAGGCCCGACCCGATCCTGGTCCCGCCCCGATCCCGCCCGAAATCCCCATTTGCACAAATAACCGTTGCACCAACGTCCATTTTACATTTTGGTCGTTGTGCAACGACCATTTTTGGCCTCCCCCTCCCCCAACCCCCTTACCCACTTGATATTTATTTTTAACCCATAAGTTATTATATTTACACTTTAACCCCCAACTATAAATATCTCATTTTCTCTTCATCTTTCTCACAAATCTTCCTACAATCTCTCAATTTATCTCTCTACAAGTCTACATTGTCTACTAAATATTGAATTATATTTATTCATTTGGGAGTGAAGTTGGCAACTAACTTGAGGATCTTCCATCGAGCAAAATTTCAATTTTCAACCTCTCAATTACACATCGACGTTACGTCGGCGTTTGGTACATTCGTTCCTTCATTAAATTATTATTGTCTGTTTATTTTATTTAGCGCACTTAATTTAATTTACTTTAGTTATTTATTAGTACAATTATAAATTTATAATGGAAGGATTTAAACGTATGCTTACGGGTAGGGGTCAGACTTCTTCTAGTAGGGGCAACAATGGCAAGGGTACTTCTTCTAGTCATCCTATTTCTAGACAGAATTATATTCCTACACATGATGATTTTGTTGATACTGAACATTTTCTACAATACCATTAGATTTAGACGAGGAGCTATTTTCTGCAACTCAATAAGACTTTAATTTAGACGATGATACACCCACTAATGTAGATGACAACACACCCACTAGTGCACCTTCAACTGCAATGCCTCCTATTCCCCCTAGTATGAGACGAGGTCCAGCAAAACGACCATTAAAATCATATGCATGTACATTTTTTGATAGGGACGTAGAGAATCAAGTAGCTAGATGTAAAATTTGTAAAGATGTTTTAAATTTTAAAACTGGAAAAGGTCACGGTGGGACGGGGAGGGGGGGGGTTTAATGAGACACGTAGCAAGGGCTCATCCAGCTAGGTATGCCCAATACGAGACTTCAAAACCGGGTGCGCAAACGCCCGCTGCATCGGGACAAGGTTCGCATACTATCCCGGATCAAGTACAGGGTCAAATTAACCCCACGACGGGGGAAATTATAGGCCTTAATTACAATAAACATAGAGATAGGGAAGCAATAACAAAATTAGTTGATGTGGAGGGTTTGCCTTTTTCATTTCCTTCATCTCCTGGTTTTATTCATTACATTAGAGAAATATATACTCCTGCTTTTAACGGTTTTCCTAGATCAACTATTAAGAGAGATGTATTTAAATTTGGACTTGAATATCAATAATAGTTACGTTATTCATTAAATCATTTTAATGGCAAAGTGACTATCACTTCTGATATAGGCCGTAGTACTAACGACCATGATTATTTAACGGTAACCTGTCATTGGATAGATTATAAATGATCTATGCAAAAACGTATCTTAGCGTATATAGATGATAGGCACACTGGTACTTTTATTGCAGAAAATATTTATCAAGTGTGCGATTATTACAGAATAACTGATAAAATTATGACTATTACATTAGATAACGCTTCTTCTAACAATTATGCTATTACAATTTTAAAAAATAGTTTAACTCCATCTTTTTCCAGATAATTTTCATATAAAATGTGCGTCATATATATTACTTAGTTGTAAAGGATGGTCTATCACTTTTTGAAGACATTCTTAGTAAAATACAATTTGCTATAAGCTTTATTTAAAAAAATAATAGAATACAATGAAAAAAGAATATAAAAAAACTTGTCACGATTGTCAACTACCTTATAGAAAAATTCTAGAAGAAGTACACACTAGGTGGATTCTTTATACGAGCAACTACTTGTTGCTTATGACTATAGAAAACCTATAACTTTATTTTTTAACTCTCATAATCAAAATCCAGCTGATATGGTTATAGATGGCGATTGGGGAAATTTTTTCGAACTTATTGTATTTCTAGAGAAATTTTTTCAAGCAACAAAAAAAAATTTTGGTATATATTATCCTACTATTTCAATTATGTTATTTTATATAGCTCTAATATTTTTACTGCTTAATGAATATATGGATAAACCAGCTTATAAGACATCTGTTAAAAAAATATTTATCAAAATAAAATAATATTTTATTCCTATTCTCACTATTTATATTATTGGTGCTGTATTAAATTCGACTATTAAAATAGACGGTACTAAATCACTTATTAAAACTATTTATGATTGTATAGCAGTACTACCACCTCCAAGTCCCAAAAATCCAAAATCACCCACCACCTATTGAACAAACTAAAGAAGAAGTGTTGTTTAGCGTAAAAGACGAATGCAAAAAAGTATATAGGTTTTACCAACAAGAAAGTGCTAGCAACGTACCGGCTTCCATACCATCTTCTTCTTCTTCAACACAACCTCACAAAAGACATGCTGTTTCTTCGACTAGTATTGAAAGCCTCAGAAATAGAATGTGCGGTCGTACCGCTACTAACCAAATTAACGAGTTTGATATTTTTGTTTTGCAGGGTTCTGTACCGTACCAAGCAATTATCAATGAAGAAGGACGTGAAGACTTGCTGAAATACTGGAGGGGGAATGAGAAGACCTTTTTGACACTTTCAATGATGGTCCGAGATGTTTTGAACATTCAAGCAACGGCGTCTGAAAGCAATTTTTCTGCCGGCAGATATCAAATAGGAGACCATAGGCACTCATTAGCCGGAGATAGCTTGGAGATTGCAGTATTATTCAGAGATTGAATACGAGCGGAGCGGAGAAGGTGTGGTCAATCGGAGATCAACGAAGAAGAAGATGAAAACTACAACAAAATCTTATCCGAAGGTGGTGAAAGCGACGTGGAGCAATTTGATTAACAAATACCAATTCCAATCGAAGAACCACAGGAAATTATAAAGAAACTAGAACAGGTTTTTTTCAAAATGTAATGTTTTTAATTACAATTTTACTATGTAATTTCCAACTTTTGAACAACACCACAAAGTTGCAATTTTGACAATTGTATTTGTATTACAAAAAAAAATTATATGTCTATTAAATAATATAAGAGGCACAAAAACAGCCTTGAAATATTTTTATTATACTATCTTGTTCAATTATTGAGTTGTTTCTATATGTTATTTTTTAAATTAAGTGCAAAAAATCAAAAAAATAAAAAAATCCCGCTCTGACCCGATTTCGACGGGATCGAGATCGGGACGGAACTTCGGCGAATCCTACCTGTCCCGCCCCGACCCGATCCCGCCCCTTTCCCCCTTCCCGCCCCGCCCCAATCCTGCCAAACCCGCCCGACAGTCCTGAACCCAGCCCACTGGCCACCCTTAGTACTAGATATGCCTATATTTACTTGATGAAATCTAAGGATGAAGTCTTTGATAAATTTAGAATTTACAAAGCAGAAGTAGAGACACAATTAGGACAGAAAATTAAGGTTTTACGTTATGATAATGGTGGTGAGTATTATCCTTCAAAATTTACTTTATTTTGTCAAGAACAAGGTTTAGTACATCAATTCACTGCTCCATATACACCCCAACAAAATGGTGTTGTTGAAAAAAAAATAGAACTTTGATAGATATGGTTAACGCTATGCTCATTAGCTCTGTTTGCCAAATTTTTTATGGGGTGAAGCTATTTTGTCTGCATGCTATATTTTGAATAGAGTTCCTTTGAAAAAGAAGAATCTCTCTCCTTATGAAATGTTGTTTAAGAGAAAGCCTAACTTGAAAAGACTCAAAACATGGGGTTGTTTGGCATATGTCAGAAAGCCTGACCCTAAGAGACCAAAGTTAGGAAATAGGGCTTATAAATGTATTTTTGTAGGTTATTCACTTAACAATATTACTTACAGATTCTTAATCCTTGACACACTTGAGATTATAGAATCTATAAATGTAGAATTTTTTGAAAACTTGACAAGTCTAGTTCTCAACCACAACCAACTAAAAACCCATTGTTACCTAGTCTAGAACCTGTAGAGACTAATGACAATGTTGAACTTTCTGCTCCTACTCACAACAATGATATTTTAGTTCCTACTAAAGATATCGAACCTAGAAGAAGTAAGAGAGCAAAACTAGAGAAAAATTATCCAGATTTTATACAATATCTTACAGAGGGTAATAATAATGATGTTCTTAACATTACCAAGTATGATATGCATGTTGATGATGATCCTAAAACTTATTCTGAAGCTATGAGTTCCAGAGATGCTAATTTCTGGAAAGACGCTATCAATGATGAAAAGCATTCACGTTTCTCTAACGAAACTTGGGTGCTATCTGATTTAACTCCTGGTGCTAAACCTATAGGATGCAAATAGATATTCAAGAGAAAATTGAATGCTGATGGTACAATTGATAAGTTTAAAGCCAGATTGGTTGCTAAAGGTTATAAACAAAGACATGAATTGATTACTTTGATACATATGCTCCTGTTGCTCGCATCACATATATTCGTTGTTTGATCATACTTGCTTCTATTCACAAGCTAGTTATACATCAAATGGATGTCAAAACTGCTTTTCTAAATGGTGATTTTGAAGAAGAAATATATATGGAGCAACCTGAAGGTTTCATAGTACCAGGCCAAGAGAAGAAAGTTTGCAAGTTAGTGAAATCCCTCTATGGTTTGAAGCAAGCTCCCATGCAATGGCATGAGAAGTTTGACAAAGTAGCTTTGGCATATGATTTTGTTGTTAATGATGCTGATAAATGTATCTATAGTAAGCATGATAATTCTGGATGTTTAATTCTCTGTTTATATGTTGATGATATACTTATTTTTGGGTCTGACACTATCTTGTGTGGAAGAAACTAAGAATTTTCTCAGTTCTAACTTTGATATGAAAGATCTAGGAGAGACTGATGTGATCTTAGGAATTAAAATCCTAAGAAAGGGAGATGAGTTGGCTTTAACCCAATCTCATTATATTGGGAAATTTCTCAAAAAGTATAGTAATTTCAATGACAAACCAGCCCCCACCCTTTTAGATCCTAATATTAAATTAATGAAGAATACTGGAAGGACTCATGGACAATTTAAGTATTCTAGTATTATCGAAAGTCTTTTGTATGCTATGCATTGCACGAGACCAGAAATAGCCCAAGCAGTGGGAGTACTATGCGTTTCTCAAGTAACCCAGGAGTTGAACATTGGAAAGTAATTTCAAGAGTGTTGTCTTACTTGAAAGGAACCATAGATTATGATTTACATTTCCAGGGTTATCCCGTTGTATTGGAAGGATACATCGATGCAAACTGGAATAATGTAGAATCCAAGTCCAAGTCTACTACTGGATGGATATTTACATTAGGTGGTACTGCTGTGTCTTGGGGTTCCAAGAAGTAGACTTGTATATCTGATTCAATAATGTTATCAGAATTAATTGCACTAGCAGATGCATGTAAGGAGGCAAAATGACTTAGAAACTTACTGATAGAGATCCCATTATGGAAGAAGCCAACTCCAGCAGTCTTGATTAACTGTGATAATCAGGCTACGATCTATAATGTCTCAAACAAGACTTATAATGGAAAGTCAAGACATGCAAGTCTTAGACATCAAATAATAAGACAATTACTCAAGAGAGGAGTAGTTGCAGTTAACTATATTGAAACAAAGAAGAACTTGACAGACCCATTTACTAAGAGTCTACCAAAGGTAGTGGTTTCAATAAAGTGTAAGGAAATGAGACTAAGGTCTGTGAAAGAAGGTTGATCACTGGTTAATAGAAACCCAACCTATGTTTTGAAAAAGATAAACAAGGTTCAATGGGTACCAACAAGTTACGATAGTGATTATGGTACACTAAGTCAAAACTTCCCATTTCTATATTAATGTAGTGATTCTGCATGATTGAGGATGGATGAAAATCCTTAATAAGTCTATGTTTGTTTACAGGTGTATCGCAGAAACACCTTAGAGACTTACCTATATGAATATGGAAATTAGGTCGTTTCCTATGAGAATAAGACCGTTCTCTAAAGAATACTCATGAATCCAGGATATAAGAATATGGACATTAACGTGCTAAGCTACAGAACACACAATTCTCTGAAGTCAATATGTGTGGAGATTTCGATTTTATCACAAGGGGTACTTGGTTCAAGACTAGTTCACCATAGAACCTCGATAAGGCTTTGAATTTCTTACACTAAGTGAAGGTTCAAATCCAAAAGATACCTATCATTTATGTATTGATTTCTACGATGATGCTTTGTCTCAAATTTGTTTGAACTACATTGGCTTGATTCCACCCGGGTACGTAGGCAGTCACATGAGTGATGCAGCCATTTATATTCTGAAAGATTTTACTTTATTTTATGATTTTTAATTTTGAAAAATAGGGGGAGAATGTTGGATATTTTCAGCAAAATCAAAAGCCATCATTGATGTGATGCCCCTTCAAATTTAGGAGGAATCTGTTAACATAATTCATATTTATTTTGAATTTGAACAGACGCAACCTTTTCCAATAGTTACCGTTGATGCCTCTTGAAGGTGTCTGTTGGTGCTGAAAAGGAATCACCAATGGATGCGAAATCTCTATAAGTAGTAAATATATTTTCTCATTCAAATACAGTTATGAAAAAGAATCAAAACTTCTGATGAAAAAGAATCAAAACTTCTGTTGAAAAAGAATCAAATTTTTTGTTGAAAAAGAATCAATTTTTTTGGTTAAAATAATCAAAACTTCTGTTGAAAAGAATCAAAACTTCTGTTTTCTTTTCTTCCCTAAGCATCATCAGAAACTTCATAATGTGTGTTCTTGGTTGGATCAAGGGAGTATAAACTTTGAATTCAACATCGTTGTTAGGGCTTCATTGTATCCTGAAGAAAATATTTCTGAGACCTATTGTACAGGCCAATTTATTGGGAAGGGTCGAAATAATTATCTAAAAGAATCTTCATAAGAGCCTTGAAGTCAGAGAACAACAATTTGGTGTCTGTGTTTCATAATGTTAGTACCATATTTTACAACAGGTAGTAGATAGTTGTCTTGATTATCCTTACATACTAGTAGTCATAGTATTACTCTTCGAGTTTTTTATCCTTCGATCTCTGTTACTATTTATTGTCTCTTGTACTTCGATTATCATATTACTTTGTTGTAGTTACTTTTATTTTTTCAGAATATTTTGTCATGCTTTTTATATTATTTTGTCATAACTACTTCACTTTAATTGTTTCATTTTTTCGAACTGCCTTCATTTGCTTGCCTTGAGCCGAAGGTCTATTGGAAACATCCTCTCTACTTTCCAAGGTAAGGACAAGGTCTGTATACACTCTACCTTCCTAGACCCTGTTGGAAATTTGCCTTTGGTGGGGAGGTGCGTCCACTCATATTTAATGAATTAAACACTAGGGTTTCGCATGTTGAAGGCTTTATCTCTTCTCATGTGCATAATCTACTAAGTGAGTAGATGACCGTAGGGACAAGAATCGTCAAATTTCGTTGAGAAATGAAAGAGATATTGGTCCACGAAGTAAGGTGTTTGATACATGAAAATATGGTGTGGGACAAATCTATCACATCGGTGGGAAAATGAAGAATTACTCTCTTTATAAGTCTCTAAATTGGCTAAGGTTTTTAATAACCCAAGGAGTATCCCATGTGTTTAAAAGAGGGGGGACCTAGATGTGCTACGGTTCAAGGCTAAGCCCACACGTGCACCGCCGCCGCCCGCCCGTCCTGACCAATCTCGGGTCAGGGATCATGGGTCGTGGGTTGTGGACCTCTTCTAATATTATCTCTTTGGACCCCAAATTGTTTAATATTTATAGTTTGGTCCCTGGAGTTTCTGAAAAGATGCATTTGGCAACAACGGAAGGCAGAAAGTTTCTGCCTACCGTTTGGGCTGATTTTTGGAGCATTAACCAGCCATTACTTGGCTGTTAACTCCTCCATAAACAGCCCTCCTTCAATGGCCATAAACAGCTTCACTAATGCCCATAAACCTGCCATTAACAACCCTCACTAATGGCTATTAACAACCTTATTTTGGCAGTTGAGGAGTCCCTTCTCCATACTATATATTGATGTTTTTTGGCTCAATTGTGGAACACGAAAAACACACAAACACAAAAAATATACAAAAGCTAAAGAGAGACAGAAATATACACATAGAGACAAACAGAAGAGTAAAACACAGTCCAAAACGTGAGCAGTAACGTTGAGATGAAAAACAGAAACTCTTCCTTCCTTTTCCATATCTTTAGCAAATCGATTCGTATTTGTTTTCTTCATCAGGGTCAACCTATTTGCTTTGTAGCGATGATTAAATTATTGTTTTATCTTGGGAGACTATTGCCCATTTAACGTAAAAACATATATATGGGGCAATCTTGTCTTAAGGACAGAGTGTCATCACTCGACTCAGCACATAGTTGTAACAATCCAGATTTAGTGTTTCTTGATTTCAGGTTATCAAGATTCAAGACTCAACAACTTTGCGGCAGTTCTGAATATTGACAATTCATTTATCCTTTCGAACACTTGTAATATTTATTTACTTTCCGTACTGCTTTACAATATCCAACAATTTAATACAAGATTGTATTAGTGTTCGAAAGATGTCGGTCAAAAGTTGTGTGACCAAATCTGGATATAGCTGTGGTTTTCTGGTAGAAGAGAGTGATGATTATGCTGTTGAAGGTTAACATGTTCATGGTGTCATCGCTTCTGAGAGTGGTGGGAACAAGCGCCCACGAGAGGCTGGTGATGTCAATTGGGACAAGAGGAAAAGACTGAAGATGTGGTTCTATCTTGTAGCAGAAGGCCTATATCTGTCCCAGACAAATGATCCGAATTATGGTAAGGAGGAAATTGACACTAAGTCCGATGAAGTGATTGAAGTGGACCAGAATCTGAAATTGGGATAAGTAATTTTCCTTTCTTGTCAAAAATAAGATTAAATGATGTCTGATTAAAAATGACTTAAAGTAAGAAGGAATATGAAAATGTTTTCCGAAATAATTTATATTCCTTACGCTTTAAAATCAGAAGTTTAATCTCTTCTTCTTTCTCGTTTAAAGATTGGATTTTGTAAACGACTTAAAAAGATCCGTTCTTTTAAGTGTAATTATTAAAAGTGTGTAAAGTATGTTCACACATACGAGGGAGTAAGATCCACTGATTGTGCGAAAATTGTTACCACTCTTAAGTAATCGCCAAGAATTGTCTGGGCACCAATCATAAGGGAAGAACACTAAAAGCCAAAGACGTTGAGCCTGTCATACTATTTGGCAGAAGATCCTTCATAGAATGATATTGGACACTCAGTCATACAAAGCCTCCGGGCGACTGGAGTGGGGCCAAAATTCCTTTGATAGGATGATATTGGACACTCAGTCATACAAAGTCTCCGGGCGACTGGAGTGGGGCCAAAATTCCTTTGATATGATGATATTGGACACCCAGTCATACAAAGCCTACGGGCGACTGGAGTGGGGCCAGAATTTATTTCATGGGAAAAGTAATGGACACCTAGTGAGGTGGGCTAGAGTATCCAGGTCTTAAATGATCTGAAGGCCTAAAGAAAGGCAGAAAAGAAATTGGACACTCAGTCTGCCAAAGCAACTGGAGTTGGCCAAAGTATCCAGATCACATATGATCTGGTTACGCCCTAACCACTGGCAAGATGTTGTTCATGTGAAGCAACGCCACCTCTAAAGTAGAAGGGGTTGGAGAGTTTGTCCTCAATAGGACTTCGGGGAATGGGATCACTTTCAGATGAGGTGATACATGTCCGAAACTTGGTTTAAGGGACGCTGTTGGTCAAGCTGGTTTGAGAAGAGTCCAACAGGTCTATAAGAACTAAGAATGGTACAGTATGTCTGTAGCCAAATGAATGATATATTTGTAATCCGTGCATCTATGTCATCATAGATTAAGACATGTTAAATAGAAAGTCATTCAAAAGCTAACGAAGTTGAGATTGTTGCCTTCTGTCGACAAAACCCCTCAAAATGAATGTGAGGTAGGCGAAGAGGCAAAATCACCATTCCATTCCGTCAAAGGAATAGCGAAAGAAGCACCACTCTTCTAGAACTTAGTCACACCTACATGGGTGATTTGAAGTATATACAAAATAGAGAGGGGAGACAAGTACTTTGTGACCTTCATTGATGATGATACAACGTATTGTATACTTTGTTTGTTGAAAAGCAAAGATGAAGTTGTTGAAGCGGATAAGCGCTACAAAACAGAAATTAAAAATCAACTAAGCCTACGGATTGAGGAATTCGTAGTGATAGAGGGGGGAATGTGAAACATCGTTCATTAAACGACTGCTCAGTACTCACCTCAGTCTAACGGTGTTAGCCAAGCGCAAAGCCGTATACCCAAATTATATTGGGCAATGCGATCTTTACCGCTAATGCGATTCTCAATAGAACTCCGCATAAGGATAAGGATAACTCTCCGTGTGAAACATGGAAAAGATCTCACATACAAATGTTGTGACGTGGGGTGGCTTGGTAGAAGTTGGACCTAAGACTGTAGATTGCATATCCACTTGATCTGCAATTAACAGTAGTGCTTATCGCCTCTTGGCGACAAAAAATGCTGAATTCTTTGAAGATAACTTTATTTGAAAAGGAAAAAGGAGTAATTGCTCAAAGTTAACAAGAACCCGCGAATGCTTGAGTGTCCGAAACTAGATGTTCCTTACCTACAGGTGTCACGACCTGACCCGACGGGCCGCGACTAACCGCCCTAATAACGTCATTATCCTGACCTATCACACATAATCCAACTAACACCTAATGAGTCTGAAATCCGGCAGCATAACGCTGCAATAACAACATATGCCAGGGTAGGCAAGCCGACAAGGCTGCCTTTACCCCCGAATATACCTGCCTCCTGAGGAGTCACAACTAGCCAACACAATACAACAGGCAAGCCGACAAGGTTGCCACTAGATAATATCATATATACACGGGGACACCCCAACACAGAGTACAATAGCATGACTGACCAAAACAAAGTTATAACCCTTACATAAGTACAACCCACAACTGTCTACATGCCTCTATAAGAAGGACAACGACATATGATGGGACGGGGCCCCGTCGTGCCCCTAAATATACATAAATCAAAATGATCGGGTTCTGTACCAAAATGGTAAAGCTCTGGATCAATGGAGCTTTCCAAACAGCTGCGCATGAACCTAAACCGGAGGGTCACCAAACTGAGCACCTGTACCTGCGGGCATGAACGCAGCTCCCCGAGGAAAGGGGGTCAGTACGAAAAAATATACTGAGTATGTAAATATGAAATACTGCAAATGAGATCATAAGTAGCCAATGGATAACAAGAGGTCATTATAAAAATCAGGATCCAAATTCAATTGTGCCATAAACAATAAAAGTCAGTTGTGCCTTATAAAAAAATTGAGAGTCAAGTCAAGAAAACATGAATGCTTGTCCATATACATATATATACCTGTAAAGTAACCCGGCCCACTAATGCGGGACTCGGTGGAATCATATCATAACCCGGCCCATATTGGGACTCGGTGAAGTCATATCATAACCCGACCCATATTGGAACTCGGTGAAGTCATATCATAACCCGGCCCATACTGGGACTTGGTAAAGTCATATCTCATCTATGAATCCATCCTACGTAACCCGACCCTCTAGTGAGGGGCTCGGTGAACAATGCAAGGTTGTGCACGAACATAACCCGGCCCATATTGAGACTCGGTGAAGTAAAGTAATAACACTTAGCACGAGTATATTTCATGAGTAACCATATGCAATCAAAATTTTTATTTGACTCCCGATAAAATCATTATAAAAATGTCATAATAAACTCTTTACTGAAAAATCATAGGCACTTCTCATTACTAACATCTTTAGGAATTAAACTGTATAAGAATCATGTACGTCCGCCGTACCTTCATTAAATAAAAATCATGCCAAAGAAAGAAGGAATAGTTCACATACCTCTTAGACGAACTAATCAACTCGATATTTGAGTACGTCTCGTTTTAAAACTTCAACCTATAATAATGGTAATACGTTCGTCAATTCTATGATCACTGGTATACTTTATATCGAATAACGACTTCCTATTCTATAAAAATTCGGGCAGCACTTCCCTTGTTTATACACGTTTCCACAACTTCCAAACGAGGTTAATAACATCAATAGCCAAGCACCAATTAAGGGCACAACCAAAACAACAACAAAGGGGATTTACACACCCTCTTCTCATGTAAATTTAGCCTCTTAATCCATATTAAAACGGCCCACAAAAATAGTCCATGTTCCAACAACAACGAGGGTAGAATGTGAAGCCTTTCTACACCTTTCTACACCCTTATTCCTTTAGGACTTACATTAGCAATTACCACACTTAAACATGCATAATGGTAACTAAAGTTTCAGCATTATAACACCACAAAATAGTCCCTAAAATAGTCCATATTCATCTCAACATGTCCAACGATTTCATGCAAGTTCTTGGCCACAACATGTCATAATTTCATAACTCTTCTCTTAACTCCTAAAATCCAATTCCATAATTCAATACTTCCATATAACTAATTTTAAACTTTAATATCAATATTTCCTTTCAATTTCATCATGCAATTAGTGATAATAATAACAACAATAACCAATGAATCCAACAATCACCAAAATATGTTCCAAATTGGCAACTTGCCCAAAATTGTCACATGCATTGTTTAAATTCTAAATTTTTCCTTAACACAAATTCATATCCTTAATTCTAACAACATGCATTCCAATTAAATTATAGAAAGAAGAATTTTATACCTCAAATTTCGTCCAAAACAGTCCGCACAGTTTGCTCACTGCCCGGGTCCAAAAATCCCCACTGTTTTCGTATTTCTTTCCCTTTGTTGTTCACTTCTTCAATTCCAATTGACATGAAAGTATTCTACAATGTTAAGCCATCATCCATACACGTTTTTCTTCCAAAATTTCATCTCAAAAATCTCGAAATTTCTGGGCATATTCTCGGCCAGCAGTGGTTGTTTTTGCCACTGTTTTGGGTGTTGTTTTGGCTTCTAATTTTTGGTGAAAAATGTAGTCTAAGAAGAGGATATAAAAACCTTAAATTTGGTTATGGATGGGGTGTTTTTCGGCTGGCTTGGAGGAGAGAAGAGGGGAGAGTTTTTGATTAAGTTAGAATGAAGATGAAGAGGTGAGTGTAGGTTATAAAAATCTGAATTTTTCTTTTTACACTTTGGCCCCCAAGTTCTTCAATTAATAAATCTCAAACCCACTTCTTTTAATTTTTGAGAATTTCATAAGCCTCGTATCCTCAATGTCATAATTTTATAATATATTATTAACCCATATCAGGACTATACAATTTCCGATATTTGAATCCTATTTCCTTAATCTTACGAGGTATAACATTCTTCCCCCCTTAGAAACATTCGTCCTCGAATGTTCATAATAAGTCTTATGGTAGAAAAATTTCGGCAGAGTCTCCTTTATAACTATGTCTATCCACCTGGAGTCATAGGGAACAAGTAAAGATATTTCTTCTTCATTTCATCTTCTGCTTCCCAAGTCATTTCCTCCCTATTGTTGTTTCGCCATAATACCTTGATGGAAGACACATCCTTCGTCCGTAATCTCCTAACATCGCGATCAAGTATGGCTATGGGACTTTTCTCATAAGACAACTCCTCTGTCACCTGGACATCATCTACTGGGAAGACTCTGGAAGGATCATCAATACACTTACGCATCATAGATACATGGAAGACTGGATGTACCACCTCCAATTCAGATGGTAGATCCAATTCATAGGCAACCTTGCCTATCCTACGAATGACCTGGTAAGGCCCGATGTACCTTCGGCTAAGCTTTCCTTTCTTGCTAAACCTCATCACACCCTTCATGGGTGACACCTTTAGGAACACCCAATCATCAACCTGAAACTCTAAGTGTCGACGTCGATTATCAGCATATGACTTCTGTCGACTCTGTGCTGCTAATAATCTCTCCTGAATGAGCTTCACCTTATCAACAGCTTGCTGAACCATGTTTGGGCCGATCAACTTAGTCTCACCTACATCAAACTATCCAATAGGTGACCTGCACTTCCTCCCATATAAGGCCTCGTACGGTGCCATCTGGATGCTTGAATGATAGCTGTTGTTATAGGCACACTCAATGAGTGGTAAATGATCATCCTAACTACCTCCGAAGTCAATAATAAAGGCTCTCAGTATATCCTCTAATGTCTGGATTGTACGCTCTGCCTGCCCATCCGTCTGAGGATGAAATGCTGTGCTGAGACTCACTTGTGTCCCCAATCCCTTCTGGAATGATCTCCAGAAGTTAGCTGTAAACTGAGCTCCTCGGTCCAATATAATAGACATGGGAACCCCGTACAGTCTCACTATCTCCCTGATGTACATCCTAGCATAGTCCTCAGCTGAGTAAGTAGTCCTCACTGGAAGAAAATGGGCTGATTTCGTCAGCCTATCCACGATAACCCATATGGAATCACACTTCCGCTGAGTGCGAGGTAAGCCTGTAATGAAGTCCACATTGATCACTTCCCACTTCCAAGTTGGGATCTCAATCTCCTGTAATAATCCACTAGGCTTCTGATGCTCAACCTTAACCTGCTGATAATTCGAGCACTGGGCAACAAATTCTGCTATCTCTTTTCATGCCATCCCACCAATACAAACATCTAAGGTCATAGTACATCTTCATCGACCCTGGATGAATGAAATAATGGGCATTGTGTGCGTCTCCCATAACCTGCTATCGTAGCCCTGCAACATCAGGTACACATAACCTGCCCTCATACCCGAATCATCACAATAGATGACATAACCATTCGATCCCTCGGGAAGAGTCAGAACTGGAGACGTAGTCAACTTATCCTTCAACAACTGGAAATTGTGCTCACAAGCATCCGTCCACTGAAACTTAGCTGCCTTCTGGGTTAGCCTAGTCAAAGGCGCTGAGATCGAGGCAAACTTCTCCATAAACCTTCTGTAATACCCTGCTAGCCCAAAAAACTGCGTACCTCAGTAGGTGTCGTAGGTCTGGGCCAAGTCTTCACCGCCTCAATCTTCTGTGTATCCACCCGAATACCATCAGCCCCGATAATATGCCCCAAGAATGCCACCGAAGTCAACCAGAACTCACACTTGGAAAACTTGGCATACAACTGCTGGTGCTGGAGGACCCTAAGTACCGTCCTCAAATAGTCTGCATGCTCATGCTCTGAACGGGAATAAACCAGGATATTATCAATGAATACAATGACGAACATATCTAAGAATGGCCTGAATACCCGGTTCATCAAATCCATAAACACTGCTGGAGCATTGGTCAGTCCAAAAGACATCACCCTAAACTCATAATGTCTATATCGGGTTCTGAATGCTGTCTTTGGAATATCTGCCTCCCTTACCCGCACCTGATGATAACATGACCGCAAGTCTATCTTCGAGAAACACTTAGTACCCTGCAACTGGTCAAATAAATCATCAATCCTGGGAAGGGGGTACCTGTTCTTGATGGTTACCTTGTTCATCTGCCTATAATCAATACACATCCGCAGCGATCCATCTTTCTTCCTCACAAATAACACTGGTGCTCCCCATGGAGATGTACTCAGCCTAATAAAGCCTTTCTCCAACAAGTCTCTCAGCTGCTCCTTCAACTCCTTCAGCTCTGCAGGTGCCATTCTATAAGGAGGAATGGATATAGGTTGGGTACTGGCAATATATCTACACTGAAATCTATCTTCCGCTCTGGAGGGAGACCTGGAAGATCATCTGGGAATACATCCGGAAACTCACTAACTACCGGAACTGACTGAAGAGCCGGTACCTCCGCTTTTGTATCATGCACCCGAACCAAATGATAGATACAACCTTTTCTGACCATCTTCCTTGCCTTGAGGTATGAAATAAACTTACCCCTCGGCGATGCTGCATTCCCTTTCCATTCTATAACCGGCTCATCCGAAACCGAAATCGAACCAACTTCTCCTCAGAACAACATCCGTGACGCCTCCGATCACGCTTCATCGCCAAAGCATATATGCGTTCGGCGACCGCTACCACGGCTCGGCCGCATCTGAATACCCCGCCCGGTGAGGCGCATAGCTATAGATGACGATGAACCAGCACCCGACCCCGTAGGCCGAGTCATCCCACTTGAACCACCCATGTTGGGACACTCTCTCATCATATGGCCCTGACGGCCGCAAGAGAAGCAAGCACATGTGGTCAAATGACATTCCCCAATATGAAGCTTACCACACTAAGAGCACCGAGGATAAGATGGCCTTAACTGACTAGAGCCCCTGTTCCTCTGAGAACCCGAAGACATGGAGCTCTGTCCGGCTCCTGAATACCCGGGGCGGTCGAACCTCCTGCCCGTAGACTATAGAGGAGAACTCTGTGGCTTTGCCGAGATGAATATCGACTCTTCTTTGGGCCGCTGCGCCTCGAGACTCACCAGAATAAGCTGCCGACCTAGCCCTCTTATGCTAGTCCCTGTCATGACCTCTGTCTGGCTGTCGCCCTCTATATCGGTCCTTAACCCCCTATGCTTATGCCTGGATACGAGCAATATCCATACCTGGCTGAAGAGCCACCGCCATACAACCATCGATCAGATAATGGTCCAGGCCCATCACAAAGCGATGCACCCTGTCTGCCATATCTGTTACAATAATAGGTGCGTATCTGGCCAATGAATCAAACTCCAGGCTATTCTCACGAATGGTCCTGTCACTCTGCCTCAACTATAAGAATCTATCCACTCTAGCTCTCATCATCTCTGGAGGCGAGAAGTGACCAAGGAAGGCATCTGTAAACTCCTCCCATGTAGTTGGAGGAACATCCTCTCCCCTGGACAACTCCCAAGACTCATACCAGTTTATAGCTATATCCCGCATCCTATATGAAGCCAACTCCACAGACTCAATCTCCGAAGCCCTGATTACCCTCAAGGTACGCTGCATCTGTCGGATAAACTCTTGCGGGTCATCCTTGGGCCTTGACCCAAAAAACTCTGGTGGACTACAGCTCAAGAAATCACGGACCCTCAAACTATTTGCTCTGGGGCAAACTCCTGGTCCATGTCTATAAGTCTGCCCTGCCATTAACCTAGTCAGCAGCTGCACCGTATCTCTCATGGATCTGTCCTTTGCCCCCGGCTGAGGAGCTGGAGGCTCAGGTGCTGGGGCCTTAGAAACTGGTGATGTTGCCCCCTGAACTGGAGCCTCTGGTGGTGGCGACGAAATAGAGCTCGCCGATTGGGGCACAGTCTCCGGCATAGACTGAGTACGGGACCTTGTAACTCTCTGAATCCGACTAGTATCTCCCTCTGTAGGCTTGCCCTTCTGGGCTGCTATCGCCTTCTTCGGAGGTATAGTTGTAAACATAGTAAGTCGTCAGAAAGGGATTATCCTAATAACATAGCTCTATTGCACGATCTAAGAGATGAAAGAATAGAAACCAATCCTAAATGCCCTACAGCCTCCTGCGTATAAGTATGGTGCACAACATACCCATACGCAAGACTGTACAAGACATGGTCTGTAGACATTCCGAGGACTAACTTGCTTTGATACCACTTTTGTCACGACCCGACCCGACGGGCCGCGACTAACTGCCCTAATGACGTCATTATCCTGACCTGTCACACATAATCCAACTAACACCTAATGAGTCTGAAATCCGGCAGCATAATGCTGCAATAACAACATATGCCAGGGTAGGCAAGCCGACAAGGCTGCCTTTACCCCCGAATGTACCTGCCTCCTGAGGAGTCACAACTAGCCAACACAATACAACAGGCAAGCCGACAAGGTTGCCACTAGATAATATCATATATACACGAGGACACCCCAACACAGAGTACAATAGCATGACTGACCAAAACAGAGTTATAACTCTTACATAAGTACAACCCACAACTGTCTAGAAGCCTCTATAAGAAGGACAACGACATATGATGGGACGGGGCCCCGTCGTGCCCCTAAATATACATAAATCAAAATGATCGGGTTCTGTACCAAAATGGTAAAGATCTGGATCAAAGGAGCTTTCCAAACAGCTGCGCAGGAACCTAAACCGGAGGGTCACCAAACTGAGCACCTGTACCTGCGGGCATGAACGCAGCTCCCCGAGGAAAGGGGGTCAGTACGAAATAATGTACTGAGTATGTAAACATAAAATACTGCAATTGAGATCATAAGTAGCCAATGGATAACAAGAGGTCAGTATAAAAATCAGGATCCAAATCCAACTGTGCCATAAATAATAAAAGTCAGTTGTGCCTTATAAAAAAAATGAGAGTCAAGTCAAGAAAACATGAATGCCTGTCCATATACATATATATACCTATAACGTAACCTGGCCCATTAATGCGGGACTCGGTGGAATCATATCATAACCCGACCCATATTGGGACTCGGTGAAGTCATATCATAACCCGGCTCATATTGGGACTCGGTGAAGTCATATCATAACCCGGCCCATACTGGGACTCGGTAAGTCATATCTCATCTATGGATCCATCCTATGTAACCCGACCCTCTAGTGATGGACTCGGTGAACAATGCAATGCTGTGCACGAACATAACCTGGCCTATATTGGGACTCGGTGAAGTGAAGTAATAACACTTAGCACGAGTAGATTTCATGAGTAACCATATGCAATCAAAATTTTCATTTGACTCCCGATAAAATTATTATAAAAATGTCGTAATAAACTCTTTACTGAAAAATCGTATGCACTTCTCATAACTAACATCTTTAGGAATTAAACTGTATAAGAATCATGTACGTCCGCCGTACCTTCATTAAATAAAAATCATGCCAAAGAAAGAATGAATAGTTCACATACCTCTTAGACGAACTAATCAACTCGATATTAGAGTACGTCTCGTTTTAGAACTTCAACCTATAATAATGGTAATACGTTCGTCAATTCTATGATCACTGACATACTTTATATTGAATAACGACTTCCTATTCTATAAAAATTCGGGCAACACTTCCCTTGTTTATACATGTTTCCACAACTTTCAAACGAGACTAATAACATCAATAGCCAAGCACCAATTAAGGGCACAACCAAAACAACAACAAAGGGGATTTACACACCCACTTCTCATGTAAATTTAGCCTCTTAATCCACATTAAAACAGCCCACAAAAATAGTCCATGTTCCAACAACAACGAGGGTAGAATGTGAAGCCTTTCTACACCTTTTTACACCCTTATTCCTTTAGGACTTACATTAGCAATTACCACACTTAAACATGCATAATGGTAACTAAAGTTTCAGCATTATAACACCACAAAATAGTCCCTAAAATAGTCCATATCCATCTCAACATGTCCAACGATTTCATGCAAGTTCTTGGCCACAACATGTCATAATTCCATAACTCTTCTCTTAACTCTTAAAATCCAATTCCATATTTCAATACTTCTATATAACTAATTTTAAACTTTAATATCAATATTTCCTTTCAATTTCATCATGCAATTAGTGATAATAATAACAACAATAACCAATGAATCCAACAATCACCAAAATCTGTCCCAAATTGGCAACTTGCCCAAAATTGTCACATGCATTGTTTAAATTCCAAATTTTTCCTTAACACAAATTCATATCCTTAATTCTAACAACATGCATTCCAATTAAATTATAGAAAGAAGAATTTTATACCTTAAATTTCATCCAAAACAGTCCGCACAGTTTGCTCACTGCCCGGGTCCAAAAATCCTCAATGTTTTCGTATTTATTTCCCTTTTTTGTTCACTTCTTCAACTCCAATTGACATGCAAGTGTTCTACAATGTTAAGCCATCATCCCTACACGTTTTTCTTCCAAAATTTCATCCCAAAAATCTCGAAATTTCTGGGCCTATTCTCGGCCAGCAGTTGCTGTTTTTGCCACTGTTTTTGGTGTTGTTTTGGCTTCCAAATTTTGGTGAAAATGTAGTCTAAGAAGAGGATATATAAACCTTAAATTTGGTTATGGGTGGGGGGTTTTTCGGCTGGCTTGGAGGAGAGAAGAGGGGAGAGTTTTTGGTTAAGTTAGAATGAAGATGAAGAGGTGAGTGTAGGTTATAAAAATCTGAATTTTTCTTTTTACACTTTGGCCCCCAAGTTCTTTAATTAATAAATCTCAAACCCACTTCTTTTAATTTTTGAGAATTTCATAAGCCTCGTATCCTCAATGTCATAATTTTATAATACATTATTAACCCATATCAAGAATATACAATTTCCGGTATTTGAATCTTATTTTCTTAATCTTACGAGGTGTAACAACAAGACTCGAAAGTTACTGATTATTCGGAACTTAATATTCCAGATCTACATAACTCAGGAATTCTAGATGTTGAACCGAGACGAAGCAAAGAGAGGACAAAGACTTATTCAAGGCCTTCTAGCTTGTATGATTAAGAACGAACCATGGACAATTAACAAATAATTGTCATCTCTAGAAGCGCTGCTTTGAAAATAAACTACAAAGAGAGAAATATATTCTATCATATAGAACCATACTGGTGTAATGGTTGATCTTCTTCCGGGAAAAGAACCTTTGGGTTGTAAAAGTGGATACTCAAAAGTGAGTACAAAGTAGATGGATCTACTGATGAGTATAAGGCCTCGGCTACTTGTGCATGTGCTCCCTTGTGAATAGATTAACATTTAGGGTCATTGCAGTCTTACGTGGCATGGATGTTGAAATAGCCTTCCTAACCGGAGAGTTGGAAGGGGAGGATCAGAGTTGGTTTGCTGGACTGTTAGGCTTCTTCCTGAACTTTCATTTTGGTCCCTGAAATGTTTACATTTTGGTCCTGGAAGTTTTAGATAAAATAGAAACAATGAATCTGACCACAGAAACATTGACTCTGAAGTTAGAAAGCCAACAGTTGGAAAACCAACAGTCTGAAAGTGGAAGTGATATTGAAACAAAGTCTCGATATAAAAAATATGGGTATCACAGATGACATCTTAGGAATTGGGATTTCTACGACATCTAACGGACTGGTCTAAACTCCAAACTCAGTTGTGAAATAGTTGACAGTCTCGTTGAAGCTACCAATGGATATGAATTATATAATTGATTGCAATCATGGTGCACCCATATACAAGGAGCGATATGCGCAGGTCATATGTAGTTCAATGTATGTTACACACTACAACTGACCTGGTATCGACCTACAAAGCAGATCAGTTGAACTAAGGTTCACTGATGATTCTAAAAATGATCGGTAGAAGACGTTAAGTCGGATATGATGATATCTGAAATATTCGTTTATCTACGGATTATAGTATTCTGGATTCCAGCGGTTCTGGGAGAACACAGTGATGCTAACTGGACATCAGATATGAAGAACATCAAAGCCACAAGTAAATGTATATGGTGGGTCTTGGAAAATCCTCTAAGAAAACTTACATCGGCCGATTCATGATGGAATCAGAGTTTATCACTTTATACAAAGCATGAAAGAAGTTGAGTAACTTCACGACTCCTTAGAGGACGTCCTTTATTAGGAGAAACACGTGCCTTCAGCAGTTATACACTGTGGCTAGCCGATCGACTTCAGGAAGGACACGGATGACGGCGTCTGGACATATCTATTAGGATCTGTCGGAGACATAAGACCGTATGGCAGTTGATCCTCACGGGTGTCACTTCCTTGATTACTAATCAAAGGATATAACAGACCCTTTTAACTAAGGACTACTCGGAGATCAAGTGTTCTGTCTGTCTAGGGGAATGGGCTTAAAACCCAAACAATACGAACATTTGTGGTGGTAACCCAACCATACTGATTGGAGATCCCAAGAATTTGGTTCAATGGGAAAACTAAGTTGTGAAAAGGTTCAGTTGAGCGCTTCGGTGGAAGCAAGAGCACCTCAGATGATGATTTCTGTAGGGAAACATGAATCAAAAGCTGTTTCCGCGATAGACATTAAAGTGCTACCTTCATGGTGGGTAAAGGTTAAGCTTCCAAACCTTTAAACGATCCTCACACGGTTGAGGTTAAGGTTAGGGAAACTGTTAATGATTCCTAACACTTGTGAAATGGGGTATAACAGGATACCTTGTAGGAGATCACCTATTTAAGTGCGAGGACAGACGGCCTCAAATGAACGCACTTAAGAATCCAAGTGTGTCAACGTCCACAACGGACAAAACCATAAGAAGAAAATGAATAAGGAGAGTTATTGTGTTGGTATCATTGTCTTGGCTTACACTAAACACTGACGGTTCAAGATATCACGTTCACCGCGCAATAAGTAAGTCAGGTGGTATTCAACTAAGGAAGGTTCAAAGTGGAAGCTACCTCTCCTGATGCAATATCTTTTCGCTGAAAGATTGCTGAAAGTAGGCACCATGTGTGTGAGCCAAAATCTCTCTTTCATAGAGGGGATTGTTGGAAATTTGCCTTTGGTGGGGAGGTGCGTCCACCCATATTTAATGAATTAAACACTAGGGTTCCGCATGTTGAATGCTTTGTCTCTTCTCATGTACATAATCTACTAAGTGAGTAGATGACCGTAGGGCCAAGAATTGTCAAATTTCGTTGAGAAATGAAAGAGATATTGGTCCGCGAAGTAAGGTGTTTGAGGCATGAAAATATGGTGTGGGACAAATCTACCACATCGGTGGGAAAAGAAAGAATTGCTCTCTTTATAAGTCTCTAAATTAGCTAAGGGTTTGAGACCCCAAAGGGTATCTCATGTGTTTAAAGGAGGGAGGACCTAAATGTGCTTGGGTTCAAGGCTAAGCCCACACGCGCGCCGCCGCCGCCCGCCCGTCCGGACCGATCTCGAGTCACGGGTCATGGGTCATGGGTCGTGGGTCGTGGGCTGTGGACTTCTTCTAATATTATCTCTTTGGACCCCAAATTATTTAATATTTACAGTTTAGTCCATGGAGTTTCTGGAATGATGCATTTGGCAACAGCGGAAGGCAGAAAGTTTCTGCCTACCGTTTGGGCTGATTTTTGGAGCATTAACCATCCATTACTTGGCTGTTAACTCCTCCATAAACAACCCTCCTTCAATGGCCATAAACAGCCTCACTAAATGCCCATAAACCTGCCATTAACAGCCCTCACTAATGGCTATTAACAACCTTGTTTTGGCAGTTGAGGAGTCCCTCCTCCATGATATATATTGATGCTTTTTGGCTCAATTGTGGAACACGAAAAACACACAAACACAGAAAATATACAGAAGCTAAAGAGACAGAAATATATACACAGAGACAAACAAAAGAGTAAAACACAGTCCAAAACGTGAGCAATAATGTTGGGACGAAAAACAGAAACTCTTCCTTCCTTTTCCATATCTTCAGCAAATCGATTCATATTTGTTTTCTTCGTCAGGGTCAACCTATTTGCTTTGTAGCGTTGATTAAAGTGTTGTTTTATCTTGGGAGACTATTGCCCGTTTAACGTAAAATCATATATACGGGGCAATCTTGTCTTAAGGACAGAGTGTCATCACTCGACTCATCACACAGTTGTAACAATCCAGATTTAGTGTTTCTTGATTTCAGGTTATTTAGATTCAAGACTCAACAACTTTGCGGCAGTTCTGAATATTGGCAATTCGTTTATCCTTTCGAACACTTGTAATATTTATTTACTTCCCGTACTGCTTTACAATATCCAACAGACCCTACTTGTGGAATTGCACTGTTGTTGTTGTGATAATTTGTGAAATTTATCTTCATTATGGTCCTTCCAAGCTTGCCATTAATTGTTCATAAAGTACTCATTTTTTAATTAGCTGGCTCGATTATATGAACTCTTTATGTAAATTCCACTCTGTTTAGGTCTACTTAGTTCGCAGTGTCATTGAAGTCTCTTACTGTCAAATTTTAAGAACAAAATGTAGCAGACAGAAATAAATTATTATCAAAGACCAATAGTTAGAATCTCAAATCCTTTCAACCAACTTGACAATGATTAGTGATTTGTGATTGCCATTAAGGTTAGGGTCGATAAGAGATGATACATTCAAACTCTAGTAGATGAGTGTTGTTATATTTATAAGCATTAATGATCTATAATATGTGTAAGCATTAATTATTTGATAGCGTAAATAGACTGAAGAAATCACATTTCTGAAAGCACTTTTTACTTATTGAAATTGACTTCTAATAAGAAAAAACTTATTGAGTGCAAGTTTGTCCCTGTCGGATTTGCTGGCTACTAATTTAGATTTCCTGGCTAGTTTTGCGCACCTCCAGTAAAATAAAAATATCTAGATGCTTATCCAGAAAATATGACTTTACTTCTGTAAACAATTACAAGTAAGTAATTGTCTAAGGTTAAGATTAGGACTAATTTTTTTCTATATAAATGTAGCTTCCTGGTAAAAAAAGAGAAAGATTAGGATTAGGAAATTATCTTTGAACTCTAGTAGATAAGTGAATATTTTAGTTAAAATTATGTTTTGAAGATAGTGCATTCAAGCTCTTTTTAGATAAGTACTTTCCAAGATTAGGATTATGATAGAGAGATGGTGCATTTAAGCTCCGGTAGATAAGTGATCATCTCTGGTTATAGTTACGATTTAGAGATGATAAAATTAATCTCTAGTAAGTAGATAAGTGAATCTCTAGGTTCTAAGTGGGGGTTAGAAGGTGTTCCACTTAGTCTTATTTGTTAATTGATTTTCTAGGGTTAGAGTTAGGAGATAGTGCATCAAAGCTTCAGTAAAAAATCGATTCACTAAGGTTAGGACTAGGGTTACAAGATAGATCTATATTATATAAGTGATCTACTTTAACTTAGAATAAGGAGGTGAATTAGAATAAGGAGGTGATGCATTCAATTTATTATAAATAAATGACTTTCTAGATTATAAGGTTAGGAGATGTCACACCTCAAGTGTGTGGCCGACACCTGGTGCCCTCGGGCACGAGCATACCAACCATGATAACTGTAACATACTTAGTAATACAATGGGCCGGCAAAGCCTCTAACGAGTGAATCTCTAATCTAAAGACGTAATCACCTGCATGCATAAAAGGTTCAACCTACTCACACATATATATATGTATAACAAGGCCACACAAGGCTACTACATACAAGACGACTGCCTACAAGTCTCTAAGAAGTATATCAACAATATATGGTTGGGACAGGGCTCAACCATACCCAACTATGTTCATATATACAACCACCATACCTATTAGCTCACTAAACAACTCCGGAGGAAAGAGCGTGACAACCTTCAACTTAATCGAGTCACCTACTATAAGGTATCGTCCGTCTCTATCTGTACATGCGAGCATGAAATGCAGTGCTCCAGAAAGGGGTCATCAGTACAAAGATGTACTGAATATGTAACGTTGAAACTGTAAATAAGTACAATACTGTGAATGAAACATAAAGCTGAAACTGTAACTGGGTGCAAGACTGTAAGTAGATCAATAGAAAAATAACTTGTACTGAGAATGCCTCTATGGTCAAGGAATATGAATATTTGGCTTTAAAACATATGTGTGTGTGTGTGTGTGTGTGTATATATATATATATATAGAATTCCTCTGTGGGCAAGGAATATGCATACTTGGCTTTAAAACATATGTGTGTGTGTATATATATATATATCGGGGATACTTTGTCATCATTACGCCGCTCTGCGGGGATATCATCATAAACTTCCCAATTGCAGTGGTGTGCACATACAAGTGCCTACCTGACCGACTATAACGCGATGTTGTATCGTATATATATATATATATATATATATATATATATATATAATGAAGTGACTTTAAAGGGCCTTATTAATTTTGATCGGAGTGACTCAGGGTCATTACCCTCTGATTATCATTATGTAACTGTGTCGATATCAATGGACTATGAATAAACAATCCATAAAGAGGCATAAGGTTCCAGTTACTATCAAGTCAAGAAGATACCTTTGAAATAGAACAATAGGAGTCATGAATTATAACACTATGATACGAAAGTAATCACAAGCTTAAACTTTAGGAATAGAGTTCCTTTAGTAGGGACGTCGTTATGGTTACGCTTGTTCGTAGATCATGCCAAAAGAATGAAAGAGTGAGCATTAACATACCTGTATCGCTTAGTTAACAACATCTCACAAACCCCTGAATGCTTTATGAGCGATTATCTATATTATATAGAGGTTTTGGATTAACATACAATTGACAACTAAGAATCAATTTGCTAGAACAATTCAACGAACACCTAGAGTGCATACTCCTCTAGTTATGGTGTTCATGTCAACTAACCATGCTATCAACTTCCTTTAAACACAATATCGTTAGCAACAATAACACCAACACAACAACATCAACAACCACAAGATCACCATACATAATCCATAATTCTAACACCACATCTTTCAAAATCAAGCTATGACCATCTCCAAGTTAACTCAAGAAATAACCAAGGTTCATAGAAACTCTTTCATGGTGTTCTAACTCAACTACCATAAGTTTACTTATTCCATAATCTCAACAAAGCTATGATATGTTTAGATATCATTAAGAACATCAATAACTCACCTTAACTCAGTCATGAAAGCTTGCACCATGAACTTCTTTCCAAGTATCAAGGAGCTCCTTCACTCCATCTTGCTTCTATGAGGATTTCAAAGCTCTTGATGATTATCTATGGAAGATTTACCTTCAAATTGATATGAAACTGATCTTAGATGGTATAATAACCCTAGGGGAACGTTTGAGAGTGTTTGGGAAGTGTTGGGGGGAGAAAATGAAGCCTTAGTTGGGTTATAAACCCATAAAACCGTCCCATCGCTTTGAGTTTGCGGTGGCACTTCCGGCCGCAAGTCACCACATGTTGCGCTGCAAGTCACCACATACTGCGCCGCAAGTCCATCACAATTCTAGGCAGTGGGAAGCCCAAAAACGTCCAAAATATGGCCTAAATGCGGTGCCGCAAACTCAGTTTGCAGCCGCATTCTACTTTTCCCAAAATGTATTTTATTAAAAGGTGCATAATGTTTTGCACAAAGCTCCGATTGACGAACGGTTTGTCGCGTTGGAAAGTAGGCTCTCGAAACGTGAATTTAGATAGGCTATGGACTCCATAATTCTTTATATACAAAGAGATATCCCCACAAAGATTTGAGCAAAATTTTGTCCAAAATTATGCCTAGTTCTCCACGAATTTCAATGAACTTACTTTCTTCGATTAGTTTAGCCCCGAACTCTTACGAACATACTTAACACCTATTTAAACCTTTGTCGACCTTGTCATGAGATCTCAACCTTACTAAGCTTATGTTAGTTAACCCATGATGAAAACGACGTTCAAAGTATAGGGTGTAACATCTTCCCCCCCTTAGAAATACTCGTCCTCGAATGTTGATGTCATCAATTTAGAACCTCTAACTCTCAGGATTCTTAAAATTTTTGGCAGAGTTTCTTCTGTAAGCAGGACTATCCCGAAACCTGAAAGTAGCCAGAACCAACACAAGTGCCACACATGGCCATGTTTAAAGTACGGGGTGTAACATCTTTCTCCCCTTTGAAATATTCATCCTCGAATGTTGGAGCATCATCAATTGGGTATGACGTGTCTTATATCCTTTGGAAATCTTGGCGGAGTTTCTTTTGTACATAGGATCAGCTCAATCTGTTGCACCATCAGGCACTATAACTATCGCTTCATAGGGTTATACCAATAATATCAGTACAATATCGACCTCACATGGTCATACGTCTCTTTATACAATATTACTTAATAACTGTAATTTATCTAAACCGTTGAACCTTGACACTTGACTCGATTCTTACCATTGTTTTTACGATGACAACTTGTTAATATACAAGGATGTAACCTGAGAGGATCCACTAAGAAGGGGTATGGTCTCACCCAAGCACCCAACAATAGCTGTGGGACGCAATAATAACAATGGGGCTATTCTTGACAAGGGATAAATGATAGATGAATAGAATATCCCTTTTGACGTTTCTTTTAGAAAATGATGAGCATCTTGGAGTATAAGTATAAAGGATGCGGTTGATGTCGTCAGTGACTGGGGTTCTTTGGAAAAGATAAAGATCCTTCGAGTTTATTTCTTTTTCTGTTCTTCCCTTGTATTTCTCCTTGTACATTCATTTATTACTTTGTTTATATCTTCGCATTTGTAGACATAAATTATGGACAACTCGCTGGTCCTGAGATCTTCTTTATTCAACAAGTTCCTTTCTAATTCCACCTTCCTTTCAGATTTTATCCTACTCTTGTAGCCGATTCCTTCAGCCTATCCCATCATTAACCTAGGCACTTTCTCATAACTTAATATGTCAAATCCGATACTGCTACCTTGAGTCACTTCCTTATTCATTATTTAATAAGAGTCTTGTTCCTCTCTCGCACATAACGCCTTATATATCAGCCTGGTAGTATTTCACATAATAGTTGTCGCTCCTTAATCGATTGTTTTGAATCCTCCTAAGTACCATACATTCATTCACAACATGTGTTCAGTTTGGACATTGAAAGTTTCCTTCCAAACTAGTTTCTCAAGAGTAGTTCGCCGTAGAATGAGTGCTTGTATAATGGCTTGAGATAACTCTGAAAAATAGGCAATCTTCTTAGAATAAATTGTCAGCCAACCTTTAATTGTATTAAGAGTCTTTGATTATTATGATGCAGCCTGACGAGTCCGTTATGACTGGTCTTTCAGATCAGAGCGATTTGCCGTGATAGTGGGACTCATCCAACTAGTAGTCCTTAGTTACTTCTTTCAACTTTGAATGTGAATCTTCTTATATGCTGTCGATCAACATATTATTTCATCGATTGCAATGAGGTTCTCATTACTACCTTTATTATATATCACGATACCTCTCAATGGATTCTCGACGAGCCTATTTGCCTTGGCGTCCCTCTAGTACCCAGTATAAGGAAGGGTTCAGTTGCATCCTGTCTTAGGGAATTATTATCATTTGTCTTATACTGCAGTTGACTATATTTTTACCATCTTGGGTCGATTCTTCCCTTTGGTTTTGCATTTGCCCTCTTTCCAATGACACACGACCTTATTATATATTTTCTCCTTATATATTATGTCAGAACTTCTTATTTCTTATAACGTTTCGACCGAATGTTTCGTATGTGATGTTGTCACATCTGAAAGGAGCTTATAATCCCTTAGTCATTTCCCATACTTGCTTAAGTATCCTTTTTTTCTGATTAATATGATTTCCTTTCTGCTTACTGGAAACAAGACATTATTTCTCCTTCGACATTTTTTCCCTTAATCGGCCTTATCTCTTAGGCATCCACTATTTTTACCTATCCCGGACCTGCACCTCCCTGAGAGAAACATTCATTCCATATTAAAAGCACAATACTTGACTCTTGTAACTTCGAGGTTCGCTACCTGTCATATTCGACTATTCGTTGGTTGGATAGGTCATATATACCTTTTCTGGAGGGACACTCTTGACATAATCGTACTGTTTTTCAGTATTTCCCATCCTAAAAGTTGTCCTATCCCTCCCTCATTGGAGAATTTACCCCTATAAGACATCGATCTGCTGGATTCACTGTGATCATTGTACCTGAGTTAATGCTTTCACGTTTATGGCTTAGCTCAAGTTCCTATTTTGCAATTAGTATCTTTAGAGTTTTCCAAGTTTACTGTCATCCGCTTGCTCTTATCCTTGCCCCATTATCCCTATTCTTTAATCCTTTCTCTAATGTCTACCTTGGCCACTTTGAGTTCCATTGATCATTTTATCATTTTGCTATATGCCCACGTCGGGCTTTACTTGTCTTTACTTCTATTTACTTATTTTCTAACGTCTTACTGGTATTCCGGGCAGAACTAGTGTAGTAACATACCCAAGTTCCAATCGTAGCCCTGTTTTAATTTACTATTTGCTCAAGCTTCCTCATTTAATGGGTATTAGATCCCTTATTGACCCGTCACTTGATCGTTTAACTTCTATACCTCTGGATTAAATTCCTTTAAGGATCCCTCATTTTGATTGTACCCCTCGTACTTATCGCTCTGGATCATTGAGGTATTATTATTTTGGCTTGGAGAATATACATATCATTTCTTCACATGGTTTTTTATCTTCGAGGTGGTCGTGCTATCGAATCCCATCCTAATGCAATTATCGACACTCTTACAATTAAAATCTTTCCGCTCATTTGTCCTTATGAGGAATATCCTGTGGCCTGAGTACTTTGTTATAACATTCCACTTGCTCTTGCTAAATATCCGTCTACCAGTTATAGTCATTCTTCCGTCACGTCGTGATCCTTATCATAAATTGTATTCAATCCACTGTTGTTGCCCGCTCGGCTCATACACCATTGAATTCTAAAGTCTTATCACTCCATATTGAAAATCTGCTATCTTTTACCTACGACCCGCATATGTATTTATTAACGGTATATAATGTACGCTTCTTGCATTAAATTGACAAAACTCCTCTTGTATCTCTGTCCTTATAGACGGTTCAGTCTTTGCGAAGGAGTTGGGGTTACACATTTGGGCATGACATTTCACGTCATTTCCTTAACTATTTCCTAAAACAAAGTTTCATGTAACTTAATTCCAACAATCCACTCTCCTTATCCATCGTATGGGTCCCTCATAATTCTTTGGGCCCGAGATTACTATATAGTTCACACATTCCTAACATAATCTCACGGTCAAGGGGTGGGAGCCGCTAAGAGGCGGAAAGCATTCTCAAAATGTTCCAAACTCTCCGACAATCCCTTTTTGCTTTAAATTCCTTTTTGGTCTGATATTGACTGGCCATTTATTTCCCAAAGGCCTAGGACTTCTACACAATCCTAAGATGATTTATTACCACAAATTCAGATGTTCGTCGAGTATTGTCATTCAAAAACATGCCAAACGTCTCGACACTAGATCGGGTTGGAGGACTCTATAGCCTATCTATTTACAATGTGCATACGTAACTCTAACTATCCATTGGCCAAGAAGTTCTCTCTTCGGTTAATATCAACACATCCCCAGTTCTTTCTAAGACATGCTGCGAGCTTGTGTATTAGATTTCAAAGGTAGCTGGGATGATCATTTGCCCTTTATTGAATTTGCTTACAAGAACAACTATTATTCCAGACATAAAAATGGCCCCGTATGAGGCCTTGTATAGACGGAAATGTAGAACCCCGATTGGCTATTTTGAAGTAGGTGAAGTGGGATTACTAGGCCCCGATCTAGTCCAGCAAGTAGTGGAGAAGGTAAAGCTAATCCAAGAGTGTTTATTGACAGCCTAGAATTGATAGAAATCTTATTCAGATGTCCAACGTCGTGACTTGGAGTTTGCAGTCGATAATTGGGTATTTCTAAAGGTTTCGCCTATGAAAGGCGTCATGAGATTCAGCAAAAATGGGAAACTCAGTACCAGATATGTTAGACCATATAGAATCATCCACAAGATAGGCCAAATGGTCTATGAGCTTGAATTACCCCCAGAATTGGAAGCAGTTCACTCGGTATTCCATGTATCGATGTTGCGCAAGTGTGTAGGAGATCCCTCCCGCATTACCCCATGGAAGTTGTTCAGATTACCGAGGACTTATCTTATGAGGAGACTTTTATAGCTATTCTAGATCGTCAAGTTCGAAAGCTAAGAACTAAGGAAGTTTCTTTCATTAAAGTGCTTTGGAGGAATACCAACATAGAAGAAATGACTTGAGAGGTCTAAGAAGATATGAAATCTAAGTATCCCTACCTCTTCCAAACAACAGGTTCATATTGACATCGTATGATACGATTTTCTTTACTCTTGTGATATACTAGCCTCATATTGAATTTTATGTATCTTATTCAGGCCATTACAACAATCAAGGTGAAACTGAGGTAGTCCAACTTTAAGGTGAAGATGTATACAACAACAACATACCTAGTGAAATCCCACAACGTGGGGTCTGGAGAGGGTACAGTGTACACAGACCTTACCTCTACCTTGGTAGGTAGAGCGACTGTTTCCGAGAGACCATCGACTCAAGACAAAGTATAAGAAAAAGAAAAGCAAGAGAAATGGTCAGACCCGGTCAAAAATATTTAAAGCAATATGAAAATGCTGGTATCAAAAGCGAATAAACCATAATAGCGCCTTCTGAAAAAGTTAGCAGTAACTAGCGCAGGTAAATAATCTAAAAAAAGTACACATATCGGCAGAAGTCAAACTACATGGGGCTATAAAGCAATACTGCGCCTATTAGTATGATAGGCTAAACGGGCCTACAATAATAACACTACAACTACCAGTTTGCAAGCATAAGTAGGACTACGCTCGACTACCTACTACCCTTCTACCCTAATCTGTGTCCTCCACAACCTCCTATCTAAGGTCATGTCCTCAGTAAGTTACACCTATGCCATATCCCATCTAATTACATCTCCCTAATACTTCTTTGGCCTACCTCAACCCCCTGAACCTATCCATAGCCAACCTCTCACACCTCCGCACCAGGGCATTTATGTCTCTCCTCTGCACATGCCCAAACTATCTCAAACTTGCTTCCCGTATCTTATTCTCCACCGAGGCCACTCCCACTCTATCCCCGATATCATCATTTCTAATCCTATCCCTCCTTGTATGCCCACACATCCATCTTAGCATCCTCATCTCCGCAACTTTCATTTTTTGGATGTGCGAAGTCTTGACTGGCCAATACTCTGCCCCATACAACATAGTCGATCTAACCACCGCCCTATAAAACTTGCCTTTAAGTTTTTGTGGCACCTTTTTGTCGCATAAGACTCCAGATGCGAGCCTCAATTTCATCCATCCTGTCCCAATACGATGTGTGACATCATCATCAATCTCTCAATCCCTTGGATAATAAACCTGAGGTACTTGAAGCTTCATTTCTTTCGAATGAGTACCAAGACTCACCCCTACGCTTATCTCAAAGTTGCTCCAATTACTGAACTTGCACTCCAAGTATTTTGTCTTGGTCCTACTCAACCTGAACCCTTTAGACTCCAGAGTCTGTCTCCAAACCTCCAGCTTAGCGTTCACTCTGCTGCGAGTCTCATCAATCAGGACTATGTCATCTGCGAATAACATACACCATGGCACCTACCATTGGAATTGTCACGTCAGTCCATCCATCGCCAAGACAAATAAGAATGGGCTAAGAGATGATCCCTGGTGCAGCCCCATCATCACGGAGAAGTGCTCCGAGTCTCCTTCTACTGTATGTACTCTGGTCTTGGCTCCATCATACATATTCTTGATCGCCCTAGTGTACGTCATATGTACACTTCTAACCTCTAAATATCTCCATAGAACCTCCCTAGGGACTTTGTCATATGCCTTCTCGAGGTCGATGAAAACCATATGTAAGTCTCTCTTCCTCTCCCTATACTGCTCCACCAACCTCCTAATAAGATGAATGAATTCTATGGTCAAACGCCCCGACATGAATTCAAACTGGTTCTCGGAAATAGACACGCCTCTTCTCACCCTTATCTCCATGACCCTTTCCCAAACTTTCATAGTGTGGCTTAGCAGCTTGATACCCCAATAGTTGTTGCAACTATGGATATCACCTTTGTTCTTGTACAAAGGGATCATTGTACTTCACTTCCATTATTCGGGCATTATCTTCGTCTTAAAAATGACGTTAAACAACTCAGTCAGCCACTCCAAACCTGCCCTGCCTGCGCTCTTCCAAAATTTAATTGGGATCTCATCATGCCTGGTCGCTCGTCCCCTGCTCATCCTGTGAACAACACCCTTAACCTCCTCAACCTTAATGATTCTTCAATACCTAAAATCCAGGTACCTACCAGATTTCTCCAGATCTCCCAGCACAATGTCTCTATCTCCTTTTTTGTTCAAGCGTTTATGGAAGTAAGACTGCCATCTTCGCGTAATATGCACATCCTCTACTAGTACTTTGCCATCCACATCATTGATGCACCTCACGTGATCCAAGTCACAGGCCCTCATTTCCCTCGCCTTGTCTAGTTTGTACAACTTTTTATCACCGTATTTTTCCTCTAATTCCACACACAAGCATTTAAAAGCCGCTGTTTTTGCCGCTGTAACCTCAAGCTTTGCCTTATTCCTCGCCATTTTAAACAGTTCTCTATTCATCAATTTCTCCACCTCATCCTTGCTTTCTACTAATTTTTCATACGCCTCTTTCTTCACTTCCACCTTCTCTTAAACTTTACCATTCCACCACCAGTCCCCCCGATGCCCACCATGGCTACTCTTCGAAACCCTAAGCACTTCTTTAGCTACCTCTCGAATGAAACTGGCTGTCCTGTCCCACATACGGTCGCATCCCCACTACTCTCCCAATCCCCATTAGCCATCAATCTCACCCCCATCTCCTTTGCACTAGCCATGGTCAAACTCCTCCATTTTATTCTTAACTGTCATCCACAACCCTTCTCTTTTTCTCCATATTGATCTCTAAATCCATCACCCAAAGCTTATGTCGGGTTGTAAGATACTCTCTCAGAATAACCTTGCAGTCTTTACAAAGACCGTTGTCAACCTTTCTAATGAGAAAAAAGTCTATCTGAGTCTTAGCCACCAAACTACGGAAAGTCACCAAGTATTCCTCCTTCTTCAAGAACCTCAAATTGGCTATCACCATCCCACAAGCTCTAGCCAACTCCAAAAGTGAGACGCCTCCCCCATTCCTATCCTTGAGGCCAAAGCCTCTATGCACGTTGTCATAACCCCCGGAAGTGACTCGATATGTCCATTGAAATCCCTTCCTACAAATAACTTCTACGTGGGTGGTATACTACCCACCAACTCATCCAAACCCTCCAAAAACGCCTCTTCTCCTCCTCGTCCAAGCCCACATGCGGTACGTAAGCACTAGTAATGTTCATAGTGAACCCTCCAACTACCAGCTTAATCTTCATCATCCTGTCATTGACCCTCCTAACCTCTACCACATGATCCCTTAGCTCGCTGTCTACTAAAATGCCTACCCCATTCCTATATCTCGACCTACCCGAGAACTATAACTTATATCCGTCCACATCCTTAGCCTTAGGTCCTATTCATTTGGTCTCTTGGACACATGCTATATTAATCCTTATCTTCTTAAGAATCTTAACTAGCTCTATAGACTTCCTTGTTAAAGTCCCAATATTTCAAGACCCTATTCTCTGCCTAGCATGTTTCTTACCCACTTACCCCCTAACTCTCGCCCTCGTCCCCGATCGAGAATATAACCATAGTCTACCATCAGTTACCAAAGTCACTAAAGAAAATATAAAATAATAAACTAATCAAACATTTACCCTAAAACAGTAAGAGATCAAAGTGAAAGCACCAGTTAACAAGAATCTAGAGGCAAGTAAAACCACTACGTCAACAATGCTATAACTAAAGATAAGAAGGGTAAATGCAAGAACGTAATGTTACAAATCAATACAGCTTAGTGACAAAATTTAACAACAAGGATAAGGACAAATACGGGCAATCGGAGGTACCAACTCCAATTGAATCGAATATGTTCGCCAGTGAAATTCACTCTTCACCAGCACTAGAAGTACTGTTCACTTGAGTTTTCACCAAAAAGCCGAGTATATATGTAGATTGAGGAGAAAAAGAATAAAAAAAGAGAGAAGAAAGGTTTGGCAGGGAATGTTGTCGGTACTGTTACCGGTTCTTTCACCGGGAAATCGAGTACCTAGTCAGAGCAACGCCGTATAGTTGTCTGGTGGCATTCAGTTGTCTGCCGGTACTGTTAAGGTGAAGATGTATAAGATGTGTTATAGCTAACTCTTACATTTACTGATATAGTGATGGTCGTGTGAGGCCAATGATATAGTATCCGGCCCTGTGTGGCACTTGTGTTGGTTTTGTCCACTTGGCAGGTTTTGGGATAGTCCTATTTATAGAGATAACTCTGCCGAAATTTTTAAGAATCTTGAGAGTTAGAGGTTCTAAATTGATTACCTCAACATTAGAGGACGAATATTTCTAAGGGGAAAGGATGTTACACCCCATACTTTGAACGTCGTTTTCATCACGGGTTAACTAACATAAGCTTAGTAAGGTTGAGATCCCATCACAAGGTTAATGAAGGTTTAGATGAGTGTTAAGTATGTTTTGTAAGAGTTCAAGGCTAAGAGAATCGAAAAAAGTAAGTTTGTTTAAATTCGGGGAGAACTAGACAAAATTCTGGACAAAATTTTGGCCCATATCTTTGGGGGTGTATTTCTTAGCATATAAGAAATTATGGAGTCCATAGCCTATCTAAATTCAAGTTCAGAGAGTATCTTAGGTCCAATTTTGATCTCTAACTAACTTACAACATAGACCAGAAGAGAGATATTCTAAAAACCCGATTTCCCGTCTTAACTTTCCAACGCAATAAACCATTCGTCAATCGGAGCTCTGTACAAAAAGTTATGTACGTTTTAAGAAAACATGTTTTGGCGAAAGTAAAATGCGGCCGCAAACTGAGTTTGCGGCACCATATTTAGGTTGTATTTTGGACGTTTTGGGGCTGCTCACTGCCCAAAGATGTGAGGGACTTGCAGTGCAGCATGTGGTGACTTGCAGCCGCAAGTTCCACCGCAAACTCGAAGCGGTGGGGTGGTTCTATGACTTTATAACCCAACTAAGGCTTCATTTTCACCCCAACACTTCCCAAACACTCTAAAACATTTCCCTAGGGTTCTTATGCCATCTAAAATTAGTTCCATATCAATTTGAAGGTAAATCCTCTATAGATAATCATCAAGAGCCTGGAAATCTCCTTGGTAGCATGATGGAGTGAAGGATCTTCTTGAAGCTTGGAGAAGAGTTGATGCTACAACTTTGCTTAGCTAATCTAAGGTAATATATTAATGCTCTTAATGATCTCTAAATATCTCATAGCATTGTTCAGATTATGGATAAGAGAAACTTGTGGTAGTTAAGCTAGAACTCCATGAAAGAGTTTCTATGAATCTTAGATGGTTTTTGAGTAAACTTGGATATGATCATGGTTTGAAATTGAAAGACATGGTGCTAGAAATCATGGAGTATATCCTTTTGTTGTTATTATTGTGGTTGTTGTTGTTGATGTTATTGGTTTTCTGTTAAAAGAGAATCGATATCATGGTTGGTAGCCATGAAACACCATAATTAGAGAAGTATGCACTCTAAGTGTTCGTCGAATTGTTCTAGCAAATCAATTCTTAGTTCATCGATCATATCTTAATCCAAAACCTCTATATTGTGTAGATAATTGCTCGTAAAGCATCCAGAGGTTCGTGAGACATTGTAAACTAAGCGGCGCAGGTATGTAAGGCTATTCTCTTATTTCAAAAGCATGAAATCTAAAGTATTTATCATTTTCAAAAGAGAAACGTCCATAGAACTATTTTATTCATCTATCGTTATTCCTTGTCAGAGTTGTTCCTTGTTATTATTGTACTCATTGTCATTGTTGGTTAATTGCTTGTCCACAATATCATAAGCCTCCGGAAAAGAGTATTCCAAAGAGATAACTGTCAAAGTCGACCAAGAGTCGTTCCAAAGTAAAGTCAATGGGTTTAAAGTTCCAAAGAGGTCATCAGTGCCATTATTATCACAGTACATTATCTATACCACTGAACCTATTTCGGTGGGCAGTTATATACATATACATATATACACAGTATTCACACCAGCATTGCAATCAGCCGGTGGAAAGTTGTACATATACATTATACACACCGCGTCGCGCTATAGTCGGCTAAGTAAGCACTTATATGTGAATCCATACATACACCTCAACGCATCACCTGAGGGAAGTGAACTATTACACCTCGAGATATAGGCTGAGGGTAGATTATATAACAAAACTGCTATACCAAGAGTTCAGTACAGTTTCAGAGTTTTATTATTCGCCCCACGTGGCACGCAGGTTATCAAAGTACCATATTGCTTTTATGCCTTTCTTTACAGCTTGTATTTTTATATTTCTATTCATGATTTACATACCGGTACATTTCTTTCGTACTGACGTCCCTTTTGTCGAGGGCGTTGTGTGTTCATGCCGCATGTTCGGGTAGGGGCTCTGATAGACCACCTCAATAGGAGCTGTCGAGTTTAGCCATTAGTGAGTAAGCTTTATCTTTCCTGGAGCTTCCTGGTCAGATGTTGAGTATGTTTTGCACAAAGATGTACATATTAGGTAGGTCGAGGCCCTATCCAAACCATATGATGGTATAAGTACTCATAGAGGCTCATAGACTTGTCTAGTATGCACAACTGTTGACGTATGGCATTGTCAGCCAGGTTATCTTTTGTTAACTTATGTTGTGACCTTGTCGGTCTTCTTTATATACATATGTTGGGTTTATCCCTCTCTGTTCACCCTCAGAGGTTGTGTTATAGCTTGTCTTATAGATTGTGGCCTTGTCAGCCCTTCTATAGCATTGTTGTTTAGACTACATCCTAGTACGGCCTTGTCAACCAGGGGGTGTGGCCGTACTAGAATGACATCAGGTGCCGGCCACACCCCCTAGTTCAGGATGTGACAAACTTGGTATCAATATTCTACCTCACGAGTAGTCCCAAAAATATATTCCCAAAATGGTGTCACTCTCCTAGAGTATAAAATAAGTTCATATTGTGTATATAGAAGATAGGTAATTCGGGTCACTCTTCTGTATCCCCACTCTCCTCTTTCCTCTTGTAGGATAATTCGGGACACTCTCATATATTGTGTCCTCGATTACCACACCAATAACAACCCTCTATCTCATTGTGACAAGGTTCAACATGCATCTGCCCACATCTATTACAACATGGCCTAGATAGCCCCACTCCATCTAAAACACTCCTACAATGATCTTGGAGTATCGAGGGATGCAACCCCTGCATTGGCCTCACCAGAGAACTCTCATCATATTAGTCGCGACCATTTGTTATGCTAATCTTGTATCCAAAGTCCTTCCTCATTGTGTCTTCCTCGATAACCACCAACCACTTGACCCTTTTAGTCATTTCCCTTGCTCCAACTTAGTCAACACTATCGAATACCAATTGTCCCTGGCCAATAGGCTACCTAGGTCGGGTACTACCTGACCCTTCTAGGGGTCTACTACTGTCAATCTGTCAAGGAGGTATCATGCTTGAGAAGCGACCAGCTGGGTCAATACCTTAACTTCCTTCCACACATCTTCGTCAGACGGTGCTGGAGTATGTGATGGTATATGTGATGGTGTGGGGGATTCTCTCGACGCCCCTAATCGTACCTGGGTCAAAGACTGGTGGGGAGGTAACCGACTTGTATCCTCTAATGGGTCAGTCTTGATAAAATGTGTATCTCTTGAAGAAGACATTGCTGAAATTGTAAACACGACAAGGTTAGGAATATGATACTTACAACTCGGCTCTAGTGCACGATCTAGATCAAGAAAGAAGGAAACCATCCTAAATGCCATGTAGCCTCTTGTTTATAAGTATGGCGCGCAACACACCCATAAGCAAGACTCTATTAGGTACGATTTGTTGATATCTCTAGGAATGACCTGCTCTGATATCAAGTTTTTCATACCCCAACCTTGGGGTGTATAGCTGACACCCAGTGCCCGAGGGCCCTAGCGTACCAACCATGATACCTATAACATACTCGATAATACATGGGCCGACAAGGCCTCTAATAAGTGAATCTCTAGTCTAAAGACGTAATCACCTGTATGCAGAAAAGGCCTAACCTAAATATATATATATATATAAGGACACACGAGGCTACTATATATAAGACGACTATCTACAAGCGTCTAAGGAGTATATCAAAAACATCTAGTCGGGACAGGGCCCCACGATACCCAACTATATACATATATACAACCACCATACCTATCAGCTCACTAAATAACTCCAGAAGAAGGAGCGTGACAACCTTCAGCTAAATCGAGTCATCTACTGTGAGGTATCATCCGTCCCTATATGTACCTACGGGCATGAAACACAACGCTCCAGCAAAGGGTCGTCAATATGAAATATATACTGAATATGTAATGCTGAAACTGTAAACAAGTACAATAATGTGAATGAAGCATAAAGCTGAAACTGGGTGCAAGATTGTAAGTTGAGCAATGAAAAAACAACTTGTACTCAGAGTGTGTCTGTGGGCAAGGAATATGCATACTTGGCTTTAAAACATATGTATACGTATATATATATATATATATATATACAGAAAATTTCTTTTTAAATTCAATAAAAAGAAATTAAAATTTCATTTCATAACAAAACCGAAAACAAGAAATCTCAACCTAATGAGAGCTTGTTCAATACATGAAGATAGTATAAATGCAAAAACACAAGGAAAATCATACTATCTACAAGAACTGAAAAAATATTTTTCTTTGAAAGATTAAAAACACAATTAGAATTACCTGGTGTTAAAGAAAAAATTTCTAAACTCCAAAATTCTTTTGAAACCGAAATATGTTATGAGATTCCAAATGCTTTCTAGAGTAGAAAGCAACATATCGTAGATCTTCCTTACGAAAAGGATTTTGACGAAAAACAAATTCCAACAAAAGCCAGACCAATTCAAATGAATAGTGATCTTGAACAACACTGCAGAAAAGAAATTCAAGATCTTGAAAATAAAAAACTAATTTCCAAATCTAGATTCCCTTGGAGTTTGTGTTGCAACCAGTATCAGGAATCTGTGGTTTTTTTCTCTTGGTTTTGAAAAAGTCACTGATTAAAAGTTTTTCTTTAAAGTAAAAAATGTCAGGAATCAATTTGCAGAAAATATTTTTTAATGCAATATTTTGGAAATATTTTTGACATTGTAAATTATACTTTAATTTTTTTTGGTATGCAATGGTATCAATTAATATGATGGAACGAGTATCATAGGTGCTAGGGGAGTCTGGTTTCTGATCTAAAAATCATTCCTCAACTCTTCTAGATGATAGGAATAAGTCTTTATCAGATTGAGGTCTCTTGGTTTTGGTTTGTTTAGAAAAGGGAATTTTAGATTCTTATTATTGGAATCAAAAGGTATGAAACTATTTTCTACCTTATAAGGGGTGATAAGATTTATGAACGGTGTTCCTAAGATGACGAAGTTGTGTATGTCTTTTACTAAAACAAACGAATATAATAATCATTAATAATAGACGCACTAGTTTGGGAATTGATCTCTAATTTAGTATTATTAGCAGCAGCTAATGTTTCATTGGTATTTTCGTGGAATTATTCTGGTACTAAACCTATTTTTATACAATTCAAATCTGCTCTTGTGTGAAAAAGAGCAATTGTTGTGATCCTAAAATTGCCTGGGAATTGAAGGGTTATCCTTACTAGGTATTTTTTTCAACGTAATCTGTCTTAAGACAGTAAGGAACTCTTTTGGGATCTCTTCAAGATGTTGGTTTTCGGAAGGTTCTTCTGGATTTTCAGAGTCAGAATTATCGGACTCAAAACTGGATTTCGAACTATCCTGGGTTTCTTTTGAAAGGGTTGTTTTTAGTAGTAGAGAGTCTTATTCTTTTTTTTCTCGTAGAGCCTTGATCTCTACTTTTATTTGTTTTATCTCTTTTTGGAGTTCTAGAACTGGGGTTTCTACGAAACTAGAATCATCGTATCTACTATTCGTAGATCTTCTATAGAACGATAGACTAACTCTACCGTCTTGGTATTGGGTTAGTTCTCTAAGATAGGTATTTGGTTGGGATGTCTCTATAGGTTCAAGTTTAACTACACCTTCCAGGATCCATTCGTCTGATAGGGTAATGTCTTTCCACCTAATAGGTCTTGGTATTACGGTGTTAGATCTGGAAAGATCTGTTTGTAAAAGAATGGTTTCGCCTTTCTTACTATGGTATCTAACTTTGATAGCAAAAGCTGAAGTCATAGCTTTGTAATGGATTCTAAAAATTATAGTTACCAGAATTGAACCTTCAAGCATTTGGTAGTTGTGTGTCTTTATTTATAAGACAAGGAATTTTTGGATATTTTTATCATTTAAAGAAACTGAGAAATTTGGATAACAATCAAAATATATTGGTCATGTGCAGAGACTAGACTCAACAGAACTCAATAGGGAATCTTCGAAATTTATAAATCTGGCATCTCTTAGGATAACAAGGATTGAGGTGTTTAATCCTTCCTTAGTCAAGGTTTTTATCCCTACTTGGACTAATCCAATATGGATGTATTTGTAATTTCTTTCCTTGTGTTTTTCAAGGAATTTTGAGAAAGTAATTGAATTGTTTCAAAGGGTTGAGATAATTGGATATCTCTCTCCTCTATTTTGATAGTGAAATCAGTTTTGAAGAACTGGTATTTGGATTTTTTGTAAATTTGATCTTGATTTACTCTCGGTATTTCCCAATTATCAATCGATTTTTCAGAATATTGTATCACGATTTCTTTAGAGTTTATTATCTTCTTTGAATCCATGGAAGAAGATGAACCAAAATCAGAAGAAGTAGATTTGTTGAGAAACATATTCATGTTAGAAAACTCCTATAATAGAGCACTTGAATTCTTCCTATAATCAAAGGCGTTTCACGGAGTATGACTTCCTACACACATGAGGAATTACTAACCCCGGACTATCATAAGCACAAAACCTCGGAAGAACCTAAACCTCTAACAAGGAATTTCATATGATCTGGACATGTCTCTTTCTATCTCTACCCTTTATGGCTTTGATACCAAACTTAGGCCGACGATCTAAAAGGGATTAGACAGGGAAGGAGTTGAGATATAAGGGATTGAAGAATTAAAAGACAATTGAAATAGGCAGAAAGCAAAGTAAGATTAACTTACAAATTGAGGTTTCTGTTATGGAAACCACAATTCAAAGGATCTGCAGGAATTTAAATCAAATAAGTGGTAGAACCAACCAAGTATTTAATGCATGAATTTAAAGAATTTAAAAGTATGAAGTATTTAAAATATTAGGAGGTAATACCATCCATAATCATAGTTATTTAAACTATTAAAACTTTACAAAGATTTATATCAAGGAGATATACCTTGAAAATTTCTAAGGTATTTTGGGAATTTTGGATCGTATTAACTGAATCATATGAGGTCATATGAACTGAATCACATAAGGGGTATTTTAATCTAACTAAAGGGGATTTTCTTTGGAGCTCTCACTTCTCTCTATAATCTGAAATGTATGAAAGAGAAATGTGAAAGAAAAAACTTTTAAGAAAAAAGCTTATGATAACTAATGGAGAGAGGTTCTCCTTTTATAGGAGTTTTACATGACATTTTGGTAAAAAGGGAATCTAATTATTTATCTGAGTGGAGAATAACTATTCATTCGAGTGCAAAATGATGTCATCCATGACATCATTATTTTTGGCGTTTTCTTGAATTATTGTTGAAATCTTTGCTTTTTTGAAAGTCTCTTTTTCGGGCATTTTCTTTTATCAGAATTTTGTCTGATCTCTACTCCGGGTATTTTGTCTTTTCTTGGCAATCTTTTTTAGAATCCACTGTTGCCGAAAACTGGACTGTCTTCAATATCAATTTCTGGTTCTTCTTCTTCTGATGAAGAGCCTTGTTTTGATGAAGACGGTGCAAACTTCAGAATTATGGCCTGCATTTCTTCTGGATTTTTGCCGCTGCAAGCATTGAGGCCATCTGGGATTTTTGTGAAAGGAACTGAGTGTGCTTCGGTGTTTGTAGTGGTGCTTGTGGTGTTTGTAGAGGCACTTGTATTTGAATGGACTTTCGGGCATTTAGCCATTCATGGACCTTTTGTGGTGTGAGGCTTGCTGGTATTTTAAAGCTATCCCACCATCGGTTTTTAAGTCTTCTTCTGGTTGTCAGAATTTTATTTTCTGAATAATATACAGACCATGTGAAAATCCATGGTAAATGGAATTTGGTGTGAAAAAGGTGCAGGGGCACACATTTTTTTTCTTGTTCAGTGGGTTTATATTGGGATTTAAAAAGGCTGAAAGATTTAGTGACTTGGATTATCACTTAGTTAACAACATCTCATGAACCCCCGAATGCTTTACGAGCGATTATCTACATGATATAGAGGTTTTGGATTAATATACAATTGACAACTAAGAATCTATTTGCTCGAACAATTCAACGAACACCTAGAGTGCATACTCCTCTAGTTATGGTGTTCATGTCAACTGACCATGTTATCAACTTCCTTTCAACACAATATCCTTAGCAACACCAACACCAACACAACAACATCAATAACCACAAGATCACCATACATAATCCATAATTCTAACACCACGTCTTTCAAATTCAAGCTATGACCATCTCCAAGTTAACTCAAGAAATAACCATAGAAACTCTTTCATGGAGTCCTAACTCAACTACCATAAGTTTCCTTATTCCATAATCTCAACAAAGCTATAAGATGTTTAGAGATCATTAAGAACATCAATAAATCACCTTAACTCAACCATGAAAGCTTGCACGATGAACTTCTTTCCAAGTATCAATGAGCTTCTTTACTCCCTCTTGCTACTATGAGGATTTCCAAGATCTTGATGATTATCTATGGAATATTTATCTTCAAATTGATATGGAACTGATCTTATATGGTATAAGAACGCTAGGGGAATGTTTGAGAGTGTTTGGAAAGTGTTGTGGGAGAAAATGAAGCCTTAGTTGCGTTATAAACACATACAACCGCCCTACATCTTTGGGTTTGCGGTGGCACTTGAGGCCGCAAGTCACAACATGCTGCCCCGCAAGTCCATCGCATCTCGAGGCAATGGGCAGCCCAAAAAAGTCCAAAATATGACCAAAATACGATTCCGCAATCTCAGTATGCAACCGCATTCTACTTTCGCCGAAACATATTTTCTTATAACATGCATAACTTTTTGTACAGAGCTTCGATTGATGATCAATTTGTTGCGTTTGAAATTAGGCTCTCTGAACTAGAATTTAGATAGTTTATAGACTCCATAATTCCTTATATACTAAGATATATCCCCCCAAAGAGTTGGGCTAAAATTCTATCCAAAATTCTCCCTAGTTCTTCCCGAATTTCAACAAACTTACTTTCTTCGATTCATTTATCTCCGAACTCTTACGAACATACTTAACACCCTTAAACCTTTGTTAACCTTGTGATGAGATCTCAACCTTACTAATCTCACGTTAGTTAACCCATGATAAAAATAACGTTCAAAGTATGGGGTGTAACATGAGATAACTAAGCTTGACGTAAGGATAGACTTAAAGGTTAGGGGACTAGGCTTGATATAAGTGGAGAACTAACCCTCTAATTTATTTTCTCGTAAGTATGTGTGATATATGTTTGGTAAGTGTTTTAAGTAATGTTTTCTATGACTATATATGACCAAGTCTATGTGGGGATGAGCTTATGCATGAGAACTCCTAGCGGATCATTATAGATAATTGCATGAGTGACTGGAGGTATTCCAATATGGCGTAATAAGACATGAGGTGGTTATTTTTCAAGTTATGTCCAAGAATTCATATTTTACATGGAAAATAGGTAAGCACATATCACATAGGCAGGATAGTATAATGAATGTATGAATGCAATGTATTGGCTAATATCAATCCCGGTACATATGCTAGCGGTCATTCCGTCTAGTCATGACCTATGGGAAACTCGCGAGGTTCATATACTCGTTATGGCGTGCAACCCAATCCCATAATTCATCAAGAATATGTAACCTCATTCTTACCTTTTTCTCGGACTTAAAGACCACCTCATATTTCCTTCTTCACAACTCATCCATAAAGTATGTAAGTATGAATGAATTCATGTATGTAAGATATCATATGCCAAAATATTATGAGAGTATGGAATGAATAGGCCTACATCATGGAATTTCATAATCTCAACTCGAATATCAATAATGATCATTCTTTCATAATTTCTACGAGGCATGGAGTGATGCAGTAAATAAGTCAATAATTGCAAGTATTCATCAAACATGACTATCATAACCCACATAAACAACAACCATACCCATCTAGTGGATCTATGCACCACCTTCAATGCCTGAAGGCTCACATGCATTCGCCATCACGATTACATTTCTTTTACACTAGTTACCCACACAAATACATTGATACCCCTACAAGTTCTCATCACAATCACATATGTGGGACCCCCTTTCACGCCAATACCCCTTCAATATTTATATACTATATATGCCCTCCAATCGGAGTCTAAAGAGTAAACAATAACCTACCTCGAAGCCGAGCAAGAGCCACAAACCCTCAAGCCCATGCCTTTCCTTTCTGGAGTCCTTTCAAACGATCTAAGTCTATCAAATATGAATTCTACTTTAATATACGAATCTATGAATACCCATATTCCCATACTTTTACCCAAAATCCAAAAATGGACCTAAAATAATCAAACCCGAACCACAAGGGAAAAACTGGAAATTAGTCTTAAGTTCATTTTACCATAGTCTAAATAGTAATAATCCTAATTATCATGGAAATCTAATCAAAATTAGTAGGCCTTCAATTTAAACATTTACTCTAACCGCAATTTTCGGACAAAACCCTTAATCTAACATCTAAAATCATGGATTGAATTGGTAAATAATGAATGAAATCTGGGAAATATACTTAGAAGATGGTTAATATTTTACCCCACTGAAGAATCTCGAACCTAGCACTTGAAATCTCTTAAATCCGAACTCCTTAGCTTTCTAAAATGTGAAAATGGAGTCTCAAATCGAATTTGGGGAAGAAAACCCCCTGAACCCGACCCTCTTTCACGTGGTTTGAGACCACGCGATCACAAGGCTTAATTGCAACCTAGCCCAGCTGGCTCATCTCGATCGCAAGACCATGGCTCGTGACTGTAATGGCCCGCGATTTACCCAGCCTCAACCACACGCATCCACGCAATCACGATGTGTCCTTACGCGATCGCGATAGCCTCTCCCGCTATGTTTCCCCATCGCATTAAAACGTGCTGGGAACAAGAACCAGAAACCTGCCAAATTTCCCAAAATTTCTGATTCAATACTCGAAACTCATTCTGAATCCCTCGAACACAAATTAAATATGTATTTTAATCATAAAACACGCTTGAACTCGCTCGCGCACTCAAAATTCTAAAAAGGTTGTCTTAACCCAATGTTGACCAAGGTCAAATCCAAATCGTTAAATTTTCCATAAGCTCATCCAACGACCCAAAACACTTTCGAACGCACTAGGACCCGAACCAATGACTCGACTTCTCCATTTCAAGACTTAAGGAACTAAATCTTAGGATTTTCCCTTTTAAAGCCTTACCTCGGGAAGTGTGTCACCCATCCACATAAGTCATAACCACAGGAAATGTATTTTAGGGAATAAAATGTCAAAATGGAATAAATAACTAAATGGGTCATTACATCAGATACCAATCAAATAATCATTCGTCTTCGAATGATAAGGAAGAGAATAAGGATGAAGGTACTTGGACTGACGAACAACTCAGGATATTGGTGTTGTATATCCGCCTTGATAAACCAGGTGGCCTCCTAAATTAGCGTGATGAGATTTGGGAAGAATGACAAGTTGAGTCCGAGGTCCATTAGACCATTTGAGATCATTCAGTGCATTGGTGAGGTGGCTTATGAGTTGGACTTACCACCAGGTTTATCAGGTGTTCATCATGTATTTTATGTTTCGATGATGAAAAAGTACCACTCAAATGGGTCCTATATAATCAAATGGGATTCGGTTCTTTTCGACCAATATCTAGCATGAAATACGGGATGAACACTTGATAAACCTGGTGGTAAGACGAACTCATAGGCCACCTCACCAACGTGCTGAATGATCTCAAATGGTCCAATGAACCTCGGATTCAACTTGTCCTTTTGTCCAAATCTCATCACACCCTTCATAGGCAAAACCTTTAACAGAACTTGATCATCAACCATGTACTCCACATCGCGAACCTTTCCGTATACTCTTTCTGTCTACTCTGAGCCCCTAGGAGCTTCTCCTACAACGTCACTTTATCTACAGAATCTCTCAATAAGTCTGTACCCCATGGTCTCACCTCAAAGGCATCGAACCATCCAATCATCGAATGACTCATACAAGGCCTCAAATGATGCCATATCAATAATCGAATGATAATTGTTGTTGTAAGCAAACTCTACTAAGGGCAAAAAATGGTCCTAATGACCACCAAAGTGGATTACACATACCCGCAACATATCCTTTAGAACCTTAATAGTCCACTCGAACTGATCATCCTTCAGCGGGTCAAATGTCATACTGAGATCCAACCGAGTCCTTATTTCTTTCTTCAAGGTCCTCTAAAATGAGAGGTGAACTGAGTGCCTCGATCTGAAATATTAGAGATGTGCACTCCATGAAACTGCACAATCTCCCGAACATAGATCTTGGCTAACATCTCCTAATAGTAAGTAGTCTGGACCAAAATGAAGTTCGCAGACTTAGTCAACCTGTGCACTATAACCCAAATAACATCAAACTTGTCCAAAGTCTTCAGTAGCCCTAGCACGAAGTCCATATCAATACGCTCCCATTTCCACTCAGGTATATGTATCCTCTGAGTCATACCCCCCTGGTTTCTGATGTTCATACTTCCCTTGTTGGCAATTTAAACACTGAGCACATCTATCTTCATCCTACACCATCAATAATTACATTTTATTAGCACTCGGATGGATAGAATACCTCAAACTATAAGCCTCCTCCATGATCAACCTAGTTAAATCACCAACACGAGGAATAAAAACACGCCCCTTTATCCTCAAATTGCTGAGCTTAATTTGCTCCAAAAGTGACGACCTTGCCTCTACACAAGCTAGTACCTTTACCAGTTTTGAAATATCAAGTCTCACCATGCTATTTGCCAAGGATTGAACATTTATAGCTAAATGATGCTCCTCCACAATCAAATACATCAAGCTACCCATACTCACTACCTTTCAGCTCAACATATCTGCTGCCATATTAGCCTTGCTCGGATGGTAATTAATGGTAATGTCATAATCCTTGCGTAACTCCATCAACCTATGCTACCTCAAATTCAAGTCCCTTTGGTGGAACACATGCTGAAGACTATGATGATCCGTGAACACCTCACAATGGACACCATAAAGATAACGCCTCCATATTTTTAAAACAAATACTACCCCCCAAACTTCAATTCATGAGTAGGGTATTTCTTCTCATGCCTCAACTGCCTCGAAGCATATGCTATCCCCATGCCTTCTTGCGTAAACATGCAACTTAACCCAATCTATGAAGCATCACAATAGATGGTAAAATCATTTCTTTTCATCGGTAGAGCAAAAATCGAGGCCGAAGTCAATAACGTTTTGAGCATTTGATAGTTTTCCTCACACTCATCAAACCGCTAGAATGCCACATTCTTCTAATTCAATCGGGTCAAATGGGAAGCAATAGATGAGAATCCCTTCATGAACAGCCGATAATAACTCACAAAACCTACAAAACCCCGAACCTCAATCACCGAAGTGAGCTTGGCCCAATCTCTAACCGCCTCAATCTTCTTAGGATCTACCATGATACCATCCTTAGACACTATAGCCCCAAAAATGCTACTAAACTAAGCAAAAACTCACACTTCGAAAACTTAGCATATAGTTTCTTCTCCTTCAACAATCCAAGGACAATCCTCAAATGCTTTTCATGATCCTCCCTACTACGAGAATAAATTAAGATATCATAGATGAAGATAATGACAAAGAAATCCAAATAGGGCTTAAAACCCCATTCATCAAGTCCATCAAAGCCGTGAGGGCATTGGTAAGCCCAAAGGACATGACGAAGAACTCGTGCTGACTAGAAGTTGTTTTTGGAATATCCTCTGCTCTAATATTCAACTGGTGATAATCTAACCTTAAATCAATCTTTAAAAGACTGATCCACCCTTAAGCTGATCAAATAAGTCACCAATGTGGTATATTGGGTACTTGTTCCTGATTGTAACCTTGTTCAATTGTCAATAATTAATACACATCTGCATTGCCATCTTTCCTCTTCACAAATAACATGGGAGCACCCCAAGGGAAAATACAAGGTCTAATGAATCCCTTACTCTACAAGTCCTGCAATTGCTCTTTCAACTCTTTCAGTGCCATCCGATATGATAGAATAGAAATAGGCTGAGTGCCTGGCTCCAAATCAATACAGAAATTAATATCTCAGTCAGGTGGCATACTAGGCAAATCTGTCGGGAAACCTTCAAAAACTCTCTCACCACTGGCACCAACTCAAGTAAAGGAGTATCCATGATAGTATCCTAAATATAAGCTAAATAAGCCAAACACCCCTTATCCACCAACTTCTTCAGCCAAGGAATGATATGATCTTCTTTCGTGTAGGGCTAGGAGTGTCATTCCACTATAACCTTGAAATACCCAATATAGCCAATGTGACATTTCACTTCTCAGTTGGATCTCAGTATGACATTTCACCCACATGGATTTCAATATGACATTTTACCCACAAGTGGATGCACAATAAGAGCGTACTATTCAGGTTCTTGAGAATATATTGCGGGCATGTGTGATCAACTTTGGTGGTTATTAAGACCAATTATTTCCCTTAGCAAAGTTTGCCTACAATAATAATAATTATTTGAGATGGAGCCATTGAGACATTGTATGGTAGGAGATGTCAGTCCCTAATTGGTTGGTTCAATACTTTTGAGGTGAGGTCGTGGGTATAAATTTGTTGAGAGATTCCTTGGATAAGGTGAAGTTATTTCAGGAGAAGCTCATAGCGGCTCACAGTAGAAGAAGTATGTAGATCGGAAGGTTCATGGTATGAAATTCATGGTACGTGATCATCATCTATTGAAGGTCTCGCCTATGAAGGGCATGATAAGATTTGTGAAGAAAGGCAAGTTGAGTCCTATTGGACCATTTGAGATCCTTCGACGTGTTAGTGAGATGGCTTTTGAGTTAGCTTTGTTGTCGGGTTTATCAGGTATTTATTATGTGTTCCATGTCTCTATGTTGAAAAAATACCATTTTAATGGGTCCTACATCATCCAACGGGATTCGGTTTTTTTATCAGAATGTGGCATTTGAGGAAGTGCCTTTGGCCATTTTGGATAGGCAGGTTAGAAAGTTGAGGTCCAAAGATTTTACTTCAGTGAAGGTGAAATGGAAACACCATCTGGTCTAGGAGGAAAATTTGTAGATCAAGGAGGATATGCAGAGTAGATATCCACAGTTGTTCGACAATTAGGTACCCCTTTTCCAATCCATTCCCTTGTCGCTCGAGGACGAGTTATTGTTTGATTGGTATCTGATTAATGACCCATTTGGCCGTTTATCCTTTTTGAACTATTATCCCTAAATTACCCTTTTCGTGTCCTTAATTTATTATTTATAGCTTGCGAGAAAGAGTGGCACATTTTTCGAAGTAAATTGGGTTTGTTTCGAAAAGAAAATCCTAAGCTAGAAGTTTCTTATGTTTTGAAATAGGAAGGGTTGACTAAAAATTGACTTTTGGATAAACGTGTATGTATTTGAGTCTCATCAATTCTATTAGGTTCAAAACATCATTAATGACTTAGTCGAGTCTTTGGTTTAAGTCCCAAGGCATTCTTATGCATTTTGGATACTTGGTTACCTAATCTTAAAATTTGAGTAAGTTAAGAGGATTTGTAGAGAAGCATGTCTTAAAGATGTTGGATAGGTGTTTCGAGTGCACGGATAAGTTTGTAACGTTTTTTATAGTCTAGTAACATATTTGGTTTGTTTCCATAGGGTTCAGAGTAAGTTTCGGGTGTCGAAACCACGATTTGTAGGATAGCTGGGGTCTGGTGCCAGTGATCCTTCTTTGCAATCGTGGTCAGCATGTCGCATTCGCGGAGAAGGAAAATAGAGAGGCACCGCTGTCATGGCCTACCCTTTGCGTTCATGAAGAGGGGGCCTGGGCCGGGTTAGGTGCGGGTCATCGCGTTCGCGGGCTATGCCTCATGTTCGCAATGTAGAGTTCTGGGTCGGGTCAGGAATTGGCCTTTGCGATAGCAGAAGTGGCCTCACATTCGCGAAAGAGTCATTGTAGTGAACAATGTCATTTATCCCCAACTCGAAACATTTCCCCATTCAAGAAAAACCTCAATTCATGAACCTTAGAATTTCCCCCAATTAGAAAAAGACTTTTATGATCAAACTAAAAAATATTACATGGTTACTTTACCAAAATCGAGCACTAATTTAGAAGATCAAGCTTAATCAATACATTTTGTACCCCTTATCCAAGATTCATTTATGCTTATTTTACCCAAGAGTTTCTACTTATGGTTTCCCCAAGTTAATAATTTATCCCAAGGCTAGAAACATAAAACACAATCAAAGTGAATGAAGAGAGTACCTTCCATGAAGGATTTTGGCCCAAACTTTAGCAACTACTCCTAGACCAACCCCTATGGACCCGACTCCATAGGTGCGAACGCACGTCGACATAAAATAGGACAGTTGAGGTGCAGACACTTGACACATCACCTTGGTGCAGAGGCGAAAAAGAATTCGCAAATGCGAACTCAGCCCTTCCGCTGGTGCGGATGCGACTCTGTTGGCGTGGACACTGACCTTTCAGGAATTCTTCAAATCAATAAATCTTCTTTTCGAATCATAAGAGTTACTTTACTCCCAATTTTCATGTGTAATAGTTATCTGCGAGTGTCCGGGCGATAGGGAATTCAGGCGGAAGGTTCATAACGACCGAGCATGTCGTTACATCAGATACCAATTAAACAAACATTCTTCCTTGAATGAGGATCATCAAAAAAAGAATCTCATAAGATTGGAAGAACTTGGGGCTTGGACACATGAGGAATTTTCTTAAGCACGCATAACAATGATCATAGATAATGCCACAAAACATAATTAGGATTCCCCGTCACCTACTCTGATTTATACAAAGCGCGTGTTACGAGCACTTTGTACTAGTCGAGGGAAACAAATGACTATAATCATAATCTTATGGAAAGATTCCTTCGTTCAAAAACTTTTAGCTTTAAGGATTCACGGTATAGCATCATACCATCGGTCACACTATCGTACATCCCACTATGTCATTTAATATCAGTACTACTGAATTTGTAAGATCGTTTGCCCACATGAGCTCATCAATTAAATCTCTTGCAAGGAACACATAGAGTTAAGGAATGGCGGGGGCCTGACGCTTTTACAAGAGTTATATAAAACCCGAAATGTAGATGTCCAATTAAACTTGGGGGGACAAAATACTCATCAAAGGATAATTGGTTTCAGAAGATATTGCACACACGGTACATTCGATAAGGGACCTTGCAGAAGGGGAAGAACAATGTGTTGGGGCATACCTTGCTCACGCGTAAGACATACCGCTGAAGTGGTCAATTAGAGAAAGGGAAAACCTTATAGGGTTGGCTCTAGTGAATGCTTCTGCGCATTCGCTGGTGCGAAAAACACCACGCTAAAACGGAAATCATATATTTTAAGAGCCCAAAACCATCCACTTCCCTCACTTTTCTCACACTTTTCCTCAATCTCTAAACTTCCAGAGCCGCTCCCCAAATTTCCCTAATATCACACTGCCACAATACTCCTCACAAGTTCTCCCCCCATGATTTCCACCTCTTTCACCAAAAACTACTTCTCCACGCCCACTATTTCCCCCCTCCTCCCTACTCACACCGGAGCCGAACTCGAGAGGCGGTGCAAAAATTGAAGCACGAGTACAATTTCTCCCATTAACACATCAACCCAAGTGCCATCACTCGGTATGTCCTAGTATCTTTTTTTATGCACGAATGACAACATAATATTGAGTAGAAACATGCTAGTAGGTTATGAAATTGCATAAACATATTTGAAATTTTAGATGCTCAGTCTCGTGGGGGGTAGATCCACAGATCGAATGAAGTTGTAGGTTAATAAGGGTCTACACATCATGCAGGCTCACATAATAAACAAAGGGAGATTTTTTGGTCAAAATAGGGGTAAAATCCGTAGATTTCTGACTGGGTTTGTATCTGGGACGACGATCTCACTTTGGCAAACAAGTTTCGCTGAGATGCTAAAAATCTTCACCGAAGCAAACAGACAAAGAAAATGATTTACTCGCGAAAGCAAACTTTATTCTTATTGGAGAGGATTCGCTTCGGCGACACCATTCCGCAGAAACGGAAATAGATTGAATAGTATAAAATAGTAGCTCCATGTAGGTCGACTCATGTCGATTTCTTTGGCTCATTAGGCACGTAGTAACATAATAAATATGACTTTGTCACAGAACTGACTAGAATTTGGTCAATCTAGGTAGATTTGGAGAAAATTGACCAAATTCCGATCAAGAATCTTACCCAAATATATGGACTTATCGACAAAGAACTCGCGGATGGCTATGACACTATCTGATTTATGTCAAGGGACTGTGAGAGTCGTTATTATGCCAACTTAAGAGACAAGAAGTTGTTGCAAGAGAGGGGTATGAACATAACCAACATGAGGATCATCTTCCAGAATTCTATGATCGTCTAATGGGAATAGGCTGAAATTGCTTTGCATTGGGTGAGAGAGTTCTATGCAAACCTGAAGCGGGTGAGACTATAGAGGCTAACCTTGAGATCAAAATTCAGGGCACTATGGTACCAATAAGTACTGAGGTAATCAATTCCATTTATGGCTTGCCAAACCATCTTATGGAGGCTATGGATGTCAAAGATGTTTGGGGGAACGGGATGTGGTTAGTTGCAAAATTGGTGGCTGATGAGAATAGTGGTAAGCTCACCTAGGCCAACAAAAAGACCAGAATCACCAATAAGTATTTTACTGCGGAGGCAAAGAGATGGCAGAACATCATCACTCGCAGGGTATGTCTCTCGAGTAACACTTCTGATTGTGTGTACATTCACACCCTGATGATTTCTTGCAATATGGATGACATCCTAGTGAATGTAGGCCACCACGTCATCCTGGAGGGCGGGGGTGATAGATCATGCTGCCAATGATTGGACTAATCCTGAGGGGGTTTTCCATCCTCCAAATGTGTCGGGAGTGGGTACCTTGGTTAAAATCAAGAAGATGAAGGTGGATTTGAACGTGAGCAACGATGAGGATGCTGATGATGGGTCTCAGTCGCAGTCGTATCCATGGGTGTCGTTTGGTGCCTTGGGTTCTCAATTGTAGGAAATTCAAGATTTAGTCACCAAACTTCCTATGCCTTCCACTGGGGCTAGTACTTCGGGTGCCCCTTCCAACTACTTTACCCGGGAGGAGATGAAATAGTACCTCGAGGCACAGAGACCTCCGTTGGTACACATAAGATATCGTATAAGGGTTTGGCCAAAGACCATGGTAAGCTCCGCACGAGTCTCAAGAAGGAGAAGAAAAAGAACAAATCTCTGGGCAAGCTACTCGTAAATGTGTGGATAGGCATCAAAGGCATATTTAAGCTGATGGAAAACAAGGATCCCCTTCATATTGAGGATAAAAATGATGATGAGGACTACTATTTTCTACGCAATGCTGAGAATGGAGACAGTAGCAACAACACTAAGGGATGTGGTGAGGTTGCGAGCTCCGAGAGGCAGGATTGAGCTACTTTTTAGTACTTCTAGCCCATGTCGGGCTTCATTTCAAACAATTTTAATTTTTGGTGCTTGTTGGATATTTGGATAATTTTGGTTTGGTTGCTTACTTTTATTTTTTGGTTTGCTTTGGTGATGGATGCTCAGACATTTGGATATTGTAGCTAGTTTTTCACTTGTGTTGACTTGTGATTGTAGGCTATTTGGTTACTTTTGGATATTTGCATTGTTTGTTGATTTTTATCTGATTTTGAATGTTATGGTATAAGTTGATATATGCACAGGTTGAAGAAGAAAACAAGGCATACCTCACTGGTTTCTTCCTAGTGATTTCGCTGGCACGGGAGTGATCTCCGCTGCAGCAGGCTCGCTGCTGCGAGAAAACTTCGCATAGGCGGACTGCAGATAGGGCACAAGTATTCGCTGCACATAACTTTTACTACATGCGTGAATTCGACATGGCAGACCATGTTCGCCAAGGCGAACACAATATAACACTAGAATACTCACTTTTGCGACCCATAATTGGCTGGCGCGGAAGAAATACGCTGGGGCAGAATACCTGAACCCAAACAAAAATTCAGACTGGAGAAAATATTCGATTTTTCTAAATAACCTTCAGACACGATTCTCACACACAATCCACTCCAAAAAGAGTGTCAAGACCAAATACCAATTGAAATCTCGTAGATACCAATTTGAATCAACCGGAAAATCGAATCAAATGAGGGAGCACGATAGGAATGAAAAAAGGGAAGAGTTCCTAATGTCTCATAGCCTCTCGAGGATAGGTATGGATGTCAACGTACAAATCCATGAGACTCTAACAAACAATGTCCTTGTACTCGTGAGACCGGTGAACCTAGAGCTATGATACCAACTTTGTCATGACCCAATTAGGAGCGTCATGGTCGCACCTAGACAATCTCCACGACAGGCAAACCAATCCCAAATAACTATACAAGAAGGTCAAGAAAATGTGAAAGTGAAGAAATATACTATAAATTAACAATCTTTCCATTTGAAAACTCATTTATAAAATTCCTACATTACAACCTTCTTTCCCCAAAACCTGGTCAGACTTATATAAGAACCCTAAGATACCACAAATGAATGAGAAATACAACATATACGGCCATGAATGCATAAATGCAGTCTAATGAGATGGAAACTAAGGCCACCGGAACGAGTGGTCTACCTTAACTTCTCGTGCTCCAAACTACAACCTGAAATAGACCAAGTACATGCATCCACGTAAAAGATGTAGCAGCGTAGCATGAGTACAAAATATACCCCGTTAGGCATCATAGGCTGATAACGATAGAAGATACGTGATTATAAATAAATATCAAGTTGACACCAAATAATGCCACACTAAACAATTTTAATGATCAAGTATGTCACATGGTTCACATAATATCTTTATGAACTCTACAAGTCATTATGTTCCTCTACAGATCCATGAAAATGCATAAATCACTCAAGGTCATATAGACATTTTCCTCTTTTTTCCCCATTTATTTGACTCCCCTTCCGAAAGTGAAATCACATAAGGCATATCAATAATATGAACTACCTCAATCATATAAAGTTCTTTAATCACATAATAATAGTTCACTAAATCCACTTAAGAATTAACCCATCACAGAAATCACCCAAATTAAACTATTAGTCACAGAATCATATTTGACCCCGCGCATCCAATTAGACAACACGTTCGTTAAGTTGACACTTAGTTCTTTAATCCGTTATTGTCACGCGTTTCTCAATTATAACTCTAGAGTTTCGACTAAAAATGGTTACATGCAAGACACCCATTAATTCATTAGACTCTATTCATATATCCTATGTCATTGCCATTTCCTTACCCTTTTATTCAAGAAAAAGTCCGCACCCATAAGACATACAACAAGACATACATTATACGACTCATCAACCATGTCAGACAATCCTTCATTAGACCCGTCATCATGTGAATCATTTAACTATAAGGACACCTCTACATACTTAGTATCCCTAAATTACGTTCACTATCACAATATACAGACCACAATTTAACAACCTTTTCATAGACTCTCAAGTTGTAATCACAGGACTAAACGCACAACATACCAAGTCTAGCAAGGCAACCTGTCCAGTTCAATAAGAACAATCCAACAATTTGTTTCATCACAACACTTAGCCAAATCATTAATACAGTCCAACACTTGGTTTACCAATAGATAATAAATGAAATGAATGTAATACAATGCATATGCTAGGTACATTTCATCTTCTATTATACATGTGTTCAAATTCTATGAACAACACACCCATGGGGGACCCGCGAAGTCCATGTACTCCTTTAAAATTTCTCAACAGAGCTCACCTCTTGGTTGAATAACTGTTGCAGGCGTCTAATTCCATTCTCCACGTATCATCATCATCATCTCAATGTTGCCATAATATCATAAGGCTATTACCTTTTCTAGTCTCTTGGACCCACATTAATTCCATACCACTCTTATATCAATATCATTAGACCATGAGTATATGAATGCAAATGATAGTACAAAGTAAGGAATCATGATGTAATGAGATACAACCAAGTATAGAGATGAATATCACATGCTTTCAAGAATTTAATAACACATAATCCAAGTACAAATCAGGATATCATATTCAAAACATGTGTGATGAATAAACATAGAATAACAAGTATGGCGACAAGCCTAAATAAACAACAGTCAAAATCAGCTAGAGCCTGATTCTCCAAATCCATCATCACAATTCAACACCGGTACACATTCAAACATTCATCATAACCGTCTAAATGAGACCCCCAAACATGCCCAATACCCTTCAATATTTATAACTTATTATGTACTTCAATAGAATTCTATTGAAAGTAAACCGTAGCCTACATCAAAGCCGAGCATGAGCCACGGACGTCAATTATCTACACGTGCCTTGATTTCTTTGAAACACCTAGAGGCAAACGTAGTCTGACACACATATACTACATATTAATGTCAAATCAAGCACATACAAGGACTTAGTCCTTGACCATAGACATCGAAAATCTACCCCGAACCCACAGTGTCAAAATCCAAACTGTTACTTGAAAAGCTTTAAAACATGATTACTAGTCACATCCTCAAGTTAATTAGAAAAAAAAACCTTAATTAAACCCCCGATTTCACAATTCAAGAAAAACCTCAATTCATGAACCCTAAAATTTCTCCCAATTAGAAAAGGACTTTTATGATCAAATTAAACAATACTACATGGTTACTTTACCAAAATCAAGCACTAATTCAGAAGATCAAGGTTAATCAATACATTTTATACCCCTTATCCAAGATTCATTTATGCTTATTTTACCCAATTGTTCTTACTCATGGTTTCCCCAAATTAATAATTTATCCCAAGGCTAGAAACATAAAAAATAATTAAAGGAAATGAAGATATTACCTTTCATGAAGGATTTAGGCCCAAACTTCAGCAACTACTCCTTAGATCAACCCCCATTTCGATATTCAAAGTTTTTGGAAAGTGGGACGTTTATATGGCTTTTAATACACTGGACAAACATCAATTTTGCTCATGCGAACTCGACCCCGCAGGAGCGGAAGCACTTCAGCGTAACATAGGACAATTTAGGTGCAGGCACTTGACACATTGCCTCGAAGTAGTTGTGGAACAGAATTCACAGATGTGGACTCAGCCTTTTCGCCGGTGAGGACGCGACTTTGCTAACGCAAACACTGACCTTTTAGCAATTCTTCAAATCAGTAAATCCTCCTTCCAAATCATAAGAGTTACTTTACTCTAAATTTTCACGTATAAGAGTTATCTGCGAGTGCCCGGACGAGGGATATGATAGGAAATTCAGGCAGAATATTCATAACGATCGAGTGGGTCGTTACAGATTAGAGGATGTTTTCATTATTAATGATAATAAGAGTTAAGAGTAAAAGAGGAGAGTCTCATATTCATAAGGTGATGAGCACTTATGTGGGTATTAGTGACAAGTACGGTTATTTTTCCAATTCTTTAGTTGATATATTTGACTATCTGGTATTGTCTGATACAATCGGTGAATGTTAAAACATGCTACGACCGGAGTCGGAAAAATGATTATCCTATTAATTGATCGCTTATTGGTACATCACTCCATATACTCCCTCCGTCCCATTTTATGTGTCTTACTTCCCTTTTTAATCCGTCCCAAAAAGAGTATCTCTTTCCACATTTTATAAAGTTGACAATTCAAAGATCCTACATGACAAGTTTATAACTACAAGATTAAAAGGTACTTTAGTACATTACACACATTTTATTTAAGACCACAAGATTCAAAAATCTTTATTTTTTTTTAAACTCAATGTCTAGTCAAACTAAGACACTTAAATTGGGACGGGGGATTATCTTTTACTCAATTTGATATTGAGGTTTTCTAGATGCATTTTCTGCACAATGTTATTATTGGAGATTGATAGATCCCAGATCAGGTGCATGCCTGAACGATGTTATTATTGTAAACTGACAGGTCCCTAGTTTGGGTGCACACTTACACAGTATTATGGTTGGATCAGGTGCGCACTTGAAATGGGTATCTATTTCACGATTCTCCCATGGTTAACAACTCTCGAACTCCCCCCATTAGAGTATGTTTGTATATCAGTTACATACATGGCCATCACATTGCATTGCGTCATTCATTTTTACTTGATTTGTTGAACTTGGTTGAACCACATATTGATCGGAAGAGGTGAAATGTGTTAAGTCCTTATATCTGTTGATTTTCAAAATCTTACTTGCTTGACTTGAGCTAGTTCACTAATATTACATTGAATATTTATCTATGGAGAGTTACTTCTGAATAATGCTAAAGCAAGTGTTTTCAGCAACCAAACCTCGCCACTACTTCGATGGTGTGGTCAATGATACTTACTGGGTACTTGTTATTTTTGTACTTATACTATAATTGTTGCATTTTTATGTGAAGGTTATATGTGAGTATTAAATGATTTTGATGAGGCGATGAGAGTTCTACCACTTGGAGTTTCGGGATGTGTTGTTGGCCTATCCGCAATACTGAACTCTGACTCTGCTTCTTATTTAGCTGTCTTTCTATTCCTAGACAATGTAGTATCAAATTCTTATATTACTTTCAGTAATATGATCTTGACTCAAATCACCAGGTTTTGGGGGTGTTTCGACTGTATTATTTTCGCATTTATGTAATTCAAGATGTCTTTTATGATTTATCACCTTTTATGCGTGTTAATAATAGAAATAGACTAAAATATGAAAATAATTCGCCTATCGGGTTGGGTGTAAGTGCCATCACGACTTAGAAAATTTTGAATTGGGGCCATCTTCTATTGATCCTTGATCAGATCTTCCATTAAATTTGTTGATGGGACACCAAAAGGAAATTGCTTCTTTCATCTATAACATTCTTGATTTTGGCTTAAATTAGAGAGAGAAAATGGAGGTTGAGAAGTTTAATATGATTGATCAAGTATTTTCTTCATGAAAAGTTCTTTATTAGAAAGAAGGCTCCGATAAATTTTCGATTTGATAGAATTAGCTGTCAAGTTTAGGCACCTACCAAATGCATGTGAAGGTAAGGGAAGAAAAGCTTTTGGCACATAAATAAGCAGAGAATTGAGGGGGGAGGAAATATGCATATTTCTTTCAATCAAACATTGCATGAAATCGATTCTTTATTAAATTACAAAACCTAATTCTGATAAGATATATGGATGTATCTATTCTTTTATATATATATTACTAACCAAAATAAATTTCATTGACATAGAGTTAAACTTAAAATAAAGTACTTATTATACTAAATAAAATAAAATTTTATAATGTGAAAATACATAGAATATGGTGACATGTGATCAAATAGATCCTCAAATATTATCCATATATCTAGGATGACTGAACAACACTAGTACATTTATTTCTACTATCATAGCATAACTTTCACATCCCATTAAAACAATATGAACTAATAAACGTGTAATGACCCGTTTGGTCGTTTAGCCCTTATGTGATCCATTATCCTTAAATTATCCTTTTTGTCGCCTTAATTTGATATTTAAAGCTTGCAGGGAAGGAGGGCGCGCTTCCCAAGGTAGATCAATTTCGTTTAGGAAAGAAAATCTTAAGTTAGAAGTTTCTTGAGTTTTGAAATGGAAAAGTTTGATTAAGAGTTGACTTTTTTGTAAACATGTCAGTATTTGAGTTTTGCTGATTCCATTAGGTTCAGATCATCATTTATGATTTAGTCGAGTCTTTAGTTCGGGTCCTGAGGCATGCATGTGTTTTTGGGTACTTGATTGCCTATTCTTGAAAGTTGAGAAACTTAAGAGAATTTTATGAAAAAGCGTGTCTTAACAATGTTGATTGGTGTTTTGGGTGCACGAACAAGTCCGTAGCATCATTTATAATCTAATAGCATATTTGGTTTGTGTTCACAGGGTTCCGAATGAGTTCCGGGGATTGGATTACATTATTTTTGGGTTTTGGGTAATTGCAGAATTTTTCTGGTGTCCAGTTTGGTTCCTTTTTCGTGTCCGCGAGGGTTGAACCGCGATCGCGAGGGTCGCATTCATGTGGGTCATCCCGCGTTCACGAAGAGGAAGTGGGTTGGGCGGCCAGGCAAGAGGCATCGCGTTCGCGTGGCTCTGTCCGTGATCATAAAGGCCAGACTTGCTAGGCTGGGTAGCATGTCATCGCGATCACTAGGTGTTGAACGCGATCGTGATAAAGGAATTTTCGCTGAACAATGATTTATTTCAAAAATCGATGGGTAACCTTCATTCTCAAATATTTGAAGTTCTAGAGCTCGATTTTAGGTGATTTCAAGTTCTAATTTCAAGATTCTTCATTAGGGTAAGTCTCGAACAATCATCTAGACTTTGATTCATGATTCCATCCTTTGATTTCCAATTCTTTCCATGATTTAGGTTTGGGAAGTAAGGGTTTTTCTACAATTTGGGTTTTGAGTAAAATAATAAAATTAAAGGCTTACTTGTGATAGATTTTAATGAATTTTAGGATTATAACTATTGGGACTATGGTAAGACAAATTTAAGTTCAATTTCCAGTTTTGCCCTTGTGGGCCTGGATCACTTTTCAATGTGTGTTTTTATGTTCTGATTGGATGTATATAAATATGAGTATTCTTAGAATCATGTGTTAACATAGAATTCATATTTGGTAGATTTTCATCATTTAGAGACACTCCGGAAAGGAAAGGCATTTGCTTGATTGTTTGTGACTCCCGCTCGGCCTTCGAGGTAGGTCACAGTTTACTTTTAGATTCCAAAGGGAGAACATATATTGTTTATAAATATTGAGGGGGTATTATGTATGAAAGGGGGTCCCATCTTAGTGGTTTCCATGAACACTCGGGGTGGATACCGGTGTAATTATTTGGGAAATTGTTGATAGTAGAGTATTATGACGGGGAATGCATGATAGGCCTTCGGGCAAGGTTCTGGTGATAAATCCACTTAGATTGGTATGATTGTTGTTTAAATGGGATATGATGGCCATATGTGATTGGTATTTACTATGATTAGTTCACTTCTTTCATCGTCATTCATCTCACATAATTGTGGAAAGATAACTAAATGAACAAATGTGTTGTTACATGAAATTGCTGGCATCATGCATGCACATCCTAAATATTTGATATTGTTACCATGGATTATTACACATGTTGCATTTCATTCCATACCTTATGATAATGTGGATGATTTATGAAAGAGGAGTTCCGAGATAGTATGAGACTGAGATGAAGCAAAGGTTAGTATTCTCACAGTTCGATGGTAAAGTCGGATGGTATAGTGATAAAGTCGAGCGGTACAATGAGTAGTCACAGTCCGAAGACAAGGGACCTCGGGCGGTATAATAGCAAGTATATGGACCTCACGAGTCTCTCATGGGTAATGACTATATGGAAAAACCCTTAGCATGTGTGTACTAGGTTTGATATCGGTCAAATGCTTTGCATACACACACTTATTCTCACATGAATTCACCTTCCTTTTCCATGATATACTGCTTACGTGTTATCAATACAATCCATGATTTCGTGACTTAGTTAGAATTATTGAGTTGAGTATGATACCTAGGAGTACTAGTATTTGTACTCATACTACACTTGGTGCATTTTTGTGCAGATAATTATCCGGGATCCAACTCCAAACCTCGTGGTTGATTGCGAGGGGGTCTATCGAGGCTTTCAAGGTGAGTACTTGGCCGTCCGTGGCCCCTGAAATCCTCCTCATTTACTTGTTTTCTGTTTTGATTCGACAGACAATTATTTTGCCTATGGGCATGTATTTAGACTTGTACTCGTAGAGCTCTTGTACTATTCAGATCAGATTTTGGAATACGTTGGATGACTTGCTAGTTGTTATGTTATATTAAGACTAAAGATCATCTTGTTTATTTATTATTTCTGCTTAATTAAGAAATTATATTTTCTAAAAATGGGGGATGGTTCACCGTGTTAAGTATAAGTGTCATCATGACCGCGATTTGAATCGTGACAAACTGATGTGCGAAAAAATAAAAGTAGGGAATGCTATTTATGAAAAACAACATGAGAAAAAAGTAGAATAGTAGAAATACTTGTATGATCAGTCCACATGACCTTCTACTTAGTCCATGGCTTCCACCCACCAAACTTGTTGATGCCCCCGAGCATGAAAACAACTTCTTTGACCTACGTCATCCTCCGTTGTCGTCTTGAAATTGGAGAGAAGTGATGGAGGCGGAGAAGTATGAGATTGTTCATCAAGTTATTTCTTCCTTTCATCAAGTTTAGCCTGTGTAAGAGAAGATATCTTTAACAATCCTTTAATTTTTGTAGCATCAAGTTCATATAAATTAATCTTTGCCTCATATAATTGATTGAACATGATTTCCAGTTTCTTCTCCTCGTATTTTTGCTCGATTTTCCATATATAATTTTCTCGGTCCTCCAACTTATATGAAAGGTAGGGTTAAGCTTTAACTAACCTTTTAAACTTGTCATCCTCGGTGTGACTTAAATACCTGGTGAATATAACCTTAGCCTCAGTTTCATTGGCCAAATAATAGGAATGGTTTCTTCAGGACTAAAAATAATTAGGGCAACAAGTATATCACATAGAATAGATAATTCTTTTGCTCTTTTGGACATACTAGCTTTTCTTTGGCTTTCAGCTGAATTCTTAGTGGTACGCACACAAAAAAAGAAGAAAAAAGAGCATTTTCTTGAGAGCAAAATATATGAATGAATATCTTGTTGAAAATTTACCTTTGGCGGGAAGGTGCGTCCACCCATATTTAATGAATTAAACACTAGTGTTCTGCATGTTGGAGGTTTTGTCTCTTCTCACATGCATATTTTACTAAGTGAGTAGATGACCGTAGGGCCAAGAATCGTCAAATTTCATTGAGAAATGAAAGAGATATTGGTCCACAAAGTAAGGTGTTTGAGGCATGGAATTATGGTGTGGGACAAATCTACCACATCGGTGGGAAAAGGAAAAATTGCTCTCTTTATAAGTCTCTAAAGTGGTTAAGGGTTTGGGATCCCAAGGGGTATCACATGTGTTTAAAGGAGGGAGGACCTAGATGTGCTTGGGTTCAAGGCTAAGCCCACACGCGCGCCGCCGCCACCCGCCCGTCCGGTCACGGGTCGTGGGCTGTGGGGACTTTCTGATATTATCTTTTTGGACCCCAAATTGCTTAATATTTATAGTTTGGTCCCTAGAGTTTCTGGAAAGTTGATTTTGGGAATGACGGAAGGCATAAACTTTCTGCCTACCGTTTGGGCTATTTTTTGGAGCATTAACCAATCATTACTTGGCTGTTAACTCCTCCATAAACAACCCTCCTTCAATGACCATAATCAGCCTCTCTAATGGCCATTAACAACCCTCTCTAATGGCCATTAACAGCCCTCACTAATGGCTATTAACAGCCTTGTTTGTGGCAGTTGAGGAGTCCCTCCTCGATGCTATATATTGATGCCTTTTGGCTCAATTATGAAGCACATACAAAACATATACAATGATGATATACAGTAGCACATATTGTCACGGAAAACAGTGACGAAAGACACACATATATACGAGATATACACAACAGAGACACACTATATACACAGAGACAAAACATAAGACAAAGTCAGTCCAAAAACGTTGGACGAAAACAGAAACTCTTCATTCCTTTTCCATTTCTTCAACAAGTCGAATCATATTTGTTTTCTTCGTCAGACTCAACCTATTTGCTTTGTAGTGTTGAGATTAAAGTGTTGTTTTATCTTGGGAGACTACTGCCCATTATCGTAAAAGCATATATACAGGGCAATATTGTCTTAAGGACAGAGTGCAATCACTCGACTCAGCACACAGTTGTAACCATCCAGATTTAGTTGTTTCTTGATTTCAGGTTATCAAGATTCAAGACTCAACAAGCTTGCGGCAGTTCTGAACATTGCCTATTTGTTTATCCTTTCGAACACTTGTAATATTTATTTACTTCCCGTACTGCTTTACAATAGAAAGACAACATATCTAAGTGTGAAAATAGAACAACAACATTGAAATGTATATATTGATGCATAATGAGACTTGTTAATACCATATGGTAATATTATTTCAAATAAATTTCAATAATTTGGTTCGAATTTGGTTATAAATTTATTAGGATGGGTTGAATTTGAATGAATTAAATATTTTCTTGAAGTGCTTGAAAAATCAGGATTCTAACTAGAATTACATACCATACTTTGGGAGTTGTACGATGTTGCATATATAAAATGTATCAAGGGTGATGTCTTGCTGGCTTACTAATTATTGGTATTCCAATTGCTATATTTTATAAAAGTAAGAACATGAAAAAACAAAGGTACTTATAAGCTAACATCTCACCGTTATAGGTTTCTTCTCCGACATACTATTACAACATTTGACATTCTTGGTGAAGAAACCATGAATTTCAAAATTAAATCCTTACAAAGAAGACTACTTGGAAAGCTATTCGGGTGGATACTCTTTGCCGAAATGAATGAGATAAGCTAACATGAATATTAATATGGAACTTATGAAGTTTTGGATCTTATAAAGAAGAAGTACATGGCGTATGAAGTTTAAGAACCTTTCGTCATAGTCAGGATGACAAGCTTGGCTATAATAGAAACACTTATACTCTAGGAGTGTGCATTGATCAAAAGTGAGCGTGTGGATGAATGACTAAAGGTGATAAAATGCTCAAGTTAATATTATGTTAATAGCATCCACGGATGGAAATAAGGAGAGAATATGAATGAGGATGGCATCTGGTAATCCACTGATGCATTCTTCGTTAATGTCACTGCTTCTTTTCCTCGCAGACATATTTATTTATGTATAACATCTCGTAGATTTAAATTTGTTGCACCTAAAGTATGTGATGTTATACGAAAATGAATATGTCTGCAAGGCAACGAAGCTGTGACTTTAATTAAGACCGCATTAGTAGACTACCAGATGCCCTCTTTATCCTTATTCTCTCCTTATTGCCCCGATGGATGTTGTGAACACAATCTTAATTCGAAGATTTCATCACCTATGACCATAGTCAAGCTTGTCGTCCTGACTATGACGAAAGGTTCTTGAACTTCACATTTCATGTGCTTCTTCTTAGACAGATCACAACTCTTCATATGTTCTCCCTTAATTTTCATTTTAGCTTATCTCATGCATTTCTTTAAAGGACACCCATCACAAAGAAGGCTATTCAAATGGCCTAAATAATGGTAAAGAACAAGAAAATGAGGACGAGGGGGAAGGGAGAAGGAGGGATGGGGAGGGCAAGAAGGGGATGAGGAGGGGAGAAGGACAGAGAAGGGGAGGAGGGGGATGGGGAAGGAGGTGGCGGAGGGGAAGTGGGGGAGAAGAGGGAGGGGTGGGAAGGGGGAAGGGGGGAAGAGGGGGACCGGGAGGGGTAAGGGGGAGGAGGAGGCCAGAGAAGGGGAGGGGGATGAGGAGAAAAAAAGAACGAATATAGAAGAGGACCATTGAAATATTCATATAGATGCATAATGGGACATGTTAATATTACAAGGTAAAATAGTTTCAAGTAGATCTTGAAAGAAATAATCCCCTTGATTATTTTCATTGATTGAATAAATATATATACAAATTACAAAATAGGAGAATCCTATTCCTAAAACCTTATTCTACCATAATTCTAACTATACAATTATGATACATGTATATCCTAATTATGGTAAGTGTATATCCTAACTTAGGTAACCAATACCCTACAATATACACAATATATACTTTCCTAATATATTGTTTCAGCTACTGCCCGAGCTGGGCTGGACCGTCACTGCTCCCGTGATGGGCCTGGACTGTTGGGCCAGTAATCTGGCCACTGTTGCTGCTTTACTGCTTCTGTATACTGTGATATACACTGCTGTATATTCAGTGTATATCACAGGTATATTCCCTTATTTAACAGGCTAATTTGATTTTGGAAGAATTAAGTATTTTCTTAAAATGCTTGTAAACTCAAAATTTCAACTAAAATTTTAAACCATAAATGGGAAGTTGTAAAATTCTAAAGATCAGTGGGTGACGTTACATATATGAAATGTATCAAGAGTGAGTTCTTTCTAGCTCACTAATTATTCGTATTGTAACTGCTATACAATTGTTTTTTAAAAAATATGGCTAACTAGAAATATAACCTATATAAAAATTATGGACAATGTTATTATGCGTACTAAGGAATATATCCTTCTGAGTAATAGTTCTCTGTATTTCAAGAGGACTACAAATGTTTATGTGAAGTGGCAACCCCCTAAAACGATACTTGAAAACTCGACATTGATGGCTCCACCTTTCAGAATTCAAGAATAGGAGAAATAAGCAGTGTTTTTAGAAATTAAATAACAATAGCGATTTGATCTTAAGGTATACGTATGGCATTCCTAAATCCACGAGTGCAAGATCTCAAAGAAGCTTGTAGAACTACAAGTGTTGAGATTTGCAGTGACAAAAGAGCTTTTATGAGTTTCAGAACCAAAATAAGGTCCTTATTTTGCAAAGAACAAAACCAATGTGTAAGAAAAAAATGGAAGCAAAATACCTATAGCGCATGAATTTCATGTGTATGTATGAATAGGTTAGTGTACCTCGTTAAAATTGAACTCAAACAATGATCAATTGGGTCATCAAGTTGGAGTCTCACCTTAGCTGAAATTTCATCGACACAACTCTATCACCAATAACGATGTGGGAACTCCCAATGATCTCTTAATATTCAACTACTAAATTGATCATTTGCAGAAATATTGTGGACTTCAAGGCTCCTCTCTTATTCAGACAGACTTCAATTGATCAAATCAGTTATCTTTAGTATTTAAACTTACTGAGACCAAATTTTAGAATAATGAAAATGATTGATAGTGTTTGTAGAATTTTTTTGTGGACAGGATCGACAGAAATCTCTAAAAGAGCACTAGTCTCATGGGAAAAGATTTTGTCTTCCAAAATCAGCAGGTGGCCAAAATGTCCTCAACTTATGCTTATGGAACAAGGTTGCAATTATAGAATAACTTTGGGCCCTTGTTGAGAAGGAGGACTGTTTGTGGATTCATATTTACTATATAAAACAGGATCCTCTGGAAACCTATACTATACCTGCTACAACTACATGGATTATTAGAAAGATACTGGAAACAAAGACAAGTACCTACTCTTCAAGGTGATCTACACACAAGACTAGCAACTGTGGTATCCAATATTCATTTCTCAATAAAGAAAATGTATGTTGCTCTACTGCCAAAACATCCCAAGACTCCCTGGAAGAGTATCATATTGCATGCTGGTATTCATCCAAGATAAAAATTCATCCTTTGGCTGGCAATGTTGAGAAGGCTTGCTACTATAGATAGACTATTCAAAATTGGTATTCAAGTCCCCCAACCTGTGTGTTCTGTGATGCACATGATGAAATACTGAACCATCTTTTCTTTGAATGCTCCATAATTAGTGCTCTATGGCACAAGCTACTGGTTTGGCTTGGTTATCACAGGACAACTGAGAACTGACAAGAGGTAAAAGAAGAATTAAAGGAAGAAATACAAATCCTTAGAGAACAAATGAGAAGGTTAAAAGGAAAAAAGAAAGTAAGGAAAAATACTAAAACAAGTGATGAAAGTACAACTAGTAGTAACGAAGAAACTGATAGTGACTCAGACAAAGATAGCAACGATAAATTAGTTAACCAAGAAATACAAATAGTAGAATTTATAGAAGAAGTAGAGAACGAAGAAAACTCAGAAATAGTAAAAGAAAACAACCAAATAAAAAAGTTTTACAAAAAATGAAAAAAGTAAATGCAATCATAGAAGAAGAACTTGAAAGTGATGTAGAAGATGAATTTAATAGACCTATAGAAACAGAAATAGAAACAGATGATGTAATAAATGAAGATGCAAATGATTATCCTGAAGAAGAATTAGTAGACCCTAATTTAGAGATAATAATAAGAAAACGAACTAGATTACCAAACCACATACCAGTAGGACAACAAGCTGAATTTAAAAAATTTGTAGGATCTATTAACCAAGGTATGTACCCGTGATATACACTTGTTATACATGGTGTATATCACGGGGCCTTTAGGTTGAAGCCCAACACGGTATAAGGCAGACCAGCGGGTTGTCCCATCACGGGCTGTATATTATTTGTGTATATTGTTGTAATATTATAGTGTAAAGGTTACCTTAATTAGTCTTGTACACTTACCATAGTGATAGGAGTCTTGTACTACTAGAATAGGGATTTGGAGTTAGAATAGGAATAAGATTCTCCTATTAAGAAAATATGTAACTTGTATATATTCTCTTTCAATTAACGAAAAGAATCAAGGGGATTATTTCTTTCATGGTATCAAGAGACTAGGTCTAACTTGCTTCCGCCTTTGTTCTCCAAATATTGCTCTCGGTTTTTATGCCATTTCTCGGCCACAACTGCCTCGATTTCCGTCCCTCTTCACCGGAATTCGTGATATTTTTTACCTCCACTCTTCTCAAATTTTCCCTCCTCTCCCTTTGTTCTTTCGTTATGTCTAAGAACACTTTCATCATGCCCTCACGGTTTCTAACATCAAGAACAACATCCCTATTGTTCTTGAGATGGAAAATGTCCAATATGCGACGTGGGCAGAATTGTTTAAAATTCAAGCTATCTCCCATCAAGTCATCCATCACATAATTCCTCCCATTGCACCTATTCCCGCGGAGGATCCTCAGTTATGGATTACTCTTGATGCTACCGTTCTCCATGGATTTATTCCACTATTTCGGTTGACCTCTTACAGACGATCATTGAGCCGGACACTACGGCTATGGCTACCTAGAATAGATTGCGTGACATATTCCAAGATAACCAACATTCACGTGTTGTCACACTCGAGCAGGAATTCTCTCAAGTTCGCATGGAAGAATTTCTGAACATGTCTGCATATTGCAAGAAACTCAAGGAGTTGGCAGACCAACTCCGTAACGTTGGCGCACCTGTGACAAATAACCGTCTGGTTCTACAATTAGTTGTCGGCCTTTCTGAGACCTATAATGGCGTTGGGACTCTCCTTCGTCAAAGTAATCCACTTCCCGCTTTTTATCAAGCCCGGTCTATGCTTACTTTGGAAGAAGTCGGTTTGGCTAAAAAGACGGCTACCGGTGCAAGCCCTGTAGTCATGATGACGTCCTCCGCAAATTCTTCGAGTTTTGTTGATAATTCGGGCCAAAACCATGCTCATGGTGGCGACAAAAATAATCGTAAGAATAATGGAAAAAATTGCGGGGGCAAACGCGGCGGTTCCGATGGTGGTTTCGGTGGACAACATTCCGGCATTGGGCCCCGTCCAATCAACAATGGGCCACCTCCCTACTGGTCCCAACCGTGGGGCCTATGGCAGTGGGGCTGGGGCAGTGGGCCGTGTCCCAACAACCCCTATTTTCCAAGTTCTTCCAACGGGCAGTGGGCTGGACAACCCCAATTCAGGCCCAACAGTCAGGCCTCTTCTTCTCATTTCAGCACTGGGCGGGGGCAGCAAGGTGGACTGCTTGGGCCTCGGCCCATACAATCATTCTCGATAGTGGGCCCCACACCTACTCACACCGACATTGAGGTCGCAATGCACACGCTTGGGTTGACGCAATCGGATCCGAATTTGTACATGGACACCAGCGCGACTACACATATGACATCCGATCAAGGTACTCCAATTTGAGCAATCCTGATTGTATAATTGTTGGTAATGGTAACTTTATTCCAATTCAGGGTTATGGTCATAAAACTCTGTCTCCCCCCAATCCACCCCTTATCTTGAAAACTACCTTACATGCCCCCAAATTGATTAAAAACTTAGTGTTTGTTCGTAAATTCACCATTGACAATTCCATTTCTGTTGAATTTGATCCTTTTGGTTTCTCTGTGAAGGATTTCAAGACGGGGAGTCCTCTCATGAGGTGTGATAGTAGGGGAGATCTTTATCCTATCACACCCGGTTCCAGTTTCATCGAGTCAAGCCTTGCCGTCAGCGTTTGCAGCCCTTGCTCCTTTCTTGTGGCATGCTCGTCTTAGTCATTCGGGGTCTTCTATTTTATCGTCATTAGATAAAAATAATTTTATTTTATGTAAGGATACGCGTAGTACTCCAAATTGTCCGTCTTGTTCTTTAGGAAAAATTGTTAGGTTGCCATTGTAGACTCAAATTCTCACACTTTAATGTCATTTGATATTATTCATAGTGACTTATGGACGTCTCCTGTTCTTAGTTCATTGAGTCATCGGTATTATGTTCTCTTTTTAGATGATTATTCTAAGTTTTTATAGACTTTTCTGACAGCCAAGAAATATCAAGTTTTCTCCATATTCCTAAAATTTAGAGCATTCATTAGAACCCAATTCGAACGGGAAATAAAAAATATTCAGTGTGATAATAGAAAAGAATATGACAATGGGGTGTTTCGGGAATTCTGTGATAATAATGGGATCAATTTTCATTTTTCTTGTCCTCATACGTCTTCACAAAATGGGAAAGCCGAACGCAAAATTCGTACCATAAATAACATTGTCCGAACTTTATTGGTTCATGCTTCCGTACCCCCCGTCTTTTTGGCATCATGATCTACAAATGACTACATATCTCCTTAACATAATTCCTTCCAAAGGTTTGACATATTCTTTCCCCCTTCAAGTTTTATATAATAAGACTCCTTCGTATTCACATCTTTGGGTTTTTGGGTGTTTGTGTTATCCGTTATTCCCGTCCACCACAATTAACAAACTTCAGGCCCGGTCTACTCCGTGTGTATTTTTGGGATTTTTGTCTAATCATCGTGGTTACAAATGCTTTGGTTTATCCTCTAATAAAATCATCGTTAGTCGCCATGTCATATTTGATGAATCCCAATTTCCGTTTGCTAAGGTGAGTAATCCCGCGCCTAGTTCGTATAATTTTTTGGATGATGGTATATCCCCGTATATTATTCACCATTTTTTGGACATATCGCACACCCAAAATTCTCCATCGGGCCCACTGCCCACTGGCCCCACTAGTCTGTCACACACTACCGTCACTAGGTCAATTCCAGTGATTGGGCTAGTCCAGCCCACCTGAACCGGGTCCAGCTTCGGCGTCGATTCAGATTGGGCCGAGCCCACCGCCTCATCGCCATCCGTCCCCGAGTCTAGGAAATTCCCAAAATCCGCCAAATTCTTCCTCAAGTCATAGACCGGTCACTCGTAGTCAATGGGGTATTTTTAAACCAAAGAGACATTTTAATTTAAATTCTAATATTCTTAAATCACCCTTACCCCGTACTCCCGTGTCTGCGTTAAATGACCCAAATTGAAAAATTGCTATGATCGATGAATATAATGCTCTTATTGATAATAAGACGTGGGAGTTGGTGCCCCGTCCATCGGGTATTAATATTATTAGGTATATGCAGATTTTTGCTCATAAGGACAATTCAGATGGTTCATTTGCACGACATAAGGCACGACTTGTGGGTGATGGTAAGACTCAGCAAGTTGGGGTGGATTGTGGTGAGACGTTTAGTCCGATGGTCAAGCCGGCTACCATTCACACTGTGCTCAGCTTGGCTCTTTCGAAAGCATGGCCTATTCATCAGTTAGATGTAAAGAATGTTTTCCTACATGGTGATCTCAAGGAAACAGTCTATATGCATCAGCCTTTGGGATTTAGGGATCCCAAACATCCTCATCATGTCTGTTTATTGAAAAAGTCCTTATATGGGATTAAGCAGTCTCCACGGGCCTGGTATACGCGGTTTGCCGACTATTTTTTGACTATTGGGTTCACTCACATCAGGTCGGATAATTCATTATTCATCTATCATCGTGGTTCGTCCTTGGCCTATATTCTGTTGTATGTGTATGATATTATTCTGACTGCCTCTTTCGAGGCCTTACGCCAGTCTATCATGACAATGCTCAGCTCCGAGTTTTCTATGAAAGACTTGGGGCCCTTGAGTTATTTTTTGGGGATTGTTGTCACTCGTCATACAGGTGGGTTATTCTTATCTAAAAGGAAGTATGCAGCTGAGATCATTGAGAGGGCTGGGATGTCATCCTGTAAGTCCACTTCCACTCCAGTTGATACTAAACCCAAGCTTAGTGCCGTGGCCGGCGCACCGTACGAAGACCCAACCCGCTATCGCAGTCTTGCAGGGGCCCTTCAGTATCTTACATTCACGAGACCAGATATTACGTATGCGGTCCAGCAGGTGTGTTTATTTACGCATGATCCTAGAGTTGAGCACATGAATGCACTCAAACGCATCATTCAGTATATTCAGGGTACACTTGACTATGGTTTGCATTTATATCCTTCCTCAACGTCCGCACTTGTCTCGTATACGGATGCTGATTGGGGTGGCTGTCCGGACACTAGACGGTCTACGTCTGGCTATTGTATGTTTCTTGGGAATAACCTGGTCTCCTATTCGGCAAAATGTCAGTCGACATTGTCCCGATCTAGTGCCAAGGCCGAGTATCGAGGGGTAGCTAATGTGGTCTCGGAATCATGTTGGTTACATAATTTTCTTTTGCAGCTTCATTGTCCCATTCATAAAGCAACCTTGGTTTATTGCGATAATATTAGTGCCATCTACCTTTCTGGTAATCCGGTTCAGCACCAAGGCACTAAGCATATCGAGATGGACATTCACTTTGTCCGCAAAAAGGTTGTTCGTGGTCAGGTACGCGTCTGTCATGTCCCGTCAAGATATCAAATTGCCGACATCTTTACAAATGGTCTTCCCTCGGTCCTTTTTGAAGATTTTAGGGACAGTCTAAGCGTTCGAAGATCGCCCGCTATGACTGCGGGGGTGTGTTAAACAAGGTATATACCCATGATATACATTTGTTATACATGATGTATATCACGGGTCCTTTAGGTTGAAGCCCAACACGGTATAAGGCAGACCAGCCCATCTCGGGTTGGCCCATCACGGGCTGTATATTATTTGTGTATATTGTTGTAATATTGTAGTGTAAAGGTTACCTTAATTAGTCTTGTACACTTACCATAGTGATAGGATTCTTGTACTACTAGAATAAGGATTTGGAGTTAGAATAGGAATATGATTCTCCTATTATGGAAATATGTAACTTGTATATATTCTCTTTCCATTAATAAAAAGAATCAAGGGGATTATTTCTTTCAGGATCAATGGCACAAGGAGTAAACTACAATGGATATTTTTTAGACCTAGATAATGTTTATGATGAACAAGAAATAGGAAAATGATAATTGATTGGAATCTTGGAATGTATATAGCACTAATGAACTCTACACAAACAAAAAACCTAGAATACATGTATGACTTAATATCTAAAATATTAATTGGAAAAGTAGCATATTGGATAGAATCTATAGCATACCAATTAAGAGAAGAAGTACTTAGCCATGCAACAGATTGTAATCTATATTAATAATATTTGATATTATCATGAAAAGAGAATTTTTAGGAGAAAGATGGTTAGTGGCTAGAGAAAACGTACTTGTAGAAAGAAAAATTGAAATAGTAATGAATTTGAATAATATGAAATGTGGCAAAATTAATAAATTACTAGAATATACAATTAGTTTTAGTAAGTTCTTTTATAAAGTGAGATTCTTACCACAAGAAGATTTAATATATCAACAACTTTATTATGACCACTTGTCAACACCTTATAATACTGAAGTATCAAAAAAATATGCCCAACTAGAACCAAAAGAAAACACATTAGGAGAAATAATAAGAGTACTAAGAGCATACTTAATGCGAAAATGTGAAGAATTTAGAATGCAACAAAAGATTAAAAAATATAAAAAAACTTGGATTAAGAAAAATACGTGGAATCACAGAAAGAAGATTAGTATTTGGATGTGATGGTAAAAGAAAAGAAAGGAAATATAAGAAAAGTAATAAAAGATATCAAACAAAGAAATATAGGAGAAATAATAATTATAAAAGTTATAATAACAAACTAAATTATAATAATAAACCTTATTACAAACCTTATAGGAAAAAGAGATTTAAAAGATATAAAAATACCCCTGAAACCAGGAAGAAATTTAGATACAAGAGAAAATTTATAAAAAGAAAATATGTAAAACCCATAGAAGCAGAAAAAGTTAAAGAATGTAAATGCTGAAATTGTAATGAAAAAAGGACATTATGCTAATAAATTTCCAAAGCTAAAGAAAAAAGGAGTAAAATATATAAATACGACACAATTTATAATGAGTTTACAGCAAATTAGAGAAGATAATGATAAATGGTATGAATACGAAGACTTTTATGTCAGACAAACTGATGAAGAAAGCGAATCGGAAATAGAAAATGTTAACTTCATCAACCAACATTCAGCTAGTGAAAGTAGTTATGAGTAAAATGAACGTACAAGAAAAAGAAAAAAGAAAATTATTAAAAGAAAGAAATTACTAGATACAATGTGAACGACATGTTCGCCATAAGCTTGTTACAACTACAACTACAAGTGAAACCGGAAATAAATATTATAATGATAGATATAACAAGGTTACTAAAAACCTTAGTAGCATAAGAGAAAGATTAAGTGAGATAAATTGGCAACTTATTAGAATAAGAAGGAGTATAGAAGAAATAATGGAAGATGAAAACATTCGCCAAGAGGAAAGAGAATTAGAACAAGATGAAAATCTCCAACAAAGATTAAGGGAAATGGATATCAGACAAAATACTAATACCTAATAAAATGGTAGCAATCTATATAGAAGCCCATAGAGAATATAAATCTAATAAAATGATAAAATAAAAAATCTTTATTGATAGCGGAGCAGATTTATGCTTAGCTAGAAAAGATGTATTAGAATCACACAGATGGAAAAGAACCAGATCACATAGAGCAAGAATATCAGGATTTAATGAACAATCAAAAGAATTAGATATAGTAGGAGAAAACATGAGAATTGTATTAGGAAAGACGATATTCAGATTACCAATAATATAACAATTAGATAATATGAAACAACAAGTATTATTAGGAAACACTTTCTTAGATTACTTTAAAACACAAGTTATAGATAGCAATACATTTAACCTACAAACACCTTGTAATAAATGGATAGTATTAAAAAGAATATTACCAATACATACCTTAAGATTATGTACTATAAAAACCGATAGGAATAATAACCTACAACTATTAAAAGAAAAATATCTTAATATACTAAAAATGAACTTTGGAGATAATCCAATTCAACTATGGGAAAAAAAAGTATATGCAGAAATTAAGTTGATAAATCCCAATGATATAGTTAGATCCAAACCTATTAGATATAGTCCAACAGATAAAAAATAATTTGAAACCCAAATAGAAAAATTATTAGAATTAAAAATAATACAAGAAAGTAAAAGCTCACATAGTAGCTCAGCCTTTTTAGTAAGGAAACACATTAAACAAAAAAGAGGAAAAACTAGAATGGTAATTGATTATAGAGAACTAAATAAAAAGACAATATTTGATGAATATTTTTTACCATATAAAATAAACATTATTAACAGATTAGGAAATAAAAAATGGTTTAGTAAGTTTGATTGTGAAAGTGGATTTTAGTAAATAAAACTAACAAAGGAATCAAAATCTTTAACAACCTTTAGTGCCCCTCAAGGACACTATGAATGGAATATACTACCCTTTGGATTAAAGAATGCACCACAAATATTTCAAAGAAGAATGGACCAAGTGTTTAGAAAATTAACAGAATTTTGTATAGTATATGTCGACGACATATTAATATTTAGCGATAATCTAGACGATCATATAAAACATTTAGAAGAATTTATAAAAACTATAAAACAACACAGAATATTATTATCTGAAAAGACATCTGAAATCTTTAAAAATAATATTGAATATTTAGGATATATTATAGATAATGAAGGATTACAACTACAAGAACACATAGTAACAAAGATAAAGAATTTCAAAGAAAAACTAGAAAATAAAAAAGAAGTACAACAATTCTTAGGAGTAATAAATTATGCTTCAGACCATATAAAAGATTTACCACTCTTAAGAAAACCATTACAAGAATTAACAAAGTAAAACATAACCTTTGAATGGAAAGAACAACATACTAAAGCTATAAAAGAAATCAAGGAAAAAGTAAAAGCATTACCAAAACATAGAATACCAACGAAAAAAGATCAACTAGAACTTTTTACAGACGCTAGTGATATACGATGGGGAGCAGTCCTCATAGCATATGATAGAGATGATATAGATAAAGAGAAACCACTAATTTGTGGATATGGAGGAGGAACATGGAAACCAAATGAGAAGAATTATCATATTAATGAAAAAGAATTATTAGCAGTAAAATTTGGAATAAAGAGATTCTATTACCACTTATTACCAGTAAAATTTGTTGTTAAACTGACAACACACATGTAAGAGCTTTTATTACAAACAATATATATCCTTTACCATAATTGAATACGAGGAGAAAATGGCAATCATTCTTTTGCTATTATGATTTTATTGTTAAGAATATATCTGGAACTAAAAATATTTTAGTTAATTTTCTTAGCAGATATAACAATGTCGATCAGCAGTGATAACCTTGAAGAATATATTACCAATGCCATGGATTCCATTATACAAACCAATAAAATCTTAATATCCAGATTACAAGAAAACACCAATCTTGTAAACCAACCTAGAGAAGCCATACAAGATTTAAAAACCCTCAGAATCTTACCAAGTGAAACCCAGTCCAGATCACCTATAACTAAAAAGCCAAACAACCCTACTAAAACTTTAGCACATTTTGTATCAAAACTTGCAACTATGTCATCCTCAATACCATCCTCTTCATCAACAGTATCAATGGCTGACAAACTGAAATATACACCAGAATATATCAGTGCTTATGAGAAGATTAATAAATTTTATGATTATAAGACTAACCCTCATATTTTACGCAGTGCTAAACTGAGCAAGTATCTCATATTCTTGTGCAGTGAATAGGCTAACCCGAACATAGTATCAAAGTTATTCACTTATGGTTTTATTGATAAACTAATAGTGGATGAGAACATGTACAACATTGCCAGATTACCAAGTATTATTGTCAAATCTACAAAACTCATGATGGAATTATTTGAAAAAGGAGTATATGGAATACAAATATTTGATGCATCAACAGATTTAACAGGAAAACCCATTGTGATATGTCAAATATTCAAGACATGGAAAAATAGTACTATCAGCAGAGATGATGAAAATTTGAATATGAAAATACCGTGCACTTTGGAGAAATTCCAAGAGTGGCTCAGTACAAAGAGAACATTTGGATTATTAACATTGAAAACCAGAATATAGGACATGTTACGAGCTAAGAAGGCATGTATTATTGGTGATTCTAAAGGAGGAGCAGTGGAAGAAATTATTACCTTGTATTACAACAATGATATTATGACACAAGATACAATGAAACTAACAGAAATGCATGACAGAATTATAAATCTGAAACATAAATATGCAAAAGAGACTATTGATCAATACCAAAGGACAATTGGATAGAACAAAAGGCATGTAATAAATACTATAGCTACTACTACTACTACTACGAATACAATAAAAAAAGAAGGAAATTCCAATCCTTTTGCATAAGGATGTAAAAAATCACTACTTGAATAGGGATCATGTAGTTTTACTACTTGTAGCCCAATTTACTACTCTGACAGGGAGCATGTAGTTTTACTACTTGCAGCCCAATTTACTACTCTGGTAGGGACAATGTAATTTGATTACTTGGAGCCCAATGTATTACTACATATTACCATGTATTACAAACCATATCACCCAAAGACAAAAGACATTGTCAAAAAAGTGACAAGGAAGACATTAGCAAGAAATCTGATGGAGATATCAAAAAATACCAAGAAGATATTATCAAGAAGACTACCTGGAAAGTATTTAGCAAAAGCAACCAAGCAAAGGACAAAAGGAGAAAGAGACAACTTTGAAAAAGATTACAACAAGACAAAAAACTTTGGAAAAATCGGCAATCATAGCAGACAAAGAACTGTAGCACTTTAGACTTTTGAAAAAGTGGTTATTGTTTACTTTATGACTTTTGAAAAAGTATTTTTTTTCATTTTAGAATCATGTATCAGTCGAGGTTATTTATATAAAGAGCCTCTTGTAAAACATTCGGATCATCCGAAAAATTCCAATACAAAACTTTGATTGAAAAACTCTCCATGTTTAGCTAAACCCTCTCTTTAGTCTATAATCTAGATCAATTATAATATCATAATACCAGAGATAAATCACTTGGAAAGATTATTATTAGAACCATATTAGTCCATAAACCTACATCTTTATAGAAATCTCAAAAAGAGTCTGTTGAGAAACTCCCAAGCACCTAGGCCATTTATCCCGTGAATTCAGTGAAGAAAAGGGAGCTGAGAGCCAGGGTGGGTCGAGATCTCCGGTGATCTGAAATTCTACTAAGAGGTACGGTTTTTAGACTATATATTTTTAATTATGATTTTGATAAGTGTTAAACTCTGCAGTTATGATGTTCATATTGATTAAAGATTATAGACTCTTATATAAAAAATGAATTTTGAGTTGATAATACATGTTTCCTTACTACATGCTTATTATTTGATAAACTTAGATAAAACTTTATTAATGTACCATCTATATTTCTACCATCTTCAGGGTTATTAGATGATGAAAAGATTGGTAGAGGAGTTGTCATCTGCAACACTTTTGGTATGGTTATTGCTTTGGTGTGGAGAGAAAGGAACTATTGGAAATTTACTAATGTGGAATTAAGTATATCCCATTATTTATGACTCAAACAATTGGGGCCCCGCGCGTTAGAAACGTCATTTCCACACACGTGCACACGTAGTGCCAAGTATCACAAATTTTATTAATGAAAGAGATATTTGTACGTATGTAATACGTTTGAGACATAGAATGATGTACGGTTATTATCCAAATGACAAAGTGTTCCACGTTGGTAAACGAATGAAGAAGTGTACGAAGTGTAAGATGAAACGAGTCGGAAGTCGCCGCGGAGCCGAGGCACCAGAGCATCGCGGCGCCTCCCATGGAGCGTCGCAATGCTAATTGGTTGGCCAGTCACTAGAGTCACGATGCTAATTCATAGAGCCGCGGTACTTCGGAGGCAGAATGCTGCGACGGGATGTTGGAAAGTTCTGACCTTTGGGCTGGTTTTGGAGCATTTAATCTCCATTACTTGGCACATGAATTCAGCCATTATTTGGCTGAATGTATCCCCTTTCAATAAGTGCCATTACATGGCTATTGAAAGCCATTAGTTGCCTAGTTGAGGGGTCATCATCTTACACTATAAATTGAGGCCTTTGGCTCAATTGTTGAATACTACACAACACTTAGATAAATATTTACAGAATTTATGATTTCAGCTTCTTCCTCTCTAGCAAGTCTACTACACTCAAAGCCCTTCAAGAATAACACTTGAGTTTCCTTTTCTCAATTGTTAAGTTGCTGTTGTATATTGGGAGACTATTGACCGATAACGTAAAATGAGGTATACGGGACAATCTTGTCTTAAAGACAGAGTTCCATCACTCGACTCAGCAAATCACATAAGGAGTTTGTTTCATTCTTGATTTCCAGTTTTTATTGTAATATTTAGATTATCCTTTCTAGCAATTGTAATATTTACTTACTTCCCGTTCTCTGCAATTATTGTATCCCACAATTTTAAGACAAGATTGGTTGTAAGTACTTAGAAAGATGACTGGAAGAGAACAACTCGCTTCTGATTCTGCTGCTGCTACTACTCAAGGAAACCCCTCTGCTTCCCCACTGCTCAAGGCACACCAAATTCCTTTCTAGTTGCTCAAGGCTCAACCAACGCCTTTTCTGCTGCTCAAGGGAACGCTCCAGTTCCTCCACCCGCTTGATTTCATCATGAACGCCCAGAAAAGTTCATGGGCTCCAATTTCAAGAGATGGCAACAGAAGATGCTTTTTTATCTGACTGTTATGGGAATGACTCATTTCCTAACAAAAGATCCTCCACAAGTTGGAGATGAAATGGACCCTTCGCCTACTGAAACGGCTGAAGGGGGCCAAGGTATCCATGTCATTAATGGCATGAAGATGGTTCTTGATGCATGGAGTCATAGTGATTTCATGTGTAAGAACTATATCTTGAACTGCTTGTCAGACCCTCTCTAGATGGTGTCTTGCACCGTTGACACCACCAAAGAGTTATGGGAGAAGCTGCAAAAGAAGTACAAGCACAAGATGCATGTACTAAGAAATTCATCGTTGGGAAATTCCTGAAATTTCAAATGGTGGATAGTAAAACATTGATGTCCCAAGTCCAGGAATTCCAAATAATTCTACATCACCTGGATTTGGAAGGTATGAAATCAAATGAGCAGTTTTTGGTTGCATCACTAATTGAAAAGTTACCTCCCTCGTGGAATGAGTTTATGAGTTACTTAAAACTCAAGACAAATGAGATGACCTTTGAAGAACTTATTATCAAACTCCAGATTTAGGAAGATAATAAGAAGGCCTTGCCTAGGGTAAACAACCCGCTAAGGCAAAGGCAAATCTGGTTGGGCCAAAGGGAACCCAAGCAAGAACCGCAAGTTCTAGAAAGACGGCAAGACCCAAGCAACGGAGAAGTTCAAAGGAAACTATCACCACTGTGGGAAACCTGGTCATATACTGCTGCAAACTCAACACTGAGCAACAAGAGAAGGACAAGGCTAAGGGCAAGGCACAGGTTAACGTCGTCAAAGACAGACATCTGGGCAACATGATTGAGGAGTTCTCATCGGTGGTGCTTGAAGCAAACCTTATTGAGAATCCTATGCAATGGTGGATGGACATAGGTGCTACAAGACACATCTGTTCTAATAGAGATGCCTTCTCCACTTATACACCAATTACTAACAAGAAGTTGTTCATGAGTAACAATGTTTCCTCTGACGTACTGGGGGTAGGAAAGGTAGTCCTGAAGATGACTTCTGGAAATGAGCTCACTCTGAAGGAGGTGATGCATGTTCCTGAGATTAGGAGAAATTTAATTTCAGGTCATTTATTGGTTAATGCTGGTTTTAGGCTAGTGTTTGAGTCCAATAAATTTGTAATCACCAAGAATGGAACGTTTGTGGGAAGAGGCTTCGTCTGTGAAGGCATCTTCAAAGTTAACGCCATGTCTGTACTACGTGCAAGCAATAATATTGAAGCTTCTTCTTAATTGCTTGAGTCATCTAATTTATGGCATCATAAATTAGGACATGTTAACTACAAGTCCATCCAAACGTTGGTAAAGTTGGAGTTGTTGTCGTCTATCGACGTAAACCCTCAACATAAGTGTGAGGTGTGCGTAGAGGCAAAACTCACAAAGTTTCCTTTTCGATCCGTCGAAAGGAATACCGCTCCTCTAGAACTTATTCACACAGATATATGTGATTTGAAGTTTGCACAAAATAGAGGGAGGAACAAGTACTTTGTGACATTCATTGATGATAGCACAAGGTATTGTTACCTTTACTTGTTGAAAAGCAACGATGAAGCCTTTGAAGCATTCCGACGTTACAAAGCAGAAGTTGAGAACCAACTAAGCATGCGGATTAAATCCATTTGTAGCGATAGAGGGGGAGAATACGTAGCGCCATTTGAGGAATATTGTGCCCAATCAGGCATTGTTCATCAAACGTTGGCTCCATACTCACCTTAGTCGACCGGTGTGGCGGAACATAAGAACCGCACATTGAAAGAAATGATGAATGCCTTGCTCATCAATTCTAGTCTTCCCCAAATCATGTGGGGAGAAGTTGTCCTCACCGCTAATACGATTCTTAATAGAGTCCCACATAAGGGTAAGGACAAAATTTCAAATGAATCGTGGAAGGGAAAGAAACCCACCTATAAATATTTAAAGGTGTGGGGTTGTTTGGCAAAGGTCGAAGTACCCAAGCCAAAGCAGGTCAAGATTGGACCTAAACTGTAGATTGCATTTTCATCGGATATGCAAATAACAGTAGTGCTTATCGCTTCTTAGTGCATAAGTCAGATATTCCAGATATCCACGGGGGTTCAATCATGGAATCAAGGAATGCTCAATTCTTTGAGGATACGTTTCCTAGAAAGGAAAAGACATAACCTCTCGCAAACGAAGTTATGAACAAAGCTCTCAGGAACCGGGAGTCATTGACTGCCCGGATCTAGATGGTTCAAATCTAGTGGACTTCGAAGTGGATGAATATTTAGAATCTAGTGTTCCAGATTCTCAGAACTTGGAGACTCCAGATATGGAACCAAGGCGAAGTAAAAGGGTCAGGAAGGATAAATCCTTCGGTCCTGACTTTGTAGCTTATAAGGTTGATGATGAACCAAGGACAATTGTTGAAGCATTGTCAACTCCAAAGGAACTGCTCTGGAAAAAAGCTACTGAGAGTGAAATAGACTCCATTCTGCATAACCATACTTGAGAGTTGGTTGATCTTCCTCCGGAAAATAAACCGTTGGGCTGTAAATGAATACTCAAGCGGAAGTATAAAACAGATGGGTCTATAGATAAGTACAAGGTCAGGTTGGTAGTCAAGGGCTATCAGTAGAAAAAAGGCCTTGACCATTTTGACACGTACTCTCCAGTGTCAAGGATGACGTCCATACGAGTATTCATTGCGATTGCAGCATTTCGTGACCTTGAGATATATCAAATGGATGTCAAGACAGCCTTCTTAAATGGTGATTTGGAAGAAGAAATTTATATGGAACAACCCGAGGGGCATCTGGTTCCAGGGCAAGAGAAGAAAGTCTGTTGGCTTGTCAAATCTCTGTACGGGCTGAAACAAGCCCCAAAGCAATGGCACAAAAAATTTGATAGTACTCTACTATCGAAGGGTTTCGCCATTAAAGAGTGTGACAAATATGTCTACCTGAAAGATAACTCTGACTCGTTTGTCATGATATGCCTGTACGTAGATGACATGTTCATCACAAGGAGCAGTCCTAGCTTGATTCTAGAGACTAAGAACATGTTGAAACAATGCTTCGACATGAAGGATATGGGTATCATAGATGTCATCTTAGGGATAAAGATCTCTAAGACGTCTGACGGACTGGTCTTACAACAGTCTCACTATATCGAGGATGTGTTGAGAAAGTTCGAGATGTTTGACAGTTCGCCTATGAAGTCACCAATGGATAGAAATCAAAATCTTGATAAAAATCATGCTGCACCCGTATGGCAAGAGCGATATGCATAGGTGATTGGGAGTTTGATGTACATAACAAACTGCTCCAGACCTGATATTGCTTATGCAGTTAACAAGTTGGCTAGGTTCACCCGTAATATGAGTAATGATCATTGGAAGACGTTGAATCGGGTACTACGATACCTGAAATATACGCTAACTTACGGGTTCCATTATTCGAGATATATAGCTGTACTAGAGGGGTACATTGATGCAAACTGGATATCTGATATAGAGAACACTAATTCCACTAGTGGGTATGTATTTACAATTGGTGGTCGGGCTGTGTCTTGAAAATCCTCGAAGCAAACTTGCATCGCCCGACCCACGATGGAATCGGAGTTTATCTCTTTAGACAAAGCATGAGAAAAGAAGTTGAGTGGCTTCACGACTTCTTAGAGGATATTCCTTGTCGGGACGAACCCGTACTTTCTGTAATGATCCACTACGACAGTCAGTCGGCTCTAGGAAGGGCACATAGTTCTATGTACAATAGCAAGTCTCATCATATTAAACGGAGACATAAAAGCGTTAGGCAGCTGATCACCACGGGTATAATATCCATTGATTACATAAAATCAAAGGATAACATAGCGGACCCACTGACAAAGGGTTTACCCAAAGATCAGATGTTCTGCCTGTCTAGGGGAATGGGCTTAAAACCCAAGGTATAAGGACCAATACGGTGGTAACCCAACCTTACTGACTAGAGATCCCAGGAATTAGGTTCAATGGGAAAACTAAGCTGTAAAGGTTCAGTTAAGCTCTTCGGTGGAAGCATGAGCACTTCGAATTGTGATTTCTGTAAAGAAACACCAAATCCAAAGTCGTTCCCGCGATAGAGTATAAGTGCTATCTGCAGTGTAGGTAAAGGTTAAGTTTCCAAAACCTTTAATGATCCTCACCGGTTGAGGTTAGGTTTGGGGAAACTTTTAATGGTTCCTAACACTTATAAAGTGGGGTATAGCAAGATACCTTGTAGGAGACGACCTATTTAAGTGCGAGGACAAGCCGCCTCAAATGAACACACTTAAGAATCCAAAAAGTGTCCACGGCCACAACGGATAAAACATTACGAAGAACAGAGTAAGGAAAGTTGTTGTGTTGGTATCGTTGACTTGGCTTACACTAAACACTGACGGTTCAAGACAACACGTTCATCACGCAGTAAGTAAGTCCGATGGTATTCAACTATGGAAGGTTCAAAGCGAAAGCTACTTATCCAGATGCAACATCGGTCCGCTGAAAGATTACTGGAAAAAGGCACCATGTGCGTGCGCCAAAATCTCTTTCAAGAGGGAATTATTGGAAATTTACTAATGTGGAATTCAGTATATCCCATTATTTATGACTCAAACAATTGGGGCCCCGCACGTCGGAAACGTCTTTTCTACATATGTGCACACGTAGTGCCAAGTATCGCAAATTTCATTAGTGAAAGAGATATTGGTACGTATGTAATATGTTTGAGACATAGAATGATGGACGATTATTGGCCAAATGACAAAGTGTTCCACGTTGGTAAACGAAGGAAGAAGTGTACGAAGTGTAAGATGAAACGAGTTGGAAGTCGCTGCGAAGGGTCGCGACGCCTCCCATGGAGCGCCGCGGTGCTAGTTGGTTGGCCAGTCATTGGAGCCGCGACGCTAATTTACAGAGCCGTGATGCTTCGGAGGCAGAATGTTGCGATGGAAAGTTGGAAAGTTCTGACCTTTGGGCTGGTTTTGGAGCATTCAATCTCCATTACTTGGCACATGAATTCAACCATTATTGGGCTAAATGTAACCCCTTTCAATAAGTGTCATTACATGGCTATTAAAGGCCATTATTTGGCTAGTTGAGGGGTCATCATCTTACACTATAAATTAAGGCCTTTGGCTCAATTGTAGAATACTACACAACACTTAGAGAAATATTTACAGAATTTCTGAATTCATCTTCTTCCTCTCTAGCAAGTCTACTACACTCAAAGCTCTTCAAGAATAACACTTGAGTTTCTTTTGCTCAATTGTAAAGTTGTTGTTGAATCTTGGGAGACTATTGCCCGATAATGTATGTCACGCCCATTTTAACCATGGTCAAAGCGGAGTGCAACATATTGGTGATTCCTGGATATTGGATTAAGGAGTCACCACCTAATTATTCTAAGGTGAATTAGGGCACCTAAATGTTAACTAAATGCTGCAAAATAACTCCATTTTTAAGGTCTGCGAAACTAGCAAGATTCTAGGTAAGGGTTCTTTATTATCCTCAAGGGAAGGGATTAGGCATCCTTTAAGATCCGCTAACTTGCGGTTATCCGGTCAAACTCAGGTTAATTATTGTACTAAGGAAAATGTATGTTTTTAAAATATAAAGTTAAAATGATGTTGCAAGTATTTAGTAAAGGATGTATTTGTATGATATTAAGGAAAAATACATGTAAAGTTGAAAAAATATGCATTTGTAACAATTAATAGTAAGGAGAAAAATGAATTATTTATAATGCCAAAGAAGTAATAATTTTTTTTTGGGAAATCATTTTTGAGTTTCAAATTGTAAAAAGATAAACTCATTTGTATAATTAATAAAGCGAATAAAAGATGACCAAAGTTGTTTTAAAAATTTTGAATATGCATGACGAGCCTAGAAATAAATAAGCTAACGGTGGGTTTCCAAGTTTGAATTAACCGAGCCTACAAGTAAATAAGCTAGCGATGAGTTTCTAGTTTTAGACTACCCTATTAATTAATTCTAAGTCTACATATTCTAAACATTTCAAATAATTACATAAGTATAATAAATAATATTACAATACCGAATAAAATAAAACTGAATTAAAGAAAGTAACAACATCAACAAAATAGATAATCTTCGAAGGGTGTTTTTGTCTTCTTTAACTGTGTTCCTTGCAAGCTGTCAAGAACAAACGGTTAGAAATTAGTTGAATATAAATAAACTTCGTATCTGTATCCAAAACAGTGAATGTTTTGATTAAGGAGGGCTCAGACTTAAATTTTGAAAAGACCATTCCAATCATGTCGTGGCTGCAAACATATGACTCGGTGGTCATTTTAGTTGCCTCGCCTACTAAACATGTTGGTTTCTCGGATGAAAAAGAAAAAAAATTGAGTTTCATCCTTGCCCAGAAGTTTTATTTCCGTCTTTACAACTGTGGAGGCCTCAAAATCGATGGATATTTTCATCGGCCTAAGTGTAGTATCATGTTCAAATCAGCAAAATTATACCAAAGCAGTAAGCCGAAACCGAGAGACAATTTCCGAAAGGACACGACCTCAAATTCAATTTCATTGGCCTAAGTGTAGTATTTGTTCAAATCAGTAAATTATACCTAAACAACAAACTAAAACCGAGAAGCAATTTCTGAAGTGATGCGGCCTCGAATTCAATGTCATTGGCCTAAATGCAGTATTTATTCAAATCAGTAAAATAGTAAGATATTCGTGCACGGATGTTTAAATGCCAAAAATAGCAAACTGAAATGGAGAAACGATTTCCGAAGGGACACAGCCTCGAATTCAATTTCATTGACCTAAATGCAGTATTGATTCAAATCAGCAAAATAATATCAAAGTAATAAACTGAAACAGAGAAACAATTTTTGAAGAGACGCGGCCTTGAATTCAAATTCATTGGCCTAAATGCAGTATTAGTTCAAATCAATAAATTAACAACATAGCTGCATACCGGATGTTCAAATGCCAAAGTAAACCAACTAGTAAGCAATTAAAATATCCGACCCGGATTCTGAAATTTTTGAAACGAAATAGGATTCAGAACGTTTATGAAAAACCGACCCGGATTTTGAAATTGACCCGAATAAATGACTTGGATTTCGGGTTGACACGACTCGAGAAATGCAACCCTAAACAGTGATGACCTGGAATCAATTTTTGGATTTTTCAGATAACCAACAATAAAATATAAAATACAAAATCTGGAAATTTATTCGAACCGGATCGACCCGACCCTAAATCAATTTTTGGATTTTTTAGATAACCAACAACAAAATATAAAACACAAAATCTGGAAATTTATTCGAACCGGATCGACCCGACTCGAATCGGTGACCCGACCCGAATCAGAAGTCTCAGCCTGAATCGACTTCTTTCCAAATGTCAGATAACCAACAACAAAATATCTAAGACAATTTCTGCAAATTTTACCTGACTCGGATTCTGACACGACCCGACCGGAATAGTGACCCAATCGAAAAATAGTGCTGAATCCGAGAAACACATTTGTTTCCATTATAAATTTCAGATAGCCAACAACAATAATATTGAGCATATAAATCTGGAAATCTTACCAAAATCGGGTCGACCCGACCCGAATCAGGGGTCTCGACCCGAATCAAATGTTTTCACCAATTTTAGATAACCAACATGATATACAATATATAAATCTGGTTCTTACCCCAAACTGAATCGACCCGACCCGAACAGTGGCCCAAAACGGAGACCCGAAAATAGTGAAGAACAAAACACAAAAACAGATTTTTTTTTTTCGGATTGGGGTTTACGGGACCCAATAGAAGTATTTAAAACCAAAGTTCAAAAATGAAACTCACCCCTTTTTCTTTCGATTTTGGGTCTGTTTTCGGATTTATTTCTTGAATAACAAGGAAGGCGAATGCTAAAAATTGAGAAACACAACATATATTTTTCTTTCTTTTCGATCTCCGTCTCCTCTTTTTGAAGAACAAAAGATGAGTTTTATAGGTGGATTCGGACCTTAAAATCGACCTCCTTGAAGAACAAAAAATGAGGGGTTTTATAGGTGGATTCCCCCCTAAAACCGAGCTTGAATTCAAAATAAAGGGGCCTAAAAGCAACGATTTTGGAAAGGATTTTAGGGGTATGGGTAGCGGATTTTGGGGGGATAGGGTATGGGTCGAAGGGTTGGTGGTGTCAAGGGTCGGTGTTGGCAGGGGTGAGGTGACCGACGATGTGGGGTACGGGGTGTAGGGGTATAGGGGTGTCGGTCGAAATGGTGTGTTTGGTTGAGAGAGAAAGGTTTAGGGTTTGGTTTTGTGTTATGGGGATAAAAGGGTGGTTGGGTGAGTTGGGTCTGGGCCGATCGGGTGTGGGCTGCGGGAGTTGGGCCACCGGGTTTGGGGAAATAAGGGTCGAATGGGCTGGTTTGTTTTGGGGTGTTTTATTGGTTGTAGAAATGTTTTTGGGGTTGGGAAATAAAATTGGGTTGTGGTTAAAAATGTAAAAGGGGGTTTAGTATTAAAAATGCTTTGAAGAAAAAATGTAAATCATTTAAAATAATTTATAACGATGTGATTACGACTTTAAAAGACAAATGATAGTAAAAACATGTGAATAATAATAATTATTATTATTATAAATAATGATATTGAAAATAATATATATATATATATGCCTATGTTAAAATTGTTTTTGAGGTGTCCGAAAATATTTAAAATTGCAAATAAATAAGAAAAGACGGGACAAAAATGGGTGTCAACAGATGCCCCTCTTTGGCCGGAGATGATGAAAGAGTTTTCGGAGAAAGAAGTTGACTGAGTAGCCAATTTTGTCCTTACCCTCGGGCTTTGAACGAGAAGTAGGGATGCACGGGTAGAGATAGAATCCCGAGGGAGAAGAAATTGCAAGAGTTGGTAGGGATACAAGAAGTATTTCCCTAGTGTCGAGTTACGATGACACTGGTTGTAGATGTAGCAAAATTATTGGGGAATGAGTGGAACGATGTTCGCAGTAGGATGCTGATCGAAATTGCCTTGGTTTGCTGCAAGAATTAGTCCCACGTTGAAACTCCAGTAAATTAACGCTCCGTGCAGACTAAAGCTTAAGCTAAAATTAGTGCATAATTGTTGAGACAAAAATAACAGAGAATGAGTACATAAAAAATGTGACCCTGTGAGTCGAAATGATGCCCTTGAACAAACGTAATGCGATGACGTTGTTGTAAGGACGTAATGCGGATGCCATCATTGTGTTGACGTAAATGTTGTTGATTGTAAGAGACAGTTGTTGTGCTGACATAATGCTGATGACATCGTTGTAATGTTGTTGACGTCGTTGTAATACTGTAAAAGATAGTTGTCGATGATATCATTGTATGGACATTATGTTGATGACATTATTGTATGGATGTTATGCTAATGATGTCATTGTATAGATATTGATGATGACGTCGTTGTATGGACGTTGTTGATGTCGTCGTTGTATAGACATTGCTAATGTCATCATTGTATAGACGTTGCTGATGTCGTCATTGTATAGATATTGCTGATGTCGTTGTTATATAAACATTGCTGATGTCGTCGTTGTATAGACGTCGTTGCAGATTGTATAGACGTTGCTGATGTCGTCGTTGTATAGACGTTGATGATGCCGTCGTTGTATAGACGTTGCTGATGTCGTCATTGTATAGACGTTATTGATGTCGTCATTGTATAAACGTTGCTGATGTTGTCGTTGTATAGACGTTGCTGATGCCATCGTTGTATAGACGTTACCGATGTCGTCGTTGTATAGACATTACTGATGTCGTCGTTGTATATACGATGTTTATGCCGTCGTTGTATAGACGTTGTTGATGTCGTCATTGTATGGACGTTGCTGATGTCATCATTGTATGGACATTGCTGATGTCGTCGTTGTATAGACGTTGCTGATGACGTCGTTGTATAGACGTTGTTATTTGTGACCCGCATGGGCTGAGATAGCGTCGTTGTATAGACGCATTGTGTTTGCGACCTGTATCCAAAAAAAGCTTGTGAGTTTTTTTTGGGGGGGCGGGGGGTGGTCGATTCGTATTGACTTCTGTAGCTTTGCCCCCTGACGCTTGTGTGTCCCACTGGTTTGGACCATAGCTCCTGCCTGATTTCCGGTCTTGGCTAGTTGTTAGTGAAAACATTTGTTGAAAGAATTTGTTTATAAAAAAGTATGCCTATCAATAAATTTTTTGTCGAACTCTAATGAAAATATTTGTTAAAAACAATTTGCTTATACGAAAGTATGCATATATATAAATGTCTGTCGAGCAGTGACATGCGGTGAAACAAAGCAAACGTCTTATCCAAAATCCTTCTTCTGGCTGAATACTTAGCCCACCGATGCTTTTCCATGTTTATCGGCGTCTTCTTGCAGTAAACCTTTAAATTTGCCCTGGTTTCTGAATGCGAGGATGCTGAACTTTCAGCTGGATGAGACCGAGTGGCATGAGTTTCTTGCTTGTCCTATCAGGGTGATCAGATGAGTGCATTTTTTCGTATGTGAGATAAGGGAGAAAAGATTTCCTAATGGTGGGACCAAAGCCGATTTAGGCGGCCTACGTATCCTCATGAGGGAATCAGGTCATAACGTAGTTCATTACAAGCAAAGGGGATTGTAAGGGTTTTTCTAAAAATGGGACCGAAGCCGATGTGGCCGCCTAAGTATCCCGCCGAGGGAATTAGGTCATGACATAGTTCATGTTACAAGCAAATGAGATTTTTTTTTCCATGAAATTTCTATCTAAAGGAGACAAAACCCTACGTGGGTTCTATGCGTATCCCGCCGAGGGAGCGCAACTTTTACATCATAGAAAAGGTATTACATAGAGAATAATAAATCCTAGATATTGTATCTCTTCACTGCATCTGCATTGATAGATTTTGGCCACACTTCGCCGTCTATTTCAGCCAAGATTAACGCTCCTCCAGGTAACATCCGGTGAACCGTGTAAGGCCCTTGCTAGTTAGGCGTGAATTTTCCTTTAGCTTCATTTTGGTGTGGGAATATGTGTTTCAACACCAACTTCCCTGGTTTGAACACCCTTGGTCACACTTTCTTGTTGAAAGCTCTAGCCATCCTGTTCTGATAAAGTTGTCCGTGACAGATTGTGTTCATTCACTTTTCATCAATCAACATCAATTGCTCGTACCGATTCTGTGTCCATTTGACCTCATTCGACTCGGCTTCTTGGAAAATTCTTAAGGACGGTATTTCCACCTCTGTCGACAACATAGCTTCCGTTCCATAGACCAAAAGGTACGGGGTTGCCCCAGTAGAAGTCCTTATTATAGTGCGATATCCCAAAAGGGCAAAGGGCAAATGATCGTGCCAGTGCTTGTAATTATCAATCGTTTTTCGCAGTATTCTCTTGATGTTTTTGTTGGCTGCTTCGACTGCTCCATTCATCTGAGGTCGGTATGGATGGAATTGCGGTGAATGATCTTGAACTTCTCACATATCTCATGCATCAAACCGGTGTTGAGGTTGGCTCTATTGTCTGTTACAATCGACTCAGGGATTCCAAATCGACAGATGATGTTATTGAGAACAAAGTCAACCACCACCATCTTTGTCACTAACTTGTATAGTGATGCCGCTACCCATTTCGTGAAATAAATCAATTGCTACTAAAATGAATCTGTGCCCGTTTGATGCTGCGGGTTCAATCGGGCTAATGACATTCATGCCCTAAGCTGTAAATGGCCAAGGAGAACTCGTCACATTGAGTTCGTTTGGAGGCTCAGATCAAATCGCCGTGAATCTGGAACTGGTGGCATTTTTGCACAAAGCGAATGCAATCTGTCTCCATGGTCATCCAAAAATACCCTGCTCTCAAAATCATTTTTGCTAAAGCGAAACCATTCATATGAGGCCCTCACGTGCCATCGTGTATCTCTTCAATTATCTTGCTTGCTTCTTAGGCGTCAACACATCTTAACAAACCTAAGTCCGGAGTCCTCCGATAAAGAATTTCTCCATTTAGGAAGAAATAGTTTGCTAATCTCCGAAGTGTCTTCTTTTGAGTACTGGTTATGTCTTTTGGATATTCGCCTGCCTTGAGATAACTCTTAATGTCATGGTACCAGGGATTTCCATCTGGTTTTTTGTCTACGTGGAAACAGTAGGTTGGTTGGTCCAACAAATCCACCTTGATAGGATCAATGTAATTCTTATCCGAATGTTGAATCATGGAGGACAGAGTTGCCAAAGCATCCACAAATTCGTTCTGTGTTCGTGGGATATACTTGAATTCTATCTCGCTGAACTTTTTGCACAACTCCTTCACACAATGCAGGTATGGAAGTATCTTCACGTTCCTAGTGGCCCATTCGCGCTACACTTGATGGATCAATAGGTCTGAATCGCTGATAACCAATAATTCCTGCACGTTCATGTCAACAGCCATTCTGAGTCCAAGTATACACGCTTCGTACTCTTCCATATTGTTGGTGCAAGGGAATCTCAGCTTTGCCAAAATTTGGTAATGCTGACCTAATCCTGAAATCAAAACTGCTCCGATACCAACTCCTTTGAAGTTTGCAGCTCCGTCGAAGAACATTTTCCAACCCGGGTATTCTTCTGAGATATCTTCCCCAATAAACAATACTTCCTCGTCTGGAAAATAAGTCCGGAGAGGGATGTATTCTTCATCTACGGGATTTTCGGCAAGATGATCAGCTAGTGCTTGTCCTTTGATGGCTTTTTGGGTGACATATATGATGTCGAACTCGCTTAGCAGGATTTGTCATTTTGCTAGCTTCCCAGTAGGCATGGGCTTCTAAAGGATGTATTTGAGCGGATCCATCCTTGAGATGAGATATGTGGTATATGCAAACAGGTAATGTCTAAACTTTTGAGTGACCCAAGTCAAAGCGCAGCAAGTACGTTCTAACAAAGTATACCGGGCTTCATAAGGTGTGAACTTCTTACTTAAGTAGTATATAACTTGCTCCCTTTTTCCTGTTTCGTCGTATTGCCCCAGCACACATCCAAATGCATTTTCCAACACCGATAGATATAGTAACAAAGGCCTTCCGGGCTCTGGGGCACCAAAACCGGCGGATTAGATAGATATTCTTTGATTCTGTCAAAAGCTTGCTGGCAATCTGCTGTCTAATTAGTAGCAGCATCCTTCTTCAGTAATTTGAATATCAGCTCACATATTACCGTCGACTGTGCTATGAACCTGCTGATGTAATTGAGATGACCGAGAAAAATCATCACGTCCTTTCAGCTCTTCGGAGGAAGCAAGTCTTAAATAACTTTTATTTTCGAAGGGTCCAATTCAATGCCCCTTCTACTCACGATGAAACCTAACAACTTCCCAGCAGGGACACCAAATGCAAACTTTGCGGGATTCAGCTTCAAATTGAACTACCTCAACCGGTTAAAGAATTTCTTTAAATCTGACAAATGATCTGAAGTCCTTCGTGACTTGATAATGATGTCATCCACGTAGACCTCGATTTCTTTATGGATCATATCATGAAAAATAGTAGTCGTGGCTCTCATGTAAGTGGCCCCTGCGTTCTTGAGTCCGAATGACATTACTCGGTAGTAGTATACTCCCCAAGGTGTGGTGAATGCTGTCTTTTCTACATCTTCCTCGTCCATTAGGATTTGGTGATAACCAGCAAAGCAATCAACGAATGACTACAACACATGCTTCGCACAATTATCGATGAGTATGTGGATATTTGGGAGAGGGACATCATCCTTTGGGCAAGCTTTGTTGAGATCCTGATAATCCACACATACTCTTATCTTCCCATTTTTCTTTGGCACATGTACGATGTTGTCTAGCCAAGTTAGATACCGTGTGACTCGAATGACCTTTGCATCAAACTTCTTGGAGACCTCTTCTATGACCTTTAAACTTAAATCAGGCTTGATTTTCCTTGGCTTTTGCTTCACCGGAGGACAGGATGGCTCAATGGGTAGTCTATGTGAAATAATATATGTGCTCAGACCTGGCATATCGTCGTAAGACCACGCAAATACGTTGATTTATTGCTTTAAAAGATCCACCAGCTCTTTCTTTTGGGCGGTGCCTAGATGGACATTAATTCTTGTCTCCCTAACAAGTGTTGCGTTCCACAAATTCACGGATTCTGTTTCATCTAGATTTGGCATTGGCCTATCCTTGAAATGTTCCAATTCTTCCTATCCCTCTAAATTCTTCGGAGTCCTGTTCGATGTTTGGATTTTGTTTTTCTTGTTTCGCTGCATGTCGCATTCACATTATCGACAGATTTATTAGTTTGCATGCTAAAAGAGAGAATAAAATTATGAAATGACAAGAATTTTAAAATAACAAAAGCACAATGAATTTGTCATTTAGGCATTCAAAAGATGGAGGAAAAACACATTAAATGCATAAATGAGATTCATGCCTCAATCTGAATCGCATTGTTTCATTAAATTTTAGTACAAATTCTACCAAGCTTCCCGGAGAAACAGGGTCGGGGCACAAGTCCAATTTTCCAGGACTTCTCCTTGCTTTGCATCACAAATGGTTGGGTCTTCAGCATGATCTTCCAGAACTACATTACATTTCGTTCCTTCTTTGGTAACGAAAAGATTTTTGAGTCCCTCCACTATGCTGTCTATGTTGTCTTCTTTTGCTTCCTGGGCAGTGTATGCTTTGACGAATGTCCGATTCAGAGGCGGAACAGGCCTAGGCAAGTGAGTGTTTTCTTTCCTTTTGGGGCCAGCCGAAAGTGCTTCTTCAGGGGTAGGTTCATACCCAAGGCTGAAAGTGTCTTTCTTTCCAGGCAATTGAACAGGTTCTGTGATTCCCTTTAAGTTTGAACCGAAACCTCGGCCGGGTTCGAAACTATTTTTAGCATTTCTCGAGCAACCATTGTAAGAGCATGGGGTATTTGTAACTGTTTATCCTCGGCAACACCCCTAATTTTATTCACGTGGAAAACAGATCTGCCCAGTCTTTTCGTACTTTCCACGACGGGAATTGAGTTTCCTGCATTTATAGGGTTGCTCCCATCTCCATGAATCACGACCTCATGATGGTTCCAAATGAATTTCAGACTCTGGCGTAAGGTGGAAGCAATTGCACCGGCCATGTGGATCCAAGGTCTTCCAATCAACAAGTTGTAGCATGCGGATATATCCAGTACCTGAAACTCTACCCTGAACTCCACGAGTCCCAATTATAATGTTAGATGAATTTCTCCTATGATGCCTCTTTGGGCTCCATCAAAGCCTTTAACTCTAACATGGCTCTCGTGGAGCTTACCGATGCTGACCCTCATGGCTCGAAGAGTCGACACATGACAAATATTGATAGCCGAACCTTCATCGATCAATACTATGGAAATAAACTTATGCATGCTTTTGACAGTTATGTTTAGTGCCTTGTTGTGCCCCAAGCCTTCAACTGGCAACTCGTTGTCGTGGAAGGAGATTTTGTGAGCCTCTAGAATTTGCTCGATCAGGGCTGACAGGTTCTCGTCAGTGGTATCTGCCGGAACATAAGCTTCTTTCAATACATCTAGCAAAGCACTCCGGTGGGTTGCGGAATGCGTCAATAATGACAACAAAGAAATTTGCGTTGGTGTCTTCTTCAATTGTTCTATGACGGAATACTCTTTAGTTGACATTTTCCTCCAAAATTCTTCCACCTCAGCCTCTGTTACAATTTTCTTTTAAGGCGCTTCTCGGGCTATTTCTGCAGGTGTGTAATATCGCCCGGATCTAATCATGCCAGCGACGGCAACTTCTATAACTTGTTTTTCTTTTCCTTTGCCTGTTTCTCTGGTCGAATGATGCCACTCAGTGACTAAGACTGAGAATCTCGGCTTTATAGAAGCTACTTCCACTTCAAATGGTGCCTTCATTTGAGCTGCAATCATAGGGGTAACAAGAGCTGAAGATTCAATTTTCTCTTTTTTTTGGACTGGAATGATGGTCCCCTCTAAATTGCATTCTTCATCGACGGTGATCATGTTCACACTAGTACGGTCATGATTTGGCAGGGGGTTGTTGTGCACATTGGGGGAGGCTCCCTTCAATTAGATGATTTCGTCTTTTATCAGAGCCTCGATCTTATCTTTGAGAGCATAGCAGTTTTCAGTGTCATGCCCAAGGTTCCGGAGTGGTATGCGCATCGCTTGGCCTTGTCATACCATCTTGGGATAGGATTAGGGATTTTTCCAGGGATTGGCTGGAGTATCCCAGCGGTTTTCAACCTTTCAAACAGTTGGGGTAAAGGTTCGGCCAATGGTGTATAGGTTTTGGTTTTTCTTTCGTGGCTTGTGTTGGGTCTGTGTGCATTTGACGGTTGGTTTTGCGGTTGGATTGAGTATGTAGGTCGATATTGTGGGGGATAAGCGGGTTCTCAGGGTATGTTATAGATTGGCTGGGTATGGTAAGCAAGGTATGGAGCAGGTGAGTTTTGATAATAACGCGGATGGTTTTGGTTGCTTTGGTTGCAATAGAAAGACTGTGGTAGTGGGTTTTGGTAGGTTGAAAACTGGTTTGGCCTACGCTCCTGGGTGGTCATGACAGAGGATATTACATCTTTCTTCTTCTGTGCGACTCCCCCGAATGAATTTGACTGGATTGCTTTACTTGTCGCCTGCAGTGCGGCCAAGTTGGTGATTCTGCCTGTTTTAATTCCTTCTTCCACGAAGTCCCCCATTCTCACGACCTCTGAAAAACTCCGCCCTATGACGCTTATCATCATTTCATAATATGTTACGTTTTTTAGGGACTGTACAAATAGAGTGGTCATTTCATTTTCGGCCATCGGAGGTTGAACCTTTTCTGCTTCTGCTCCCCATCTCATGGCATACTCTCTGAAAGTTTCAGTCATTTTCCGCTCTAGCTTCATCAAATAAAATCTGTCCGGGACGGCGTCGGTGTTGAATCTGAATCTATCAACAAAATCTTGCGCCATTGCGCTCCAACTGTACCACTTTCGCGGGTCCTGGCTTGTATACCAATTAAGTGCCTCTCATGTCAGACTCCTGATGAACAATTTCATTATGATTTCCTGATCCTTCCCCACTCCTACCAGTTTGTCGCAGTATGACCTTAAGTGGGCACGGGGATTCCCCTTTTCCATTAAATATGCCAAATTTTGGCATCTTGTATCCGACAGACATTTTGACATCAGAGTGCATACATAGATCTTCGTACTCCATCTCTTCATGTCCCTTGCTCGTCTGGATACTCCGGAATGCTGCCTTTAAACTAAGAATCTCTTTTGCCAAACTTTCGTCAATTTTTGCTCTGGCCTGCTTCTCCATTTTCTTCATACTGATTAGTTTCTTGGGGAGGTATGTTTAGTGCTGGGACAACAAAAGATTGAGCCTCCATCACATATACCGGTGGCACATATTACTTGTTGTGATTAATGATGTGTGCCATCGGTATGTGCTGGGTAGCCCGACAGTTTGGGATAAGTGGGAAAGTTTGAATAGGCGGAGGTTGAGATGTATATAGAGCTGTGAGGGGTAATGGATCATTTTGATGCGGGTTGTTTTGTGGATTGACGAGACAAGGATCAGTATGTTGTGGGTTAGTGTGTTGTGTATTATTTGGGGAATTTTGGGAAAGGTGTCGGGGTAAGGGCGGATTAGGAGGTGGGGAAGTGGGCGGAGTAGTTGCGCTCGTTCTTTGTTCCGGAAATGGTGTATTTATGCTAATGGACAGGTTAGCAAGATTTCAGAGCCTATCAATTTCAGCCTGCATAGCTGTCACTTGTTGTAGCAACTGGGCGAGGTACTCGTCTTGAGCTGTGGTATCTCTTTTTTTTGACACTTCTGGCTCTTCTATAAGAACATTGACAAGACCCAAACCAGTCTGCTCAGATGCCTCTGAATCAATCACTTCATCGGGTGATCTTACATTTGACCTCGTAAAGTGCAGGTGTTCTGCCATTTCTTAGTCAATACGAACCGACCTTTCTTTGGGGGAAAAGACTAAAAGAACTCCTTCAAAAATTGCAGCAAACCATGTTAGTATAGGACATGTAAATAATGTGCGCCAAGATATAAGCAGCAAATAGCAAGCAGTTTGGAAAATACACAAAGTTGAGAGCAACAAATCAAACGCACGTCATAACATGCAGGGGGCCTCTCTTATGCCAGATGTGAGCCTATACGCCAAATATGCAAAAATTATGATAGATTGACCCAAGCCGTCAAATTGAAATGCTTTTTGTTGGGAACAAAGTTAAAGGTTGAATTTTATTGTAATAATAAGGCATACAATAATAGAGCTGATAACATAAAAAAAAATCTTATGACCAAGTTTAAATCTCATTCTTGATCACATAGATGAAGATGGAGCCCTAACACTGCTGGGTCCGACTCCTGCGTCCTCTAAGTATTGCACTATGTCCTGCATTTGGGACTACATCTCAGGAGTAATAACTGCATTTTTTAGCCGACAAGTTCTTATCCAGATCGTTGTGCCTATATACTCGAAACCTTGTTATCCTTTAGGGCTAAGGTCTGAGTTGTCGTGATCTTCTCGAAGCCATGCGCAATATTCGGGAGTATTCCCTGCTTGTCCATCTCCAATGTCTATTTTGTCAGCACTGTTCCATTCATGAAGAATCTGTCTAGCTCTGGGGACAATGAAGTTCGGTCCGAATTGAATTTCTGAAACTCTCATATTTGCTTGGAGAGTGATTATCTGCTTTTGACCGAACTGTGTTGGAGTATGCATAGTAGAGCATATGGCTGGAGTCCTTTTAACCCGATGAGCTCGATGTAGTAAAGCCTTCTACATCTCATATAGGCTTTCTTGGTGTTTGAGAGCAATGTGTATTTCCATTGAATCTGATCACTAATGTGGGATGCTGGAAACTCATACCAATCCTTGGTGCCGACTGGCGACACAAACTGTTTCATCCTGTCATAAAAGTTGGCGGTCTTGTTTGACTCACTGAAGCAATTGTCTATCATGTTCGAACATTGATAGAAGTGTTCTATGTCCCATATCTGTAGGATAAGGTTGCAACCTTTGAAGAAATTTGTTTTGCCTCTTTTACACTTTCCGAGAGCCCGAAGTATTTCTGTTAGTATCATAGGGACCAAAGTGAGTTGCGCACCGTCAACTCCCTCAAAAATTGCTCGAGCCACAGAACATATGCAAGTACTTATTTTCCCGTGCTCACGTGGGAATACAAGAGTACCCAGTAAAGCGACAACAAATGCAATAGGGCGCCTAGCTCGCCAATGATCAAGAGTGCAAGAGAATTCTTTTCTGAATAACTTGTAACCATCTTGACGGATGTATCTCTCATAAAGGTAATCTAGGGAAACCCAGTTATTTTTAGAGCATCAGAATTTTTTGGTGTTCTTTAACCCCAAATAACGAAGGAATTTCTTTTCGGGTTGACCGTGAGGGATGATTTGGCCTCTGTCTTGAAAAATCAAGTTGGTGAAATAATTGATTTCTTCCAAAGTGGGAGTGAGCTAAAATCTTTGAATTTGAAGACAACCCGGTTTGGATCCCAAAAATGAATTAATGTCTGACCAAATGTTGATCGGGAGAGATGTCAAACAGTGAAATGAGGCATCCCAACTTCCTCCTAATTGCCATTTGGCTGCCAATATCAAAATTCTCCCACCATATCTTCAGCTTACTTGGAGTGCCACTCACCATCCTAACTTCAGAGATTTGCGGAACGTGATCCATCCTAAAATAAAAAATAATAATAAAAAGAAAATATAAATTTCCCAATTTTGACATTTCAATGATTAGGCTTGGATCAATCTATCATTATCATGCTACACATAATATGATGATATGGTTGTTGGGTTGTGGGACCCGTTAATAATTTTTGGTGGATTTCTTAATTGTGGAGTCGATACCAAGGATCGATCCACCTAAGGTATATGCATGCACGACTTAAGATAAAGGGTGGTGTAGCTCTATCCTAAATTTTCTAAGATTTGGCTGACTAGACTCAAGGTTCCCGAGCGGACTGCTCGAGTGAGAAGGCTACGCGGCCAACCGGATGGTCCGGACGCTCCGCGCATATACCAACTCTCCTAAAATTTTGGAAATTTTGAAAGAAGTTTGCGGGTGAGCAAAACACACCTCGCGTGTATGTGTGATTGTGTCAATTTTCCGAAGTGGAAGAAATATGAGCGGAATTCCAATTTAAGAAAAGCGATAAAAGAACATAGCAATTAAAGCAGTTAAGCATACAAAATTTCCACAAAGGAAATAATTTTAAAACAACAGATCAAATAAGGAGCAAAATAAAGTGCAATAATAAATAACCTGAATTCCCCAGCGGGGTCGCCATGCTGTCGCGCTCGTTTTAACCATGGTCAAAGCAGAGTGCAACATATTGGTGATTCCTGGGTATTGGATTAAGGAGTCGCCACCTAATTATTCTAAGGTGAATTAGGGTACCTAAATGTTAACTAAATGCTGCAAAATAACTCCAATTTTAAGGTCTGCGAAACTAGCAAGATTCTAGGTAAGGGTTCTTTATTATCCTAAAGGGAAGGGATTAGGCATCCTTTAAGATCCGCTAACTTGCGGTTATCCGGTCAAACTCAGGTTAATTATTGTACTAAGGAAAATGTATGTTTTTAAAATATAAACTTAAAATGATGTTGCAAGTATTTAGTAAAGGATGCATTTGTATGATATTAAGGGAAAATACATGTAAAGTTGAAAAAATATGCATTTGTAACAATTAATAGTAAGGGGAAAATGAATTATTTGTAATGTCAAAGAAGTAATAATTTTTTTTTTTTGGGAAATCATTTTTGAGTTGCAAATTGTAAAAAGATAAACTCATTTGTATAATTAATAAAGCGAATAAAAGATTACCAAATTTGTTTTTAAAATTTTGAATATGCATGACGAGCCTAGAAATAAATAAGCTAACGGTGGGTTTCCAAGTTTGAATTAACCGAGCTTACAAGTAAATAAGCTAGCGATGAGTTTCCAGTTTTAGACTACCCTATTAATTAATTATAAGTCTACCTATTCTAAACATTTCAAATAATTACATAAGTACAATAAATAATATTACAATACCGAATAAAATAAAGATGAATTAAAGAAAGTAAGAACAACAGCAAAATAGATAATATTCGAAGGGTGTTTTTGTCTTCTTTAACTGTGTTCCTTGCAAGATGTCAAGAACAAACGGTTAAAAATCAGTTGAATATAAATAAACTTCGGATCCGTATCCAAAATAGTGAATGTTTTGATCACGGAGGGCTCAGACTGAAATTTTGAAAAGACCATTCCAATCACGTCATGGCTGCAAACATATGACTCGTGGTCATTTTAGTTGTCTCGCCTACTAAACATGTTGGTCTCTCGGATGAAAAAGAAAAAAAATTAAGTTTCATCCTTGCCCAGAAGTTTTATTTCCGTCTTTACAACTGTGGAGGCCTCAAAATCGATGGATATTTTCATCGGCCTAAGTGTAGTATCATGTTCAAATCAGCAGAATTATACCAAAGCAGCAAGCTGAAATCGAGAGACAATTTCCGAAGGGACACGACCTCAAATTCAATTTCATTGGCCTAAGTGTAGTATTTGTTCAAATCAGTAAATTATACCAAAACAGCAAACTAAAACCGAGAAGCAATTTCCGAAGGAACGCGACCTCGAATTCAATTTCATTGGCCTAAATGCAGTATTTATTCAAATCAGTAAAACAATAAGATATTCGTGCACGAATGTTTAAATGCCAAAAACAGCAAACTGAAACAGAGAAACGATTTCCGAAGGGACGCGGCCTCGAATTCAATTTCATTGGCCTAAATGCAGTATTGATTTAAATCAGTAAAATAATATCAAAGCAATAAACTGAAACAGAGAAACGATTTCTGAAGAGATGCGGCCTTGAATTCAAATTCATTGGCCTAAATGCAGTATTAGTTCAAATCAACAAAATAACAACATAGCCGCATACCGGATGTTCAAGTGCCAAAGTAAACCAACAGTAAATAATTAAAATATCCGACCCAGATTCTAAAATTTTTGAAACGAAACAGGATTCAGAACGTTTATGAAAAACCGACCCGGATTTTGAAATTTGACCCGAATAAATGACTTGGATTTCGGGTCGACACGACTCGAGAAATGCAACCCGAAACAGTGATGACCCGGAATCAATTTTTGGATTTTTCAGATAACCAACAACAAAATATAAAACACAAAATCTGGAAATTAATTCGAACCGGATCGACCCGACCCGAATCAGAGGTCTCAACTTGAATCGACTTCTTTCCAAATGTCAGATAACCAACAACAAAATATCAAAGACAATTTCTAAAAATTTTACCCGACCCGGATTCTGACCCGACCCGACTGGAACAGTGACCCAACCGGAAAACAAAGCTGAATCTGAGAAACACATTTGTTTCCATTATAAATTTCAGATAACTAACAATAATAATATTGAGCATATAAATATGGAAATCTTACCCAAACCGGGTGATGACCCGACCCGAATAAAAATATTTCACCAATTTAGATAACCAACATGATATACAACATATAAATCTGGTTCTTACCCCAAACCGAATCGACCCGACCCGAACAGCGGCCCAAAACGGAGACCCGAAAATAGTGAAGAACAAAACACAAAAACATATTTTTTTTCCGGATTGGAGTTTACGGGACCTAATAGAAGTATCTAAAACCAAATTTCAAGAATGAAACTCACCCCTTTTTCTTCCTATTTTGGGTCTGTTTTCGGACTTATTTCTTGAATAACAAAGAAGGCGAATGCTAAAAATCGAGAAACACAACATATATTTTTCTTTCTTTTCGATCTCCGTCTCCTCTTTTTGAAGAACAAAAGGGGGGTTTTATAGGTGGATTCGGACCTCAAAATCGACCTCCTTGAAGAACAAAAAATGGGGGGGGGGCGGGTTTTATAGGTGGATTCTCCCCTAAAATCGAGCTTGAATTCAAAATAAAGGGGCCCAAAAGCAACGATTTTGGAACGGATTTTAGGGGTATGGGTCGCGGATTTTGGGGGATAGGGTATGGGTCGAAGGGTTGTTGGTGTCGGCGTAACAGAGGGGGGTTGGTGGTGTCAGGGTCGGTGGTGGCAGGGTGAGGTGACGGACGATGTGGGGTACGGGGTGTGGGGTATGTGGGTGTCGGCCGAAAGGGTGTGTTTGGTTGGGAGAGAAAGGTTTAGGGTTTGGTTTTGTGTTAGGGGGATAAAAGGGTAGTTGGGTGAGTTGGGTCTGGGCCGATTGGGTGTGGGCTGCGGGAGTTGGGCCACCGGGTTTGGGGAAATAAGGGTCGAATGGGCTGGTTTGTTTTAGGGTGTTTTATTGGTTATAGAAATGTTTTTGGGGTTGGGAAATAAAATTGGGATGTGGTTAAAAATGTAAAAAGGGGTTTAGTATTAAAAATGCTTTGAAGAAAAAATGTAAATCATTTAAAATAAGATATAACGATGTGATAATAATAAAACACAATATTTGCGAAATGTTTTATGCTAAAAAATGGAAAATGCGGTGCCGTTTTGCGGGAAAAAATAGAATAACATAGAATATTATGGTAAAATTATGATTACGACTTTAAAAGACAAATGATGGTAAAACATGTGAATAATAATAATAATAATAAATAATGATATTGAAAATAATATATATATATATATATATATATATGCCTATGTTAAAATTGTTTTTGAGGTGTCCGAAAATATTTAAAATTGCAAATAAATCGGAAAAGACGGGACAAAAATGGGTGTCAACAACGTAAAAGGAGGTATACGGGACAATCTTGTCTTAAAGAAAGGGTGTCATCACTCGACTCAGCAAATCACACAATGAGTTTGTTTCATTCTTGATTTCCAGTTTTTATTGTAATCTTTAGATTATCCTTTCTAGCAATTATAATATTTACTTACATTCTGTTTCCTGCAATTGTTGTATCCCACAGGAACATGATCAGATTTCGAAAGGGCAATTACTATGCAAACAGATAATTGTTCACATTCATATCAGGGGTAATTGTAGGAAGATATGGCACTCAGTTTTAGCTCAGCTCAATTCCATACCTTGACACTGCCTGCTTCAGCATTATGTTTTGCATTGGCTGTTTAGTTGCTATGTTTAATTAGGTTTCAGGTCTGGGTTTTTCCAGTATTGCTGGTGTTATGTTTTGGTTTTCTGTTTGATTTTGTAAATATCACTTTGATATTAATAAAGTCATGTATTTACAAAAAAGCAGTTAGGTGAGATAACTGAACGCACATCACAACATTAATGAATGTTTAATTGCTGGAAAAGTGAACAAGAATTGGATGTGAGGAAAATTACTTCCACTGGCTGAGATGTTCCGTTGACTCTTTTCTCCAAAAGAAAGAGCCTACTTTACTCGTTTCTGCACTAAGCCGGCAAAGCCAACTACACAAAGCAAGAAGGCATCAACCGACAACTGGAATATATGACTCATGCTCCTTTAAATTCAGTGAATGGTGTGGCTATCGAGATCAATGCAGTTAGTTATGTCTATACTGAAAGTTGGTTAGGCACCTCTCTTTCTGTTCAGGGTTCTTCTTCTTCATAGGTCAATAATTAACCATCACAGTAGTTGAACAGTACCGGAAATTGTTACTGAAACTTAATTTTAGTGAATAATATGTGCAAGAAATAATTTGAGCACGACGACAATCAACTGAAGAAAAATATTATCCATGATAAACCTGAGCAGATACTTAACGCACAGAACAAACATCTATAGATTGAAACCCAAAAAAAGAAAAGAAGAAAAGAGAGCCAAAGCTCGGATATGGAACAGAACTTAGTCCACAGAACAACAGTTTATAGATCAAAAAATTGAGAGGCTACACCCCACACGGGGGGAAGTTAGTCAGCCAACCATTTCTTCCAGCTGCAAAAGCAGGAAATGGAGCTTTTGGCAAAGGAATTCTGAAATGTTTCACTTAAAAATCCTTCCTTTTCAGGCATGTACCCTTCGGTATTCGTTCAAATTATAGTAATGAATCTATTTCGTGCAAATATAAAAACAATGCACCGAGCCACCTATTAAAAGGTATTCTGTGCTAAAAAGAAAAGCAAAAACAAGTCCAATAGTGATAGAGCCATTATCAGTGGCAGCACATTCAGTACTAGTCATATGCAAGGCTTGATTATGACTGCATGATTTATGTTGTTACTAAGCCTCTTTCCATGAATTTGACATAGAGATCTTTTTCACCTTTTCTCAGTGTGTATAAAGTTACATATTTCCACAATCATTCATTGAATATTTTGTTTTTCAGCATCACTATCCCTACCCATGTTTCTGACTAGCACAGATAAAATATGACATGTAGATCAGGCAGCAATTTCGCAAGGTATACATATACATATGGGGTAGTTTTGAATTGTTGACCATGTCCTAAGGTAGTATTTTGGGAGCTTCCTCAATATGTAGGATCTAGATTAATCCTTTTTATTCTATGGTAGTGTTATGGAAAATATATAAGATCTAGGTTAATTCTACTCCCTAATTTTAATCTGGTCTCTTGTCATAAATCTTGGATGCAAAAGAGCCAAATTTTGATTAATGGATCCTAGGAAAGCTTCTGTATACAAACATGATATTTATTACGAGTTGTTCATACCATGTATTACTAAAGGTGTATATAATATATTGACGTGTAAAGTATAATTTAATATTGAGTAATGAAGTTACCAAAGGAAGATTTGCTGAGTATTGATGAATACCTAACAATGATTAGATGCACGGAATTGAACTTGTAAACTTAATATAAGACGATCTCAAAGTTCTCAAGCATATGCTGAAAATAGATAATATGTCAGCTCAATTCAAAACTAACCAGCACACAGATTAAGGTGGGCAAAAAATCCGGAGAATCGAAAAACCGAACCGAACCAGCTGTTCAGTTCGGTTTTTATTCATTTTTTTTTAAAAAAACCAATTTTTTGAAAAACCGAACCGAATATGGATTTAGTGATTCGGTTCGGTTTTTTAATTTTGGATACGAACCGAACCAAAAAACCAAATTAAATATGTAATTAATCTTATTTTTTATTTTAGACTACTACTATCTCTTGAATCATACATTGAAGCCAATCTATGAAGCTTTTATGGAACTCAAATGCGGCATGAACTTGATTAACATATCACGGAAGCATTGACATAAAATGTAGGCAGATAAAATAGTTGTAAATTGGTAAAACTTTAAATGGTCATAACTCTGCGCTCGGATGTCCGTTTTACCCGATTTTTTTTTTGATTTTGCGTATTTTTTCGAGATGCGGCCGGACAAACGGCCACAAGGCGGTTTGGCACAACCAATTTTTACGAAAACGTCCGTTTTCCCCATCAATTTGTGTTTTCCCCCAAATCGATTTCTAATTTTCCTTTTTCTTTAGTAAACATCTCACAATACACAATAGATTTCAATGTCGAAATTTCAGGGTAGTGTAGGTGTGAATGCCAATTTCAGTGTTGGAAATTCAATTTAAAAAAAAAAAAAAAATTCTGACCCAACCCGCCCCGGCCCACTAGAAAAAAATGATATAATCCGATACGTTCGGCGATATAAACCGAACATATTGGTTTTTTTTTATTTGGATTCGGTTTTTTTTTAAAAAAAATGATTTTTATTCAGTTCATATTTTTCAGATACAAAACCGATATACGCCCACCCCTAACAAAGATATCAATGGCATGATTTTTGAAAATGAAGGAGAGGCCTATTATTTATTCAACCTTCACTTACATAATGTGGGTCGATAAATAGGAGTACAGGCATACACCAGGAAAAAGGATTAGAATGAGGGTTGGCCGACTGCTAGAGAGAGGAAACAGCTTTTCCATTAACATACTCTAGGACTAAAAGGGCAGCCCGGTTTACTAAGCTCCTGCTATGTGCCAGGTTCTGGGTAGGGCCGGACCACAAGGGTTTAGGACTCCAGAAAAAAAAGGCATGAACCAAATCACCAGACCATGAGAACGTATGAGTCAAGATTGTAAAAAATGGACATTGAGAAAATGTATTTGCAGCTTGGTCCTCCTTCAACATACTATCATAGATATATCAAGAAGCACTATCTTAAATAATGTCTTCTTTAAAAGCTACAAAAATAGTAAAGGCATGGGATCAAAATATATATATACAAAGGCCTAAATGTACATACTAATTATAGCTGAAAGTGTTGCCAATGGAGGTCCAGCAGCTGCGAAGTAAGACCCCTGATCAACATCCTGGTCGTTGTACATTGTGATGAAAGGATGCCTCTGGATTTCATAGAATTGTATAGAGTCACCACATGTAATTGTCAATAATAACTTTGAAAAAGTAAAAGAAAATATCAATACCATGAGCTCATTTGCTGACAATCTGTAATTTGGAACCTTCTGGACGCTGAAATAAGTTACTCCATAAGATTTTTTCAAATGCCAAAAGAGAATCAGAATTTAACAAACACACATAGAAGAATTGGTCCAAAACTCCAGGTATAACATTACCATATAGCAAGCTCAACATCAATGAGAAGCATATTAAGATTTGAGTATAAGGTAGATGTGAACTTATAGTACTTTGTAATATTTTGGTGAACCGAGTGGTATGGCTGAGATGTATATTATTTATACACACGAATATTATAAGTTGTACACTGAAATAGTTGTAGCATGCCTTAACAAACGTATTTAAATTAGGGGTGAGAAAAAAATCCGGAAAACCGAAAAAATCGAACAGAATCGAAATTCGGTTCGGTTCGGTTTTTTAATTTTGGATACGAACCGAAAAAACCGAATTAAATATATAATTATTCTTATTTTTTATTTTAGGCTACTACTATCTCTTGAATCATAGCCATTGAAGTCAACCTATGAAGCTTTTATGGAAGTCGAATGAGACATGAACTTGATTAACATATCACGGAAGGATTGACATAAAATGTAGGGAGAGAAAATAGTTGTAAATTGGTGAAACTTTACATGGTCATAACTCTGCGCTCGGATGTCTGTTTTCCCAATCAATTTGTGTTTTTCCCCAAATCGGTTTCTAATTTTTCTTTTTCTTTAGTAAACATCTCACAATACACAATAGATTTCCACGTCGAAATTTCATGGTAGTGTAGGTGTGAATGTCAATTTCAGTTTTGAAAATTCAATATTTTTTTAAAAATAAAAAATTCCTCGTCCCGGCCCACTAGAGAAAACCGATATAATCTGATACGTTCGGCAATATAAACCGAACATATCATTTTTTTTTTAAAAAAAAGTTGTATTCGGATTTTTTTTTTAAAATGATTTTTATTCGGTTCATATTTTTCGAATACAAAACCGAACCGAACCGATATATGCCCACCCCTAATTTAAACAAAAGAAAAGGAAAACTCTGACATTCCCCTCCATCTAAAGGTGAAGAAGTAAACCAAAGATTGAACTAGGAGGAAGTTATAAGACACAAGGCAAAAAATAAAAGCATTAAACTCTCTATTCAGATTAAGGGTGGCCAGTGGGCTGGGACGGCCCGAGCCCGTCCCGAGCCCGCTCAAAAAAAAAAAAAATGGGAGCGGGACTCGACCTAGGGACGGGACAATGTCTCGTCCCATCAGACCCGAGCCCGCCCCAGGCCCGCCCGCCCCGACCCCGCCCCGAGCCCGACCCCGCCCTTTGTCCCCCCTTTGCAAATATGGTCGTTGCACCAACGACCATTTTAGATTTTGGCCATTGGCCAACGGCCATTTTAGGCCTCCCCTCCCCAACCCCCTACCCCTTAATATTTATTTTTAACCCATAAGTTATTATATTTACACTTTAACCCAATTTCCAACTATAAATAACTCATTTTCTCTTCATCTTTCTCACAAATCTTCCTACAATCTCTCTAATCTCTCAATATATATCTCTACAAGTCTACATTGTTTGCTAAATATTCAATTTTATTTATTCATTTGGGAATTGGGAGTGAAGTTGGCAACTAGCTTGAGGATCTTCCATCGAGCAAAGTTTTAATTTTCAACCTCTCGATTACACTTCGACGTTACGTCAGCGTTTGGTACATTCGTTCCTTCATTAAATTATTATTGTCTGTTTATTTTATTTAGCGCACTTAATTTCATTTACTTTAATTATTTGTTATCATATAATTAAAATAGAAGAAATTAGAGGTATGTTTAAGGGTAAGGGTAAGACTTCTTCTAGTAGGGGCAACCAGGGCAAGGGTACTTCTTCTAGTCATCTTATTCCTACACAGGATGATTTTGTTGATACTCAACATTTTCCTACAATACCATTAGATTTAGACGAGGAACTATTTTCTGGAACTCAAGAAGACTTTAATTTAGACGATGATCTAGATAATACACCCACTAATGTTGATGACAACACACCCACTAGTGCACCTTCAACTGAAATATCTCCTATTCCCTCTAGTATGAGACGAGGTCTAGCAAAACGACCATTAAAATCAGATACATGGACATTTTTTGATAGGGACGTAGAGAATTAAGTTGCTATATGTAAAATTTGTAAAAATGTTTAAAAATTTAAAACTGGAAAAGGTCACGGTGGGACGGGGGTTTTAATTAGACACGTAGTAAGTGCTCATCCAGCTAGGTATGCCCAATACCAGGCTTCAAAATCGGGTGATCAAACGCCCGCTCCACCGGGACAAGGTTCACATACTGATACTGTCCCGGACCAAGTACAGGGTCAAATTAACCCTATGACAGGGGAAATTGTAGGCTCTAAATACAATAAACATAGAGATAGGGAAGAAATATCAAAATTAGTTGCTGTGGAGGGTTTGCCTTTTTCATTTCCTTCATCTCCCGATTTTATTCATTACATTAGAGATATATATAATCCTGCTTTTAACGGTTTTCCTAGATCAACTGTTAAGAGAGATGTATTTAAATTCGCGCATGAATATCAACAATATTTACGTTTTTCATTATATCATTTTAATGGCAAAGTATCTATCACGTCTGATATAGGTCGTAGTACTAACGGCCATGATTATTTAACTGTAACTTGTCATTGGATAGATTATAAATGGTTTATGCAAAAACGTATTTTAGCGTATAGATATATAGATGATAGGCACACTAGTACTTTTATTGCAGATAATATTTATCAAGTGTGCCATTATTACGGAATAACCGATAAAATTATGACTATTACATTAGATAACGCTTCTTCTAACAATTACGCAATTACAATTTTAAAAAATAGTTTAACTCCATCTTTTTCAGATCATTTTCATATAAAATGCGCGTGCCCATATATATAACTTAATTGTAAAGGATGGTCTATCATTTTTTGAAGACATTCTTAGTAAAATACAATTTGCTATAAACTTTATTTTTAAAAGTAATAAAGTACAACATAGAAAAGAATATAAAAAAACTTGTCACGATTGTGGACTACCTTATAGAAAAATTCCACAAGAAGTATCCACTAGGTAGAATTCTTTATACGAGCAACTACTTGTTGCTTATGACTATAGAATACCTATAACTTTATTTTTTAACTCTCATAATAAAAATTCAGCTGATATGATTTTAGATAGTGATTGGGTAAAAATTTCCGAACTTATTGTATTTTTAGAGAAATGTTTTCAAGCAACAAAAGAATTTTTCGATATATATTATCTTACTATTTCAACTATGTTGTTTTATATAACTCTAATATTTTTATTACTTAGTGAATATATGAAAAAACCAGTTTATAAGGCAGCTACTAAAAAAATGTTTGTCAAAATAAAAAAATATTTTATTCCTATTCCTCTCTATTTATATTATTGGTTCTGTATTAAATCCTACTATTAAAATAGACGGTACTAAATCACTAATTGAAACTATTTACGATTGTATAGAAGTACTACCACCTCCAAGTCCCAAAAATCTAAATCACCCACCACCCATTGAACAAACTAAAGAAGAAGTGTTGTCTAGCGTAGAACACCAATGCAAAAATATATATAGATTTTATCAACAAGAAAATGCTAGTAACTTGCCGGCTTCCATACCATCTTCTTCATCTTCAACATAACCTCACAAAAGACATGTTGTTTCTGCGGCTAGTATTGAAAGCCTCAGAAATAGAATGTGCGGCCGTACCTCTACTACTAACCAAATTAGCGAGTTGGATATTTTTGTTTTGCGTGGTTCTGCATCGTATCAAGAAGTTATCAATGAAGATGGACATGAAGACTTGCTGAAATACTTGGAGGGAATGAGAAGACCTTTCCGACACTTTCATTGATGGCTCGAGATGTTTTGAACATTCAAGCGTCATCAACTGCGTCTGAAAGCGCTTTTTCTGCAGGCAGATATCAAATAGGAGACCACAGACACTCATTAACCGGAGACATCTTGGAAATTGCAGTATTATTTAGAGATTGGATACGAGCTGAGCGGAGAAGGTGCGGTCAACCGGAGATCAACGAAGAAGAAGATGAAAACTACAACGAAATCTTAACTGAAGGTAGTGGAAGCGACGTGGATCAATTTGACCAACAAATACCAATTCCAACCGAAGAACCACAGAAAATCATCAAGCAATTAGAACATGTTTTTTTGAGAATGTAATTTTTTAATTGAAATTTTATTATGTAATTTGTAACTTTTGGACAACACCACAAAGTTGCAATTTAGATTTTAGACAATTGTATTTGTATTACAAAAAAAAAATCATGTCTATTAATATAAGAGGCACAAAAACAGCCTTGAGATATTTTTATTACACTATCTTATCTTGTTTATTGAGTTTTTTTTATACATATGTTATTTAAAAAAAAAAAAAAAAAACCCGGACCCTTCGAGCCAGGCCAGGCCCGACCCGCCCGACCGATACCGACGGGATCGGGATCGGGATCGACGGAGACTGAGCAAGTCCCGGACCGACCACTTGACCGGCCCGCTGGACAGAGCCCGGCCCACTGGCCACTCCTAATTCAGATACACTTTCTGCACATGTACATCACTAAGAGTAGTTTTGCCGGGAACAAAATGATAATCAACCTCAATATGATTTGTTCTAGGAGGAGTTAGTCAAATATGGGTAACACTCTAATTATCACAACATACCTTAATATGACAGATAAAGGAATAAGCTGATTAATGACGAGAGTAAAACCCATGAAGAAATGGACCTTGGACCTAATTCAAATCCCAAAAGCTAGCTCATAAGGTGAGTATTGGTCAAAACTATATAAGGAAAACAATAGTTCATTCCCTCAAACAATGAGGAAAACTTATGCCCCTTTTCCCAGCACCCCAGGATTGGACATCTAGTGCATGAAAAATATAATATGAGGGCCTAGTATTGTATAAACCAAGAATAAGGAATGACCTAGCTCTGATACAATGGGAAAAATGGTCTTTGGGACTAACTTAACCCCCAAAACTATTTCATAAGGTAAGGTTGCCCAAGAGTACAATGAGACAACGAACTGATTCCCTTAACTAGTGTGGAACATTTAACAAACTATAAGCCCGTAGCTATCACAACAACAATAAAGAGACAAATCAAACTTAGTGCTAAATCTTGAGACAATATACCGAGAGTGGCAACTCAATCTTAGTGCTAAATATTGAGACAATAGATCTATACTTAACACTCATAGAGATGAGTTTCTTACTGAAAGCCGTGTAGAAAGTTGTAGAACTATATATCGAAACCACCATCGTCATTCACCACTACCATTTGCTATGAGTATCACCACTAAACTATCAGCCGCCACCACCGATTACCACCATCAACTACAACTGTCAGTCATCATCACCACTAGCTTCTACCCATAATACAACCATTAGCCAACACCGTCCCTAATCAGCACCCACGACCACCACCGCTAGCCTGCCTAGCCATCACTACCACCAATTGCCACATATAAAAAAATATTTTTGTTGATATTGTATTATAATAATTTAGTATTTCATTAAATCTTATATTTATTAATTTTTCCTTGTAGAAAAGCGGATAGGAAAGGTAGCCTATAGACTCAAGCGACTAGCTCGGTGAAAACGAACCCCGTATTTCATGTGAGTCAGTAAGCTGGTTAGACTGCAATCTATGCCTGTGGAAAGAAAAGTCACGAAAAGCGATTCATATGATCATAAAAGGGCTTCATAATGACAGACATATATTCAGAAACTGGAAAAACTAACAAAATTTAATTATTTAGTATTCAGATTTTAATACAACATCTTTATATTCAGATGCGTATTCAGATTCAGACATCTAAATCTTAATACAACATCTTAATATCATATTCAACGTCTTATTCTTAATAAAGACAAATGAGGCCTAAGCTTATGGAAGGAGTTATTTTTTATGTAGTAAGCTTGTGGAAAGGGATTATGAAAGAGAATAAGGAATTCACTAGATATGTTTAACACAAGGTGAGAAATGGCTCTAAAATAATATTTCGGAAGGATGTATGATGTAGGGGTTTCCATGGAGAATTCATTTCAACAAGTATATGACTAGTGAATAAGAAAAATGATTTCGGTAGCTGATCACTTGAGAAGAGATGTTCAAGGGGTTATATGATATATAAAGATTCTAGAATGTCCATTCAAGACTTGGAACAAGACGAAGTTGACAAATTCTTTTGAAAAGGTCAAGGTTGAAGGATTCTTTCCGAAAATATAGGGATGCACGGTGGGGATTGAAAGGGAGGATAAGATGGTATGTAGGGGAGCAGGAAAAAATAATATTTGGTAAAATCTTATGATATAGAGCTCCCAAAGAGGCGAGATAAAAGAGAGAGGTCTAAGGCGCAATCAAGTTCCAGAGAAAGTAATTGCTTTTGCTTGCTGTGCAGTGAGTGGTGTACAGGTTTGGAGACTGGTGTATTGATGTTCAAGCATACTAAGGGAGAATACTTTGGAGGCCACTGGTGAAGGGGGGATGCAGAAGTGGCCAGGAAGAGAAATTGTTGGAGTCCACGAGGAAGTACGAATAGGAGGTTGGCACGTAGCAGCACTGCGTAGGTGCTTTGGTTGGTGGCAGACATTGGGCTATGTGCAATACAGGAGTCTGTACGAATTTTAGGGTCAGGCTTTGTATTTTGTACAGTTATGCAATAGGCCTCATACCATGTATAGTATTTTGACAGCCTGAGTAATATGGCTGAGATGTATATTGTTTATACCCAAGAATATTACAAACCATATACAGAAATACATGTATCATGCTAAGAAAATGTATTTACACAGAGAAGGAAAATGATCATTCTAAAACTTACCATGAGGATATGAATGAGCAGAACTGAGGAGAAAATTGGTCAGAAGGAGCACAAGGGGCTGGTTGGTCAACAATTGTTTCCATAAGCTCATAAACATTAACCCATCCTTCCTCTCCCTGGGGTGGTGAATATGGGAACTGACCTGTTGCACACTAGGAAAACTAAACCCACGCTCCAAATACCACTTCTGTAACATAGGATGTTCCTCCTGAAATTCTCTCTGGCTGTGGCACATAGCAGTATATTAGCAATTTGTAGGTTTTTGGGCGGATTGTACACACATAGTTGAACACGATGCAAAGAAAACAGTTTCTTTGAGTTTAATTATGAATGGTATTTACCTAGTACTTAACCCACTTTTATTTACTATCAGGCTGCAAGATACTCACAGACATATAATTGTATGTACCGACAAAGGTATTGGCGAGCCCTGATGTGTTTTCCAGCACTGCACTCACACCGAAGTCGGTGATCTTGACATCACCTCTGTGATTAATTAGCAAATTTGATAGTTTCAAGTCCCTATGAATGATGTGCTTCTCATGATGAAGATACCACAATCCTTTGAGCACCTACTTGCCGAGGAAACAACGTTGACTTAGCATGTTAAGAGTTTCTTCTGGCTGATATTTAAATAGTTGACTTTTTACCTCCTTGCAGATGGCAGCAAGATATGGTTCAGGAATAGTTCACTTTTTTCATAAAGTCTGCTAGGGAGCCGCCATCCATATACTCCAAGATTATGGAGATAGCACCATTATCAAAGAATGATTGATAGAATATAACAACATAAGGACATTGGGACTACTGATTAATTTTCAGTTCCTGAGAAATTTGCCTGCGAACAGACTCTTAAATATTCATTTGAATAACCTGAGTGTGACAATTAGTATGTCAAAACAGTTCCTTACAATGTCAATCAATTTTTCAATTTGAATTATATCAAATTGAAAAAAACTTAAAAAATAAAATGAATAAAAAATATTTTGAGAAATAAAAATGACTCAAGATAAAAAGATAATTCATCTTTTTGATTATAAAATGAAAATATTAAAATACTGAACTAGGTAGATCAGGCGAAGGCCTACTTGGACCGACCCACCGGACTGGCGCGCCCTAGGGGTTAGGAGGCAGGGTCGAGCCGGACCCCTTTCACTTGAGGAATTTTACGGGCTTGGCATCGATGTTAGGTCCAGCCAAGGCTCAGAACCAGATTTAAAGTAAGCTTCTCGAGTCTGACCAACCACTTGTCAGGTATAGCTACACATCGCTCGTTTACAATAGATTACAGATAGCTACTTGAACTAAAGTTATAAGACAAGAAACCGATTGGTATGGGAGAAACATCTCGGTGGAAGGATTTATGCTCTCTACTGTTTATACCATGTTCCTTTAAACGCTTCCTATTCTTTAGGGATATCAAGCTTTTTACAATGTGTGGATGCTGAATGCAAGGTCATACCTTATCATAGAATATGGTTAGAATACTGAAGACAACACAGATAAGTTTCTTTGTAAGATTACTTTTATTCTATGTTTACTTACATTGCCCATTGTTAATTTTTGGTCGTTGTTATTCCAAATCATGTTGAAATAAACATTATAAGAACCTTTCACTGACATCCCAGTCACAAATCATAATGCACCATCTTTTTTTCCTTTGAAAAAGGCTTGTTTCATTTAAGCTAAAACGGAGTTCCTGACCAGCATGACCTAATATCTAAGCTATAACTTTTAGCACCTAAGAGTAATTAGTAAATAGCTCTTGATCCTAGATAAGTAAAGACTGTTGCGTCGAATAAGAGCGCATACCAAACCTCGGAACATCTCATAAGGATTAACAAATAGTCTGCTGCTAGTAAAAAAGAACAACTAACAACCAAGATAAGCTAATAGAGATTGAAGGAGTATATACCTTGAGAGCGAAGAATTGCCCTGTCCATTTATGTTGAACTAGCCGTACGAGACCACCATTTCCCTTACCAATAACCTTAATTGCTTCAAAATCAGCTAAACATAACTGGTTGTCTGATGGCTGTATAACTGAAGACTGAACAAAGTTGAAAATGAAAGAATAAATATCCAGTCATAAGTGCAATGGAGCACAATCTATGTGTAAAAGAGGCCAAAAACATAAGGAATCAGTAAATTGCTTTGCAGACAAAACCCGAAGATGTCTAGGCCAAGCTTGTATTTACACATTCAAACCAGAAACATTAATAACATCAATCATGAACCAAACTAAGGCTCCAGGTAGAGGTTAAAATCTGTGGAGATATAAGCTTAAATTTGTTACCATCAGAATTGGCTTGGTCTAAGATGAGACTGTTTAAATAGTAGTAACATCGAAAGATTGTCTAACAACAGTTGCAATAGATTCAGATCCCCATTTCAATTCTTTTTATGATGGCCACTGCTGAGCAGTGAACAGTCAACAATTTCAATTCTTTGTGCAATGAGATTGAACCATGTAATATTGAACCATCATCTATTTCTTGAAGTGGCACACAAAATCAGATAGAAAGGATGTTCGTACCACCCCATACCCACCACCCCCAACCACCCCATCCCACGCACCACCTACTTATTTTTTAAAGTTTCTATTTTATCCTTTACCCTTGTTTTATTAGTCCCACCGTCCCAATTTATGTGGCACCAGTTGACTTGGCATGGAGATTAAGAAAGAAAGGAAGACTTTTGAAATGTGTGGTCTAAAACAGTCTTATATAAATGTGTGGTTGTAAATCATTTCATAAAGTTAAATTATTTCTAACTATAGAAATGTGACATTCTTTTTGGGACAGATCAAAAGGGAAATGGTGCCACAGAAATTTGGACAGAGGGAGTAATATATATAAACTAGTTTGTAATTAAGGATTAAAAATATTTTAGTAAACTTACATGTTATTATACAGTACCATACAGTCAAACCAAACAATAAAAATGTCATTCAACCATAATAAACGATACAGTCTATCCAAATATTGTATTCATCAATACAGTACAAAATAATACAATACGATACTATATAAAACGATACGATACACTATGAAACCATGGGTAACGACCATCCAAACAGATAGAAAGCACAAATAAAAGTGAACCATCAACTATTTCTTGTAGTGGCACAAATCGGATAGAAATGATGTGGAATTTCAATTGCGCCAATCCAATCCCCCCCCCCCCCCACACAAAAATGATGATAAAAGAATAAGGAGGGAATTATTGATGAAGCATTGTTGGATATGTAAAACACGTACGAGAATAGTAAATAACTATTACATTGATCGAAATGATAAACAACAAAGATTACAACAACAAGTTGTCAACATCTTGATCTTGAATTGGAACTTCAAATATGGATCTTGTATTCAGAAATACAAGAACATGAACTGCTTCACTTCTGGCTTGTAGATCCGCTGAGAATCTGAACGGTTAGAGTCTTTTGAGATTCTAGTTCACACATGAAACACTTAGCAACCAATTAGATAATCACAACACCACCGGTTGAGTCGAGAGATGGCTCTCTATCTTTAAGATAAGATTTCCCCCGTATATAGGCTTTACGGAAGTGTGGACAATAGTCTCCCAAGATTAAACAACAAACTATCAAATGTGCTAAGCCTACACAAATGACCTCAGTGAAGAACACGAACAATGAAGATTGCTAAGAGAATGATTGCTTATTAGGAAAACTGATCTCTTTGTGGTGTTGTATACTTGTATGTATATTGTGTGCTTCTATATTCATCTATAGAATTGTGCCAAAGGCCTCAATTTATAGGTGTGCAAGATGACCTTTCAAATGCCCCATAATGACATTCAATTGCCATGTAATGGATGGCCTTTAATCCCCATGTAATGCAGCAACATAATGGTCCAAGTAATGACCATTATTGGGTGGATTCAATGTCATTGAAACCACCTCAACAACCAAACTTTTGGGATTCCGTCAAGCAAACACTACTTGGGAAGCGCCGTGGCGCTGCAATATTTAACGTCGCGACTCCAGTTGACAAACAGAGAATTAGCGCTGCGGCGCTGCAAGGAGGGAGCCGCGGCGCTCCGGCGCTGTGACCCAGTCCGGGAGGCACCACAACCTTTCTCGGCTCCGCGGCCCTTTCCGACCCATTCCATCTTATACTTCGCACAATCCTTCCTTCGTTTACCAACGTGGAATACTTGTTATTTAGCCAATAACCGTCCATCATTCTATGTCTCAAACATTTCACTTACGTACCAATATCTCTTTCATTAATGAAATTTACGATACTTGACACTAAGATTGCACGTGTGTGGAAATGAAATTTATGACATGCGGGCCCCCCAATTGTTTGAGTCATAAATAATGGGATAAACTTAATTCCACATTAGTAAATTTCCAACAATCCCCTCTTGAAAGAGATTTTGGCGCACACACAAGGTGCCTACTTTCAACAATCTTTCAGCGAAAAGATATTGCATCAGGAGAGGTAGCTTCCGCTTTGAACCTTCCCTAGTTGAATACCATCGGACTTACTTACTTTGCGGTGAACGTGATGTCTTGAACCGTCAGTGTTTAATGTAAGCCTAGACAACGGTACCAACACAATACCTCTCATTTATTCGTTTCTTTTAATTGTTCTGTCCATTGTGGCCGTGGACACACTTGGATTCTTAAGTGCGTTCACTTGAGGCGGCCTGTCCTCGCACTTAAATAGGTGATCTCCCACAAGGTATCCTGCCATACCCTACTTCACAAGTGTTGGAAATCATTAAAAGTTTTTCCAACCTTAACCTCAACCATTTGAGGATCGTTAAAGGTTTGGAAACCTAACCTTGACCCATCATGCAGGTAGCACTTTAGTGTTTATCGCGGGAATGACTTTGTATTTACATTTCATTACAGAAATCCTAATCTGAAATGCTCTTGCTTCCACCGAAGCACTCAACTGAACCTTTTGTAGCTTAGTTTTCCCGTTGAACCAAATTTTTGGAATCTTCAGTCAGTATGGTTGGGTTACCACCGCAAATGTTCATATTATTTGGGTTTTAAGCCCATTCCCCTAGACAAGCAAAACTCTTGATCTTTGGGTAGTCCCTTAGTTAAAGGGTCCGCTATATCCTTTGATTAATAATCAAGGAAGTGACACTCATGATGATCAACTTCCATACGGTCTTATGTCTCCGACAGATCTGATAGATATGTCCAGACGCCGTCATCCGTGCCCTTCTTGAAGCCGACCGGCTAGCCACAGTGTAGGACTGCTGAAGGCACGGGTTTCTCCCAATAAGGGACATCATCTAAGGAGTCATGAAGTTACTTAATTTCTTTCATACTTTGTTTAAAGCGATAAACTCCGATTTCATCATGAATCAGCTGATGCAAGTTTGTTTAGAGGATTTTCCAAGACACACCATACACATCTACTTGTGGCTTTAGTGTTCTTCATATATGATGTCCAGTTTGCATCATTGTGTTCTCCCAGAACCGCTGGACATCCAAAATACCATAATCCGTAGATAAGCGAATATTTCAGATATCGTCATATCTGACTTAACGCCTTTTATCGATCATTTCCAGAATCACGAGTGAACTTTAGTTCAACTGATCTGCTTTGTAGGCCGATACCTGGTCGGTTGTAGTGTGTACAATACATTGAACTACATGTGACCTGCACATGTCGGTCCTTGTATATGGGTGCACCATGATTCCAATCAGTTATATGATTCATATCCATTGGTGGATTCAACGAGACTATCAACAATGTCACAACTGAGTTCGGAGTTAGACCAGTCCGTTAGATGTCTTAGAAATCCCAATTCCTAAGATATCATCTGTGATACCCATATCTTTCATATTGAGACTTTTGTTTCAATATGACTTCCACTTTCAGACTGTTGGTTTTCCAACTATTGACTTTCTAACTTCAGAGTCAATATTTCTGTTATCAGATTCATTATTTCTGTTTTATCTGAAACTTCCAAGACCAAAATGTAAACATTTCAGGGACCAAAGTGAAAGTTCAGGAAGAAGCCCAACAGTCCAACAAACCAACTCTGATCCTCCCCTTCCAACTCTCCGGTTAGGAAGGCGGTATCAACATCCATGTCACGCAAGACTGCGTAATGGCCCTGGATGTTAAGCTATTCATAGGGGAGCACATGTACAAGTAGCTGAGGCCTTAGACTCGACAGTAGATCCATCTACTTTGTACTCACTTTTGAGTATCCACTTCTACAACCCAAAGGTTCTTTTCCTGGTGGAAGGTCAACTATTACACAAGTATGGTTCTATATGATAAAATCTATTTCTCTCTTTGTAGCTTCTTTCCACACAACACTTTTGGAGATAATAATTCTCTGTTAATTGTCCATGGTTCATTCTCAACCATACAAGCTAGAAGGCCTAGAACAAATGTTTGTCCCTTCTTTGCTCCATCTCGGTTCAACATCTAGAATCCCTAAGTTTTGTAGATCTGGAACATTAAGTTCCGGAGCAACTTTCGAGTCCTGTAGATATGGAACGTCTAGTTCCGGACAGTCAGACACTCGTGGGTTCTTGTTAACCTCGAACAATTACTTATTTTTCCTTCCCAAGGAAAGTTATCTTTAAAGAATTCAGCATTCTTTGACACCAAGAGGCGATAAGCACTACTGTTATTTGCAGATCCATTGGATATGCAATTTACAGTCTTAGGTCCAACTTGACCTATTTCGGTATTCCAACCTTTACCAAGCCACCCCACAACACAACATTTATAGGTGGGATCCTTTCCATGTTTCACACGGAGGGTTATTCTTATCCTTATGCGTAGTTCTGTTGAGAATTGTATTAGCAGAAAGGATCGCCTTACCCCACATATTTTGGGCGTACGACTTTGCGCTTGGCTAACACCGTTAGACTGAGGTGAGTAATGAGCAGTCGTTTGATAAATGAGGCTTCACATTCTCCCCCTCTATCACTACGAATTCCTCAATCCGTAGGCTTAGTTGATTTTCAACTTCTGCTTTGTAGCGTTTATCTGCTTCAACAACTTCATCTTTGCTTTTCAACAAACAAAGGATGCAATATGTTGTACCATCATTAATGAAGGTCATAAAGTACTTGTCTTCCCCCTCTATTTTGTATAAACTTCAAATCACCCATGTAGGTGTGACTAAGTTCTAGAGGAGCGGTGTTTCTTTCACTATTCCTTTGACGGAACTTGTCTCCCCCCCCACATCTATTTTGTACAAACTTTAATTCACCCATATAGGTGTGACTAAGTTTTAGAGAAGCGATGCTTCTTTCGCTATTCCTTTGACAAAATGGAAAGGTGATTTTGCCACTTCGTCTACCTCACATTCATTTTGAGGGTTTATGTCTACAGAAGGCAACAATCTCAACTTTGTTTGCTTTTGAATGACTTTTTATTTAACGTGTCTTAATCTATGATGACATAGATACACATATTATAAATATATCATTCATTTGGCTACAGACATACTGTACCATTTTTAGTTATTACAGACCTGTTGGACTAGTCTCAAGCCTGCTTGGCCAACAACATCCCTTAAACCAAGTTTGGGACATGTATCACCTCCTTTCAGGGTGATCAAATTCCCTGAAGTCCTATTGAGGATAACCTCTCCAACCCCTTGTACTTTAGAGGTGGCATTGCTTCACATGAACAACCTCTTGCCCGTTGTTAGGGCTTAACTGGATCATATGTGATCTGGATACTCTGGCCCATTCCAGTTGCTTTGGCAGACTGAGTGTCCAATTTCATTTCTGCCATTATTTTGGCCTTCAGATCATTTAAGACCTGAAAACTATGGCCCACCTCACTAGGTGTCCATTAATTTTCCTATCAAATGAATTCTGGCCCACTCCAGTCGCCTGTAGGCTTTGTATGACTGATTTTTCAATATCATCCTATCAAATGAATTCTTGCCCACTCCAGTCGCCCATAGGCTTTGTACGACTGAGTTGTGCAATATCATCCTATCAAATGAATTCTGGCCCACTCTAGTCGCCCGTAGGCTTTGTACGACTGAGTGTCTAATATCATCCTATCAAACGAAGGATCTTCTGTCAAATAGTGTGATAGGTTCAACGTCTTAAGATAAGCCATTATCTTTTAGTCTTTTTCCCTTGTGATTGGTGCCCAGGGAAATCCCTGACGCTTACTTAAGAGTGGTAATAGTTTTTGCACAGTCAGTGGATCTCTCTCATTCGTATGTGCGAACATACTTTACACACTTTTAATAATTACACCCAAAAGAATGGATCTTTTAAGTTTTGTTTACAATAGTCCAATCTTTAACCGAGAAGTAAGGATATTCAATATCTGATTTTAGAGTGTAGGGAATATAAATTTTTAATGAAAACACTTTCATATTCTCAGCCTAGCTTTACACACTTTTATTCAGATATTAACTAAACACATTATAGATAAGGAAGGATAATTAACTTAGACCTTTTTGGATTCTGGCCCACTTCAGTTAGACTGAGTGTCCATAACCTCCTTAGCATAATTCGGATCCTTTGTCTGGGACAGATATAAGCTTTTTGCTACATGATAGAACATCATCTTCAACCTTCTCCTCTTGTACCAGTTGACATCCTCAGCCTCTCGTAGGCGCTTGTTTCCACCACCCTCGGGAGCGGTGACACCAACTCGTCCTTGATCTTTAGCCGTACTAGCATGACTATCAGCAGTATCTTGAAGCTCAGCATCAGATCTAGAGATCCCATTTTTGATGGAAACAGATTTGTAACTGTCGTCAAAGAGAGAACCAAAACTAGGACCAGATTTGAAAGCATATTGTTGACAGAGATAGTGTTTGAACTGTTAACAGAACTGTCAACAGAACTATTTTCAAGAAGAAAACCACAACCAGATTTGGGACCATATCTGCTGGCACAAATCTTTCGAGCACTAATACAATCTTATCTTAAAATTATTGGATATGTAAATCATGTACGGAAATAGTAAATAACCATTATATTGATCTAAATGATAAACAACAAAGATTAAAACAATAAGTTGTCAATATCTTGATCTTGAATTGGAACTTCAAATATGGATCTTGTATTCGGAAATACAAGAACATGAACTGCTACACTTGTGGCTTGTAGATTCGCTGAGAATCAGAACGGTTAGAGTCCTTTGAGATTCCAGTTCACACCTGAAATACTTAGCAACCAATTAGATAATCACAATACCATCGGCTAAGTCGAGAGATGGATCTATGTATTTAAGACAAGATTGGCCCCGTATATAGGCTTTACGAAAGTGTGGACAATAGTCTTCCAAGATAAAACAACAAACTATCAAATGTGCAAAGCCTACACAAATGACCTCAGCGAAGAACACGAACAATGAAGATTGCTAAGAGAAGGATTGCTTATCAGGAAAACTGATCTCTTTGTGGTGTTGTATACTTGTATGTATATTGTGTTCTTCTATATTCATCTATATAATTGAGCCAAAGGCCTCAATTTATAGGTGTGCAAGATGACCTTTCAAATGTCCTATAATGGCATTCAATTGCCATGTAATGGATGACCTTTAATCCCCAAGTAATACAAGCAACATAATGGTCCAAGTAATGATTATTATTGGGTGGATTTAATGCCATTTAAACCACCTCAACAACCAAACTTTTGGGATTCTGTCGAGCAAACATTGCCTGGGAAGCGTCGCAGCTCCAGTAGCCAAACATACAATTAGCGCCGCGGCGCAGCAAGGGGGGAGCCGCGGCTTTCCGGAGCTGCGGCCCAGTCTGAGAGGCGCCGCGGCCCTTTCTGACCCGTTCCATCTTACACTTCGCACAATCCTTCCTTCGTTTACCTACGTGGAACACTGTTTATTTATCCAATAACCGTCCATCATTCTATGTCTCAAACATTTCACTTACGTACCCATATCTCTTTCATTAATGAAATTTACGATACTTGGCACTAAGATTGCACGTGTGTGGAAATGACATTTCTGACGTACGGGCCCCCAATTATTTGAGTCATAAATAATAGGATAAACTTAATTCCACATTAGTAAATTTCCAACAGCCATACAGTTTCAACTTCATTGTGGGAAACAATTCGAAGTCCATGGCTATTGACCAGAAGATCTCCATCCTTAAACGTCCCCGATTCAGTCCTACACCACAAAGTCCTCATCAAATAACAATGCAAAAAAGACAAGTACACACATAAATATGTATATAGAGAAGGAGAAGTATGTGTAGGGTTTTGTTGGGTTCAAAACATATAAGTAAGGCACAATGGAAGTTTAAAATTTTTGTTTCTTACTTACCCCAACAACTTTTATGGTATGGTTATACAACAATCAAACCTGTAACATAAAATATAATACTTACCTATTATAGTATCTGGAATCTTTATTTACTATAGGGTTGACACGCGGCTGCCCTTTCGACTGCAAGCTCCAAGCTTCAATGTACTTCTCTTTCGAAAAGCTAGGAAATCCGACAGAGGTTCGAGATAGTTTTGATTCTGAGTCTCTAAGGCTTAGAATAATAATTTGAAATTGGTATGTTGAATAATGAAGAGAATGCCACTATTTATAGGTGAAAATTAGGTCAAATCGGATTAGGGTTTGACCTTGGGCCTGACCCAAAAATTGAGGCAAAGGTACCGCGGTGCTCGACGTGTTCCTGCACAGTCTCGATTTATTTTATGCGCATTCTTAATTAAATCCAAAATCCAATTTTGACTTAATTAAAATAATCATTATTCATTTAAATATCTTGATTCTAAATCGAACATTTAATTTACTCTCTCAATACATCCTTAGATCGAAAAGACAATTGACATAGTGTGACCCTACAGGCCTTCACATGTCGACATTAATCAAATTAAGGTCTACGCGGAACTCCTAGACGGAGCCACAAGACAAACTCAATATGTGAAGTACGTTTACGCGAATCCAATAAACTTAACCTTTATGTGGTAAGATAAAATTCTTTCATTCACGACACACCCGATCAAGCTTAGGATTTGTCAAGTGTCTATCCAAATGGCTTAATCATTGTATCTCATCTATATTAGTTGACAACTAGACCATATTCTAAATACGTCTATTGCGTTGGCCAATGACTTAGTCAACTTAATATCACTGAGAATTCGAGTGTTCTCTCGAATATATATTCGGGGAATGAATCCAAATCTTGGATCAACTACCACCTTTAATCCACATCGTAATGTACCCAATACAAGCCTTATCTCAACCTATAAGGAAATTGAGCTTAGGACATGATCAAAGTACATTACTTTGTAGACAAGGTGATAATTGACATCAAGTCTAAGGACTTCTATCTCCCACACACTGATCATACTTTAGACTAAGGCTGGCCAGTGGGTCGGGTCAGCCCGGTCCCGCCCCAACACCGCCCTGGTCCCGCCCCTAACCCGACCTTTGTAAAAAAATAAATTAGTATCGAGACTCGAACCGGGATTGGACATGGTCTCGTCCCGACCCGTTCCTGCCCGCCCCAGGCTCGCCTGTCCCGACCCGATCCCGCCCCGATCCAGCCCGAAACCCCCCTTTTTGCAAAAATAACTGTTGCACCAACGTTCGTTTTACATTTTGGCCGTTGTGCAACGACTATTTTTGGCCCCCCTCCCCCAACCCCTACTCCCTTAATATTTATTTTTAACCCATAAGTTATTATATATCCACTTTAACCCAATTTCCCAACTATAAATACCTCATTTTCTCTTCATCTTTCTCACAAATCATCCTACAATCTCTCTAATCTCTCAACAATCTATTTCTCTACAAGTCTACATTGTCTACTAAATATTCAATTATATATATTCATTTGGGAATTAGAAGTGAAGTGGGTAACTAGCTTGAGGATCTTCCATCGAGCAAAGTTTTAATTTTCAACCTCTCGAATACACGTCGACGTTACGTCGGCGTTTGGTACATTCGTTCATTCATTAAATTATTATTGTATGTTCATTTTATTTAGCGCACTTAATTTCATTTACTTTAATTATTTATTAGTAGAAGTATAAATTTATAATGGAAGGATTTAAACGTATGCTTACGGGTAGATGTCATGCTTCTTCTAGTAGGGGCAACAAGGGCAAGGGTCCTATTTCTAGACAGAATCCTATTCCTACACATGATGACTTTGTTGATACTGAACATTTTCCTACAATACCATTAGATTTAGATGAGGAGCTATTTTTTGGAACTCAAGAAGACTTTAATTTAGACGATGATCTAGATGATACACCCACTAATGTAGATGACAACACATCCACTAGTGCACCTTCAACTGAAATGCCTCATATTCCCCCTAGTATGAGACGAGGTCCAGCAAAACGACCATTAAAATCAGATGTATGGATATTTTTGATAGGGACGTAGAGAATCAAGTAGCTAGATGTAAAATTTGTAAAGATGTTTTAAAATTTAAAACTTGAAAAGGTCACGGTGGGACGGGGGGTTTAATGAGACACGTAGAAAGGGCTCATCTAGCTAGGTATGCCCAATACGAGGCTTTAAAACCGGGTGCACAAACGTCTGCTCCATCGGGACAAGGTTCACATACTGTCCCAGACCAAGTACATGGTCAAATTAACCCTATGACGGGGGGAATTGTAGGCCCTAAATACAATAAACATAGAGATAGGGAAGCAATAGAAAAATTAGTTGATGTGGAGGGTTTGCCTTTTTCATTTCCTTCATCTCCCGATTTTATTCATTACATTAGAGATATGCATAATCATGCTTTTAACAGTTTTCCTAGATCAACTGTTAAGAGAGATGTATTCAAATTCGCACATGAATATCAACAGTATTTACGTTATTCATTATATTATTTTAATGGAAAAGTAGCTATCACTTCTGATATAGGCCGTAGTACTAACGGCCATGATTATTTAACGGTAATTTGTCATTGGATAGATTATAAATGGTATATGCAAAAACGTATCTTAGCGTATAGATATATAGATGATAGGCACACTGGTACTTTTATTGCAGAAAATATTTATCAAGTGTGCGATTATTACGGAATAACTGATAAAATTATGACTATTACATTAGATAATGCTTCTTCTAACAATTATGCTATTACAATTTTAAAAAATAGTTTAACTCCATCTTTTCCAAATCATTTTCATATAAAATGTGTGTGTCATATATATAACTTAATTGTAAAGGATGGTCTATCACTTTTTGAAGACATTCTTAGTAAAATATAATTTGCTATAAACTTTATTTTAAAAAATAATAGAATACAACGAAGAAAAGAATATAATAAAACTTGTCACGATTGCCAACTACCTTATAGAAAAATTTCAGAAGAAGTACCCACTAGGTGGAATTCTTTATACGAGCAACTACTTGTTGCTTATGACTATAGAATACCTATAACTTTATTTTTTAACTCTCATAATCAAAATCGAGCTGATATGGTTGTAGATAGCGATTGGGTAAAATTTTTTGAACTTATTATTTTTAGAGAAATTTTTTCAAGCAACAAAAGAATTTTCCGGTATATATTATCCTACAATTTCAACTATGTTGTTTTATATAGCTCTAATATTTTTATTACTTAGTGAATATATGAAAAAACCAACTTATATGGCATCTATTAAAAAACGTTTATCAAAATAAAAAACATTTTGTTCCTATTCTCACTATTTATATTATTGGTGTTGTATTAAATTCGACTATTAAAATAGACGGTACTAAATCAGTTATTGAAACTATTTACGATTGTATAGAAGTACTACCACCTCCAAGTCCCAAAAATCCAAATCACCCACCACCTATTGAACAAACTAAAGAAGAAGTGTTGTCTAGCGTAGAAGACGAATGCAAAAAAGTACATAGGTTTTACCAACAAGAAAGTGCTAGCAACCTACCGGCTTCCATACCATCTTCTTCTTCTTCTTCAACACAACCTGACAAAAGACATGCTGTTTCTGCGGCTAGTATTGAAAGCCTCAGAAATAGAATGTGCAGCCATACCACTACTAACCAAATTAGCGAGTTTGATATTTTTGTTTTGCCGGGTTCTGTAACTGCGGCTAGTATTGAAAGCCTCAGAAATAGAATGTGCAGCCATACCGCTACTAACCAAATTAGCGAGTTTGATATTTTTGTTTTGCAGGGTTCTGTACCGTACCAAGCAGTTCTCAATGAAGAAGGACGTGAAGACTTACTGAAATACTGGAGGGGGAATGAGAAGACCTTTCCGACACTTTCAATGATGGCCCGAGATATTTTGAACATTCCTGCGTCATCAACGGCGTCTGAAAGCGCTTTTTCTGTCTGCAGATATCAAATAGGAGAGCACATACACTCATTAGCTGGAGACAGCTTGGAGATTATAGTATTATTCAGAGATTGGATACGAGCGGAGCAGAGAAGGTGCGGTGAACTGGAGATCAACGAAGAAGAAGATGAAAACTACAACGAAATCTTATCCGAAGGTGGTGGAAGCGACGTGGATCAATTTGACCAACAAATACCAATTCCAACCGAAGAACCGCAGGAAATTATCAAGAAACAAGAACAGGTTTTTTTCTGAATGTAATTTTTTTAATTGCAATTTTACTATGTAATTTGTAACTTTTGAACAACACCACAAAGTTGCAATTTTGACAATTGTATTTGTATTTTCAAAAAAATCATATGTCTATTAAATAATATAAGAGGCACAAAAACAACATTGGGATGTTTTTATTACATTATCTTGTCTTGTTTAATTATTGAGGTTTTTTATATATATGTTATTTTAAATTTAAGTGCAAAAAAAAAAAAGAACCGCCCGAGATCCCGATCCGACCCGTCCCAATTCCGACGGGATCGGGATTGGGGCGAGACTTTGGAAAATGCCGCCTATCCCGATCCCGCCTGACCCGATCCCGCCCGACCCGATCCCGCCCCTTCCTCCCGTCCCGCCTCGACCCGATCCCGCCAAACCCGGCCCGCTGGTCCCGAGCCCGACCCACTGTCCACCCTTACTTTAGATAAGTATAACAAAAAGTATATCAGCAGGGTATACCAATACTTTCAAAGTATCCATTTATCCATCACGAGTAGACATTACTCGTAGCAGGTGAGACATACTACATCCTCTAAGGATGTGATGTAGACCACATGTCGACTTATCATATATCATCGATATCCCATCCTCGATGATCATTAGTCGAGGCTATTTTAAGAGTTATGTTATAATATTAATATCTCACACTATTAATAATTGCGTAACCTCCAGAGATGCATATTATAGAATATTACAAACAATCAATTAATAATTCAATAATTGCAAATGCCAAAATATTAATCTCCATTAATAATAATACGAATGTGTATAAAGTATATTTGTCCTAATACAGATTGTCTCTAGGACATAAATATACTTTCAATCTCCCACTTGTCCTAGAGCCAATCTCCAACATATCTAATGCCCATATTCTCAAAATGACCATTATGCTTGACTAAGCTTAATGGTTTAGTGAATGGGTCAGCTAGATTATCGTCTGTGGAAACATAGTCTAATCTAATCTCTCCAGTCTCCACCATCTCCCTGGGTATGTGGTACTTCCTTGGTACATGCTTGTTTATGTTTGTTGATCTTGGTTCCTTAGCTTGCGCAATCGCACCAGTGTTGTCACAATAAATCGATATTGGACAAGTGGCACTTGGAACAACCTCTAGTTCCTTCAGGAACTCTGAAATCACGACAACTTCTTTACCAGCTTCCGATACAGCAATGTACTCAACTTCTGTTGTCGAATCAGCAGTTGTAGCTTGTTTGGAACTTTTCCAGCTTACTGCTCCACCATTGAAAATGAACGTGTACCCAGACTGAGATTTATAGTCATCAACATCCGTCTGGAAGCTAGCATCAGTGTACCCAGTAGCAGCTAGCTTTTCTTCCCCACCATAGACTAAGATGTAATCTTTAGTTCGTCTAAGATACTTAAGAATACTCTTGATTGCCTTCCAGTATTCTTCCCCAGGATTCTGCTGGAATTTGCAAGTCATACTAAGTGCAAAGGCCACATCTGGCCTAGTACAGGTCATGGCATACATGATCGATCCTATAGCCGAAGCATATGAGATCCTTTTCATGCGTTCAAGTTCTATAGTATTAGAAGGACTATCCTTCTTAGATAACTTGATGCCTTGTCCCATAAGTAGACCGCCTTTCTTGGAATTTTCTATAGAAAAACGTCTAAGAACTTTGTCTATGTAGACTGATTGTGACAACCCCAACAATCTATTAGGCCTATCTCTATATATCCTAATTCCCTGAATGTAGCAGGCTTCACCTAAATCCTTCATCATGAAGGTACTGGACAACCACTCCTTGACTGACTGCAGGAGAGTCTTATTGTCTCCCATTATTAATATGTCATCTACATATATGATAATGAAGGCAATACTTCCATCCTTGCGTTTACTATAAACACATGGATCCTCTTTGCTTCTGATGAAATCAAATGACTTGATAGCCTTGTCGAAGCAAATGTTCCAACTCCTCGAGGCTTGCTTAAGCCCATAAATGGACTTTTGTAACTTGCATACGACATTTGGTTTGGACTCAAGTGAAAAACCCTCAGGTTATTTCATATACACATCCTCAACTAGATTACCATTGAGGAAAGCAATTTTGACGTCCATCTGCCAAATGTCATAGTCATAATATACAACTATTGCAAGCAAAATCCGAATGGACTTAATCTTAGCAACAGGTGAAAAGGTTTCATCATAATCAACCCCAGGCTAGTGATTATAACCTTTAGCCACTAATATTGCTTTATAAGTCTGTACCTTGCCATATGCATCAATCTTCTTCTTGAAGACTCATTTGCATCCTATGGGTCTAACCCCTGTTGGCAAATCAACCAAGTTCCAAACTTGATTTATGTACATCGAGTTCATCTCAGATTTCATGAATTCTTGCCATCTCTGCGAGTCAATGTCTAACATAGCTTCGTTGTAGGTTGTAGGTTCATCGTCATCAATAATATTTATCTCATTGTGTGTTTCAACAAGGAAATTAAGTCTTTCAGGCAGACGATGAGTCCTAGTGGTCCTACGGAGTTGATTATTCTACGTTTCAGTGTTTGTTGCATTCTGATTATGAGAAAGTCTTTGTGTGTTGGACAATCCATCACCTTGAGAACTTTCAGGAATGTCATTTTCATGTATTTCATGAATGGAATGATGTACAACTATTGTATCATCTTCCATTAGTTGTGTATAAGAGTCTTGCATTTCTGCACTATCTCTCACAACACTCCCACTAGCTGAAGGACATACTCTAAGTACCCAATCTTCACCAGATACTCCCACTGAATCCTTGTTTAGGTCATTCGACAAGGGTTCTACTTCTGTGTTATCTTGTGGTTCTTGAATTTCTTCAAGTTCTATCTTTGTGCAGCTATGTTCCTTGTAGACATATTTTTCTTCAAGGAAAGTTGCGTTCCTGGAAACAATGACCTTATGTTCTCCAGGAAGATAGAAGTAGTATCCCTTAGTTTCCTTTGGATACCCCCACGAAGTAACATTTCTCACTTTTATATTTCAACTTGCCAGTGAGCATCTTCTTAACATATGCAGGGCACCCCTAGGGTCTCATATGTTTAAGAGCTGGCTTCTTGCCATACCATATCTCATAGGGTGTCTTTTCTACTGACTTAGAAGGAACCCTGTTCAGAACATATATAGAGGTTTATATAGCATGTTCCAAAAGGTATGTAGGTAGAGTTGAAGAGCTCATCATGGATCGAACCATATCTAATAAGGTTCAATTTCTCCTTTCGGCAACACCATTCATCTGTGGTATTCCAGGAGGTGTCCATTCTGACTGGATTCCATGTAGCTTTAAGTAATCTAGAAAATCCTTGCTCAAGTATTCACCTCCTCGATCTGTTCGAAGGGTCTTGTTACTTGTTGTAAGTTTCTTCTCTACTTCCGACTTGTACTCTTTGAACTTCTCAAAAGCATCGGATTTGTGTCTCATAAGATACACATATCAGTACCTTGTGAAGTCGTCAGTAAAAGTGATGAAGTATGGGAAGCCCCCTTTAGCTTGAGTCGAGAATGGTCCACATACATCAGTATGGACCAACTCAAGCACCTCCTTGGCTCGCACACCTTTCCCAGAAAGTGGTTTATTGGTCATCTTTCCTCTTAAGAAAGATTCGCAGTTACCATAAGACTCCAAGTCAAATGGTTCGAGGTAGTCTAACTTCCTCAACCTTGCTATCCTTGATTCGTTGATATGACCAAGTCTGCAGCGCCATAGGTAGGTAGAGTTTCTATTACTTATCTTGGCTCGTTTATTTTGTACATTGAATATATCTCGACTACAACTTAGTGTATATAATCCATCCACAAGAGGAGCAATTCTATATATAATATCATCAAAAGACAGTACTTGACTGCCATTATAAATATATGAGGAAAAACCCTCCATGTCCAAAACTAGGATAGAAATGATATTCCTCATTAACGAGGGTACATAGAAGCAATCATTCAACACTAAACAATGGCCAGAAGGTAAATTTAATCTATAAGTCCCTACGCACTCAGCATCCACTCGTGCTCCGTTTCTAACGCGTAGGTCTACCTCCCTTGGTCCAACTTTCCTGCTATCAGTTAGCCCTTGCACATTTGTATAAATGTGTGAGCCACAAGTGGTATCCAATACCCAGGAAAGAGAGTTATTTATAGACATATTTATTTCAATGACGTACATACCTTGTCCACCAAAGGCAGGAGCACCTGGTGCTTTTCCTCCTCCTGGTGTCGTACAGTCCTTCTTCCAATGCCTCTTCTTGTGGCAGTTGAGGCACTCATCCTTAGTCGGATTTACCTTCTTCTTCACATCTCCCGTAGGCTTCATAGCTGAGGGCATAACGACTGCTTTGCCCTTCTTCTTCTGCCATTCCTTGCCTTTCGGCTTGGGTCAGCTAGAAGAGCTCACCATGAGCACAACTTTGCCTTTGGAAGTGGAAGACTCAAAGGTCTCGAGCATGTTGTGTCGCTCCATCATATTTGCCTTCGTTCCATTCATATTGAAATTCACTATGAAGTTCTCAAAAGAACGAGGGAGAGAGTTCAGGATGATGGTGGTAGCGACATTATTTTCAAGCTTCGTTCCAATTGAAGCAAGCCTCTCAACCCTATCATCTTCAACACATGCTGCGAGACCTGACCCCCTTCATTGAGCTTACACTTAAAGAGTTCTATCAGTAACTCATATTCCATAGTCTGGGATTGTGAGTCATAGAGACTCTTTAAGTGTTCGAGCATCTCATTGGGGCCCATGTGCTCATGTTGTCTCTGAAGTTCTATAGACATGGAAGACAACATCACGCACTGCTCTGAAGTGGCATCATCTAGGTATTTTTGGTAAGCATCCTTTTCAAAAGAGGCATATTCAGCAGAGTTTGTCGCAGGGACTGTCGGGAACACCGTGTCCAACACGTATTCTATTTCTCTTGTCTCAGCACTATTCGCAAATTCCTTAGCCAGTCAAGATAGTTTGGTCCAGTAAGTTTGTTCTTCTCAATCAACATTTTCAATGATAAGCTTGACATCTTTGATAATCTGAAGAATTAGATAGACTGGAAATCAAACTCAAAATCTATTTCCTATTATACACATTTGTTTAGGCTAATCAACTTGGCCTTTTGTTTAATTAGCTCTCACAATTTTAACATACTTCTACAACCCCATGGTAGAATACAGACCTATATTAATTGAGGTCATAATGGGCTAAGATCCAAACCTATGCTATCTCCGCATTTGCTTTGGCTGATAACTTCAATAACATATCTTGGTAGGTTCTAAACCAATTGCAAAACTTATTTGCAACTCTTGGTTGATCAAATATTACATTTAATCTTGCGTCCTTAGATTATTCCGACACTTTTGCGCCAAGATTCAACCCCATTACACGATTGCGTTTATGTATCTAAGCAAATCTGGCCTTTGTGAGCAAACACTTTGGTGTAAATACCCACAAAAGTTTATCGTTTAACTTTACGTTAAAACACATCTATGAAAGAGTCTGGGTCCTCGTAGACTTAGAGCAAATGCTTTGGCATAAATACTCGTATCGCCGAAAAGGATTTTGCACTCTAACAATTATAATGGACGACGCGTTTTAATTTAGACTTGTATTTAAATTTTAGGGAACATTTTAATTCAGGGTTTTAACCAAGATCAACTTTTTACGCCATATCCAATATGACATCTTATCATGCAAAACTAATGACACATATAATTTGAGAACCGTCAACCCAATATGCATGATATAAGATGGTTTAATCAAATATTGGGCGCTGCCTGCCCAGACAGTTATAGCGGACGCTATTCTAGAAATGTAAATGACAAACATTTTGACATTTAGCACATAAACAATATACTTATCAAATAATCAACCGTATAATAATAATCTTGGGGTTAAACATTCTGAACTCTGATTTTTTTTTATTCATTTCTGGACATGTGGGGCTGGGGCGCTAATCATTAGGGTCGCGCGCCACTGGGACAGAAGCCGGCCTTTCGGCTTCTGCAAAATGCATTAGCGTCGCGACGCCGCCTTGAAACCCTAGAAAGAGCCGCGACGCCGATGTCCTGACAAACATTTCTGTGTTAATTTTAAAATCGTTCGACACCTAAATCCAATTTAGGGATCAAATCACAGGTCCTTTATCATCACCCGCCATTATCAATAACGCCATATCGACCATTATCCGTTCTTACCTGTCATTAACCGTGCAATGAGCTGGACAACACACTTTTGGCTTAGTTCGAGTTAGAGCGGAATGACTTCCTCGAGTTAGCGTATGAGATAATTTAGGGTGATATTAAAAGGTTAACATTCGTTCAAGACATGTAGGATTTCAAGAAACCTCATTTTAATCCAATTTTATATTTAACCTATATTATTACTTTATTCAATTGTTATATAACCATTGAACCAGCCTGGGATCTGATACAACTGTAGGGTTTTGTTAGGCTCAAAACACATAAGTAAAGCACAACGGAAGTTTAAAATTTTTGTTTCTTACTTACCCCAACAACTTTTCTGGTATGGTTATACAACAATCAAACCTGTAACTTAAAGCATAATACTTACAGGTTATAATATGTGGAATCTTTATCTACTATAGGGTTTACACGCGGTTGCCCTTTCGATTGCAAGATTCAAGATTCAATGTACGTTTCTTTCGGAAAGCTAGAAAATCCGGTAAAGGTTCGAGAGAGTTTTGATTCTGAGTCTCTAAGGCTTAGAATGATAATCTGAAATTGGTATATTGAATAATAAAGAGAATGCCAATATTTATAGGTAAAAATTAGGTTAAATCGGATTAGGGTTTGACCTTGGGCCTGACCCAAAAATCGAGGCAGAGGCGCCGCTGCCCTAGGGTATGGGCGTCGCAGCGCTTGACATGTTCCTACACTATCTCGATTTATTTACTGCGCATTCTTAATTAAATCCAAAATCTAATTTTGACTTAATTAAAATAATCATTATTCATTTAAATATCTCGATCCTAAATCGAACATTTAATTTACTCTCTCAATACATCCTTAGATCGAAAAGACAATCGGCATAGTATGACCCTACAGGCCTTTGCATATCGATTTTAATCAAATTAAGGTCTACGCAGAACTCATAGATGGTGCCGCAGGACAAACTCAATATGTGAAGTACATTTACGCGAATTCAGTATACTTAACCTCTATGTGGTAAGATAAAATCCTTTCATTCACGACACACCTGATCAAGCTTAGGATTTGTCAAGTGTCTATCCAAATGGCTTAATCATTGTATCTCATCTATATTAGTTGACAACTAGGCTATATTCTAAAACATATATTGCGTTGGCCAACGACTTAGTCAACTTAATATCACTGAGAATCCGAGTGTTCTCTCGAATATACATTCGAGTAATGAATCATAATGTTGGCTTAACTACCACCTTTAATCCACATCGTAATGTACCCAATACAAGCCGTATCTCAACCTATAATGCATTTGAGCTTAGGACAGGATCAAAGTACATTACATGGTAGACAAGGTGTGTATTGACCTCAAGTGTAAGGACTTCTATCTCCCACACGCTGATCATACTTTTATAACAAACAATATATCAGCATGGTATACCAATACTTCCAAAGTATCCATGTGTCCATCACGAGTAGCCATTACTCGTAGCAGGTGAGACATACTACATCCTCTAAGGATATGATGCAGACCACATGTCGACTTATCACATATCATCGATATCCCATCCTCGATGATCATTAGTCGAGACTATTTTAAGAGTTACGTTAATATTAGTATCTCACACTATTAATAACAGCGTAACCTCCAGGGATGCATATTATAGAATATTACAAATAATCAATTAATAATTCAATAATTACAAATGCCAAAATATTAATCTCTAATAATAATAATACGAATGTGTATAAAGTACATTTGTCCTAATACAGATTGTCTCTAGGACATAAATATACTTTAAGTTTGTACAAGAATTTAGAGAGATGAACTTCATCCGGAGGAGGAAGAGAAATCTTGAGATTCGGGGCTAATATTCCTTTCTTTCCAGGAAGTTGGGAATTTCCTGTTGTTAAAGTTGCCTTTTTTTTAATGCAAATCTAGGGAGGAGCTTTCGTTGCAGTCTCCTAGCAGGGTCTACTGAAAGACTTCTATAGCGAGTTAGTCTTCCATGTAATGGTAGAAAATGTGATAGGTACATTATTTTTGCATCTACAAAGCGCAAAGAAAGACGAATAAACTAATTTTCATCTCTCGGTTGGTTGGTGATACAAACTAAAAAAGATGGAAGGAAGTACTAAAAGGCAAAAAAAAAAAGAGATTAAATGGTCAAAATACATCTCAAACACTATTTTTCAAATTTTAATCAAATCCGAACGCTTACTTATTATTCCTAGAAGTAGCAAGAGCAGTTTCCTTTCTCGGGATCTTTTCAATGTTTTGTTTGAAAATGATCATATTTATTTCTCATGTTCAAGTTCAGTCAAACATTTATATAATTATGTCACGTATTAGATAATTTTAAGCAAGAATATTTTATGTATTACAATCGAACATATGATTACGTCGACTCCTTCCAACCCTTTTCCGTAGACTTTGTTCAATATTTTTGGAATAAAGAGGTTTAAAGGAATATGTTCCTTGATTGTATTCATCAATAATGTACAATACATATAGTAGTACAAGAATATTTAAATTAGGTAACTAATCAACCTAATTACAATAGTAAGTATAATTCTATCTAAAATAGGAGACCTAATTACAATAGGAATACAATTCTACCTAAAATAAGAGATATACAATTAATGAAAGAATATTCGGAAAATATTCTATTACACCCCGCAGTCGAAGCGGGAGGTTCACGAACACTGAGACTGGCTCGAAAATCATCAAATAGTATGCACGGAAGTCCTTTGGTGAAGATGTCGGCAATCTGATATCTGGAAGGAACATGAAGGACACAAACTTGATCACAAACCACTTTTTTGCGAATGAAATAAATGTCCATCTCAATGTGTTTAGTGCGCTGAAGTTGGACGGGATTGCCGAAAATATAAATCGCACTAATATTATCGCAGTAGACCTGTGTTGCCTTTTGAATCGGGTAGTGAAGATCAAGTAGAAGGTTACAGATCCAACAAGACTCAGAGACGGCATTGGTGACACCTCTGTACTCTTCTTTACCACTGGATCAGGATATTATAGGTTTCCTTTTGGAAGACCAAGACAATAGGTTATCTCTGAGAAAAATGCAGAAACTAGATGTGGAGCATCGGGTGTCAGAAAATCCATCCAGTCAGCATCAGAATAAGCAGCGAGACTAGTAAGCGAGGACCTGTATAGATGTAATCTGAAGTGAAGTGTACCATGGACATATCATAAAATATATTTGAGGGCATGCATGTGTGCTTCCGTCGGACTGTGCACGTGTATGGAAATTTGTTGCATGGCATAGGATATGTCAGGTCTCGTGAGTCGGGTCTGAATATGGGGGGTCAAAATTAACAATGAGCTTGGAATTGGTATCTACTAGCGTGTGGGATGGTGTGCAAGATGTCATGTATGTACGGTCAATGATCTCTTCTTCTGACACAAAAATAGGCCGCCAGAATGTCAAGTGACAGAGATGCCCAAGAAATAACTTAGGGGCCCAGATCATTCATAGCAAACTCAGAGGAAATGAGAGACATAATGGACCTGTGGAGAGCATCAGATGATGTACTGAGAATGATGTCATCAATATATAATAATAGGTAAGCCATGTTTGTACCTTTGTTGTAGATGAACATGGAATGATCGAATCTGCTGTGTGAAAAACCGATATGGGAGACATAATCGGTGAACCACTGGTACTATGCTCGAGGAGCATGTTTCAGTCCATAGAGCAATTTCCACAACAGACACACATAATCCAAATGAATAAGATAACTGAAACCCATAAACTAATGCATATATACTGTTTCATGAAGATCCCCATGTAAGAAGGCATTCTTGACATCAAGCTGATGAATGAGCCAAGACTTGGATAGAGCAATACTGAGGACGGTCCGAATAGTTGTGAGCTTTACGACCGGGTTGACCATTTCATCACAATCCACTCCCACTTGTTGAGACCTGCCATCACCTACAAGATGAGCCTTGTACCTCTCAAAAGAACCATCAGATTTCTTTTTATGTCTAATAATCCACATAGAATGAATAATGTTAGCATCAGGTGGATGGAGTACTAGGTCTCATGTCTTATTATCAATAAGAGCATTATATTCGTCAATCATTGCGGCTTTCCAATTTGGGTCGGACAAAGCATCCTTTGGATTATGAGGGACATGGGAAGGGACAACTAAAACAGATAGATTAAAAACCATTTAGGTTTGGAAATTCTGTGCATGGTACGGGTTTCCATGGTCCGAGAGCGTTTCTTAGGATGCGGGATGGGAGGGGGGTGTACTGCGAAATTGCTGGGAAGATGAGGAATGGCAGGGGTGGCGGGACCGGCTGGTTGAAGCTTAGTTTGCTGAGATGTGGTTGTGGAATCACCTTGAGTCGAGTTGTTCTGGGCCACCGTCGGCAGAACTAGGTGGGTAGTGTGTCCCTAACTGTCCAAGGTGGGGGCGGGTGCTGGGATCTGGGACGGCGGACTATGCAAATTATAAATTAAAAGAGGGTTCAGGCCATCATCTAGGAAGTCGTAGGAATGCTGAGGTGGTGAGTTTAGGGAGGCAAAGGGGAATTGAGAATCATCAAATAAGACATGGCATGAAATAATAATTTTACGGCTTGATAAGTCATAGCACGAGTAATCACAATGATTGGCGGGGTAACCCAAAAAATACATGGGGAAGACCGGGGTTGGAGTTTGTGAGTGGTCAGATGGAGAGGATAACAGAGACATCCAAAGATATGCAAGTATTGGTAGGAGGGGTTCTTACGAAATAAAACTTAAGTAGACGACCGTTGAGCTAGATACTTGTCTGAGATTATATTTAGGAGATAGGTGGCCATGGAGAGTGTGTAATGCCAGAATTGATGGGGGAATTGAGGCGTGGCCAAGTAGGGAACAAATTAGGTTGTTTGTGGTTCAGATTTTTTGTTCGGCCTTACCAATTTGGAAGGAGGTGTGAGGATAGAAAAAATGAAAGGTAAGACCGTTATTGGAGCAAAACTGTTTGAATTAATTATTATTGAATTCTCTACCATTGTGACATTAAAAATATTTAATGGTCGCAAATTGTGTTTTTATGAGAACACTACATGAGGAAAAAATGGGGTAGACTTGGGATTTATTGTCAATTGGAAAAGTCCATACAAAGTTGGAATAATCGTCCAAAAACAACACATAATATTGATGGTCAGCCGTACTTAAAATAAGAGATGTCCACAAATCACTATGTATGATATCGAAATGTAGTAAAGTATAATTTATGGATGTAGAAAATGATAATTTAAAAAAATTCTTTAAAATGCAGGATTCACATATAGGAGTCCTAGAAATATGGTTGCAATTAACAATTATTTTTTATAAGGCAGCATAAAATAGAATCTCCCGGATGTCCTAATCTAGAGTGTCATAAGGAAGATGAAAGAGCAGCAAAGGTTGATGGAACTGAGGATGGATTGTTGACAGCATTTGAAATAGGGTAGAGATCTCCGGTGCTGTCACATCTCATTATTCGTCTCCCTGTCGTAAAATCCTTCACATAAAAACCAAAATGATCAAAGTTAAGGGAAACATTAATATCAACTGTGAAACATCGCACATAGATTAGATTCTTAATGAGTTTAGGGGCATGAATGACATTTTTTAAGATTGGCGGTGGATATGGTGGGGATAAGGATGAATGACCAAAACCGCAAATGAGAATGCCTTGTCAACTACCAACAATAATATTCCAATTTAAATTATCCAAATTGGAATAAGATGAGAGAGTACCTTGTGATGCCATCAAGTGAGATGTGACGCCTGCGTCCATATACCAATTTTTGTTTGGAGCATTGAGTGACATTGTGTTCATAATTGCCTCAATGTCAGTCGGTGCATAAGTTAAGGGCAAGGGGCCTGTGTTGTGTATCCCTTTTGGGGACGTGGGCTGAGTATGCCAGGGTGGTCCTGTCGGTTATGAGGTGGAGTCCACGAGGATGTCGGATACGATCTAGGAGGCTGCTGCCACTGTCGCGGTCACATCTGGCTATTTCCTGCCTGGGGGGGACTGCCCCTTCCCACCGCCGTTGTTGCTGGAATTTTGTCCATTGTGGCCCTTGTCGGGCTGCCTACTCTGGAGGTTGTTGCGGGTGGATGCCGATCCTTGGGCCGGCGTTGCCGGAGTTGGAGGCCCTGCCATTGGCGAAGGGCCCGACGGTGGTAGTGAGGGCGGCGTCGGCAATGTTGGCCTAAGTGGTGTTGCGCTTGATTTTCTGGGTTTTCTCAAGAATAAGATTCGAACAGGCCTCATAAAATAGAGGTAACTGTGTGCATTACTGAAGGATGGTGGCAACGCCATCATAGGATAAGTTTCATAACCAATCGCTGATTAGTGACTGGTGCGCCGACGTTGGAGAGTTGGTCGGCAAGCATCATGAGTTCTTAACAATATGCAGATACGTTTGGGAAATCGTCATGATGCACATCCTTGAACTTATTTTTAAGGTATAACGCTTGTTGATTTTTGTTGTCGTGGAAAATACTTTCCAAATGTTCTCATGTTTGGCGGGCAGTGGCATCAGTCTTAATGATGGTGTGCAACAGATCATTAGAGATTGTGCCGTATATCCACTGGAGGACGGCTGTGTCCAAACGAGACCAGAGTGCATCATCAGAAGTCGAAGCCGAGGGTAAGTCTGTGGACTTCGGTGTAGGAGGGATGATGTGGTCGATAGCTTTGTAAACACGACAATGGATATTGAAAAGCTCCGCACACGAAGAGTATTGACACTTTTTCATCTCAAGGGTGATAGTGATGAAGTTTTGATGTTGTTTACTGCAAGTCCAGGATGGAATTTGGTTTTGTCAGCTATGGAAGATGAAATTTAGGAGGAGAAGGGAGAGAGAATGGATGGAAAAAAACACTAGGGTTCCGTGGAAGTGGCGGCCGAGAGCTATGGTCGGCGGCCGTGGAGGTATTTTTAGGCTACTAATACTATAAAGGAATATGTTCCTTGATTGTATTCATCAATAATGTACAATATATATATAGTAGTACAAGAATATTTAAACTATGTAACTAATCAACCTAATTACAATTGGAAATATAATTCTAACTAAAATAGGAGACCTAATTTCAAAAGGAATACAATTCTACCTAAAATAAGAGATAAACAATTAATGAAAGAATATTCGGGAAATATTCTATTAAGGTTAAACCCCACTAAATTATTATCATTTTGAAACTTTTGTACTTAAATTATTAGGTGTTCACAACGTTCCCCTCCCCCAACCTCTTTCTCCCGAACTACCATGAATTTATATAAAAACATCCTCCAGAGGAATACGACCTGCTAGGTGAACATCCTGCTGCAAAAATTCTTTCAAAGAATTCCAAGTGGCACGTGAAATAAAATTTTGAGTGAATAGGTTAAACCTCTTAAACTATCACTATTTTGTAAGTTTCATACATAAGTTATTGGGTGTTCACATAACCCTCCTGAACTGAATTAATACGAACTCATATTAAAATATTCCCTAATGGAATATGACTGGTTAAGACCTACCAAAATTCAAAGCCTAATTTCTATCTCTTCTCCATAAAAAATGTAAGTTGCTTCATCTTCTCTTCCAACAAATCACCCACAGAAATGTAGGGTTATATGGGGGAATTTCGTGTAAAGGAATATATTCCATGAGAAAGACGGTGGGACTGTCGAGCTAGAGGACGGGCCCATTAAGAAGTCATATTGGGGCATGGTGAAGTAGCCCAAACCTGTTGTTCCCACGCTGCCCACGGTGGGTACGCAACCCACTGGGAAGGCTGCTGCTACTGCGGCTACCGCTGGGAGTAGCTGCCGAACTGTTGCGGTTGTCCCCCCCTCCACCGTTGTTGCTGCCACTGTGGCCTTTGCCAGAATTTTTGCCTTTGTTGTTATTCTAGATATGCTGACCTCATTTCGGATCATTGGTGTGCCGATGATGTTGGCCATAAGCCGAGCCAATTGCATCGGCAGGTGTGCCGCCGGTGGTAAGGAGGGTTGTGTCAACAGTGCTAGCGTTAGCTGCTGCCCACTTGGCTTTTTGGGTTTCGTCAAGGATAAGTCTCAAACGAGCCTCATGTAACGGATGCAACAAAGTGCTTTGTTGGAGGATTGTAGCAACACCATCATAATTTTCATTTAAACTCGCAATTAGTTGCATTACCAACCGTTGATTTTTTACCGGTGCACCGACGTTGGAGAGTTGATCGGCAATCATTTTAAGTTCTTGACGATAGGCCAACGCATTAGGGAAAGCATCCTGTTGAATGTCCTTAAATTGATTTTCTAAATACGAGGCACATTGTGTCTTGTTATCATGAAAATTCTTTCTAATCGCTCCCATGTTTGTCGTGCAACAGCGTCTGTTTTAATGATTGTATGTAAGAGATCCACTGTAGAACAACCGCATCTAATCGTGATCAAAGTTCTTCATCAAAACCATCATGTTTCTCCATGTGTTCGTCATTGGGTTTGGGTTTAGGAGGGATGATGTGATCGATGACTTTGTACACGCGATGAATACTGAACTTTTTTCATCTCAAGAGTTATGGTAATAAAATTCTTGATGTTGTTAATTGCAAGAGCATGATGAAATTTAGATTAGATTTTTGTTGCGTGCATATGTTGATCTAACCCTTTAGCTGCAACAGAAGAACATTGACTCAATGTTCGAATAAAGGGAATTCATGACATCAATTAGTACAACCACATTTACTTCTTGTTCTTACTTGACACTTCAATGAGTCGGTAATTAAATGAGTCAAAATGTGAGGAAGTGAACAAAAGTAACCAAAAACAATTGTGACAAAATTATCTTTTGCGCAGTAAATTATTGCGCAATAGGACTTAACCATAACGGCTCGGTTAAGTCCTATTGCGCAGTAATTTACTGCACAATAGGGGTTCTATAAACTAGGGAAAACTTCTCCATTTTCATCTTCACTCTTCAACCTTCTTCATTTTCACTCTTTTACCATATTTTTGCCCCCGAAAAATCATGTCTCAAAGCTCCGAAATGTCAAAGTTTGTTATACAATCCCACATTTGTTGTTGCGGTTATTATTTTCATCTAAGAACATCAAGGACCCAAGACAATCCGAAGCGTCTAAGTATTTTTACAAGTTTTTAGAATGTATGATTTTTTCACATTAACTATATATTTTACTTTCAAAAATTGATATTTTTTGTAATATTTATAGGATATGGGTGATTGCAAATATTTTCGATGGGAAGATAAAATTTCCGTGGATAAAATGGTGGTGGCAAAGTTTAAAAGCCTCATGTGATAGAGATACTGCGACTTCACGTATCACTAGAGATACCGTGAAGTTGGACTTGCAGTTTAAACTTATGGAAGCTCGAGAAAAAAATGACATTCTAGAGATCTTGCTAAAAGAAATCGAAGAAAAACAAAGATTTTTCAAGAATAACCTCAGAGACTCAATACGAGAAAAATGCTTTGAAAGAGAAATTGCAATTTTGGAAGATGATTTGTGCTTTGTTGTTGTTGTTTCTAATCTTGAAATGTTGCATTGTCGGTTAAGTTTATTATTTTTATGTATTTTGTTTTTACTAGTTGCATGTTTTCATGTATTATGTATTTTCTATCACTTTTTAATGTATTACGTAATCGACACATTTTATGTACTAATTTATTTGTGTTTTCATTAAAAATTATGAATTATTGAACTTTTATGTATTATTAACTCTAAGACGCTTAAATAAATTAATAATAGACTATAACAACCAAAGCAAAATTAAACATACTAATTTTCTTCAAATTAATGACATCATAAATTAAAAATACAAATAAATCATAGTATCCTTAATCATCATCAGAATAGAATTCCTCAATATCGTTCTCAAAACAGTATTTTGAATTTCTTAAGACATATCTTCTTTCTGTAGATGTTAGTTCTCTACCCGTTGATGATGTTTGTTCTTCGGCCAACTTTAGCATGTAAAATCTACAACGTCTTGCTTGCATTCCGTTGTTTTCTTTTCTATTCTTCCGTACCACAACCTCACAAGAATGTTGATCAGTTCGAGGCATGGTCCTTGAGAACCTTATTGGGATTGGAGCGTTGAGATTTTTCAAGTCACGAATAAGACGTTCTGATTCAGCATTATCGATATGCCCATTTCCGGCATAAACCACAATAATATTCTCATGGAACTAAATATTTTATATCGCAAAAATCATCATTACACTCTATAAGAAGGTGGGTTTCAAATCATCTATCTTGAATCCATTGTTATCGTTTGATGAATCACTTGAATAGTTACTATGATTTGAGCTATTATCACCATTGGTATTCAGATCCTTTGAAAGGAATACCGACTAATCTATATTTTTACTAATCGATATTGAATATGTTGTTGTTTAATGACAAATGAAAGACTACTTATATAGTGACAAACCCCAAGTACCATTGGGGTTATCATTATGATCCCACCTACTTTATTTAAAACAAATACTACTATGATCATGGAGAATCATCTTTATCGGACATCTCAAAATCCGAATCCCACTTGGATTTGATGTACCCACGTTGGCTATATTCTGCCCTAAGGCAATGTATTTTCATCTGATTGTTATCTTCGCGAAAATGGTTAAGAGCAACAGTCAACTCTTGTGGTGTACCACGAGACATTGACGTAGCATGACTTTTTGAACGTTAAAGTCTGAGTGCTCTCAAGGTTTGTTCCAACCTTTCAACCTCCCTAACACGTCAATTCCACTCAGATGTCATTGTATTGTTGATTGTATCTCTGATCAGATTATTTGAGTATTTAAAATCATCATTCAATTTCCATGTCCTACTCATTGTTTCGAATATATCTGTTGGGCTACAAGAAGTAACAAAATCAGTATCAAAAAATTGGTTCCAAAACGACATAGTAACTCGTTTTAATGTGAATGCTAGTTGTTCGTCATTCATGTTATATACTACTCCTTGATTGGAGAACACAATGCCCGCTTTTGACCGTTTTATATGACACACCTATATTACGTAATTTTTATATGCGTACAATATGATATTTCTGAATGACATCCTTGATTGGACAACACAATGCTCGCTTTATATGACACACCTATATTACACAACTTTTATATTTGTAAAATATGATGTTTCTGAATGACTTCCTTGATTGAATAACACAATGTCCGCTTTTGATCGCTTTATATGACACACCTATATTACGCAATTTTTATATGCGTAAAATATGATGTTTCTGAATGACATCCTTGATTGGACAACACAATGCCCACTTTTGACCGCTTTATATGACACACCTATATTACGCAACTTTTATATATGTAAAATATGATGTTTCTGAATGACATCCTTGATTGGACAACACAATGTCCGCTTTTGACCGTTTTACATGACACACTTGTATAACAGAACTTTTATATAACTCATTTGGTTAAAAATCACATTCTAAAAATGCCTAGAAATGTTACATTCAATAGTTGGTTCAAAAATAGACAAAAAGGTGAGGGTAGCTCAAGAAGGCCTCATGGTAGGACAGAAACAAACACAATTGAACTATATTTTTAAAAAAAGATATGAGAATGTTACACAGATTTATCTGATGAAAAATGGTATAGTGTTCTTCATCACTTTGAAAATCTATCAATTTGTATCAATGTTGATTTAAAAGTTGTTGAACACATAATTGAGGGTGAAAACGATATTGGATATCTGCCTATTACAGATAATGCAAATTCACACCTACTAACTTTCATTCTTTTATGTATGGCCGTGAGTAATGTTGAGTAATCCAAGTTAATTGCAAATTTAACATGAAATTTAGGTGGGATACTATAACGAACAGTATTATGATCATGAAGAATCTCTCCTTCTCAAAATAAAGAAACCTTAATGGTTGGAGGAGGGACCACCATTTTTTTTATAAACTTGGGAGTTGGGTGATTTTTTCAAGAACTTGAAATTTTGATGACTTAAACTTTGAAAATGGATGAGTCTTTACCTCATCCAAAATTCATGTTAAATAGAAAAATGGATGAATTCTTGCAATAATTGTCATAATGTCATGTCAAATCAAGTACAAATGGGTAGATGAATAATTAATTATAAAATGCAATAATTTATTGCGTAATTGAACTAAAAGGTTCATTTTTGTGTAATTGGACTAACCGGGCCGTCACGATTAAGTCCTATTGTGCAGTAATTTACCGAACAAAAGGTATTTATGTCATGATTTCTTTTTCTTTTTTTTGAATATTTTGATTCACTTCCCCACTTTTTGGGTCATTTAAGATCCGGACTCCCACTTCAATCAATAAATATGAGTACATTTTATAGTTGAATTTTGGAATTTAAACACCTGTTATTCTTACTACCCACTTCACGGTAAAAAAATTGAAGTTTTCTTGATGTTTCGAATTTATGCTTGTTTCCTCCCTGTTAGAACTAATGTAAGACATGCATAATGGATGATAAGTTACAAGTTCATCAATTAAATAAGATGTAACTCCATTGTAACTCCTTAATAAAGATAGGAAGAGTTATGCAATTCTACGTATGAAACTATTTATTAAGTGGGAGTTAAAGGTCACATTATTCTAAACCTATTTATTAAGTGAGAGTTAAAAGTCACATTATTTTACTACAAAAGAGAATGACTTGAGGTCATTCCATAGCACTTTGAGCTGAAAATTCCTTCTAATCAGTGTGGTTGCAGAGAAACTACAAGACTCCATAAATGATCTTATAAGAAATCGCTGAAGCAATTGGTGGTGGTAACACATAGGTATGTCTAGTCCCACACTAATTTTTGAGTGTTTATCCATCATTGATATTAGAGAATGATATAGATGTATATCTTCCACCCATTGTACGGCTAAAAGTTAGGAATAAACAAATTTCATTTGAAAGATGTTACCTGCCAAACGATTTGTGAAAAATACGATTAATGTTCCTATATTTGACTGAACATCCAGATTTGCATTTTGCATTTTCTTTCATTTCAGGCTTCAAACATGCATGAGGCTTGTTCACTGGGAAAATATCTTTTATATCTTTCTAACATTTTTTTCTTAAATTTGGATATTAGATATGAGTGTTGAAAGTTGGCTGCTTGAAACCAAAAAAAGTCTGGAAGTTCAACATGAATCCCCAGACTTTTGAGATTATTTTCTCCCTCTTCATGCTTCCGATGTGTGCAAGTCATACATCACGAGAAATATCCTTTCAAAATCTTTCCAACGATATGTTATTTGTATATTTTTAATCTCGAATAAAAGAGATACGGATGCTGAAAGTTGGCTGCTCGAAAACATAACATGAAAATTTTAAATTCTAAAGTTTTCTAGTTAGAGTCATATGGAGCAAGAAATGACGCATATTTATATCTATATTATATTAAAAGCAGGAACTCTCTAACTTGAAAGTTAAATTACATAAATACCATTCTTACAAAACTAAATGCCCTATTTATTAAAACAATAAAACTGCCATAAGAATCACCCCAAACGAACGGATGTGTTGATTTGTTGTTAAGTGGTGTGACATTAATCCTTTTGCCCAAAAGTGGGTTGAAATCATTTGCCATAAAGAAATTTATTTGTCAAACCTCAAAGTGCAAAGTTTTGAAGAAAGAAATGTACAATACTTGTCAATTTCATATTGTAAATTTTCTTTCGTGTACTCAAATTTCCATACACTTTAGTTGTTTGATTTGGCATATATTTGAAATACACGGTGTATTGCTTAGTATGAAACCTTTTAAAAGGCAAAATTTCCTTTGACAATTCAGAATTACTTTGGTATCTTCATTTATTGTTCTTTTATTTCACAGCAAATATTTTTTGTTCTGAAATTTTTATTTGTTCACAAAAAATTGGTTATTTTTAATACCTTCGATTGTGTTTTTGTCACGAACCTTTGAAAAATCAGATTTTTTTTAACAGTAGTTTTCTTATCGGGAACTTCATTCGCAGTTATTTGATTACTGTAGCTTAACAAATTTTTTATTTGGGTTGTAGCCTGTCTTAGTTATTTGTTGAAGTTTCATGTCGTGTGTGTGTGTGTATATATATATATATATATATGTGTGTGTGTGTGTGTGTGTGTAAAATCAGGAACTCCAAATCATAAAAGTTAAATTATCTAAATATTTTTTAAATTTAAATATTCTATTTAATTAAAAAAAAGCTACAATTAGAGGTAACTTTTGAAAATAGCATTGCTTCGAACTTATTCTGCCGAAGAGTTGCACCATTTTGATGCCTAATAAATAAGAATTGCGCTAGATGAAATAAGAACTAAAATTTCATTCTGTTTTGTTATAATTTTTTCCCAAACCGGTAACTAAAACTCAAGAAGTCATGTATCCTCTTAAGATCCCACTTGTAAGTATTCTTCTCAATTTAAATTAAATATTCTTTTGATATAATCTCTTTCTTAGTCCTACAATGTAATAATAATTGTCCTCACACTTCTCGATTCTCGCTTTTGTTGTTTTGGAATTTATTCTGTACTCAAATTCTTGTAATTTTCCTTGACATAATATTCACAATAACATCAACTAAAGATGTGCATCGTTAGTATTTTCTTGATGATTTGATATTGCATCTTAAGTAATTTTGGCTTGTACTATTCTAACATGTTACTTCGATTACTTAGTCAACATTTGGTAAGCCTTTGGTTTTTGGTAAGCAAGGTTATTCCAAAGGAGTGTCTTACAACCCGACATAAGCTTTTGGTGATGGATTTGGAGATCAAGATGGAGAAGAAAAGAAGGGTTGTGGATGACAGGTTGAGAATCAAATCGTGAAGTTTGACCATGGCTAGTGCAAAGGGGATGGGGGAGAGGTTGACGGCCAATGAGGCTTGGGGGAGTAGTGGGGACGCGACCAATATGTGAGACAAAACGTCCAGTTGCATCCGGGAGGTGGCTAGAGAACTGTTAGGGGTCTCGCGGGGTGGCCGTGGTGGCATCGAGGGGACTGATGGTAGAATGGTAAAGTTCAAGAGAAGGTGGATGTGAAGAAAGTAGCGTATTCGAAATTGGTAGAAATCAAGGATGAGGTAGAAAATTGGACGAATAGAGAATTGTATAAGATGGCGAGGAAGAAGGCAAAGCTAGCGGTCACGGTGGCGAAAATGACAACTTTTGAACACCTATATATGGAAATAGAGGAAAAATATGTGGATAAGAAGTTGTACAGACTAGACATGGTGAGGGAAAGGAGGGCCCGTGACTTAGATCACGTGAGGTGCATTAAGGATGAGGACGGAAAAGTATTGTGGAGGGCGCATATATTAGGCAGAGGTGGCAGTCTTACTTCCATAAACACTTGAACAAAAAAAGAGATAGCGACATTGTGATGGGAGATCTAGAGCAATCTGGTAGGTACCAGGATTTTGGGTACTGTAGAAGCATTAAGATTGAAGAGGTTGAGGGTGTTGTTCGCAGGATGCGCGGGGGACGAGCGACCGGACCTGATGATATCCCAATTGAATTTTGGAAGAGCGCAGGCAGGACAGGCTATAAGTGGCTGACTGAGTTGTTGAACGTCATTTTTAAGACGACGAGAATGCCCGAAGAATGGAGGTGGAGTACAATGGTTCCTTTGTACAAGAACAAATGTGATATCTAGAGTTGCAATAACTATAGGGGTATCAAGCTGCTGAGCCATACTACGAAAGTTTGGGAAAGGGTTATGGATATGAGGGTGAGAAGAGGCGTGTCTATTTCCGAGAACTAGTTTGGATTCATGTCGGGGCGTTCGACTACAGAAGTCATTCATCTTGTTAGGAGGTTGGTGGAGCTGTGTAGGGAGAGGAAGAAAGACTTACATATGATTTTCATCGACCTCGAGAAAGCATATGATAAAGTCCCTAGGGAGGTTCTTTGGAGATGTTTGGAGGCTAAAGGTGTACCTGCAGCGTACACTAGGCGATCAAGGATATGTATGATGTAGCCAAGACCAGGGTACGGACAGTGGGAGAAGACTCAGATCACTTTCCTGTGATGATGGGGCTACACTAGGGATCATCTCTTAGCCCATTCATATTTGCCTTGGTGATGGATGGACTGACGCGACAAATCCAAGGGGATGTGCCATGGTGTATGTTATTCGCAGACGACATAGTCTTGATTAATAAGACTCGCAGCGAGGTCAACGCTAAGCTGTAGGTTTAGAGATAGACTCTGGAGTCTAAAGGGTTCAGGCTGAGTAGGACCAAGAAAGAATACTTGGAGTGAAAGTTCAACAATGGGAGAGACCGGGAGACAGACGTGGAGGTGAGGCTTGAGACTCAGGTCATTCCGAAGAAAGGAAGCTTCAAGTACCTCGGGTCTATTATCCAAGGAAATGGAGAGATTGATGACGATGTCACACATTGTATTGGGGCAGGGTGGATAAAATGGAGGCTTGTATCTGGAGTCTTGTGTGACAAAAAGGTGCCACTAAAACTAAAAGGCAAGTTTTATAGGGTGGTGATTAGACTGACTATGTTGTATGGGGGGGGGGGGAGTGTTGGCCAATCAAGACGTCGTTCACCAAAATGATGAGGGTTGCAGAGATGAGGATGCTGAGATAGATGTGTGAACATACTAGGAGGGATATAATTATTAATGAGGATATTCACGATAGAGTGGGAGTGGCCTCAGTGGAGGATAAGATGCGGGAAGTGAGGTTGAGATGGTTTGGACATGTGCGGAGGAGGGACACAGTTGCCCAGTATGGAGGTATGAGAGGTTGGCTATGGATGGGTTCAGGAGGGGTAGATGCAGGCCGAAGAAATATTTGGGAGAAGTGATTAGATGGGATATGGAGCAGGCACAACTTACAGAGAAAATGACCTTAGATAGAGGGTTGTGGAGGACAGAGATTAAGGTAGTAGGTAGTCTAGCGTAGTCCTACTTACGTTTATAAACTGGTAGTTGTAGTGTTATTACTGTAGGCCCACTTAGCATATCATACGAATAGGTGTAGTATTGCTTTATAGTCTTCTGTAGTTGTATTTCTTCTGCTATGCGTTCTTTAATGTACTTGGTTTATCTCATTTATCTGCGGTAGTTACTGCTTCTTCCTTCTTTTTCAGGATGCGCTATTATGACGTATTTGCGTTTGCTACCAGCATTTGCATACCGCTTTAAATTTTTAAAATTTTAAATTTTTGACCGGGACTGATCTTTGCATGTCCTGAGCCGAGGGTCTCTCGGAAATACCTACTAAGGTAGAGGTAAGGTCTGCATACACTCTACCCTCCCCAGACCCCACGTTGTGAGATTTCACTGGGTATGTTATTGTTGTTGTATATTATATATGCATATTTGGCGTACTTTATGGACTCAAAATTTTTAATTTCACAAATGCTGAATTTCTTCATAATTTTGAATTTTTAATATATCTTTTGAGTTTATAATTGAATCATGAATATGTTTAATTATTTTTTTAAAATAATATAGTATGAAGTTCATGATCATGGTTTATGTCCACATTCGTATGGTGTATATTGAATGACGTACATATAATTTTTTGAGTGGGAGTTCTAATTGGTTGACAAATTTCTCATTTAGGATATTTGTTATTTAATTTGCACATAATAAATTTTAAAAAATATTGTTATGTTAAGGTTATATGTGATGAAAGTCAGATAAATATAAACTTTCGAGTATGGGCCTACAGTACATCAATGTTAATTTAGATGAAATTTTGGACAAATATAGATATTATGTTTATACTTATAAGTGTTATGTCTTTCATATGCGCAGATAAGTTTATAAAAAGGCTTCAAGAACTATCATTGTTGAATTGAATAATAGTAAAAAACTGCATGGTGATAATAATGATATGTGGTACCATAGATTTCATACATCCTTGAGGAACAATAGAATTTGAACTAAACCATGTGATGGTTGAGTCGACCGGTGAAAACACCCAACAACATAAGAGGAATCATGAGTATTTTCAAGCATAGAAAAAAAAGAATAATATTGCTCGTATAATGTTGCTGAGCACTATGACTGATGATCTCATGTCTGAATTTGAATCTTATCTCAACGACTCAAGCCATGTGGATTGTACTTAAAGATAAGTTTATTATCACTACCGCTACAAAACTTAGGAGAATGACCATCAAGTTTGATTCTTATATATTACGCCCCAATATGTTAATGAGACAATATTTGAGAGAGATATCTAATATGACAAGAGAATTGGAATCAACTGGTCATAACCCCTCTAAGTTGTCATAGGATCTCTTTCTATTAATTGGGAGTACATAAAGGTCTATAACCTACAATAAGAGTGATAAAAGGTGCGTATACATGGTATATCCATGTATACCAAGTGACCGATTTCTATTAGGTTACTTACCATATTTTATAGAATTCTTATACAAGTGTAATTATGATATTAGTATTATAGTAGGAATATATATTAGTCTTGTATTAGGAAAATGTAGATTTATTTTCCATATTTAGATATTGTATATATATATATATATACCTCTTCATTAATGAAAATAATCAAGAGATTATTCTCTTTTATGGTATCAGAAGTCTAGGGCAAACTTTTCCTTCTCCAATTTTTTTCCACCTGGCCGTTGGCCACCCTTTCTTTTTCCCAAATACCTAATTCTCCTCATGTTCTTTCATTATGTCTACCTCAAAAAACACGTTTCATCCTGCCCTTACGGTCTCCAACATCAAGAACCACAACCCTATTATTCTTGAGATGGAAAACGTCCAATACGCGATGTGGGCGGAATTATTTAAAGTTCACGCACGCTCGCATCAAATCCTTCATCACATCATCCCCGCAGATACATGCAAGGAGAAAGTGCCTACCGCAGATAATGACCATGTGTTATGGAAGTCTCTCGATGCTACCGTTCTCCAGTAGATTTATTCCACTATCTCTACAGACCTCGTGCAGATGATTATTGAACTCGATGCCACGATGATGGAAACTTGGAATAGGGTGCGTGATATCTTCCAAGATAACAAAAATTCACGTGTTGTCACTCTTGAACAAGAATTTTCCCATGTCAATATGGAGGATTTTATGAATGTCTCAGCCTATTGTAAAAGGTTGAAGAAATTAGCGGATCAACTCAAAAACGTTAGGACGCTTCTTCCTCAGAGTAATCCTCTTCCACCGTTCTACCAGGCCCGTTCCATGCTCATATTAGAAGAGGCCAGTTTGGCCAAAAAGGTGGCTACTAGAGCTAATTCCGTCATACTGCTGGCCACGTCCGATGACCCTCACTCGTTCTCGGATAATTCTAGCCAAAACCGTAATAACGGTGGCGATAAACAGGATCAAAATCAAAAAATAATGGCAAGAATTGTGGCGGCCACCACGGCAGTGACGGTGGTCGGAGCAGTGGTGGCGGACGTGGTCGCAGTGGGCCGGCTGGGCCACAACACCACTTGTTGTAGCCTTGGGCCAATGCAAACTGGTTGTGGGGCTCTTTGGTTGATGGCGATGGCCCAGCAGGGCCTTTCTATACTTTCGGGATTTCCGGTGGCCGGTTCGATGGCGATGAGGCCCAATTCACCGTTCCAGTCATCACAGCCCAGGCAGCAGGTTAGCCTGCTTGGGCCTCGACCTCAGCAGGCCTTCACTGTTGTGGGCCCAATTTTTGGTCCGACACCTACGAATATTGAGGTCGCGATGCATACACTTGGATTAAATCCCTCGGATGGAAATTGGTACATGTACATTGGTGCCACTTCTCATATGACGTCTGCACAAGGTAATCTCTCGTCTTATTTCAACTTGAGCAATAATCGTTACATAATTATTGGTAATGGAAGCTCAATTCAAATTCGGGGTTATGGTCACACAAATTTACCCCCCCCCCCCCACATCCACCTCTAGTCCTGAATAATGCCCTTCATGCCCCTCACTTAGTTAAAAATTTGGTGTATGTCCGAAAATTCACAACTGATAATTGGATTTCTGTTAACTTTGACCCTTTTGGATTTTCTGTGAAGGATTTCAAGAGGGGATACCTCTAATGCGATGTAATAGTCGGGGAGAGCTTTATCCAATCACAATCACCACCATTTCCAGGAGTCAAGCCACACCTTCAACATTTGCGGCTCTTGGTTCTTCTTTGTGGCATGCACATTTGGGTCATCTATTATTTATTCTCTTAAAAATAATAATTTTATTGATTATAAGAGTACGCGTAGTACTCGTATTTTTCCTTCTTGTCCTCTAGGGAAACATGTTAGATTACCATTTGTAGCCCTCTACTTCTAGTACATCGATGCCTTTTGACATTATTCATAGTGATTTATGGACATCTCCCATTTTGTGTTCTTTGAGCCATCATTATTATGTTTTATTTTTGGATGATTATTCTCATTTTTATGGACTTTTCATTTGTCTAAAAATTCTCAAGTTTTTTCCATATTCTTAAAGTTTAGATCTTTTATCCGTACCCAATTTGAACAGGAAATTAAAAATATTAAATGTGATAATGGTAGAGAATATGATAATAGGCCATTTCGGGAATATTGTGACACTCATGGCATATCTTTTCAGTTTTCTTGTCCTCATATGTCCTCACAAAATGGGAAGGCCGAAAGAAAAATTCATACCATCTATAATATTGTCCGAACCTTACTAGCCCATGCTTCATTACCTCCATCTTTTTGGTATCATGCGTTACAAATGGCTACCTACTTCCTTAACATACTCCCTAGTAAAGGTTTAGCATATCGATCACCCCTAAAAAATATAATAAGGACCCCTCGTATTCTCATCTTAGGGTGTTTGGGTGTTTGTGCTATCCGTTTTTCCCGTCTACTACAATTAACAAACTACTTGTATGTTTTTGGGTTATCTGTCTAATTATCATGGTTACAAATGTTTTTATTTATCTACTAATAAAATCATAATTAGTCGCCATGTCAGTTTTTATGAAACCCAATTTCCATTTGCTAAATTGTATAATTCCGTGTCTAGTTCATATAATTTTTTCGATGATGGGCTCTCACTGTATATTATCCACCATTTATCCGAACTATCCCGTGACCAAAATCCGCCAGCAAGCCCACTGCCTGCTGGCCCTAATATTACCACAGCAGTCCCTGATTCATGGCCAGCAGGCCCTCTGCCTGCTGGCCCAAATCTCATCCACCTAGTTTTATCGTTTCGATCGTCTGCCATTGGGACAGCTGGCCCATTACCTGTTGGTCCAATTTTTCCCAGCCCGACACCTACCCAAAACATGTCCCCTTCTATTTCGAGTCAAGGGCCGGTTACTCGTAGCCAATGTGGTATTTTTAAACCTAAAAGATATTTTAATCTAAATTCTAATGTCATCAAATCACCCCTACAACATAATCATGTGTCTGCCCTTCATATCCCGAATTGGAAATTGGCCATGGATGATGAATATAATGCTCTTATTGAAAATAAGACGTGGGAGTTGGTGCCTCATCCGCCTGGTATCAATACTATTCGTTCTATGTGAATTTTTACTCATAAGGAAAATTTTGAATGTTCTTTTGAGAGGCGTAAGACTCGTCTTGTAGGTTAAACACAACAGGTTGGCATGGATTTTGGAGAGACGTTTAGTCCGGTGGTCAAACCGACAACTATTCGCACTGTGCTTAGTCTGACTCTCTCGAAAGCATGACCCATTCATCAGTTGGATGTGAAAAATCCTTTCTTAAATGGTGACCTTAAGGAGATAGTGTACATGTATCAGCCTTTGGGTTTTTAGGGACCCCAAGTATCCCCATCATGTTTGTTTGCTGAAAAAGTCCTTATATGGCCTTAAGGAGGTCCCACGAGCTTGGTATAAGAGGTTTGCCGATTATGTGTCTACCATTGGGTTTTCTCACAGCAGGTTTGATCAGTCTTTATTCATCTATCATCATGGTACTTCTCTGGCATACATTCTGTTATTGTAAGCATCATTAAGTCCCATGAGAAACTCTAGCAATCTCTTATTTGCTAGGTGTTCTATGTACTCCCTAGGGCTATCACAGTCACATGAAGGTGGAGGAATGATTGAATCAATTTTATCCCATAGATCCTCTATCCTTGAGTAATAACTAGACACATGTGATACACCTTGATGCAATATTGCAAGTTCCTTTTTCAACTGATACACTCTAGATAAGTTGATTTTGTTGAATCATTCCTTCAAATCCTTCCATACCGAATATGCACTAGATCTGTAAAGTATACCACTGAGCAAATTCTTAATTATATTTCTCATAATCTATGAGATTACCATCGCATTACACTGATCCCATTGCTTCATTTGGACCATAAGTATCTCGTTTGACTGATCCATCAATGAAACCAATTTTATTCTTTGTTCACAAAGTTAATTTCGTAATGCGACTCCATAACGTATAATTCTCCATTCCTACTAACTGAATTTTTACTTGCACAGATCCAGGTGTATCGGATGCACTTAAGAAAAGTGGATGATTATGATCTATGATGCTCTAGTTCGAGCTCGAGCATTCCTCAACAATTAGTGATACAATTGGCGATGTGTGTTCCATGATTAGTTACAACTATGAGAACACTTGTGCTACACTACACAGATTTAGAGAGAAAATTAAGCTACGCAACTCACAGAGTCGAAACAACTCAGATCTCGTGCTGAATCCCTCGATTTCCAGCTGTAATTTACTTGATAATCCCTCGATTCAATCCACGAGTTCTCTGATACCATGTGAACAATTACTATCTAAGTTAATTCTAGACTGCATGTGCAATTCACTGTAGAAGCAAGCATCGGATGCATCGAGAGTGAAAATTTATGAAAGCTTTTCTTCTTATATATTTTTGGCTCATCTATTACAAGGCTAATGAAACAATATTTATTGAAATAAAAAAATACCCCAGCTCACTTAATTCAAAATAACCAACTCAACAACTTTAACTAACTACTCAACAACTCTAACTAACTCAACACTAAATATCTTCTATGTTATGGACCATGTGAGCCTTGCTCTCTGCATTCATCTCAACAAGATTTGAATCCATTAAGAAAGTGATATGATATTTTAGCTGAAGTCATATCGAACTAAGTTTGGATGAAAAATATTGTCATAAAGTCAAGGCGAATAGTAAAGTGCGTAGAAATTAGAAGTGTCGATTAAGTTTATGTTAACCCTGATTTCTAGAGAGTATAACTCATAGATCCATTAAGAATCTGAAAAAATGCAAAGCATGAAATTGTAGCGCTGTAAAGCAGATTTCTGGTAGTTGACGGAGAGTTGGTGAGTTTTGGGTATTGCTGGTCTCTAGTGTTCTCCCTAGCGCCCTTCTTTCCGCCTCCGCGGGTCCGCCTCAGCAGAGGTTTGGCTCCCAAAAGTGAGGTTCTTTCATGAGCCCAGATTCCACCATAGCGGATATATAGGTTTTAAGTGGGTTCGCCCCAGCAGATGTCCATATTTTAAGTGGGTTCGCCCTAGTGGATGTCCAGATTTTATGTGGGTTCGCCCCATCAGATAGGTTTTTCGTCGTGGTGTGTCCGCTCCAGTGGAATCCATTCCGCCGGAATGGAAACATTGTTTAGATTTAAGAGAGTTAATGACCTAGAATCATTTTCATTCCCCAAAATATTTCCTCTTGGTCGTAGAGCTTGGAGAGCAGATTTCTTGAAGATTCAAGGGATTTTCATCCTTAGGTAATCTTTTCCCCTTTTTTATTAATGTGTTTTAGTTAATCATCATCCTAAGCATGATTCCTAGATGGGGAAATAAGAAATATGCCTTGTTGAGAATAAGAGAGTTGTAATTGGGGATTGGGGATTGATTATTGAATTATTATTGTTGATATTGTAAACTAGTGATGTATTAGACTAGTAGATGATAATTACTTAACCAATTGCATGATTAAAATCCTTTTGGGAATTGTCTTTATATTAACTTGAGATAATGGCTATCTAGCATATATTTGTACTATATGAGTAGAAAAGTTCATATTTTGATAATGTGGGCCTAGTGTTCCTTTGTAATTTAGCTTGGGGATTATGGGCACCGTTATACCGTAATTTCATATAATTGATATGATCAATCAGAGTGGCTCGTGAGGAGGCTCAGCGAAAGGGACAAGCTAATGTGTGAGTACTTCCACTTTAATTCAGGCAAGCTGAGACTTTTTTGACTCTAGTATAGTGTTTATGTGTTGGTATGCTGTTAATTAATTAATGGAAGTAATGGAAAATTGGGGGTCCTGTATTAGTGAGGTGACGATCACTAATACAGGTACCGGTGAACTTAACTTGGAAAAGTAATGAACTAGTTTGATATACTGGACAGAGATTATGTGTTTAGCCCTTTGGGCCGTGGGCGCGGTGTATAAATCCTCTTAGGCTGGTATATTTGCTGATTAATTTGTCTTGTAGCCGGTTTTTATATCATATCCTTGATTGAACCTATCATGCATTCATCACTCTATATCTCATCTAAATACTTGAAAAGAAACTGATTAACACTGATTGTATTGATTATGCTGATTGCATGGTGTACGCATATCCATATCATTCATACATATTATAATTGGCATTGAACTATTGAAATATTTCTAAGGAAGACTTGGGAAGTTGGTTGTTGGATATGGTACATGATACGATAGTGATGACTGATTAGATCGGATGGGTATATGGACCTCACGAGTCGCTCATGGGTCACGTGACAGCTATTGTAGCAATGTGTGTATACTGGATACTTATGGCTATTCCATACATATCATTTGCATTGCATTGATTCATATTCTAATATGTAATTGGTGTTATGTATGCTTGGTGCTGATCTCTAATATACTTAGACTATTTTGATTTGATGGAAGAAATATTGTTATATTACACTTATATCGCTGTGAGACTTGAGTGAAGTATCTTGATGGGCCTAGATGCCCTGAAGGGGGTATAGGCTGAACCTTGTTACAACCTGAGAATATGAGAGTACTTGTGCAATATCGAACTGTAGACTTATTGCTAGGTTGGTTAACTGATTCTTGTTATGTTTAACTAACTAAATAGTAGAGAGGTATCAGAAAGTACCAACCCTCACCAGCGTTATAGATAGGGTCGGTCGATGATGTTGCTGAGTACACATATTTCTCGTACTCACTCTACGTTTGTTGCACCCTATGTGTAGGTACTGAGCCGGAGGACAGAGGAGCGGACAAAGCATAGCTTGTTGGTGATTGCTTGGAGAGTCCAGGGTGAACCGCCGATACATTCTCGGCACTAGAACTGTTTTATCTATTTTATGCTTCTATCATTGTTATTCCAGATAGTATTATTGTTCACTTTTAGACTTGTATTCAGTTACTAGAGCTTTGTACTCATGACTACTGGATCATTTAGGGGTTTTCTTCAGACTATGTATTTACTATTAAGACTTGTAAAATTATCTCTTTTCTACATCTTTATTTCCGCATTTACTTCCGCACTTTCATATGTTGTATGTTCGGGTTCGCTTACGGTTAGGGTAGATTCCCTCACGACACAATGATATTTTGGATCATGACATAACTAAAGCCAACAAGACTAACATAAAAACCTGCGACTATGTCTAATTGTTATTATAGTCTATGAAGCATCTAATGAAATATTGAAAATTGACTGTTGCTGGGATAAGACCCCCGTCATACATGACTATCTGTAAATAAGTTATAAAGAATGTAAAATATAATAAGGCCCCAAAAGAACTGGGGCTCACCAATCAACTGATACTGGAGAGCTAGCAAATGCATCGTCGTGTAAATCTTTACCTGCATAGCGAGATGCATGCCCCAGGTAAAAAGGAACGTCAGCACATTTGAATTGTACTGGTATGTAAAGCAACTGAAAGAAAGAACTGTAAGTGGGGTGCTCAGAAAGGGCAGCCCAAATAAATAAACATGTGATAAATACTTAAACTGAAAATGATAACTAAAATAAAAAAGAGAAGTGAAGTTATAAGTACTTTCTATTTTACATCTGAAACACATGTTTAACTATATTTATATATGGGGCCTTGACCCAATAATAAATGCACAGACTATGGCCTTGTCCAAGTAAGTGTGTCAGTCTATGGCCTTGGCCAAATATACGTATACATGAGACTATGCCTTTGGGCAATCACATATGTACAATATTTATTAATTATTATTATTAAGGAATTGAGATTACTAGAATACTGAACATCACTAAAATAAGACATGTATTCATGAATTGATTATGAGACCTGAAGCTTTAACTGTTCTAGACCTGTTGAGTTACTAGACTCAGACTCATAATATCAAACACAAGTCTATATTGATTATATTCTGAGTTCACAATGTTTAAATGAAGATCATGAACAAAGTATGATACTACGACATCTAGAGAATAAAAATTCTGCAACTATTCACGAAACTAAGGCATAATTATATTCTGAGGCAATTCATAATAGTCAATAAATAACGTGGCGTAGGGAGACTCATCAACATTCCAAAACATAGAGAGTTAAGCCTCACATACCTTAATTCCCTACTTTTGAGCGTAATACAATGTCCTTCAACCCTTTCAACTTTAATCTAAAGCAATACAAGTAAAAGGGATTCCATATTAGCAATAAAACTCATGCTTTGATCATCTAAGCATTTTATCAAACACTTGGTGGGCATAAAGTTCCACAACTTCCATTAATTGGGTTTTCTTCACCAAATTCCCATTCTATTACTTCTAGGTGATTCTACAATCTAATTTGCTAGAATTAACGCCATTCTTCATCACCCATATGATTACAACAATGCTAAATCAACAATCCCAAAACCCTACTATAGTTCATGTACATTTCTTTAACAAGCCCATTAACTTTTCTGTCGAGAACTCATCAATTCACAACTACCAATGATTAGAAAATGAAAAATGATTACCTTTTTAAAGTTCTATCTTCTTGAAATTCGAATGTTAGGGTTTTCACATCCCACGATGAAGTCTCAATTAAGATTCTATGGATTATAAGAGTTTACTCAAGTTAAAAGGGTACTAGGAACTGGAACTCATGCTAGAATCGTTGAAGAACTTACCTTGGAGGGTTCTTGAGGCTTGTGACTTGTTCTCTCTGCCTCTAGGGTAATGTTCGAGCTTTAGGGAGTTAGAAAAATAAACCTCAAACTTAAATAAAACTTAAAAATACGAAGTTTAAAAATTATGCCTAAAATCCCGATATGTGCATTGGGCCCGCATGGCACATGCAGTGTGCAACCCGCTACAAACCAAATTTTAGAACATCAGTTTCTGCTCTAGGCCTGTGCGTGACGCGTGGCCAATGGGGCCTGTGCGCGATGCGTGGCTAACGCGGGTGGCCTGTTTCCTTCAGCATTTTTGTAACACGTATAAAAAAGAGGCTTTTTTTAAATCTCATGTAACCAAGGGGTTATGGTTGCTTGAAGTAGGCCCCTCGGACACTTTCGCAAAAATGTAAAATCTTTTAAATTTTGATTTATTTCCTTAGAACGAGTCAAGAACTAATATGGAGACCTGAGATGTTACATTATCTCCCCCTTGAGATCATTCATCCTCGAATGATGGTTCTGGTTACCTATATGGCTAACAATGGATCGTAACCGCGATTAACGGAAATATGTGGGCACTGAACTGTCGCGAACACATGAATATGAACTGATGAATGTTAAATTGAATAGGTACTGAATTGAATAAAAACCGAACTGAGTGAATGTCACAACCTAAATCACGGGTGTCATGGTGGTACCTACACTATTTCCCCGGTAGGTGGACCATTCCAAATATTTTACAAACCTAACTTTTAAACATTGCGGAATTAAAGAAGAAGTACATACTATAACAAATCTCTTAGATAATGTTAAAATATCGTTTAACCCTTACAACACATTCTTCCAAAATATGTTCTAACTTGTATAAGCACTACAAAGAATACAATAGATAGAGATATAAAACAAGCCACTGCCTTGAATAACTAAGATGATGCCCAAGGCCGCCAATAGGATGAGTAGCATGCCTTAACCTCCACGTGCTCCAATTGCAACCTGTACCAACTGTATACCTGCATCGACGTAAAAGATGAATCAAGTGTAGAATGGGTACACAATGTACCTCTGTAGGCATCATAGGCTGACAACGACGAAAGTTACGTAACAGACATAAACATCAAATTGACTCCAAATTAAGTCCTATTCTAGGCAGTTCAAATAGTCACATAAATCACCGTATTCACATAAGAGCTCAATCAAAGTCAAGTCACCCCTGTTGCAAGTGATATTAGAGCCAGGTTGCCTACGTTGCGAACGATGGCTGGCGGAAGTTCAAGCACTAAATTGCGGGGCAGAATTGAACGGTTGGAGGCATTGGTAGGCATTACTAACGATGTTGAGGGTCTGGTTAATATTCTCAGCCAGATTCATGGCATAAACACTGAGTTGGCTACTTTTAAGAACATTGTGAATGTTTAAATCGTGGAGTTGGTGAATGACCGAGATGCGGCTAACATTCTGGTTGAGGGTCTGAAGAATGCAAATGAAAGTTTGCAAATAGAGGTGGTAGTCTTGCACAAGACAGTGGCGTCTACTGGCCTTGGCAGCTACGACCGTAACACGAAGGTGAAGATTCCGAAACCTAAAGACTTTACCGGGTCTAGGAGTGCAAAAAAACTGGAGAATTTACATTGGGACATGGAGCAGTACTTCTCAGTTTCCCATGTTGTCGAGACCGACAATGTAAACATCATAACCATGTACTTGGCGGGTGATGCAAAATTGTAGTGGTGAACACGTGATGCAGATGATGCGAGTGCGGGCAGAAACACAAATTGATTCAAGGGCCAAGTTGAAGAAGGAAATGAAAGACTAGTTTATGCCTAGCAATGCCTCTTGGATTGCTAGAGACCGGTTGAAACAGCTAGTACAGACGGGATCCGCTCGTGACTATATCAAGGAATTCACTTCCTTGATGTTGGACATTCAGAACATGTTCAATGAAGACAAATTGTTCAGAAGGAAATCCCTTCGTCTTTTAAGCATAAAGAGAAGGCAGAAAGGAAGGAAGAGTGGCAGAGTGAAGATGGTAAAGCGGTGGATGATGATGGAAAATCTAAACACAAGAGGAATTTAGTAAGTGATAAAGGTTGATGGATTTGTGAAGGGCCTCACTTAGCTAGGAGTTATCCAAATAAGGGACGAGTGAATGTTATGTCAGCTGGAAACGTTCTACTAGATAAGGAGGAACAGGTATGGATGCTGCCTTGGTTAATCAACTGGGTTTACTCTTAAAATCAGGTTTCACTAGTAAACACAGTTGGAGAACCTTCATCTAAAACCGCATGCCGTGTTGCGACATGTTTAGAGGAATGTTGACGATTATGAAGGAGCGAAGAAAGTCGCTCCTTGGTTGAGCAAGGTATGGTCTCGCTTGCGGGAATACAAGCGTAATAGGGTCTGATTTTGTGAAGAAAATTAGATTATTTGCTGCCAATGATTCATTATGTGTTAAGATAATGAGTCAAGTTCGAAATGGAAGTGAGGAAGTATGAGATGTTGAACGGATGCTTCCTTACTATTTCGGAAGTTCAGACGCTGGCAGAACCGCATGAGGAAGTATGCGGATAAACACCGTGGTTTTTATATCGTGGAAGTGGTTCAGAAGGTGGATGAGTCACCTTAAAATAGCCTCGACGAGGGTATCGAGTTCAATTGGTGCGGGTGGTTTGTTACACCCCTAGACTCGGCATGGCGGACATGAGGCGAAAGTAGTGTTAAGGGCTTGTGTATTACCCTTGACATTGGCCTATATGGGAATTGGCTTATGTGGGCATTCGTGCATTGTGCAAGGCAGTGGGATGACTCAAACAAACGTAATGGTTAGCACGGGTTGGACGAGGGCAAGGTAGGCATTGACAAAGGCAGAGGTACGAACATGCGCATGGCACTGATAGGGCATACATGCAAGGCAGTGGGATGACTCGAACAAACGTAAATATTGGGACGGGTTGAATGAGGGCAAGGCAGGCCTTGACAAAGGATGGTGGCACGGGAAGACGCATGACACCAATGGGGCATGCATACAGTGTGGCTAAGTCGAAGGGTAGTGGTATGTGTGTAAGACATGTCATTAGTGGGAAAGAGGTACAAGGAAATCGAATAGTTCGAGAAGACGTGAGGGTTAGCACGGGCTGATCGAAGGCAAGAGGGGCGCGAGGCGAAGGCATCGTATGGGCAGAAAGGCAAGGAAAATTCGGCTAAGTGTTGGGCGAAGCTGAGCCAAAGGGCAGGCACGCCCGAAGCACAAGCAAAAAGCGACGGTTATGTCTGTGTGCGCGACACATGCAACAGTTTCGTCATGTGCGTGACACTCACGATAGTTACACGATGGTTGCGGGCTGATTGCTGGTGAAGGCGAGTATTTGCTGAAGTGGGGCGATGTGCCCTTGAGTTATGCTTAAAGTTTCCTTGTATTTTGGGCTGGCATATGCCAAGCACGCCCCTGTTTTCCCTTGTAACTGCCATTGGCAGATTTCCCCTATTTAAGTAGCATTTCAGCTAAGGCATTAGTCATCCTTAATATCCAGAAATAGTGTGAGGCTAGCGAGCAATTATTGGTCTTATATCCACAAAGTGTTGATCAGTCTAGAGGCCTAGAGTGTGGTCAGTCTAGAGGTCGGAGTGTGGGTCAGTTTTATAGTCTCCTTGTAGACAAGAGTCCTTTGTATTATTGAGTATAATAAAAGGTTGGGCATTGTTGCCCGTAAATATGTGTCTCGTTCTTTCCCTAAAGTCCCTAAAATATTCTAACTGTGAGAAACGAGTTTGAGTGGAACAGGCTAAAGTTGGCTGTGTTTGCCGACTAACGTGCAGGGTGAACTCGAAAAAAAATCACAATACCAAGACATACACAATTCTCTATGATCTACATAATAGTTGTGTCAATAGAATCCACCGACCACAATACAGTTCAACATCGAGTACTCAGACTCATAATAGTGTAAACCACATAATCCAATTCACAGAGACAAGACAATCATGGCAACCATTCCAGTCCAATATAATCAATTCAATCATCCAAATGCATTTAATCATAAAATCACCAGGCTCCAATAACCGATCCAAATCACATTACCAATCAACAAGTAATCAATGAATAAGTAAATGTATGATATGAAAGCAATGCCAGGTACATATTACAACTGGTATACATACGTTCAAATTCTATGAACTGCAACTCATGGGGAACCCGCGCCGTCCATATACCCATTCGGAATTTCTCAACGGATCACCGCTCTGTGGTTGTAGTATCATCATCAATCATTTTCATCATCTCAATATTTTCAACCATATCATAATATATCGTTGCCTTTGTTTTCCCGATCTCATTAGACCCACATCATTACCATATCACTCCACTTTCCATATCACCATAATATTGAGTGTATGAATGCAATGACAATACAGGGCAAGTGATCAGGATGTATGAGATGCAATCAAGTATAAGAGATGAATATCACATGCTTTCAGAAGCTCAATAACACGTAAGTCCACATACATCAGCTTATCAAATCGAAAGCAATGTGATGAATAAACACTGCAATTGTCAATAATGGTGACAAACCCACATAATGACAACTAGCCCAAATAACAGCAGTCGGAAACAACTTAAGGCTAATTCCCCAATTCACTCATCAACATTGTTCCGCACCGGTACCCACCTAAGCATTCATCACAACCACTAAGGTGAGACCCCCAAACACGCCTAATATCCATCAACATTTATAACTACTTACTTCAATCAAAGTTTAAAAAAGTTAAATCGTAGCCTACCTCAATGCCGAGCAGGTGCCACAAACTATCCAACACGAGCCTTCCCTTTGCGAAGGGGTTTCAAACGATTGAAGTCTATTCAAAAATTTATTCTATGTTAGAAAGGGAGACTAATGACACTCAAATTGCTACAATATGATTCGACTTGAAAAGCACCCTTTTAAAGAGAAACCCGGCCCACAAGGGTAAATTTGGAATTTTAAGTAAAGTTCGGTTACCCAACACTTAGAAAGTCCAATACCATCCCTCAAATCACTAATTAGCCTCAATTTATCATCAATTGCATTATTACTAGAAAAAACCCAATTTAGAGAAAACCCTAACCTTTCCATAATTAAATTACTTGAATTTAAAAGAGATTCAACTTAGCAACTAGTTACCTCAATTGTTTCATAACTAGATTTAATAAGATTTTCCAATAAGACTCATTAACATTGAACACTCATGAAATCATCACTAGGGTTCACAACTCACTTTTCCCTAACTAAACCCACAATATTAGCATAGATTCCAATATTAAATCTTAATAAAATCACAAAGAGTAATATGAGCTTACCCAAGGAAGAATTCACCCCAAAGCTTTGAAAATTGCCCACACAAGCACTCTCTAGATTTAGAATTGGTGAATGGAAAGAATGGTTCGAAATTGGGAACAATATAAGACTTTCTGTCCAGCGATCCTCGCATCCGCAGATACGGACTCACCTCAGCGAAGAATGGCTCGCATGCACGGAGCCACTTAACACCTCACTTCCTTGGGTCTACGGAGAAAGTCCCGTATAAGTGGGCTCGCAGAGGCGAACACAAACCCCCACAAGCGGAACATCAGGAACTAGTAAAAACTGGTCTTTCACCAAGTTCAACTCAAAATCCCAACATCCATCTGAGACCTCGCGGATACAAATCAAACACGAATATCAAGTGTAAATGGCACTACAAACTCGCTCGCTCGTGCACTCTGATTTCTTATATGACCAACCTAAGATCCAATGTTCTGTGAAAACTCTCAAAATATTCAACTTTCACAAATTTACAAATAGTGACACAAAATACATTCGAATGCCTCAAGAAGTAAACCAAGGACTCGACTAAGTCATAAATGATGCTCCGACCTACCGGAAGTGACAGAACCTAAAAATGAACTCATATACTCAAAAGTCAATTATCGGTCAATATTTTTTCACTTATTCAACTTAAAAGCTTCTAATTTCCTCAAAATCAACCAAGACTTACCCGACTACCTTGGAAACCGCTCCACCCATCCCTATAAGTCGAACACACTCTAATGATTCTAGGGAAAAGGACAATAGGGTAAAATGCCTAAACGACCAAATAAGTCATTACATCAGATACCAATTAAATAAGCATTTATTCTCAAACAAAAGAAGGAAAGTATGAAAGTAGATGAGTAACCAAGGAATCCCCATCATAACCTTATGAAGCCTCAACAGGCAAGAAATATGTACTGATAGTACCACATATTCACTTTACTAGTCCGATCTACTTTTAACTTAGCTCAACACCCCAATTTTTTCTTTCTAACCAAAATCCTTTCACAGTTGATTCTCGAATGTAAGAACTGACTCCGCTCGAATTCCCTAATTTGATTATAACCATATCTCTACATGCGATCGATTGAATCCACAAATATCACCTTCACCACTATTCTTTAGTTGTAGCCACATTCCATTGTCCAACCTGTAGCGATTAAATATTTTGCTACTACCATTCCTTCTCTCACACCTTTCCAGGCCGCCCTTCGCACCTAGATTCCTTAGAAATATATCGACACACGCCACAAGCCCAAATCATGACTTTCTTTCTCCAGAAAAAGAATCTTTGCTTTATCTAAGAAAATTCTAAGTAATTCCATCCAAAAATTGATCGTATGTAAGGCCAATAGTTCTAATCCCAATCTCGTTAGTTCTGTACCCCGAAGTCAAAATCACATAGTGAAATCCCATTGCCTAATTCTTCTCAAATATCCAAATCACCATATTATAGGCATACCTATTGATTACCTTGCCGTGCCAAATTTGTAGAAAATTAACTTATCACTCAAAAGACTCTCCATAACGATTTGTACCTCCTTAATACATACCAAGTACATGTGTAAACCATTAGAATTGTCTGCATCATTATCATCCAAAAAATATCATCAATCCTACTTGCAGAGTTTAATGACAACCGGTAACACTGTCAAACCTCCATTCTGAATTGAAATCCATCGAACCCTTGTCGGTTGTTTATTAGAATACCATAAGTCCTCCAGGCAATATAAACATGGGCCACTCAACCCTAATTGAACAATTCTAACCCGGAACTAAGTTCTCAAATTTCTAAATCATCGATAGTCACCTGAACTTATTCCAAAATAACTAGTACTCTTTCCATAAGCCTACGGTGACCTCTTCCATCTTTTTTCTCATGAATAATCAATCATGTGTCGTTATTAACTTAGTACCAAAGAACTATACCTTATGATTAAAATCTTCATATTTTCTTAACTTCCACATGATACGCCAAACTGATAGAACCCCATAAACTCTAAATACACCAAATCCTCCTAGTGCCTTCTCTTTATTCACCCACAACTCTGAAGACCTCATCGAACATCTAATTGTAATAATCTATCCACGCCTTAACCATTCAAATGAATCAAATCTTATTATTTAACATCCTTACCAATTCCTGACCAATCAACCTTATAAAATATTTACCTTACCTTATGCACTTACTTTCAAATCTTTAGTATTGAACTACTCATTCATATATTAGTCAATAGCACTTCAACATAACTTACCACTACAATCATAGCCTTTCCTAAAAAATGAAGCCTAACCCTCAAACTGAAGATATTCTCAAGATTCCTTCTTATTATTCCACCCTAGACCATTTACTAAAGAATGTCGCATAGTTACCCATCTTGATACAACGCCAGTCGCCAATCCCAAAATCCCATGGAACAATTGCTTTAACACTTAGTCAATTACCATAGGTCTGCTCCTCTGAGTATATTAGACAATTTCATAATAATGCCACCATAATCCACACCTAACCCAAGCAATTTTGTTGCCTCGAATCTAAATCCTCCTTTTTTTGAAGAGGTACCTTACTTTTTCCAAATTAGATCAACCATGCATTTATCTAAATTCTTAAATTTCCACCTTTCATTTAAATCACATTTACTACTAACGACCGATCATAACTCAAACCTATTCCAGAGTGTATTGAAATATTATAGGTCTTGCAAAAATAGCTGAGCCGATCCTGGATATAATAGAACACTTCTCACCCAAACAACCGAGAGTTTCCCTTGCCTCACTCGAACCTTAAACTGAACGCACCTCTCAATCCGGCACATCCTATGCACCATCCTTTATAAAATTCCTCCACTAGAAAAGGTACCGATCCACTCTAGTTACTCTGACTAAAAATCATTTAGTACCCAAGCGATAACCAAAACCATCATTGAACTGGTCCATAATTTGAAATTTGATCCTTAATTGTTGCACATACAATCCTACTAACATTCTCATATAGTTTCGCCGAAGTACCCTTGCCTAAAATTCTTAACCGAAATAATCCTTCTTCTATATTGGTTCATAAGTTTACTTACCCAATTATCGATATCTGAAAGCTCTTCACAACTGGAATTCATTCAAATCATCATCACTATTTTACCTTAATATTCCCATTGACTAACACCTCATTCGAGGGTCTAAACACCAACCGACCCTACAAACACACCCTTTACTAAAGGATCACAACCGTCGACTTTCTTAACTTCACTCGTCGCTAGTAACCTTACCCCCTGACCCAGAACAAATAGCCATTTCCTAAAAAACCTCACAAACCACTAGTTCTTTTGCACTTTCGGTGGGTATTAGCATACAAATTTTCTAAAATCCTGTCGACGGTCTCTAATTGGACTAAAAATCACCCGATCCATGAAAACGGGCTTGTGATCGACACCCATTACTTTGTCATGGCCGACATCTCTTATTATTGCATTTCTAAGCCCAAAAACTTAAATTTGTGATTTTTTGCACTTTCGATGGGTATTAACACATGGATTTTCTAAAATCATGTCGACTGTCTCGGATTGGCCTAAAATTCACCCAATCCATCAAAAACAGGCTAGTGATCGACACCCATTACAACCTTATCCTAACGAGCACGTCAGATACCAAATTTCCCCTCACATAGCGAAGATTGATCCACCCAATATCTTTCTATTGCGCCTTTGTATTATCATTCCTACTTCTCAAGGATATCATCGAACTAATGAGTCTCAATCATAACCCCACTCAACTGAACCTTCAAATCATAATTGAAACTGAACTTGGTCACACGTCTGTATCACAGTGACATATCTTATATCTTATCGCATGACGTCATAATGAACCACCCACGTACGAATTTATGAGCGTGCTTCCACCATCAGTGATAGAGTAGGATGAATAAGTAATAAGATACAATAAGAATTTACCATATACCAATTTAAATGAAGTAGCACGAAAGAATGAAAGAATGGAAGATTACCTAAATGTCTTATAACCTCTCGAGGATGGGTCCCCGAGACTCTACGAAACACTGTCCTTGTACTCATGAGACCGGTGAACCTAGAGCTCTAATACCAACTTTGTCACGACTCACATCACGGGTGTTATGGTGGTACCTACACTATCCCTCGATAGGTGAACCATTTCAAAACTTTTTACCAACATAACTTTTTAACATTGAGAAATTAAAGAAGAAGTACATACTATAACAAATTTCTTAAATAACGTTAAAACATTGTTTAACCCTTACAACACATTCTCCCAAAACCTGGTCTGACTTGTACAAGAACTACTAAGAATACAATATATAGAGAAATAAAAAAAGTCGATGTCGTGAATAAATAAGAATAGTCTAACTAAGATGAAGAATATGGCCGCAGATACGATGAGTGGCATGCCTTAAACTTCAACCTGAACCAACTGTATACCTGCATCCACGTAAAATATGTAGTAAGTGTAGCATGAGTACACAATGTACCCCTGTAGGAATCATAGGCCGACAACAACGAAAGTTATGTAACAAGCATAAACATCAAGTTGACTTTCAAGTATGTCCTATTCTAGGCAGTTCAAAAAGTTACATAAATCACTGAATTCACATAACAATTCAATCACAGTCAAGTACAATTCAATTCATATCGTACATAGGAATCTTACACTTAATACCCACCAATAAGTAACTTAGTCTAAGTCATGTTCATTTTGTCTCCACTTACCCAATCTAACAAATCCAATAAGACAAGTTGACACTTAGTTCACAACATCTTTTAAGAATCCTTCCCTATGAGTATTAGCAATAGTCAGACTATAACTATATTAACTCCTTTATTATCTCTAACTCTTACACTTCATCACGGCTCTATACAATTAAGGGCATGCCATACATTTGTGCATTCGACGTCTTTATTATACTCTAAGTAGAAGTCTACGCCGTACATCCTTTGATTAAGAAGGAGATCTACACATGCATAGCATACAAGTCATTAACTACAACAACAATACCTCAACCAATTCTTTACTAGACTATTTATCAAATAATGCTATCAGTCACCAAGACATACACAGTTCACTATGATCTGCATGATAGTTCTGTCGATAGAGTCCACTGACCACAATATAGTTTGATATCGAGTACTCAGACTCATAATGGTGTAAAGCATAGAGCCCAATTCACATAAAACAAGCCAATCATGGCAACCATTCCAGTCTAATATAATCAATCCAAGTCAGTTTAATCATAAAATCACTAGGTTCCAATAACCAATTCATATCACATTACCAAGGAATATGTAATCAATGCATAAGTGAATGTATGATATGAAAGTGAATGCAATGCTATGTACCTTTCACAACTGATATATATGCGTTCAAATTCTATGACCTGCAACTCATAGGGGACTCGCGCCATCCATATACCCATCTAGAATTTATCAACGGATCCGAGCTCTGTGGTTGTAGTATCATCATCAATCATTTCCATCAAACCAAAACCCTTTTGGAGCCATATCATTCATTTCCATCAGCTCAATATTTTCAGCCATCGTATAATATATTGTTGCCTTTATTTTCCCGATCTCATTGGACCCACATCATTACCATACCACTCAACTTTCCATATCACAATAATAATGAGTGTATGAATGCAATAACAATACAAGGCAAGTACTCACGATGTATGAGATACAATCAAGTATAAGATATGAATATCACATGCTTTCAGAAGCTCAATAACACGTAATTCCACGTACATCATTTTATTAAATCGAAAGCAATGTGATGAATAAACACAATAATTTCAACAACGGCGACAAACCCACATAATGGCGACAAGCCTAAATAACCGCAGTCGGAATCAGCTTAAGGCTAATTTCCCAATTCACCCATCAACACAGTTCAACACTGGTAACCACCCAAGCATTCATCAAAACCACTAATATGACACCTTCAAACATGCCCAATACCTATCAACATTTATAACTACTACGTACTTCTATCAGAGTGTAAAAGAGTTAGATCGTAGCCCACCTTAATGCCGAGTAGGTGCCACGAACTATCCAACACGAGCATTCCCTTTACGAAGGGCTTCCAAATGATCAAAGTCTATTCAATAATTTATTCTATATTATAAACGGAGACTAACGATACCCATATTTCTATAATACAATTCGAATCAAAAAGCACTCTTTTAAAGAGAAACCCAGGCCCACAAGGGTAAATTTGGAATTTCAAGTAAAAATTGGCTACCCAACACTTAGGAAGTCCAATACCATCACCCATAACACTAATTCACCTCAATTTATCATCAATTGCAATATTACTAGAAAATCCCCAATTTAGAGAAAACTCTAACCTTTCCATAATCAAATTCCTTGAATTTAAGAGAGATTCAACTTAGCAACTTGTTACCTCAATTGTTTCATGATTAGATATAATAATATTTTCTAACAAGACTCATTTACATTGAACAAACTCATGAAATCATCGCTAGGGTTCATAACCTGCTTTTCCACTACTAAACCCACAATATTAATAAAAACCACAATGAGAGTAATATGAGCTTACCCAAGGAAGAATTCACCCTAAAGCTCTGAAAATCGCCCACACAAGCACTCTCTAAGTTTAGAATTGGTGAATGGAAAAAATAGTTTGAAATTGGGAACAATATAAGACTTTCTGTCCAGCGATCCTCACATCCGCAGACACCCTGTTTGCATATGTGGACTCACTGCAGACCAAGTCCTACATGGACATGCCCGAAGAGGCGAACACACACCCGCAGAAGCAGAACATCAGGAACCAGCAAAACCTGGTCTTTCACCAAGTTCAACCCAAAATTCTGACATCCATCCGAGACCTCTTGGATACAAATTAAACATTCATATCAAGTGTAAACGATTCTACGAACTCGCCCGCACTCTCAAATTTCTCATATGATCAACCTGAGGTCCAGGTTTCTACAAAAATCCTCTGAATATTCAACTTTCATAAATTTACAAATAGTGACACAAAATACATCTAAATGCCTCGAGAAGCGAATTAAGGACTCAACTAAGTCATAAATGAGGGTCCGGACCTACCGAAAGTGACGGAACCCAGAAACAAACCCATATCTCAAAAGTCAATTATCAGTCAATACTTTTTCACTTATTCAACTTAAAAGCTTATAATTTTCTCAAAATCAACTAAAAATCGCCTAACTACCGTAGGAACTGCTCTACTCATCCCCGAAAGTCGAACACACTCTAAAAGTGCTAGGGAAAGGGTCAACATGGGTAAAAAGATAAAATGTCTAAATGGTCAAATGGGTCATTACATTGAATACTGAACTGACTGAACACTGAACTAACTGAATGAAAAGGTTTGTTACCTTCAACATCTTTTGTTTGCTCTTCAAAGAGATGGGGGGTACTTAGATTTCATGTCCTCTTCAGCTTCCTATGTAGCCTCTTCAACTTTCTGATTTCTCCATAACACTTTCACTAAAGCAATATCTTTAGTTCTCAACTTGCAAACCTAACGATCATGAATAACCACTGGAATCTCCTCATAAGATAGGTTATCTTTAACTCCTATGATTTTTGTAGGAACAACCAGAGATAGGTCCCCATAAACTTCTTTAACATAAAGACGTAAAACATTGTGTATACAACATTCAACTCTTGTGGCAGTTCTAACTTATAAGCCAACTGCCTGATCCTTCATAGGATTCTATACAACCTAATATAACGAGGATTGAGCTTCCCCCTCTTCCCAAATCTTATAACTCATTTCATAGGCAAAACTTTCAAGAACACCCAATCATCAATCTGGAATTCTAAATCTCTATGATGTACGTCCGAATATGACTTCTGATGGCTCTGAGCCATTTTTAGACGCTCATGAATCAACTTGACTTTCTCCATAGACTGGTAGACCAAATCTGGTCCTAATAATTTTGCTTCACCAACTTCAAACCATCCAATTGATAATCTACACCTGCGCCCCTACAGAGCTTTGAATGGTGCCATCTTAATGTTAGAGTGATAACAATTATTATTGGAAAACTCAATGAGAGAAAAGTGATCATCCCAATTACCTTTAAAATCTATGGCACACACCCTTAACATATCCTTGAGTGTATTAATTGTGCATTCTGCCTGGCCATCTGTCTGAGGATGAAAAGTTGTACTAAGGTTCACCCTTGCGCCTAATATCTTATGAAAGGACCTCCAAAAATTTGCTGTGAACTGGTCACCATAATCTAAAATGATGGACACTGGGGTCCCATGCAGTCTGACGGTATCATGAATATATAACTTGGTATAGTCCTCTACTGAGTTAGTAGTTTTCATGAGAAGAAATTGTGCTGACTTAGTGAGTCGGTCTATAATCACGCATATCGAATCATGCTTATGAAAAGATTGAGGTAAAACTGTTATAAAATCCATATTAATCATCTCCCATTTCCAAACAGGAATTTCTATGTTCTGAACCAATCACGTGCTGAGAGTTTGGACACTTAGCCATAAAATCTTCAACATTATTTTTCATGTCATTCCACCAATAAATCTCCTTGATTTAATGATATGTCTTTGTGGAACTTGGGTGAATAAAATATCTGGAATTGTGGGCTTCTTTCATGATTCGCTCTTTGAGCCCGTCTATATTTGGAACACATAATCTACCTTGGTACCTCAAGGTACCGTTATCTCGCCCTTGTTCAAAAGCCATCATCTTATGATTATGAATACTCTCATTCAGCTGTAACAAGTAGGGATCATTAAACTTCTTCTCCTTCACTTTGGCTACTAAGGAGGATTCAGCCCTATTCTAAACGACAACACCACCATCTTCGGAGTCCAAATGTTGAACTCCTAAATAAGCTAAATTGTGGACTTACTTTACCATAGATCTATTTCATTCTTCAATGTGGGCTAATATTCCCATCAAACACCGACTGAAAGCATCGGCTACCACGTTCTCTTTCCCCGGATGATAGTGAATATCTACATCACAATCCTTAAGCAATTCTGTAACACCTCATACCCTCAAACTAAGGCTTGACCCGTGCGATGGGAATATAATAGAACTAAGATAAGAAATATAAGAAGTGTTTTGGAAACTAATCAAGTCATAAGAAGAGTCCTTGGGCAAAGTATAGTTGGAAGCAACTCTACGGATCATGTTTTCAAGTGAGTTTATAGTAGGTCTCACTTAAAGAAGGTATACGGGAAATTCTATGAGGAATTTGAGAAAACAAAGAGCATGAAAGTTGTAGCCCTTTGAATTAACATTTCAATGGTATATGATGGAGGTCAAAGGACACTGGTACAAAATGTTATGATCATTTTACGGAAGGGTCGTAGCGTTGAGAAAAAGTGCGGCTAGAGTAGCCCATTCTGCGGTCTGCAGAACTGATCTGCAGAGCACTAGATGGTCGCAGAATGGCCAAAATCTGGGTGAGTTACTTTTCATTTTCGCGACCAAAAGTACGGCTAGCATTCCCATTCTACTTCCCGCAAAATGGTCCACAGAATGGACCCAAAAACTCATTTAAAGTCGTGTTTTTCTGAATTTTTATTTCATTTTTCAATTCTCCAAGCCCTAACACGACTTTTCTCTCCTCTCCTCTCCTCATCCTCCCACATCAAGGTGAGCCTCTCCCATGTATTCCTAAGTAATTCTAACACTTATACATTAATTCTTAACAATATTCCACACTATAATCTTAAGGTTTTCAAGAAAACCCTTCTCAAGGTTTCAAGTTTGGAGTTTTGGGTGTTCTCTTCAAAAGTTCAGACCTTTTCTTCAAGTTTTGGAACGATTAAAGTATGTAGAGCTTCTATCCATATGTAGAAACATCATTGTTCTTCCCCATGCGACTTTGAATTCATGAAACATGAATTTTCTCAAACCTAGGGTTTGTTCTAATTCATAATTACCATATATAAATGTACAACTATATACCACCATGCTCATATTCATGTTTTCATTAATTGTATTCATGATATGTCATTGTGAATGTCATGAACCTATCCATAATCCATGAACACATGTCATGAATCCCATGAGTTCTTAAATACAAGTCAGGAATCATTATTACTGAATTCATGAAATTATATATGTTTTTAAGTTTTATGCAAGCTATATTATCTATCTACTGACATGCTAAATTATTCTTAAAAATTATGTTTACAAGTCATATTTATGAAATTCATGGGCTTACAAGCCAAATATATTTATGTTCATGTTTCAGAGAGTTGTGCAGAATACCGAGAAGGTTTAACACCTGAAACTAGTTATGCCAACATAGCATAAGGATCGCTCCGGCCAGTTAAGACGATTCCTTCATGTTACCTTCAGCGGGTTATTAGATCCATTCATATCATGTTCATATCTCATACCCCAGCAAGGTACGAGATGGCTTAGCTAATCTGGCAGAGATCAGCCGCCATATTCTAGCATGGTAGTTTCATGTCTGTTATACTAAAGCTCTCCCACCTAAAATGATTAATCATGATTATATTCATATCAGATATCATACATGTTCATGCTCAGGTTACAATTTCAGTCCCTATAATTTCATGTTCCTGCTTATTCTTTCATTTGCTTTACATACAGTACAATTCAAATGTATTTATGTCCCTTTTTCCTGGGGCCTGCACTTTATAGTGTAGGTACAGAGTTTCAGGAAGACGGATCTGCTCGCTAGGATTTCATCAATATCAGCTATTGGTGAGCCCCGTCTCATTCGGGGTGTCAGTTTAGCTATTTTCATATTATGTTTTATTGTAGAGGTATGCCCAGGCCTTGTCCTGATAAATAGTTTTAGCAGTCAGACTCATGTTCAGAGGTTTTATAGACCAGTTTAGCACAGCATGTCAGTCATTCAGTTATTCAGACTCATTATGGTTTTTTTCCAGATTATTTCCATAATATATTTTCAGACGATATTTCAGTAATCAGTTTGCATGTTTTAAACCATTACGATTGTATGATTTTGATGTCCATGTTGATTCAGCAAGCCTTGTGGTTCGCTCGGTAATATATAGTTAGGCACCGAGTTTTGTGTTTCAGTCAAGCCATGGTTTGAGGCATTACAAATTCAAGGCATCTTCTCTGCCTAAGATTCAACTCTTTGCTTGAAAATATACTGAAGGCTCTTATGAACAGTGAATATATCAATGTGAACCCCATAAAAGTAATAATGACAAACCTTCAATACGAACACCACCGCTTCTAACTCCAAATCATGAGTTGGATAATTCTTCTCATAAAGTTTAAGCTGTCTAGATGCATAGCCAACAACCTTGTGATGCTGCATTAGAACACACCTAAGACCAACTCTTGAGGCATCACAATATATAACGAACCCTTTCGTTCCCTCTGGTAGCATCAAAATTAGAGCATAAGTCAACCTCTTCTTCAACTCTTCAAAACTTTTCTCACAAGCATCTGGACATTGGAACTTTGACTTTTTTCTGAATCAATTTAGTCAACGGAGCAGATATGGAAGAAAAATCTTTCACAAAATGCCTACAATAGCCTATTGGCCCTAATTAACTTTTTATCTTGGATGTTGAGGTGTGTCTGGGCATATTCTTTACGGGTTCTATCTTATGAAAATCCACATTCACGCCTTCCCTTGAAATAACATGGCCTAGAAATGCTACTGATTTCAGTCAAAATTCACACTTTAAAAATTTTATGTACAACTCGCGATCCCGAAGTATCTGCAACACTATTCTGAGATGATTTGTATAATTCACCTCATTACGGGAATACAACAGGATGTCATCAATAAACACAACAATGAACAAGTCTAGATATGGCTTGAAAACCCTGTTCATAAGATTTATGAAAGCTACTGGTGCATTACTCAACCCAAACGACATCACCAAAAATTCAAAATGCCCATATCGGGTCTTGAAAGTTGTTTTAGGAATATCAACTTCCTTAACCTTTAACTAATGGTACCTGATCTAAGGTTAATCTTGGAATAACATTGGGTACCCTGAAGTTGATCGAATAAGTCATCGATTCTAGAGAGATGATACTTGTTCTTAATGGTAACCTTGTTCAGTTGGCGGTAATCAATGCACATCTGCAAAGACACATCTTTCTTTCAGACAAACAAGACTGTTGCGCCCTAAGGTAAGACACCTGGCCTTATAAACTCCTTATCTAGAAGATCTTTCAACTTGATATTTAGCTCCTTCAACTCTACCGGAGCCATTCTACATAGCAAAATTGATATCGTCTTGTACCGAAAGTAGATCAATTCCAAAGTCAGTTTCTCTATCGGGAGGAACTCCCGGAAGATCTTTAGGAAACATCTCTAGAAACTCACTAACAATTGGTACTGACTGGAGGGTTGGAACCTGAGCGTTGCATCCCGGACTCGAACTAGGTGATAAATGTACCATCATCTTTTTTAGCCTTAAGATAGGAAATAAACCTACCCATAGGCTCCACTGTATCACCCTTCCACTCAAGAACTGGTTCACCAGGAAATTCAAAACTCACTATTGTGTGGCATAACATGATGATAAAAAATCCATGCCCATGATTATATCAAACTCCACCATCTATAACTCCACTAAGTCTGCTACTTACTGTGGCAGAACATGATGATAACAAATCCATGCTCATGATTACATCAAACTCCACCATATCTAACTCTACTAAGTCTACTATAGTATTGCAGTGATAGACTCTAACTGGGCAACTCATATACACACACCTAGCTATTATTGACTTTGCGACTGGAGTGGACAATTCAAGAGGTTCAAGCAATTTTTCCGGTTCTATCCCAAATTTCTTAGTAATAAACGGGGTTACATAAGATAGAGTGAATCCTGGATCCATGAGATCATAAATATCAAAGGTGAATACTGTTATCATACATGTGACAATATCAACATGAGCCTCTGTGTCCTAATGACCTGCTAGTACATATAAGCGATTCTGACCTCCACCCGTATTACTGGACTTTTCTGCACTGCACCTTGCTTGGGCTTGAGAATTTCGAGAAGCCACTAAATTCGTGGATTGAGCCACGTTACCTCTGCCATTCTGCCTTGATGATGGATAATCCTTCAGAAAGTGACCCTGTTATGCGCATCCAAAAAAATCATTTGTGCCGGAACGACACTCTCTTGGATGCCTCATTCCACACTTATTCCATGTAGGGTTCGTAGGACCTTGGTGGCCCACACTGGCCTGAGATTGTGAGTATGCTACTCTAAAATTTTGGTTTCTCTTATTAAACTTATACCTCGGGATTAGTGCACTGGCTGTAGAGCGAGCAGGTCCAGACGACATATTTTTAAAGAATCGATGTTTTCCACCTCCCTGAGATCATCCCTAACTGAAGCTACCTGAAAACTTAGTTCTCTAACTAACTTCTCTGTCTTTCTCTTTCTGAAGTGCATCTTCCTTCTTCATTCTGCTTTCATTGCCTTATACAAATACAACTATTTTAGTAATAGTCATTTCTCTATTATGAACAGCAATGTTAGCATCACTAAACAAATAGGATTCAACACCCCACACAAAGAGCCTAACTTTTGCCCTCATATCTAGAACCATGTGTGGAGCATACTTAGCAAAAAAAATAAAGTTGAGGTAGTACTCATTCACACACCTATTATACTACTTAAGCTTCTCAAATTTGAAGGCCTTTGCCTCAACAACCTCTAGTGGTTGGAGGTGTTCACTGAATGCATTTGCAAATTCATTCCAAGTCACAGAAGATGCACCTTCCCCTTAGAACTGTTCCCATGATTCATACCAAATATTAGCAACATCTTGTAATTGATAAGCTCCCAACTATGCTGCCTCTATCTTTGTAGAATTCATAACATGAAAAATCATCTGAAGCCCATCAATCAAGTTCTACGAATCCTTCATCTTACTAGACCATGTGAATACTGGAGGCTCTATACACAGAAATTCTCAAGTCCTAGAATTGGACAACTCTCCAATAGCACTTGCACTTGGATCTATTCTCTGACGTTGAGCTTGTGCAGCGACAATTATAGTGAGCAATTGAATAGCTCCCCTAACATACAGGTCAGTGGAACTGGGCGGCGGAACTAGAGTATGAACCTCTGCATACCCTCTAGTAGTAGGTGGGGTACAATACCCGATGTGGGTCTCTAAGCCTGAGTGTCCTCCTTTAGAACAACATTATCAATAGCTCTCTGGCTAGTAGCTAAAGTCCTTTTAGTGTACTTTCTTTTTGCAATCATTTTCTGAAATACATAAGTCGCATGAGTTTGAAGAATTCCTGCAAGTACTGCTCTAACTGCACAATCTAGAATATGAAATAAGTGAAACAATAATGAATGTCTTGGTTGTAAACTATTTATATGTATGGCACACACACACACATAAAGAGACACCATTGGACACGGCTTCATAGACTCCCCAGGACACTTAAACCTAGTGCTCTGATACTAAAATTTATCACGCCCTAAACCATGACCTGGGCGTAACACGACACTTGGTTCCTGACTGCATATGATTGAGCGAACAAATTGGTTGGCTGAATCAACATGTGATATAAAAAATACTGAATGTGGAATTAAAACTAACACATGCTGATCTACTAAAACTCTGAATGATATAAATCATGTGAAGATACTAAAATAGTTTAAGACATAACTGTAGCCAACAAGGCTAACATAAAAACATGTGACTCTGTCTAACTATCATTATAGTCTATGAAGCCTCCGATGAAATACTTAAAATTAATTGTTGCCGGGACAAGGACTTTGACAGACCTAACTATCCGTAATTAAGTTATAAAGACTGTAAAAGACAATAAGGCCTCGAAAGAACTGGGGCTCACCAATCAGGTGATATTGGAGATATTAGCTAACAGATACATCGTCTTGTAAATCGTTACTTGTATCACGAGATGCAGGCCTTTAGCAAAGGGGGATGTCAGCATATTTGAATTGTACTGGTATGTAAAGCAACTGAAAGAAAGAATTGTAAGTGGGGTGCTAAAAAAGGGCAGCCCAAATAAATAAACAGGTGACAAATACTGAAACTGAAAATGATAACTAAAATAAAAAAAAGAAGTGAAGTTATAAGTACTTTCTATTTTACATCTGAAACACATGTTTAACTATATTTATATATGGGGCCTTGGACCAATAATAAATGCGCAGACTATGGCCTTGGCCAAGTAAGTGCATTCGTCTATGGCATTGGCCAAGTATACGTATACATGAGAATATGCCCTTGGGCAATCACATATGTTCAATATTCATTAATTATTATTAAGGAATTAAAATTACTGGAATAATGAACATCACTAAACAAAGACATGTATTCATGAACTGATTATGAGACCTGAAGCCTCACACGTAGAGAGTTAAGCCTCACAGACCTCAATTCCCTACTTTTGAGTGTAATACAATGTCCTTCAACCCTTTCAACTTTAATCTAAAGCAATACAAGTAAAAGGGATTCAATATTAGCAATAAAATGCATGCTTTGATCATCTAAGTATTTTATCAAACACTTGGTGGGCATAAAGTTCCACAACTTCCATTAATTGGGTTTTCTTCACCCAATTCCCATTCTATTACTTCTAGGTGATTTTACAATCTAATTTGCTAGAATTCTTCATCACCCATATGATTACAACAATGCTAAATCAACAATCCCAAAACCCTACTATAGTTCATATACTTTTGTTTAACAAACCCAATAACTTTTCTGTCGAGAACTCATCAATTCACAACTACCAATGATTAGAAGATGGAAAAGGATTACCTTTTTGAAGTTCTATCTTCTTGAAATTCAAATGCTAGGGTTTTCACATCCCACGATGAAGTCTCAATCAAGATTCTATGGATTAGAAGAGTTTACTCAAGTTAGAATGGTAATAGGGACTTGAATTCATGCTAGAATTGTTGAAGAACTTACCTTGGAGGGTTCTTGAGGCTTGTTACTTGTTCTCTCTACCTCTAGGGTAATGTTCGAGCTTTAGGGAGTTAGGAAAATAAACCTCAAGCATAAATATAACTTAAAAATGCAAAGTTTAAAATTACGCCTAAAATTCCGATATGTGTGTTGGGCCCGCATCGCACATACAGCACACGGCCCTATGTATAGAAAATTTTAGAGCATTGATTTTCCGCTTCGGGCCAGCGACGTATGGCCAACGCAAACGCACCCTGTGCACGACGCGTGGCTAACGCGGTTGACCTGTTTCCCTTAGTGTTTTTGTAGTGCATATAACTTCTTGTACAGAATTCTATTTGGCCTGGTCCTTATATGTATGGAAAAGTATTTCAACATACTACAACTTTCATTAATGAGGTTTTTTTTAATTCTCATTTAATTATGGGGTTATGATTGATTGAAGTAGGGTCGTCGACCACTTTCGCAAAAACATGAAACCTTCTAAATTTTGATTTATTTCCTTAGAACGAATTAAGAACTAGTATGAAGACCTGATATGTTATAGTTAATTTTGGGCTAACATATTATTTGAAATGTGTTAGAATACATAGGTGATTCATGAGATATCAAGAGCACGATATTTATATAAAAGCCCTAGTTTTTCTAAAAGGATGGGAGTTCATAGAATTTGAGTAAAGCTCTAATATTTATCATCGTAATTGACTATAGAGCTAACATTGAATGGTGTGGGATACGTTTAAGGAGTACTTAGCGGGATTTAATGTATGCTTCTTTTTTAACATACTTTTCAACATTAAAAATAATTTCTTTGGCAAAGTTTCATGTGTGTGAGGGACAAGCCTGCATTGAGCCTTATGTGTATGATATTATCTCTATGTAGTCGTGATTTCCCCTATCAAGGGATGATTGAAATTTTACTATAAAGCTTTGATTTTTTAATATGATTTACCCCTATAAGGTATGGTTTAAACTTGTTTTTCAAAAGCTTGATCATGAATGTGTTTTTCCCTATAAATGGGTTTTGTTGAATTAAAACTGATTAATGATTTGAACACCATTTCTAAATCGATTGATGACTTAATATAACCTTATTAATGGGTTGATGAACATAATCCATAATGAATCGATTCAGCTTCTATGCTATGATTGTGATTCGGCTAATATGCTAAGATTTTTTTTGTTTGTGCTTGGGCTAGCTACTCGGGAGGAAGGGTAGTCATTGTGGATCCTAGTGGTGTTAGCCTAGATATTTTCCATCGAGGGTTGGTAGCCTCAATATGGTCTTTGCCTAGATATTATGGAGGAATGGTAGCCATTTTGGGTTAGTAGCCCCAATCTGGTACTTCTATGTGGTTTAGGGAACCTAAAGTGGTCATCCCTTCATTACTATTGATTTAGGCATATATTGGCATGATTGTGGTTCACCATGAGTTGGCATGTGATGCATTTGAATTCAATTGAAAGAAGTTAACATAATGAGAAATGATTTAATGATTTAAAGTGAGTATTTCTTCATCATTGATTTATACTGGATCATGACACGCTATCTTTCGTTTTGGACTATTTCTTAACACTATTTTCAATTATACATATGACTTGTATATTTTGCTAAATAACTATTATCTCATTGAGTACCCAGTACTTAGACATACCATTGTTGTTTTTTTGTAGTATGTTAGGTAATGAAGAAGAGCAAGTTCATGATGATCGTATGGAGTAGGTGAACTTGATGCTTTTCTGGCTTATTTGTGAGCCCACATGCTTATTTATGGGATCCCATATATCTTTAACTTTATTGCTTATAGTTTTTAGATGCGTCCTGAGGTTAGACTATTTATGTATTCCTCTTAGAAGCTTCATAGATAAATGTCAGTGTTGTAAGTAATTGTTGAGGTGATTGTTTGACTCATTGGGCATTTTTCTATGCTTAACAGATGTTCAGACTTATAATTATTTAAATCATTTTAACTTTCCACTTATACATGTCTTAATTATAGTTAAGCATTAAATGTGTTATTAATTCGGGACATTTTGTTGTATCTTTACTTTATAAGATACTTTCGGTGCGGTTCCTTAGCATTGGATACATGTTACCCAAGGTCGGATTTAGATCATGACAAACTTGGTATCATACCTCTAAGTATATAAGTGTCCTAGAATTTGTCTATGTTTGTGGAATTGTGTCTAGTGGAGTCTTCCTAGTGCAGCCTGATCACCTGCATGATTGAAAGACTATCAGGATATTTATAAGTGTTTCTCATTCTTCTTGATTTTAGATGTGTTATAGAACTTAAACTTTTCTTAGGATCATTCTGACATACTCGTCGCTCGTGCCTCAAAAAATGACTTTAACTCGTGCTGCAGTTGTTAATCAAGTTAATGATGGTGCTATAGAGTGCATATTGGTTATGATATGTAATTTGATGGATGGTACAGATTCACTTGAAATTCTGTAGTAGGTGTTTAATAGTTATTGTAGGGTGTGATTGTTGATGTTTTGAGATAGGTATAAAAATGGCATTTGTCCTAATTACAGAGGAAACCTTGCTGAAATTTCGGTAGGAATAAGGGACTTGTTAAACTAGATGAGGTTTCCAATGCGATAGACACCCTCAACTTAGATAAAGGGGTTTACATTCATCTAATAAAGTTACGATTGATGAAGTTTTGAGAGAGGGTGCTTGAGACATTTGTCATGTCAAGGAAACTAGAGGTGATGCATTTTAATGGGATGACGTGATGAATATGTTATTTTAAGATATGGAAAGGTAATGATATTGCTAATACATATACTCGGGTGTCAAGCTCGACTATATGGTTTAGTTCATACGGAGGCAGCTGAAGCCTCAGATGTTGAAGTCATATATATTCTTACTATTTGCTCTTATGATGCATATTCATTGATTCACCCTGGATCGAACCTCTGTTATGTGACACTGTACTTTGCTCTTAATTTTAGGGTGGAGCCCGAACAATTGCTAGAATCCCTTTTTGTGAATATCCCTGTTACTTTCCTTATTATTGCTTCTAGAGTATATAGAAATTACATAGTTATAGTCAATGTTTGCGAGACTACTATTGACTTGTTCGAACTAGAAATAGTAGGTTTTGATGTGATTATGGGAATGGACTAGCTCTCCGCGTGTTATGCAACTGTGAATTATCGATACAAATTAATTCGATTTGAATTCCATAATGAAACTGTGATCGAATGGAAGGGTCACATTGCTAAGTCTCGAGATAGATTTATTTCTTATCTTAAGGCTCATAACATGATCACGAAAGGGTGTATATACCACCTAGTTATTGTTAATGAAACTCAGGCTGTAATACCTGAATTTGAATATGTGCATGTGGTCAATGAATTTCCCGAAGTGTTTCCTAAGGATTTCCCAGGTATACCACCTGACAGAGTTATTGATTTTGGAATCGACATTATTTCTGATACTCAGCCAATATCTATTCCTCTGTATCGTATGGCTCCATCGGAGCTATGTGAATTAAAAAATCAACTGAAGGACTTTCGGGATAAAGTTTTATTCGACTAAGTACTTCACCTTGGGGTGCTCAGAACCTATTTGTCAGAAAAAGAAAGACGGCTCTCTTAGGATGTCTATTGATTATCGTTAGTTTAATAGGGTTAACGTCAAAAATAAATATCATTTGCCTAGGATAGATGACTTATTCAACCAGCTTTAGGGTGCTAAATTATTTTCGAAGGTTTACTTGAGGTCCGTAAATCATCAGTTGAAGATATAGGAGTAAGATATTCCGAAAACATTTTTTGTACTGTTATGGGAATTTTAAATTTTTGGTGATGTCTTTTGATTTGACTAATTCACCTATTGTATTTATAGACTTGATAAATCATGTACTCAAGCCTTTCCTTGATCATTTCAGCATTATATTATTGATTATATCTTGGTGTATTCGAAGAGTCGTGAGAAGCATGCAGGTCAGTTGAGAATAACCTTGAAAACACTTAAAGGGAATGAACTTTATGCAAAATTTTCGACGTGTGCATTCTGGCTTAATTCTTTGGCATTCTTCGGTCATCTGGTGTTTAGTGAGGGTATCAAAGTTGATCCGCAGAATATTAAAGTAGTTAAGAATTGGTTGAGGCCCACTGGAGCGACGAAAATTTATAGCTTCTTGAGATTGGCAAGTTTCTACCAAAAATTTGTGGAAGGTTTCTCGTATATATCTACACCGCTTACGAGATTGACCTAGAAGAATGCTAAGTTTCAATTGTCTAAGGCGTGTGAAAAGTGATTTCAAGAGCTTAAAGTAAAATTGACTCCGGCTCATGTTGTGATCTACTTTTAGGGTTCGAGGGTTATGTAATCTATTACGATTCCTCAAGAATTGGTTTGGATTGCGTGTTGATGCAGATGGCAAAGTGATTACCTATGCTTCACGACAATTGATGAACCATGAGAATAATTATATTACTCATGATTTAGAGCCGGCTACTATGGTTTTTGCTTTGAATATTGGCGTCACTATTTGTATAGCGAGCACTGTGATGTCTTTTCTGATCACAAGAGCTTGCAATATATATTCAAGCAGTGAGCGTTGAATATAATACAGAGAAAATGGTTAGAGTTATTAAAATATTATGACTTGAACATCTTGTATCACCCTGATAAGGGGAACGTTGTTGTTGATGCCTTGAGTCGTAAATCTATAAGTACCCTAGCATATCTGCAATCTCATGAGATGCTTATGGGTAGGGAAATTAGTAGACTTGCTAGTCTTGGAGTTTGGCTAGATGAAGCTGAAAATGAAAAGTTGGCGGGAATTACACAAACGCATGCGGATATCGTGGAGAGAATTAAATCCAAGCAATATGAGGATGAAATTCTGGTGAAACTGCGAGATGGAGTGCAGAGTGGTGATTACACTTCATCCACAGTTGATGTTGAGGATCATGTTTTGAGACTGCAAGGGCGATTATGTGTCGCTAATATTGATGGTCTTCGACAAGAATTAATGGTGGAAGCTCATAGTTCCAAATATTATGTTCATCTGGGATCCACCAAAATGCATAATGACTTGATGCAACACTACTGGTATAAGAGCATGAAGGTGCATATATCTAATTTTGTGGTTAAATGTTTGAACTTTCAATAGGTGAACGCCGAACACCAATGCGTTTGTGTACTCAAGACAACACAGAGTTGACAATTTTCCTATACCGATATAAGGCGTCGTGAGCTAGTATTTGTTGTTGGTGACAATGTATTCTTGAAAGTCCCAGCAATGAAGGGTGTAATGATGTTATGTATAAAGGGCAAACTTAGTCCTCATTTTATTAGCCTTATGCAATTGTAAGAAGAATTAGGAAGGTGGCTTACGAGTCAAATCTACAGTTTGAGATGTCTATGGCGCATCTTGTGTTTAAATTTCGATGTTGAGGTAGTATAAATGTGGTACTTCTCATATCTTCACTCATGAATAAATTGAAATAAATGAAGAATCGAAACAAATATTAGATCGTCAAGTTAGAAGATTGAGAACTAACGATGTAGCTTCTGTTAAAATTATGTGGCGTAATCATGATACCAAAGAAGCGACTTTAAAGGCAGAGGAGGACATGGAAAAGAAACACCCTCACTTTTTCTCTAATTTTAGGTATGTGTTGAACCTTCAAGTTATTTGCAATTACTCAAGTGTTGACTAATGGTATGAAGTCGTATTATACTTTTATTGATAAGTATTCTAGTTGTGAGGGTATCTGTGAGGACCATGTTGTTTTTTTGGTTGTTCGCTGCGTTTTAATTTTCTGAGATTGCTCTAGTTGTAAAGGAAGCTCTGGCAAATTTTTTTGAAAATTTAGGCCTTAGTTGAATTTAGGTTGTGACTCTAATTCGAGGACGAATGATCCCGCGGAGGGATAATATAACACTCTGTAAATTCAGGTTTGGTTTGAATCTATTAAGAGAGTGATAATATGATATTTTAGAAATATGAATTCCTATCAAAATAAGTATGCGTAAAAAATCAAGGCGAAAAGTGAAGTGCGTAGAAATTGCTATTGTCGATTAAGTTTACACCGGGTCTGACTTCTAGCGAGTATAACGCATAGATTCATGGAGAACCTGAAAAAAACACAAAATATGAAAGTTGTAGCTCTCTGAAATACCTTTTCAATGATATAAATTTTGGTTCAATCTAATATCGGTATGACAAGTTATCCATAATTTACCAAATACTATTGATTCAATAAAAATAAGTGGTACGCAACGCAGGCCGCGCTGCGCCAAACAATTTTCCATGGATTGAAAAAAATTGACTTCTGACAAAAGTGTACCATGAGTGATGCAGGACACGATGAACCACACGCCGCACACGGCCAAATTTCGGCTGGTAGAGAGTTTTCTCGAATCTTATAAACTTACAACTTCGTAAAACTTTTCCCACTTCGTTCTAAACCAACTTTTTGGAGAGAAAACATCATACGGCTTCCCCAAAACATCCAATGTGATGTCCTACTCAAACCCTATGATTATTATGTCAATTTAACAAAGATTAATGGTATAACCATCATCCATTTTATATATTGCGAGAATTCGATTCAAGAACGGTTGGAGAGAAGAATCGTCGGGAAATATTCGTGAGGTAAGCTTCCTTGATTCATGTATTGTTATGGCGTTATTTTTGGGTATCATTTGAAATGCTTTAGAATCCATGGGTGATTCATGAGATGTCAAGAATACAATGTTTACATAAAAGCCCTAATTTTTCAAAATGATGGGAATTCATAGAATTTTAGAAAAGCTCTAATATTTATCATCATAATTGATTGTAGAGCTATCATTGAACGTCGTGGGGTGCATTTATGGCATTCTTAGAGGATATGAGGTATGTCTCTTTCAAACATACTTTCAATTTTAAAAATAGTTTCGTTGGTAAGATTTCGTGTGCGTGAGGGACAATCCCGCATTGAGCCTTATGTTTGTGATATTATCTATGTGTAGTCGTGATTCCCCCAATTGATAATGAATTATAAATCTTTGATCTTTGAATATGATTTATCACTATAAGGGATGGCTTAAACTTATTTTCAAAAACTTGATCTTTAATGTGTTTTGCCCTATGAGCGGATTTCGTTAAAGTAAAATTGATTAATGATTTGAACACGGTTTCTAAATTGATTAATGACTTGATATACCCCTATTAATGGGATGATGAATATAATCATAATGAACGATTCGGCTTCTATGCTATGATTGTGATTCAGTTAATATGCCATGAATTCTATTATCTACTCTTGCCCTAGCTACTCGGCAGGAAGAATAGTTACTATGAATGCTAGTGGAGTTAGCCTAGCCATTCGGGAGTAAGAGTGATCACGAGGATTGATAGCCCCAATGTGGTATTTGCCTAGCTATACGGGTGGAAGGGTAGCCATTGTGGATCTGTAGCCCCAATGTGGTGCTTCTATGAAGTTTACGGAACCTAAAGTGGTCATTCATTCACTACTATTATTTTGGGCATGTATTGGCACGATTGTGGTTTCCCATGAATTGGCATGTGATGAGTTTGGATTCAATTGAAATAACTTAAGGTAATGAAAAATGACTTAATGATTTAAAGTGAGTATTTCTTCATCATTGAGTTATACTAGATCTCATGGCAAATTATTCGTGTTGAACTGTTTCTTAACACTGTTTTCAATTATACTTATGACTTGTATATTTTTCTATATAATTATTATCCCGTAGATATTCACTGAGTACCCAGTACTCAGGCATATTATCAATATTTTTGATAATATATTAGGTAACAAAGAAGAAAAGGTTCGTGACATTCGTACGGAGTAGGTGAACTTGTTGCTTTCTTGACTTATTAGTGATCCCACATACTTGTCGTGGGACCCCATTTATCTTTAGTTTTATTGCTTTCAATTTTCAGGTTGCGTCCCAAAGTTAGACCTTTTTATTTATTCCTCTTAGAAACTCCATAGATAAATATCAGTATTGTGGGTAGTTGTTGAAGTCACTATTTGATTCATTGGGCGTTTTGCCATGCTTAGCGAATTTTCAAACTTATAATTATTTACATCATTTCGACTACCACTTATAATTGTCTTAATTACAGTTGAGATTTAAATGTGTAGATGAATATAAATCCGGGACAGTTTGTTGTATCTCTACTTTATAAGGTGCTTCCACTACGGTTCCTTAGCATCGAATGTTTGTTGCGCCAGAATCAGATTTAGGGCGTGACAAAAACTATAATTTCATTCATGGTACTTTCATTTTATTTCGTTCCTCAAGCTAATTTATTCTTTTTCAGTTCGAAATTAACTCAAAAATAAACAAAATTTTACTGGAGATTTTGCAATATGACAAACCATGAAACTTTTGTTAATCAATACCAAGCAAAGTTCTTGAAGTGGAAGAAGAATAAGAGCCGATCTGCTTATAACTTATGGCTTATAACTTATGGCATAGTTTAGGAATTCTAACTTATGACTTTTGACTTATTTTTGTTATTTTGATTTAAAAATAAATGTTTAAAGACACTTTTTTTATCTTACCCAAACACTACAAAAATGCTTTAAATCACCTAAAATAAGACAATCCAAACAGGCTGTAAGCAAAGGAAAAGAAATTTTATTCGAAGTTCACCTAAATTGGATATCAATTAAACTTATTTTAAAAATTGGGTACAAATTAAATGCAAGCGATCAAACATGGTATCCTATGAATTTTTACTCAACACACATAATTGCAAAATCCTCAAAAGGTAAACTCGGGTCAACGGACTCTTCAAAGCTTCTAATATTCTAATAAGGCAGCTTACCCCCCCCCCCCCGTTCCTCCCCGTTTGATTCCAATTTGTCCAACTACTATTCTTTTGTGTGCCCGACAGGTTACGTATAGCCTATAGGACCATGCTGTTACTTCCCTGTTTGAACAATCGAGAAATTAGCCTAACTTCAATTCAGTGGCAGAGCCACAACCCAGCTAATTGAACACTCTTCGCCGAAAAATTATATATATATATATATATATATATATATATATATATATATATATATATATATATATATTAGTCTCTACGAATGTGCATTGCACATTATTCCCTATTAAGTTTTCACATAGAAAAACGATAGTAACTTGTAATTACATTATATTACAAAAATGTTAATTAGACATTAAATTTAATAGTGAAATAAAAGATGCTATTAAAAAATCTAACATTCCCAATTTTGTAATAACACTAACTTTGCAAGTTCACAATAAATTTCATCAACATTTTGGGAAATGTTTCATCGCTCATTTACTATTTTAATTTCGTGCTTTTATAATAAATATAGATAGATAAATATTAGTATATGGGTTAAATGATGTTGTAACTATACCACATTGACATAGGGTGTAAAGTCTCGTTATTTGAAGTTAATTACTTTGAATGAGATAAGTGCTTAATGACTATTAATTTTATTGAAAATTAAATATGATTGAACTTTAATTAAAGTCTAAAGGAGTATATACGATCTCCAACCTTAATAGTTTGATCATGGAAGCTACCGTTTCCGAGAATTATATTATGAATAGGATTGGAATTGTTATGTTACAGATTTATCTTTTTTATAGATAAGAATACACCATTTTACATTTTGATTTGGACTATACAACTAGTGAATTATTTTACATTTTTGTACATTGATATTATAGAAAAGAAATAGGATTAGAGTTTACTAAGGGTATAAAATCGTTCAATATTTGAAGGATATTTTGGTCAACCAACATTTATATTCTTGTTTTTATAATAATAATTAATTTCTTGACACGTGCGTTGTGTATACCAAGTCATGTAGTATACATTTTCAGTAAACTAATATCAATATTACTAAAATAAATTTAACATGAAAGAATAAAATATAAGTTTATGTGAATAATCAATATGGATTGTTGTATGCTAATTTATTTTCGAAATCAAGATAATTGAATATCGTCTGAACCTACGACTATCAATGTTAATTAGATTATGTGACTTTTTAAAACTTATTTCCTTATATACGATATTTCGAGTGTATGTACTTTTTATCCATTCGATTAATCTATCATTACCAGTTATCTTATTTGAAAGAAATAATCCCCTTGATTATTTTCATTGATTGAATAGCTATATATACAAGTTACATATTTGCATAATAGGAAAATCATTTTCCTATTCTACTTCTAAATCCTTATTCTACCATAATTCTAACTATACAATTATGGTAGGTGTATAACACTAATTAAGGTATCCTTTTCATTACAATATACTACAAATATATATACCATATATACAATATCCCATTGTTACTTGGATTTGCAAATCTGGCCGAGAGGCCCACTGCCTAGGCCCAAGGTCAGCCGGATCTCAACTTTGCTTTCTTTGCTCATTCCGTTCTTTGGGCACTGCTCTGTTCTTTGGAAGATTTGGGCCCATCGCCCACTAAGCGATGGTGGGCACCTCTGTTCTTTGGAAGATTTGGGCCATTGCCATCGCTTTGTTCTTTGCTTGTATACCTGTGATATATACTGATGTATATTCAGTGTATATCACATGTATATTACCTTTGTTTAACACACCCCCGCAGTCATAGCGGGCGGTTTTCGAACGCTGAGATTGTCCCTAAAATCTTCAAAGAGAACCGCTGGGAGACCCTTTGTAAAGATGTCTGCAATTTGATAACGAGACGGGACATGGCATACGCGAACGTGACCCTTTGCAACCTTTTCACGGACAAAGTGAATGTCCATTTCGATATGCTTGGTGCGCTGGTGTTGAACTGGGTTACCTGACAGGTAGATGGCACTAATGTTATCGCAATACACCAAGGTTGCCTTCTGAATCGGACAATGAAGCTCCAAAAGCAAATTCCGTAGCCAATATGACTCGGAGACCACATTCGCTACCCCTCGATATTCTGCCTCTGCACTGGATCGTGATAGCGTTGCTTGACGCTTTGCCGACCATGAGACCAAGTTGTTGCCAAGGAACATACAGTAGCCAGAAGTCGACCGTCTGGTGTCGGGACAACCACCCCAATCAGCATCCGTGTAAGACACGAGTGTGGATGTAGATAACGGATACAAGTGCAACCCATAGTCTAGTGTCCCCTGAATATACCGAATGATGCGTTTGATTGCATTCATGTGCTCAACTCTGGGATCATGCATGAATAAACACACCTGCTGAACCGCATATATAATATCCGGTCTGCTAAAGGTAAGATACTGAAGGGCCCCTGCAAGACTGCGATAGCGGGTCGGGTCCTCGTATGGTGCACCTGCGGCGGCACTTAGCTTTGGGTTTACATCAACTGGCGTGGTAGTGGACTTACAGGATGACATCCCAGCCCTCTCCATGATCTCAACGGCATACTTCCGTTGAGACAGAAACAACCCACCTGAATGACGCTTGACGGCAATCCCCAAAAAATAACTCAAAGGCCCTAAGTCTTTCATAGCAAACTCAGAGCTGAGCATGGTCGTGATAGACTGACGCAAAGCATCGGAGGAGGCCGTCAAGATGATATCATCCACATACAACAGAATATAGGCCAATGATGAACCACGCGCGGTAGATGAACAAGGAATTATCTGACCTGCTGTGAGTGAACCCAATAGTCGAAACAAAGTCAGCAAATCGTGTATACCAGGCCCGTAGAGACTGCTTAAGCCCATATAATGATTTCTTCAATAAACAGACATGATTAGGGCGGTTGGGATCCCTGAAACCCAACGGCTGATGCATATAGACTGTTTCCTTGAGGTCACCATGTAGAAAAGCATTCTTGACATCCAACTGATGAATTGGCCAAGTCTTTGAAAGAGCCAAGCTAAGCACGGTCACGAATGGTAGCCGGTTTGACCACCGGACTAAACGTCTCACCACAATCAATTCCAACCTGCTGAGTCTTACCATCACCAACAAGTCGCGCCTTATGTCGAGCAAAGGACCCATCTGAATTCTCTTTATGAGCAAAAATCCACATAGACCTGATAATATTAATACCATATAGACGGGGCACCAACTCCCACGTCTTATTATCAATAAGAGCATTATATTCATCAGTCATAGCAATTTTCCAATTAGGGTCATTTAATGCGGACACAGGATTGCGGGGCAAGGGGGATTTAGAGACACCAGAATGTAAATTAAAATGTCTTTTAGGTGTAAAAATACCCCGCTGACTACGAGTGACCGGTCTATGACTCGAGGAAGAATTGATGGAATTTTGGGAATTTTCTGGGCTCGGGACGGGTGGCGTGAGGCGGTGGGCTCTTGGCCCAAAACGATAAAATTGGACTCGATTCTCGGGCGGTTCGAGTGGGCCGGGCAAGCCCGATTCTTTGGAACTGCTCCAGATGGTGAATCGTGAGTGTGGCGATCTGTTGGTCTAGCGGGCGATGGGCCCAGGAGGATTTTGGGTACGGGAGATGTCCGAAAAATTCCGAATAATATACGGGGATATTTGGTCATCCAAAAAATTATATGACTTAGGTTCGGGAGTATGAACTTTCGTAAATGGGAATTGAGTTTCATAAAAAATGACATGGCGATTGATTATGATTTTCTTGGAGGATAAATCAAAACACTTATAACCACGATGATTTGACGGATAATCCAAAAACACACACGGGGTAGACCGAGCCTGAAGTTTGTTAATTGTAGTGGATGGGAATAACGGATAACACAAGCACCCAAAAATCCGAAGATGAGAATAAGATGGGTTCTTATTATATAGTATTTTTAGGGGGGAAGAATATGTCAGACCTTTAGAAGGAATTATGTTAAGAAGATATGTGGCCATTTGTAGAGCATGATGCCAAAAATATGAAGGTATGGAGGCATGTATTAGGAGAGTTCGGACAATGTTATTTATGGAACGAATTTTGCGTTCGGCTTTCCCATTTTGTGAAGATGTATGAGGACATGAAAAATGAAAATTTATCCCATTAGTAGCACAAAATTCTCGAAACTCCCTATTGTCATACTCTTTCCCATTATCACACTGAATATTTTTTATTTCTCTTTCGAATTGAGTACGTATGAACGCTCTAAATTTGATGAAGACGGAAAACACTTGTGATTTATTTGCAATTGGAAACGTCCACAAAAATCTAGAATAATCATCTAAAAAGAGAACATAATATCGATGACCCATTGAACTAAGAACAGGAGATGTCCATAAGTCGCTATGAATAATGTTAAATGGCATAGACGTATGAGAATTGGAGTCTACAAATGGCAACTTAACAATTTTTTCCTAATGAACAAGACTGACAAATTGGAGTACGACTCGTACCCTTACAAGAAATAAAGCTATTTTTATCTAAAGCTGATAAAATAGAAGATCCCGGATGACCCAGACAAGCATGCCACATGGAAGGAGAGATGGCTGCAAAAGTTGACGTCAAGGCTGCACTCGATGGACTGAAACCGGGCATGATAGGATACAGATCCCCCCTACTATCACACCTCATGAGATGACTCCCCGTCTTGAAATCCTTCACAGAGAAACCGAAAGGATCAAATTCAACAGAAACAGAATTGTCATTTGTGAACTTTCGGATAGACACTAAATTTTTAATCAATTTAGGAGCATGTAAAGTATTTTTCAAGAGGAGTGGTGGATTGGGGGGAGACAACGTTTTCTGACCATACCCTAAAATTAGAATAGAACTGCCATTACCAATAATTATCCCCCGAGGGATGCTCAAATTGGAATAAGATGAGAGAGTACCTGATTCAGAAGTCATGTGAGTAGTGGCCCCGATATCCATGTACCAATTTGGGTCCGGTTGAGTCAACCCCAACGTGTGCATCGCGGCCTCGATATCAGTCTGAGTGGGGCCTGTTGCATGATGGGCTTGCGGAGGACGGGGCCGAAGGACTCCATTCCGTGATCTTTCTTTGGGCGTAAGTCTTTGGAGAGTCTTTGTTGTTGGGCAGCGGCGATGGGCGCCAACTGTGGCGTTGGGCACTGGGTTGGACCAGCCCGGCCAAGCTAGCTGGCGAGCTTTGTGGATGGTACGGGTTCCACTGCTATTGGCCCCACTGCTGGGCCTATGGCGGTGGTGGGCCACTGTACCCTGGCTGGGACCCACCGCCTGTTTGTTGACCACCGGAACCGCCACCTGTACCGCCGCATTTGCCCCCGCAATTTTTGTTATTATTTTTGCAATTATTCTTGCCGCCACCATTATTATGGTTTTGGCCCGAATTATTCACAAAACCTGAAGAACTAGGGGAGGACGCCACCATGACAACTGGGCTTGCTCCGGTAGCCGCCTTTTTAGCCAAACCTGCTTCTTCCAACGTAAGCATGGAGCGGGCTTGATGAATGTCTGGAAGAGGGTTGCTTTGGCGAAGGAGAGTTCCAACACCATTATAGGCCTCCGAAAGACCGGCAACCAACTGTAGCACTAGACGATTATTTGTTACTGGTGCGCCAACATTACGGACTTGATCCGCCAACTCCTTTAGTTTCTTGCAATATGCAGAAACGTTTGGAAATTCGTCCATTCGAACGAGAGAGAATTCCTGCTCGAGTGTGACGACACGTGAATGTTGGTTGTCTTGGAATATGTCACGCAATCTATTCCATGCAGCCATAGCCGTGGTATCCGGCTCCATAATCGTCTGTAGAAGATCCAACGAAATAGTGGCGTATATCCACCGAAGAACAGTAGCATCAAGTATAATCCATAACTCAGGATCCTCCGCAGGAAGGGGTCTAGCGGGAGGAATGATATGATGAAGAACTTGATAAGATATAGCGTGAATTTTAAACAACTCTGCCCACGTTGCATATTGAACGTTTTCCATCTCAAGAACAATAGGGATACTTAGCTTGATATTGGAAACCGTGAAGGCAGGGTGAAAATTGTTCTTAGACATATTGTAAGAACAAAGAAGGAGGGGAAATTTAAGAGAGGTTTTTGAGAGCGGAAGACGAGATTTTTTTGGAGAGAAAACCCGAGGGAGGGGGGGTCTCGGCCAAAGGGGGGCAAAAGTTTGAGAGAAGAAAACTTTTGTTTAGACCTAGTCTCTTGATACCATGAAAGAAATAATCCCATTGATTATTTTCATTGATTGAATAGCTATATATACAAGTTACATATTTCCATAATAGGAAAATCCTTTTCCTATTCTACTTCTAAATCCTTATTCTACCATAATTCTAACTATACAATTATGGTAGGTGTATAACACTAATTAAGGTATCCTTTTCATTACAATATACTACAAATATATATACCATATATACAATATCTCATTGTTACTTGGATTTGCAGATCTGGCCGAGAGGCCCACTGCCTAGGCCCAAGGCTGTTGGATCTCACTGCTTTGCTGCTCATTGCCGTTGCTGGGCCTGCTCTGTTGCTGGACGATATGGGCCACTGCCCACTAAGTAGTGGGCTACCCACTGCTTTGTTGCTGCTTGTATACCTGTGATATATACTGTTGTATATTCAGTGTATATCACATGTATATTACCTTTGTTTAACATTATTATCGATATCTATATCCCTCTTAAAAGTGTGATATAAAGTTTATCATTCCTGGAGAAACAGAATACAATGAAACGCGAAGACTACCCATACTTTGGCTTTCTTAAACTTCTCCATATGGTTTAAACCTGCCAATTTTTGTTTTTTTGTATCATCATCTAATCGTAAATCCTTTGAGTATTTATCCAATTTTTAAAAGTATATGTATGTCCTAGAGACAATCTGTATTAGAACAAATGTACTTTATACACATTTGTATTATTATTAATGGAGATTAATATTTTGGCATTTGCAATTATTGAATTATTAGTTGATTGTTTATAATATTCTATAATATGCATCCCTAGAGGTTACGTTATTATTAATAATGTGAGATATTTATATTATAACGTAACTCTTAAAATAGTCTCGACTAATGATCATCGAGAATGGAATATCGATGATATGTGATAAGTCGACATGTGGTCTGTATCACATCCTTAGAGGATGTAGTATGTCTCACCTGCTACGAGTAATGGCTACTCGTGATGGACACATGGATACTTTGGAAGTATTGGTATACCCTGCTAATATATTGTTTGTTATACTTGTCTAAAGTATGATCAGCGTGTGGGAGATAGAGGTCATTAGACTTGAGGTCAATGTGCACCTTGTCTACAAAGTAATATACTTTGATCCTGTCCTAAGCTCCAATGCCTTATAGATTGAGATACGACTTGTATTGGGTACATTACGATGCGGATTAAAGGTGGTAGTTGAGCCAAGACTAGGATTCATTCCTCGAATGTATATTCGAGAGAACACTCAGCTTCTCAGTGATATTAGGTTGGCTAAGTCGTTGGCCAACGCAATAGACATATTTAGAATATGGTCTAGTTGTCAACTAATGTAGATGAGATACAATGATTAAGCCATTTGGATAGACACTTGACAAATCCTAAGCTTGATCGGGTCTGTCGTGAATGAAAGGATTTTATCTTACCACATAGAGGTTAAGTTTACTGGATTCGTGTAAACATACTTCACATATTGAGTTCGTCTTGCGGCGCCGTCTAGGAGTTCTGCGTAGACCTTAATTTGATTAATGTCGAGATGTGAAGGCTTGTAGGGTCACACTATGTCGATTGTCTTTTCGATCTAAGGATGTATTGAGAGAGTATTAAATATTCGATTTAGAATCGAGATATTTAAATGAATAATGATTGTTTTAATTAAGTCAAAATTAGATTTTGGATTTAATTAAGAATGTGCCGAAAATAAAACGAGACAGTGTAGGGCCACGTCAGCGTCGCGGCGCCATGACCTAATTTGTCTCGAATTTTGGGTCAGGCCCAAGGTCAAACCCTAATCCGGTTTGACCTAATTTTTCACCTAGAAATAAAGACCTACACTTCATTATTCATTACATTTGATTTTCATATCATTATTCTAAGTCTTAGAGACTCAGAATCAAAACACTTTCTGGAACCTCTGCCGGATTTCCAAGCTTTCCAAATGAGGAATACATTGAAGCTTGGAGCTTGCAATCGAAAGGGCATTCGCGTGCACACCCACAGTTGATAAAGATTCCAGATATTGTAAACATGTAAGTACCATTCAAGTCTTATGTTTACAGTTTAAAATTATCCTATACTCAAACAGTTCTACGTTTGTTGGGTTTGAAATAAGTTTTCAATATCCGCGGCATATAACAACCCAACAAAAACCCTACAATTTTATCTTCAATATAAATACATAACTTCAAGCAGGACACTTCTGCACCTTTTCTTGAACGTGACATCATTTTATTAGGTATGCTAGAAACAGCTTCTTGCTTGACCAATCACCACAGAAATAAAGATTATATAGCTACCCATTACATAACTTTTATCCTGTAAGGGATTATAATGTGGAAATAATGTGTTGTTAAAGATTAAAGTAAATCTTCTATCCAATTTAGCAGCCATGTGGAAAGCCTTGAAATTGAAAGGAGAACAACCCACTAACATGAGGTTTCGAAATTGTAATTTTCTCAATTTTTGTGTGATATCAGATCACTACTAAAAACTTTCTAGTTTCCCACTAAAAAATATTCAGTATAAAAAAATCTAAAAATTCATATGGAAAAATTAAGAAGTTTTTCAGTGTTTTAGTGAAAACATATTTCCCATAATGCATTTTCCTAGTGAGTTGGCCTAGTTCAATGAAAATAAGATGGGAAAATCATATTTCATAGCATACATTTTCCACCGAATGTCGGTGCGGAAAACTTTTTTTCTCTAGTAGTGGATCTCCTGCTCATTTGCAGAACAAAGCTTAGAGGTGTATTTTTTTGTGACTATTCGAAAGCAACACACTATTATCTGTATTTTATGCAGTGAAATAAAATTTTCTACCTGTCAATAGCTTGACAAAATCGTTGAATATTTATGCTCTGCATACCTCTCATCTAGTAGTTGAAAAGATTAAAACAACACTATATACAATAGTTATAAAAAAAATCAAGATCTGCAAAGTAATAATCTAAGTTAATAGTAGAAGAGGAATCAAATTGACGAACTTCCGCAAACTAATCTGTAGTGTCACAAACCTCCTAATCAGTAGAGAAAAGAAATCGAAATGAAAAAAAAGAAAAAACAGTAGAACAAACAAACAAAAAAATTTAGAACAATTCCAATCCATAAAGTATGATATATAAATACAGACGTACAATTGTTGGCGCAGTACTTTTTGCAAATTGAGACTTTAACATAACAAAAGACTGTAATTGAGATCATGTTATAAATGTTGAGAATTAAATTCAAGCAATAGAAAGGAGAATATGAAGAACTTACTTGTTCGAAATGCCACAGTCACGTTAAGCGCCACTTTCTTGAGCGGAATTTAACCAAATGCTAACGCTCCAAGAACTTGCAAAAACTAATAATACAAGTGAAGAAGTTTGAGAAAGTTCTCATTGGATAGTTAGAGACTGTAACTAAGATCCAAAATTTGTATTCGGAGTGACGACCACCAAGTAACTTTTCATGAGTGGAACTTCTCTGAAAGAGGCGTCCGTTCCAGAAGCTTGGGTTCAGACTAGGGGAGGCCAGTGGGCCGGGTTCAGGGCGAGGCGGGGCGGGTCCCTGCGGGACGGGACCCGACGAGACTGGGGAGGGCGGGACCGGTCCTCCGCCGGGAAGGGCGGGACCGGTCCTCCGTCGGAAAAGGGGACCGGTCTTATCGCGCCGTGGGCGGGTCGGGATCGGGTTTTTAGATTATTTTTTTTGCACTTAATTTTAACATATATAAACACCTCAATAATTGAACAAGATAGTGTAATAAAAACATCTCAAGACTGTTTTTTTGCCTCTTATATTATTTAATAGAAATATGATTTTTTTTGTAATACAATTTCAAAATTGCAACTTTGTAGTGTTGAAAGTTGCAAATAACATAGTAAAATTACAATTAAAAAAATTACATATTTATAAACACTTTTTTTAGTTTCTTCACAATGTCTTGTGGTTCTTCAGTTGGAATTGAAATTTGTTGGTCAAATTGCTCGACGTCGCTTCCACCTCAGTCGGATAAGATTTCGTTGTAGTTTTCATCGTCTTCTTCGATGATCTCCGGTTGACCGCACCTTCTACGCTCCGCTCGTATCCAATCTCTGAATAAAACTGCAATCTCCAAGCTATCTCCCGCTAATGAGTGTCTGTGCTCTCCTATTTGAAATCTTCCGGCAGAAAAAATGTTTTCAGACGCTGTTGATGACGTTTGAATGTTCAACACATCTCGGGTCATCTTTGATAGTGTCGGAAATGTCTTCTCATTCTCCCTCCAATATTTCAGCAAGTCTTCACGTCCTTCTTCATTGAGAACTGCTTGGTACGGACCAACACCCTGTAAAATAAAAACATCAAACTCGCTAACTTGATTAGTAGTGGTACCACTAAACATTATATGTTTAAGGCTTTCAATACTAGCCGCATAAACAACATGTCTTTTTGAGGTTGTATTGAACAAGAAGAAGGTGGTATGGAAGCCGGTTGGTTGCTAGCACTTTCTTGTTGGTAATGCGTTTATACTTTTTTGCATTCATCGTATATGCTAGACAAAACTTCTTCTTTAATTTTTTCCTTAGGTGGTTGTTCATTTGAATTTTTTGGAGTTGGAGGTGTAAGTATTGTTATACAATCATAAATAGTTTCAATAAGTGTTTTACAATCGTCTATTTTAATAGTCGGAGTTAATACAACACCAATAATATAAATAGTGGGAATAGGAAAAAATATTTTTTTAATTTGATAAATATATTTTTAATAGGTGCCTTATAAGATGATTTTTTCATATATTCACTAAGTAACAAAATATTAAAGCTATATAAAATAACATAGTTGAAATAGTAGGATAATATATACTAGAAAATTCTTTAGTTCCTTGAAAAAAATTCTCTAAAAATACAATAAGTTCTGAATTTTTTTCCCAATCGTTATCTACAACTATATCAATTTGATTTCGATTATGGGCGTTAAAAAATAAAGTTATAGGTCTTCTATAATCATAAGCAACAAGTAGTTGTTCATATAAATATTTCACCTAGTCGCTACTTCTTCGGGAATTTTTCTATATGGTAGTCCACAATTGTGACAAGTTTTTTTATATTCTTTTTTTCTTTGTATTCTATTACTTCTAAAAATAAAGTTTAGCATATTATATTTTATTAAGAATGTCTTCAAAAAGTGATACACTATCTTTTACAACTAAGTTATAAATATGGCACGCACATTTTATATGAAAATGATTAGGAAAAGATGGAGTTAAAAGGTCTTTTAAAATACTAATAGCATAACTATTAGAAGAAGCATTATCTAACGTAACAGTCATTATTTTGTCAGTTATACCATAATAATCGCAAACTTGATGAATATTTTCTGGAATAAAATTTTCGATGTGCCTATCATCAATATATCTATATGCTAAAATATATTTTTGCATAGACCATTTATAATCTATCCAATGACATGTTACAGTTAAATAATCATGACCGTTAGTACTACGGCCAATATCAGACGTGATAGATACTTTGCCAGGAAAATAATATAATGAATAACATAAATATTGTTGATATTCATGTGCAAATTTAAAAGCGTCTCTGCTAACAGTTGATCTAGGAAAAACGTTAAAAGCAGGATTATACATATCTCTAATGTAATGAATAAAACTAGGAGAGGAAGGAAATGAAAAATGCAAACCCTCCATCGCAACTAATTTTGCTATTGCTTCCCTATCTCTATGTTTATCGTATTTAGGGCCTACAATTCCCCCCGTTATCGGGTTAATTTGACCATGTACTTGGTCTGGGGCACTATGTTAACCTTGTCCCGACTAAGAGCGCATTGGCGCACCCGACTTTGTAGTCTCGTATTCATCCCACCTAGATTTGTGAAAGTTTTGTACATGTCTCAATAAACCTCCCGTCCCACCCTAACCTTTTCCCATTTTAAATTTATAAACATTTTTACAAATTTGACAATCTAACTACTTGATTCTCTTGGTCCCTATTAAAAAAAGTCCATGCATCTGATTTTAATTTTCGTTATGTTGGGCCACATCTCATACTAGGGGGAATAAGAGGTGTTTCAGTTTTAGTTTGAGGTGCACTGGTGGGTGTGTCATCTAGATTAGTTGGTGTGTCATCTAGATTATCTTCTAAATTAAAGGCTGGTTGAGTTGCAAAAATATATCATCGTCTAATGGTATATCATTAAAAAATTCAGTTTCATCTATATAAGTATAATCAATCAAATCATCCTGTCTAGCAATAGGATGACTAGAAGTACCCCTGTCCTTGTTACCCCTACTAGAAGAAGCACTCTTACTCTTACCCTTAAACATACCTCTTAATCCTTCCATTTTAATTATGCAAATATATAATTAAAGATAATGAAATTAAGTGTGATAATTAAAATAAAGCAACAATAATAATTTAAAGAAGGAACGAAGGTACCAAACGCCGACATGAATTTATATACGTGATCAAGGACACGTGGATCTCAAGTGAGACGTTAGACAGAAATTCTAGATTAATACTATAGAAAACAAGTAATAATGAGACAAAGTAAAGTAATGATTAGCCTGAGCCTTGTGACAACTTCTAAGAAAAGCTACAATAACTTGTATGAAAGCACATAAATCGAGATAATATGAGCAAGTAACTTGTAACAACCAGAATGTGATGATTTACAATCGGACAATGTGTCCTATTTATACATGAGCTACACTGGTACACAATTCAAAAAATATGCACTCATTAATACAGGAGAATGAATGTTGTAATAATTAGATAATTAATATCTCAATAAATGTCATTAAAGCTTCATTGGAAGACGTATGACCAGTTTGGTAACGGTCTCTCGTTACAATTCAAACGGCTCTCAGCCTTCTGTATTACCGGTATCATCCATGCTCGTGTCGCTTCCGGTACCACGCGTACCTAGTCGGTAGTGCCTTAGGCTGACGTGGTCCTGACTCTGCACCATGCTCCATGTGTCATACTATAACTTGTACAACTTTCTTATACGAATTTTGCCATATACAGATAGTCCCTGCACTTTTAGGGTATGACTCTTGTGCAATCGAGAAGTGAATTTGAACTCCCAACCGAATAAACCTAGTACTTCAGTGGGAAATTTGAATCGTAATGATTACAAAATTTGTCAAACGTCACATCCATTCAATGCTTCTGAAATGGCGACAACTGAACCATCACTCTGATCGACGTAAACTGTAGCAATGATGGTGCACATCTTTTCAACTCCAAAGCATTATATTTTTTTTATCACAAATAGGAGGCCAAATATTTCACAAAAAGCAACCACATACTTCACAAGATTTCTTGAAAACTTTGCCTTCCTTCTTTCTCAATAAACTTCTTCATCCATGTCTTTTACCAAATCTTCTCATTCTCACTCCCCTGAAGGTAATGCAACCCTCCAAGTTGCCGTCATGGGAAGGATCCCATTTCTTCTGCAACTCAGAAAATTGATTCCATTCTACAGCTGCCGAAATGTTTCCTTCGGGATTTGACTTCTCAGGAGATCTTCGCATTCAAAAAATCTACGAACATGTCGAGGATTTGCTTAGGCCAAGTTGCTCTGCAAAATTAGAGATTAGTCTACTACATTCAGATGTTAGACAACACTGACAATGCTCCATTCACTATCGACCACCTTCTCCTCCTCTATTACCCTAGGGTTTTACGAGGTGGAATTATCTATCTATACCCTGGGGAATCCGCAGCCTCATTAATACGGAAGATGACCACGATCGAGGTTGGTTGACCTATTTTATTTTAATCAAAACAGACCAAATCCATCAACTGTCTTTGGATCATTTTCCGAAAGAGTGGAATTCTTCACTGAGTATTTTTTTCCCAACAAACCTATTTTCTTGATTTTCCAAACAAAGAAAAAATCCTTTCTAATTCAAGTGTTATAACTTTTCAGCGGTTTTAGTTGAGCCACAACTTATTTAAGGGATTTTTGAATGGGTGGTAAATATTCTTCATGCCTCCCCCAACATCACTAGGTCCTGGAAGAGTATTACCTCTGTATGGTGGAATGGTAAATACCGCGGTAAGCCTTAGCCCCGACTCTCTCTTTTATACATGTTTTATCCCAGATTTCTTGGGACTCTTTTTTAAAATATTTTCTCCACTCGCAGGGCTCTCGGTACGAAAGTCCACTGCCAAAAAAGTGTCATCTCATGCGGCTGCTCTATTGAACATCCTCCAGTCTGCTTCTAGCAACCGGAAATGAAAAGCTTGAGATGAGGCTCCCGAGATCCCGATAGGAATTAGTTCCCGGGTAAGAAACCACCATGGACTCACGGAGTACTTGAAAGAGATGCAAGCGGAGGATAAGGCGGGTGTTATTCAAATTGATGATGAGGAAAATGTGACAAAGGAAAGCACCGACCTAGGTAGTCCTTGGCAAGATACTCCGGAGGCGGAGACGCCCGTTCCCCCTGAGGATCCTGCTAAGCACAACTCCATCCTTACTTCCGGAACTGAGGTCGGGACATCTGCTTCTTCCCCACGGAAATCTCCCCATGCTACCCTAGAGGCTTCTTTTGCTCATCTTGCAGATTTGTTTCTACAAGTAGAATACTCATTCCTACCGATCGCAATATTTTCATTCAGGGGCATGCCTCTACTCTCTCTACTGTGGATTTGGCTAAAGTGATAGGGCCCACCCTGAAGAAAACAAGTTGAAGGAAGAAATCCAACATCTCAGTACAGAAGTTGAAGACCTCCGAGCAGATCTTAAAGACTCAAAACTCTTTTTAGGCCTCCCTCCAGCTTCGATTGCAGGATGTTATTGACTCTCTTTGTTACTTAGAAAATTCCCTTCAAACTTTATCCACCGCTTATGTGACCCTTCAAGAGAGGACAGTGAGGTTAGCAGCCGATTTGACAGAAGCCCGAGGGCAACTGCATGCGTCCGAGCACATCATCAATGAGCTCCAGGCTAAATATCGAAGATGGAAGCTTCGAAGAGACTTGACCGTCCTAAAGATTCCCATGGACACCCTTGAAGAGGCCAGAAGTCAGGGATTGATATCCCTTCTACACTCCTGGACGCAGAAGTCGACCTCCATGATATTGAGTTATCGTTGAAAGCTCTACGAGGAGATAGAGAGGATTCATATGCAGAAGCTGGTAGAGAGCTGGTGATGATGATGACCCCCTTCCAATTGATCTTTTAGTCTTTTTATTTTTGTTGACAACACTAGAAACACCCTCAGCGGACCATGGAGCGGGCAGGAAATAACCATTCGCGCAGGTTTTTGTTTCAGCTTTTTATTTTTTGTTACAGGGTCAATTTTGGACCCAGTTAGTATCTTTTGTATCTGGACAGTTTTCAGTCCGGAAAATATAAATGAACTTTTCTCTTTCTTTTGCAATTCTGCATAAGGTTTTCATTCTTTATTTATTTCCACAAGCAATCGTTAGTTACAAATATTATTACTTTGCTTTATGAATCAGAACTTAACTTTGAGGTTCATTTTACCGGAACTGGCTAAGCTTTAGAAGCGTAAAATCTTTCTGATAATATTAATTTAGTTCTAAAGATATATTTTATTTTCATATTTAAACTGGAGCTTCTCATGGCCTTCAAAGTTAATTCCAGGCTTAACTTGGTTCCGAAAAACGTAAACCCCCGGTATTTCTTGTATCCAAAGCCTTAACGTTTTTGTTAAGGTTTTAATAAGAGAGGGCCCTCATTTTTAATGGTGTTGTATAAGAGGACGTCTTATGTTCATTATGGCACGAAATGTTTTATATGTTTTAGATAATAACATACGTTTTTATGCTCGTGATGGAAAAGATTCATTAATCATAAAAGGAAATTTTTATTGATTCCTTTGACTTAAAAATGTGAAGTTAAGTACAAGAATAATTCGGCTGTCATCTAGTATGGTCAGTTCGGTTACATATAATCTGAATATCCGAGCAGTACCAAGTATTCTAACTATCCGGCAGTCTCCAATATCGAAAGCGCTAACATTTTGTTAAAATTTCATAAAATTTCCTTCCACTCCATTCCAGGTGTATATGCTCCCCAGTATTTGGGTGTTCATGATATGAAGACTCGGATACTTGACACCTCTTCGCTGTAGTAAGACAAGTAACATGCTCATTTTATGATGCTGCCTCAGAAAACTTTTGCCGAAAAAATCCGATTTGGACAAAAATCGGAAGAAAGGGAAAAACAGTGCACCGCATGTTCTATCTTACTACACATAGTACTTATTCAAATGACTTATATTCCAATTACTTGTAAGTTTATTTCCTCATTGATTTGTTAGCTGATAAGCTTTTTACCAGAAATACCGATGATCGTATATGGTCCTTCACAGTTTGCACCTAGTTTTTCTACGTTATGCTCCCGAGTACTCTGAGTTACCCTCCGGAGCACTAAGTTCCCAAGTTTGAAATGTCAGATATTTGTGCGTCGGTTGTAGTATCGCTATATTCTTTATTTTGGGGCTACCATCCTAACGTATGCTAAATCACGACGTTCTTCGAGCAAATCCAAGTGCACGGACATTGACTCCGTATTTGATTTGTCATCATCCCAGAGATATCTCAAGCTGAGAGTTCCCACCTCTACCGGGATCAAGGCCTGTGCACCGCAGATCAGGAAAAAAAGTTTCTCTGGTACTCATTTTTGCCGTTGTTCGATACGCCCAAAATATCTCTGACAGCATAGACGACTAATTTCCTTTAGTTGTCTCTAACTTCCTATTTAAATTCTAGATTATAGTCTTGTTAGTCGACTCTGCTTATTCATTTGCACTAGGATGATAGGGAGTAGATGTGATCCACTTGATATTTATGACATCAACGAATTTCATGACCTTAGCTTCGATAAAATTCTGGCCATTGTCACAAGTTATCTCCTTTGGGATGCCAAAATGACAAATAATGTGTTGTCATATGACGCCATTCACCTGTTTCTCGCGTATATTTGTGTAAGCTCTTGCTTCAACCTTTTTAGAGAAATAATTAGTCATAAATATAATTTGACATACCTGTCCTGGTGCTGTTGGCAAGGGTCCGACAATGTCGATCCCCTACTTCATGAACGGCCACGGGGATACCACCGGATGCAGTTCTTCTCCCGATTGGTGTAGCAATCGTGCATGGCGCTAACACTTATCACATTTTCGTACAAACATTTTTGTATCTTCTTTGATCTGGGGGTACTAATAACCGACCCTCATGAGCTTCTTCATTAGGGATTCCGCTCCTGAATGATTTCCACAAATGCCTTCATGGACTTCCCTCATCACATCATCAGCTTCGTCGGGACCTATGCACCGAGCTAGGGGACTGTAGAAATATATATGATAAAGTTTTCTATCTATGACATAGTACCGGGCAGCTTTGGTCCTCAAAGCTCTAGATGCTTTCGGGTCCTCCGGTAGCTTTCTGTGTACAAGATAGTCCAAGAACTCATTTCTCCAGTCCTAAGTTAGGCTGGTAGAATTTATCTCATCGTAACCGACGGGATCCAACGCTGAATGAAACAACTGAACAACCGATTCGGTTTTAGAACCTTTGGCCTCCATGTTGGAGCCTAAGTTTGCGAGTGCATCTGCTTGTATGTTTTCTTCCTAGGGTATGTGTACCGCCGTCCATTCTTGGAAATGAGACAAAAGTTTCAAGGCCTTTTCAAGGTATCTTTACATGCATTCTTCTTTGGCTTCGAACACTCCATGGATTTAGTTAACTACCAACAGTAAGTTACACTTGACTTCAATGATTTATGAGCCTAATACTTGGGCTAACTCTAAACCTGCAACAAAGCCGCATACTATGCTTCATTGTTAGTCAACGGAGGACTGTGTATTGCTTGCCTTAAAGTTTTTTAGGCTCCGCTTCCTGTAATTTCTAGTTGGGATCTACCGACATCTCTAGTTCCTCTATGGCATATATTTTCCTTGTAGTGGGTTGTTCATCCCAGATTTTTAAATCCCCTCTGGTGTAGGGGATTTCACCAATAGATGCAGTGTTGACGGGACCGCCTTCATATCATGTATCCACGGCCTTCTGAATATTGCATTATATCTCATGTCCTCGTCGAGGACATAAAATTTGGTCAACTTAATAACTCTCATCGCGTCCGCCGATAGATCTTCTTCCCCTTTTGTGGTTTCACTTGACATATTGAAACGTAATAGAGTTCTGGCGGCTGGAACTATCTTGTCTGCCATGTTCATTTCTTCCACTACTTTCTGTCGGATTATATTAGTTGAGCTTCAGGAATCAACTCTCTTCACGTGAAAGCAATCAATAAGCATTGTGATCACCAGTGTATTATTGTGAAGGAAACTCACACTGGCGGCATCTTCTTCGATGAACAAGATAGTATAATCATCAGGTATCTCCCGAAATCTTTCATTCTGGGTTACAGAAATTTTTGTCTTCTTAGCCGCGGTGAAAGATGTAGCGGAGTTCATCGACACATCATAAGTCATATTTATAACATGGGGTGGTGCAGTTGGATTCAACTTATTTTCTGTGGGAAGTCCCCGCTCATTATTATTGTGAGCCCTTTCGCTCAAGTAATCTCGGAGGTGGCCCCTACTTATCATTCCTGCTACCTCTTCTCATAGATGTTTGTAGTCTGCAGTTTTATGTCCGTTTGTATCGTGGAAATCGCATCAAACAGACTGATCTCTTTTGCTAGGATCTGACTACAGTGATTTCGGTGGTCGGGATGCCAGATGAGTTCGCAGTACTGCCACTATTTGCTCTTCATCGATGTTGAAGTTATACTGGGACAATTTTGAGTACTTGATACCCTTAGATGAGTACCTTTATCGAAACTTACCAATCCTTGATTGTTTTGTCTGAAGCCTTCTTTGTTATTTGATTTTTCAAAAGAGAAAAAACCATGTCCATCTCCATACTTTTGTAGAGTAGGATAAGGTTGATAACGGTTCTTCGAGAAATTTCAGTCAGTTCCGGATCCTTTGTCAAGCTTTACAAAGAACCTCCCGACTTTAGATCCAAACATATCATCCTCAATGCGTATCTTGGATTCATATCGGTTGTGCACACCATCCCAAGTTTTCGCCTAGAACTCCAAGAGATTTTCCTTTAGCTTTCAGAAGGCATCCGAACTTGTCGGATTCAAACCTTTTATGAAAGCCTCCGCAACCCATTCATCCAGAACTTCTGGTAACAACATCCGCTCCTTCTGTAACCGTGTAACAAAGTCCCTAAAGAGTTTTGTTTCTCCTTGTGCAATGCGAAAGATATCCGTCTTGTATGTCTTTACCTTTTGGGCCCCTGCATGAGCCTTTATGAACATGTCGGTGAGCTGGCGAACAAACCGATTGAATGCTCAAGGAGTTGGGAATACCATGTCAAAGCTCCCTTAGCAAGTGTTTTACCAAATTTCTTTTATATTTCTTGTTCTTCTAGTTCATTTCCTTTCACGGCCGTAGTATAGTCCATGATATGCTCATGGGGATTAGTAGTTACATCATATTTGCCACAAAAGGCATTTTGAACCTTTTGGAAATTAGTTCGGGCGTAGCCTCTAGCTTATACGCCAATTGAATATATTACTTTGCATCCGGACCATCAACCACAGGAGGAGCCCTCTGTATCTGGCTGAACTGGCGCCGGAACTCCTGGATGGTTTTCTCCGCCTTCTCTGCATTGGAATAAACTTTGCTCGTCATGTTCTTCATGAATTTCAAGACTTGTTCCTGGAATGCATTTTCAGGGGAGGCTTTTCTCTCTGAGCCATTGTTTTCTGATCTGTCTTGATCATTACCGGTTTCTCCATTTGCATTTGAGGGAGGCACTGGTTCCCCTGTTAAAGTACTGCCAACATTTTTGGACATGAAATCTTCTTGAAACCGCTTCAGACGCTCCAACTCTTCACTCATTACAGCGTTCTGTGCCCGAAGATTATGTATAGCTTCTTCATGTGTTTCATCAGTGGGAACATCCTCATGTCAAGTTTGTCCATCTCTGGATGTGACTCCGTCTATAAACATCGGGTCCTTGGGTCTCTTGGTTCCTATCGGCATATAATTCGACCCAAGATTGTTTGTGTTGTCCCCGACGATGCGACTGCTTTCTCCTATTCTGGTCATTTATCTTATCCGAACAAAGAATAAAACTTAAAGAAAAATTTTAGATTAGTAGAGAGGTCACTTGTGACACCACAATTATTCATGGCTCACGGTGGGCGCCAAACAGTTTACCCGGAAAACGGTACAGTTGAATTTGTATATGTGGTCAAGGACACGTGGATCTCAAGTAACATGTTAGATAGGAATTCTAGATTAATAATACTGAAAACAAGTAATAATGAGACAAAATAAAGTAATGATTAGTCTGAGCCTTGTGACAGCTTATGGGCAAAGCTAAGATAACTTGTATGAAAGCACATAAATCGAGAGAATATGAGTGAGTGTCTTGTAATAACCAGAATGTGATGATTTACAATGGGACAATGTGTCCTATTTATACATGAGCTACACGGGTACACAGCCCAAGAAATATGTCATCATTAATACAGAAGAATGAATGTTGTAATAGTTGGATAATCTATATCTCAATAAATGTCATTAAAGCTTCATTGGAAGACGTATGACCGGTTTGGTAACGGCCGCTCATTATAATTCAAACGGCTCTCAGCCTTCTGTATTACCGGTACCAGCCATACTCGTGTCGCTCTCGATACCACACATACATAGTCAGTAGTGTCTTAGGATAATGTGGTCCTGACTCTGCACCATACGCCACGTGTCATACTATAACTCGTACAACTGTCTTATATGAATTTTTTCCTATACAACAAAATTGCTGACTCTGTGACTGCTACTCCTACTCAGGTCCATATTTTGTTCTCAAAGTTTACTAATTATTGTATGAGCAGATTAAGCGTAAATTACCTCACTGTTTAGTTTTATATATTATAATAAAAAATTAATTTTTATCTCTTAGCTTTTCTCATTCAAACATGTTTTGAAATTTTTATTTTTAGACTGAAAAACGACCTTCACTATAATTTTTTATTTTGGACACAAAATCGAGAATTTTATTTTTCTTATAGATCTAGTTCATTGAAATTTAGTCTAATAAAATGAATTATAAATCTTCAAAATAATAATGGATAGAAATATCACAAATAAGGTCATTGATGACACCATCAAAGGACTTGTTCTCCACCCAGAAACTACTTCACCATATTTCGAATTTAGTGATTTTAATAAATCTTCTACAGTAATTTGTTTTGAACCAAAGAAATGTTTTCAATAATTTTGTTCCTTAAGATTTATTGACTTTGTACACCATTCTATTGAAAGTAATAAACCTATCATAAAGAGCACAAATTTTCTATATCCTACGTGGAACATTTTCCATTTAAAGAATGCTTTTATTTATTTACAAGCACACATAGTACATCTTTTCGTTTTTACCACCTTAAGAATATTACTGATTTGTCCATTTCTTTTCAAACATGAGAACCCACTTTAAAAAAAAAATACATATTTAAAGGGATAATATTACCCCTGCACATAATGTTCACAAGTCAAATAATATAACTTTAAAGGTTACAAATTAAAGTAAAAATACATTTAGTAACCATGAGATGATAAAAGTTTATTCCAAAAAATAAAATAAAAATACATGCAATATAATATATTAATGTTGCAAACGTCGAGTAGGGTTAAACTTCTTCAATTTAAAATTGTTCTCCACGGTATATATATATATATATATATATGCATTTTAACTTAAGGGTAATCCAAATTAAGCTCTTCATTAGATATTGTATGGGGCAAAATTCATATAAGACAACTGTACGGATTATGATGTGACACGTGGAGCATGATGCTGAGTCGAGTCCAGGTCAGCATGGGGCGCTACCGATAAGACACGAGCAATGTCGGGAGCGTCGTACACATATGTGGTACCGGTAACTCGGAAGGTCGAGAGAGCCATTGGAATTGGAACGGACGACCGCTACCAAACCAGCCATACGTCTTCCAACAAACCATTAATGGCATTTATGAAGATACTAATTGTCTAATTATTTTAACATTCATTCTCTTGTATTAATGATGACATATTACGTGGGGTGTGTACCTGAAAAGCTCATCTATAAATAGGACACATAGTTCCATTATAAATTATCATATTCAAGTTATTACAATACACTCTTTTACTTTTTATCGATTACTATGTTTTCGTACTTATTTCGGAGACTTTGCCCAGAAGCTTTCACAAAGCTCAGGTTAATTATCTCTACATTTTGTCTTAGCATTATTTATTTACAGTATATTTTATCTAACTTTGTTATCAAATTAGTCACTTGATTCACATGTCATTAACCACGTATACAAATTCAACTACACCATTTTACGTATAAACAGTTTGGCGCCACAATGGGACCTAGACAATTGTGGTGCCACAAGTGACCCCTTTTTCTATTAATCTAATTTTCTCTTCGAGTCTTGTTTTTTTTCCAGAGCAGACAAATGATAGGAAGAGAAGAATTCAGAGAAAACCGCAACACTGGGATAACACTAACAATTTCCCCATTGGGCCAGATGTCCTACCAGAAGAGGATCCGGTACTAAGAGACCCGATGGTTGCAGATGGAGCCACTTCTGGAGGCGGACAAACTCGGTAGGATGATGTTCTCACTGATGAAACACTTGAGGAAAACATACAAAATTTAAGGGCGCAAAATGCCGCTATGAGTAAGCAGTTGGACAGTCTAATGCGGTTTCATTCAGAATACATGTCCAAGAATGCTGACAGTACTCCAACAGACGACCCGAGACCTCCACCAAATGCCAACGTAGATATCGAAAATAATCAGAGTAGATCCAGAAATGTTGTTGCTTTAGAAAGCGAAGTCATTCCTGAAAATCTGTTCTAGGAATAGGTTTTGAAATTGATAAAGGATATGACGAACAAAGTAGATACCAACACAGAGAAGGAGGATACAATTGGTAAGGAGTTCTGGCACCGGTTCAATCAAATACCGGGAGCCCCTCCTGTGGTTGAAGGACTAGACGTGATGAGATATATTCAGTTGGAGTATAAGCCAGAGGTTGCGCCCGAACTGATCTCCAAAAGGTTTAAAATGTCATTTATATCTAAGTATGATGGGACTACTGATCCACAAGAGCATATAATAGCTTATACCACGGCCGTCAAAAGAAATGATCTAAGGAAATATGAGATAGAATCAGTTCTGATCAAGAAGTTTGCTAAGACAATTGCTAAGGGAGCCTTGACATGGTATTCACTCCTCCCAGAGCACGCAATCAGATCTTTCACTCAGCAGGCCGACATGTTCATAATTGCTCAAGCAGGAGCGCGAAAGGTAAAGACGTGCAAGACGGATATCTTTCGCATTGCCAAGGAGAAACAAAACTCCTAGGGACTTTGTCTCACGGTTCCAGAAGGAGCGCATACTGCTACCCACAGTCCCAGACGAATGGGCTGCAAAGGCTTTCACAAAGGGTTTTAATCCTTTAAGCTTAGACGTCTCACGAAAGCTCAAGGAAAATCTCTTGGAATTTCAAGCTACGGCCTGGAAAGATGTGCATAACCAGTATGAGTCCAAGATTCGAATAGAAGATGATTTTTTGGGGACTAAGGCCGAAAGTATTTTTTGGAAGTCAGACAAAGGAGCCAGAGCAGACCGGAACTCCTTGAAAAACTGCTTCCAACCTTATCCTACTCCAGGAAAGCAAGGAGGTGGACACGGTTTTCACTCCCTTGAAAAGACAAATAACAATGGAGGATCTGGATGAAACATTCAAGGATTGGTGGATTTCGAAAAAGGGAATTCATCTAACTTTTCTACTAAGGGTACTGGATAATCGAAATTATCCGAGTACAACTTCAATATCAACGAGGATCAAATAGCGGCGGTACTGAGAACTCATCCAACATTCGTGCCTTCGAATCCATTGCAATTCGATCCTAGTAAATGATATCAGTTCGTTTGATGTGTTTTTCACGGCACTCACGGACATAAAATCGCAGACTGTAGACATTTACGAGAAGAGGTGGCAGGAATGCTGAGCAGAGGATAACTCTAAGAATATTTGAGCGAAAAGCTCATAACAACTATGAGTGGGGTCCACCCATCGAGGACAAACCTAATCCATCCACATATTCCATGTTATAAACATGATCTTTGGTGGGTCAATGATGCCCCTACATCTTTCACTAGGGAAAAATAAAGATTTCGGTAACCGGGAAGAAGAGATTACAGGAGATACCAGATGAACATATCATCACTTTCACTTTTACTGACGAATATATTGTCGGCGTCATCTTCCCGCACAATGACGCATTAGTGATCTCGGTACCTGTTGATTGCTTCTAGGTAAAGAAAGTCCTGATCGATCATGTGAACTCAACTAATATTATCTAGCAAAAGGTCGTAGAGGAGATGAATATGGAAGACAATTATTACAGCTGCCTGGACCCTCTCAGGTTTCAATATGTCTAGCAAAACCATGAAAGGGGAAGTAGATCTATCGATTGACGTCATGGGAGTCATTAAGATGACTAAGTTTTATGTCATTGATGGTGACATGAGGTATAATGCGATATTTGGGAGGTCATGAATACATGATATGAAGGTGGTCACATCAATATTGCATCTGTTGGTAAAATTCCCGACACCAGAAAGGATTCAGCAAATTCCAGGGGAACAACACGCTTCCAAGGAGATGTACGCCATTGAGGAACCAGAGGCAGTGACAGATCCTAAATAGCAATTACAGAAAGTGAATCTCGCATCGGAAGATGTTCGTCAGGTTTCGCTAGCAGAACTAAAATCAATTTACCTAGAAAAAGAGTTTTCAGACCTGTACCAGGTATCGAAATACTTTCAGGTACCAGACGAGTCAGATGCCACCAATTCCACTATAGAAAAACATGAACAGATTACTTTACACCCAAAAATTCCCGACATAAAGGTATATCTGGTACGGATTAACCCTGGAGCTCAAGGATTTAATTCTTAAATATCTTATACCTAACATTGATTGCTTTTCATGGTCACATGAATATATGACAGGCATCCCTCCAGAAGTCACAACTCATAAGTTGGGCCTAGATCTCAGTTTCCCTCCCATGCAACAGAAGAAGCGACCGATTGTCGAACTTCGCAACAAGTTTGTTAAAGAAGTGGTAGCTAGATTACTTAATATAGGATCCATCCGGGAGGTAAAATACTTAAATTGGTTAGCAAACATAGTCGTAGTATCTAAAAATGGAAACAGATTTAGAACGTGTATCGATTATGAAGATTTAAATAAAGCATGTCCAAAAGACTCACTTTTGTTTCCAAACATAAATCAAATGATCGATGCTATGGTCGGGCATGAGATAATGAGTTTTCTTGATGCGTATACCGGTATAACTAAATAAGGATGCACCCAGAAGACCAAGAGAAAATATCATTTTTAACTATTTTTGGCACCTACTACTATAACGTTATGTCATTCGTATTAAAAATGTTGGAGCTACATGTCGAAGATTAGTAAACAAAATGTTTGAAAAATAAATATAAAAAACTATGGAAGTGTATATAGACTATATGCTTATTAAGAGTCTTCGTGCAGAGGACCTTTTAAGCCATTTACATGAAACTTTTGAGGTATTGAGGAAGATTAATTTGAAGCTTAACCCCGAGAAATGTGCTTTTGTGGTGGGTTTCAGAAAATTCTTGAGTTTCTTGGTTTCTCATAGAAGAATCAAGATAAACCCTGAAAAAATAAAGGTTATTAACGACATACTGGGCACACTTGAAGATGTGAAAGCGATAGAGCGGTTGACCAGGTAAGTGGTGGCTCTGAATAAATTTATCTCCCGGTCATCATTAAAATGTCACAGGTTCTGCTCACTTCTAAAGAAGAACAATTTTTTTGGACTCCCGAATGACAGCAGGCCCAACGGGACCTGAAAGCCTACTTATCCAGCACTCCGCTCATGTCAAATTCAAAGTACGGAGAATAATTACTCATATATCTTACAGTCTCGGAGGTAGAGGTAAGTGTAGTTCTGGTACGGGAGGAAAAAGGTACGTAATTCCCTGTCTATTACGTAAGTTAAGTGATGTTAGGGTCGAGACCCAGTACCCATTGCTCGAAAGACTGGCTTCTATTTTAGTTATGTCATTGCAAAAGCTTCGACTATATTTTCAATGCCACTCAATTGCCGTAGTAACCACATTTCCACTTAAAAATGTGTTACATAAGCCTGAGCTTTTCGGGCACTTAGCTAAATAGGCGATAGAATTAAGTGAATTTGATATTGAATATAGACCTCAGACTGCAATAAAGTCACAAGTTCTTACAGATTTCGTGGCCGATTTCAGTCTGAGAGTAACCCCACAAGCGGAGAAAGAGGCTATCCTGGTCTCGGGGACTTCCCCTAGGGTCTGGACGCTCTACACAGATGGTACCTCCAACGTTAAGAGGACCGTTCTAGGAGTGGTATTGCATACTCCCATCAGTGAAATTTTAATACAAGCAATTCATAGCACTCCGGTAGTAGGTTTGGAACTAGCCCAAGGCTTAGGCTACCAATTTATTGAAGTCAAGTGCGACTCATTGCTGGTAGTGAACCAAGTCCATGGGGTGTTTGATGCCAAAGAGGAACGTATGTCGAGATACCTCAAGAAGGTTTTAAAGTTGTTGTTCCGATTCTAAGAATAGACGATGGTGCATATACCTCGAGAAGAAAATATAAAAACAGATGCACTCGCAAACTTAGGCTCCAGCATGAAAGCGGAAGGTTCTAAAGCTGAATTGGTTGTTCCGTTGTTGTACTACTCGGCACTAGATTTCATAGTTTACAATGAGGTAAATTCAACTAGCCTAATTTAAGACTTGAGGAATTGAATTCTTGGACGATTTCATAAACGGAAAGCTACCGGAAGACCCGAAAGCATCCAGAGCTCTGAGGACCAAAGTCGACTGGTACTGTATTGTGGATGGAAAACTCTATCAATGGTGCTTTTATGCTCCCTTAGCTTGGTGCGTAGGCCTAGATGAAACTGATTATGTGATGAGGAAAGTCCACGAAGGCATATGCTGAAACCATTCAGGGGCGGAATCCTTGATGAGGAAACTCATGAAGGCCGGTTATTATTATCTGTAGATCGAGAAAGACACAAAAATGTTCGTAAAGAAATATGCTAAGTGTCAGCGCCATGCACAGCTGTTACATCAACCATGAGAGGAGTTTTATCTTGTTTTATCTCCATGGAAATTCATGAAATGAATGATGGATATAGTGGGAACTTTACCGGCTGCACCAGGACATGTATCTCAAATTATATTTATGACTGGCTATTTTTCTAAATGGGTTGAAATTGCAGCTTATACGGAGCTCCGGGAGAAGGATGTGATGGACTTCATTTAGCAGCATATTATCTGTCATTTTGTTATCTCAAATGAGATAGCTTGTAACAACTGCTGGAATTTTATTAGGGCCAAAGTTACAAAGTTTTTAAATGACTTGAACATCAAGAGTATCACCTCCACTCCTTATCATCCCAATGCAAATGGTTAAGCAGAGTCGACAAACAAGACCATAATTCATAGCTTGAAGAAGAAATTGGAAGTTGTAAAAGGAAATTGGCCTTTTATGCTATTAGAAATATTATGGGCGTGTAAAACCACGACAAAAATGAGTATCAGAAAAACTCATCTTTCCCTGATCTATGGTGCAGAGGCCTTGATTTTGGTTGAAGTTGGAACTCCCAGTTTGAGGTATCTCCGAGCAAAGGACAAATCAAATGCAGAATCAATGTCTATGCACCTGGATTTGCTCTAGGAACACCGAAACATTGCGTATGTCAGGATGGTAGCCCAAAGGCAAAGAATGGAGCGATACTATAACATGCACACAAATCTCTGACACTTCAAAATCGGGGACTTGGTGCTTTGGAGGGTAACTCAGAGTACCCGGGAGTATAAATCTGGAAAATTAGGTGCAAATTGGGAAGGTCCATACACCATCACCGGTATTGTAGAGAGAGGTAGAGGAGCTTATCAGTTGACATATCCATATGGAAACAAACTTTCTAGTAATTGGAATGTAAGCCATTTGAAGAAGTACTACGTGTAGTGAGATAAACAAGTGTTGCATTCTTTTTTCCTTCGTCCGATTTTTGTCTCAATTAGGTTTTTTCAGTAAGGTTTTTAATGAGGCAACACCAAGAAATAAGCATATTGACAGTCTTATTATTGAGGAAAGTTATCCGGTATCCGGGTCTTCACAGCATGAACTCCCAGACACTGGGGCCATATACACCCGTATAGGAGTGAAGGAAATTTAAGGAAATGTCAACGCTTCAAGGAAATGCACCTGATACTGGGGACTTCCCAGATGCTGGGGACTGCCAAGATTGTCAAACTACATGTAACCGGACTGACCACACACTAGATGGCAGCCGGATCATTCTTGCAATTGTCTTCACATTTGAAAGTTAAAGGAATCAATGAAATTTTCTTTTTAAGACTAATAAATCTTTTCCATCACGAACATAAAAATGTATGTTGTCTTAAACATATCAAAAGATTTTGTGCCATAATGAACAGGATATGTCCTCTTCTATAGCACTATTACAAATAAGGGTCCTCTCTTATTAAAAACCTTAAGAGAAAATAAAAGTTAAGGCTTCGAATACTAAAAGTACCATATTTTTAAGTTGGCCAAAACCAAGGCAAGTCCGGAATCAACTATAGAGGCCACGAGAAGCCCCGATAAAATATGGAAAAATACATCTTTTGGAATAAATTGAAGTTTGATGGAAAGTTGTTAAAAGACTTTCAAAAACTCATAATTTGTTAATTACGAAGTAAGTTTATGAAAGTCAAAATCAACATATAGACTTATGGAAGGAATAAAAATTTGCTTCCAAAAATAAAAACATGAAATGAAAACCTTAAGCAAAATTGCGAAAAAGGAAATTCATTCATTCAGATTTTCTACCGGGCTGAAGCCAACCCGGTTACAAAGAATAACAACTGAGCCCAAAAGTGACCCAGTGATAGATAAAAAGCACAACAAAAGTAAAACCCGCTTGAAAGGTTATGCTATGTCCGCTCCATGGTCCTACGGGGGTGTTTTAAAAAAATAGTGTAACCAAAAATAACAAGTTCTAAGAAATCAGGGCTGAAGGAGGCAGTTTTGAGGCTGACGCTCCGGGGGCATTGTCTGAGGCAGAAGGCATGTTCGCTTGAGAAGGAGGGGCTTCGATTTTTGGGAGGAATTCATCACCTCTGCCCCGTACAAATAAAATATTATCATTTTCCATTGGGAGGGAACCATCGGGACTATCTGTCGATGCCAACTCCAACTTCTGGGCTTTGGTGATCTCCTCATCAATAGCAATGAGCTCGGCCTTCAACTTCCAAGGCTTTCTGGCGCATCATATAGTCGTTCCTAACAAATGAAAGAGTATAGCTATCAATGGTAGCCAAGACTTTCTCTTTTTCATCTTGAACGGACTGAGTGAGCTCTGTACTAGTTGTATGAAGGAGTTTATTGGCTTGAGTTAACTCAGCGATCTACTCCCGTTGCCTCTCATTTTGAGCAACCGTGGAAGAAGACGAGACCTCAAGGATTTGTTCTCCTTCTTGAAGGCCTCTATCTCTGTTTCTTATATCTAGAGGCGCACAGTAAAGGTGCTCACATCAACCTTAAGCCCGAAGAAGTGCATCGTCATATCTAACTTGGTATCCGATGCCTCAATCCATTTCTTTTGCCAATATTTGGCTCAGTCTTCATGCAATGTGACCTTTTGCCTATAGGCCTTCTTCTCCTCCTCTAGTTGCTTGAGTTTTCCACGCAATTCATCAACCTTGGCAAGTTTCACCTCTACCACCGACAGATGGTGAACAGTGTTGTCTCTCTAAGTTATCAAGGCAGCTTTCTCCTCAATCATTCGTTGGAGCCCCTCATAACACCAAAAGTTGTCTTAAATGATGATTTTAATTATTAAAGGGGGATGTGTGAAAGTAAAAAAGAACAGAAAGTTGGAAAAAGAATAGTACCTTGGTTACAGCATGCATACCCTCATTAATGGTGCATTCTGCACATACCCAGTGAACTTTCCCCCTGTCCTTGTCTCAATCCACATGCCTCATATAATTAACCACTCTAATAGGCTTGGACAAAAGGTGGCAGTCGGCAGGCAGTTGGAAAGATACAGTTTAAAATTCTGCAGGTTGAGCCACCGGAGCCAGTTATTCATTTACTAATTCTACTATACACGGTGAAGAAGCCCGATCTGTCGAAGACTAAATGTCATGATAGTCCTCTAGGGAAATTATTGGCATAACCAGGGACTCAAGACCTTCAGCAACCGGTGGAGGAACAACAGTAGCCGATCTATGCAAAGGTTGGCCTATGGCGGTGCTTACTGGTTAAAAGAAGCATTGGTATGACTGGCTCCATGACTGGAAAATTCCATCTCCACAAAGAGTTGGAGGACTTCATTTATTATCCTCTCCAGCGGTTATTCTTCCTCGGGACCTTCATCATCCAGGTCCACCATGGGGAAAGAACCAACCGTCAAACCAGTAACACTGGGGGCACTAGGAGGAGTACGGTCGGTACGATCCAGTACTCTCTTCCTTAGATGATTCGGGCCGATCCAGGGACTAGCAGAGGATTTATTACGTAGCCTTTTTCACTCTTAGGTTGTTGAACGATGAGGGTTGTTGTATACATGTTTTTAATTTCCTCTGCAGGAGGAGCGGTAGAAGTAGCTTTGGAAAGACCTAAAAAGAATAACTTAATATCAATAATTCTTGGAGAAGCGGAAGGAGAGAGAACTAGAAAGGGGTTATGTGTATACCGTGATTGCAGGGTACCCAATTATGGTCATCGGCAAGTTTTTTCCATGTTCGGAGTTCCGGAGTAGACACATCAAGAATTTTCTAAACCCAAGCTTCAATATTAGATATTTCCTCAGGCTCCCATATGGTGGCTAAAGAAAGGGAAAATCCGATCAGGGTATGAAATGATGAACCAAATTGAACATAGTGTGAAGGAACTTACGAAGAAAATTACATCACTCCAGGATGGTGCAAGAAATGTCACGACCCAAACCGGAGGGCCGCGACGGATACCCGGACCCTACCCGCCGGGTACCGCTAATCACACTATCAACACCTATTCATAATTAATTATGGACTAAGCCGAAAGAAAATTATGAACAACAAGGTAACCATCTTATATATATACATATACCAAGGTCGACAAGGCCATACAAGGATACTACACATAGGACACCTGTCTACAAGACTCTAAGAGAGTACACAGCATCAACAGGTCGGGACAAGGCCCCGTCATACCCATATAAACACGCAAAAATGTATCATACCAAAATCAGACCGACACTCCAGAAAGAGAGGAGTGCTTCCAAAAATCCGTTGAAATCTGCAACCTATTCACGTGGGTCGTCGCCTTGCCTATGTGAACCTGCGGGCATGAAACGCAATGTCCCCCGACAAAAGGGACGACAGTACGACTGATGTACTGGGTATGGCAGGCATAAATATCAGCATAACAGGAATATACCAATAACTGAAACATAATCAACTGACCAACAGTAACTGCCTCTTAGGGCCCTAATACACTTGCCTACATGTTATGCACAGTGCATTGTACATATTCATTAGCCTCGTCGGGCAATTTCCTTACCATGACAGCCTCTGTGGGCATCATACCCTGTAATGGTTAACTAATATAAGCATGATGCAATTGCGGTATATATATACATGTCAGTGTTGCGGATCGTGCAACCCGTCCCGATATATGTTAGTGTTGTGGATCGTGCAACCCGTCCCAATAAGCCATACAGGCATCACATCACATCATTTTGGCCTCTTCGGGCTCTTTTGTGATAGTCTGTACCAGTTGCAGGTGGTGTGCGTATATAACGCCTTTCCCTTTTCCCATATCCCCTACATATATAATATTTACCATATAGTAGTGTGCATAACACCAGTGGTCTAGGGTAATATATGAATGCAATGCAAGTGAAAATGCATGAGTGGCAATAAAATACCCCGAGTGACATAATATCCTTGCACATTTGGCTAACATTGTGAATTTCAACACATTTTTCGTATGCCTCAATAAGGACTTTGAACCATATTTAGACATGTTTTTAGCATAGGAATCAATAACATAATATTCTTAACTACTAGGAGTAGAATAAATTATGGAGCAATATCACGGTTTTATTTTGTTACGTGGAACATGCCAAAAGAAAAAAATAATTTGCCTTAACATACCTTTGTTTCGCTAAAGTAGAAGCAACATGGCTACAAAAGGACCAGTTGCATGTGAAAGAGAAGACTCAATCACAAGTAATCCGGGTTTGCTCCTTCAAGATAAGGGTCGAGTAGTATCCTACGCACCAAAGATCAACCCATATGGAAAAAATGGAATCTTTCCCATAAGAGCCTGTTCGGACAACTTTAATAAGAATTTTTAATAAAACAAATGAGACCTTCACATCTAAGAGTGTTTCAGATAAAACATTTTATTTAAGCTAGCTCATAAAAATCAGAAAAAATTGGACAGTATCAAAGTTCTCACAACTTGCCACCTTAACTCTAAAGTTGCATTGTCAAATACTACAAGTTCTCATGATGCCACATACTCCCAAAGGGCACGGTCACTTAATTAATTAAGTGACCTACCTCCGAGTAGTTTATCAATCACACACATAATTAATTTTGTGATCTCAATTCACTTAAATTTTAATAACTCATAAGACCTTCATAAACTCAATGTTATAATTTGTGATATAACACTAGTCCATAACCTCTTTATGCACACACCAAATTTATTTTCGATCCCCGTTGTCATACCTGTTACGTCCAAAATTACTTCGGAGTTTTATCCTTTTATATGCTAAACTCTTTATTAGCATACGAAAATATAACAAAAAATTTCCCAACACTCGGATCTATTTACACATGCCTAGCGATTTTATATACGCTTAGCGATTTAAACCGTAACCCGAAAGTACAGGATGTTACATCGTTCCCCCCTTAGAAACATTCATCCTCGAATGCTGGGGTAACATATCTAATCCCCATTACGTAGCCCGAATACACAATCATTAAACATCATGAAAGGAATTGGAATTTACCTTAGGCTTCTCTTGAAATCTCGCCATTAGTCTGTAATAGGTATGGATATTTGTGTGTCATTTCCTCTTTAACATCCCATGTCATCTCTTCCACGTCCTTATTTCACCACAGTACTTTTATAGAAGCTACTTCCTTAGTCCTCAGCTTGCGGACTTGTCGATCTAGGATAGCAATATGAATTTCTTAATATGAAAGATCCTCTGTAATCTGCACATCCTAAATTGGTACAATCCCAGAAGGGTCTCCAATACAGGCTCTCAACATGGAAATATGAAATATTGGATGAACACACTCCAACTCTGAAGGTAAGTCTAATTCATACGCTACCTGGCCAATTCGTCGAATTATGTGATATGGCCCATTATACCTTGGACTAAGCTTTCCTTTCTTCACGAATCTCATTACACCCTTCATCGGCGAAATCTTCAAAAATATCCAGTCGTCTACATGAAACTCTAAGTCTCGTCGTCGCACATCTGTGTATGACTTCTGACGACTCTGAGCTGTTGACAATCGTTCCTTGATAAGCTTTACCTTTTCCATGTCTTGGTGTACCAAGTCAGGTCCAAATAACTCTGATTCACCTACCTCGAACCATCCAATAGGAGATCTATATTTTCGTCCGTACAAGGCCTTATATGGAGCCATTTAAATATTAGTGTGATAGTTGTTATTGTATGCAAACTCAATAAGGGGTAAGTGATCATGTCAACTTTCCTTAAAGTCCAAAACACAGGACAAAACATTAAGAAGAATAGAGTAAGGGAAGTTGTTGTGTTGGTGCCATTGTCTGGGCTTACATTAAACACTGACGGTTCAAGACCTCACGTTCACCGCCCAGTAAGTAAGTCAGATAGGATTCAACTAGGGAAGGTTCAAAGCGGAAGCTACCTCTCCTGATGCAATATATTTTCGTTGAAAGTAGCCACTTTATGTATACGCCAAAATCTTTTTCAAGAGGGGATTGTTGGAAATTTACTAATGTGGAATTAAGTTTATCCCATTATTTATGACTCGAACAATTGGGGCCCCATACATCGGAAATGTCATTTCCACACACGTGCACTCGTACTGCCAAGTATCATAAATTTTATTAGTGAAAGAGATATTGGTACGTAAGTAAATGTTTGAGACATAGAATTATGGATGGTCATGGCCGAATGACAAGTGTTCCACGTTGGTAAACGAAGGAAGAAGTGTGCATAGTGTAAAGATGGAATGGGTCGAAAAAGGCCGCTGAGCCGAGAAGGGCCGCGGCACCAACCCGTCAAAGCCGCGGCTCTTCCCAGGCAGTGAGTGCGACGGAAGGCAGAAAGTTTCTGCCTTTTGGGTTGGTTTTGGAGCATTGAATCTTCATTACTTGGCACATGAATTCAGCCATTTATTTGGTTGAATGTAACCCCTCACTAAGTGTCATTACATGGCAATTAAAAGCCATTAGTTGGCTAGTTGAGGAGCCATCTTTCTTACACTATAAATTGAGGCCTTTGGCTCAATTGTTAATACACTTGAGAGAAAATCAAACCAGAATTTTCAGAAAACTTCTTCCTCTCTAGCACTCTTTCTATATTCAAGTTCTTCACAAGAAACACTTGAGTTTCCTTTGTTCATTTGTTAGTTACTATTTTATTTTGGGAGACTATTGCCCACTAATGTAAAAGGAAATATATGGCTTGTCATAAAGACAGAGTGTCATCACTCGACTCAGCCAAGTCACAAGAGTTTATATTTGTTCTTATTTCCAGTTTTGTGAGCAAAAGATTATAGGTTTCTCGTTGTAAACTTAGTAATCTTTAGTGGTTTGTCCTTTCTAGCAATTATAATATTTATTTACTTCTTATTTCCTGCACTTGTTGTACTCACAGTTGTAATATTAGAATCATAAAACAAAAAGCACAAAACTTTTCCCTAGACCAATGTTGCAATTCCAAAACGAAGCCATGCTGTGTTAGATTTGAAAAAGCCTAATTTTCTTAGTTTTTATTTTAATTGGGGAAAGAAATTAGAGGTAAACTTTTTTTTTCATCATTACAAGTAAACTTTTCCCTAGATTTATTTCTTGCTTTCTTTTGTATGTGTGTTATAGTATTTGAATTGAAGATGTCTAGATAATAATTGATGGATTTGCCGCATCATAGGAAAAAGCAAAATATAAATTCCATTAGATACGAAGTCATCTTTGTTAGGGGGACATTTTATCTCCTAATGTGGGACTTCTCAGTGTTAATCTGAATTTAGTTAGATTCTAATACGAGTACCGGACACCGGATGAGAAACCAAAAAATAAAATGAATAATATATATATATATATATATATATATATATGGATTAATTTGATCTTTTTCAGTTAATTAAGACCACCAAAAGGTTATTGATATTAAGGAAAGAAAAGGAAAATATTGAGATTGCAAAATGACAAGTCCTCTTCTTAGATTGACCAACCGTTCAAATACATTGAAATATTTTAATATTAGTTTTTCATTATAAAACTCTGAAAGATTGTTTTAATATTAGTACTTAGTGTGTACTGACTGAAGATCTACATGAGAGACACGTATATAGAAACTAAGGTACTCTAAATATGGAACTTTCCAACACAAATTTGAGTTTGTTGGAGCCCAATGTGGCCATCGGACCTCAGATGAAAAAGAAAAATAATTATAATCAACTAAATATCGACGTTCAATTTATATAATATTTATTGTTATTCATATTTTCTTTATTTTAGCAACATCAAATTATTTTAAGTAAACTTACAGGGGACGACGATCCAAAACATCTCAACGAACATATTAAAAAAGTAAAGAGATTTCTATCAAACATTTGATTCCTTTTGGGATAATACAACACATTATCTCAATGTTTAAAGGATATCATCTTTGCCAAGTCTTTGTTTCATGGTATATATTTCATTAAGGCTATCCGGTGGACCGGGACATCCCGATCCCGCCCCGGTACTAACCCGCCTCATCCCGGTCCCGCCGGATAAATTACGTGATGGGGATTGTCGGTAACCGGGATCGAAATCAAGACGGGACTAGGGTTGGTCCCGCCCGTCCCCGTCCCGATACGTCCTGCCACCCGGCCCGCCCCGTTTGCAGAAAATAACTATTGCACAAACGATCATTTTTCAATTTTAACCGTTGACAACGGCTAGTAACGGCCATCCCCCTCCATACACACACACACACCCATAACCCCCTACCCCCTTAATATTTATTTTAACCCCTAAGTTAGTATATTGACACATTAACCGTATTTCTCAACTATAAATACCTCATTTTCCTCTTCATTTTACTCACAAATCTTCTTACTATCTCTCTAATCTCTCTCTCTCTCTCTACAAGTCTAAATTGCACACTAAATATTATATTTTATTTGCTAATTTCTATCTAAGTTCAAAAATTGAGAGTGAAGTTGGCAACTAGCTTGAGGATCATCGAGCAAAGTTTCAATTTTCAACCTCGATTACACGTCGATGTTACGTCGGCGTTTGGTACACTCGTTCCTTATTTTATTTAAATTATTATTGTTACTTAATTTTAATTATCGTACTTAATTTTCTTAACTTTAATTATTTATTTGCATTATTATAATGGAACGAGATGGACATTTTTCTGGTAGAGGTATTAAGGGTAACAGTGGTAAGGATGCATCTTCTAGTAATTCTAATTATGATAATTTCACTCATGTAGATGAAACTGATCTTTTTAATGTTAATACTAATATATCATTATATCATGAGGTATATTCTGCATCTGAACCAGACTATGATTTACAAAATAAATTAGAAGATAATTTAGATAACACACCCACTAGTTCAACTCCACCTTAGGCTCAGACTGAGTCTCATGCTGAAAGTGAAACTGAAACTGAAATCCCTCGTATTCCCCCTAGTATAAGTAGAGGTCAAAAATAACGAAAATTAAAATCACCTACATGGAATTTTTTGATAGGGACATTCCAAATCAACTAACTATTTGTAAAATTTATCGTGAAGTTTATAAATTTAAAACTAGAAAAGGTCAAGGTGGACAGGAGAATTAATGAGACATGTGGAAAACTCTCACAAAGCAAGGAATAACCAATACTTGGCTGAAAAAGCCGGTGTGCAAATGCCTTCTGAGTCGTCGGGACAAGGTTCACATAGTGTCACCAACCAAGTACAGGGTCGAATTAACCCAATGACGGGGGAGTTATAGGTCCGAAATATGATAAACACAAAGATCGGGAAAATTTAGAAAAATTAGTTGTTGTTGAGGGTTTGCCTTTTTCATTTCCTTCCACTCCTGGTTTTATTCATTACATTCGAGAAATATATAATCTTGCTTTTAATGATTTTCTTAGATCAATTGTTAGAAGAGATGTTCTTAAATTTGCACATGAATATCAACAGTATTTACGTTATGCATTGTATCATTTTAATGAAAAAGTAGATATCACTTCTGACATAGGTCGTTAGTACTAATGGTAATGATTGTTTAACTGTTACATCTCATTGGATATATCACAATTGGTCTATGCAAAAACGTAAATTAGCATATAGATATATTGAAGAAAGGCACACTAGAGTTTTTATTTCAACAAATATTCATGAAATTAGTGAATATTATAGAATTACTGATAAAATTATAACTATTACATTAGACAATGCTTCTTCTAATGATTATGCTGTAAAAAATTTAAAAACTCGATTTACTCCATCTTTTCCCGATATTTTCCAGGTTAGATGTGCATGTCATATTTATAACTTAGTTGTAAAGGCTTGCCTAAAACTTTTTTAAAGACATCCTTGATAAAGTACAATTTGCTATCAACTTTATTTTTAAAGGTAATAAAATACAAATACGCAAAGAGTATAAAAAACATGTCATGATTGTGGATTACCTTATAGGAAAATTTCAGAAGAAGTTGCAACTAGGTGGAATTCTTTGTATGAACAATTAGTTGTTGCTCACGAGTATGTAAGACCTATAACTTTATTATTTAACGTTCATAATCAAAATCTTTCGGATATGCTTGTAGATGATGATTGGGATAAAATTTTGGAACTTATTGTATTCTTAGAGAATTTTTTTCTAGTTACAAAGAATTTTTTTGGTATTTATTATCCTATTATTTCATCTATGTTATTTTATATAGCTATAATATTTTTATTATTTAATGAATATATAAAAAAACTAACTTACGTTCCAGCTATTAAAACAATGTTTGTAAAATTTAAAAAGTATTATTTTCCTATTCTCACTATTTATTTTATTGGTGATGTATTAAATCCTACTATTAAAATAGATGATTGTAATTCCCTTGTTGAAATGATTTATGAATGCTTAGAAATACTTCCACCAGAACCAACTGAAGAACCAACTAACGAACCAACAAAAGAAGATATTATCTCTAGCATCCAAATACAATGCAAAATTATGTATATGTATTACCAACAGCAAAGTGCAAATAATCAACCGGCTTTTGTACCATATTCTTCTACTTCACTTCAACCTTATAAAAACATGCGGTTTCTGCTTCAAGTATTCAAGGCCTTCGAAATAGAATGTATAGTGGTTCAAGTGCTTCACAAATTAGCGAGTTTGATGTTTATATTTTGCAGGTGTTGTACCGTTCGAATCAATTGCTAATGAAAATGGACGTGAAGACTTGCTGAAATACTGGAGGAAGAATCAAAAGATATTTCCGACTCTATCAAAGATGGCCCGAGATGTGTTGAATATTCAAGTGTCATCTACACCTTTTAAAAGCGTTTTTTCTGCTGGAAGGTTTCAAATAGGAGAGAACAGACACTCATTGGCAAGAGACAGTTTGGAGATTGCAGTTTTATTTAGAGATTGGATTAGAGTGGAGCTAGAAGGTGCGCTCAACCAGAGACCAATGAAGAAGACGACTACAATTACAACGAAATCTTATCCGATAGAGCAGGAAGCGACGTTGAATAATTTGACCAACAAATTACAATTCCAACAGAAGATCCTCAAGAGATTGTCAGAAAATAAGAAAAAGTATGGTTGCATATGTAATTTTTTTAATGTCAATTTTACTATGTGATTTACAACTTTTGAACTACGAAACAAAGTTGCAATTTTGAAATTGTATTACAAAAAAATCATATTTCAATTAAATAATATAAGAGGTAATTAGCCTTGGAATGTTTTTTCACTATCTTGTTTAATTATGTAAGTGTTTAAATCTAAAAAAAAAAACAGTCCCCCCAAATCCCCCTTCCGGACCTGGCCCATCTCGTCCCGTACCCCCTAATCCCGGCCCACCCTATCCCGCCCGTCCCGGTCTCGATCCACTCCCCGTCCCCACAAATCCCGTCCCGTCCTATCCCTATCCACTCCCCCTCCCCACAAATCTCGTCCCGTCTTATCCCGTCCCACTCGCCACCCTTATATTTCATATGTTACGTGTTGATAAGTTGTCGAAGACCGTTGAGTTGACATTGATAAAATAATATTTGTGTAACTCATAAAATAAATAATATATATTTAAATAATATTATCTAACATTTGTTATGATTGACAGGGGATAACATGTGAGGCACGTTCGTAGAGACTAGTAACATATGCATGTGCGAACACACACTATTTCCATACCCTTTATAGAAAAGAGAAATTTATTGGCTATATAAAGGCAATAAACCCTAGTTTCAAGTAGGGCTATCCAACAGGGGCGGGGGCGGGACCAATCCCGGCGGGACCGGGGGAGAGGGGGGACCGGTCGCGAGATTTGATTTTAAAATAAAATAATTGAATTTTCAACACTGAAATTGACATTCACACCTAAATTACCACGAAATTTCGACGTTGAAATCTATTGTATATCGTGAGATCTTTACTAAATGAAAAGGGAAAATTAGAAATTGATTTGGGGGAAAACAAAAATTGATTGTGAAAATGGATGTTTTTCTAAAAATTGGCGGCGCTTTGACCTGCCACGTCTCGAAAAATACGCAAAATTAAAAAAACCGTGTAAAATAGACATTCGAGCGCATAGTTATGACCATTTAAAGTTGCACCAACTTACAACTACTTTCTCTTCCTACATTTTATGTCAATGCTTCTGTGATATGTTAATTAAGTTCATGCCACATTCGACTTCCATAAGCTTCATAGATTGGATTCAATCTAGCCACTCAAAGAGAAATGTACCATTAAATGTCAATAAGGCTTCATAAATTGGTGTTCATAACACATCTCATGTTGCTACTTTATTTGTTCATAATATGATTATTGCATGGTGTTCTATAAATAATTCTTACATGCTATTCAAGTTTTCCGAGTCCTCGTAAGCTCTACGAACAATTATCTACATTATATAAATGATAGCAATATTGGAGTCAATAATTTAACTCAAAAGAATTGACAAGTTCACTATTCACAATTTACAGCTTCTGAGATGGTAGGAAGATTTGTGAGAAAAATGAAGAGAAAATAAGATATTTATAGATATACTAACTTAGGGGTTAAAAATAAACATTAAGGGGGTAGGGAGGGTTTATGGGGTGGGTTGGCAAAAATATTAAGGGGCTGGCGGGGCCGGACGGGACGGGGCGGGGCAGGGCGGGCCAGGGTCGGGATGGAGCGGGGCGGGTCGGGATCGGTATCGGGACGGGAGGGACGATCCAGGCCCCATCCCGAGTTCTAACCCCGACACCGATAAAAAAAATTTAGGGGGGATCAGGACGGGGCAGGATGGGTAGCGGGATGGGTCGGGTCTGGATCGGGCCGACCCGACCCACTGGACACCCTAGTTTCAGGTACATGCTTTCCATTCATATATTAGTAATAAATAATTACTCCTTAATTACTATTGTTATTTGATAAGATAGGATGGGTTTGAGGGGTAAGTTAATTGCTGAGATGGAGGTGAAGTGTGCTGGGGAACTATTTCATGATCACTTCAACTCCAAACCTCACCACATCCCTAATATAAGTCCTGACAAGATACAGAATTTCGACATTCATGAAGGTGAATTGGGAATTGTTGGTTCTCTTGTTTCCTGGAAAATTACCCTTGGTAAACCACTTCTACTTTTCAATATTTTGTCATTCTTACAAATAATATACTACACAATTAATGGCAGATTCATAATTTTTACTAAGGAGGTTCAAAAAATAAAAATTTAGGTCTGAGTTATTGAACTTGAAACCTCAAGACAAATTTCAAACTCCTTAACCATTGAGACAACCTCTAGTCTTGTGTTTAGGAGGTTTGAAATCTATTTTTGTACATAAACAATTAAAAATTAACGTACATGTATCGTGTACTTTTTGCCGAGGCGGTTCGAGTGAACACCCTCACCCCCTCCTAGATCTGTGTAACATCCCGGAATTTTGGACAATGATTTGAGCACCTATGCTTAATAAGTAGATTCGGGCATTGGGGATTTTATGTGATATCACATATGCTAATAACGAGACTATAATATAAAAGAATTAGGCCCCGAAATAATTTTGGACATAACAAATGTGACGATGGGGATCGAGAAAAAATTTGGTGTACGCATAAAGAGGTTATGGACTAGTGTCATATTACAAATTATGACATTGAGTATATGAAGGTCTTATAAGTTATCAAGATTTAAGTGAATTGGGATCATGAAATTAATTATGTGTGTGATTGATAAATCATACGGAGGCAAGTCAATTAGTGGAGAAGTAAAATGACACGTTGGGGGTTATGTCACTGCCAAATTGGCTGAGTGGGAGACCATGTGATGAAGAGCATTTAATGCTAACTTAAGAATTATATTACATTGTTTGGGAAATAAGTTCAGAACATCTCACTTTAGTAACATTCATTTTAAAAAACTTTCACTCTTTTGCAAAGTATAGAAATTGTAGAGGCAGCAACATTTCTGTTCATAGGCAGTAGCAAACATAGTGCTCCTGTCCGATTCAATATGGTGCAGCAAACGTCCTCCTCCCCTTTTAATATCAAGGTATGTTAAGGTAAATTATTTCTTACTTTTGGCATGTTCCATGTAACGAAATATAATAGTGATATTGCTCCATAATTTATTCTACTCCTAATAGTTAACAATATTCATGTTATTGATTCCTATGCTAAAAGCACGTCTAAATATGTTCCTAAGTCCTTATTGAGGCATACGAAAAAGATGTTGATGTTCTCACTTTTAGTCGAAGGTATAAAGGTATTATGTCATCATTTGAGGTTGGAATATGGTGTTACCATTCATGCATTTTCATTTACATTGCATTCATATATTACTCTGGACCACTTGTGTTATGCACACTACTATAAGGTAAATATTATATATATATATATATGTTCGGGGAATGGGAAAATGGAAAGGCATTATATACGCACACCACCTGCAGCTGGTACAGACTATCACAAAAGAGCTTGAAGAGGCCAATATGATGTGATGCCCTTGTGTGGTGATATAACTTGATGCCCACCGAGGCGGTTATGGGAGGATTTCTGTGTGGACATTAGTATACCGCATTTGCATCATGCATACATTCATTAATCATTACATGGTATGGTGCCCACAGAGGCTGTTATGGTAAAGAAGATGCCCAATGGGGCCGATGTATATGTATACCGCATTGTGCATAATATTTAGGCATATGTATTAGGACCCTCAGAGATATGTACTATTGGTTTGTTGTTCCTGTTTCAGTTGTTGTTATATCCCTGTTATGCTATTGTTCATGCCTGACATACTCAGTACATCAGTCGTACGAACGTCCCTTTTGTCGGGGGACACTGCGTTTCATGTCTGCAGGTTCAGTTAAAGAATGTGACGGTTCACGCGAGTAAGTTGTTGGTTCAGCTGATGTTGGAGCACTCTATTTGTTTCAGAGTTGCGGTCTGGTCGTGGGATAGTATTTTTGCATACGTATATGGGTATGGCGGGGTCATGTCCCATCCTTGTGATGTCATGTATTCTTTAGAGGCTTGTAGACATGTGTCGTGTGGTTAGTTGTCATGTGTGGTCTTATCGGCCTTGGTATGGGTATGTATATATATATAATATGGTTACTTGATTTTTCATAATTTTCTTTCGACTTAGTCCGTAATTAATTATGATTAGATGTTAATTAGACGAATGGCGGTACTCGGCGGGTGGGGTCCGGGTGCCCGTCGTGGCCTTCTGGTTTGGGTCGTGACAAACTTGGTATCAGAGCATTTCTATCCTAGAGAATCTACAAGTCGTGTCTAGTAGAGTCTTATTTATGGGTATGTTGTGCACCATACTTATAAACAGGAGGCTATCTGCAATTTAGGAATGGTTTTTATTCTTTTATCTCATAAATCGTGCAGTAGAGCTGAGTCTTAGGAATTTGAGTTTGACTCGCGCCTTATACCGTTTCAGTAATGCCGGTTACCAAAAAGACTTCGGTTAATTTGTACTCGTAGCCAGTAAATGAGCGATTTCTACCCAGATGATGGATACGCCAGAAGTGGCAGTATTATTGTTAAAATTTGAGATTATGAGAAGTTGTCTCACTCATATACAGAAGATGGAAGAAATAATGCAAGCCTGGAAAGCGAAATATTTAGTAAGGTAAATGAAGTACTAAGCATCGGAACGCAGGAGATTGTAAGGATTTTTCTTTGTAGACCTTATCATATTTACGATTACATCAGTACCTTCTTCCAGAAGGATTATGATTAGCAGGGAGATTGAAGTTGGATTGAGTGTAAATACGAGTGTTATGTTGACCATTGAGGAAGAGAAGTATGCCACAATCAACGGATGGTGGTAGGGAATATGAAAACAATTAATGGAATGATATGATTAAGTATCAAGGTAGAAATGTTTTTCCGCTTAGTGACGAATAGAATGAAGAATTACAACAAGAAGGATAAAAGTGAATGAGATTATGGTTATGCAGGTCTCACAAAGGTATGATTATTCTAGAACGGCGTAAGGATCAATGGTGAATGAGGGACAGAAGGAACTATTCAGCCAAAGGTGGCAAAATAAGAACATAGAAGAGATGACATGAGAGGCGGAAGATGAAATGATGCACAAGTATCCAAAATGAGCATAAGGTGAGTTCTATCTCATGGTATCATAATTAATGCTTGAAGGTCATGAGAGGTCTGATGTAGTGATGTATGAAGGTAATTGTATTTTTGGGCTATGTAACGGGGATTAGATATGTCACCCGAACATTCGAGGACGAATGTTTCTAAGGGGAGAAAGATGTAACATCCCGGAATTTTGGATAATGATTTGAGCACCTAAGCGTAATAAGTAGACTCGGGCCTCGGGGATTTTATGTGATATCACATATGCTAATAAAGAGACTAGAATATAAAAGAATTAGACCCCGAAATAATTTTGGACATAACAAATGTGACGACGGAGATAAAGAATAAATTTGGTGTACGCAAAAAGAGGTTATGGACTAATGTCATATTACAAATTATGACATTGAGTATATGAAGGTCTTATAAGTTATCAAGATTTAAGTGAATTGGGATCACGAAATTAATTATGTGTGTGATTGATAAATCATACGGAGGCAAGTCAATTAGTAGAGAAGTAAAATGGCACGTTGGGGGGCGGGAGGTATGTGGCATCAAATGGAATGCTCCCACTGCCAAATTGGCTGAGTGGGAGACCATATGATGAAGAGCATTTAATGCTAACTTAAGGGTTATATTACATTGTTTGGGAAATAAGTTCAGGACATCTCACTTTAGTAACATTTCATTTTAGAAAACTTTCACTCTTTTGCAAAGTATAGAAATTGTAGAGGTAGCAACATTTCTATTCGTAGGCAGTAGCAAACATAGTGCTCCTGTCCGATTCAATATGGTGTAGCAAACGTCCTCCTCCCCTTTTAATATCAAGGTATGTTAAGGCAAATTATTTCTTTCTTTTGGCATGTTTTCTGTAATGAAATATAACTGTGATATTGCTCCATAATTTATTCTAATCCTAGTAGTTAAGAATATTTATGTTATTGATTCCTATGTTAAAAGCATGTCTAAATATGTTCCTAAGTCCTTATTGAGGCATACGAAAAAAATGTTGATGTTCTCACTTTTAGCCGAAGGTATAAAGGTATTATGTCATCAGTTGAGGTTGGAATATGGTGTTACCATTCATGCATTTTCATTTGCATTGCATTCATATATTACTATGGACCACTTGTGTTATGCACACTACTATATGATAAATATAATATATATATATATATATTCGGGGAATGGGAAAAGGGAAAGGCATTATATACGCACACCACCTGCAGTTGGTACAGACTATCACAAAAGAGTCCGAAGAGGCCAATATGATGTGATGCCCTTGTGTGGCGATATAACCTGATGCCCACCGAGGCGGTTATGGGAGGATTCCTGTGTGGACATTAGTATACTGCATTTGCATCATGCATACATTCATTAATCATTACATGGTATGGTGCCCACAGAGGCTGTTATGATAAAGAAGATGCCCAATGGGGTCGATGTATATGTATACCGCATTGTGCATAATATTTAGGCATATGTATTAGGACCCTCAGAGATATGTACTATTGGTTTGTTGTTCCTGTTTCAGTTGTTTATATATCCCTGTTATGCTATTGTTCATGCTTGACATACTCAGTACATCAGTCGTATTGACGTCCCTTTTGTCGGGGGACGCTGCATTTCATGTTTGCAGGTTCAGTTAAAGAAGGTGACGGTTCACGCTAGTAGGTTGCTGGTTCAGCTGATGTTGGAGCACTATTTGTTTCAGAGTTGCGGTCTGGTCGTGGTACAGTATTTTTGCATACGTATATGGGTATGGCAGGGTCATGTCTCGTCCTTGTGATGTCATGTATTCTTTAGAGGCTTGTAGACAGGTGTCCTATGGTTAGTTGTCATCTGTGGCCTTGTCGGCCTTGGTATGGGTATGTATATATATAAGATGGTTACCTGATTTTTTATAATTTTCTTTCGGCTTAGTCCGTAATTAATTATGATTAGATGTTAATTGTATGAATGGTGGTACCCGGCGGGTGGGGTCCGGTGCCCATCGCGGCCCTCCGATATTTGTCGTGACAATCTGCCCTTATACACAGTCCAACCGAGTTTAAGTTATATACTCTCCCTCCGTTCTCTTTTATTAAAAAAAAATTCTTTTATTTGTCCATTTTAACAAATTAAGAGAGATTTACTATTTTCTTCCATATATTATCCTTATCATTAAGTACCTGCATTGAGTACTATTAGTTTAATTTTAGATTTATAAAAGCATAATTAATATGTGGATTTAGTAAAATAAATCCTTAATATATGATTTCTCAAAGAGAGTGGCAAATCAATAGAAGACTAGTAAAAAGGAACGGAGGGATCATCATTAGAGTAAGATTTTTTACATCATGTCACATTTGTTGTTGTAGCAAGTAACCTTTCTCATATTCAAGATTAGAAATTTTACATTTTAAGAAGGCTTATGTATTGATATCCTTTGAATATACCTAACCGTGTAAAATATATTTACACTGACAATGTATATATAACTGAAACTCTTGCTGAAATTGCTAATCTAACGATCAAGGTTACGACCATGACATAATATACATAGACGATGTATATTATGTGATCAATTACGACTTTTACAAGTTGACCAATTAATGATCATAATAGAAATTTACATATAACTATCTTATAACTGATGTGATTTTATAAATATTTCATACACGATAACTTAAATTCTTTCTTATATTGTATATATACTGGTAGGGCATGAAATTATATCGTTATTGTTTTCCAGCGAATATTACTTTAGAAGTTATCTAAACGAGTCAAATACCAAAGCTAAATAAAAGTAGAAGATACAAATTAATGAGAGAAAATAATTTATTCATAAATCTTCTAGATGCTCTCTACAATCTCCATGTTATCCACTATATGAAAATAGTTAGCAGCGGTCCTATTTATAATAGTACGAAACCTACTTATAACTCAAAAATGGGAAAATATATTCATATATAAATTTGACTATAAATTTTAACTAGACATGAACTAAAATACCAATACCAACCAATTTAGATTTTCTACAAAAAAAATTTAAAATTTTTCCAACAGTTAATTATATTACGGACTTCTGGAAAAGATGTTCTCTTTTGTTATCAACTCTAGATTGTTTCCGAAGTAGATGGGAAAGAGAGGATGTTTAAGCAAATTATTGATGCGATAGATGAAGAAAACAAAAGAATCACCTTCAAATTTATTGAAGGAGATTTTATGGAATTATACAAGGACTTTAGTACTACTTTGGCTGCTGAAGAGAACCGGATAACATGGATTTTTTAGTATGAGAAGCAGAATGAAGATATCCCCAGAGCTCATCACAGTCTTCGGACTTGCTATTGATCTCATCAAAGACATTGATTCACACCATCACAACAAATGATACATCTATCTATGTGTAGAGATCTAGTTACTCAGTTGGTTGTGAAGGGTTTTGTTGCGTTCAAAACACATAAATAAGGCACAGCCCCAACAACTTTTTTGGTATGATTATACAACAATCAAACCTGTAACATAAAGCATAATACTTACAGGTTATAGTATCTGGAATCTTTATCTACTATAGGGTTGACACGCGGTTGCCCTTTCGACTGCAAGCTCCAAGCTTCAATGTACTTCTCTTTCGGAAAGCTAGGAAATCCGGCAGAGGTTCGAGAGAGTTTTGATTCTAAGTCTCTAAGGCTTAGAATGATAATCTGAAATTGGTGTATGAATAATGAAGAGAATGCCACTATTTATAGGTGAAAATTAGGTCAAACCGGATTAGGGTTTGACCTTGGGCCTAGCCCAAAATTCGAGGCAGAGGCGTCGCGGCCCTAGGGTATGGGCGTCGCAGCGCTTGACGTGCTCCTGCACTGTCTCGATTTATTTTCTGTACATTCTTAATTAAATCCAAAATCCAATTTTTACTTAATTAAAATAATCATTATTCATGTAAATATCTCGATTCTAAATCAAACATTTAATACTCTTTCAATACATCCTTAGATTGAAAGGACAATCAACATAGTGTGACCCTACAGGCCTTCACATATCGACATTAATCAAATTAAGGTCTACGTGGAACTTCTAGACGGCGCCGCAACACGAACTTAATATGTGAAGTACGTTTACATGAATCCAGTAAACTTAACCTCTATGTGGTAAGATAAAATCCTTTCATTCACGACACACCCGATCAAGCTTAGGATTTGTCAAGTGTCTATCCAAATGGATTAATCATTGTATCTCATCTATATTAGTTGATAACTAGACCATATTCTAAATATGTCTATTGCGTTGGCCAATGACTTAGTCAACCTAATATTACTGAGAATCCGAGTGTTCTCTCGAATATACATTCGAGGAATGAATCCTAATCTTGGCTCAACTACCACCTTTAATCTACATCGTAATGTACCCAATACAAGTTGTATCTCAACCTATAAGGCATTTGAGCTTAGGACAGGATCAAAGTACATTACTTTGTAGACAAGGTACGTATTGACCTCAAGTCTAAGGACTTCTATCTCCCACACGCTGATCATACTTTAGACAAGTATAACAAACAGTATATCAGCAGGGTATACCAATACTTTCAAAGTATCCATGTGTCCATCACGAGTAGTCATTACTCGTAGCATGTGAGACATACTACATCCTCTAAGGATGTGATGCAGACCACATGTCGACTTATCACATATCTCATTCTCGATGATCATTAGTCGAGGCTATTTTAAGAGTTACGTTATAATATTAATATATCACACTAATAATAACAGCGTAACCTCCAGGGATGCATATTATAGAATATTACAAATAATTAATAATTCAATAATTGCAAATGCCAAAATATTAATCTCCATTAACAATAATATGAATGTGTATAAAGTACATTTGTCCTAATACAAATTGTCTCTAAGACATAAATATATATACTTTCAGGTTGGCTACCTGAACTTTCACTTGGAGAGGGTTCGAAATTCTCACATTGTAATCCCCTCCTCCATTTCCCATACACCTACCCCGTATGTAATAAAAAAATAGAAAAAAATCTATCTATGTGCCTGATTTTAGTGGTTCAATAAATCAACTACTTTCACGGATTTTCATTGTGTAATTTCATGTGCATTGTTGTATTTATTTTTTATTTTTTTGTATCTATTTCGAAATGCTATTGAACAATATAATAAATACTATGATAATTGATGGATGTTCTTTCTCATTTTGGTTAGAGGACAATAAGTGGCGGTGTATTCGTTTATGTAATTACATCGTTCTAGTCTATACAGTCTTAAGACAGCTATGATAATTTAATGAGAAAAACATAGAAGAACTGACTAATGTTTTTTTTTTTCAAAGTATCAACTTGAAAGAAAATAATTAACGGCTTTCTACAATAAAAGCCTCCTCATTAACTTAGGAGTTAGGGATTTATCCCACTTGTGAATGGTGTTAATTTAAAGGGATAATTTCAGAAATATCTTGTCAGATTTCATTTCATAATATTAATTTTTCTTGTGCATTATAATATTTGATTTCTTTTTAATAAACATTTTAAATTATTTATTTGGAATAAAAAATAATTAGGATATATAAGATTAACCTTACAGCTTCTATATTACACTTTTGTATATTCAATAGTTAAATTACACCTAAGCAAAGCTAATGATGCCGTTTTTATTTAGTTATTAAAACGGCTTTCATAAAGTTAATTGATTAAATGACGATAATATTAAAAAGAGCGAACTAATCACTGTAGGTAATTCTTTATAAAAGTTCCTTGAAAGTTTAAACTCCATTTCTGTCTTGGTAGAGCGCAACAGTGCATAAGAACCCCGTTTGATGAGCCTATATAGATCCCAAAATAGGTAAAACGCATTGACCTCTCATTTAGACATATTGTGTGCCATGATTGATTATATATATATATATATATATATATATATGAGAATTTAAGTAATGCGAGAGATATTTTATTTTTGTGGTTTTCTTAGAAAAATGTTATGTTTTATATCTAGCTTGGAATATTGTGCTACAATAAATGTGCCCGTTTGAGGTTATATTTAAAATTAGATAGTGTGTGCCCGACATTGTTAATCAATTTCAAGAGTTCAATATTGTAGAGCAAAACACTTCTGATTTTAAGGCAAAACAAATTAAACATGACAAATACAACTCTTTTTTCCAGATTCCAGAGCTTAAAGGGCACTATTTTAAAGCTAAAAAATTAAAGAGAGTAGTGGGACTTGAGATAAATCAAAAGGGGTTTATCGCATATCCCACGATTTCAATAATATTAACATTACACACCAAATAATATTTGATCAGTGGCCTCTAAAAAAAATTTAAAAATAAGTATCTTTATAATTCGTAGATTACCCAATGACTAGCTACAAAAAAAGTTAAATTAATTAATTACAACTAGTGGACCACTCCAAAAGTTACAAATTCCTTAAGCAAAAGAAACTGAGCTTATAGACTTTTATATCGAGATGGGGTAGTACGAATTTCCACATCCATTGCCAAGCTGGAAGCATTGGTTCAATTTCCCACACGACTGCACCTGCCGACTTTGTAGTGTCTTTTTACTTTTTTTTTTTCTTTTTTTTTTGATAATCCAGGTTTTCAGGTTTGCGCCTGACTACTTCACTGGTATTACCCAGACGTCCTGGAGATAATGGGACCGGTCCTTCAGCACCCCACCACCAGGTAAATCGCGGGATGTGCACACATGGTCAGTGTCTGCTTACGTCCAACGGATCAATGCTACAAGGTTGACCCCCCCACAGGCCTCATCCACAAGGCTTGGCGGAGACCGAACCCACACTGCAACATGCCCGCGCGGCTTTTAGCGCCCAGGCTTTACCACATGTATGTGCCCCGGAGGACGATATCCTGAGGGGAGAATCGAACTTGCGACCCTAAGGCCGCAAAGTTGACTCCATGCCAGCAAGCTGACCCCTCTGGATTAGTGTCTTTTTACTTAAATCATTTTCTTCGACTTAAGAAGGGGTTTCATACTAATATACTACTCCGTAGCAATTTATGTGAAGTTATTATGGTTGACTAAGCACGAAATTTAAAAATAAAAAAAAAGATTTTTGAAATTTATAGTTTAAAATAAATTATAAATATTTATATGATTATAAATTATTTCATTAAGAATAAAATAGGTAGTTTAAAATTAAATTATTATGAAATATAAAAAAGTATATTTTTTTAGACTGACTATTAAAAGAATATCACATAAATTAAGACAGACGGATAATAGATAAGAGATGCACCACGTTTATTAATGTTGTAAAAAATGAATTTTGGTCTTAACTCAACCCCAAAAGCTAATTTGTAGGGTGACGATTGTCCAGGTGAGTCCATGCTCTCATTCCATATTCGATGTGGGACTCTTAACACTCCCCTGCACGCCCAGACCTTGTTAACTGTAGCGTGGATAATATAATTTGCGGGCCCAATATCGGTGAACAAAAAATTAAAATGGGTATGACTCTAATATTATATAAAGAATGAATTTAGGGTTGAGTTAGACCCAGGTCACATTCCTTTACAAATGCACTACTAGCCTTGAAAAAAACATTAAGATAGCCGGGTGGAGTGGATTGCATGAATAACACATTATATATACTCATCGTCTTATTCCCAAGATAATGTGCTGCAAAGTGATTTTGCACCGTTTAATTCTTTTTACATACTCTGTTGTTTAAATTTGCTTCACAGTGCAAAATAAATGTGTTCCCATTTTTGACAATATGTGAAATTGCTCTGCTCAGACCAAATAAGATCCACTGACCAAACGTCGGTTGGTGTGTGCCGTTAACTTGCAAGTCATAGAGGGTATGCGATAAACTCCTTTGGATTTATCTCAAATTCCATAACTCCTTTGATTTTTAGGTTTTAAAATAGTACCTTTTAGGCTCCGGACTCCCTTTTTTCCCCTCCCAGCACTGCCATAGATGCACACATACATACATTGGCACACTCCTTCATATTCTTTATTTCTCATTTGATTTTGGCTAAAGCAAAAACTAAGTGTTTCATCATCTCAGCAAAATGGTTTGGATTCTCTCACCACTTTTCCAGTAAAATATACCATGGGAATTTTGTTAATCAATACCAGCAAAGTTTTTGAGCGAAACAAGAAGAAGAGGAAGATTTATCCATAAATCAATTTGTCTGAAGTACAAATTAAATAGGAATGACCAAAATAAGGTACCCGTGAAATATTTTATCTAAAGACAGAATTGCAAAATTCTCAAAGGTAAACACGGTGTTAAGAGTCCCACCTTGGATGTGGAATGGGAACATGAACTCCTTATATGGACTTGGACAATCCTCACCCTACAAGCTAGCTTTTGGGGTTGAGTTAGGCCCAAGATCCATTCTTTACATGGTATTAGAGTCATGCTCATTCCAATTCTTTGTTCACCGATGTTGGCCCCCAAATTATATTATCCACGCTCCAGTTAACAAGTTTTGGGTGTGCGGAGGAGTGTTAAGAGTCTCATATCGGATATGGAATGGGAACATAGACTCTTTATATGGACTTGGACAATCCTTACTCTACAGGCTAATTTTTGGGGTTGAGTTAGGCCCAAGTAACCGTAACCCCATAATCATGTGTCTACCCTTAATGACCCGAATTGGAAAATGGTTATGGATGATGAATTTAATGCTCTTATTAATAATAGGACGTGGATTTGGTGCCCCGTCCCCCTGATGTTAATGTGATTCTATATGGATTTTTAGTCATAAAGAAAAATCTAATGGTACATTTGAGAGGCACAAAGCATGTCTTGTAGGTGATGGGAAGACTCAACAGGTTGGTGTGGATTGCAGTGAGACTTTTAGTCCGGTGGTCAAACCGGCAACTATCAGGACGGTCCTCATCCTGGCTCTTTCGAAAGCATAGTCGCTTCATCAGCTTGATGTCAAAAATATCTTCCTGCATGGAGACCTCAATGAAATAGTGTACATGTATTAGCTCATGGGATACAGAGACCCTACTTATCCTGATAATTGTGTGCCTGCAGAAAAAATCATTATATGGGCTCAAACAAGCTCCTAGGGCCTGATACAAGAAGTTTGCAGATTACGTTTCACATATTGGATTTTCTAACAGCATGTCTGATCATTCTCTATTCATCTACCGTTAGGGTATGATATTGCTTACATTCTTTTGTTTGGGGATGATATTATATTAACTGCCTCATCTGATGCCCTTCGTAAGTCTATCATGTCACTGTTTGGCTTTGAGTTTGCAATGAAAGATCTAGGGTAACTGAGTTACTTCATGGAGATAGTTGTGATAGTCATGCATGTGGTTTATTTTTATCCCAAAATAAATATGCAGCAGAGATTGTTGAACGAGCTGACATGTCATCGTGTAAGCCGTCTGCCACTCCGGTTGACACTAAACCGAAGTTGAGTGCTTCTTCCAGCAAGCCATATGTTAATTCATCACATTACTGCAGCCTTGCAGAGGCCTTGCAGTATCTCACATTCACGAGGCCCGGCATCTCTTATGTTGTGCAACAGGTTTGTCTATTCATGTATAACCCGATAGAGGATCACATGCATGCTCTCAAACGCATGAGTAGCTAAACTCATTCTACTATCCTAGAGCAGTATTGTCTTAAGATTATTTGATATTCTGTCAGTTTTGCTTCCCCTTCGTATTATGTTGTTACCCTCTATTATACTCTTAGTCTACAGTAAAAGATAGTTGTTTTGTATCCAATAGTTTGAGGTATCCGATTAATTCTCGGATCAGACGTTGACGAGCCTAAAACTTTCGTTGGAGTAGCTTGTAAGCTTAGGTGCTAGAGCCGGACCCGGATTTGGTGTCATGTCGCCAAGTACTTAGGATAAGAACACTCACCTAATACTCGAAGACTAAGAATAGTATAGGATACCTACTCTATACCGAATAGGAAGATAAACTGTAAGAAAATCTTTTAATCTATAAGAGAATAGCTCTAAGGATAGTAGTCTCCTCCATTAATACACCTCTTTAACATAGTACTTTCTAATGAAAACCCATCCTTCATTTGAAACAATTAGGGACGCTAATTTTATGAAAGTAAATAGTGTAACTCAAAAGAATAAGCTTATAAAACAAAAAAAATCAAGTTTTAAAAGAATTAAACTATTACAAAACTCTAGTACCCTCTGAGTCACTAGACCCTTACTGTCGAACAATAGTTAGACAAGTAATCGTAAATAAAATGGTTAGCTTATACAAGAAAAATCTTCATATAGGATATTTACTAGATAGTCAAGAGACTTTAATCGAAAATGCAGACTATGTGCTAAGTCTGTTTACAGCCCAGTTCTAAATGAGCAAAGCAGAAAACCAAAACATGTTAAACAGTGAGAACCTCGCTACCTCAACCTCAAATATAGCTAAGGTAGAAAGAGACTTACAGAACTGGAATATTCCAAAAGAATCTTTCAAATCTGTTTATGAAACCGGAAGGTTTGATTTTATAAAGAACTATAATATTAAGACTTGTGAGTCCACAGTAGCTATAAATAACTCTAAAGAAGTTATTAAGCTATTAGCAGCTCAAGATATAAACAGATACAAAAAAAATTACAATTTCCTACACATAGGACTTGTACAAGTTGAGGTCAAACCTTTATATCGCCTTGGTTTAGACACGCCCATCTGTCTATTATTAAGAGACGCCAGACTTTTAAACAGGCCCCGTATATTTTAATTGCTATCCAAATTTCTCGGTTGATATTAATGATCAAAATGTTATGGATACCCTAACATTAAATATCAAAACAAAAAACATGAATGGAAAAATAAATACCAGAGAAATAGCTGTGATATACAGAGTATACGACAGACTAATGAAAATAACGTTAGCCCCAAAAGCTAAATTGATGAGTAACAAAAGAGCTACGATGCTTATGGAAGCAAACCAAGAGCATAGTAATGTCTTTGTTTCTCGCATGCTAAAATGGAATGAAATTTTAGCAAAAGATGAATGGCACTTCAAGGCCATCACCCAACCAAGAATTGAACCAGAAAGTTCTAAAATTGACCAAATAATATAGTATCCTAATGGATCTATTGACTTAAAATGTTTGAGGTCCAATTCTAAGTCCTCTTCAAGATACTCCTTCGCAGCATATTCTTCCAAACCCCGGGAGGAATAGTGCTACTCCGAAGAAAATTCTGCAAACTCTGCTCCTGAAGGAGAACAAAAGATAAGAGGAGTAGATTATACTTCGGCCATACCTAAAGTCCACTACGAACCTATTATAAGGACCAACAGTCCTACTGAAAGTGAAATGCAAGGCCCTCTACCATCTAGAGAAAGAGGAACTATTGGCATGATCAAATCAGAAAATAATTTCAAAATAGATTTTAAACTCATAGGAAAATTATGGACAAGCCCAGAGCATGCCCTTAAAAGAAAATGGTATGTAGAAACCTATGGAGAAAACATAAGGTTATCTTTTAGAAAGCAATGGATTAAAGACATGAAAAGAGTTGGTTGCAATATTGAATTCGGCAAGTGGTTTGAAATCACAGATCAGTTAAAAGATAAAAGGGAATCTCTTCGCACTCTGGTCAATAAATGGTTTACCAGTACCAAGACCGTAGAGTCTGAAGTCCCACCATTAGAACAAATCAAAATTCCTATAGAATGTGAGATTATAATAGCCTCCCCATTCAAAAGAGAATTAAATGACGCCGGTAGCAGTAAGCTGGTAGAAAAAGGAGACATTAATAAAGTCATCCAACAAAATAATTACACCAATCAACTACTTTACGTAGTCTCAAACCAGCTTAACCATTCTAATAATAAATCAACCTTAAAGGACAAACCAAAGTCCTCAAAAATAGTAATACTAATAAAGAGTCCAATCCCCTTTTTAAAATACCTCAATTTTCAGCCAGTAATTACCAAACCTTAAATAAAAGGGTTGAAATAAGTGATAAAATGCTAGAAAGATTAAATCAAAGAATGAAAGATCTTAATATCAAAACAAATGGTAAAGGGATTCAAACCATTACCGGTGAAAGCCATGTTATTAATAAACTATCCAAACATGTTGGGGGGGGGCGAATTACTATAGTAAGACAACTTTCTGAGACATGCAGTTTGAAGAAGATCAATACCAGACCCACTCGTCATTTTCAGGAACGGAAATCTCAAAGTGGAATATAGATGGCCTAGTAGAGGGCCAAATTTATTCCAAATTACACGAAATGGGTATAGCCATAATGGCTCATAGAATAAAGGAAAATAGCGACAAAAAACCGCTACTATCTTAACCTCGGGGTTCACCGGGATGTTAAACATTGGTGGGATAATTACCTCACCGAAGAAAATAGGGAAAGCATATTGAATGCCACTGCTATAATACAGATAGTAAACCCAGATAGAACGATAAGACAAGAGGTCCAAGAAGATGCTACCCTACCATGTTGTATTGTATTGCCAAACACTTTATAGGAAAACCTAAACTCTTCCAAGAAAAAAGTTTAGAAATCCTCAATAATTTAACCTGCCCTAAACTTCATGATTTTAGATGGTATAAAGATATCTTTCTTAACAAAGTTATGATAAGAGAAGACTGTAACCATGATTATTGGAAAGAAAGGTTTATAAGCGGCCTGCCTGCTTTGTTTGCAGAAAAGGTTAGAACTACCATTAGAAATAAATATGGCGGAGAAACCCCTTATAGTCTGATGACTTACGGAGATATAATAAGTTTTATTAATCTTACTGGTTTGGAGTTGTGTAACAACTTAAAGCTAACAAACCAATTAAAAAAGGAATGAAAAACTTTGAGAAATGAATTAGGAAATTTTTGTGAAGATTTCGGCTATGTTAAGTTAACAGCTCCCTCTAGAGAAGCCACGAAAGGCTATAAAAATGAAATAAAATCTCAGTCCCTTCAAAGAAGCTAATAACTGGTAAGACGCATGCACTGGCATTCAAAGCGTCCTCACCAGAAATACAGACCAGGGATAATTACAAAATGCAATCCCTAGAATCTTACTCAGAAGCAGTAAAACCAGTAACTCCTCTTAAGAAGGAGACAACATCAGCAACCAGCAACACCCATCTTCCAAAATGGGAATTTATTGTATCACAGGCTCTGCCAATAATGGCATTGGATAAACAATATGAAAATTTCAGGGTACAAGACCTACTAAAACCCTGCTACACCAACTACCAGAACATAGATACACAAGATCCTATTAAAACTAGGAAGTATTACGAATTTATTCCCATAGATACCGACTCAATAGAAGTCGAACACATCTACTTCAAAAATTACCCAGAAGCAATTGAATATTCCAAATTCACAATAAAAAAGTTACTAAGCCCATTTAACTGGTATGTAGATCACCTAAACACCCCAATACCTTTATCCAGAAGTCACAAACCCCAGACGTATAATTGGTATGATTATAAGGACGCCTGGTTTAATTTCCTATATGTCCGCCCTAATACCCATACATGGTTTGTTAAGTATTCGGAAGGACTAAAAGAAAAGGTTATCCCCAGATGGTTCTATGAATGGTGGAACATATTTGGAGGAAATTTACAGGTAATAACACCGAGCTTCCAGAATCGATATACAGGTTTCCTAGAGGAATAGCAAATTTCAACCCTACCGGAACACATTAAATTATGCAAGTTCTTCGTACATAAACGGATATCATATATATTAAATTGGTCCTTTGACATTCAAGAAATGAATAGGATCCGTTATCTCGGCAAAACCATCAAAATTAAAGGATGGAGTCCCAAAGTTAAGGAAGAAACCAAAGTAAAAAGAGAGAAGAAGAGGTCATCTTCATCCGGAAAAACATCAGTCTCCAAAGCAGAGGTAAAAAGGAGGCTCCTAGAAGCCTTGTCCAAATTAGAAGATAATGAAGATCCCATTCAAATAATGGAGTTAATTGACACGGCTTCTTCCAGTACCAGCGAACCAGACAACAGAGATATGCTAACTCCAAGAGGAATAGCCCAGTCATACTTTTTTACTTAAAGGAAAAGGATAAAGCAGAAGAGACATAAAGCAGAAGCAGGCATAAAGCAAGAACAGACATAAAGCAGAAGATTCATCAGAAAAGCAGGTGACCCTTCGAAAAAGTAAAAGGCAAGGGCCCCACTCCCCGTAAACAGTAAAAGGCAAATGACCCTTCAAAAAAGTAAAAGACATTCTGAAAAGCCATTTGATCTTAGCCGTCCATCTGTAATTAGATTATACTTCTCTGAGGCCTATAAAAGGCTCTCAAGTTGTAACACTGAAGGCATCCAAAAATTATCCCCCTCAAACATTTTCTCTACCTGATTTCCCCTGTAAACTATGTTTTCCATTTCACTTAAATAAATTTGTAAGTTTTTAATGTTCTTTAAAGTTCTTTGCTCTTCTTCCTTTACTGCTTTATTAACTATTTTGAAAAATAATACTTCGATCCGCATTTATGGTATCAAAGCCTGATAATAGTGCTTGCCATCTGGCAAAAATTTATTTAGAAACAAGGTTTTTAACATCTTTTTGTAAAACGTCTTTGGATGCTTTACAGTCGACTCTTAGTAAAAATTCCTTGTTAATCAGGTCGTCTTGAAATTTTGTGATACATAGCACTATAGACAAGATTTCCTTTTTAATTGTACAGTATTATTTTTAGATGAGTTCCAGACTCCAGAGGTGAATCTAACCAACTATTCGGTGGACTCAAGAGATAATTTTTGTTTAAGAATGCCACCGTAACCAATATCGGAGGCGTCTGTTTCAACAATCATAAAAGCTTCAGGATTTGGGATTCCTAGACAAGGGAGCTTTTGTACTATTTCTTTGACTATTTTGACCGCTCTAGTTTGATCTTCTGACCAGGGGACTGGATTTTTCTTAAGTCTTTTATAGAGAGGTTCGCAGGCTTGTCGGACTTTAGGGATAAAGTCTGCTACATAGTTTAGGCTTCCTAAAATCCTTTGAAGCTGAGTTTTATCAGTTAATTCATTTGGAAACTTAGTTGAGAACTCTATGGCTCTATAAATTGGTTTGTAGGTTCCTTGATAGAGGTCATGACCTAAGAACCTAATAGATATTTGAAAAAGTTTTATCTTTTTAGCGCTTACTGCTAAACCATTCTGTTTAATTGTCTTAATGAAAGTATTAAGATGTTTGAAGTGCTGGTCTATGCTTTCTGAGAATACAAGAACATCGTCTATATAAACTATAGAGAATTGACTATATGGGTTAAAAATATTATTCATAATATTCCGGAATTCGGATGGGGCATTTTTAAGCCCAAAAGGCATAACATTCCATTCATATTGTCCAAAGGGGACGTTGAAAGCTGTTTTGTACTTATCTTTTTCTTCGATTTGAATCTGTCAAAATCCTGACTTCATATCGAATTTACTATAGACATTAGCCTTATAAGTTCTTTTTAACAAATCTCGTTTATTGGGTATTGGATACCTAATCCATCTTAATACTTGATTAAGAGGCTTATAATTAATTACAAGCCTCGGGGCTCCTCTTTCCTTCTCAGCGCTGTTATTAACATAAAATGCTGAACAACTCCACTGGGATTTTGAGGGTCGAATGATCTTCTTTTGAAGTAAATCATTAGTTTCCTTTTTACAGTATTCCATGAGCTCGTGGCTCATCTGAATTGGTCTAGCCTTGGTAGGGATAATATTTTCATTAAAGTTATCTTTGTATGGTAATGTTACCACATGCTTCTTTCTTTCCCAAAAGGAGTTGGGTAATTCTGTGCAGATTTCTATTTTTATTGAATCATGTAATTTGTTTATTTTGCTGACTACCTCCGGGGATTTTAAAGTGGATTCTATCCTTTTAATATTTATATCTTCTTTGAGATAATTGATTTGATTGGTTAAAAGGTGAATTCTAAAAATTGTTTTTTGTTTAACAAATTTACTTTCGTTTGTCGAAAGAGGATTTAGATAGGGAAATGTGATTTCTTTCCCTAAGGACGTAGTATAAATTTCATCTAATTTTACAGTATAAGGCTTTATCTGGGTTAAAAATGGGATACCTAATATTACTTCTTCAGTAATATTTCTGGTAACAACAAAGTCGTTTATAAAACAGACTCCATTATTGCAAATATGAGCTTTAGAGAGTTTATAATTTATTTTTAACCTTTCTCTTGTCGCGGAGTATAGCTTAGAGGTACTTTTTGCTAAGTATTTTGTTGGAATTAATCCTTCTGAGATGCAGTTTTGATCTGCTCCCGTATCTAAGAGGGTTATTTTATTGAGCGTAAAATTCTTGTTTATAACAAGGTTAACTGGGATATGATAACTTAAAGCTTTTACTCTCGAGATGATTTTAAGACCAGATTTTTCGAGATTAGAGGTTTCTTCATCCTTATCTTCTTCCTTTACTACTTTATTAACTATTTTGGAAAATAATATTATGTCATTAGGAAAACAAAATTTGGAGATTCAAATAAATGCGGATCGAAGTATTATTTTTCAAAATAGTTAATAAAGCAGTAAAGGAAGAAGAGAAAAGAACTTTAAAAACTTATAAATTTATTTCAGTGAAATTGAAAGCATAGTTTACATGGGAAATCAGGCAGAGAAAATATTTGAGGGGGATAATTTTCGGATGCCTTCAGTGTTACAACTTGAGAGCCTTTTATAGGCCTCGGAGAAGTATAATCTAATTACAGATGGACGGCTAAGATCAAATGGCTTTTCAGAATGTCTTTTGCTTTTCTGAAGGGAGATTTTCCTTTTACTGTTTACGGGGAGTAGGGCCCTTGCCTTTTACTTTTCCGATGAATCTTCTGCTTTATGTACGTTCTTGCTTTATGTCTGATTTATGTCTCTTCTGCTTTATCCTTTTGCTTTAAGTAAAAAAGTATGATTGGGCTATTCCTCTTGGAGTCAGCATATCTCCGTTGTCTGGTTCGCTGGTACTGGAAGAAGTCGTGTCAATTAACTCCATTATTTGACTGGGATCTTTATTATCTTCTAATTTGGACAAGGCTTCTAGGAGCCTCCTTTTTACCTCTGCTTTGGAGACTGATGTTTCTCCGGATGAAGATGAACTCTTCTTCTCTCTTTTTACTTTGGTTTTTTCCTTAACTTTGGGACTCCATCCTTTAATTTTGATGGTTTTGCCGAGATAACGGATCCTATTCATTTCTTGAATGTCAAAGGACCAATTTAATATATATGATATCCGTTTATGTACGAAGAACTTGCATAATTTAATGTGTTCCGGTAGGGTTGAAATTTGTTGTTCCTCTAGGAAACCTGTATATCGATTCTGGAAGCTCGGTGCAATAACCTGTAAATTTCCTCCAAATATGTTCCACCATTCATAGAACCATCTGGGGATAACCTTTTTTTTTAGTCCTTCCGAATACTTAACAAACTATGTATGGGTATTAGGGCAGACATATAGGAAATTAAACCAGGCGTCTTTATAATCATACCAATTATACGTCTGGGGTTTGTGACTTCTGGATAAAGGTATTGGGGTGTGTAGGTGATCTACATACCAATTAAATGGGCTTAGTATCTTTTTTATTGTGAATTTGGAATATTCAATTGCTTCTGGGTTATTTTTGAAGTAGTTGTGTTCGACTTCTATTGAGTCGGTATCTATGAGAATAAATTCATAATACTTCCTAGTTTTAATAGAATTTTGGGTATCTACATACTGGTAGTTGGTGTAGCAGGGTTTTAGTAGGTCTTGTACCCTGAAATTTTCATATTGTTTATCCAATGCCATTATTGGCAGAGCCTGTGATATAATAAATTCTCATTTTGGAAAATGGGTGTTGTTGCTTGCTGATGTTGTCTCCTTCTTAAGAGGAGTTACTGGTTTTACTGCTTCTGAGTAAGATTCTGGGGATTGCATTTTGTAATTATCCCTGGTCTGTATTTCTGGTGAGGACGCTGTGAATGCCAGTGCCTGCGTCTTACCTGTTATTAGCTCCTTTGAAGGGGCTGAGATTTTATTTCCTGCTGGTAATCTGGGGAACTCTACTAGTACGGAGAATCTTCCCTCATAGCTGGGGTTATAAGGGGTTTAGCTGTAATTTTTTGTTTAAATGGTTGTTTCATTTTTTCTTCTGGTTTAAGCTGAAAGGGAGGTCTCATCGGGCGAGAGCCTGAAAAGCTTGGCCTTATGATTGCCCTGCAGATATTCTCTTGTCAAAAAATCTGGCAAAGAATTTTCTTCACCTTTTATGAAATCAATTTTAAAATCAAAGCTTGATAATAGTGCTTGCCATCTGGCAAAAATTTGTTTAGAAACAAGGTTTTTAACATCCTTTTGTAAAACGTCTTTGGCTGCTTTACAGTCGACTCATAGTAAAAATTCCTTGTTAATCAGGTTGTCTTGAAATTTTGTGATAACATAGCACTATAGACAAGATTTCCTTTTTAACTGTACTGTAATTCTTTTGAGTTGAGTTCCAGACTCCAGAGGTGAATCTAACCAACTGTTCGATGGACTCAGGAGATAATTTCTGTTTAAGAATGCCACCGTAATCAATATCGGAGGCGTCTAAAAGCTTCAGGATTTGGGATTCCTAGACAAGGGAGCTTTTGTACTATTTCTTTGACTTGTTTGACCGCTCTAGTTTGATCTTCTGACCAGGGGACTGGATTTTTCTTAAGTCTTTTATAGAGAGGTTCGTAGACTTGTCGGACTTTAGGGATAAAGTCTGCTACATAGTTTAGGCTTCCTAAAAACCTTTGAAGCTGGGTTTTTTCAGTTAATTCATCTGGAAACTTAGTTGAGAACTCTATGGCTCTATAAATTGGTTTGTAGGTTCCTTGATAGAGGTCATGACCTAAGAACCTAATAGATGCTTGAAAAAGTTTTATCTTTTTAGCGCTTACTACTAAACCATTCTGTTTAATTATCTTAACGAAAGTATTAAGATGTTTGAAGTGCTGGTCTATGCTTTCTGAGAATACAAGAACATCGTCTATATAAACTATAAAGAATTGAGTATATGGGTTGAAAATATTATTCATAATATTCTGGAATTCTGATGGGGCATTTTTAAGCCCAAAAGGCATAACATTCCATTCATATTGTCCAAAGGGGACGTTGAAAGCTGTTTTGTACTTATCTTTTTCTTCGATTTGAATCTGTCAAAATCCTGACTTCATATCGAATTTACTATAGACATTATCCTTATAAGTTCTTTTTAACAAATCTCGTTTATAGGATATTGGATACCTAATCCATCTTAATACTTGATTAAGGGGCTTATAATTAATTACAAGCCTCGGGGCTCTTCTTTCCTTCTCAACGTTGTTATTAACATAAAATGTTGAACAACTCCACTGGGATTTTGAGGGCCGAATGATCTTCTTTTGAAGTAAATCATTAGTTTCCTTTTTACAGTATTCCATGAGCTCGTGGCTCATCTGAATTGGTCTAGCCTTGGTAGGGATAATATTTTCATTAAAGTTATCTATGTATGGTAATGTTACCACATGCTTCTTTCTTTCCCAAAAGGCGTTGGGTAATTCTGGTTATTGTGTATTTCTTGGTAATAATTTGGTCTCATGGTCCTCAAAACGGCAAGCAACCTTGTCCAGATCCAGTGCCGAAGCAAAATACCGAAGAGTTGCCAATGTGGTGTCTGAATCTTGTTAGCTGCGGAACCTTCTTTTAGAGCTCCATTGTCCGATTCCAAAGGCGACATTGGCTTATTGTGATAATGTTAGTGCAATTTATCTCTCAGGGAATCCGGTTCACCACCAACGCACTAAACATATTGACCTGGATATTCACTTTGTGGTTGCTTGTGGACAAGTACGTCTTACATGTCCCGTCATGTTATCAGATTGTCGACATCTTTACAAAAGGTCTTTCGCTGATTTTATTTGAAGACTTTCGGGACAGTATCAGCATACACCGACCTCCCGCTTCGACTGCAGTGGTGTAATAAAATATTTTCACAATAATTAATTGTACATCTTCTATATTTGGTAGAATTATATTTCTCTTGTAATTAGAATTGATTAGTTATTTAGTTTATAGCAAAATAAATATTTTTATAACATTATATATATTATAATCATTAATGAATAAAATCAAGAAAGAATATTTTCTACCGTGGGTCAATGGACTATGCAAAGCTATTGATTTTCTAATAAGGCAGCTTTGTCCTCCGTTTTGCGTGCCCAACTTTACGTATAGGATCATGTTGTTACTTTTCTGGTTGACATTTGACAATCGAGAAAATAGCTTAATTTCAATCACACCTATATTAATCATTTCAAAAATGTACACCTGCTCCAGGTCCATATTTTGTTCTCAAACTTTACTACTAATTACTAGATAGCCAGATTAAGCGTAAATTAACTAACTGTTTAGTTATAAATATTATAAGGAAAAAATATTTTATCTTTTTGCTTTTCTCATTCAAAATACTTTTGTAATTTTTATTTTGGATTGAAAAACAACCTTCACTATCTTTTTTATTTGGACTGTTATTTTGTTATTCTTGTAGATCTAATTCATTGAAATTTCGTCTAATAAAACGAAAGAATTATAAATTTTCAAAATAATGGATAGAAATATCACAAATAAGGTCATTGATGACACCCATTAAAGATAGTGGTGTGAAACGATTGACCCTCTTAGAGCAGGTAAAATCTGGGACTTCCACAATATGTAGTTATTTCTGTCTAACTTCATCAAATTAGAGTGGGTAAAATTGCTATAGAAAGGGTCACTGTTTGCTGATGTATTTTGAGTGGAAAGGATAGAATTGGTGTTAGCCATTTTGGTGTTAGCCATTGATAAAATAAGCAGATCGTCACTCTACTCTGATATCATGAAACGATTGAAGAGAAATGGGATTTCTGTTAAATATACCCAATATACATGTGTATATTGTGTATATTAGGCCTCGGCTATGCTCACGGATTGGCCCTCGTATGGGCTGATTATTATGTGTAATTTATGGTAAATATTTAGTATCCTAGTTTAGGTAAGGTTGTAATATAATTAGTGTATTACCATAAATGTATAGAATAAGATTTTAGGAATAGGATTCTCCTATTAAGTAACTTGTATATGTAGTCTTTCAATTAATGAAAATAATCAAGGGATTATTTCTTTCATGGTATCAAGAGTCTAGGTCTTAAAATCCTCTCTCTACTCTCCTAAATTTTCCATCGACTTCCCTCCACTTCCGAGACGTTTTGCTCTCGGTTTGTGTGTCGACGGGACCTCTTTTCTTTCCAAAATTTTCTCCATAATCCCTCAATCACATATTGTTCTATCATTATGTCTACATCCCGGAACATGTTTCATCCGGCCCTTACAGTTTCTAACATCAAGAATAACATCCCTCTCGTTCTTGAAATAGAAAACGTCCAATATGCGACATGGGCTGAACTGTTCAAAATTCACGCACGATCGCATCAAGTTATCCATCACATAATCCCCGCGGCTCCTGAGGATACGGAGGTGCCAAAATGCGAGGATGATCCTAAGTTGTGGACGACTATTGATGCTACCGTCCTTCAGTGGATATATTCCACAATATCTACCGACCTTTTGCAAACAATTATTGAGCCTAACCCTACGGCACAGGCGACTTGGGATAGACTGCGTGATATATTCTAAGATAATCAAAATTCTAGAGCTGTTAACCTTGAGCGAGATTTCTCCCACGTCAATATGGAAGATTTCTCTAATATTTCGGCTTATTGCAAAAGATTAAAGGAATTGGCGGACCAACTTCACAACGTTGGCGCGCCGGTTTCGAACGATCATTTGGTCCTCCAAATGGTTTTCAGCCTCTCCGAGGCCTATAGTGGTATGGGAACGCTTCTTCGGCAAAGCAATCCGCTTTCGCAATTTTATCAGGCGCGTTCTATGCTTACACTAGAAGAAGCAGGCATAGCGAAACGAGCGGCTACCGGTACTAGTCCCGTAGTAATGATGACCGAGTCCACGGTATATCCTACCGGTTCCAACAACTCGAGCCAAAACCGCAACAACGGTGGCAGCAAAAATGGTGGAAATAAGAAAAATGGCAAAAACCGCGACGGCAGCCGGCAGAATGGTGGTGGCAGTGAGGGTCCTCGCGGTGGTCAGCAGCAGCAACAATAGTTCTAGGGCCCACAGTGGGCCCTATGCAGTGGAAGTGGGCCCCACAACAGTAGTTTGGTCCCAGCCAGTTTGCCTCCCAGCAACAGTGGCCAGCCCAGCAGCAGTCCAGGCCCAATTCGGCCTGGTCCAGTTACGGCCAATATCAGTCTGGGCCGAGACCGCTAGCAGGGGTGCTTGGGCCTCTGGCCCCGTAAGCCCATCACGCAGCAGGTCCCACTCAGACAGATATCGAGGCCACGATGCACACATTGGGTTTGACTCAACCAGACCCGAATTGGTATATGAACACCGGTGCCACTACCCACATGACATCCGATTCAGGTACTCTCTCATATTATTCCAATTTGAGCAACCCTCGCGGTATAATTATTGGTAATGGCAATTCTGTTCCAATTCGTGGTTATGGTTATAAAACATTGTCTCCCCCTCATCCCCCTCTTATCTTGAAAAATACCCTACACGCCCCCAAATTGATTAAAAACTTAGTCTATGTCCGTAAATTCACTACTGACAATTCTGTTTCTATTGAATTTGATCCATTTGATTTCTCTGTAAAGGATTTCAAGACGGGGAGTCCTCTCATGAGGTGTGATAGTAGGGGAGATCTTTATCCTATTACACCCAGTCCCGGTCCATCGAGTCAAACCCTGCCATCAGTTTTTGCAGTCATCTCTCCTTCCTTGTGGCATGCTCGTCTTGGTCATCCGGGGTCCTCTATTTTGTCAGTTTTAGATAAAAATAGTTTTATTTCATGTAAGGGTACGAGTCGTACTCCAATTTGTCAATCTTGTTCTTTAGAAAAAATTGTTAAGTTGCCATTTGTAGACTCAAAATCTCATACTTTAATGCCATTTGATATTATTCATAGCGACTTATGGACGTCTCCTGTTCCTAATTCTATGGGTCATCGGTATTATGTTCTTTTTTTGGATGATTATTCTAAATTTTTATGGACATTTCCAATAGCGAACAAATCTCAAGTTTTTTCCATCTTCCTAAAATTTAGAGCATTCATCAGAACCCAATTCGACTGTGAAATAAAAAATATTCAATGTGATAATGGAAAAGAGTATGACAATGGGGTGTTTCGGGAATTATGTGCTACTAATGGGATAAATTTTTATTTTTCTTGTCCTCATACATCTTCACAAAATGAAAAAGCCGAACGTAAAATTTGTTCCATAAATAACATTATCCGCACTCTATTAATCCATGCTTCCGTACCCCAATATTTTTGTCATCACGCTCTTCAAATGGCTACATATCTACTTAACATAACTCCTTCCAAAGGTTTGACATATTCTTCCCCTCTTCAGATTTTATATAATAAATCTCCTTCTTATTCTCATCTTCAGGTTTTTTGGTGTTTATGTTATCCGTTATTTCCATCCACCACAATTAACAAACTTCAGGCCCGATCTACTCCATGTGTGTTTTTGGGTTTTCCTTCTAATCATCGTGGCTACAAATTCTTTGATTTATCCTCCAATAAAATCATCATTAATCGTCATGTAATTTTTGATGAATCCCAATTTCCATTTGCTAAAAGTCATTCTCCCGTGCCTAGTTCGTATAATTTTTTGGATGAACAAATATCCCCGTATATTATTCAGCATTTTTCGGACATCTCCCGCACCCAAAAATCTCCAGTGAACCTCTTGCCCGCTGGTCCCACAACCCATCACAGCCCCTTCTCGCCCGGTTGTCATCGGGTCGCTTTCAAAGAATTGGGCATGTCCACCAATATCGAACTGGTCCAGCTGCTTCCGCCACCGTATCGCTTCTCGAAGTTGGGCCACAAGAGCCCATCGCCTGCTGGCGATCCGTCCCGAGCCCAGCAAATTACCGACATCCACTCAATTCTTCCTCGAGTCATAGACCGATCACTCATAGTCAGCGGGGTATTGTTACACCTAAAAGATATTTTAATTTACATTCTAACGTCTCTAAATCCCCTTTGCCCCGTAATCATGTGTCTGCCTTAAACGACCCGAATTGGAAAATTGCTATGACTGATGAATATAATGCTCTTATTGATAATAAGACGTGGGAGTTGGTGCCCCGTTCATATAGTATTAATATTATCAGGTCTATGTGAATTTTTGCTCATAAGGAGAATTCAGATGGTTCATTTGCTCGACATAAGGCGCGGCTTGTGGGTGATGGTAAGACTCAGCAGGTTGGTATAGATTGTGGGGAGACGTTTAGTCCGGTGGTCAAGCCGGCTACCATTCGCATTGTGCTTAGCTTGGCTCTTTCGAAGACATGGCATATTCATCAGTTGGATGTCAAAAATGCTTTCCTACATGGTGATCTCAAGGAAACTGTCCATATGCATCAGCCGATGGGATTCAGGGATCCTAACCATCCTCATCATGTCTGTCTGTTGAAGAAGTCCTTATATGGGCTTAAGCATTCTCCACGGGCCTAGTATACAAGGTTTGCTAACTATGTTTCAACTATTGGGTTCACTCACAGCAGGTCGGATAATTCCTTGTTCATCTACCGTTGTGGTTCGTCTGTAACCTACATTCTGTTATATGTGGACGATGTTATCTTGACTGCCTCTTCCGATGCCTTGCGCCAGTCCATCATGATCATGATCAGCTCTGAGTTTGCTATGAAAGACTTGGGGCCCTTGAGTTATTTTTTGGTGATTGTTGTCACTCGTCATTCCGATGGGTTGTTCTTGTCACAACGGAAGTATGCAGCCGAGATCATCGAGAGGGCTGGGATGTCATCTTGTAAGTCAACTTCCACTCCAATTGATACCAAGCCCAAGCTTGGTGCCGCAGTAGGAGTCCCTTACGAGGATCCGACCCGCTATTGCAAGATTGCCCTTCAGTATCTTGCCTTTACCAGATCGGCTTTTACGTATGCTGTCCAGCAGGTGTGTTTATTCATTCATGATCCCCGAATTGAGCACATGAATGCACTCAAACGTATCATCTGGTATATTCAGGGTACACTGGACTATGGGTTGCATTTGTATCCTTCATCGACATCTACACTTGTCTCATACACAGATGCTGATTGGGGTGGGTGTCCAGACACCAGACGGTCTACGTCTAGCTACTGTATGTTCCTTGACAACAACTTGGTCTCCTGGTCTGCGAAGCGTTAGGCGACTCTATCCCGCTCAAGTGTCGAGGCTGAATATAGAGGGGTAGCCAATGTGGTCTCAGAATCATGTTGGTTACGTAATTTATTTTTGGAGCTTCATTGTCCCATTCAGAAGGCAACCTTGGTATATTGCGATAATATTAGTGTCATTTACCTTTCTGGTAATCCGGTTCAGCACCAACAAACTAAACATATCGAGATAGACATTCACTTTGTCCGTGAAAAGGTTGCCCGTGGTCAAGTTCGCGTATGCCATGTCCCGTCGAGATATCAAATTGCCGACATCTTTACAAAGGGTCTTCCCTCGGTCCTTTTTGAAGATTTTAGGGACAGTCTCAGCGTTCGAAGACCGCCCGCTATGACTGCGGGGGTGTGTTATATTGTGTGTATTAGGTCTCGGCTATGCTCACGGATTGGCCCTCGGATGGGCTGATTATTATGTGTAATTTATGGTAAATATTTAGTATCTTAGTTTAGGTAAGGTTGTAATATAATTAGTATTGTATTACCATAATTAGTGTATTACCATAAATGTATAGAATAAGATTTTAGGAATAGGATTATCCTATTATGTAACTTGTATATATAGTCTTTCAATTAATGAAAATAATGAAGGAATTATTTCTTTCAATTTCTTATTATTATATTTACATATGATACACAATCTAGTTATATAGAACTTGTACAAGGCAAGAACTATAGTCCTAGAGAGACCAGGGAAGTATATGAGTTTATCTACAGAGAAAATATTATCTACAATATCAAATTTGAATTGTAGTCTAATAGTTACTTGTAACCATACGGATATGTGTTATTCATGACTGTGAGATATCCTAACAGGGTGGACGTTCGATATTCGGTTTGATATTTTTAAAGTTCGGATTCGGTAATTCGATAATCGAAAGTAAATACCACATACCAAACAAAAAATTTGATTCGGTTCGGTATTTTCTAAGTTTGAGTTCAATAATTCGGTAACCGGTAATCGAAAGTAGATATCAAATACCGAACTGAAAATTCAATTCGGTTTGATGAATCCCAGTACGGAATTCGGGATTCACCATTTAAGAAAGCTATTGAGCCCAAGAAAAAAAGAGAATGTTCCAAAACAGATTGTTTTTTAATCCAGAAAAGGATATAACATACAAGAAAGAAACAAAGTAGTCTTATATAACCACATCACCCACTGGTACGTCAAAAAAACGCGGTCAGGGAACTCCGGGGACTGGTCAGCCTATAAACATTGCTTTTACTTCTGATTTTTCATTGTTGAATAACCAAAATCCCACGACATTGAAGATTGACATGAATCCAAAAACCGGCTCTAATGAGAGATCTCATGCAAAAGACCACCAAAGTGGATCCTATTTGAGTTAAACCTATCACATTCATTAATCGAGTGCCGAGAATACAATGGACTGAAAATGAGGGTGCTCGAATGTGATTGAAAATCTTCAATATGCTTCCATAGGTAAATTCTCCTATCAATGGTCGGAAATTGATGAACTAAGGAGAATAATACCAGCACAATGTGGTATGGAGTGTCAGATTGGTGATTTTATACATCAACATGTGCTAATGCGACTCTCATTAATGAAAGATTATGTGAATCTCACATCAAAAGGATCATATTATCTAAATTCGAAGGATGGTTGTTACTATCAAATGCGATCTTTAATTTATGATGCTAAATTCAAACTAGAAGAGGAGACTACTAAGGTCATGGATTGGATTCCATTCCCTAATTTGTTGCCCTATTTTGTAAAAGCATCAATTTTTTCTCTAGCTGCTGCAGTAGGGGAACCTCTATATCTAGATTTTGCGACAATAAATAAGACTCGCCCCAGCTGTGCGAGGGTAAACGTTTTGGTAGACCTCAATCTACTAAAAACAATGCAAATGGACAAAATTAATGAGGAAACTGGGGGGAGAGGACTGAGATGGTTAATATCATATATGATCATCTGCCCAAATACTACTTTGAATGTAAACTACAAAGCCACAATGAAATGGAATGTAGAATCTTGGATTCGGAATTAAGGCCTGCAAAGGAAGACAACACAAAAAATAGTGAGAATGGCTAATAGGATGAAACACAAAGGAAGCACAGGGGGAGCAAAACATATAGAAACCAGCTCCTAAACCTGCAGTCAAGAGGGATAACTACAATCATAAATATAAGTATCCTCTCAAGATTCTGGAAAGTGGTAAGGTGGTTGGGAAAGTACAAAACTGGAATTCTAAAAAGGATCAGAAGGTCAATGCTGAAGAGGAGGAAGTTGAGAAAGAGAAGAAAAATCATGAAACAAAGGTTGATGCAAACACCCAGATACACACACAAAACAAATTTGATGCTTTGACAAATGAATGGGAAGGAGAGAAAATTGCTGACAACACCAACACCAATGAGGACAGCGCAGACAACAGTATCAATAAGAAAGTGAACTTCACAAAGAAAAAGAAAAAAAAGGTAGAAGGGCAGGTACAGGACAGAGCCAAAAGTGAAAAAGGTGCAAAATCTTAGGTTGAAGCTAGTTTTGAAAAAGTTCTCAATCAACAAGGGGAGACTAATAGAACCACAAAAAAGGCAATAGAACCAACAGTTGAGGCATCGTCAGAGAAATCAAAGAAGAATTGGGGTGATAGAATAGAGAAAATGGAATGGACTGATACTGATGGGGGCTCTCAAGAAGTGAACTCCATTTCCTCAACTCAAGAGGAAAAGGAGATCACCAGTAGATCAAAAAAAGAGGCAGAAGAGGTTTTGAAGCAAAGAGAAAATGACACAAACACAAAAAGGTATCACCATGTGCATCTTTTCTCAATGAATAATTGAGAAAGAAAAGCAATACATTAGGTATAGAAGAGCAGGAACAAGATGATAAGAACAAGGGGCACAAACCTGAAAGAAAACCTCCAAAATAGGATGATCCAAAAGCAGTCCCGGATGATTTACTGACAAAAGATATTGTTATTAAGACTGCAAATCAGAATGCAGAATTGAAAACAACAGTACCTCAAAAAGAAAATGAGCAGTATTTTGATGAAGCAGGACATACCAAGCACAACTGGTGGAGATCTCTATAAATCTTGATATGCTGGGGAACCATGGAAGTGAGGAACATGCAGAGAAACAACTTACTGTACCTGAATCAGTTTTGAACACTGCAGTGGAAAATAAGGAGACAAAAATGAATAAACTTGCAGAAAAGGTAATAGTCCAAAAGCAAAATGCAGCACTACAAGACATTGTTGCACATAAGGTTACTGAAGCAGAAATACAAATCAGCATGGAGGAGGATCAACATTTGAAGGAGGACAAAGGGATTCAAAACAGATCAAACAATATATACAAAGCAGCTAGAGAGGCAGATATATCACCAAAAGGCTTTAGAAAAAAGTGGAAAGAAAAAAGAACCATGAAACTCAATAAACCAAGAGGGTTGTACCAAAGAGGACTGCTTCATTCAAACTTAAATGATGATTAAGGCCCTAATATGGAACATTATGACTGTTAATACTCAACAGGCCTTTCAGAGACAGATTAACATGCAAAGACAACACAAATGCTTCATAGTTGTTTTAATGGAGCCATTTCAGAATTGCAGACATATTTAAAATTATAAAAGAAGGCTAGGGATGGAAGAAGCTATAGCTAATGTCAACGGAAATATCTTGGTATTAATTGATGCTGGTGTACAATGGGACGTAGTGCTAGAATCAGAGCAACAAATCACCTTGAAGCTTCATCATCAAGACATAGATAAGGATATCCTTGCATCCTTTATCTAAGCCAAATGTGATGAAACTGAAAGACTGAATTTGTGGAACAATCTGTATCATATAGCATCTACTATGAATTTACCATAAATGGTGGAGGATATTTCAATGTAATTCTATTAGAGGAGAAAAAACGTGAGTGGCTTACCAGTGACATTGGATGAATGTTAGGATTTCACTTTCTCTATTTCTTTTAAACTGTTTGAGTTGGGATACAAAGGAAGCTTATTCATTTGGTGGAATAAAGGATCAGTAGAGGACTGCATTTTTAAAAGAGTGGAAAGAATAATAGTTAATGCTGCATTTTAGGAAGTTACCCCACAGATAGAAATTGAGCTCCTTATTAGGATAGCATCAGATCATGCACTATTACTATTGTGCAGAAGTTGTCAATGTTATAAAACCATTTAGGTTTTTGACATTTTGGACTCAAAATGAGTCATTTAAGGATTTGGTTCTACTGGAAGACTAAGTTTGTAGGTTCACCTTTCGTGGCATTCAAGCAGCAGTTGAAGAATATGAAGAAGGCTTTATCAGCATAGAATAGAGAAACATATGGGAGCATATTCAAAGAACTAGCAATAAGGGAAGAAGTTTTGAAGATAAAGGAAGAATTATTTGAAGGTGACCCAAGTATTGTTAACAAAATCATCCTCCAAAAAAGCTCAAGCTGAACTGAATTTTTTTTAGCTTGGAAGAACAATATTGGAAGCAGAGAGCAAGATTTATATGGTACTCGGAAGGGGACAGAAATACTAGCTTTTTCGATAATATTGTTACTGGAAAGCGAAAGAATTGCAGCTGAGTAGAATTCAGGATGACAGTGAGACATGGCTGGAATCATTAGATCTCATATCACAAGAGGCAGTGAACTTCTTTTAAAGACAGTTCGCCCATGAAGGAGATACAAATAACTTTGAGATACTACCACACGTGTTAACTATGGTGACTCAAGAACAAAATAATAAAATTTGTTCATATTCATCAAAAGAGGAAGTAAAAGACGCAGTTTTTGCATTAAGTGGAGAAAGTGCTAGTGGACCGGATGGTTTCACATGTATTGTTTTACCAAAAATGCTTGAATATTGTTGGAAAAGATGTGCATGCTATAGTTTTATCTTTATTTGATGGACCTGAACTACCAAAGTCTAGCTCATACTAATTTGGTCTTAATTCCCAAGAAGCATTCAGTTCAAATATTTTCAGATTTAAGATCAATTAGTCTCCCTAATTTCATCAACAAGGTGATATCTAGGGTGGTTCATGAGAGGATGGAAAGAACTATAACAAGACTGATTTTTTTCAAATCAATCAGGTTTTGTGAAAGGAAGAAGTATATTTGAGAAAATCTTACACACTCAGGAGGTAATCTCAGATATCAGAATCAAAGGTAAGTATGTATTACAATGATCGATATAATAAGATTACCAAGAGACTTGGAAAGATAAGAGAAGAAATAAACAAAATACATTGGAAACAAAGAGAGATAGCAAGACTAATAGAAGAAGCTATAAGAAATCAAACTGATCGATTAGAAATTGAAGAATACGAACAAGATGTAGAACTCAATAGAAGATTGGATGAACCTGACTAAATGGTAGCAATAAATATAGAAGCCCATATAGAATATAAACCGAATAAAATGATAAAACAGAAAATATTCATTGATAGTGGAGCAGATATATGCTTAGCTAGAAAAGATGTATTAGAATCACATAGATGGAAAAGATCCAGAATACATAGAGCTAAAGTATCAGGATTTAATGAACAATCAAAGGAGTTGGATATAATAGCAGAAAATATGAGAATTATACTAGGAAAAACTATTTTTAGATTACCAATAGTATATCAACTAGATAATATGAAACAACAGGTTTTATTAGGAAATAACTTCCTAGATTATTTCAAAACACAGGTTATAAATAAGAATACTTTTAGCTTACAATCACCATGTAATAAATGGATACTATTAAAAAGAATACTACCAGTAAATACATTAAGATTATGTACAATAAAAACAGACAGAAGTAATAACTTAGAACTGTTAAAAGAAAAATATCTTAACAGATTAAAAACTAACTTTGGAGAAAATCCTATGCAGCTATGGGAAAAAGAGAAAATATACGGAGAAATAAAACTGACAGATCCAAGTGATTTAGTCAGAACAAAACCGATGAGATATAGCCCAACGGATCAAAAAGAGTTTGAAGTTCAGATTAAGGAATTACTAGAAATGAAGGTGATAAGGGAAAGTAAAAGCCCACATAGTAGCCCAGCATTTTTAGTAAGAAAGCATAACGAACTAAAACGAGGAAAGACTAGAATGGTCATTGATTACAGAGAATTGAATAAAAAGACTATTTTTGATGGATACTTTTTAAGCTATAAAAGAAGCCTTATCAACAGATTAGGAAACAAAAAATGATTTAGTAAATTCGATTGTAAAAGCGGATTTTGGCAGATTAAGTTGACCAATGAATCTAGAGCTTTAACAGCATTCAGTGCCCCTCAAGGACACTATGAATGGAATGTACTACCTATGGGATTAAAAAATGCACCACAGATATTTCAGAGAAGAATGGACCAGGTATTTAGAAAATTGGCAGATTTCTGTATAATATAAGTGGATGATATCTTGATTCTGACAATGATTTAAAAGATCATATAAAATATATAGAACAATTCATTGAAGCAGTAAACCAAAGATGGAATATTACTTTACGAAAAGAAATCTAAATATTCAAGAATAGTATTGAATTTTTAGGATACATTGTGGATAATGAAGGAATACGATTACAAGAACATGTTGTAACAAAGATTAAAAACTTTAAAGAAAAATGAGAGAATAAAAGAGAAGTACAGAGTTCTTAGGAGTCATAAATTATGCCTCGGATCATATAAAAGATTTACCATATCTAAGAAAACCATTACAAGATTTGATTAAAAAGATGTAACCTTTGAATGGAAAGAAGAACATACCAAGGCGATAAACCAGATTAAAGAAAAGGTAAAATCATTACCAAAACACAGGTACCAAATGTATCAAGACCAATTAGAACTCTTTACAGATGCTAGTGACATAGGATGGGGAGCAGTCCTAATAGCATATGATAAAGAAGATATTGATAAAGAAAAAAGATTAATTTGTGGATATGGAGGTGGAACGTGGAAGCCTAACGAGAAAAACTACCATATCAATGAAAAAGAATTATTGGCAGTGAAATTTGGAATAAAAAGATTTCATTACCATTTACTACCAGTAAAATTCATTGTTAGAACTGATAATACTCAGGTAAAGGCGTTTATAACAAACCGAATTGATCCTTTACCAGAATTAAATAAAAGAAGAAAATGGCAATCGTTCTTCTGTTGTTATGATTTTATTGTTAAAAATCTATTTGGAACTAAGAATATTTTAGCTGATTTTCTTAGCAGATATAACAATGTCGACTAACAGCAGCAGCGATTTCGAAGAATATATAGCCAAAGCCATGCAAGAGATTATTCGAACAAATGAAATGATGATTACCAAATTACAAGAGAATACCCAAACCATCAACAAGCTAGTGGAAGCTATACAAGATTTTTCTAAACTCAAAACCTTACAAAAAGAAACTCTACAAAAAACACCGATTACAATACCACCAGTACAACAAAAAACCTTTGTGTCATTCTCGTCTAAACTTGCAACCATGCCATCAGCAATACCTTCAACCTCATCACCGGTATCCATGGCAGACAACTTGAAGTATAGACCTGAAGTGATTAATGCTTATGAGAAAATTAACAAATTTTATGATTATAAGACTAACCCTGATATTGTACGCAGTGCAAAACTGAGTAAATATCCCGGGTTTATATGCAGCGAACGAGCAAACCCGAATATTGTTGAAAGATTATTCACTTATGGATTCATCGACAAGATTATCACAGATGATAAGATGACTAACCTTACCAAACTACCACAGATTATAACAAGATCAACGGAGCTAATGATGGAATCATTTGGCAAAGGAATCTACGGAATACAGATTCTAGATGCATCAACAGATCTAAAAGGTAAACCAATTGTCATATGTCAAATCTTTAAAACAGGAAGGAACAGCACCATCAGCGGGGATGACAAAAATCTAAACATGAAAATTCCTTGTACACTAGAGAAGTTCCAAGACTGGATAAGCACTAAACGAGTATTTGGACTAATGACATTAAAAACCAGAATAGAGGATATGTTAAGAAATCGGAAAACATCTGTCATCGGATGTTCCAGAGGAGGAGATGTTGAAGAAATTATGACCCTTTACTATGATAATGATATTGAAGTAAAGGAGACTACCGAATTAACTCTCTTACTCGACAAGATTACCAATCTGAAGCATACCCATGCTGAGGAGACTATCCAACAGTATAAAACCATGACTGAACAAAGGAAGCGACCTATGATTAAAACAGATGTACCATCACCATCCACGGTAAATATAAAAAAAGAGCAAAGTCCTGATCCTTTTGAATAAGGAGGGAAGAATTGATTATTCTCACAGGTATCATGTAGATTCATCTACCTGAAACCAAAAGATTATGATGCAGGGAATGTAATTTACTTTGCATAACCCTATTGAATATTGGTTAGGGAATGTAGTTTACTATGTAACCCAAACAGATTATGGCTCTACAGCCCAAACAGATTAAACTACTGGTAATCCAGAAAAGAGGTCATTCGACCCAAAAGAATATGGTTTAACATAGTTTAAACTATGTAAAGCCCAAACAAAAGAGGCCTTAGTGCCCAACATGATTATGGCCTTACGGCCCAAAAAATGATTAAAGTTGAATATCACGGAATATCCCCAATAGATATTTTCAGAAGAAAATTATCAACCTGACAATTTGGAAAACACTAAAAGGACAAAGAATTAACAAGAAAATGACATTTCTCACGAAAGTCATGCGAATATGACGATTGAACAAATTGCGAACAACGCCAAAGGCGTAATGGACGGTGAAGATTAGCCGAATAATCGACAAAACAAATTTTACGAAAAGTAGCAGACAGGCACTATTGCCTTTACGATTTTTTTGGAAAGCAAAAGACTAAACGACAAAACACCTTTACGGAAAGGAGCAGACAAGGCACTGTGGACACTGTAGCCTTTATGACTTTTGTAAAAGTATTTTGTCTGATTATTGTTTACTTTACGACTTTTTGAAAAGTAATACTGTTTACTTTAAAAAAGTTAAGAATAGTGAATACCGAGGTTATCTATATAAGGAGCCTCTTGCCAAGACGAAGAGGATTCGAAAAATTCGGAAATACACACAACTTTACACTTACTAAAAATTCTCTCAATGTTCAGCTAAACAACCCTTAGTCTATAATCGATTATCAACTAAGAACACCAGAAGTATAATCGTTTATCAATTAAAGAACACCATAAAAGCAAGAGTAAAAATACTTAGATAGTTTATGATTCAGGACTATATCAGTTTAAACACAACACCTTTCAGACGATTATCAGAGGATATCGTGAGGACTCCCAAGGGTTGTTTAGCTGAACATTGGGTCGAGGAATTTTTTTAGAAAGAAATTGAATTTCCAAAATTGAAATTGAAATTCACACCTACACTACCATGAAATTTCAACGTTGAAATCTATGTGCATCGTGAGATGTTTACTTAAAAAAAAAAAGAAAATTAGAAATCGATTTGGGGAAAAACAGACGTTTTCGTAAAAATTGGCTGCGCCAAACCGCCTTGTGGTTGTTTGCCCGGCCCTAAAGGACGGGGAATGAATAGCTTATTCATAATCTTTTAGGCCTCGCACCGCTTCATTCAATTGCTCTGTCATAAAGAAATCTCGAAAAAATATGCAAAATCAAAAAACAATTGGGTAAAACGGACATCCGAGCACAGAGTTATGACCATTTAAAGTTTCACCAATTTACAACTACTTTCTCTCCCTACATTATGCTTCTGTGATATTAACAGAACGACTAATAATATAAACATATAATTAATAATCAGCTACCGTTTTTATCTTATTTTATGTAGAGCTCAATGTAGATTAGAGCAATACATATATTATAAAAACATGCATTATATCACTTATTAATGGCAAAAATATATACATGTACAAAATAAATATTAATGAAGGAAAAATAATATAAATTATATTAAATAAACACGCGGGTCGGGGTCGGGCCAGGTCAGACGGGTAAAATATTCTGACCCTGGCCCGACCCTACATAAGATCGGGTCCCCACTTTTTCGGGTCGGGTGGCTCGCGAGTCAAATATAATCGTTAATATTGATCATTTTCGTGGGTCAAGTTTAGTCGCCATCATGGGTTCATTTGGTTAATGATTTATGATGTGTCACACTTGCCCAAACCAATAAAAATTTGGGCGGGTCATTTGTATGTGGGCTAATTTTGACACCCCTATATACAACCAACAAACATCACAGTAGCAACAGCCATCAGATCGATACAGCTAGATTCGTTACTTAGAAGGCATATTCAAAGAGTATTTACAGAAAGGGTGAGAATCAAGCTCGTTTTCTCAAGCAAATCACATCATCGGAACCAGTTTAGGATTGATTTGAAATGGGTGGAAGAAACATTACCTGATAGGGCAAGATCTGGCTTTCTCATAGATTCAACTCCATGGCATCTAGTGAGAGTTTGAGATGCGAAAAAGTGAATTCAAAGCAGATAAGCTTGCATTTAACCGATCTAGGCGTCGCCGGCGTTCAAGCATCGGAGAACCAACAATCGAGAATTTTCCTAATTTGCTCATTTGATGTGTTTTGTTTGCTTGGTCGGCTTTGAAGACCGCTTTGCCTTTTATTTTTTTGGATATTTTTAATAAAATATCTCTACTAAGGCTACTTAGTGGTTAATTGAATAAAATCACAGAAAAGACTCAAAATTGAGAAATAAAATTTTCAACATCTTAAAAGCTATAGAATACATATGGGATAATTTCAACTGTATATTAACATAACAAATTACATTTTTACAGTCATATTTTTAATTTACATTTACATTGCCACATATTCACGATATGCAACATTATATAATAGTATACAACTTTATACACTTGGAGTAGACATGTATCAATCTTGTATAAAAGTATATATACAATATTATACAATAAGATATAACTTTATATACTTACTAGAGGTAATGTATCTTGTATAAAAAGTGTATAATAGTGTAGTGTAAGAGATGTTTAAACACACTTTGACACTATTTTACAAAATTATGTCAACTTATACAAATGTCATTGGCCAGATCTAAGTTTTAAGACAACCACATCATTTTTCAGCGTGTACCGGCGAAACAGATGGGAGAGGGGTGGCATTAATTATTGTTTGATTTTGGCCGGTTGAACCCTGCCTGTCGTCGGTGGCCAGATCCGGCGAGGCAGAGTAGCAGAGGGAGTGAGTAGGTGGGGGGGGGAAAAGTAAGGGTCGCGGTTTGTGGTAGTGGTTCGCCGTCGTTAGGCAGTGGCGGGTGAAAACGAAAGGACAAATGGATAGGGTTTGGGGCTCGTTGCCGGAGCTACTGGTACTTCACCGAACTCCGGCGTGGAGCCGATGACAGTGACGGAGAAGATGGGAACAAAGCAGACAATGTGGGCTTCGTGGTGGTTTATGGGTGGTGGTGGACAAAATGAGAGCGAAGGTTCTTGGTTGGAAGCATCACCGGAGATGGCTCCATCACCGGAGCATTGACTTTAGTTGGAGAAGAGGGGAAAAGGGGGAGGTATGCTGCGTAAAAAGAGAGAGAGTGTTTTTGAGATCTGAAAGTTAGAAAGTGAGAGGATGAAAGAAAAGTTTAAAAGTAATTATTTTTTAATAATTTAAGAAATATGGACTAATTCAGATAAATATTTTCTTCAAATTGTCATACTGTATCATTTTCCCAAAAATTTATCCATTAAAATATGCTTTCGATCCCCTGAAATTACAAGAACTTCAAGACACCCCATTTAAGTAAAAATCTTGGGCTACCTATTATCTATTGATGGGCTTATTAGATATATGAGTTCTAGCTAGGGGTGGGCCTTTATTGAATGAAGGTTCACCCCTAGTTATAATCCATATATCTAACAATAAAGGTCCACCCCTAGTTATAAGTTATAACACATATAACTAACAACCTCATCAATAGATAATAGTTCATCAAATACCGAATACCGAACGGTATTAATATATCATACCTAACCTAAATTTAAATATCGTAATTCTGAAATTTAACTCCGGAATATCGTATCGAATATCGAATTATCAAACATTGAATTATCAAAATTCCCAATTTAGTTTGATAATTCAATTTTCAGTATTGTATGTCCAACCCTATTTAAAGGACTAGTTCCCCAACCAGAAACTACTTCACCACATTTCGAATTTTGTGATTCTAATAAATATTTAGCATTAGTTTGTGTTTAACCAATTTTAAAAATGTTTTCAATAATTTGTGTTCCTTAGGTACTTTTAATGGCTTAATATGATTAAATTATAATCTAATAAACTAAAAAGTAAGTACTAATACATTTGTTACCAATTAACTTACCATATAGTTTGGGGTAGTATATTTGTGCAGGGGTTTATAATTAGTTCTTTTCAAAAGATTTAACTTATTATTATTGCCAATATAAATGTATTTTTAACCCTATGATCAGTACAATTTAACATATATTGTTGAAGGTTACGTGCCTTATTTTTTAACTACATAAGTAACCTAATACTAGTGTGATTTTCTTTAGAAGTCAAACCCATGTTTTAAACTCAGATCTATTAAATCTATTAAAGACGAAGAAAGGTTATAAGCAAAAATGTAACGACCCGTCCGGTCGTTTTTAGCCTAAGACCTCTATTTGATTATTTTATCTTTCCCGTAAACTCTATGTGGGGTTTGTGATGCGCGGGAATGGGTGGAACGGATCTCAAGGTCCATTTATATGAATTTCGAGTGAAAACCCCAAAACTAGAACCTTAGAGTTTGATAGTTTGACTCAAGGTTGACTTTTGAGTAGATGGACTATTTTCGGGTTTCATCGCTTTCGGTAGTTCCGGAGGGTTATTTATGACTTCATCGAGTTATTAGTTCGCTTCCCGAGACAATCAGATATATTTTGTGGTACTATTAGTGAATTTTGGATATTTGCTTATTTTGAGCACTTCTTTAAAAAAGTATGTCTTAGCTCGGTTAAGTTGGTAGCACTGTTTACCTTTGGGGAGTATGTCTGGTTTGTGTCGCGCGCGGGGGGGGGGGGGGGGGTCTCGGGAGGGTTTTGGGTATTTGGTAGAAGTTTGGCATGAAATCCATTTTTTCTAGTGCCTGTGTCCGCCCCGGCGACACTGTTGTCTGCTCCTGCGAGTCCGCCTCTGCGGAGGTTGGCTTGAAGAAGCGGGGTATGGATAATTGTTAAGGATCCGCCTCGGCGAAGGGATTTCACGCAGGGGCGAATGCATATCTGCGGGATTTATCTGCTTTTGCGGTGAGGCAAGGTGTTAAGTGACACCACCTCAACAAGTTCTTTTTCCGAGGGAGCGAGACCGCGCCAGCTAAGTCAATTCCCAAATTAACTTTCCTCGAACCTAGAGCTGCTATAAGAGAATTTCTGAAGATTGGGAGTAAATTCTTCATTTGAGCTAAGGTTTCCATCCTTTGTGATTAGATTTCATTATTTAAAATCTTTAATGGTGTTATAGTGTGCATGTTGATTGGGGGAAGATAAGTTATAGCTTTCATATGAGATTAAGAGAGTTGAATTTTTTATTTAAAGGTATTTTATGGATTAGTTTACTTTGATATTGTGAATTAGTGGTGGAATATGTTAGATAATCATGTTCAATCCTTTAATTTGATTATAGAAACTCTTTTTGTGTAACACCTCGTCCCTCCAAACTAAGTTATGTTTATGATTCAGGAGTTTAGGAAACCAAGACCGGGAGTTAAAGTTGTAAAAATACCATAAAAATAATTTTAGGATTCTCATTTAAACCTGTTAGTATAGTAGGGTTGACGACAACTGAGTCGTATTCGATCACGAGCTCTACAAGGGGTTCTCGTTGAAATCGGACGTGTAATGCTATGAGAACTAGTAAAAATGGCTTAAGAAAGTGTTAATAAGAACTATTGCAGTTCTGCAGACCAGTTTTACGGACCGTAAAAGTATTACAAACCGTCAATTTGAAACGTAGATTTTATTGTTGAAAATGACGAAATTCAGTAAATTATACGGACCACATAAAAAGTTATGGCCCGTCCTTTTTAGCCGTAAAACTTCCCCTAGCTTTTGGAAGTCACTGGAAAGTCTCTTTTGGGTGACAGTCATTTTTGACGGTTCTTACAAAATTATACGGTCATACCCTCAGCATAAATAATTATATGGTCCAGTCTCAGTCCATAGAAAATTCAACGGGCGTCGATTCTGACCGTAAAAGTCCCAACGGACTAAAAAGTATAAATACGCAGACTTAGTTCAAAAAATTAATTTTCTTATTTTTCTCAAGCCCTAGAACGAAGTTCCTATCTTCTCAACTTTCGCATACATCAAGGTAAACCTTTTCCACGTAATTCTAAGTGATTCTAACGTAATCCTCAAGAATTCTAAGTAGAGACCATTGTTCTTAACCTAGGATTTTCAAGATAACCCATTATAAGATTTCAAGGTTCAAGATTTGGATTCCTTCTTTCAAGTTCATATTTTTAAGACGAGTATTGGAGCGAATAAGGTATGCAGAGCTTCTATCTACGTGTGGGAACATTATTGTTCTTCCCTAAGCTATGATTATCCATGAAACCATGAATTTCCATAACCTAGGATTTTATTCAAGTTCATGATGACCCTATATACATGAACAATTATATTTCACGTCATATCTTGTCTTCATTAATTATATTCATGATATGCCATTACGATTGTCATGAACCTGTCCATAATCTATGAACGCATGCTTTGAATTCTTTAACACAAGTTATAATCATTATTACTCAATTTCATAAAATTATATATGTTTTTTCATGATTTATGCAAGTTATATGATATATCTATTCACATGTTAAATTATAATTGCAAATCATGTTTTACAAGTTATTTTCATAAAATTCATGGGCTTACAAGCCAACTATTTTCAAGCACATGTTTTGGGAGTTGCATAGATTACCGAGAAGGCTCTTACATCCTGAAACTACGTATGACAGTGTAGGATAAGGGTCGTTCCGCCCAGAGGATGATACCTTCAGATTATTTATTAGATCATTTCATGTCATGTTCATGTCTCATACCCCGATAAGGTATGAGAGTGCTTTGCTGGTCGGGCCAGGTATCAGACTCCACGTACCCACATGATGATTTTATGTTGTCGGTTATACTACTGCTCACCCCACATATATACATATCTACAGTTTACAGATTTTACACATGTTATTACATTCATATTCATGTTTAGTTTCAGTTTCATGTTCATATTATATCATGTGTCTGCTTATTCTTTCAATTGCTTTACATACAATATAATTCAAATGTACTAACATCCCTTTGTCCGGGGCCTGCACTTCACGGTGCAGGTACTGAGTTTTGGGACGAAGGATCTGCACGCTAGAATTTCACCTGTATCAACTATTAGTGAGTCCCATTTCATTTGGAGTGTCCCGTTGGTTATTTTTTATGATTATGTTTTATGGTAGATGTATGTCAGGGCCTTGTCCTGGTAAACAGCTTTGCAGTCAAACTCATGTTTCAGGGGTTTCATAGACTAGACTAGCTTAGTATGTCATGTCAGTAGTTCAGAATTATTATATTTTCAGACTATTTCCGCTATGATATTTTAGACTATTTTCAGTATACAGCTTTATATATTTTATTATCATTATTATTCCATGCTTTCGATACCCATATTGATTCAACAGCTCATGTGGTTCGCTCGGTCACATGCAGCCAGGCACCGAGTGTCATGTTTCGCCTAGGCCATGGTTCGGGGAGTTACAAAACTTAGTATCAGAGCCTAGATTCAAGTATCTTAGGGAGTCTATGAAATTGTATCCAGTGGGGTCACTTTTGTATGTATGTGCACATCCACACATAAAAACGGTTGACGACTAAGACATTTCAGATTGTCTCACTTCTTTCATACTCTAGATCGTGCAATTAGAGCAGTACTTTCATGAATTCTTCTAACTCGTGCCATGAAGCCTACAGCAGTAAGGAACATTCTCTTTCCATTGAATTCCAAACATATCGAATGCGCAAGCGACGAGCAGGAAATTCAAGGTCCAAGTGAGGATGATTACCCATTAGGGTATAAATTGTGATGTACATGTTGGTAACAGATGAGACCTAAGATGATATTGAAAGTGGGACAAAGTGCATGGTTGTTGCAGACTAGAGCATACCCTTAACATAAAGTGCGAAAGCAGTTATCATAATTTATGGTTATCCATTAACCTTAGTTACCATTACATAGTGTTTCAGTTAGCAAGATTATGGTTATTCAGTACACTAGTGTTCGATTATGTGGTTCTCACATTTTCAATTTTCAATGTATCTAGATTCTTGTGACTTGACTTGTGAGCATTCAGTGATGCCTTTGGGTGCTAAAAGAAAGTGTAAGTGATGATGACTATAGTGAAATCTTCGCACGTGTTAAGTCCAGGTTAAGACCCAAGACTCACCAAATGGTGCATGATGTATTTATCTGGTAATAGTACCATATTAAGGACAAGTTTCGCCATGATAGTGTACGTATATTCTATACTTATAGAATAAGTTTATTTGAATTTTTGGACCATAGAACTATAAGTATGAGGATGATAGTTCAGATTTAAGACCCTACAAGATAACATGTTATGAAGTTAGCCGTTGCAGGCATAAACTACCCACGATAGTTTTGAGCAGAAAATAGTCTAAGAGCAAATCACATGGGATTCTAGAATGTCTCAATTTTTAAAGATAAATATTTGGTCGTATGACCCATGCACATGACTAAGAAGGGATTGTGTACAATATGAGAACCATGAGCAAACGATATTGAATTCCTAGGAATAGTTTTAAATCATTTATGTTTATTCAGATCAGAACTAGAGAGTATGACGTTAGTAAGTTACTACAAGAAGCAGATATTATTATGAAATAAGAAGATTTAACAGTCCTCCTTAAATTATGTAAGTAAGTGTTTACCCCCGATGTGCATAATATGATATGATTTTAAAGTGTATAGAAAGTTCGGGGTTAGGTATTTTAATTTTTTCATCTAAGACTGACGAATTTTCCCCCTAAGTGTGGTCCATGTCTATAGTACAGAAAAGATAGTATACGATTGCAGAATAGGGTCGGATGATGAGGGAAGTTAAAAATAATCTATGTTTCACTTTAGCATTCAGGACAGAACCAGAGAACATGATGCTGGTAGACATTTAATAGAGAATAGTAAGTAAATTTTGAGTGGAAATAATGAATTAGCAATTTCAGCAGAGCCAATAAAGGTACGATTTGATTTCCTTAGTTATGTTAGCACTGATGAGTGAGTAGCAGATTGAATACACCATATGCATGTTAGAACCTAAAGAGTTTAAGATAAGTATGAAGTACAATGGCAGTGGGAGAAGAAAACCAGCTACAGCAAGAGATCCAATTACAGAAGAATGATATTTTAGAGTTATAAAAATGGGTCTCCCTAAGACTAGCAATGTGAGCAAAGTTAATTTGTTAAGATAGATTATGCCAGTGATTCAGTCCATGTAAGTAATTTAGTTCCCCGTTCATGTAAATAATTCGTTTCTCCCCAGTAAGGAAGATCGCTCAGAAGTGAGTCGAAAGATTAGTCGTAAAGGACATAAATCGCAAAGAATTGCAGAAGATAAGGAAAGTTGGTTGGATTCCAACGAGAGAGAGAAGGATCCCCAAATATAAGATCGTAACCTTTGGTCCAAGAGAGAGATATATAAATTGTCAATGAGTACAGTTGAATATTTGAAAACCTAAAAGGTTAGCGTAAGATATAAATAACCTCAATTTAGTAATGAGGGCATAATGAGATAGTCTCCATAAGGAATGTGCCTCGTATGCACAAGGAACACGAAGTGAGTAGAATGATTATCGATCGACTTGTGCCAAGATCAGTTATTATCGATTAAGCGATCATAGAAACGTTGTAAGGTCATGCCCAGTTATGTGTTACAAGGATAGTGCCATTGCGCGAGACTCTAATATTCAGGGTACTGGTCAAAGACTTAGCACACAACGGTGCCATGAGTATTTCAAGAAGTGTTTCAGAAAGAAATCAAGTATGGATAATTTAACTCATGTTGAGGTAGAACAAGAGAATCGTGATGAGAGAAGTCATCGTTTAGCAAAGCTAGGAGTTCAACTTTTGGACCCTAAAGATAGTAGAGTTGTTGTGCAGAATAGAGCGAAATACTCCTTAGTAGTTGAGAAAGAGGGGAAAACAGTTTCATGATCCCTATCTATTACAGCTAAATGAAGGGATTCATATACATCAATCCACGGCTTTTGAACAAGGGGGAGATGATGGTACTCTTAGGTGCAAAATTTTATTTTTTTTAGGTCCCGAATGTGGATAGATGCAAGGAGAGGATTATGGCAAAGGCACATAATTTCAGATATTCTACCTACCCAAGCTGCACGAAAATGTATCATGACCATGAGAAGGTTTATTGGTGGAATGACATGAAGAAGAATGTAGCCAATTTCGTGGTTGAGTTCTCAAATTGGTAGCAAGTGAAAGCCTATATATATATATATATATATATATATATATATATATATATATATATGGAAATTTCCATATTCGATGGGGCTCCAATGTCCATGATATCAGATCGATGTGCCCAATTTAGAGCAAATTTTTTTGAGGTCTTTTCAAAAGGGATTGGATACCATCGCAGTACCATTTTTCATCCTCAAATAGATATCAGGCAGATCGCACTATCCAGACACTCGAAGATATATTGAGCACATGTGTCTTAGACTTTAAATGTAATTGAGATTATCATTTGCCTCTCATTGAGTTATCTCTAAATGTATATATCATGATAGTATCAAGATGATACCATTTGAAACCTTGTATGGGCGAAGGTGTAGATCACCTATTGGTTGGTGTGAAGTCGACAAAATAGAATTGCTAGGGCCAGACTTGGTCAATTAGGCTATTGAGAAAGTTAAATTATTTCTTACGCATTTGAAAATGGCTAAGAGTCTTATATGAATGTGTGGTGCAGAGATTAAGAGTTCCATGTTAACGATTGGGTGTTTCTAAAATGTTTTGCCTATGAAAGGCATCATATGATTTGAGATGAAGGAGAAGTTAGTCCTAAATATATTAGACCATACAGGATCCTACGAAAGATCGTCAGGTTCGCAAGTTGAGGACAAGGAAGTCGCTCCAGTGAAAGTGTTGCAACTACCTAGAGTATTCAGGTCCCATTTCCGCTCCACATTCAGATCTCATGTTGTAAAGGTCATCTTTTTGGTAATCAAATATCATGATATGATACCAACGTTTACACATATTCACATATCCCGTCTGTTTAGCACTCATGTATCCATGTCAGTCAACCTTCATGTATTTATGTCTCATGTCATGCTTCACACGTCCATGTAATCATGTCATGTTCGTGCTCATATTCCAGTACTCATGTCACTCATGCATACGAATTCTTTTCTGAATTTCATGTATAGTATTTATGTACTTATTCAGCCTAGTACCCATGTGTTCATGACAGACCAGGATTCATGACAGATAGTATTCACGTATTTATGCCAGCTCAGTATTCATGTTAGTCACATCCATGTTTCAGTTATCATGTTATGTCATGTCATGCGTACTAAGATGCTTTGTCAGGCTTGTGTTGATACTCTGGTTAACTGACAGGTGTTTGACAGATGTTGGGATAATCCTATTTACAAAGGAAATTCTGCCAATTTTTTTGTAAAATCTGAGAGTTAGTCATATTTTTAACCACTATTCATCAATCGAGGACAAATGTCTCATGATTCACGTTCATGTGTTCACTAATCATGTTTCATGCCCCATGTTCATGTTTTCATGTAATCATGTCATTTCAGTCCCCATGTTCCATGTCATATTTTTCACACTCATGTACTCATGCAATGTCCAGTCTTGTTCTTAATCATGACCCATCATTCAAGGACGAATGATCCCAAGGGGGGAATACTGTAACACCTCTTCCTTCCAAACTAAGACAAGTTTATGATTCAGGGGTTTAGAAAACTAAGACAAGGAGTTAAAGTTGTAAAAACCAGTTTCAATTCTGCAGACCAATTTTACGCCCCAGTTTTATGGACCGTAAAAGTATTATGGACCGTCAATTTGAACTGTAGATTTTGTTGTTGAAAATGACAGAACTTAGTAAATTATACGGACCGTATAAAAAGTTACGACCCATCCTTTTTAATCGTAAAACTTTCCCCAACTTTTGGAAGTCACTCGAAAGTCTCTTTTGGGTGACATTCATTTTTTACGGTTCGTACAAAATTATACGGCACATACCCTCAGCATAAATAATTATATGGTCCATTCTCAAATCGTAGAAAATTCGACGGGCGTCGATTCTGACCGTAAAAGTCCCGACGGACTAAAAAGTATAAATACGCAGATTTAGTTCCAAAAATCAATTTTCTTATTTTTTTCAAGCCCTAGAACAAAGTTCCTCTCTTCTCAACTTTCTCCTACATTAAGGTAAGCTTTTTCCACACAATTCTAAGTGATTCTAACGTAATCCTCATGAATTCTAAGTAGAGGTCATTGTTCTTAACCTAGAGTTTTCAAGATAAACTCATTTCAAGGTTTCAAGGTTCAAGTTTGGACTCCTCCTTCCAAGTTCAGATTTTTAAGACGAGTATTGGAGTGAATTAGGTATGTAGAGCTTCTATCTACGTGTGAGAACATTATTGTTCTTCTCCATGCCACGATTATCCATGAAACCATAAATTTCCATAACCTAAGGTTTTACTCAAGTTCATGATGACCCTATATACATGTACGATTATATTTCATGTTATATCTTATATTCATGACATGTCATTATGATTGATATGAACCTGTCCGTAAATTATGAATGCATACTTTGAATTTCATAAGTTCTTAAACACAAGTTATAATCATTATTACTCAATTCCATGAAATTATATATGTTTTTCATGATTTATGCAAGTTATTTGATATATATATTCAAATGTTAAACTATAATTGCAAACCATGTTTTACAAGTTAGTTTCATGAAATTTATGGGCTTACAAGCCAACTATTTTCAAGCACATATTTTGAAAGTTGTATAGATTACCGAGAAGGTTGATTTCAGCATTCATGGTGAGGATGCTACTATCGGCATACCCCGAGATACTCTATATCTTTCTTGTCTTTTATTTTGATTCGAGAGACATGTATCAAACTTTTAGACTTGTTCCATTTCATTTGACTGGTGTATTATGATAGTAGCGCTCTTGTATTATTGATAAGATCTTTTGGAAGTTTCATTTGACTTTCAGACTATGTTCCGTGTATTTATATCATGATAGACAAACTTATAAGTATTTTATTACATTTCCGCATTTCTTCTTACATTTTGTTTATTGAGATTGGGTGTGGTTCGCCTACCGGTGGGATGGGTAGGTGCCACCACGATTCTTAAAAAGGGTCGTGACAAAGTTAGTATCAGAGCTTTAAGTTAAACAGTCTTAAATACAAGAGCAATGTCTAGTAGAGTCTTGCAAATTAGTGCGGAGACGTTCGTACTTATCTTCGAGAGGCTATGTGACATCTAAGAAATTTCACTTCCTTCATTCCTTTCGTGCTAAGTTGAATCAAATTGGTATCTGACACTTGTTCATATTCTTTCATAGATGGTGATGACTCGTGTTGATGCGGTAAGAGATGAAGCACTGGCACCTGCACCTGTGGTGCATGGTTATGGTTGAGGTGTGGTAGGGGCCGAGGTAGAGCCCAATGAGCTGTAACGGCCAGAGGTGGAGCATAGGGAATCGGTCGGGCCCGTGCTAGATCAGTTTCCCCTGAGTCATACATTGAGCCTCAAAATAAGCAGTTTGATGAGGAAATGGGGCCAGCCCAGGATCAGCCCCAATTTATAGTTACTCCAGTTTTACATGACACTTTGGTTAGGTTATTGAGTGTGCTTGATGGTTTTGCCCAGGCGGGCGTGCATCTGACTACTCTGGGTAGGTCATACACACGAGTGAGAGAGGGATACACTCTCGAGTTTAGAACTCCAGGGGTTCAGCCAGCTGTTATGTCAGCTTCCCGTATTGATGAGATTTCAGTACTCGAGTATGGTCCCCGATCGATTGCAGGGACCGCTATGACCCATAATAAGCGAAAGATATGCGAGCACTTTTTCAACATGAATCCTACCGTATTCTATAGACAACCCGATGAGGATGAGTATGAGTTTATTGTTAGCTGCTAGGGCTTCATTCGAGATAGTAGCTGAGCATGCTAGGATCGTTGATTATGTTAAGAGCAAGTTGCCCATACATGAGTCCGATAAGAGTATGCACCGATATGGACAGTGTAGTGGTTCTACTACTCATGGTTATGGACATCATGGTAGATTTTAGCATTTATAGTCTAGTCACCCAGTTTAGGCAACCCTCCAAATTACAAATGGTACTTCCGCAGGGCAGAGCAATTATAGTGAGGGCTAATCATCTAAGGGCACTCAATCTCGGTATTCTGACTAGGGTGGTCACTCAGCTTCTTCTATATCTATTCAGCAGCCCTTAATAACCAAGACTTGTTACAGTTGTGGAGAGGTTGGACATTTCAGGACAAATTGTCCAAGGCTTAAATCAGATGGATCTTAGACACCCAAGACCCAGCACAGCCGTCAAGGAGTGGTAAACAGTCTAGCAGAGGGGGTTCCCAGTCAGGCCATGATGGCTATCAGACTATCCTAGAGCTGGCCAGTAGGTCAGGCTCGGGACTGGCTGGCCGGGTTTGGCGGGGTTGGGTCGGGGCGAGACGAGTGAAGGGCGCGGGATCGGGGCAGGCGGGATCGGGTTTGGCAGGATTTGCCGAAGTTCCGTCCCGATCCCGATCTCGTCGGAATCGGGTCGGGGCAGGGTCGGGTCAGGGGCGGGATCGAGATCAGGATCCGACCGGTTTTTCCTTTTTTTTATGTATAAAAAACTCAATAATTAAACAAGATAATATAGTGTAATAAAAACATCTCAAGGCTATTTTTGTGCCTCTTATATTATTTAATAGATATATGATTTTTTTGTAATACAAATACAATTGTCAAAATTGTAACTTTGTGGTGTTGTCCAAAAGCTGCAAATTACATAATAAAATTGCAATTAAAAAAATTACATTCTGAAAAAAACCTGCTCTAGTTTCTTGATAGCTTCTTGTGGTTCTTCGGTTGGAATTGGTATTTGTTGGTCAAATTGATCCACGTCACTTCCACTACCTTCGGATAAGATTTCGTTGTAGTTTTCGTCTTCTTCTTCGTTGATCTCCGGCTGACCGCACCTTCTCCGCTCCGCTCGTATCCAATCTCTAAATAATACTACAATCTCAAAGTTGTCTCCGGCTAATGAGTGTATATGGTCTCCTATTTGATATCTGCCGGCAGAAAAAGTGCTTTCAGACGCAGTTGATGACGCTTGAATGTTCAAAACATCTCGGGCCATCATTGAAAGTGTCGGAAAGGTCTTCTCATTCCCCCCTCCAGTATTTCAGCAAGTCTTCACGTCTTTCTTCATTGAGAACTGCTTGGTACGGTACAGAACCCTGCAAAACAAAAATATCAAACTCGCTAATTTGGTTAGTAGCGGTACAGCCGCACATTCTATTTATGAGGCTTTCAATACTAGCCGCAGAAACAACATGTCTTTTGTGAGGTTGTGTTGAAGAAGAAGAAGAAGATGGTATGGAAGCCGAAATGTTACTAGCACTTTCTTGTTGGTAAAACCTATATACTTTTTTGCATTGGTCTTCTACGCTAGACAACACTTCTTCTTTAGTTTGTTCAATATGTGGTGGGTGATTTGGATTTTTGGGACTTGGAGGTGGTAGTACTTCTATACAATCGTAAATAGTTTTAATAAGTGATTTTGTACTGTCTATTTTAATAGTCGGATTTAATACATCACCAATAATATAAATAGTGGGAATAGGAATAAAATATTTTTTATTTTGATAAACATTTTTAATAGTTCCCATATAAGCTGGTTTTTTCATATATTCACTAAGTAATAAAAATATTAGAGCTATATAAAATGACATAGTTGAAATAGTAGGATAATATATATCGGAAAATTCTTTTGTTGCTTGAAAAAATACTATAAGTTCAAAATTTTTTACTCAATCGCTATCTACAACCATATCAACTGGATTTTGATTATGAGAGTTAAAAAATAAAGTTATAGGTTTTCTATAGTCATAAACAACAAGTAGTTGCTCGTATAAAGAATTCCACCTAGTGGGTACTTCTTCTGGAATTTTTCTATAAGGTAGTTGGCAATCATGACAAGTTTTTTTATATTCTTTTTTTCGTTGTATTCTATTATTTTTAAAAATAAAGTTTATAGTAAATTGTATTTTACTAAGAATGTCTTCAAAACGTGATAGACCATACTTTACAATTAAGTTATATATATGACACACACATTTTATATGAAAATGATTTGGAAAAGATGGAGTTAAACTATTTTTTAAAATTGTAATAGCGTAATTGTTAGAAAAAGCGTTATCTAATGTAATAGTCATAATTTTATCAGTTATTTTGTAATAATCGCACACTTGATAAATATTTTCTGCAATAAAAGTACTAATGTGCCTATCATCTATATATCTATACGCTAAGATACATTTTTACATAGACCGTTTATAATCTATCCAATGACAAGTTACCATTAAATAATCATGACCGTTAGTACTACGACCTATATCAGAAGTGATAGCCACTTTTCCATTAAAATGATATAATGAATAACGTAAATACTGTTGATATTCATGTGCAAATTTAAATACATCTCTCTTAACAGTTGATCTAGGAAAACCGTTAAAAGCAGAATTATACAAATCTCTAATGTAATGAATAAAACTGGGAGATGAAGGAAATGAAAAAGCCAAACCCTCCACAGCAACTAATTTTGCTATTGCTTCCCTATCTCTATGTTTATTGTATTTAGGGCCTACAATTCCCCCCATCATAGGGTTAATTTGACCCTGTACTTGGTCCGGGACAGTATCAGTATGTGAACCTTGTCCCGATGGAGCGAAAGTTTGTGCACCCGGTTTTGAAGCCTCGTATTGGGCATACCTAGCTGGATGAGCCCTTACTACGTGTCTCATTAAACCCCCGGTCCCACCGTGACCTTTTCCAGTTTTAAATTTCAAAACATCTTTACAAATTTTACATCTAGTTACTTGATTCTCTACTTCCCTATCAAAAAATATCCATGCATCTGATTTTAATGGTCGTTTTGCTGGACCTCGTTTCATACTAGGGGGAATATGAGGCATTTCAGTTGAAGGTGCACTAGGGGGTGTGTTGTCATCAACATTAGTGGGTGTATTATCTAGATTATCATCTAAATTAAAGTCTTCTTGTGTTCCAGAAAATAGCTCCTCGTCTAAATCTAATGGTATTGTAGGAAAATGTTCAGTATCAACAAAATCATCATGTGTTGGAATAGGATGACTAGAAGAAGTACCCTTGCCCTTGTTGCCCCTACTAGAAGAAGTCTGACCCCTATCCGTAAGCATACGTTTAAATCCTTCCTTTATAAATTTATAGTTATACTAATAAATAATTAAAGTAAATGAAATTAAGTGCGTTAAATAAAATAAACAGACAATAATAATTTAATGAAGGAACGAATGTACCAAACGCCGACGTAACGTCGACGTGTAATCGAGAGGTTGAAAATTGAAACTTTGCTTGATGGAAGATCCTCAAGCTAGTTGCCAACTTCACTCCCAGTTCCCAAATGAATAAATAAAATTGAATATTTAGTAGACAATGTAGACTTGTAGAGAGATAGATTGAGAGATTAGAGAGATTGTAGGAAGATTTGTGAGAAAGATGAAGATAAAATGAGGTATTTATAGTTGGAAAATTGGGTTAAAGTGTAAATATAATAACTTATGAGTTAAAATAAATTTTAAGGAGGTATGGGGTTGGGGGAGGGGGGGAGGCCAAAAATGGTCGTTGCACAATGGCCAAAATGTAAAATGGTCGTTGATGCAATAGTTATTTTTGCAAAAGGGGAGTTTCGGGCAGGATCGGGTCGGGCCGGGATGAGACATTGTCCCATCCCGGTTCAAGTCCCGATACCGCAAAAAAAATTTTAACTACTCGGGTTCGGGGCGGGACCGGGCCGACCCGACCCACTAGCCAGCCCTAGACTAGCCGTGGTGGATCTCAGATGGGTAGAGATGGAGCTCATTCAGGCCGAGGTGTCCAGCAGGGTACTCAGTACGATGGAGGATGCACTCATTTTATGCTTTCCCGGGTAGACTAGAGGTTGAGGCATCATATGTGGTTATCACAAGTATCATCTCAGTTTGTCATCGATCTGTTACAATGTTATTTGATCCGGGATCTTCTGATATGTGTCTGCCTACTTTTATGGTGATTTAGATATGTGGTGTGATATGTTTAATGTCCCTATTCGTGTGTCTACACTAGTTGGTGATTCTATGGTTGTAGATCGAGTCTATCAGTATTGTGTGGATACTTTTATGGGTTGTGATACTTGGGTAGACTTGGTCATATTAGACATGGTTGATTTTGATATAATTCTGGGGATGGATTAGCTAACACCGTACCACGCGATTCTGGACTGTCATGCCCAGACAGTCACTCTAGCAATGCCTGGTATTCCGAGGTTAGAATGGAGAGGTGCTTCCAGCCCTGCTCCTAAGAAGATTATTTCTTTCATTCAGGCTAGGAAGTTGGTAGATAAGGGTTGTTTGGCGTACCTAGTTCATATTCAGGATACGAGTACGGAGACTCCGTCCCTTGAGTTAGTTCCAGTAGTTAGTGAGTTTGACGAGGTCTTTCCGTCAGATTTACCGGGTATGCAACCAAATAGAGATATTGACTTCTGCATTGATCTAGAGTAGGGTGCACGATGCATTTCTATTCCTTCATACCATATGACTCCAGCAGAGCTTCGAGAGTTGAATGAGTAGCTTCAGGACTTGTTGAGTAAGGGTGTCATTCGATCGAGTGTATATCCTTGGGGTGTTCCTGTGTTATTCGTGAAGAAAAAGGATGGCATCATGCGTATGTGCATTGATTATAGAAAGTTGAACAAGGTAACCATCAGAAACAAGTATCCGATTTCTCGTATTGATGACCTATCAGACCAACTTTAGATTGTTTATGTGTTTTCGAAGATTGACTTGAGGTTCGGGTATCATCAGTTGAAGATTTGGGCCGAAGATGTGCCCAAGACAGCTTTTCGAACTCGTTATGGTCATTATGAGTTCTTTGTGATATCTTTTGGGCTTACCAATGCCTCTATAGTAAGGGACTGGTCCAAGCAGGTTGATTTCAGCATTCAGGGTGAGGATGCTACTACCAGCATGCCCTAGAATTCTTTTATCTCCTCCTTGTCTTTTATTTTGATTCGAGAGACATGTATTAGACTTTTAGACGTATTCTGTTTCATTTGGCTGATGTATTATGACAGTAGCGCTCTTGTATTATTGACCAGATCTTTTGGGGGTTTCATTTGACTTTCATACTATGTTTCGCGTATTTATATCATAATAGACAGTTTATAAGTATTTTATTATATTCCCGCATTTCTTCTTACATCTTGTTAATTGAGATTGAGTGTGGTTCGCCTACCGGTGAGAAGTGTAGGTACCACCACAATTCTTAAAAAGAATCGTGACAAAGAACTAGCTTGTAATTATATGTAAATCATGAGCCCTTTGTAGTTGAGAGAATTAGTCATTAGGCCAATTATTGGATATGATCATACTAGCACTTACATATTGAGTCTCATCAGAACTTTGAAGTTAAGAGTATTTGGGCGAGAGTAGTGTTAGGGTATGTGACTCCCTGAGAGTCCTTATGTTGCATCCCTCCTGATAAAAAAACAGTCATTAGGTAAAATTCTCCTTTGCTGCCACGAAAACTAAAAAGAAATGACAAAAATTGATCTATTTATTATAGTATGTTTAGGAGTAAAAATCCTCCAAGTTTAAGTATGATAATTTGAACTATTATTGAAAAAGACAAATTTCAAAAAGCTATACAATGACCTCTTTTTCATATTCTAAAAAGAGCTGCACTTGCCGCTGGAAGTCGGCATCTCTGTAAGTTAATTAAACAAGAAAAAATTGAAAAGGATTTGGTAATTTGTGGGACACTCTGCAATAGAAATTCCAAATACTCACAAGAATGACAAGAGCCAAAAAGGAGTATTTAGAACTAGAAATAAATTAGGCCCGCCCATTCATAACATTTTCTAATTATAAGTGGGTCGAGTTCTCAAATACTTCCTTTATCTCAATTTATGTGGCACCATCTTTTTTTAGTATGTCCCAAAAAGAATGTTATATTTTTATATCTAAAAATAATTTAACTTTATGGGATAATTTATAGCCACACAAATATCTAAGATTTATTTTGAACCACAAATTTTAAAAGTTTTCTTTTTTTTCTAAACTCTGTACCAAGTCAAATGGTATCACATAAATTGGGACGGGAATATTAGTATTCAAATAGAAACCAACTCATGGTTCTTTTAATTGTTTATCCGGATGTTATACCAACGCTGGGGAATATATTTGATTTTGTTCAACTTTGGCGTAGCTCCTAACATTAAAAAATTGAAACAAGTTAACAAGATCCCTTTTTTCTTCATATTCTGAATTTGTCTTTGTTTTTAGTAATAAAGATACTTATATTAATGATAATTATAATTACGTAATGGCTCGATTGTCTAGTATAGATAACATCTAGCAGTCGAAAATTCTAAAGATTCTCTAGAGGGGGAAATAGAGATGTTTCCTATCTTATCCATAATATGTGAAAGTATCGACCTAATTTATAGAGGGACGTATGTACCTTTGTATTGAGCATAAATTTATGTGTAAAAAATATATTAAAATTGTAATAAATAATATATATGAATTCATAATTTTAAAAATATAATAAGTTCAATACTAAAAATCTTAAAAAATCGAACCTCTAAAATTTAAATCTTGTATTCGCATCTTCAGCCAATTATATACAAATATGAAATAAAGTTGTCATGCTTGACCAGATTGTTGACAATTCTATTGGTCTCTGTATTCTGAATTCATTTCCGATCCAGTCATATATAGGTATAATGTGCAAGATATTATCGAACATCAATAGGTATTACATCCAATTTGTTCGAGCCTATAAAGTATTTAAACAATAAAAGATACTCCCAGTATATCAATTTGCTTTTTACATTATGATGTGGCAGGGGAGTAATTAAACATTTTGTACCCAAAAAAATAAGTTTTGGTGGCTAATAACTAGAAAAGCTAATTCGAGTTGAAAATAGAAGTGAGTCCATTAAAACTTTTAGGTAATTAAAATAGGGATAAGGCACTGTTACCCTGAACTTTGGCTAAAGTTATTACGACACACCTTACATTTTCAGAAGTCCTATTACCCCTGAACTTTTTAAAAATTAAATAATTACCACCCTAAGCGTTGACGTGACAAGCAGAGTGTATGGAGAGTGAGAAACATAAAATATGTCATTGTCATTTTTTAATTGGGTACTTCAAATTTAATTATGTCTAATTAATTATCATTAAAGCTTAAAGTTTTTTCTAAACTATTTTTTAAATATGGAAAAGTTAACCTTTTTAATAAAAAATCAGTATTTTCTTAAAATATGGAAAACTGAATTGTTTTTAAAAATATGAAAAATCTATTTTTTATAGAAAATAAATCTAGAAAACTGAGTTTTCTTATTAAAAAGTTTGGACTTTTTTAAAATCTGAAAAACTGTTTTTTTTAAAGAAAAATGTGGAAAACTGATTTTTTTATATATAAAAAATCTAGTTTTCCAGATTTAGTTTTAAAAAATGGATTTCCACATTTAAAAAAAAATAATTAATGTTTCCAATTTTTTATAAAAATTCAGGGTTTTCACATTTTGACAAGAAAAAACACTTTTCCAGATTTTTTTATAAAAATAATCCAGATTTTATTTGAAAAATAAAAGTGTCCTAAAAAAATGAAATCATGAAAATATAGATTTTTTAAGACATTTAAAAAAATCCAGTATTCCATATTTTTTTAAAATCCATTTTTGCCGTATTTAAAAAAAATCCAGGTTTTCAGATTTCTTTTAAAAATAAATCAAATTTTCAGATTTTTTTTAAATATCCATTTTTCATTTTTTTAAAAGAAAATTCAATTTTTTTAAAAGATGTCACGTAAACGAAAAGAATTAAAAAATAAAAAATAAATAATATACATGTGCAAGGAGAGGGTATGTCCCTCTCCCATAAGAGAGTAGATGTTCAGTTTCAGGGTGCTAACTATTATGTTTTAAAAATGTTCAGGAGAGTAATAGGACCCCTAAAAAGATAAGGTGTGTCGTAGCAACTTCGGTCAAAGTTTAGGGGTAATAGTTTCTTATCCCATTAAAATATATAGAAACTTTTAATGTAAGAAAAGTGACCATTACTTTATGCTAACACAAAAAGATATACTCTCTGTCCGAATTTATATGACACATTTTCTTATTTGTTAATAATTTAATTTTAAATTTTATCTTTTACGCTTAACGAGATGATCTATAACCACACAAATATTTTTATTTGTTTTAGATCACAAGATTCAAAAGTATTCTTTTATTTTTTAAAATTCATGTCTAATTAAATTACATCATATAAATTGGGACGGAGGGAGTAAATGACAAAGTATTTTGGGATAGTAAAGCTAAACCACTACTCTTCACTGAATAGCTACAATAAACGAGAAAAAAAGAAGAACAAAAATATACTAAAGTCTTTGAGTCAAAAGAAACCCTCTAGATTTAAAGAGAGTTTCAGAAAAAGAAAAGGTTACAATGATTGAAATTGACATAAATTGGTCTTTTTTTTAACATTGGATGGGAAGGAAAAAGTTCAATTTAGAAATTAGAATTAATATTATCTTGAGAACTTGGTTTTCTTTTAATGCTTTCCAAATGATAATAGGGTAAAAAGAACAAGAATTTACCAATTCCTTTTTTTCCTTTTTATTTTTGAGGATGATAGTGGACTTGTAAAATGGGGTTTAAAACTCTTAGGGGTAGTTTGATAGTTGGTTAGGATTATGCAGGTATTAGTTATGCAGGTATTGAATCAATTTAGCTGTCCGGCGCTGATATTGACATAACAACAGGTACATCATAGGTTAGCCCAATCCAGTCCTCTCGCTAGGGTTAGCTCCTCGTAGTTCTCCCTTTAACACAAACGGTAGATAGGAACTGAAATGTCTCACGATGTTCTAAACCCAATTCACAACCACTTGAATCTGCGAACAACCGAACCCTTGGGACCTTCTTCAACCCCAAGATGTGATGAGTCGACATCGAGGTGTCAAACGACTTCGTCGATAAGAGCTCTTGGGAGTCATCAGCCTGTTATCAGCGACTTTGATCCGTTGAGCGAATGCAGATATTAGTTATACAGGGTTTACTTATGCATTGTTAGTTATGCAAAAAATATTTCTTTGATTGTTAGTTTGTTACTAAAAGTTAATAAGTATTATATACTTTTTAAAATTAAAATATTTATTTACAATTAAAATTAGAATATTATATTAAAAGAAGTATATAAAAGTATTTGTTTAGAAAAGGAAGGTATTTAGTGATAAAGGTAATATTGACATTTCAACTTTTTATTCATGTATTACTTATTTTATTTTCTACTCTTTATAAAATAATACATAAATTTTCTCATGACTTATACATGTATTAGTTATATGAGTTTTTAAATTGAAAACTAAATGTCGTACTAATTTTATATATGAATAACTTATTTCTTAACTAGCTATCAAACACTGTATAAGTATGCCTAAATTAATACATGAATGCTGGTGTGGCTGCTTCAGTCCTTGCTACCTTTCCCGTTTCCTCTCTAGCCATCTTTACATCGCTTTTGACCAAGGCAGGAAAGAGAGATTAGATTGACTTTAAAAGTAGATGGAGTGATCAAGCGGTCCTTCTTGCGCCAAGATACATCCAAGGCTCATCAAACAACACTTTTTAGCTTTCTTCAGGATTTTGGCCCGAATTGTTCGGCATAAGTCTCGTTGAATTAGTCTTTTTCGCCACGCTATTTTAGGAATAGAATAAGCTTTGTGTCCTAATCAGATGACGTAGGGCGATAAGGGGTGCTTTATCTAAACGTGTCCGAGCCGATTGGTCAGACGATGACTACTTCACCTTTTCCCTCCTTTTATATTATTCAAAACATCTCTTGTATCAGTTTTTTATTTGTAGCCTGATCATCATAATCATCAATAGGAAGATTACAACTCCGAGACACCGAACGAATTCCCTAGGACTATTATAACTGGCATGATATAGACATTCCTTATAATCACATTTTTTTTTATTTTGGGTCCGCTCATTGGACAAAGGGATTTTTCTTTTCTTTTTTTTTCTAAAGGGTGTCTTCGATTTCTTATCGATTTCCAACCAGCTTTGAGAATAAATGACTCACTACGATTCTTTTTCAGGAATTTCTGAAGATTAACGTTCGAAAGGCCCAATGAATTGGGATTTCCCTACTCGTTGAATTAGTCTTTTAGCCACATCGCGTATAAGGGGAATCGAACCCCCTTTGCTGAATAATGTCTCTTTAATAGCTACTAAATATGATATAAATTATGCAGAAAATTAATACATGAATAAAAATGTCCCTTTACTAGCTACCAAACGACCCCTTAGGATCCTTTGGTTCGTGGATTAAATTTTTTGAGATTATAGTTTTAAAATTATAATTTTTAAATTAATTTATCCCATTTGAAACGCGGGATAAAGTAATTTTAAGTTTAATGGGGTAAAGTTGAATATTAAGGATTAAGTCTGGATTAAATTAATATTGTGTTTGATTGATGGTGTTAATTTATTCCAGGATAAATTTATACCGTCAACCAAACAAAAATGTAAATTTAATTTCAGACTTAATCTTGATATATCCATCCCACCTTATCCCACGTACCAAATAACCCCTAAAGTTGGTATCAAATAAAAGCTGGAGAGTTTTGTTTACCCCTCAGTTGAAGAGAATGCATAACTAGAGGGTGTTTGGCTAAGCTTATAAGCTAATCAAACTGATTATAAATATTTTTAAACTTATTTAAGCCCTTGGTAATTACCAAAGTGCTTATGAGTCAAATGCTTAAAAGCTAAAATCAACCAAAAGTAATAAGTTGGTCATAAGCATTTTTTGATTTAACAAAGTATTTTACTGTTTTATTCTAATTTTTTTCTAATTCTCAAAATAAAATTTCAACTTCCTTTTCACTCTGTATACGTTATTCCTCCTTTTCTTTTACAAGAATGGTTTCAAATTTATATTTTTTTTACAAAATAATTAAAGCTATTTTAGTCATTATAATAAATAAAGAGCTCATCAACACTTTTTATCAAACACATCAACTGCTTATTACAATTCCAATATTTTTATTCAAACACGTAAGTGCATATTATAAATTCTGTTTCAACACTTAAAATATTTTTCAGTACTTAAACTTATCAACTATTTACAGTGAAAAAATTGCACGATTTCCCCTGTTGGTCTTAATTTTTTTCCTTCAAAATTAAAATTATGACATAAGTTCCGGCAGAATTTATAAGACATTATGATGCGAAAATATAAATTTATGTTGCGTGAAAAAATTATTTATCTTTAAGAGCAAAAATTAAAGACCAACACAAAATAGGAGGAAAAGTGCAAATACCTTATTTACAATCAACTAATTCAAACGGACTCTTCCTGGCAACTTTCCGTGAAACTTTAAGAAGAAGAAAAAAACTTGCAAAGAGAAAAAATAGTCTTAACTTTATTGGCACAAAAAGTGATTCTTAATCAAGTTAGTCGAACGATGAATCTTTATTATTACTTCATTCGGTTAGTATTATTTTGTATTAAATCTTTGATACCTCATAATAAAGACATTTTAACAATCTGAACTATAAAATTATTTATCTAGATTATCTTTTATTTATTATTAAATTTTTAATTAATATTCTACTAATTAAAATAATAAGAACAGATATAAGTTAATTACTAATTACTTTTTATTTGTCTAATATTCAAGCATTTTAAAATTAATTTAACTTTCGAAACAACTAATAATATTTAGAATCGGAAAGGATAGTAAAATCAAAGATATGTGTAACATGTACTCCCTCCACTTTAACTTATGACGTAGTTTAACTGAACATGAAATTAAAAAAATAAGACTTTTAAAATTTACTGTAAAATTATGTGCTTACAAATGTATGATATTAAGGATAATTGAAAGTTTAAAATTAAATCGCTTCAAATATAAAAATATGCCATATTTTGTAATGCTTTAATAGAAAATAGTTTCACATAAATGAAACGGATCATACGGATCATACTCCCTGCGTCTCATTTTACATGATGATGATGTTAGACTAGATACGTAATTTAAGGAATTTAGAAGATTTGTGACTTATTATTTTTTGAAAATAAAAAAAATGACTTCCTTGATAAAAGTAGGGAAAATAAGTCTAGAATTGACATTCCACTCCGCTCCATCCTCCAACATTCTCGGTCCCATCTCCACCACCCAACACTCTTACCCCCTCCCCTTTTCATGATATTTATCTAAATTATATATAAATATTTTTGAATCATTTTTTTTACTTACTTATCAAATACTAGAAATAAGCAAGAAAATTACTTATTTTCAAGAAAATATAAAACACAACCCCGCTATGAGGGGTGGAATGAGATTGGGAGGTGGCAGGGGTAGATTTTGGCAAAAAATACTCATTAAATAGGATATATTTTTTTATGTTTGTGTACATATATAAGTTTTGAACACTCTAAAAAAAATAGGCACAATATTTTTTTTATATTTAGCTTTTGTTAATTTGTTCGAAGAGTAAAAATTCTAAATAATAGTTAATGGGATGATCAATAGTGGAAGTTAGGGACATTTCAAAATGAGGTGGAGAGAAGATAATGAAGTTAAAATGCCTTTTTGAAACTTGTTTTCCCTAAAAACTCGTAGTTTATTTGCAACTCAATGCGAGACGAAGGCGTAGACGTACAAGTTGGCTTATGGAATATTCTAATCCATCAATCAATCGTCGTCGTCGTCATCATCATTATTCACAATCAAACCTAACTCAGTTTTTCTAATAGAATTCATTAAAAACCAAAGCACACTCCCACTTTTTCTTTTACTTCTCCTGGCTCTACCGCTTACTTTTCCTCAACACTCAAATTTCTAAAATCTCAACCTTAGCACACCCAAGTTTCCTAATTCAGCTGTAAGTTCTTATTCATATTTTTATGTTAATTTTACCCTTTTTCCGTTTATACGAAATAGCAGATCATACGTCCATATCAGGTTATATGTATCTTGTTTTTCTTTTTTATCTCTCTGGGTTTATAGCGTTTATTTATTATATAATATAAGTGGGAACTAATCAAGAACTTTATTTGTTGCTGTCGGTTTTCTGGGTATTTTTCTTTTCCTATTGTTGAATTTTATAGTTGTAATTTTCTTGGATCTTTTTCTTTTTTTGCGATTTCTTTTCAGGAGTAAAGGGAATTTTTCCATTTGGGTCCCCCCCCCCCTAGTCTTCCTTTTTCTCTCAAATAAACCCCCCCCCCCCCCCCTCCCTTTAATAGAGTAAATAAAACTTCTTTGCTGGTGGGCTTATCTTCTGTATGCTCCCGGTAATTGATTTTGTTATGTTTTTAGCCTTGTTCATCAGCTTTATTACAATTATATAAGTATATCTATGAAATTAAGCGAAAAGATTTGAAGGTTAGCCATTAATCCTCATGTTCCACATCTGCTAAATTCGATTTCTTTGTCCATTAAAGTAAACAAAGCTTCAATTAGAAGATCAAGGACTGTTTAAATGATTTTTCTTAAACTGATATCAAATTGTCGGCTAAACATGATTTTTGTTCTACTTAAACTGATACCAAATTGTGGGCTAAACATGCTTGAAATAATTAGTAGATGTCTTCAAGCTTTAGAATGTGACGAGTTAAACCACCGGTCAAGGCATGTGAATTCTTCATTGCTGTAACTATGCCTAGAATTTATTGGTTCAGAAATTACTCATCTTTATAATATGACGTGTAGAAATAGAGATGGTTATTGTTGTTATTTAGTTGCATGTTTTACTATGAGGAATTGGTTGCTAGACGAAAAATTGGACCTTTCAGTGGTATTGACATGATAAACACTCAACACTGATGGATATAACCTATTCTTAATCAATATTAGGGATCTTTTGATTACTGGTTAGAGTTATGAGTATATTAGTAATGCAGGGATTAGTTATATAGGGTTTAGTTATTGGTGCATTAGTTATTTCATCTTCTACCTTACATAAGTAATACATAGATTCTCTCATAACTTATACATGTATTAGTTATGCGGTATATTGTACCAGTAACCGAACACCGTACTTGGTGTGTTGAATTTTATACATAGCAACTAATATGCTACCAAACGGTACTAGTTATGTTGGTTTTAATACATGTATAAATTATTTCCTTGCCAGAAACCAAACGACCCCTAAAAATTAGTTGCTCGTTCCTTTTCCTATTTGCCAGCATTACTCAATGAGCCTAATGCTTATCACATGGTAAATTAGTAAGGTTGAAGATTTTTATTTGATCATGCAAAGCAGGTTATCTGAAGGTCAAGCAGAGGGGAAATCTCAAAATACTAAAGGTAGAAAACCGTCAGCTTGAAAGAACTACACATGGACAAGAGTAAGCGCTTAGTCTACCTAACCTAACTCGCTATCTTATTTTTCAGATTTTTGACAGTTTTCTGCGATTACAATGATTATTGTAATTATTTGTTCGTCGGTGACACATTCTTCATGTAGCCCATGGTAAATACTATTTCTATCCCATTTTATGTGACACTCGACCCTTTTTAGTCCGGCCAAAGAAAATGACACTTTTATATTTTGTAACAATTTAATATTGAACTTCTCATTTTACCCTTATTGAGATGATTTATAGTCACACAAATATCTATAGCTTGTTTTAAACTACAAGTTTCAAAAATCTTTCTTTCATTCTTAAACTCAGTGTCCAGTCACACACAATCACATAAATTGGAACAGAGGGAGTACTACTTTATGTCTTATTCCATGTAGAATTCTCTAAGATATCTGAATGCCGAGTTCAAGTTAGTCAAAAGGTTGTTACTGCGCGATGAAATGCTTATGGATGAATGTCACTTTATACAGTTGTTTGCATTAGGAAAATTTCTAGGATACATACATAACTTGGTTTAGCATATGTACATTTTTAGGAAAATTTTGTATTTACCCTTCATTTTGCAAGTTGAGGATTTAATATTCTTGTAAATATTGAATTTCAAGATGAGAGAAATTTTGTAGCCATAATTAATTGGACATCTGGGTCTAACAGGTGCTACTCTTGAAGCTGGAGAGGGCAGAAATAGCGTTGAACTCGTGAAATCAGCCTCTGACAAACATCTTGATCTTTTGAGGCCAACAGCTCGATATTATTCAGTGTTTAAAGGTAGCCTATTTCTCAACTTTTTTTCCCGATAAATAATAAGAAATTTTATAAGAACTTGCAGAATTACAGAGGGCAAAATCTCTACTGTGTCTAGTATTGCATGTACATATTGTACAATGACCAGTTTGCACCAAAGGCAAACAAAAAATACATGTAAGTTTAAGTCGGTGGATGTTTCTCCTATTGCCTTGGAAAATTCTGCTATTTCTTTCATGCTGACTGTCCAACTACCATGGCCTGAGGTATAGTATGCCAAGTCTTTTGGGAATTCTTGCGTAAGTCCCCCTGTTCCAGCTCTGCAGCTGCTCTGTATTGGAGCTTGGCATGGTCCAACACATGCCAAATATTGCCAAAGACATGTTCCTAATTGACTTGTGACCTTGCAATGCAAAAAGAGGTGCCAACTTCTTCAGATCGTTCTTCACACAATGGACACCTGCTGCAAAACTGAAATCCCCTCTTTTGAAGGTTTATTTGAGTGAGGCAAGCCCCCCTACCCAATATCCAAGAAAGGCAAAAGACCTTCAAAGGAGCACTATCGAACCAAATCTTTTTCCTAGGTCATATAACCCCATTGGTGTTAGATTCCAGCATAGCATAGCAGTTTTTGACCGAAAAAGTCCTTTGAGGTGTCCCTTCCAACTGATAGAGTCAACTTTGTTGTGATACAAAACTAACTTTTTTGGCTTCTAATATGCCGATTACAATCTGGACAGCTCTTGGGGGACATATGTGCTTCCTTTATGCTTTAGATTATCTTAGAAGATAAGCCCTTTTCCCATGACAATAACTTATATTTGTGTCTGCATCCAAGAAGCAGCATTTACATTTAGCTCAAAGATTGAAATGCTCATTTTCTATAATGCATGACCCATATGGATCAGGAAAATAAGTAAAATGCTGTTAGGATCATTTTCTTCATAAACTTTTATCTATGAAGGTTCCCTATCTTTGTCTTATCTTATTCTAGCTTCTGAAATTAGAACAGCAAAAAGGTATCGATGTTGTTTTCTCTCACACAGCAAATAAATGCAGAATTGCTTTAGGACTTTTTGAACTACATTGGAATATATCTTAAACTTTTCATGTCATAAGTTTTACCTTCATTCAGTTACTTCTTAGAGGCCTTCTTATGTTTCTTTCATAGTGTGAGGGTAAAATATTCTGATACATGTTTCATACACTATTCTGATACATGTTTCGTTCATAGGTTTTCTTTTCCTTTTGTTTGGGTTGTGGGATGGGGTAGAATCTTTGCTAACTTTGTCTTCAATTCCATGGTAGCTATTGTAAATATGAAGACATGTACTATTGTGAAAATTCCCTTGAATTTGATTCAACCTTTTTCTATCTACCAATCATCTGTCCGCACTGGCACACACAAAGATTAAAAAAAAGTGAGGCAAACTGAAATTCTGAGTTGGATACCCGTGATTTATAGGGCAAGGAGGTGATGCAGAAGATCGTGAGAAGGGAAAGTATACATTGATTAGAGATGCAGAGGACCTTCAAACAGGGTTCTATGATAAACCTCTTCCTTGCTTTGGTTGTGGAGTCGGGTGGTTTTCGTAAGTGCTATTGTATGTCTCAGTTACTCTCTCTCTCTGCAAATCTGATTGTTATTTAATTATCTACACTAGATTTCTACTGGGATTTCTATGCCCGTTGATGTGGTATTATGCCACAATACTTTACTTCGGAAACTACTACCGTAAGGATCCTAGAGAACGTGCTGGGCTTGCTGCATCTGCTATTGCTGTAAGTTGATTCCTGTCCCCCTTGCTAAACTTTTAACGTCAAAATATTGGATCAATAAAAAGAAAGAAAATGCACGAGATTGCATTTCTCTACCTTTCTGGTTTTCTGTGACACTTCAAAATCTTTTGTTTCTCTAACAGTTCTAACAGCGTTAGAATATACTCTTACGCAGGCAATGGCGTGTTCTGTTGTGTTGCTAATTATAGCTGCAGCTCTCTTCTTGTAGCTTCTGCTATGCCAGTTTCTACTAGCCATAGCTATTATGACCAAGATGTCAGGACTCTGCTGTTACTTGTTTTGTATTCAAGTCAAAAGCCATTACTCGGGTCCAAACTCTCCAATTGTAAATGCTCTTACGAAGAAAAAAAACATCTTACACAGAACTATACACATGAAAATCTATACCTCCTTATATGTTCCATCAAGATTTATTATTGAAAATTCCTCGTTTGTATACACGGTTGTCTATGTTAAAAGTGATATAATAATACTATAAGCTTTATGTGTAGGTCAAGTTAAACAGACTCTCAATCATCTCCGTTATTTTAAACAGAAAGAGATTATCCAGATTGCTTCAGTCCCCCATCCATTAGGGCTTCTAAATTTGCTCGAAATTGCTTCCAATATGTTATGTTGTCTATAGTCTGTTTGGTCAGTTTTCAAAATCTGTTTATATTTTTAGAAATTGTATGTCAAATAGAGAGAAAAAGTCTTATGTTTAGATATGTTATTTTTGAAAATAATAATAATGTTACCCTTATGGTGAGATGTTGGGCATGATCTCGACCAGTATATTTTACAAAATCAGCATAGTTACAAAGGTGCTGGAGCACCTGAGAGACTCCTAATTACAACTGTTAGGCACAATCAAAAGGTGCCCAAATATAGCCAAGAAAAAGGTTTGAGGATGTTCTATCATCCTATGAAATATGAACTCAAAGCCATAATCCATACAGCAAACAACTTGTAATTAGTTGTGGTTCTGAAATTAATCAATTGGTCTCTATCATTCTTCGGAGTAGCTCTCATTTTCCTTGGTAAGGTGTTAAGCTTCCATGAAGAAAGTATATAACTAGCTCTGTAGGAGCAAGAAAATAACAATAAAATTGACCTCCATAAAACTGTGTATGAACTTGTAGTTGCCAGCTTGCTTTAGCTCTGAAATCTGTTCAATCAGTCTTGCAACCTGCCAGGGTAGCTTTGGATAGACTGTAAATGGCATCAATCAGGACTTGTGAGTCTGATTCAACTTGAATTCCCTTAAAATTCATTGTCATAGCACCTCTTCAGTCCTGTATATATTGTATTAGCCTCAGATATATATAGTGCAACGACTCAAGAACGAGCAGTATGCCATAATGAGTTCCCAATTTTGGTTTCTCAAAAAATTTCTAAGAGCACTAGAATTCAGCCATCTTCAAGAACAAGTTCCATAATAGGCTCGACCCTGGTGGGGGTGGGGGATCATTTGGGTGATCCGGCCTCCGGGGCGAGTCCAGCTTTGTGGTGGTGCGTGGGAATTGTTGAAAGTTTGAAACCAGTTGATGATAGAGAAGATAGAGACGTTTCATCTTAGATATGTATAGTATTATAGAAGCAATGTATGTTTAGTCCATCCTTTAGAAAAGTGTATTCGAGTGTCACTTATAAAACCTGACATCTATAGATCTGTTTTACAAGTAGTTATTATTTGAATTGATTAACAATATGAACTATTTTTATGAGATTTTTAGTCAAGTGTTAATTTCATTTCATTAAAATGTAGAAGAATCAGAAAATAGAGGTTGGGCTTATAAGATTTCGACGACGGCAGAGAATTTTTTTTGGTGAAGTTATTTTGGTCCTGAAAATATTAATCGTTTTATGCTTCTAAGGAGAAGGTTTCTTTCTGAGTTGCTCAGCAAAGTAGTTTCAGCTACCACTCAAAAGTGCTATTGTTTATTCAAACGCTTGACCAGTCGCCTCAAACTTTAAAGCAACTACCTTTTTGAAAAATACACACTTCTAATTTCCCAAAAACTTCACCAGACATGCCATGATCTTCACCGATGCAAAATATGGAACATGAGAACTTGACGCTCTTCCTGAAGGCGAACACACAAATTTTGCTGATAAATCAACAAACTTAAAATAAAGTCCCTCACACATAATAATCCTCAACAATTTTCTTACAAAAAATAATACATCTAATCTCCAAAATTTCGGAATAGACTCCCTTCAACTGAGGTCATGAGGTTTGATGGTATGAATCATATGTGAAGCTTGTTTTATAGCTTTGGCTCAAGAATGTTTTCTTTTTCCCAATAGATAGCCTAAACATTGGTTGTAAAATTTATGAAGTGTCCGAAATGAAAGAATTCTCAGGAACTTTTGGTTGCCAGTCGCACATATTTGCCATCAACAATGAATTTAGAACTTGAATTTATCTGCACGAAATAGTGATAAAGAATCAGTTAGCACCGTACACGTTTAGCCAAAGGATCACTTACGAAAGAAATAAACGCTGATGCGGTTTGATCAGATTAGCTGACCTTATGCTCAATCATGTCACTGACTTGGCTTTTGTCTTCTACCATGCCAGACTCGTTCACAGACTTCAGAACAATCTTTTTAAGTTTCTTCAACTTCAAAGCTCCATCAGAATTCTGTCCAAAATGCAACAAGAGAGAGAGAGATACCAGACAATGCATATGAGCATAAAATAGTCTCTAAGACGTGATACATAGACTCTTGTTTCAAAAAGGAAGAACTGGCTCATGAAGATGTTTATGAAAGAAAAGTTGCAAACTAGTGATGACATGGAGAGAACACGTACAGATTTCAAAGCTGATGTGATCAGTTTCTTCCAATTTATCTTCTTCTTGCTGTCGTTTCCGTCAGATCCATCCACGACGACTTTGTCTTGTTTCACTGTTTCATTTTTAGCTTTCTTATGTTTCGCTTCCTCTTCTTTTTCAACCTGGATTACTTCACCATTATTATCTGATTCAGCAGATAGTTTGGCGCCACCATTTTCAGATTCCCTGTCTTTTCTTTTTTTCTTTGAGTGAGAATTATCCTTTTCTGCTTCTTTTGAGTTTTGCGCCTTTGATTCCTCACCTGCTTTGTTGTCAGGAATCTCATTCTTTTGATTGTTATCACTTGAGACCTCCACACCAGGGCCAGCTGGTTCAGTCTGCTTAGGCTGCTGCTTAGCATGGAAAGCTCGTGCCTTTGCTCTGTGCTTCTTACCTTCAGCATGGCTTAGTAGAGTCTGCTTACTAGTTGCACTGGTATTACACAAACTGCAGATACATCACTTTGAGGTCAAATAAGGATGAATTATATAACTCAGAAAAAGGAAAAGGTAGAAAACAAAACAAAAGAAAAGAAAGAAAGAACAAACGAAACATTAGAAATAACTCTTGCTACCCATTAATACAAGCCAGCAAGAGGGAAGGAGGAAAAAGAAAAGAGAATATTTAGGTAGGGAAGAGAAATCACTGATTGAAGCAGTTATAAAGCTTCGGATGGATGAGGGAATAGGATTGCAGCAAGAGCGCGATAAAAACATTTAATTGGACAAGGATAATACTGGTCTGTTTCATCGGAAGTGTCATCTTATGTCAAGCAAATACCCATAACCTCTTCCTTTAATTCTTAGAAATCTAATCAACAACAGCAAGAAGAGAAAGATAAAAGCTTCACCAGACCTACAAAACCAAGGTGGATGGTCTGATAATCCAACATTGATGTCTACATCAGGCTTCTGCTTTGAATCACCGCTGGGCTTGGCAAGAGTTCCATTTGAAGCTTTTCCTTGGCCCTTTGGACCATATTTCTCCTGAAGAAGATATAGAAAATACAAATCTATATATCAAAAGACCACTCGAATAAGACACACCAATTTGGGAAGCAAATACTAAATGAAAGTAAATACTTGCAACATATAGTAGCGAGATGGAGAGATGATGCAGCTATGTTGTCCCTATGCAGATTAGGTTCCCATTTGGGAGTGCTGTGTATTTGAGAAACAAGTATTTTTAGCATGCATAGTACTTTTTAAGTGTTCGCTAAATTTTAAAAATGCACTTCTGGAAACCCACAAGGGTGGCTCAGTTGGTTGAGCATGGGGCTTCCATAATGGAGGTCTCATGTTCAAACCCCCTGCCTACAACATCAGTTGATTTGCCTAATGGGTCGAGCTCGTCACATGGGGCTTGCCTAGTGCGGGTTCTCTCTCATGTGTGGTTTGCAGGCTATTGCACATGAGCAAAAGGATAGTAACTGTGGGTTCCCTTGCAATAAAAGAACACTTCTGGAAAAACTCAAGTTCGGATATTTTTGTAAAAGATTTTGGAAATAACACAAGACATTACTTCACATAACAATTTAAAAATTGGACGGTAACATTCTATTTGAAGTTAACTTTGTAAAAGGCACAAAAGCGCCTTGTAAAATTATCGTACTACACTGTAAGTGACATTCTAAAAGCATCATAGGGAAATATTTCAACAACCATACTTCCAAACAGGCCCTACACTAAGTTCAGAATGGAGGAAAATATTTTTCATGGAAAATGTATTTCCTTGAGAAACCATTCAGGATCACTTTGTAGTGTTTTGTTGGGTATAACTATAAAGTAGGTAACATGTGATAACTATACAATGTGGAAAGGGCATAAGAATAGTATTTTGCTGATATTCTTTTGAATTAGAAATTGAAAACACTGTCTAAGAGTTGGTCGAAGCAAGTGACATGAGACCAAGAATTGTGACATTTGGAAAAGAAAATGATTTGTAGGCGTGTCAATTTTCCTCTTTCGATGGAACTTATTTTCCCGTACCCAAACACTGGAAACTGATTTCATTACTGAAACACAGAAAATTATTTTTTCTGTAACCAAACAATGGAAAATGATTTCATTACTGAGGAATATAAAATAATTTTCCGTTAACCAAACACTGGAAAAAAATTCATCAATGTTAGGATATATTTCCTGCCATATTTCAAACACATCTAGAAGAAATTATACTTGAAGCTATACAACCGTATAATAGGTGGTAACTATATTGTATGCTTCGAGGGTTCTATTTATTGCAATAGAAAGTGAGAATGATAGCAAGATATTTAGTCATTGTGTTGATTTAGCTAATGACTTAGAAAGATAAGTAGGGCCTATGGATAGAGAACTTACTGCTAAGTAATATTCTACAAGTTCGTTAAGAGAAGAGGCGTTTGTATTTTCCATCTTGTTATTGAAAATATTCCACATACAAAAATTGGATAGCATTAAGAGTTTGAAGCTGAAGCATCAAAATTTGGCTAAAAACTTAGGAAACAAGTAACTTGCAAAAATAGAAAATCGCCTTACATAAAAGAGGTAGAGAATATACCGCTTCAGATATGCATTGGGTGTGACTTTCTACTGTTTGACGACTAAAAATCTCCCCACAGTCAATGCAAGATAGCTAAAGTATGGGGAAAAAAACAACAACAATAAGTTAAATCAATTACATTCAAAATCAGAGTTATGGAAAAATGAAAATCAAAGCTACAAACACCTTGAAAGCACAACACATTCGGAAGTGGTTGGCCAATTTGGGCTTCTTGAGATTGTCTCCACAGTCTTCACACTGAAACCAAACCATTTTTCACTCAGAAAGCTCTAAGATAGACTAATTTAGGGTTACCAAAATGCACAAGGCTGATGATGGCATGACTCACATCAGTAGAATGGGCCACTTTTTCTCTAGAAAATCAGGGCCCAAATTGTATTTTTGGAGCCCAGACCTAAGTTGGCTTTTTTTTAATAAAAATGAAACACGTTAATAATATATCGTAATATTCTTTTAACTAAAAAATTATGGAATAATTACACGCAAATACAACTGAAATAACTATGCTATTAAAATCTTACAAAAATTAGCGCACTATTTTAATTGAATGTGAAGAGAATAAAAATCTGTTCCGTTTGCCTCATCTATGTTACAGTTATCATCCGGAGATAATGCGAACTTGGCATAATCAAAATGAATCTTCTTCTTTTACTAATACTTCTCTTTCTCCTTCACCATATTCTTCTCATTTTTCACCGGCGGCGCATACAACCACGCATAAAGAACAAATATGGGGAAAAAAAAATATACACAGCTGCTTTGATTTGAAAAGTTCGAATTTGTTGAATAGAATAAATTATTTAAAATAGAAAAATGTAGTTATTCTTTGATTTAAGGTTGAGCGCATGAACAAGAAGTAGAATTTCATAAGCGGCCATTGTAGAAGCTTCAAAATTTGGAAATCGGGTTTTCGCAAATAAGATCCGTTTTGAGTAAATCGGGTACGGATTGAGGAGCCTAAATCTGAATTTTAGGGTGATTTGGTGTAGCTTTTTGAGGTGTTTTGGATGGATTTGTTGCTTGGATTCGAGGAAGAAGACAAAGTCAATTTTTTGTAAGGGTATAATATTGTATACTAGCATATACGATGTATAAACACTTATTATATACTATTATACTTTTTTAGACACTTATATACATAATGTATATGTATTTGTGTATATGTGTATAACATTGTATAAAAGTATTTTTGGGCTAAAACTTAACAATATAAGTTATGGGTTATATTTTGCAATATAAGTTGGCGAATGGTACTTTTTTGAAATTTCTCCAAAAATTACTCTATTAAAATGGGGACATGCTTACTAATTAATAAAATTAGCTATCATAATATCTACATGGTAATCTCTGCATTATTATTTAATTTTTTACCCTTGTCTAGACATTCTTCACATAATAATTTATGTATTATTATTAATCGTAATAGCGATCTCCTTATATTATAGTTTCTAGTAGGGGTGTCAATTGTATGATTTCGGAGATTATTTATAAAATTTATATCATATTAATTTTTAGACTACATTATTTGTATAATTAAAATTAGATCTTTTAAAATTGTCTCATCATTCCGATTTCTCTTCTATATCGGTACGATTCAATTAATTTTTGGTATAATTTTTAAAAACATCATATAGAAAGCACAAATATTAAGTTAACTATGTCATGCATGCATACTTCTTTAGGAATTTGGAAAACACTCTCTAGACACTTTTACAATCTAAAAGGTGATGAGGAAACATAAAAATATGACAAGAATATAGATTCATCCCACAATTTTATAATTATGTAAAATAAAGTTAAGGAAATTAAAACAATATATAACATTTCAATCACGCGAGCGGGAAGAAGTCAATTGAGATGGGACTCAAGAACTAAGTCTATACTAAAATTAAGTATCCAATAAAAAAAATTAAATCATATGAGACGAAAGATATCTACTAGTTACGCTACTACACAAGACGCTCAACTAATTTAGTTTCAATAGGAATAGCATAATAAATTTCGGAGTTGGGACTTTAGGTGTTTAATTACCCGTTGGCTTGTAGTCGTTTCCGTCAGCCCAGATCCAAGACAAAATTTAATGTTTCATTATTCTTAAACTTAATATTTAAAATTTATTTTATACGTATAAATTTATTTGGAATGGCTCAATTTTTCCGTTTATTTTCATAAAATTAAAATCTATTTAATTATTCAGTGCAAATATAAATTCATTTAAAAGCTTACACTTTTATTAAAAGAGACCTAATAGTTGATTCGATTCAGTCGATTAAGTAAATTTTTAAAAAATCATTAACACCCTTAGTTTCTACCTAAAATAAGTCCGTAAATTAAATGATTGTAAACGTAGAAATGGAAAGTGTGGACTTTTGCTAGTTTTTGAATTGTTCAATTAAAGATACTTCGTGTGTTGACTATCCGAAATTCTTTCTCATGATTAGATGCAGCATTACAGATCACCTTGTTAATTACTTAATTATAACACGTTTTGTCTTATTTTTCTATTGAAAACTTTCTACAAAAGAAAATACCTAAACTGACTTTAATTGATTACATTTCCTCAATCTATGCTTCTTCTTCTTATTTTTTTGGGTCCAAAAATAAAACTTATATTATTTATATACTCAATACATGTTGTTAATCTATATTGTTCAAGACTCTCTAGAAATATCGATGGATGCGTATGAAATTTTTAAAAAATAATGTATATTTGGAGAATCCGACACAAATGTAGCAATATTTTTGAAAAGTCCGAGCAACATAATTATTAACTTTTCTCACGTTTGCAATCATTTGCAGAAGTAAAGGTTTGTTACTTCTTCTTTTATGTCTCTTCACCAGGTTGGATTCTTTCAAGTTTCTTCAAATCATAGGAACGAGTATATACACGTCCACCGTGTATTAGATACAAAAGTATAAAATAATGTCAACAGAGAATTAAATATTAGGAGACTTACCCTGTCAAATTAAACCTCTCACCAGTTAAGCATAACTTTTTAAAGTTAACACATGTTTATAATGTGCTGTCACATATATAAGAGCAAGTATCGATAATATTACATTATATTATATTCGATCAGTTCCAAATACTAGTCATTTTGGTGAATTTAATTTATTTCAAAATATTAACGTTATAGAAAAACAAGAAGTCAATTATATTGTTTAGTTTCTTGCAAAATCTCCAATTACTAATCTTATAATTAGCGGAGTGTTAATTAAGTAATATTAAACAAAAATGAAAGAAGTTAGATAAATACTCTTATGATTAAAATTATTAAATATTTTCTCACGAATTGTGCCAAATTTTGAAAGACAAATGAATGAACCGGAGAGAGTATATTCCGTGAAGCAAACTTTGTGGCAGATGTTGGAAATTTGCCTTTGGCGGGAGTTGCGTCCGACCAACTTTAACAGCTTAAACACTAGTGTTCCGCATGTCGGAGAATCCGGTTCTTCACACATGCATAATCTACTAAGTAAGTAGATGACCGTAGGGCCAAGGATCGTCAAATTTCGTTGAGAAATGAAAGAGATATTGGTCCACGAAGTGAGGTGTTTGAAGCATGGAAAAGTATGGTATTGAGATCAATTCTCTCTCATCGGTGGAGGAAGAAAGAATTGTTTTGTTTATAAGTCTCAAGGTTGGCTTGGGGTTTGAGACCTCAAGGGGTATCTCATGTGTTTAAAGGAGGGAGGACCTAGATGTGTTTCGGTTCGAGGAAAGCCCACACGCGCGCCGCCCGCCCGTCCGGTCCAGGTTCGTGGGTTGTGGGCTGTGCTTCTTCTGATATTATCTTTTTGGACCAGAATTCTTTCAATATGTACAGTTTGGTCCCTAAAGTTTCAAGAAAGTCAAATTGGGCAGATTTCTGGAACATCAACCAGCACTCAATTCAGCTATTTATTTTGGCTAAATTAATCTTCCTAAATGCCAATCCGTTGCACATCTTCACCATTTATTTTGGTGAAATTACTACCTCCATAGTTGCCAATTGCCATTACTTGGCTAGTAATGGCACTTATGTGGGTAGTTGGTAAGCCTCTCCTTCAACTATATAAAGGACCCTTTGCACCATTGTTGAGCTACACACAAACAGACGCACAAAAACAGAAACGAAATCAGTCTTCCTACTACCTTCCAGCATCATTTCATTATTCAAAATTCTTCACGGTAGCACTTGAGTTTCCTTTGCTCATTTGTTCATTTGCTGTTTTATCTTGGGAGACAATTGTTCAGGACGTATAAATGATATATACAGGGCAATATTGTCTTAAAGATAGAGTGCAAACACTCGACTCAGCATACTAAAAACTGTTCCAGTTTATTCTTCAAGTTCATTGTAATTTCAGTTTATTGTTCAATTGTAATTTCAGTTCTTGTAATACTTAGTAGTTACTTGTAATTTCTGTTTCCTACATCTTTGTAACCAACAAGTTTAAGACAATATTTTGCGAACTGTAACTGCTGCAACATGGCTGGAAACATGACTGATTCTGCTGCTGCTGCTCAAGGCAACAATGCTGCCTTCCCTGCTACTGTCGCTACTGTCCAAGGCAGCAACTCTGCTACCTTCCCCGCTACTGCCCAAGGCACGTCTGCTGCCTTTATTGCTCCATCCTCCGCATTCCACCATGATCGCCCTGAAAAATTCATGGGCTCAAACTTTAAGAAATGGCAGCAGAAGATGCTGTTCTACTTAACAGTTATGGGCATGGCCCGGTTCCTAACGGAAGATCCTCAACAAGTTGGAGATGAAATGGATCCTTCGCCTTCTGAAACGGGTGAAAGGGGCCTTGATATCCATGTCATTAATGGCATGAAGATGGTTCTTGATGCATGGAATCATAGCGATTTCATGTGTAAGAATTACATACTAAACTGCTTGGCAGACCCTCTCTACACGATCTATTGCACCGTTGGCACTGCCAAAGAGCTGTGGGAAAAACTGCAAAAGAAGTACAACGCACAAGATGCGGGTACTAAGAAGTTCATCGTTGGAAAATTTCTAAAATTCCAAATGGTGGATAGTAAGATAGTGATGTCCCAAGTCCAGGAATTCTAAATGATTTTACATCACCTGGATTTGGAAGGAATGAAACCAAATGAGTAGTTTTTGGTTGCATCGCTGATTGATAAGTTACCTCCTTCGTGGAATGAGTTTATGAGTTACTTGAAACTCAAGACAAAGGAGATGACCTTTGAAGAACTTATTATCAAACTCCAAATCCAAGAAGATAATAAGAAGGCCTTGCCTAGGGGTAAACAACCTGCTGAGGCAAAGGCAAATCTGGCTGAGGCCAAAGGGAACCCAAGCAAGAAGCGGAAGTTCCAGAAAGACGGTAAGGCCCACGCAACAGAGATGTTCAAAGGTAACTGTCACCACTGTGGGAAACTTGGTCATAAGATCAAGGAATGACGCAAGCTCAAGACTGAGCAACAACAGAAAGCCAAGGCTAAAGGCAAGGCGCATGCTAACGTTGTCAAGGACACGCTCCTGGATGACATGATTGAGGAGTTCTCGGCAGTTGTGCTAGAAGCAAACCTGGTTGAGAATCCGATGCAGTGGTGGATGGACACAGGTGCTACAAGACACATCTGTTCCAATAGAGATGCCTTCTCCACGTACACACCGGTCACCGATAAGAAGATGTTCATGGGCAACAACGCTTCCTCTGACGTGCTGGGGGTAGGAAAGGTGGTCCTGAAGATGACTTCCGGAAATGAGCTCACTCTGAAGGAAGTGATGCACGTCCCAGAAATTAGAAGAAATTTAATTTCAGGACTTTTATTGGTTAATGCTGGTTTTAGGCTAGTGTTTGAATCCAATAAGTTTGTACTCACTAAGAATGACACTTTTGTGGGGAGAGGCTTCGTCTTTGAAGGCCTCTTCAAAGTGAATGTCATGTCTGTAATGCGTCCAAGTAATAAAGTTGAACCTTCTTCTTATTTGCTTGAGTCTTCTAATTTATGGCATCACAGATTAGGACACGTTAACTACAAGTCTATCCAAAGGCTGGTAAAGTTGGAGTTGTTGCCGTCTGTCGAAGTAAACCCTCAACATAAGTGTGAGGTGTGCGTAGAGGCAAAACTCACCAATCTTCCTTTTCGATCCGTCGAAAGGAATACCGCTCCTCTAGAACTTATTCACACAGATATATGTGATTTGAAGTTCGCACAAACTAGAGGGGGGAACAAGTACTTTGTGACATTCATTGATGATAGCACAAGGTGTTGTTACATTTACTTGTTGAAAAGTAATGATGAAGCCTTTGAAGCGTTCCGACGTTACAAAGCAGAAGTTGAGAACCAACTAAGCCTATGGATTAAATCCATTCGTAGCGATAGAGGGGGAGAATACGTAGCGCCATTTGAGGAATACTGTGCCCAAGAAGGCATTGTTCATCAAACGACGGCTCCATACTCACCTTAATCGAATGGTGTGGCGGAACGTAAGAACCGCACATTGAAGGAAATGATGAATGCCTTGCTCATTAATTCCAGTCTTCCCCAAAACATGTGGGGAGAAGCCGTCCTTACCACTAATACGATTCTTAACATAGTCCCACATAAGGGTAAGGACAAAACTCCATATGAATCATGGAAGGGAAAGAAACCCACCTATAAATATTTTAAGGTGTGGGGTTGTTTGGAAAATGTTGAAGTACCCAAGCCAAAACAGGTCAAGATTGGGCCTAAGACTGTAGATTGCATATTCATCGGATATGCAAATAACAATAGTGCTTATCGCTTCTTAGTGCATAAGTCAGATATTCCAGATATCCACCAGGGTACAATCATGGAATCAAGGAATGCTCAATTCTTTGAAGGTACCTTTCCTAGAAAGGAAAAAGACATAACTTCTTGCAAACGAAGTTATGAACAAAGCTCTCAAGAACTGGGAGTCGTTGACGGCCCGAATCTAGATGGTTCAGATCTAGCGGATCTCGAGGTGGTTGAACATCTGGAATCTTGTATTCCAGATTCTCAGAATATGGAGACTCCAGAGATGGATCTAAGGCGAAGTAAAAGGGCCAGGAAGGATAAATCCTTCGGTCCTGACTTTGTTGTAGCTTATATGGTTAATGATGAACCAATGACAATTGCTAAAGCGTTGTCAACTCCAGAAGCACCGCTATGGAAAAAAGGTATTGAGAGTGAAATAGGCTCCATTCTGCATAACCATACTTGGGAGTTGGTTGATCTTCCTCCAGGAAATAAACTGTTGGGTTGTAAATGGATATTCAAACGGAAATATAAAGCAGATGGATCCATAGACAAGTACAAGGTCAGGTTGGTAGTCAAGGGCTATCGGAAGACAGAAGGTCTTGACTACTTTGACACATACTCTCCGGTATCTCGGATGACATCCATACGGGTATTCATTGTGATCGCAGTTTTGCATGACCTTGAGATACATCAAATGGATGTCAAGACAACCTTCCTAAATGGTGATTTGGAAGAAGAAATTTATATGGACCAACCCGAGGGGTATGTGGTTCAAGAGCAAGAGAATAAAGTCTATCGGCTTATCAAATCTCTGTACGGGCTGAAACAAGCCCCGAAGTAATGACACAAAAAATTTGATAGTACTTTACTATCGAAGGGTTTCGCCATTAATGAGTGTGATAAATGTGTCTACACGAAAGGTAACTCTGACTTATTTGTTATGATATGCCTGTATGTAGACGACATGTTGATCACAGGAAGCAGTCCTAGGGTAATCCTAGAGACTAAGAACATGTTGAAACAATGCTTTGACATGAAGGATATGTGTATCGCATATGTCATCTTAGGGATAAAAATTTCTAAGATATCTGACGCATTGGTCTTATCACAGTCTCACTACATCGAGGATGTTTTGAGAAAGTTTGAGATGTTTGACAGTTCGCCGATAAAGTCACCAATGCATAGAAATCAAAAGCTTGATAAAAATCATGGTGCACCCGTATGCAAGGAGCGATATGAACATGTGATCGATAGTTTGATGTACATAACAAACTGCACCCGACCTGATATTACTTATGCAGTCAATAAGTTGGCTAGGTTTATCCGTAATCCGAGTGATGATCATTGGAAGGCGTTGAATCGGGTATTAAAATACCTGAAACACACGTTAACTTTCGGGTTACATTATTCGAGATATCCAGCTGTACTAGAGGGGTACAGTGATGCAAACTGGATATCTGATATAGAGAACACCAAGTCCACCAGTGGGTATGTATTTACAATTGGTGGTGGGGCTGTATCTTGGAAATTCTCTAAGCAAACTTGCATCGCCCGATCCACAATGGAATCGGAGTTTATCGCTTTAGACAAAGCTGGAGAAGAAGCTGAGTGGCTTCATGACTTCGTAGAGGATATTCCGTGTTGGAACAAACCCGTACCTTTAGTAATGATCCAATGCGATAGCCAGTCGGCTCTAGGAAGGGCACAGAATGCTATGTACAACGGCAAGTCTCGTCATATTCGATGGAGGCATAAGACCGTTAGGCAACTGATCACCACGGGTATAATATCCATTGATTACATTAAGTCAAATGATAATATTGCAAACCCGTTGACAAAGGGCTTACCCAAGGATCAGATGGTCTGCCTGTCTAGGGGAATGGGCTTAAAACCCAAAGAATAAGGACCAATACGGTGGTAACCCAACCTTACTAACTGGAGATCCCAGTAATTTGGTTCAATGGGAAAATGAAGCTGCAAATGTTCAGTTGATCGCTTCAGTGGAAGCATGAGCACTTCGGATAGTGATTTCTGTAAAGAAACACCAAATCCAAAGCCGTTCCCGCGATAGACGTTAAGTGCTATCTGCAGTATGGGTAAAGGTTAAGGTTTCAAAAACCTTTAATGATCCTCAACAGTTGAAGTTAGGTTTGGGGAAACTTTTAATGGTTCTTAACACTTGTGAAGTGGGGTATAGCAGGATACCTTATAGGAGACCACCTATTTAAGTGTGAGGACGGGCCGCCTCAAATGAACGCACTTAAGAATCCAAGAAGTTGTCCATGGCCACAACGAACAAAACATTACGAAGAAGAGAGTAAGAGAATTTGTTGTGTTGGTACTATTGACTTGGCTTACACTAAACACTGACGGTTCAAGACATCACATTCACCGCGCAGTAAGTAAGTCCGATGGTATTTAACTATGGAAGGTTCAAAGCTGAAGCTACCTCTCCTTATACAACATCGGTCCGCTGAAATATTGCTGGAAATGAAAACGCACTATGTGAGTCCGCCAAAATCTCTTTCAAGAGGGGATTGTTGGAAATTTGCCTTTGGCGAGAGTTGCATCCGACCAACTTTAACAGCTTAAACACTAGTGTTCCGCATGTTGGAGAATTCGGTTCTTCACACGTGCATAATCTACTAAGTAAGTAGATGACCGTAGGGCCAAGGATCGTCAAATTTCATTGAGAAATGAAAGATATATTGGTCCAAGAAGTAAGGTGTTTGAAGCATGGAAAAGTGTGGTATTGAGATCAATTCTCCCTCATCGGTGGAGGAAGAAAGAATTGTTTTGTTTATAAGTCTCAAGGTTGGCTTGGGGTTTGAGACCTCAAGGGGTATCCCATGTGTTTAAAGGAGGGAGGACCTAGATGTGCTTCGGTTCGAGGAAAGCCCACACGCGCGCCGCCGCCGCCCGCCCGGTCCGGCCCGGGTTCACGGGTCGTGGGCTGTGCTTCTTCTGATATTATCTTTTTGGACCAGAATTCTTTCAATATGTACAGTTTGGTCCCTGAAGTTTCAAGAAAGTCAAATTGGGCAGTTTTCTAGAACATCAACCAGCACTCAATTCAGCCATTTATTTTGGCTAAATTAATCTTCCTAAATGCCAATTCGTTGCACATCTTCACCATTTATTTTGGTGGAATTACTACCTCCATAATTGTCAATTGCCATTACTTGGCCAGTAATGACACTTATGTGGGTAGTTCGTAAGCCTCTCCTTCAACTATATAAAGGACCCTTTGCACCATTGTTGAGCTACACAAAACAGACACACAAACAGACGCACAAAAACAGAAACGAAATCAGTCTTCCTAATACCTTCCAGCATCATTTCATTATTCAAAATTCTTCACGGTAGCACTTGAGTTTCCTTTGCTCATTTGTTCATTTGCTGTTTTATCTTGGGAGACAATTGTTCAGGACGTAGAAATGATACATACGGAGCAATATTGTCTTAAAGATAAAGTGCAAACACTCGACTCAACATACCAAAAATTGTTCCAGTTTATTCTTCAAGTTCATTGTAATTTCAGTTTATTGTTCAATTATAATTTCAGTTCTTGTAATACTTAGCAGTTATTTGTAATTTTCGTTTCCTGCATCTTTGTAACCAACAACAGATGCTCTAGCAAAGCATGAAAAAAAATTGTGCTCAAACTTAGTTGCTAGATATGAAGATGTATTTTGGAACAATCCATCACCTTTGATTTCCTTTACTTTAAGCAAAGACATCTCTGGGATAGCTTCCTCGCGAACTATCCCACTATGTAATAATGTTTAAATTTCTATTTTTTATCTTAATGCAATTTCCGGTTTTCAGCAAAAAAAAATGTATATTTGTCATGCACTCCTCTAGTGCTAATATCAATGTTTTAAAAGACAGTTTCAAGACTCGTTCTGGACTCGCTTTGGGGCGGGGCATTGGCAAATGCTCCGTGGCTCACGTGCAGGGCACTGGCAAATGCCCCGTGGCTCACGTGCGGGGCTTAGTTCCTGTGAGACTTACGCCCTAAGCGCCCTACTGTACACCCTACACATGCCTAACTCCCAACACTTGGTACTTGCCTAACAATTTTTACACAAATTATATGTTAAATTCCTTAATTAAAATCGTTGACCCTCAAAATTCTTCAACAAATAAATGATACTCAATAGTTTTTCATCTATAGAAATAAGAAGGTTGGGTGTAACTCAAATAACAAGCCGTAGTAGTATTACATATTCACTATTTGAGAACATCGTGAGAGTGAATATCACTTAATATTTTTTTAAAAAAATACATAGCCGAAAATTATATATTTTCACTTGTCATTATTCTTTTGTCCTATGCATCAAAATTATCATATTTTATTATTTAGCTATTTGAAAGTAATTTTATTTTTATTCATAAAGGAGTTACGTTTTCATTATAATACTGATAAAATTGATTGATTATTTACTTATAGGCAGATAAAAGATTCACGAACTAACTTACATTGAGTTGTTCCTCCCAATAACCTTTATTCTTCATTATTCAGCAGTAATTGCTAATATAGTAATTCTTCCCTAATGTCAATACAAAAGCAATATATATTTATAAAAAATGTTGAATTTTCTTTTTCCTGGTGAGTGCAGATTTATCTCAAGCAATTCACTAACGAGAAGATAGACTAAATAAAATGAGATAAACTATGTGTTCAAATTATTAGTTCAATAGAAAATGAAAATAAGTTTCTTAAAAGCTGGTTTCGTTTTTAGGTGATAGTTTTCTCATTTTGCTTGTTAACTCTTTGGTCAAAGGGTTATTGTTTTCTATTTAGGAGGTGATACTATAAGGATTTTTGTTTTCCAACATTAAAATGTTAAGGAGATAAAGGCGGAATTTACTCATTATATATCTTTATTAAGAATTATAAAGGAGTACTTTAATTTCTGAGATTAATCAGAAATGAAGACAGCTATACGTGGATTAGCACTATAGGAAACAAGAGAAATTAGGGCCCCTAACTTTGACAAATTATATAATGTTGTTTGAGGTGTTATGTTTTGTTATTTCCACTAATGAAGACTCAATTAATTAATGGGGTTTGCTTCTCGTAAATTCTGCATCTAAATATGCAGCTTCTTGTTAATGAGTTTAACGTAGATTCTGGCATTCGTGTATATCTTTCTTCCAACTCAAGTTCCTTCACTCTGTACAACGCCCGGTGATGAATAATTCGAACAAATTGCTCAAGAACTATCTTAATCATCAATATATTACACTTCTTTTATTTTTCTTTTCCTTGTTTTCCCGTTCTTTTTTTTTTGTACAATCATCCAGTATTCAGAATTTATTGACTCGACTAATATACCCGTGCCATGTAGAGCCTATTAAAGGGGAGACATTTTTACCATAGATTTCATTATGCGCGAACTTCAAACCTTTGATTAAGGGGGGAAAGAATCTCATCCGTCACGTCACACCTTTTGGTGATGGATCCTGTTCTTTTCTTTAACAAAATAATACTAGCCTTTAGATTGAAACCATTATAGCTATTTTCACGCAGTATACCAAATGTAAATTCACCTACAAGTCATTGACAATTCGAAACCTAATGTAAAGCCCCTAAAAAGAAAGAAATGTTAATTTTCTCACGTTGAATTGAACGATCTTGAACCTAATAAGGCCTCTTTCTTGAATTGCTGAAACAAATTATTGAATATAGCCAGCTCCCAAAAGTAGTAATATTTTTAATTCAAATAAGGTAGCTGGAATACCTTAACAGGTTGGTGAAAGTGTACTTCGTGGGTACTTCCCCTCAAAAGGAAAGTAGAGACACACATTGTCCAACTAAAAGAGAAGATGAATTGGATATGTACAGTTCAGCAATAAAATAGTACCTAAAACCCTGCAATACAAATGTCCAATTATCACATACTAGCTATCATATACTCAACCAAGAAAGGGAGATTATAAAAACATATACTATATCTTCATAAGTCTCTAATAATTGCTTAGAAAACTACTCAAGCTAATAATTCCATTTCTTTATGGCTTATAGAATTAATAAATGAACAGATAATACCTTCTGCAAATAATAATTGACTTGTGCGAATGCGCGTCTAGAATTAGAAGCATACGCCAAATGATTTATCCAATCATACACACAAGTCTCCGTTGGACCTTGATAAATACATATTTTTGGTTTGATCTCCTCCTTACGCATTCCCCCCTCCCCACCCCCACCCCCAACCTCTCAATAGAAAATCTCAAGATGATAAGTCGTTAATAAAATTGAAATAAATAATCCCCTTGATTATTTTCATTGATTAAATAGATATATATACAAGTTACAAAATTGGAGAATCCTATTCCTAAAACCTTATTCTACCATAATTCTAACTATACAATTATGGTAAGTGTATATCCTAATCTAGGTAACAAATACACTACAATATACACAAAATATACTTTCCTTAATATACAAATCTGCCCACTGCTTTGCTGGGGAAATCCCGTGATGGGCCTCAGCGTCTTGGGCCATCGCTTCATCGCTTTCGGGTCGCCCATCGCTTGGCTGGTGCCCATCAAGCTCAGTATACCGTGATATATCTTTCAGCATATTCAGTGTATATCACAGGTATATTACCTTTGTTTAACAAAAATGATTCTTCGGCTTAGTTCAATCTCAAAAATTAGTGTAGACATCAAAATTTTGTAGGACTCTATAAGACGAGTCCAGTCTATTTTCAAACTCTAAGGTCTGTTAGGATTTTTTGGAGGCTACTCTACCCTAAACCATAGCGCACGCCTATATAAAGGGGCACACCTTCCCTTAAAAAGGCATCTCGAATATCGCATAAATTTCTGAAATATTCACAAAGAGATCAAGACATCACATACTGCCTTCATCAAAGCCGTCGCCCGACGTTTTTGGAGAATAAATACATCTCCAGGAAGTCTAAATCATCCTAAGTTTGAAAAATATGCTACTAACGACCCTCAAATCATGAAAAAATTCTAAAAGAAGAACCAAGGGAATAAACAAAATTGTACCCACAATGTTTATCAATAAAATATTTTGTTTCTTCATATTTTATTTGCAGTTGCAGTTTATTTACCATCTATCAAAAATTTATTGCAAACAATTAGTTCATAAATTAAAGATTGTTCAAGACGTGAAACAATAACCCTATACCAATCAACGTGGAAAATCAACAGCACGTCACCCTTGAGGCTACAAGCCCAGAAGTGTTCATTTTGGAGCGTGGCTAATATAGCATGACAGCCCAACTAGGGATGTTCATGGTATTGTGTGGTACTGTTTTGAAAACATTAGTGTGATAATCAATCTTTTCGAATGCACTAGCATTATCAAACTGAATTAATTCGAATGCACTAGCATATATATATATATATATATAGTTGGGTGGAGAACACTACTTAAATTAATTCTTTTTACGCGCTTCTACTTACATACAATGGAGAACTATGTCTTTCACAATGGTGGAAAGTCTTTCATTCTTTGAAATGAATGGAAATTGTCTAGTGTTGGCCGGAAGCGATAAACATGTTTGAATAATCTTATATTATATGTAATTAGAATTCAGTTTATATTAGTAGTTAAGGCAAGAAACTTTTAGTGCGATGGATGTTAGGCCTTTTAAGTATTATTAGCTTATATTGAGTTTAATTAAATTACTATCAAAGTAATAATATATATATATATATATATATATATATATATATATATATATATATATATGAATTAATTACAACAATAACATACTCAGTATAATTCCACAAGTAGGATATATATAAATTAATTATGTAATTAAATATCTCAGTATGACATTCGGTATTTCGATATTTTCAAACTATTGAATACCGTATCGAATAAAAAAAATTGCATACCAAATACCACAATACTGAAATTGAAGTGCCTAAAATTTCGATTTTGATATAGTATTTCTATATTTACCAAAGTATGCACACCCTAAGGCCCAATATAGGGTAAACAAAAAATTGAGATCAGTCTCATTCTAATATTATATTAAGAAAATGAATTTTGAACCTAACTTAACCTCAGAAACTAACCTATGAGATGAAGATTGCCTAATATAATACAAAGAGTGACATAACCACGCATACCCAATTAGCGATATGAGAACCAACATGAGTAGCATTTGCCATTTTTTATAACCTATTTTCTTCATATTAGGATTATACTAACATCAAAATGGAAAATTAAGTAGTGTGGAAGTGTGATAGGACGATTAAGATCTGTCAAGCCTTAACCCATATAAGTCTTGCTTTTGAGTTAGAAAAATAAAAGCCTTTCGTCAAGAAGAACTCTATTCCTTTTAAAGGGCTTATCCTGTGTGAATTCAATTAGTGGGTCAAATAGATTTCGAACACATGATGATTAAACTAAAAGAGGGAGGGTAGGGGTTGGTGGGGTGGGGGTGTAGTGTCTCATAGAATATTATCATATTTTGTATATCTTTTATATTAGATAAATTTATATTCCAATTATAATTAGGAAGATTTAGTTACCATGTAAATAATTATGTAACACTATATATATTGTACACAATCAATGAAAGGCAAGGAACATATTCCTACATGGTATCAGAATCCAAACACTAACTTCTTTTTCTCATGTCGCCCCCCCCCCTCGACAGCCCTCTTCCTATGCAGTCATCTCCCTTCTTTCTTAGACTTTCCTCTCTTCCTCTCCAATTTTCAATGGCTGAACAACCTAAATTCCATCATGCTCTTGCAATTAACAACATCAAAAATTTCATTCCCATAACTCTTGAGATAGAAAATGTTCAGTATTCATCTTGGGAAGAATTATTCAAGATTCATTGTCGTGTATACATAGTCATCGATCATATCATCCCTAAAAAATCAAAGCCCCTAGAAAGACCTGATGATTCTGATGATGAACTTTTGTCCCACTTAGATGCGGTTGTCCTACAATGGATCTACGGCACGATCTCGAACGATTTATTGCATACAATAATTGAAACCGATGTCACTGCATGAAAAATGTGGGAGCGCTTGGAAAGTATTTTTCATGACAACAAGACACAACATGCCTTGTATCTGGAAAATCAATTTTAGGCCATTCATCAGGATGATTTTTCTAATGCGTCGGCCTACTGTTAAAAACTTAAGATGATTGCCGATCAACTCTCCAACGTCGGTGCACCGGTCACTAATTAACGATTGGTGATGCAACTTATTGCGGGTTTAAATAAAAATTATGACGGTGTCGCTACCATTCTCCAACAAAGCACGCCATTGCCTCCATTTTATGAGGCTCGTTCGAGACTCATCCTTGAAGAAACCCAAAAAACAAAGCGGGCAGCGACTAATGCCAGCACAGCTAACGCCACTTTCGTAACCACCGACGACATTCATACAGACCCGGGAGGCTCAGCTCTCGCCCCATCCCACAGGCAAGCTAATGATCTGACACGTGACTCTCATTCCCGGAATAACAATAGAGAAAGAATTTCGGGAACAACCGCTGCAATAGCGGCAGCACCAAAAACAGTGGCAGCGGCGGCAGGAGGTAGCCCCCACCGGCTGGTAGCTACCAACAGTGGCAACAACCTCCGTCGTGGGCTGCCTACCCGCCATGGGCTGTGTGGCCCCCACCGATATGTGCTTCTCCACCTTTTCCCTACCCGACGTCCTCTTGGGCCCAACCTCCAGCCCGATAGGCCCAATCCGGCATCCTCGGCACACGTCCACATCAGGCATACAATGCACATATTTCTCCTCCTTCAACCTATGTACCGACGGATATTGAGGCAACTATGAACACAATGTCTCTCAACGTTCCTGACAATAGTTGGTACATGGACACTTGCGCCACATCTCAGATGACAACATCTCAAGGTACTCTCTCGTCTTATTTCAATATGAGCAATTTAAATCATAATATTATTATTGGTAGTGGATAAGGCATTCCCATTCGAGGTTATAGACAATCATCTCTTTCCCCACCACACCCCCCGTTAGCCTTAAAAATGTCCTATATGCCCCGAAACTTATCAAAAATCTAATCTATGTGCGTCGTTTCACAACTGACAATACTGTTTCAATTGAATTTGAACCTTTTGGTTTTTCTGTGAAGGACCTTATGACAGGGATGCGAATACTGAGATATGATAGCACCTGTGACCTTTATCCTATCACCACCTCCGTCAGCCATCTAGCCTCATATTCATCAACCTATGCATCAATTTCGTCTCCTTTATGGCATAATAGATTAGGACATCCGGGAGACTTTGTTTTATGCTCCCTTAGCAAAAATAAGTTTATTGATTACAAACATGTCCCTTCTCCTCCTGTTTGTGAATCTTGTGTTTTTGAGAAACATGTCAAGTTGCCATTTTATTCTTCATCCACTTGTACTTTAATGCTTTTGATATAATACACAGTGATTTATGGACTTCTCCTATCTTAAGCACGACCGGACATCGATACTATATGTTGTTTTTAGATAATTACTCAAATTTTCTATGGACGTTTCCCATTGGTAATAAATCCAAAGTATATTCTATTTTTTCATCATTCAACACTTTCATTAAGACACAATTTGAAAAGAATATTAAATGTTTCCAATGGCAGGAATTTCGATAATAATCAATTCAAACTTTTTTGCGCCAAACACGACCTTGTTTTTGTTTTTACTGTCTCCACACCTCTCCACAAAATGGCAAAGCCGAATGAAAAATTAGAACCATAAATAACTTAGTTTGTGTCCTCCTTGCTCACGCCTTTATCCCTCCTATTTTTGGCATTACACTCTATCAATGGAAACCTATCTCTTGAACATTCTCCCAAATAAGTCTCTTAAACACAAGTCTCTCACTCAAGTTCTCTATCTTGAGGATCCTTTCTATAAGCATTTACGAACTTTCGGATGTCTGTGCTACCCCCTCCATCTCTCCACACAAATCAACAAGCTTTAACCTCGGTCATCCCTGTGTGTCTTTCTTGGCTACCCCCCAATCATCGAGGTTATAATTGTTACGACTTGTCAAGCCGAAAAATAATCATTTCTCGGTATGTCATATTTGATGAGTCCCAATTCCCCTTTGCCAAACTCAATTCTCCATCCCTAAATTCCTATGAATTCTTAAATGATGGCCTAAATCCTATTCTAATTCATCATTTGCAAAATCAATTATCACTGACACAGGCAACCATCTCCACCACCACCGTCCGCGGTGGGTAGTCCATCCAGCCCCGCAACGGGAGCCTCAGAACAGCCTATCACGACCTTCCATCTCGGCTGCCTCTTGGCCAACCCCCCTCTTCCCGATGCCACTTCCCCTTTTCAGCCCCACCCCTACTCCCGGCAGTCCACCCAGTTCCACCTCCACTTTTCGGTCACCCCATCTCAATCCTGTCCAACCTCTCGCGACACACCCACGGACAATATAAACCTGTTCTATGCACGACATTTCCAAACCCAAATGGCTATTTAATTTGTCCACTTAGGTTGCCCCTTATTTTGTTCCTCATAATATGAAAGATATCTTGTCTGATCCTAATTGAAAAAATGCAATGATTGACGAATATAATACTCTTATTAAAAATAAGACGTGGGATCTAGTACCTCATCTTCCTGATGCTAATATTATTTATTCTATGTGTATTTTTTGACATAAAAAGAAATCTGATGGTTATTTTGAGAGGCACAAGGACCGTCTTGTAGGTGATGGCAGGTCTCAATAGGTGGGAGTGGATTGTGATGAAACTTTCAGTCCGATGGTGAAACCAGTGACTATTCGAACCGTTCTCAGTATTGTTTGGTCCAAGTCTTGGCCTATTCATCAGCTTGACGTAAAAAATGCCTTATTGCATGGAGACCTTTATGAAACCGTATATATTCATCAACCTATGAGATTCAGGGATCCGATTCATCCAGATTATGTGTGTCTTTTGAAGAAATCACTCTATGAACTGAAACAAGCTCCTCGTGCATAGTACTAATGGTTTGCTGATTTTGTATCCTCTATCGGGTTTTCACATAGAAAATCTGATCATTCACTGTTCATTTATAGCAAGGGTAATGACATGACATACATCCTACTATATGTTGATGATATAATCATCCCCACATCTTCTGATGCATTTCGCCGATCCATTATGTCACTCATTGCCTCTGAGTTTGCTATGAAAGATTTGGGACCTCTAAGCTATTTTTTAGGCATTGCTATTACGAGACATGCATGTGGCTTATTTATTTATCAAAGGAAGTACGCCGAAGAGATACTTGACCGAGCAGGCATGACGTCTTGCAAACCGGCACACACACTGGTGGACACTAATTCGAAACTCAGTGCCTCTTCAGATTCTCTGTATGCCAACCCGACTCACTATCGCAGTTTAGCAAGGGCATTGTAGTATCTCACTTTCACGAGACCAGATATATCCTATGATGTGTAAATTGAACCTAAGATTACAACTCAGATTATTACATGCTTATTATTTGATTAACTCTGAAAAAAGTTTGATTAAACAGATTACCGTCTATGTTCTAGCCTCTAGGGGTATATAGATGATGAAAAGATCCGCAGGACATCCCGTCCAGAAATTGGTATCAGAGCTTGTAATTAGAACAAGTGTTTAAAATGAGGACACATCCATCGTTTAGACAAGTTAGAATGTTAAACCAGATGTTATGGAGATCTAGAAAAATGAAAAAATCATTACTAGAAATGCGAAGCCAGAATAAAATAATAGTCGAATCCTTAATAGATAAAAGAATAGCTAATAAACAGCCAGAAACATTAGAAGATCGAGTAATTAGTATACTTGCGTATGAAAGACTAATAGAACTAAATACTCGAATATATGAGATGAATGAATTTATAGAAGAAATAAAATCAGATTTAAGAATGGAAATAGAGCACTATGGATGAAACTAGATTAATACAGTAGCAAGAACAAAAAGTACAGTTGGAAAGAGTAGCAGAAAAAACCGCTTACGTATAATAGAGACATAAACCAACATATTATAAGTTGTAGAATAGGAATAAAAATAATTGAAGAGAAAGATAAATAACTATGAGAACAACATATAACGATGAATAAACAGGAAGAAAAGATAACGTTTTTAAGAAATTTATCAGCCTTAAGAGAAGAAAGAATTAGGCAAAAAGACGAGGAAATCGAAAAAATAAGAGAACAGAACTTAGCAAAAGAGATTAGTAATGAAAATGAAATTAAGGATTTAAAGGATATTATACAAGAACAATATCGATATATCGATTTACTGAAATATGGATAAGGAAAATAAATTAGAACCTAAAGATCTTTATTATCAAATGAATACTTATGAAGGAGGAACTAGTCAAACACTAAGTTTTAAACCTGACACATACCAGAAGATTCAAGATGAAAAAGAAGAGGTATCTATAAAAAATATATTTAAAACTAAATGGTTCGAAAGAAATAAAGAGATAAGATATATAGCCCAGAAACATGAAAATGTAATTGATACTATGAGTACTAATGGTAGAACTAAGATTAATTTAATTACTGATGAATTGATTAAAAGAGAATTGGCTAAATTATCGACTAAAGAAGTAAAGAAATATAAAAATATTTACTTTGGGGGAGTAGAATTCACGATTAAAGCATACTTTCAAAAGAATATTGATACACCTATACAGATTTACGTATTAGATGACAGAATATTAGGAAATTTACAAGATGCATTAATATCAGTAATTAAAGGAAATTTAATTTATCAAAAGTTAAAATTTACAATACAACCAGACTTTAGTGTATCGATAAAAGATGAACATAAAGATTTAGCTTTAACATTATACTATAAATTAGATGGAATAAACATGCCACCAGGAAGTAAAGTAATGAGTATAGAAACAAAAATGATATACGCCTTGACAGGAAATCACCATGTGAAGAAACAACATGAAATGAATATTATAGTACCAAAAATGTATAAAGAAATACTCGAGCAGATAGAACACAAAGAAAACTCTAAGATTACCATACCAGAAGAAATAACTATGGATTTTAATACACGAACGATTACACCATCTAAAAGATTAATACCAAGGATAGAGGGATCTAGATTAAGTATAACCAGAGAATCGTTGAATAATATACCAAGGATAAAATCCAGAATAATAGATTTGATAAACATAGAGTGTACTAGATTAAAAATCAAGGTTATAATATTCAGAAATATGGTAAGTATGGATGGAATAGCAGAGATAAATACAGGAGCAATTAAAAGTTTTATACACATAAGTAAAATAGATGAAAATGAGTGTAATATAATAGAACCACAAACTTATAATTACCCTGAGAACGAGCGAGAAATAATAATTACGAGAAGCATAAATGTAAGATTTAAAATCCAAGACTTGGAATATAAGATAAATATCGGAGTAATAGAGTATGATAGCATCAACTAATTATTATTAGGAAGCGACTTTTTAACAATGATAAATTATAAGATAAATAATAACAAAATCGAAATAAATGATCAAGGAAAAACTAGATTTATAAACAAAATATGAATATACAGTTAAAAATAATAAAGAAAAAACAGAAGCTAAAAACTATAAAGACGGTCTTATCAGGAGAAATATATTCCCAATTAAAATATCTCGAATACAGCACAAAAGAAATGAAATTAGAAAATGATATAGCACAACTAGAAAAGCAATGTGAAAAGTTTAGCAAGATATGGATAGACATGGGAAACGGTTGGAAGAAACGAATAAATAATCCTGATTATGAGCAATAACGAAAAAATAGATGCGTTATGGGAAGAGATTATATTAAAAGAAAAAATGAAAAATATATTATCACTAATGGATGAAGTAAGAGATAATCAAAATAAAACCCAACAAATGATTAGAGAAAAATTGACTAACCTTTGGAACGTACCCGAAATACCAACGTTTAAATTAATATTGGAAAAGTTGAATATGTTATTAGAAGAAAAAAGAAAAGGAAAACAAAAAGAACCTAATGAAGAAGCCAGTACAAGTAAAGAAACGACTATAGCAAAAACTACTACACATAAACCAGAAATAGTACCAATAGATGCATGGAGAAGAAGTAAAATACCTGTAATGGTAGATATAAGCAAAATAAAACCAAAATTACCAAGAGATGTAATAGATGCTTTGGGTGGACTAACGAAGTTAAATAAAGAAGGAAAATTCTAATGGAACCAGGAGCAATCACATTTTTAAAAACCCACGGTAAAGACATCATGGAGAAAGAAAGATATAAATACGAGCCTATAAGGTCAAAACCCGTAAAGGAAGAAAAACTGAAGGAAGTAAAAATGCCCGGAGAAGAAAAAACAACTTATGAAAAACTAAGATTAGACAAACAAGAACAACAGATAAGTGAATTAAAGGCAGAAAATCTAAATTTAAAATCAAGCGAAAATGCAGAGTGGTATGACAAATATAGAAAATATAAAGGAAAATATAAGAATACGCAAACCCTTCTAAAAGAAACTAAAGTAGAGCTAAAAGAAACCAAGAAAGAGCTAAAAGAAACAAAGGAAGAACTAAGAGAAGTAAGACAGGAACTATTAGAACTCAGAGAAGAGATACAGTTCCTAAAAGAACAATTAAAGGAATTGAAAGGAAAAAAGAAAGAAAAAAGAATAAAATTAAGTGATGAAAATACTTCAAGAAGTAATAGTACTGATGAAGACAGGAATGAACAAACTGACCATGAACTACAAGTAGTAGAATTCATAGAAGAAGAAAATTCTGAGGATACAGAAATAGTAAAAGAAAATAACCAAATATTAAAAGCTTTAAAAAATATGAAAAGAGTAAATGCCATCATAGAAGATGAATCGGAAAGTGATATAGAAGATGACTACAATGGACAGGTGGAAACTGAAATTGAATCAGAAAACATAATTAATGAAGATGCAGATAATTACCCTGAAGAAGAATTAGAAGATCCGAATCTAGAAATAATAACCAGAAGGAATACTAGATTACCAGATCATATACCTATAGGACAACAAGCCGAATTTAAAGAATTTGTAGGATCAATGACTCAAGGAGTAAATTACAATGGATACTTTTTAGATCTAGACAATGTTTATGATGAACAAGAAGTAGGAAGAAGAATAACAGACTGGAATTTAGGAATGTCTATAGCATTAATGAATAGTACACAAACAGAAAACCTAGATTATATGTATGATTTAATATCAAAAACTTTAATTGGAAAAGCAGCTTACTGGATAGAATTAATTGCATATCAGCTAAGAGGAGAAGTATTAAGTTATGCAACAGATTAGAAATCAATGTTAATGATATTTGATTTATTATTAAAAAGAGAATTCCTAGGTGAAAAATGGTTAGTAGCCAGAGAAAACGTATTAGCAGAAAGGAAAACAGAAATTATCATGAACTTGAATAACATGAAATGTTGTAAGATAAACAAACTACCAGAATATACGATTAGTTTTAGTAAATTCTTTTATGAAGCTAGATTCCTACCAGAAGAAGGAGTAATTTATCAACAATTATACTACGATCATTTGCCTGTACCGTATAATATTGAGATATCAAAAGAATACGTACAATTAGAACCTAGGAAAATACCCTAGGAGAAAGAATACGAGTGTTAAGAGCATATCTGATGAGGAAATGCGAAGAATATTGATTACAGCAAAAGATTAAAAAAGATAAAAAGATAGGATTGAGAGAAATATGCAGATTTACAGAAAGAAGATTAATATTTGGATGTGATGATAAGAGAAAAGAAAAGAAGTACAAAAAGCATAAAAGACATAAGAAACGTAAGGATAAATACGAAGGAGATCACAAGTATAAGAAGTATAGAGAATACAAGAAAAAACCTTATTACAAATCATATAAGAAAAAGAGATTTAGAAGATATAAGAATAATCCAGCTACAAGAAATAAGTTTAGGTACAAAAGAAAATTTAGAAAAAGAAGAAATGTAAACCCAATAGAAGCAAATAAGACTAAAGAAGAAAAAGTTAAAGAATGCAAATGTTGGAATTGCAATGAAAAAGGACACTATGCAAACAAGTGCCCAAAGCTAAAGAAAAAAGGAGTAAAATACATAAATACAGAACAATTTATAATGAGCTTACAACAGATTAAAGAAGATAATAATAAATGGTATGATTATGAAGATTTTTATGTTAGCGAAACAGATGAAGAGTCAGAAACAGAAAGGGTAAGTTATATCAACCAAGATTCTGATAGTGAAGACAATTTCGAATAAAAATGAATACACTGGAAAGACAGAAAAGAATATTAATAAGAGAAAGAGAATACTGTATACAATACGAAAAATATACTCGACGCAAGCTGATTATAACTTCAACAGTTAGTGAAATAGGGAGTATATATTACAATGATAGGTACAAAAAGATTACCAATCGATTGTCAAAGATAAGAGAAGAAATGAATAAGATACATTGGAAACAAATTGAAATAGCAAGACTCATAGAAGAGTCACTGAGAAATGAGGAAACTAGACAGGAAGTACGAGAATACGAACATGATGCAGAACTAAGCAGAAGATTAGATGATCCTGACTAAAATGGTAGCAATTCACATAGAAGCTCACATAGAATATAAACCAAATAAAATGATAAAACAAAAAATATTTATTGACAGCGGAGCAGATATATGTCTAGCCAGAAAAGATGTTTTAGAATCCCACAGATGGAAAAGATCTAAGATACATAGAGCAAAGGTATCAGGATTTAATGAGCAGTCTAAAGAATTAGATATAATAGCAGAAAATATGAGAATTATATTAGGAAAAACTATCTTCAGATTACCAATAGTATATCAATTAGATAACATGAAGCAACAAGTGTTATTAGGAAATAACTTCCTAGATTACTTTAAAACTCAAGTGATTAACAAGAATACATTTTGTTTGCAATCCCCCTGTGATAAATGGATTATATTAAAAAGAATATTACCAGTAAACACCATAAGATTATGTACTATAAAAATGGATAGGAATAATAATCTAGAATTGTTAAAAGAAAAATACTTAGGTATGTTAAAAGGAAACTTCGGAGAAAACCCAATGCAACTATGGGAAAAGGAAAAAATATATGGATAAATAAAACTGATAAATCAAAGTGATTTAGTCAGAACAAAACCGATAAGATATAGCCCAACAGATCAAAAGGAATTTGAAACTCAGATTAAGGAATTATTAGAAATGAAGGTAATAAGAGAAAGTAAAAGTCCTCATAGTAGCCCAGCCCTTTTAGTAAGAAAACATAACGAGCTAAAAAGAGGAAAAGCCAGATTAGTAATTGATTATCGAGAATTGAATAAAAAGACTATTTTTGATGGATACTTTCTATCCTATAAAAGAAACCTGATTAACAGATTAGGAAACAAAAAATGGTTTAGCAAATTCGACTGTAAAAGTGGTTTTTGGCAAATTAAATTGACTAATGAATCTAGAGCTTTGACAGCATTCAGTGCTCCGCAAGGACACTACAAATGGAATTAAAGAATGCACCACAAATCTTTCAAAGAAGAATGGACCAAGTGTTTAGAAAGCTTGCAGACTTCTGTATCATATATGTGGATGATATATTAGTTTACAGCAGTAACTTAGAAGAGCATATTAACCATGTCGAGCAATTCATTGAAATGGTAAATCAACACGGAATACTTCTATCTGAAAAGAAATCAGAAATATTCAAGAACACTATTGAATTCCTAGGCTACATTGTGGATAGTGAAGGAATACAATTACAGGAACATGTGGTCACAAAGATTAAAAATTTCAAAGAAAAATTAGAAAATAAAAGAGAAGTGCAACAGTTTTTAGGTGTAATAAACTATGCCGCAGATCACATAAAAGATTTACCATATTTAAGAAAGCCATTGCAAGATTTGATTAAAAAAGATGTAACCTTCGAATGGAAGGAAGAACATACTGAGGCAATCAACAAAATTAAAAACAAGGTAAAATTATTACCAAAACACAGAGTACCGACTGACCAAGACCAATTAGAACTCTTTACAGATGCTAGTGACATAGGATGGGGAGCAGTCCTAATAGCATATGATAAAGAAGATGTTGATAAAGAAAAAAATGTTAATTTGTGGATATGGAGGAGGAATGTGGAAGCCTAACGAGAAGAACTACCATATCAACGAAAAAGAATTATTGGCAGTAAAATTTGGAATAAAAAGATTTCATTACCATTTACTACCAGTAAAATTCATTGTTAGAACTGATAATACTCAGGTAAAGGCATTCATCACAAACAGAATATATCCTTTACCCGAACTGAATAAAAGAAGAAAATGACAATCTTTCTTCTGTTGTTATGATTTTATTGTTAAGAATATATCTGGAACTAAAAATATTTTAGCTGATTTTCTTAGCAGATATAATGTCAATTAACAGCGAAGACTTTGAAGAATACATAGCCAAGGCTATGCAACAGATTATTCAGACCAATGAAATATTGATTACAAGATTACAGGAGAATACCCAGAGTATTAAACAGCTAACGGAAGCCATACAAGACTTCTCAAAACTAAAGATTCTTAAGAATGAAGAAAGACAAAAAAACACCGATTACAATATCACCACCACAGCAAAAAACCTTTCAACCGTTCTTATCAAAATTAGCAACCATGCCATCAGCAATACCCTCAACATCAGCAGCGGTATCCATGGCGGCATAATAATCAAATTTAGACCAGAAGTGATTAGTGCTTATGAAAAGATTAACAAATTTTATAATTATAAGACTAACGCTGATATTGTACGCAGTGCTAAGCTGAGTAAATATCCAAGGTTTATTTGCAGTGAAAGGGCAAACCCGAGTATTGTGGAACGATTATTCACATACGGGTTCATTGACAAGATTATCACTGATGATAAGATGATCAACCTCACCAAACTACCACCGATTATCACCCGATCAACGGAGCTAATGATGGAGTCCTTTGGAAAAGGAATCTACGGGATACAAATCCTAGATGCTTCAACAGATTTAAAAGGTAAGCCGATTGTCATATGTCAAATATTCAACACAGGTAGGAACAACACCATTAGCGGGGATGACAAGGATTTAAATATGAAAATTCCCTGTACACTGGAGAAGTTCCAAAACTAGATTAGTGAAAAAAGAGTATTTGGACTATTGACGTTAAAAACAAGAATAGAAGACATGTTGCGAAATCGGAAGACATCCGTAATTGGAACTTCCAAAGGAGGAGAAGTAGAGGAGATAATGACCTTATATTATGACAATGATATAGAGGTTAAAGAGACTACAGAACTCATGTTATTGCTAGACAAGATTACCAATCTAAAGCATACCCATGCTGAAGAGACTATCCGCCATTACAAAATTATGGCAGAACAAAAGAAAAGACCAGTGATTAAAACTGAGACATCATCATCATCAGCAAAGGTCAGTGTCAAAAAAGAACAGTGTCCTGAGCCTTTTGAATAAGGAAGGAAAACTAATTATTTTTTGCAGGTACAATGTAAAGGATTAAAAAGAGGCCTTACGGTCCAAAATGAATATGGCTTAACAGCCCAAAAGATTACCAAAAGGTAACATGTGGATTTATCCATTCTTGAAACCTGTAGAAAGAGGCTTATGGCCCAACCAGATTATGACCCAACATAGTGTTTTAGACTACGGTAAGGTCCAAAAGATTATGATACAGGGAATGTAATTCACTTTGCATAACCCTATTGAATACTGGTCAGGGAATGTAGTTTACTGCATAACCCAAAAAAGAGGTCCTACGGACCCAAAAGATTATGGCCTTATGGCCCAAAGTAGATTAGGAGCCTCACGGCCCAAACAGATTATTAAGCTGGTAACCCAGTACAAGAGGTCTTATTAGCCCAATAGAATAAATTAAAACGTGTAAGTTTTATTTACACAAATCTTATAGATCCAACTGATTAAAACACTGGTAACCCAGAAAAGAGGTCATAACAGACCCAAAAGAATATGGCCCAATGTAGTTTAAACTACAGAAAGCCCAAACAAAAGAGTCCTTAGTGCCCAAAATCAGATTATGGCCTCACGACCCAACATGATTATTGAAGTCACAATTGATTAAACAAAAATCAACCGGACAGCTGGAAAGTATTAAACAGAGCAGCAGCCCGACATGAATACGAAAGTCATGCCAGACTACGATAGTTGAACAAATCACCAGATAAAGCCAAAGGCAACGTGGACAGCTGACCCAAAACCTGACAAAACAACTTTACGGAAAGAAGCAGACAAGGCACTGTGGACACTGTAGCTTTTATGACTTTTTTGAAAAGTATTTTGTCTAGTACTATTTGATTACTGTTTACTTTACGACTTTTGAAAAGTAATACTGTTACTTTAAAAAAGCGATGAATAATGAATAGTCGAGGTTATCTATATAAGGAGCCTCTTGTAAAGACGAAAGATTCATTCGAAAAATTCTGAAATAGAAACCTTTACCATTACAAAAAATTCTCTCAATGTTTAACTAAAACACCCTTCAGTCTATAATCCGAAATCATCCAAGATTATCATAAGATAACCGAATACCATCCAAGAACATCTTAAGATTAATCAACTATCATCTAAAAACAGACATAAGATTAATCTTATATCAACCAAGAATATCATAAGAACACTAAGTACAATACTTTGATTTGTTATGATTAGAACTATACTAGTTAAAGCACACCACTGGAAGGAAGGCGATCAGAGGATACCCGTTACTGACTCCCGGCTCCCAGGCGACAGAGTACCCGCGGCGGAAGGCAAAGGGGAAATACAGGCCATAGGAGGGTTGAGACTACTTCGGTGATCTGAACGTCTACTTAAAGGTATGTGCTTAAACTATATGTTTCTAATTATAATTTTGATAAGTATATTACTCTGTTGTTATGTTGTTTAGACGTTGATATTAGATTATGATTATGAATGTTTAGACGATGATAGAAGATTGATTATGAATGTTTAGACGATCGGTATAGGTTATAGTATGGTTATCTGCCGGATAGATAGAAGATTATAGACGCTTTATTCAAAAATGAAATTGAACCTAAGATTACAACTCAGATTATTACATGCTTATTATTTGATTAACTCTGAAAAAAGTTTGATTAAACAGATTACCGTCTATGTTCTAGCATCTAGGGGTATATAGATGATGAAAAGATCCGCAGGACATCCCGTCCAGAAATTGGAACACTTCGAGAACTCTCATATCATAATTATACATAACTAAATTGCAGAACATTGAAATTTATTTAAAGCTATTCATTCATGCATTTTATCATTCTAATCAAACAAACTAAACATCATCTTATCAGACATCATTTTCTCCTTTGTTTCCTCCAAAAATAGAAAAGAAAAAAGAACAAAACTACAATACCTTTTATGTTAACAAAACATAAAAAGAGAAACAGAAGGTGTCTAATATAACTTGTTTGGGCAGCAAATCACCAAGTCAAAGGCATTGTCTAACATAATTTCTTTTGTTCTTTTATTACCCTAGGAAAGAATTAATAAATGGATTTATATATGAAAAAACTTGCATCAGATGTCTTTTCCTTAATTATATTATTTTAGCCCCCACCATACACATCTAATTTCATTGATTAAATCTTTTAACTTTTCCGACACAGAGATTTAAAATTAACAAAGTTATGCATAGTGATAAGTAAATTCACATGCTTAAAATTTCATTGGTAAATATCTCGCACCAAACATATAGGAAAAAGAAAAGACTTAAATAATATAAAAAATTAAAAGGAAAGACAAACTGTGTGGAAAACTATGACAATTAATAAAGACTAACAGTGGTAAAAATGAATTCAGGATCATCACCATCAATTTTACACTACAAAGATTCAGGTAATCAGATATTTTTTTTTTTGCAGACTCCATGCGTCAATCAAGCATCAAGTACTTTAATAAGTCTTAAAAAGATTAAAAGTGAGGAGAAAATACTATCGGGGAATTTGTTTTTTGAAGTGAATGAAACTAACATGTGACTACTCTTCACAAGAGCAAGTCTGGATACCAAGGGTTGGCTTCTTTGTGAAACGTTGTGTGTCGTTTTGTTTGTGACGGTTGCTAAGGCGCAGGGTTTTGTTTTTTACAAATAGGTAATTTTTAAGTTATAATAGGTTATTTTAGTAATTTAACTTTTAAGTTAGGGATTTCATATTTTAATATAATATAGATATAGATTAATCAATTTAAGTTTAGAGGCTAAGAATCAAAGTAGAATGTATAATTGGGTGAGATTTTGTGAATTTTACTTCCATTAATTTGACATGGTTATCTTATAAAAGTGTACTAGTCAATTGTAATTGATCCTTTTCATCTTTTGATTATCATTAGATAGTACAATTACTTGCTAGTACTCATGCACTCATAATATCAAATGATTAAATATAAAGTTAAGAAATCTAATAGATGATAAATTACGTATCCTAATGCATGATCGATTAGTAATTAAATTGTCAAGCCATCAATATTTGAATAAGCTACTCTAATCAAACACCTAATTTGTGGACAATTTAGTGATTGAGTTGCGTGCTTTCATAAAAAATATGGAGATATCTATGAAACTACACTAACAATTTCAACACCACAAGGTATAAAGGGCAGATCAGTGCACTAAGCTCTCGCTATGCGCGGGGTCTGGGGAAGGAACGAATCACAAGGGTCAATTATACCCAGTTTTAACCTGCATTTCTGTAAAAAACTGTTTTTCACGGCTTGAACCCGTGACCTCCCGTACCGATTACATCAAGGTATCCCTTCTTCAACACCACAAAGGATGTTGTTGAAAACTTATTAAAATAATAATACACGCGGACATTAATCCCTATAGCGTAATCAAATTATCGTGATAGAGTATAAGATAAAGTATAGAAACATTAGAGCCGTAACTAAATGACAAATAATGAAAGTGAATGATTGAAGTAGAAGTGGAAATAGAAAAATCACGTGAGAGAGGAGATATATAAAACTAATGAAAAGGGACCCCCTAAGTAGTCCCCATAGCCACCGTCCGAATGGTGTTGGAGAAACTTAGAGGACACTTCCCAATTCCATTGGCATTCGTAGCCTAGAAAAAGGGATAATTGTCATTTTCCAAGCTGTTCTCTCTCAATCCCATCCTAATTTTATGATTTAAACTTTAAAGAAAGAAAAAGGGGAGGAGACCCTACTTCAAGTCTTTTCTTCACCCCGCAACCCCGCTTGACCCTATTTCGAGTTGTTGCTGTAGAAGATAGAAATGCCACCTCTTATAATTTCTTAACATTAACGCTTAATGGGTGGATCGGCTGTTGATTTGAGTTAAGTTACGTTGGATTTTGTTGTTTTATTTTTTATTCTACATAAAATAATATTTAAATTAACACATAATTTATACATATTATTTTAGTTATGTGGAATTATAAAATGATAATCAAATATTTATTTGATGTACTAAATTTTATACGAAACAACTAAAAAACTATCAAATATAGTATTAACTAACTAATTTTAATATATGAATTGATTAATTTCCTCCTAACCAGCAAACCAGACGACCCCTTGAGCCTTAAAGGTTGCTTGGTTGTGACAGTGGAGGAACTAACCTCATCATAAAATACCACAAAAAGTATATTGTTTGATTGGCCGCAAGAAAAACTAATAATATCTATATAACTAATGCGGTGTTTGATTGGCAGTACAAGCTAATACTCATATTAAGTATGTGAAAATTTATAAATTATTTTATGTGAGATAGAATGTTGATAATAATACATGTATAAACAATGTGAGGATTAAACTATTTAATTTAAAGATAAAGATATCTTCTAAAGCAAGTAACCCATGCTTCATTATTAATTATTATATAATAATATCTTTAATATTAATTATCATCACACAAACAATTCATATATTATAATTCTCGCCTAATTAGTAAGTGAACCAAATAATATAATTTAGTGATTCATAGGGTAAAACCGAGACTCGATAACTGGACACCTCGAAAGCTGACACGTGAAAAATAGGAGGCGAACTGACATGATTCAACAAGGCGGTACGATTAACGTCATTCGTTGATGACCCGGAGCTACAATACAGGCTTGCATAGCTCCGGGACAAACGAGACCACATAAGAAGTAGTGGTTGGTCGAGATAGGTCCAGATTGCAACCACTTTAGCACAGTCCAGAATCAGCTTCGGGAATTCCACATTCGTGCAAGAAACTGTTAATATGGATCAACATGAGAGGCGAACAATTCGGGAAACGTTACATAAGTTTAGGCTATAAAAGTATCTCTTCTCTTTATTTGTATCCCATCAATTTTTTCATCATAAATAGTTATTACTTTCATAGCATTGTAATAAGGCCCTCAAGCTTCAAGCTCATGAAGCTCTTGCTTTCCGGTTACGTTGTCTGACAACTGCCCCTAAACTTATTAATAAGATTTGCTTATTTTGTCTTATTTTATTATTTATTACTTACGATAATCATTCTGATTATATTGATTTAGTAATTTAGCATCCAGAATAGTATTATTGGGTCATTCTAATATGTGTATCCTTAAATTATAATTCTAAATCATGGATTTTGGGATAAACAAGAGATATTGTAAAAAGTTTCTAGCACAATAGGCGTAAATTCACATTTCACTATCTCCCTTCCTGTTCCTCCTCCCAATCCTCCAAATGTTATGTTATCTTTTTTAAGAAGAAAAAAAAAGTACTACCTAGCTCTGTTTTGTGTTGTGCAATGCAAATCGCACAATAACACCCCCCCCCCTTCCACTCCCCCAAGTAAACATTATGTTTTTCGATGAAATAGTTCTAACCAAAAACACAGTTAGAGATTTGTATTTTAAGATTTAAGACAAGTGAGTTGTATCCGATCCGAAGAACCCCTCGACAAGTTCGATATTATGTGGTAAAAGTCGGAATAATAGATAGAGAAATAAATAATAATAACAAGGAAGCTTTGATTTAGAACAAGTAAGGGATAATAATGGACAAGTACTTCTTTAAGTGTATTGCTTTGAAAGAAATAGCGTTGAGGTTACAAGTGTGAGCAAGAGGAACTAAGATGTGGTTCCTTCCTTTCTAAGTCTTACATATATAAGCCAAAACATAGACAGTTGTGTCCCTCTAAAGTTATGACGACATGAGCGTGCTGATGTCACCGTACCTACACGCGCCCCGACGCTCTGATCTAGGAAGGTTGATGTGACGGGATTTGTTGGGAGTGGAAGACAATTATTGGAAGCCTTGGAGTCGTTTGAATCTCTGGGTGCTCTAATCCACCCGGATGTGTTTTTATCTAATACAGATAGTTTCCTATTTTCCTAGGCCTTTGATCTCAAGGGCATGAGAAATGGAAGAGTTCTCTGTTATCAATATTTGCCTTATCACATCATTTTTTGAACTTAGTATGTTAGTTTAATCGATTAACCTTCTCCGCATGCTGATTTCTTGCATTAAATTATCTGTCGCCCTAGTGAAACCCGCTTTACACGCGTCTCGTGTTTAGCCACGTCTTTTCCTCGGTGATTGGAGTCGTAATGATGACATGATTTCCTTCTTTTTAGGAAAATGCTACTTCTTTCCTTATTTCTCTTATAAAGTTCCTCAAACAATGAATCCCATTCACTTTCTCCCAACCTCTATTGCTTTTCTCCTGCTATTTGGAAAAGAAAAAAATACTTTACCCCATCCCTTTTCCAAATCTTTAACTCATGTCTTCCGACTCTTCTGTCGCTGGTGGCGCTACCACCCGGACTCAAAATCATGCTCACAGTGATTATGACATCTCCCTTCACCAAGTGAGGTCATCGGCCACCGACCAGCAAAACTTCCAAGAGAAACAATTCGTTAACCTCTTCCACCGATCAACATGCCAACTCATACATCCCTAGTAAGTTGTCCATTGTGAAGGACCTTACAAAATGCGAGACTTCCACTGATTTTGCACGCGAACAGTACTGGTCGGCCAACATGTAGAAATCTTCCACTCGCGACCGTTACCTGAGTCGAGTGAAGGTAGACTACGGTTGGAGCGACGTCGAGGTGCTCCTCCCAAAAGAAAGAGAAGGCATTACCTTTTACCAGCGAAGATACTCTTTTGTATATACCTACCCTTTCTTGTTGATGGTGAGTAAATCTATTGACTCCATGATCTTGGAGTTTTACCGAAAATATAACATTTGGTTGGCCCAGATCGGACCGGTAGTGTGGAGAATGGTCGCGTGTCTCTGGTATATTTCTTCTCAAGCGGGGGAGGACTTCACCCTTTCCCATTTATTCCATATCTATTCCCCAAAGATTTTTAGGGCGGGGGTTATCCAACTGTACCGCTGTGGTCAGAATGCTTTAATTGCTAATACTAATAATGATTATGACCGTGGATGGACAGAAAGGTATGTCATCGTCGTGACTGTATATTTGGTGAAACTAATGGAGGCTACCATTCCAGAGAAATGGAATTTTCACCATAAGTCTTCCATCCAAATGTACCTTTCGTGCTTCGTCTTCCTAAGTTCGAATGAAGTCTCTGAGTTTTGCTCATTTTTTTCCAGCCATAGCTTGGAAACCAGATCCGGTGTCAAGCCTACCTCGGTGGGTCCAAGAAATTATACATTTTGCATCTCTTACTCCCCGTACATGGAAGAAGATCACGATGAAGAACAACTAGAAGGGGAAGAATTATGGTCTTCCTAAAGGAGCATCGACCCAGACTTTGGAGAAAGTTCCCCAAGATTCGAAAGCCGCTTTGCAGCAAGTTGGGCAAATTGCGTCTCAGCTGGGCTGGAGTCGGGGAGGGGGGGGATCCTTCGGCCGTGTTAAAAAGATCGTTATCCCCTTCCGACCCCGGTCAATAGGAACAAACCGAACGTTCGGGAGTAAGGTAGTCAAGGGTCGGATTGGGTAGCTCCCATTGCTCCTCAAGTGGCGATTAATTTGGCGTCTGATGCTAGCAAAGAGGAGGATCATTCCGCCCCGGGACTCGCCCGTAAGAGGGATGGCAGGCCAGAGGCTTCCACCATCAGCCTTTTTACAGAGATGGAGTTGGCAGACAAAATGAACTCTTTAACCCTTTATCCCTTGCCCCTACTAGATCTAGAGGCAACATCCAGGGTCCTGTACCTATTCCAAGCATTCCTTCCTCATCCCGAGTCGTTCCTACGCCGGCTTCCTAGAGGCGAGCTCTTATGCCTCAAGGCTCGAAATCTAGGGTCCCATATGAAGGTTCTCGTGATCTCGGCATCGGGGTATATCATGAGAGCACTCAAATCTCCCGTTGATCATGGTTGGTGAACACTTATTCAACACTAATTTGCAATCCTTCGGCCTGCCAGCATGTCATCTTCACCGTTCCCCAAAAATGCCATATTCTTTCCTGCACCGGAGAGGTTCTGAGCTATTTGAAGCCTCTGGCTAGTGAAAATATAAGGAGAAAATGAGGGGTGTTTTCGAGGATTTCCTGCTCAATACTGGTGCTCAAGCAGCCGTTAGGTGTACAAGTGTTTCATTTTTCAGCTTTTTCTCTTATTCTTTTCCTCTTTGAGTATGATTCTCGGTTTTTCTAATGGTTTTTACTACAGCCGAGCCTTTTGACTATATAGGGGTTCTAGCATAAGCTTGTTGAAGAGAGGGAGAGGATGCTAGAGTATCAAAATCTGTAGGAGCGCCTCCTGGCCCTAGAGAACCCACTGATTTCTATAGAAGATCTACATGCCAAGTTGGCCAGTCGGAGCAGGATATGAAGATCCATAGTGAGGAGGCATGCAGGTTCCATACTGAAGTTTTTGAGTTGCAGAAGAGGTGCACCGAACATCAAGATCACGTAGCCTATGGTTTACAGAGAGTCGGGGCCGGCAGAGCGAATCTGGACCATGTAAGTTGAGTTGGACACATGTCAGAGAGACAAGGCTTCTACTGAGAGGGCTCTAAAAGTCCCCTTTGGGAGGTATGAGAACATGATAGTTCAGTACAAGTATTAGCTTCAGACTAACAAAGACCTTATGATACCAAGACCTCTCTTCGCGAAGCAATGTAGAAGATTCGTATGTTTGATATGGATTCCACCATTCAACAACTGAAGATGAACTTCATCCTTGAGAAAACCCATGCTATTTTTAGGCCCACAAGATTGCTCTTCAAGAGGCCTGATATAAGTCAATTGATGTCAATGCTACACTGGCCGCCGCCCTAAAGGTGGAGTATGTGGCTCATAATGCTCGCTTATTCGACCTCCGCCCGAGGATTTGGCCCAAACTTCAGATAGTGAAAGCTGGTTCCATGAAGGCGGAGAAGAAGTCTTGGCTGACTTTGGGGAGCACTCTTCTAAGGTTTTGGTGGCTGGGATCAAAAGTAGGTTAGAGAGAGGTGATGCAGATAAGACTTATCCCATGGACCAACTGATAACTCCTGCTCTGGGTATACTTGACCCTGTCAAAGCGTCCGAAGCTCCGACAACTATTGTTTGATTTTGTCACTCCCTGCGTAGAGTTTTAGTTTTTGGATGTGTCTCTATGTTTTTTGTTTTCTTAGAAAATACATGTGTTGTTTTGCTACTGGTGTTGCGCTTATTTTGGGGCCTTTCTTTTGATTGTATGATAATTGTTCATGTTTTTGTTATGCCTCTGCCATGAGCTAGAGTTTTCAATTAACTCATTTGAATCCCACGTGGGGGCGTATATTACTTCTTGCTACTTTAATTATGTTGGTATTCTTTGTGGCATGGTGTGAAGATTGCCCGGTCCTTGGAATAAGAGCAGTTCAACCATAAGGATCCTTCTACCTAAGGACCCCCTCATCGAGACTATGTTCTATAGGGATATCGAATGCTTGTGTTTAAGTTCCATGATTGTTTTATTCTTTCTCCATGCCTGTGGTATTTTGAGCAGTCACTTCCCCTAATTCAGGAATATTACTTCCGTCCGCGTACTTTATAATCAGGGATTAAATTCATTTGATCATAATAAAAGGAGGGCCACCCTTTGTTCGGTGTCGATGAGGAAGACGTCTCAACCTCATTGTATATTGACATATGGTTATGTTTCCTTCACGCTCTGAGGCCTATAGGCCGTGTTGTGTGTTCATGGTGGATATTATCAAGTCCAATAGGACATGATTGTACCAATAACTTCAGAGTGTAATACGTGAGGCTAAAGCTCTATTTTTATTCATGGCATCCGGGGTGTAAATGCGAGTACATGCGTGTTTTTGACAAAAAATAAAAGAGTGCAAGGGCTCGGGCCATTGACCACTGTAAACATGGGCTAATCTCTATATTCTACACTCAAAATTCTGGGAGAGGGATGGGGGCATCCTTCAGAGTAATACGCTTTACAGTTGTTGCCTCATTAAAAAACCTATCGGTAAAAACCCTAGTGGGGAAAAAACTCAGCCAGGAAAAAGAGTGCAACATGTATTTTCCGATCTTCGCTTGCCACCCTTGAGGTGCATTCTTCCTTTAATCAGTCCCACTCTTGATACTATTCCAGTCTTGCTATCAAAGAGTTAGGAAAACATGCAAAAAGGAAAAGGACAAACTCATACCTGTGACCCCCAAGGCCGTATTATGGAAGCAAAATCATTTAAGAACTCTCATAGGCCTTGCGTTCGTATTGCCGAGTGACCACTTGGATAGCCGGCTTGTGAGGTTGCCTCCTTGTAGCAAGGTTTGTAGTGGGATGCTTGTAAAAACCGTCACCAGATGACACTGAAAATACAGTCGCAACTTATGCGTGGCCTTGACGAGGGCCAGAGCTAGTTTCTCCGTATCCATATATCTTTACTCCACCCTGATTAATGTTTTCCTTGCGTAATAAATGAGGAGTTATATTCCTCCTTCCTCTCTTGTCAGGGAGACGCTAACTGACACTACCGAAATCGTCATATACAGGAGCAAGCGCTCCCCTTCCCTTGGTTTTTCCATCACGTGCAGATCGACTAAGTAAGCGTCGAGGTCTTGCAGGCTCTCATAACATTCTTGCGGCCACCAGAATTAATGAACAATCCTCATAAGTTCAAAAAAATCACGACAACGGTCTGTCGATCGAGACACAATTATCCCTAAGGCCTCAACCTTCTCTGTCAACGTCTGCACCATTTTGACACTGTTTAATGCATCCGACATTTCATGGATGGCATTGACCTTATCGGGGTTCATTTCGATGTCGCGACCAAGAACAAGGAAACCCAAGATCTTACAAGACCTAACTCTAAAGGCACATTTCTCCGGATTTAGTTTCATACAGTGTCAATGTAAGACGTCGAAGGTTTCTTGCAAGGAGGCCATGTGTGTTTCCACCTCCCATGATTTGACCAACATGTCATCGATGTAGACTTTCATAGTCCAACTAATCTGCTTTTTGAACATCTTGTTCACCAGTGTTTGGTAGGTTGCCCTTGCATTTTTGAGACCGAAAGACATTACGTTATAATAAAAATTCCCGTGGTTGGTCATGAATGAGGTTTTTTCTTGATCATCTGAATGCAAGTTGATCTAGTTATAGCCGGAGTATGCATCCAGAAAGCTGAGCAGGTCATGCCCCGTTGTAGCATTAATCGTCTGATCGATATGTGAAAATGGGAAGGAATCCTTTGGGCATGCTTCATTCCGGTCTTTGAAATCTACACACATCATTAATTTATTGAGTTTCTTGGGCACCACCACTACATGGCTAGCCAGTTGGGGTTTTCCATACTCCGTACGGACCCTACGTAGGCGCGCCACATCCTCTTTCATAAATTGGTCCCTGATGGCAGATATAAGCATTTTCCTCTATCTCACCGGGGAGTGATTGGGATCAACACTTAGCTTGTGGATAGCTATTTCTAGAGGGATCCTTTTTATATCTAGGCGAGACCAAACAAAACAATCAGAATTAGCTTTTAAATAATTTTAAAATGTGCTCCTGGGCTCAGGCGAGAGCTTTGAGCCCAGGTATACATTCTTTTTGGGATGTTTTCGAAAAGAGTTGTGCTTTCCAGCTTTTCTATGGTGGAGTTCGCAAGGTCCTTAACTTCCGGCATGATGAAGCCTTTTGGGATGTCCTGACCTGAGTGCTCTTCTCCCGCGATCTCTTCCGTCGCATGCATCTCTTTCTGTAATGCCCTGAACCATGGCTTGGGAGAAATATGGCACTCGGTGACTGACTGTGTGTGACCGAGTGAACCACATGACTTCTGAGTCAACATGGGCATAAAAAACACTATAGTAATGATAATGAATCATGTAAAAACTGAAAATAATATGAAAATATAATAAGTCGGAAAATCAATCCTGACATGACATACTAAACTAGTCTAGTCTATGAAACCTCTGAACATGAGTCTGACTGCAAAACTATTTACCAGGACAAGGCTATGACATACCTCTACTCTAAAATATAATCATAAAAGTAACTAGACTGACACCCAAGATGAGATGAGGCTCACAAAATGGTTGATACTGAAGCAATCCTACTGAGCAGATCCGTCTCCCTGAAACTCAACACTTGCAATGTGAAGTATATGCCCCATGCAAAAGAGACGTTAGTACATTTGAATTATACCGTATATAAAAGAATAAGAAGGCACATGATATAATAGAAACATGAAACTGAAACTGAATTATGAGTATGATCTAACATGAGTATAAAACATCTGTAAAGTTGTATGTCTGTAAGTTTAAATATCTGTGTAACTGTATATCTATATATCTATGAAGAGAGCAGCAGCATAACCGACAACATGAATCACTACGTGGGTACGTGGAGTCTGGTACCTGGCCCGACCAGCAGAGCAATCTCATACTTTGCTGGGGTATGAGACATTACATAGCATGAAAGGATCCAACCTGCAATCTGAAGCTAACGTCCTCTGGCAGAGCGACATTTATCCTACGTTGGCATACATAGTTTTAGGATATTTGAGCCTTCTCGGTGAGCTATGCAACTCCCAAAATATGTATTTAAAAATAGTGGCTTATAAGGCCATGGTTTCATGAAAGCAACTTGTAAAGCATGATTTGAAATCATAATTTATCATGTGAACTAAGGAAGTTTCCTTAATGAAAGTGTTTTGGAGAAGTCAGGATGTTGAGGAGGCTACATGGGAAGCCGAAGAAGACATAAAGTCCAAATATCCGCACTTATTTGAGGAGCAAGCAGAAAGCGAACAAGGTAAATATCTTTAGCAGTCATGTCACGTCCCTTGCATATCCATGTCTCATGTTTCACGTTCATATATTCAGTACTCATGTCTCATGTTTTTATGTAATCATGTCATTCAGTCTCATATTTCATGTCATGTTCCTGCACGCTCATGTACTCATGTTATATCGAGTCCCAGTCTCAACCATGACCCGTCATTCGAGGACGAATGATCCCAAATGAGAGATATTATAATACATCGTACCTTCAAACTAAGTCATGTTTATGATTCAGGGATTTAGAAAACCAAAACGGTTGTTTAAGTTGAAAAACCAGTTTCAATTCTGCAAATATAAATTGACACCCAGATTCTACGGACCGTAGAATTTTTGACGGACCATCGAATTAAACCATCAATTCTATTTTTGGGAATTGACTGAATAAAGTGAAATGTACTGACATTATATGATTTGATGGCTCATCGATTCTATTCGTGTCAAAACCTTAGCTTTCAGAACTGTCTAGAATTTTATAGAAAAACAGTATGGTCTGATTATATGCACCATCAAAATATTGACAGACCGTCAATTTGAACAGTTAAAATATTGACAGCACAGACTCAGACCGTCAAAATATTGACGGACCGTCAAAATATTGACGGACCGTCAATTTGGACCATCAAATTATTCCGACAACAAACAATATAAATATACAGCTTAGTTTTAAAAATCAAAATTTTAGATTCTCAAACCCTATAACGAAGGCTCTCTCTTACCAATCATCTCCTACACCAAGGTAAATCCTTTTCATGTATTTTCATGCGATTCTAGTCAAGTATAATGAATTCTAAGTAGAATTCAATGTTTTTAACCTAGGGTTTCCAAGATAAACCCATTCTAATGTTTCATGATTCAAGCTTTGAGATTATCCTTTCAAGTTCAGATTTTTAAGACACGTATTAGAGTGATTAAGGTATGTAGAGCTTCTATCCACGTGTGGGAACATCCATGTTCTTCCCCACGCCACGTTTTCCATGAAAATCATGAAATTTCATAACTTAGGGTTTTATTCCAATTTCATGATAGCCCTAAATTACATATATCATGATATACCATGTTGTATTATTAATTCGTTATTGTGTTTATGATATTCCATTATGGTTATTATGAATCTGTGCGTAATTCATCAATGCCCATAACCTCGAATTCTATGGGTTTTAGAATTACAAGTCATGAACCATTACTATTAGATTTCATGAACTTATATATGGATTTTTTCATAAATTTACATAAGCTATATGTTATATTAGTTCACATGATAAATTATGATTTCAAATCATGCTTTACAAGTTGCTTTCATGAAACCATGGGCTTATAAGCCACTATTTTTAAATATATGTTTTGAGAGTTGCATAGTTCACCGAGAAAGCTCAAATAACCTGAATCTAAATATGCCACCGTAGGATAAGTGTTGCTCTTCCAGAGGAAGATACCTTCAGATTGCATATTAAATCTTTTCATGCCATGCTATGTCTCCTACCCCGGCAGGGTATGGGATTACTCTACTGGTCGGGCCAGGTACCAGACTCCACGTACCCACGTGGTGATTCATGTTGTCAGTTATGCTACTGATCTCCCCACAGATATACAATTACATAGATATGCATATATTCAGACTTACAGACATACATCTTTACACACGAATTTAGGGTTGTATGCATAAATTCATAATAACCATAATGGAATATCAGGAACACAGTAACGAATTAATAATACAACATGGTATATCATGATACATGCAATTTAGGGCTATCATGAAATTGGAATACAACCCTAAGTTATGAAATTTCATGGATTTTATGGACAATGTGGCGTGGGAAAGAACATGGATGTTCCCACATGTGGATAAAAGCTCTACATACCTTAATTGCTCCAATACAAACTTGGAAGGATAATACCAAAGCTTGAACCTTAAAACCTTATAATGGATTTATCTTGAAAACCTTAGGTTAAGAATATTGAATTCTACTTAGAATTCATTATAGTTGACTAGAATCGCATGGAAATACATGGAATGACTTACCTTGGTGTAAGAGATGATTGGGAAGTAAGAGACTTCGTTCTAGGGTTTAAGAATATGAAAAACTGATATTTAAAACTAAGCTGCGTATTTAAATTGTTTACTATCGAAATAATTTGACGGTCCAAATTAACGGTCCGTTAATATTTTGACAGCTCAAATTGACTGTCTGTATAATCGGATCGTACTGTTTTCTACAAAATTCTAGAGAGTTATGAAAGTTAAGGTTTTGAGACAGTTGGAATTAACAAGCCGTAAAATCTTATACAGTCCATATATTTCACTTTATTCCATCAATTCCCAAAATCAGAATTGACGGTTCAATTCAATGGTCCATAAAAAATTCTATTGTCTGTAGAATTCGGGTGTCAACTTGTATCTACAGAACTGAAACTGGTTTTTTAACTTAAACTCCCCGTTTTGGTTTTCTAAATCCCTGAATCATAAACATGACTTAGTTTGAAGGTACGGGGTGTTACAATATCTCCCCCTTGAGATAACGCATCCTCAAATGATGGGTCATGGTTGAGAATGAGACTAGATATAACATGAGCATGCATGAATATGACATAAAATATGAGACTGAATGACATGATTATATAAAATCATGAACATGGGACATGAGTACTGAATACATGAGACACGGATACGCAAGGGACATGACATGACTGCTAAAGGTGTTTACCTTATTCTCTTTCTGCTTGCTCCTCAAATAAGTGCGAATATCTGGACTTTATGTCTTCTTCGGCTTCCCATGTAGCCTCTTCAATATTTTGACTTTTCCACAACACTTTCACTGAGGCAACTTCCTTAGTTTTTAACTTTCAAATCTAACGATTCAAAATAGCCACATGAATTTTCTCACAGGTCAAGTTATCCTTAACTGTAATGGAATCGGTAGGGACAACCAACAACGAGTCTCCAACACACTTCCTCAACATGGATACATGAAACACCGGATGCACAATAACTAAATCTCGTGGCAATTCAAGTTCATAAGCCACTTGGCCAAACTCTCCTCAAAATCCTGTAAGGTTCAATATATCTGGGACTGAGCTTCCCTTTCTTCCCAAACCTTATGATACCATTCATAGGTAAAATTTTTAAAAATACTCAATCATCAACTTGAAACTCCAAATCTCCATGTCTCACATCTGAATAGGTCTTCTGGCCACTCTGAGCTATTTTTAAACGCTTTTGAATCAATTTGACTTTCTCTATAGCCTGATGGACCAAGTCTGGTCCTAACAATTCTGCCTCACCAACTTCGAACCAACCAATTAGTGATATACACTTCCGCCCATACAGAGCTTCGAACGGTGCCTTACGGATAATAGCATGGTAACTGTTATTATAAGCAAATTCAATGAGAAGCAAATGATCATCCCAATTATCTTTAAAATCGAGAACAAATGCCCTTAACATATCCTCAAGAGTCTGAATAGTGCGATCTGTCTGGCCATTTGTCTAATGATGAAAAGTTGTGCTGAGATTTCCTTTAGTGCCCAACCTTTTCTGGAAAGACTTCCAAAAGTGTGCCATGAACTGAGAACCACGATCCACAATAATTGACACTAAGGTCCCATGAAGCTTGATAATTTCTCGAATATACAGCTTAGCATAATCCTCTACTGAATCTGTGGTCTTGACTATAAAAAACTGGGTTGATTTAGTATGTTAGTCCACAATCACCCAAATTGAATCATGCCTTCGGGCTGAGCGAGGTAGACATGTTATGAAGACTATGTTTATTATCTCCCACTTCCAAACATGAATATCAATATTCTAAGTCAACCCACTAGGCTTCTGGTGTTCGGCTTTCACCTGCTGACAATTCAGACATATGGCTACAAAATCTGCCACATTCCTCTTCATGTCGTTCCACCAATAATTCTCCTTAAGATCATGGTATATCTTGGTAAATCCTGGGTGAATAGAATACTTGGAATTATATGTTTCTGCCATGATTCGCTCTCTGAGTTCGTCGACATCTGGAACACACAATCTGTCTCGGTACCTCAAAGTACCATCATCTCCCTTTTGTTCAAAATTCATCTTATGCTTGTGAATAGCCTTATTCAGCTGCAACAAGTAGGGATCACTAAATTGCTTCTCTTTTACTTCGGCTACTAAGAAGGATTCAGACTTGTTCTAAACAATAACACCGCCATCTTCGGAGTCAATGAGTCGAACACCTACACTGTCTAGTTGATGAATCTCCTTTGTTATGATTTTCTCACCTTCATCAATATGAGTTAAACTTTCCATGGATCACCGACTAAGAGCATCGGCTACCACATTTACTTTCCCTGGATGATAGAGAACATCTACATCATAATCCTTTTATCAATTTGAGACATCTCCCTTGTCTATGATTCAACTCCCGATGATTGAAAATATATTGAAGGCTCTTGTGATCTGTGAAAATGTCAACGTTAACTCCATACAAATAGTGACACCATATCTTGAGTGCAAAAATTACTGCTGTCAATTCTAATTCATGAGTCAAATAATTCTTTTCATGAGGCTTAAGCTGTTTGGAAGCATAAGATATAAACTTATCATGCTGCATTAAAAACACTCAAGACCAACTCCTGAAGCATCACAATATACAATGAACCCTCAGTCTCCTCTGGCAAAGTTAACACTGGAGCGGAAGTCAGTCTCATTTTCATTTCCTCGAAACTACGCTCATAGGCATCTGACCACTGAAATTTAACTTTCTTCTACGTTAATCTAGTCAGTGGAGATGCAATGGAGGAAAAACCCTTTACGAAGCATCTGTAATAGCCCGCAAGACCCAAGAAACTCAGAATATTCAAAGCAGAAGTGGGGATTCGAATGACATGACATAAATTTTGAGATGTTCTGCATGATCAACCTCACTACGGGAATAAACTAGAATATCATCAATGATGATAATGATAAAAAGATCGAGATAAGGCTTGAAGACCCTGTTCACAAGATCCATGAAAGCAGTTGGGGATTCGAATGACATGACATAAAGTTCGAAATGATCATAACGAGTTCTGAAGGCGGTTTTCAGAATATCAACTTTCTTAACCTTAAGCTAGTGGCACCCTAATCTGAGGTCAATCTTCGAATAACATTGAGCACCATGGAGTTGATCGAATAAATCATTAATTCTTGGAAGAGAATACTTATTATTAATGATAACCTTGTTCAACTGTCAATAGTCAATGCATATATGCAAAGACCCATCTTTCTTCCAAACAAACAAAACTGGTGCACCCTATGGTGAAACACATGGTCTAATAAATTCCTTATCAAGAAGATCTTTCAACTGAGCTTTTAGATCTCTTAACTTTGTTGTAGCCATTCTATATGACGGAATATATATCGGTTTGGTGTCGGGGAGTAGATCCATTCCAAATTAAATTTCCCTATCGGGAGGAACTTTAGGAAGTTCTTCAGGAAAGACTTGCAGAAACTTAGTGACAACTGGCACTGATTGAAGAGTTGGGGTCTGGGTATCTGTATCCCTAACCCAAACTAAATAGTCAATATACCTCTTGGATATCATCTTTCTGGCCTTAAGATAGGAAATAAACATACACATGGGTACTACTGAATCACCCTTCCATTCTATGACTGGATCATTGAAAAACTCAAAATTTATAATTTTGATTCTACAACCTACTACGGCATAACATGAAAATAACCAATTCATACCTATTATCACATCAAAGTCTACTATTTCTAACTCTACTAAATTGGCTATGGTAATGCAGTGATAGATTTTAACTGGGCAACCCATATATACCCGTATGTCTACGACTAACTTACCAACTAGAGTGGATACCTCAAAGGGTTTATGTAACTTTTCTAGTTCTATCCCAAATTTCATTGCAACAAAAGGGGTTACATATGACAAAGTGGACCCAGGATCCATAAGGGCATAAACATCAAAAGTGAAAATAGTTAATAGACATCTTACCACATCTGCACAGGCCTCTGTATCATGACGACCCGATAATGAATACAAACGGTAAAGACCTAGGCTTGTATTATTGGACTTAGTTGGACCACGCCCTGATTGAGCTTGAGAATTATGAGAAACTGTAGAATTTGCAGACTAAGCCACATTACCTTTTGTACTCTACTTCGATAATGAGCAATCTCGCTGAAAATGACCCGGTTGACCACAACCACAACAAGATATCTATACCCATGTGACACTCCCCTGGGTGTCCCCTACAACACTTACCATAAACTGGATTACTGAAAGTACATTGACCCACATTGTCCTTTGATTGAGAACTCGATGCTCTGAAGTTTTGTCTTTTGTGATCTTTCTTGAACTTAGGGACTGGGGCACTAGTTGAAAATGGAGCAGGTCCTGATGACCTGTTCTTGAAGTATTGTCTGCCTCCACCTCCCCCATGAATGAAGTGACCTGAAGACTTGGCTCTCTTATTAAACTCTATGTCCTTCTTTTTCTGTAAGACTTCCTCTTCCTTCAACTTGCTCTCATTACTCTATACAAAAGCAACCATCTTTGTAATAGTTATCTCCATATTCTAAGCTGTGATATTAGCTGCATCGTACAGATAGAGATCAAGACCATACACGAAATGCCTAACTCTGGCCCTCATGTCTAGAACCATATGTGGAGCATATTTTGCCAACGAGACAAATTGAAGATAGTATTCCTTAACACTCCTAAACCATTCTGCTTAAGCTTTTCAAATTCCATAACCTTTGCCTCTCTGATCTCTATTGGTAGAAAATGCTCAATGAAGGAATCTGCAAATTCATCCCAAGTCGCTGGAGGTGTATCTTCCCCGCGGGACTGCTCCCATAACTCATACCAGATATTGTCAACATCCTGAAACTGCTAACACAGAAGATATTATGAAGCCCATCAATGTAGTTCTGAGGATCCTCGGTCTTGCTTGACCTTGTGAACACCGGAAGGTCCATACAATGAAACTCACGAGTCCTAAACTAGACGACTCTCCATTAGTCTCGTGCTTGGAGTCGTTCCTTGATGTTAGGTTAGAGCAGACACAAGCTAGGTGAGCAGCTGAATAGCTCCCTAATATTTGAGTCAGTAGAATCAGGCGGCAGAACTGGAATCTCCGCAGGTCCTATGGTATTGGGTGGGGGTGTTGTACCCAAATTAGCTCTCTAAGCCTAAGTATCCTCCTCACGAGTAGCATTAGTAGCAACTCTCTTGCTTGTAGCTAATTTCTTTTTCACATGCATTTTTCTGAAATACATAATACGTACGAGTTAGAAGGATATCCTGAAAGTATAGCTCTAACTGCACGATCTAGAGTACAAAGAAGTGAGACAACCTTAAATGTCTTGGTGGCCATATGATTACATATGTGGGGCCCTCACATATATAAAAGTGACCCACTGAACACGATTTTATAGACTTCCTAAGACACTTGAACCTAGTGCTCTGATACTAAGATTTGTAATGCCTCGAACCATAGCCTGTGAAAAACACGACACTCGATGAATGGTTGCATGTGACCAAGCAAACCACATGGTTGTTGAGTCAATATGGGCATCAAAACATACTATAGTAATGACAATGAAACATGCAAAAACTGTATACTAAAATTAGTCTGAAATAATCATAGTGGAAATAATTTGAAAATATAATAAGTCTGAAAACCAATACTAACATGTCATACTAAACTAGTCTCGTCTATGAAACCTCTAAACATGAGTCTGACTAAAAAATTGTTTAATAGGACAAGGCCCTTACATATCTCTACTCTAAAATATAATTATAAAAGTAACTAGACTGACACCCCGAATGAGATAGGCCTCACAAAATGGTTGATACTAAAGCAATCGTACTGAGCAGATCTGTCTCCCTAAACTCAGCACATACACTGTGAAGTGCAGGCCTTATGCAAAAGGGACGTTAGTACATTTGAATTGAACTGTATGTAAAAGAATAAGAAGGCACATGATATAATAGGAACATGAAACTGAAATTGAAACATGAGCATGAGCATGATCTGACATGAGTATAAAACATCTGTAAACATCTGCAAAGATGTATGTCTATAAGTCTGAATATATGTATATCTATGTAACTGTATATCTGTATATTTTTGGGGTGAGAAATAGCATAACAGACAATATGAATCACCATATGGGTATGTGGAATATGGTACATGGCCCGACCAGTAGAGCAATTCCATACTTTGCCAGGGTATGAGACATAACATGGCATGAAAGGATCCAATCTGCAATATGAAGGTATCGTCCTATGGAAGAACTACCCTTATCATACGGTGGCATACGTAGTTTCAGACTGTTTGAGCCTTCTCGGTGAACTATGTAACTCCCAAAACATGTATTTAAAAATAGTGACTTGTAAGCCCATGGTTTCATGAAAGCAACTTGTAAAGCATAGTTTAAAATCATAATTTATCATGTGAACTATAACATATAACTTACATATATAAGTTCATGAAATCTAATAGTAATGGTTCATGACTTGTAATTCTAAAACCCATGAAATTCGAAGTATGGGCATTTATGGATTACGCATGAATTCATAATAACCATAATGAAATATCACGAACACAATAACGAATTAATAATACAATATGGTATATCATAAGACATGTAATTTAGGGCTATCATAAAATTGAAATAAAATCCAAAGGTATGGAATTTCATGGAAAACGTGGCGTGGGGAGGAATATGGATGTTCTCACACATGGATAGAAACTCTACATACCTTAATCACTCCAATACGTGTCTTAAAAAACTGAACTGGGAAGGATAATCCCAAAGCTTGAACCTTGAAACCTTAGAATGAGTTTATCTTGAAAATCTAAGATTAAGAACATTGGATTCTACTTAGAATTCATTATACTTGACTAGAATCGCATGAAAATATATGGAAATGACTTAACTTGGTGTAGGAGATGATTGGTAAGAGAGAGCCTTCGTTATAGGGTATGAGAATATGAAAAACTATTTTTTAAAACTAAGCTGCGTATTTATACTGTTTGTTGTCGAAATAATTTCATGGTCCAAATTGACGGTCCGTCAATATTTTAACGGTGCGTGTAGTCGGACCGTACTGTTTTTCTACAAAATTCCAGAGAGTTGTGAAAGCTAAGAATTTGAGATAATTGGAATCGACAGGCCGTCAAATCTTACACTGTCCGTACATTTCACTTTATTCCATCAATTCCCAAAAATAGAATTGATGGTTCAATTGGACGGTTTGTCGAAAATTCTACGGTCTGTAGAATCCGGGCATTAATTTGTATCTGTGGAACTAAAACTAATTTTTCCACATAAACTCCCCGTTTTGATTTTCTAAACCCTTGAATCATAAATATGGCTTAGTTTGAAGGTACGAGGTGTTACACTTTCCTTCTTCTGGATGCCCTACATTGGTCTGACATTTGTAATTGCTATTTATCTACCCCATTTCCTTTCAATTCTGCCACTGTCAAGGCATCCTCTGTCCGGGATGTATTACAATTTCCTCTGATCTCACCGACCCCCAAGGGGTGGGGAACTTGACCTTCTGGTGGAAGGTTGATGGGACCGCTTGCATTACATACTAGGGTCGTCTAATATTTCATTTAAGACATGTCACCGGATACGATGTTGAAGGTTGTATCCAGTTCCATTCCATCGACGTGCACTGTTAATTCGGCTTTTCCCATTGTCATCTCACTCGATATATTTAAACCCGCCAGTACCTTTGTTATTGGGATGACAAATTTATCTGCCCGCATCTCTTTTAGAACACGCAGCTGGATGATGTTTGCTGAACTCCCTGGATCAATCAAAACACACTTAATAAAAGAATTGTTAATTTGTACAAATATTACCAGGGCGTCATTGTGAGGAGAGGGAAAGTCCATGCAGTCGTCGCTGGAGAAAGAGATATCTCTGCTTCCCATGGGTTCCTGGATGCAGCTCGTGGTTGTGACAAAAATTTTGGATTTTCTCATTGCTGTGTATGTAACCTTGTTCATCACATCTGCTTCGAAGATCATGTTGATAGTGTGAGTGGGCTGAGGTGTTTTATTTGGTTTATGTCCGACATTCCTACTCAGGTTAAGCTTCGCCCGGTCGCTAATATACTCTTTCAAAATTCATGCCCGTTGCAGTTGGGTGACCTCGATCCTTAGATTTTCACAATCCTTCGTGGTATATCCGTATTTCTTTTTTTCGGATCTATGCGCATCTCGTTTGGGAACCTTGCCTCTTTCATGGTTTTTATCACCGCCACCAGTTTTGTCGCGTTTATGCTAAAGTTGTGGTAGGATAGCTTTGGGGGGCCAGTCCCCCTTGATGTCGGTGCTTCGGGTTGTGTAGGCCCTCTCTCAAGGAGACCCCCGTGATTCCTGATGCTACCTTGGGGAACATTCGGGCGTCATATAGCTCATACTATCCCATGTTTGTTGTGTTAGTGCTAAACCTTTGACCCGACCTTTTTGAGGGGCGGTTGTCTATGTATACCGATGCAACCACCCCCTGGTCCCTCTCGATTTACATCTTAGCAGTATATCTAAGGTTTATCTCCCCCCATATCTTTGCCGGGAACTCTCTAGAACTTTTTTTCAATTTTCTGGAAGCATTTGAACTATTCGGGTTCAATCCATCTGCAAACGCAGCTGCAACCCAATCCTACTGGATGGCTAGCAGCAACATTATTTTTGTTTCGAACCTATCCACGAATCCCCCCACCAGCTCGTCTCCTCGCTGCTTTATTATGAACACATCTTGCTTGTGTGTCTCCACTCTCTGTGCCCCTGCGTGAGCCTTAACAAAAGTTCTACAAGAGTAGCAAAATAGTCAATATAATGATAGATTCGACCTTATGCTGCTTGAGATCATGTCCGGTGAAAGCTACTTCGAATGTTACGATATGGTCGTCTGGATCTGTGGTACTATCGTATTTTGGTATGTCTGGCATCTTAAACTTTTCCGGGATGGGGATAGGGGTCGTGCTTTGTGGATACGGAAAGACCTTGTATCTTATGACTCCTATGCCTTTTATCACTGGTGGCACTCCTGATATTTGATTCATCCATTTGTTCATCTTTTGTTCCACCCGGCATAGTCCTTCTGTGAACGCATCCACCCGCTCCTTCGCACCATCATTTCCCTTCTTGTTGGTTCTAGGTGATACTGAGGTCTTTGCTGTATTCTGGTTTGAAGCCAGAGTCCCAGCCCTAAAGTGAGTAGATATAGCGGCCACTTATCTCTCCATACGTAGCATCATCTCATTCTGCGCCTCGAGAATGGCTGCAATCGTATCTTTCATCAGAGATCCTCCCTTATTGGTGGGTTCGGGCCTGTCGATATGAGACTTAGCTGAGCTTCTTTCTTCGGGTGTTTGTTTCCGGGATCTCTTTTCTTTTTCTTTACCCGAGATGCACTTGCTTCATTTTTTGCCAAGTTGCCTTGGTGGTGGTTTGTTTCCGCTGCTCAGCTGCTCTCGTTCGTATTCCTTATCAGACTCCATTCTTAGTGTTACTGAAGGATAAGTCCTGATTATTAATGGGTATCCGTTCATCTTCGAGTTTCTGTTATCCGTGGAAACTGATGCTTTGTCCTGACATACTTTTTCGATTGTAGCGGCTTCGCTTGGTTTTCTCAAGTAGATCAACTACATATCGAGACAACACCACAAATGTCTATCTTTACAGACGACACCAAACTATTTTCTGGTGAAATTAGTTTTAATAAAAAATTGTTAGAGATTTGTATTTCAGGATTTAAAGACAAGTGAGTTGTATCCAATCTGGAGAACCCCTAGATGAGTCTGGTATTATATGGTAAAAGTCAGAATGATAGATAGACAAATAAATAATAATAAGGAAGCTTTGATTTAGAACAAGCAATGGATAATAATAGACAAGTACTTCTTTGAGAGAAATAGAGCTTAGGTTACAAGTGTGAGCAAGAGGAACCAAGATGTGGTTCCTTTCCTTCTAAGTCTTACATATATAAGCCAAAACTTAGATAATTGTATCCCTCTAAAGTTATGACGACGTGAGTGTGCTGATGTCACCGTACCTACACGCGACGCGACGCTCTGATCCAGGAAAGCTGACGTGACGAGAGTTGTTGGGAGTGGAAGACAACCGTTGGAAGTCTTGAAGTCGTTTGAATCTTTAGATGCTCTAATCCACCCAAAGGTGTTTTTACCCAATACATTTTACTTATTTTCTTATAAATTAAATAATTATAAATACAATTTAGATAAAGTCATGCAATGCAATGTGTTTTAGACCCTAGACCTAATTGGATTAATTCAAGTAAATTCACTCCCGTGAGGGAAAAAAGAGAGTAGAATCCACACATTTTATGCCTCATAATATTGTGTTTTTTATGAGAACCAAGACTTGATTTTGTATCTCCTTATAGTTGTCAGAATATTCCCCTCAACCCCTGATAAAATATTTCAATTAGACACTTTCAGTTCAATTAAATAGTCTTTTTGGGGATAGAGGGACTTGAACCCTCACGATATTTAAAGTCGACAGATTTTCCTCTTACTATAAATTTTGATTTTTTGTTGTTGTGTGTTTTCATTCGTCTATTAGGTAGTTAAGTTAACCGCATAAAATATGTTATTTTCTTTAATTATATGCATTGACGTCAATAAGTCATAAAACCCCAGACATTTTTTACTTGAGGTTGATGCGTATAATTAAAGGAGATGACATATTTTATGTGATTAACCTAACTACCAAATAGATGAATGAACACACACGCAATAAAATTTCAAAAATCTGAACAAAAAATGTCTAATTGACCCACTTTATTAGGAATTGAGGTTTCAATTGAAACAACGCTTAGTTCGAGTGTTTAAACGGAATATCCTGAAAAGGTTAAGAGGATGACTATATATATATGTGTTAATCTTATCACATCAAAGTACGTAATGCATATATGCACCTAACTTTTGTTCGTTCAGAACAAGCAGATTTTTTTTTATCTCTTCAATCAACAATATAACCAATTGCTTAAAACCGCTTTCCAGTTTTCTACATTAAAGTTTTATTTTGGCAAACAAGCACTTCTCGATACATACACAAATGCTATAGCCTATGGGGGTGACCTTTCAACATTAAATATGGAAATGGAGGGTTTTTGAATGGAGTTTTTCACGGGAAAAAAGTTTAAAAGGTGACTACATTTCGACAGATATGAAGCACTAGGGTTTCATAATCTTTTCTCTTTTTCGTGCGCATGATTTTCAGGATGAACAACTGTTACGTACGAGACCACATGCCTTTTGTTAGTGTTTATATGCGTTAAAAAAGAACGGAGCCAGGTAACATCGATCTTTTGAAGCACTTTATAAAGGTAATTTTTTAGTTTTTCAAATGTTATGGAAACTTTTTTAGGAAAACGCCGAAAGAGGTGCATGAAATATTGCTGCATTAACTTGTAAAAATTAAAATTTTATATCTATTAAAGTAAAAGTGCAAATCTTCCAAGGGGGAACTGTTAAGAGTTCCACATCGGATATGCCATAAATTAGGAGAATAGCTGCAAAGGTGGATAGATTGGTGACTTGGTTGTTTGTAGTGAAAGTGATGGGATACAACTCCCTAGTGCTACTACATTTCATTAGTGGCATCCCCGTCTGAAAATCCTTCACAGAAAATCCAAACGGATCAAAATTAACAGAAACGTTATTGTCAATAGTAAACCGACGTACATATATCAAGTTTTTAATCAGTTTGGGTGCATGTAGGACATTCTTCAAATGTAAGGGTGGGTGAGGGGGTTTGAGATGTAATTGACGAATACCACGAATTGGAATTTCCTACCCACTGCCAACAACAATATTTTATTACTGCTCGTATTAAAATAAGACGAGGGAGTACCTTGAGATGCCATCATGTGTCATGTCGCCCCCGTGTCCATGTACCACGAATCATCGGGAACACTTAGATTGGTGTTGTTCATGGGCTGTTCAATATCTGTGGGAGCATAACTTGCGGAAGATGGTCCATGGGCTGCAAAAGCTTGTGGCAGACGAGAACCGAGAATTCTGGGTTACAGGTTTTGGGAAGTGGGCCTGGCCTATTGGGCCATCGGATATGGGCAGGGTGGGCCCCACTATTGCGGGTTCCAGGCCCAAGGAGGGAACTTGCCCCACCGCCACGCCACCATATCATGCGGCTGCCGCCGGTCGGGCTTCGCTCCCGCCGCCTCGTGACCGCCCTCCACAAAAATAATGTTCGGCACTCCGACCCCTCCCCTTCCACCATTATTTTTCCCTCTATTGTTGTTGCGATTTTGACCCCTTTTTGGTCCGTTATTGTGATGATTTGGAGCCCCTCCCGAACCAGAATTTCGGGCGCCAAAATCATCTGCCATCGCGTTGGTGGAAAGAAAGGTTGTGCCGACATTGTTTACTGCCGTCGTCGCTTGTTTCAACTTTTGGGTTTCTTCAAGAATCAACCTTGAACGAGCCTCATAAAAAGGTGGTAACGGGTTACTTTGTTGAATGAACGTTGCGACACCATCATATTGTTCATTCAAACCTGCAATAAATTGGAGCACCAACCTTTGATTCGATACCGGTGCACCAACGTTGGATAGTTGATCGGCAAGCATTTTCAATTCTTCATAATATGTGGATACATTTGCAAAGTCGTCCAATTTTACATTAGTTAATTGGTTTTCAAGATAAACTGCCGAGAAATTTTATTATCTTAAAATATGTTTTGGAAACGTTCCCAAGCTTGTTGAGTCGTAGAGCCCGGTTCCAAAATGGTGTGCAAGAGGTCATTAGAGATGGTGTCATAAATCCATTGAAGGACTATAGCATCCAAGCGAGACCATAGATTTTTGTCAACAACGGTGGTCTCCGATGAAGACTTGGGAGGAATAATATGGTCTATGACTTCATATGATCGGCAATGGATTTTGAATAACTTCGCCCAAGAAAAATATTGCCCGTTTTTCATCTCAAGAATAATTGGAATAAAGTTCTTGACGTGGTTTACGGCAAGAACGGGATGAAATTTTCGGTGGTCGGACATTGTTTCTTTTAGAAAAGTAGAAGAAAATTGAAAATGAGTGGTGGTTTGGGAGAGAGATAGACCGAAACAGTGACAAAATAGAATATCGAGTACCACACGTTCAAGGTCAAATTTGCAAGAAGGGGGCTTATGACAAAATATGATGATTCTGAAAGCCAAGAAAAGAATGTGTGTCCGACTAAGAGGAAATATTTTGGGGGGTTATTTTGTGGCTCTAATACCATGTAAAGAATGAATCTTGAGCCTAACTCAACCTCAAAAAAATTTTGATATCATGTAAAGAATGAATCTTGGGTCTAACTCAACTCCAAAAGAGCTTTTGTGGTTTAGTTAGGCCCAAGATTCATTCTTTACATGGTATTAGAGCCAGACCCATTCCAATTGTTTGTTCACCGATGTTGGGCCACCAAATTATATTGTTCACACTCCAGTTAACGATGTCTGGGCATGCGGGGGAGTGTTAAGAGTCCCACATCAGAAATGGAATGTGAATATGGACTCCTTAGATGGACGTGGACAATCCTCACCCTATAAGCTAGCTTTTAGGGTTGAGTTAGGCCCAAGATCTATTCTTTACGGAAATAAAGTTTGGCAGTTCTTGCATTCTTCTTAATTAAACCATTAAAAGCTGAAATAAATGGTGATATTATTTGATATAAAGCACTTCAGCTTCAAGTTGCATCACCCATTGAAAAGTGATTTGATTTTTGTCCTCTGATTTCACCGTATCGAACGAAGACCAAGTTATTGAAATTAAATAAGAGTCTGCGCCAGTTGAACAATTTTTTATGAATTATAAATAAAAAAGAGTGAAAGAAGAGTTGGACATTTTTTAATTAATCATCAACAAAGAGTATGCACCAGTTGAGATATACTTAGTGACAAAGTAATTGAATTAACAAATTAAACTGAAACTATCACAGTTCACGTGTGGACTTGATTCGCCCAAAGGGGAAAATCGACGATCAATTCGCATAGTATATATTATTCTCACATCCCTATATATCTTTCACTACAAATACTTTTCCAACGTTCTTAATTACTCCATAGACGGATTCAATATTTAAATTTAAATGAGTTTATTCTTTAAGATTTTTAACATCAACATCACAGTATATTTAAAATTTTGGGTTCAGAGCTAGTATATGTATTGAACTTTAGTAGGTTTTTATACATATGTATCTATATTACGTGACGAGAATAATGTGTTTAGATGAACCACTACTATAGCCAATACATCCACCTCTACCCAACTCTCTATATCTCTGATTGTTAAGAAGAAATGTTCTACTTCATTTGTTTCAATTTATGTAGCATAATTTAACTGGGCCTATAGTTTAAAAAAAGAAAGAAAGCTTTTGAAATTTGTGAGATAAAACAAATTTTATTTGTATGACTATAAATCTCATCAAAAGTAAAATGAGAATTTTAAAATTAACTTATTTTTAAATATAAAAATATGACATTCTTTTTAAGAATAAAAAATATGTCACATAAATTAAGATTGAGTAAATAATTAATTTTGTGCATGCTGTAGTTAACGTGTTAAGTGGACGTTAAGATTTAGTCTAAGTATCCAAAATGGACTTGTAAACGCATCAAAAGTCAATCCTATAGCATTGGATTAAACTTAATATCCATCCTGCTAGAATTTTGATATATGAACGATACAATTTACTCTAAACTATGACCTACCGTTTGATTTGGGACGATTAATAATGGAATTTTCTTTTTGATAACACTGGTGTTCGGATCATCTCGTACGTATTTTCAATATTTTAGCAAGTATATGAAAGTATGTATGTCCTAAAGACAATCATTATTAGGGACAAATGTACTTGAACACATTCGTATTATTAATAAGATTAATATTTATGGCATTTGCGATTATTGAATTATTATTTGATTGTTTGTAATTGTTCATTAATGTGCATCCCTTGAGCTAACGTTGTCATTAATAGAGTGAGATATTGATGATAGAGCGTAACTCTAAAATAGCCTCGACTAATGATCATCGAGAATGAGATATCGATGATATGTTATAAGTCGAAATGTGGTCTGCGTCACATTCTTAGAGAATGTAGTATGTCTCGCCTGCTACTAGTAATGGTTACTAGTGATGGACACATGGATACTTTTGGAAAGTTTTGGTATGCCCTGCTGATAAACTATTTGTTATACATGTCTAAAGTGTTATCAGCGTGTGGGAGATGAAGATCATTTGACTTGAGGTCAATACGCACATTATTTACAGAGTAATGTACTTTGACCCTGTCCTAAGCTTAAACTCCTTATAGGATAAGATACGGCTTGTGTTGGGTGCATTATAATGTAAATTAAGGTGGTAGTTGAGTCAACAATAGGATTCATTCCTCGATTGGATATTCGAGAGAACACTCAACTTCTCAGTGATATTAGGTCGACCAAGTCATTGGCCAATGCAAGAGACATATTTAGAATATGGTCTAGTTGTCGACTAATATGGATGAGATAAAGTGATCAAGCCATTTGGATAGACACATGACAAATCCTAAGCTTGATCGAGTGTGTCGCGAATGAAAGAAATTTATCATCTCACATAAAGCTTATGTTTGCTGGATTCATGTAAACGTACTTCACATATTGAGTTCGTCATACATCGCAGTCTAGGAGTTCCGTATGGACCTTTAAGACATGATTGCCCCCATATATAGGCTTTACGGAAGTGTGGACAATAGTCTCTCAAGAAGAAACAACAAACTATCAAATGTGCAAAGCCTACATAAATGACCTCAGCGAAGAACACGAACAATGAAGATTGCTGAGAAGGATTTCTTATCAGGAAAACTGATCTCTTTGTGGTGTTGTATACTTGTATGTATATTGTGGGCATATATAGAATTGAGCCAAAGGCCTCAATTTATAGGTGCGCAAGATCGCCCCTTCAAGTACCCATGTAATGGCCCTTTAAACCACCAACTAATGCAGCCAAATAATGGCTGAGTTATGAAGGAAAAACTGTCATGTTAATGCTCCAAAACCTCTCCATATTCAGCCAAACTTTTGGACTTCTGTCGAGCACTCACTGCCTGCGAAGCGCCGCGGCGCTGCAACATTAGCGTCGCGGCTCCCGTGGCCAAACAGAGAATTAGCTTTGCGGTCCTTCTCGACTCTGCGGCCCTTTCCGACCCGTTCCATCTTACACTTCGCACAATCTTTCCTTCGTTTACCAACGTGGAACACTTGTTATTTATCCAATAATCGTCCATCATTCTATGTCTCAAACCCTTCACTTACGTACCAATATCTCTTTCATTAATGAAATTTATGATACTTGGCACTAATATTGCACGTGTGTGGAAATGACATTTCCGACGTGCGGGCCTTCAATTGATCAAGTCATAAATAGTGGGATAAACTTAATTCCACACTAGTAAATTTCCAACAATCCCCTCTTGAAAGAGATTTTGGGTGCACAAGAAAAGTGCCTGCTTTCAGCGAAAAAATATTGCATCAAGAGAGGTAGCCTCCGCCTTGAACCTTCCCTAGTTGAATACCATCGGACTTACTTACTGCGTGGTGAATGTGATGTCTTAAACCGTCAGTGTTTAATGTAAGCCTAGACAACGGTACCAACACAATACCTCTCATTTATTCATTTCTTCTTAATGTTATGTCCGTTGTGGCCGTGGACACACTTGGATTCTTAAGTGTGTTCATTTGAGGCGACATGTCCTTTCACTTAAATAGGTGATCTCCTACAAGGTATCCTGCTATACCCTACTTCACAAGTGTTAGAAATCATTAAAAGTTTCCCCAACCTTAACCTCAACCGTCTGAGGACCGTTAAATGTTTGGAAGCTTAACCTTTACCCACCATGCAGGTAGCACTGCAATGTCTATCGAGGAAATGGCTTTGGATTCATGTTTCTTTATAGAAATCATAATCCGAAGTGCTTTTGCTTCCACCGAAGCACTCAACTAAATCTTTTGCAGCTTAGTTTTTCTATTGAACCAAATTCTTGGGATCTCCAGTCAATATGGTTGGGTTACCACCTCAAAGGTTCGTATTGTTTGGATTTTAAGCTCATTCCCCTAGACAGGCAGAAAGTCTTGATCTTTGGGTAGTCCCTTAGTTAAAGAGTCCGCTATATCATTTGATTAGTAATCAAGGAAGTGACACTCGCGTTGATCAACTGCCATACGGTCTTATGTCTCCGACAGATCCGATAGATATGTCCAAACACCAATATCCGTGCCCTTCCTGAAGCTGACCGGCTAGCCACAATGTATAACTGCTGAAGGCACGAGTTTCTCCTAATAAATGATGTCCTCTAAGGAGTCGTGAAGTTACTCAACTTCTTTAATGCTTTGTTTAAAATGATAAACTCTGATTCCATCATGAATCGGCCGATGTAGGTTTGCTTAGAGGATTTTCCAAGACCCACTATACACATTTACTTGTGGCTTTGGTGTTCTTCATATCTGATGTCCAGTTTGCATCACTGTGTTCTTCCAGAACCGCTGGACATCCAGAATACCATAATTCGTAGATAAGCGAATATTTTAGATATCGTCATATCCGACTTAACGCCTTCTATCAATTATTTTTAGAATTACGAGTGAACCTTAGTTCAACTGATCTACTTTGTAGGCTGATACAAAGTCGGTTGTAGTGTGTACAATACATTGAACTATATGTGACCTGCGCATATCGCTCCTTGTATATGGGTGCACCATAATTCCGATCAGTTATATGATTCATATTCATTGGTGGCTTCAACGAGATTGTCAACTATCTCACAACTGAGTTTGGAGTTGGACCAGTCCGTTAGATGTCTTAGAAATCTCAATTCCTAAGATGTCATCTATGATACTCATATCTTACATATCGAAACTTTGTTTCAATATGACTTCCACTTTCAGACTGTTGGTTTTCCAACTATTGGCTTTCTAACTTCAGAGTCAATGTTTCTGTTATCAGATTCATTGTTTCTATTTTTAACTGAAACTATCAGGACCAAAATGTAAACATTTCAGGGACTAAAATGAAAGTTCAGGAAGAAGCCCAACAGTCCAACAAACCAACTCTGATCCTCCCCTTCCAACTCTCCAGTTAGGAAGGCGACGTCAGCATCCGTGTCACGCAAGACTGCAATGGCCCTGGATGTTAAGCTATTCACATGGGAGAACATGTACAAGTAGCTGAGGCCTTATACTCGTCAGTAGATCCATTTACTTTGTACTCACTTTTGAGTATCCACTTTCACAACCCAAATGTTCTTTTCCCGGATGAAGGTCAACCATTACACAAGTATGGTTCTATCTGATGGAATTTATTTCTCTCTCTATAGCTTCTTTCCAAAGCAACGCTTATGGAGATGACAATTCTCTATTAATTGTCCATTATTCATTCTCAACCATACAAGCTAGAAGGCCTAGAACAAGTCTTTGTCCCCTTTTTGCTCCGTCTCGGTTCAACATCTAGATTCCCTGAGTTCTGTAGATCTGGAACATTAAGTTCTGGATAGTCAGCAACTTTCAAGTCCTGTAGCTTTGGAACGTCTGGTTCCGGACAATCAGGCACTCGCGAGTTCTTGTTAACCAAGAGGCGATAGGCACTACTGTTATTTGCAGATCCAGTGCATATGCAATCTGCAGTCTTAGGTCCAATTTGGCCTGTTTCAGTATTCCAACTTCTACCAAGCCACCCCACATCACAAATTTGTATGTGGCATCTTGTCCATGTTTCACACGGAGGGTTATCCTTATTCTTATGCGTAGTTCTGTTGAGAATCGCATTAGCGGTAAGGATCGTCTTGCCCCACATATTTTGGGCGTACGGCTTTGCGCATGACTAACACCGTTAGACTAAGGTGAGTAATGAGCAGTCGTTTGATGGACGATGCTTCACATTCTCCCCCTCTATCACTATGAATTCCTCAATCTGTAGGCTTAGTTGATTTTCAACTTCTGTTTGTAGCGCTTATCCGCTTCAACATCTTCATCTTTGCTTTTCAACAAATAAAAGATGCAATACGTTGTACCATCATCAATGAAGGTCACAAAGTACTTATCTCCCCCCTCTATTTTGTATAAATTTCAAATCACCCATGAAGGTGTGACTAAGTTCTAGAGGAGCGGTGCTTCTTTCGCTATTTCTTTTACGAAACTTGGAAAGTTGATTTTGCCTCTTCTCCTACCTCACATTCATTTTGAGGGTTTATGTTAACAGAAGGCAACAATCTCAACTTCGTTAGCTTTTGAATGACTTTCTATTTAACGTGTCTTAATCTATGATGTCATAGATGCACAGATTACAAATATATCATTCATTTAGCTACAGACATATTGTACCATTCTTAGTTATTACAGACCCGGTGGACTAGTCTCAAATCAGCTTGACCAACATTGTCCCTTAAACCAAGTTTGGGACATGTGTCACCTCCTTTTAGAGTGATCCCATTCCCTGAAGTCATATTGAGGACAACCTCTCAAACCCCTTCTACTTTAGAGGTGGCGTTGCTTCACATTAACAACCTATTACCCGTGGTTATGGCGTAACCGGATCATATGTGATCTGGATACTCTGGCCTACTCTACTTGCTTGGCAGACTGAGTGTCCAATTTCTTTTCTGTCTTTCTTTTGGCCTTCAGATCATTTAAGACCTGGAACTCTGGCCCACTTCACTAGGTGTCCATTACTTTTCTGCCTTTCTTCTGGCCTTCATATCATTTAAGACCTGGAAACTCTAGCCCACCTCACTAGGTGTCCATTACTTTTCTGCCTTTCTTTTGGCCTTCAGATCATTTAGGACCTGGAAATTCTGGCCCACTCCAGTCGCCCGTAGGCTTTGTACGACTGAGTGTCCAATATTATCCTATCAAATAAATTCTGGCCCACTCCAGTCGCCCGTAGGCTTTGTACGACTGAGTGTCCAATATCATCCCATCAAATGAAGGATCTTCTGTCAAATAGTGTGACAGGTTCAACGTCTCAAGAAAAGCCATTAGCTTTTAGTCTTCTTCCTTTGAGATTAGTTCCCAGACAATTCCTGGCGCTTGCTTAAGAGTGGTAACAATTTTCGCACAGTCAGTGAAACTCTCTCCTTCGTATGTGCGAACATACTTTACACACTTTTAATAATTACACTCAAAAGAATGGATTTTTTAAGTTTTATTTACAATAGTCCAATCTTTAACCGTGAAGGAAGGAGATTCAATAACTGATTTTAGAGTGTAGGGAATATAATTTTTTAATGAAAACACTTTCATATTCCCAACCTTGCTTTGCACACTTTTATTCAGATATAAACTAAACATATTCTAGATAAGGAAGGATAATTAACTTAGACCTTTTGGATTCTGGCCCATTTCAGTTAGACCGAGTGTCCACATCCTCCTTACCATAATTCAGATCCTTTGTCTGGAACAAATATAGGCCTTTTGCTATATGATAGAACATCATCTTCAGCTTTCTCCTCTTATCCCAGTTGACATCCTCAGCCTCTCGTGGGCGCTTATTTCCACCACCCTCGAGAGCGGTGACACCAACTCGTCATTGATCTTTAGCCGTACTAGCATGAATATCAGCAGTATCTTGAAGCTCAACATCAGATCCAGAGATCCCATATTTGACGAAAATAGATTTGTAACTGTCATCAAAGAGAGAACTAAAACTCAGACCAGATTTGAAAGCACGGTTGTTGATAGAGACAGTGTTTGAAATGTTAACAGAACTGTCAACCGAACTGTTTTCAAGAAGAAAACTACAGCCAGATTTTGTCACACACTTGTCGACCAACATCTTTCGAACACTAATATAATCTTGCCTCTCTATTAAGCATTTATTAGGTACCGCCTGCCCATGCATGATAATTAAGATGTTATATTTGATATAGCATACTATAGTTGATCTTGGTTAAAGCCCTGAATTAAAATATTTCCTAAAATTTTAATATAAGTCTCATTTAAAATGAACACGTCGTCTGTTATAATTGATTATAGTACAAAATCCTTTTTGGCGAGATGGCTATTTATGCTACAACATTTGCTCTAAGTTTACGAGGACTCAAACTCTTTCATAGATGCATGTTAAATGTAGAAGTGGGTGATAAACTTTCATGAGTATTTACACCATAGTGTTTGATCTATAAGGCAAAACTTACTTAGATACATAATTGCAGTCGCATAACGGGGTTGACTTGCTAGGCTGTCTTGGCGCCACAGTGTCGGACAAGTCGAGGGACGCAGATCGATTGTTTAGAACATTCGGTCAAACATGAGTTACAAATTATTTGTAATTGGTTTAGAGACCTATCATGTTGTTTTGTTGAAGTTATCAGCCACAACAAATGCGGAGATAGCATGAACCTGGATCATGGCCCATTATGACCATATTTGACATGAGTCCGTATTCTTTCATGGGGTCGAAGAGTATGTTAAAATAGTGGGAGCTAATTAAACTAAAGTCCATGTTAATTAGTTAACGAATGTGTTCAATAGAAATTTTATTAGAGTTTAATTTCAAGTCTATCTATATCTTCAGTTTATACAAAATGTCGAATCTATCACTGAAAATGTTGGTCGAAACAAACAAGTTGACTGGATCAAATTACCCTGACTGGTTAAGAAATTTGCGATTGGTGTTAAGACTAGAAAGAATTGAGTATGTGTTAAACATAATGTTCCCCACAGTCCCTGCTGAAGATTTTGTTGAGTATGCCCTGTTTGACAAGGTGGCTTATCAAAAACATCTAGACGATGCTACCTCGGCACAATGTGTAATGTTGTCCTCCATGACCTTGGAGTTACAGAGGCAACATGAAAACATGGGCCCCAACGAAATGCTAGAACAGTTGAAAAGTCTCTATGACTCACAGTCTCAGACAATGGAGTATGAACTATTGAGGGATCTTTTCAAGCGTAAGCTGAACGATGGGGGTCAAGTGTCAGCGCATGTTCTGAAGATGATTGGGCTGATAGAAAGGTTGGCTTCGATTGGAACGAAGCTGCCTATAAATGTCTCTGTCAACCTAATCCTGAATTCACTTCCTGGTTCGTTTGAGAATTTCATTGTGAACTTCAATATGAATGAGACCAAGGCAAGTCTTCCGGAGCTTCACAACATGTTAAATACCTTTGAATCATCTACCTCTAAATGTAAAGCCGTGCTCATAGTGGGCTCTTCTAACAAGTTCAAACCCAAGGGTAAGAACATACAGAAGAAGAAGGGTAAGTCAGTTGTTACACCTACAGTTATGAAACCTAGAGGAGGTGTTCAGATGAAGTCAAAGGTAGCTTCAGATGTGTACCTCAACTGCAAGAAGAAGGGGCACTGGAAGAAGGATTGCACAGCTCTAGGAGGAGGCAAAGCACTAGGTGCTCCTGGCTCTACTGGACAAGGTATGTTTGTCATTGAAATAAATATGTCTATAAATAACTCTCATTGCTGGGTATTAGATACCGCTTGTGGCTCACACATTTGTAATAATGTGCAGGGCCTTATTGACAGCAAAAAGGTTGGACCTTGGGAGGTAGACTTGCGCTTTGGAAATGGAGCACGAGTGGATGCTGAATACGTAGGAACTTATAGACTAGATTTACCTTCAGGCTTTTGTTTAGAACTAAATAATTGTTATTTTGTTCCTTCATTGATGAGGAATATTATTTCTATCCCAGTGTTAGACATCGAGGGGTTTTCCTCATTTATTGCCAATATTAGTTATGTACTGTCTTTTAATGGTTTTATTTGTGGAAATGCTCCGCTTGTGGATGGTTTGTATGTTCTAAACTGTAGTCATGATATTTTTAATGTGCAAAACAAACGAACGAAGATAAATAATCCAAGAAACCCCTCCTACTTATGGCACTGTAGACTTGGTCACATCAATGAATCAAGGATAACAAGATTTAAAAAGTTAGACTACCTGGAACCATTTGACTTGTAGTCCTATGGTAACTGTGAATCTTGTTTGATAGGAAATATGACCAACAAGCCACTTTCTGGGAAAGTGGTGCGAGCCAAAGATGTACTTGAGTTGGCCCATACTGATGTATGTGGGCCATTTTTAACTCAAGCTAAGGGAGGCTTCCCTTACTTCATCACTTTTACAGATGATTTCACAAGGTTTGGGCATGTGTATCTTATGAAACACAATTTCGAAGCCTTTGAGAAATTCAAGGAGTACAAGTCAGAAGTAGAGAAGCAACTTAAAACAAGTATCAAGACCCTTCGATCAAATTGAGGAGGTGAATACTTAAGTAAAGAATTTCTGGATTACTTGAAGCTTCATAGAGTCCAATCACAATGGACACCTCCTGGAACTCCACAGATGAATGGTGTTGCTAAAAGGAGAAATCGAACCCTATTAGATATGGTTAGATCCATGATGAGTCTCTCAGCTCTACCAACATACCTTTGGGGCTATGCATTGCAAAGCTCAATTTATATTCTGAACAGGGTTACTTCAAAGTTAGTAGAGAAAACTCCATATGAGATATGAAATGGCAAGAAGCTAGCACTTAAACATATGCGACCCTGGGGGTGCCCTGCATATGTGAAGAAGATGCTTACTGACAAGTTGGAATCTAAAAGTGAGAAATATTATTTTGTGGGGTATCCAAAGGAAACTAAGGGATACTATTTCTATTTTCCTGGAGAACATAAGGTCATTGTTTCCAGAAATGCAACTTTCCTTGATGAAGACTATGTCTACAAGGAACGGAGCTGCAATAAGATAGAACTTGAAGAAATTCAAGAACCACAAGATAACACAGAAGTTGAACCCTTGTCGAATGACCTAAACAAGGATTCAGTGGGAGTATCTGGTGAAAATTGGGTACTTAGAGTACGCCCTTTAGCTAGTGGGAGTGTTGTGAGAAATAGTACAGAAATGCAAAGCTCTCATACACAACCAATGGAAGATGATACAATGGTTGTACATCATTCCATTCAGGAAATACATGAAAATGACATTCCTGAAAGCTCTCAAGGTGATGGATTGTCCAGCACACAAAGACCTTCTCACAATCAGAATGCAACAAACACTGAAACACAGAATAATCAACTCCGTAGGACCACTAGGACTCATCATCCGCCTGAAAGACTTAATCTCCTTGTTGAAACACACAATGAGATAGATATTCTTGATGATGATGAACCTACAGCCTGCATCGAAGCTATGTCAGACATTGATTCACAGAGATGGCAAGAAACCATGAAATCTGAGATGGACTCGATGTACATCAATCAAGTTTGGAACTTGGTTGATTTGCCAATAGGGGTTAGACCCATATGATGCAAATGGGTCTTCAAGAAAAAGATTCATGCATATGGCAAGGTATATATTTATAAGGCGAGATTGGTGGCTAAAGGTTATAATCAACAGCATGTGGTCGATTATGATGAAACATTTTCACCTGTTGCGAAAATTAAATCCATTCGAATTTTGCTTGCAATAGCCGCATACTATGATTATGACATTTGGCAAATGGATGTTAAACCTGCTTTTCTCAATGGTAACCTAATTGAGGAGGTGTATATGATACAACCTGAGGGTTTTACATCCAAGACTAAGCCTAAAGCAGTGTGCAAGCTACATAAGTCCATTTATGGACTTAAGCAAGCCTCAAGGAGTTGAAATATTTTCTTTGACAAAGCAGTCAAATTGTTTGACTTTGTTAGAAGCAAAGAAGATCCTTGCATTTATAGTAAGCGCAGGAAATGGGGTATTGTCTTCATTGTTATATATGTAGATGACATATTAATAATGAGAGATAATAAGACTCTCATGCAATTAGTCAAGGAATGGTTATCCAGCACATTCATGATGAAGGACTTGGGTGAAGCCTGCTACATTCTTGGAATTAGGATCTATAGAGATAGACCTAATATATTATTGGGGTTGTCACAGTACAGATACATAGACAAAGTGCTAAGATGATTCTCTATGGAAAACTCCAAGAAGGGAAGTCTTCCTATGGGTCAAGGCATCAAATTATCAAAGAAGGATAGTCCTTCTACTGTTGCAGAACTTGAACGCATGAAAAGAATCCCATATGCTTCAGTTATAGGATCTATCATGTATGACATGACCTGTACGAGGCTAGATGTGGCCTATGCACTTTGTATGACTTGCAAATTCCAGCAGAATCCTGGGGAAGAACACTGGAAAGCAGTCAAGAGTATTCTTAAGTATCTTAGACGAACTAAAGAATATTTCTTAGTCTATGGTGGACAAGAGAAGTTAGTATGTACTGGGTATACTGACGCTAGCTTCCAGATAGGTCTTGATGATTTCAAATCTCAATCTGGATATGCCTTCATTTTCAATGACAGAATAGTGAGTTGGAAAAGTTCCAAGCAAGCTACAACTGCTGATTCGACAACTGAAGTCGAGTACATTGCTGGATCGAAAGCTGGTAAAGAAGTTGTCGCGATATCTGAGTTCCCGAAGGAACTAGGGGTTTTTCCAAGTGCCACTTGTCCAATAACGATTTATTGTGACAACACTGGTGCGATTGCGCAAGCTAAGGGACCAAGATCAACAAACAGAAACAAGCATGTACCGAGGAAATACAACATACTCAGGGAGATGGTGGAAACTGAAGAAATAAGATTAGACTATGTTCCCACAGATGATAATCTAGCTGACCCGTTTACTAAACCATTAAGCTTAGTTAGGCATAATGGTCTTTTTGAAAACATGGGTGTTAGATACATCGGAGATTGGCTCTAGGACAAGTGGGAGATTGAAAGTATGTATGTCCTAGAGACAATCATTATTAGGGACAAATGTACTTGAACACATTCGTATTATTAATAAGATTAATATTTATGGCATTTGCGATTATTGAGTTATTATTTAATTATTTATAATTGTTCATTAATGTGCATCCCTTGAGCTTACGTTGTCATTAATAGAGTGAGATATTGATGATAGAGCGTAACTCTAAAATAGCATCGACCAATGATCATCGAGAATGAGATATCGAAGATATGTTATAAGTCGACATGTGGTATGCGTCACATTCTCAGAGAATGTAGTATGTCTCACCTGCTACTAGTAATGGTTACTAGTGATGGACACATGGATACTTTTGGAAAGTATTGGTATGCCCTGCTGATAAATTATTTGTTATACATGTCTAAAGTGTTATCAGCGTGTGGGAGATGAAGGTCCTTTGACTTGAGGTCAATACACACCTTGTTTACAGAGTAATGTACTTTGATTATGTCCTAAGCTTAAACTCCTTATAGGATAAGATACGGCTTGTGTTGGGTGCAATATAATGTAAATTAAGGTGGTAGTTGCGCCAAGAATATGATTCATTCCTCGATTGAATATTCGAGAGAACATTCAACTTCTCAGTGATATTAGGTCGACCAAGTCATTGGCCAATGCAAGAGACATATTTAGAATATGGTCTAGTTGTCGACTAATATGGATGAGATAAAGTGATCAAGTCATTTGGATAGACACATGGCAGATCCTAAGCTTGATCGAGTGTGTCGCGAATGAAAGAAATTTATCATCTCACATAAAGGTTATGTTTGCTGGATTCGTGTAAACGTACTTCACATATTGAGTTCGTCATACAGCGCAGTCTAGGAGTTCCGTATGGACCTTAATTGGATTAGTGTCGATATGTGAAGGCCTATAGGGTCACACTATGTCGATTGTCTTTTCGGTCTAAGGGTGTATTGAAAGAATATTAAATATTCGATTTGAAATCGAGATATTTAAATTGATAATAACTATGAGATAATTTCTATTGGATGTAAATTATTTAATTAAATCAAAATTAGATTTTAGATTTAATGTGCTGAATATATATATATTAAATGAAAACGGGAAACATAAATTTAGGTAAGGCGCCGCGGCGCTTGCTAGGCGGCGCCGACCCTGCAGTGGGCCCTGTCAGACTGGCCCACTGCACCTCGGTTTTGGGCCAGGTTTGAAGCCCAACCCTAATCCATTTTGTGACCTAAAAACCACTATATATATACCGCACTAATCTCTAGTTATTAACATACAAACAAACACAATAATTCTCATAAACAATTCTAGACTTAGAGTCTAGGATAAAACTCTCTCAAATCTCTGCCAAGATTTTTTGACTTTCTTGACAGATAAATACACCGTAGCATTGTGCTTGCAGTCGAAGGGACAATCGCGTGTAATCCCTAAGTAAAGACTCCAGATAATACAACCTGTAAGTGTTCATGTTTTATATTACAGGTTTTGATTGTCATATAACCATACCAGAAGAAATTGTTGGAGTAAGAAGAACAAAATTTTAAACTTTCGTTGTGCCTACTTATATGTTTTAAACCCAACAAACCCTACAGTATATACTTATTAGGAATATCTCCTTTTATTATTAGTGTAGATAAAGACAAAGCTAGACTTTAAACTAAATGAGTATAACTTTTAAAGTTTTAATTCGTAAACTCATTTCCCTTTACATATTTTTAATTTAATCTAATATTTTGTTGAAAATTATGTGGGTTCCACAATATATATCTATATTATGCATCTAAAATAGTGTTCAAATAAAATCATTGCTTAGGAGCTACATTTGCCTCCGAATGTAGACATTGTCCACCAAAAAGTAAGTCAATGAGAAAAAGTACCTTATTTGAACTCTAAGGACTCGTTTGGTACTTGAAATAAGATATAATTAATTTTGAGATGAATTTTTTTCATAATTCTGAGATAACTAATTTGTTTTATCTCAAAATTCTAGTGTTATTTTTATTCTACATTAAGAATAAAATATTTTCTAAATAAATAATGTAAGAAAAACTAATTCCCGTATAACTTGTTCCCAGACAAATAAGCCTTGATAGCATGTAATTTTCACCCACCACATTAATTATTAGGTTACTGTACCCCTTTAAGGCAAACATTCTACTGTGTGAAGGGGATGGGTAAAAACTAAAAAGTGAAGAGGGGGGACCAAAAGGGGTGTCCTTTTCTTCATTGTTTAGACTTTAGACAAAGGTCGAGCAGATCAATTAGTAGCACTTGATTTAAAGGTGTCCTTTGGTATTTTTCATGTTATAAAGTTTTGAAACTTCAATCATTACAGCCACGCTCCAACCAAAATAGGAACACTATTCTTAAAACTGTTTCTTCTCTGTAATATACGTATTCCTCCCGGGAATTAAGGCTCCCTCTGACCAACAACTGTTTGCCATCTGCCTTTTATTATGACAAAATTTGGGAAATTAGAAAAACATTATGAAAAATGTTTGAGCAAAAAATAAGTTTTTTCTTTCTTTTGCTCGAATTTAGTTTAGTGTGGATCGCAAGGGACATTAGGTAGATGCTTGCATTCTTAAACAGATTATCAAGTAACCTATCATAGATTTAAACCAACAACCTTTCAAACAAATGGCATAAATATGGAATCACCATTTTTTTTCTTTCTTTCCGAGTTCAAATGGTTAGGGACCCAAATGCTCCACCAAATATCTGCAAAATGTAATGGATCATTAGTTAAAAACCATCAATGGTATACGGGTGTTGTCGAGTCACAAAATTTAATTTTCAGGCTCAACTAAATAGGGAAGTGCAACTAGACCGTATGTTACACAATTCTAGATAAGAAAAGAAATTTAACAAATTGGTTTAACTTTGTGTTAAAGAGAAAAACAAATCTTAGTTTGCGTTCCATTCATAAATTACTAATAATCCTAGTATACCTAGAGAGTACAACTCATATTCTTCATTTCCTAGTATTATCTAAGGCGATCCAGTGGGTCGGGTCGGCCTGACCCCGATACCCGTCCCGCCCCGTCCTGATCCCCAAAATAAAAAAAAATTGTCGGGGTCGGGGTTCATCCCGCACGTCTCGATCCCGACCCGCCCCATCCCGACCCAGTCTCGTCCTGTCCCGATCCCGATCCGCCCCCCTCCCCATTTACAAAAATAACCGTTGCAACAACGATCAAATTTCGGTTTTGGTCGTTGTGCAAAGACTATAACGGCCATTTTTGCCCCCCCCCACCCATACTCCCTTAATATTTATTTTTAACCCCTAACTTAATATATTTACACTTTAACCATATTTCGCAACTATAAATAACTCATTTTCTCTTCATTTTTCTCACATACCTACCATCTCTTTTAATCTCTCAATTTATCTCTCTACAATTCTACAAATCTTCCTACTATTAAATATTATATCAAAGTTAAAAAATTGGGAGTGAAGTTGGACTAGCTTGAGGATCATCCATCGAGCAAAGTTTCAATTTTCAACCTCGATTACACGTCGTCGTTTGATACCTTCGTTCCTTCTTTAAATTATTATTGTTACTTAATTTTAATTATCGCACTTAATTTCATTTACTTTAATTATTTATTTGCATAATTATAATGGAAGGATTGAAACGTATGATTAGGGGTAAGGGTGTTTCTTCTAGTAGGGGTAACAAGGGTAAGAGTACTTCTTCTAGTAATCATATTCCTAATCCTGATTTGATTGATTTCAGTTATATTGATGAAACTGCTTTTTTTAATGATATATCATTAGATGATGAAGTAGACGAACCAGACTTTAATTTAGACGATAATATAGATGACACACCCACTAGTGCACCTCAACCTCATGCTCAGTCTGACTCTCAGCCTGAAACTGCAACTCCAATGTCTCTCTATTCCCCTTAGTATGAATCGAATCCCCATAAAACGAAAGCGCCTTTTCCGCGGGAAGATTTCAAATTGGAGAGCACAGACATTCATTGGCGGGAGACACACTGGAGATTGCAGTTCTATTTAGAGACTAGATTTGTGCGGAGCGTATAAGGTGCGGCCACCGATGACCAACGAAGAAGAAGACTACAACTACAATCAAATCTTGTCAGAGGGAGCAGGAAGCGTCGTAGAAGAATTTGACAAACAAATTTCAATTCCAACAGAAGATCTTCAAGACATTGTGAGGAAATTCGAAAGAGTAGGGTTGAATATGTAAAAAATTTTAATTGCAATTTTACTATGTCATTTGCAACTTTTGAACAACACCATAAAGTTGTAATTTTGAAATTGTATTACAAAAAAAAACATATTTCTATTAAATAATATAAGAAACACAAAAACAGCCTTGAGATGTTTTTGTTACACTATCTTATTCAATTATTGAAGTGTTTATATATATTATTTTTTAAATTAAATGGAAAAAAAATTGAGTCCCCACCCGACCCAGTTCCGGTGGGATGTGGGACGAGATGAGACCTCCCACCGGCCCGCCAGGCTTGCCGAAACCCGAGTCCCGACCCTCCCCGTCCCGTCGGGACCCGCCCGGTCTGCCCTGGACACCCGTAGTATTTTAATTTTTCCAAAACTTAGCTATTGTAATATTTGAAAAAAATGAAAAAAGAATTAGGCTAATGATTGTTGGAAAATAACACTAGGAGGCTCCAAGCACTTCCGTACACAGAACACAGCCAAGATTTCAAGGGAAATGAGTTAATAAAAATATATTCCACTGACTTAATATGAAATTTTTTTTAATATAAATTAAAATGTATGATTTAAAATAAATTTTAAATATTTATATTATAGTAAGTTATTTCATAAAATAATTATTTTTAAATATAAAAATATGTATCTTTTTAGGATGAGAGAAATATTTATTGAATTAAGTCACAAAACATCTTCTATAAATTCATTCATCAATCATCATTAATTGAAGGCCACCCTCTCCCTCCCAAAAACTTTTAAAGCCTTCTCCTTCTGTCCACCAAATAAAGAAGGAAAAAGAAAACACAACTCTTTTAACACTCCATGGAACCCGATGGAGACTCTCCACCTATGTGGTCCCAACCAACCACCACACTCCTCCGTCAACGCCGCCGACAACCACCATCTCCTCCTATCATCAACCCCGTTGTTCTCATTCTACTCTTACCCATTCTTACTCTCCTCGTCTTGTTCTTTTTGGTTCCACCTTTCCTTTCACACAGTACACAAATTCTTCGTCCTAATTCTGTTAAAAAAGGATGGGACTCGTTTAATATATTGCTTGTAGTATTTGCTATTCTTTGCGGCGTTTTCGCCCGCAAAAATGAGGACAGTACTTCACCTGTTGAAAGAAATAGAATTGTTTCAACAAGTGATCATTCTTCTAATTTCAATTATGGTGATACGCGGGAGAATATTTCTAATGATCGATGGTTTGAGCCTAGTGAGGAGAAATCATATAATTTTGCGCCGATTGGTTTACCTGAAACTGGTGTTAACCGGTTAAGAAGAAGCAGTAGTTCGTATCCTGATCTGAGACAAGTGCCGCAGTGGGAAACTGGTGAGAACCAGTCCCGGTTTTATGATGATTTTGGTGTGAATTTGTATCGCCCAGCAGCGGAGTATGATAGCCACCGTCCATTACGGAGGGAAGAACCTGATGTTAAGGTGATTCCTGTGGATACATTTGAAATTTGTTCTTCTCCACCTGAACCTTCAACGCCGGAAAAACCTCCGGTTACCTTATCGAAGCCACCTCAGGCGAATTTGAAACGGACAAGATCTTTTCATAGTGTTCCGCGCAAGGATAAGGTTGAAATGCAGAGTAATGAAGCTGAAGTTGAGCTCAATGAAAAACTAGAGCCTCCACCACCGCCATCTCCGCCGTCACTGCCAAAGGGGCTATCACCTCCGGTGGAAAAGCCTCAAAAGCTTCAGCGGAGAAAGAGTGGTACGAAGGAATTAGCCACAGCTGTTGCCTCATTATACAATCAGAGTAAGAGAAAAAGGAGAACAAAGAAGAGAGATATTTTTGAGGGTGTTTCTGATTCTCCACCATCTGCAGAACAAGTCCTGCCACCAGCAACGCCGCCACCTCCGCCGCCGCCGCCGCCGCCGCCGCTACCACCGTCTAAGGTTTTCCAGAACCTGTTTAAGAAGAACAGGAAAAGTAAGCGTGTACATTCCGATCCTTCTAATGTACCAGCACCACCTCCTCCTCCGCCTCCACCGCCGCCTCCAAATTCAATTTTCAATAATTTGTTCAAAACAGGCAGCAAAAGCAAACGATTCCAGCAAACAACATCATCAACTCCTCCACCTCCTCCACCACCACCTCCACCTTATTCAATTCTCAATAATTTGTTCAAACATGGAACCAAAAGCAGGAGATTCAAATCACCAATTTCGACGCCTACACCTCCTCCACCTCCACCTCCGCCACAAGCACACGTGTCATCAAGGTGGAGAAGAAGTCCATCACATTCTCAACCACTGGAACCTCCACGTCGACGTTCATCCAGTTCTAGCAAACCTCCATTGCCAACAAAACCAGTCTCCAGTTACTACGACGATAACTTGAACAGTGGATCGCAATCCCCGTTGATACGAATGCCGCCTCCACCTCCTCCTCCGCCGTTCAAAATGCGGGAGATGAACTTCGTTCCCACCGGTGATTTCTTCAGGATATGGAACGCTCACAGCTCTCGCTGCAGCTCGCCGGAAATTGAAGACGTTGACGTTGACGTTGATCACGTGTCCGTCAGATCGTCCTCCGAGGTAATGGACGGTGGAGATTTAACTGGGCCGTCGGTTACTTGTCCAAGCCCAGATGTGAACGTGAAAGCGGCCACGTTCATTGCTCGGCTTCGAGATGAATGGCGATTAGAGAAAATGAATTCATTCCGTGAAAAGAGTACATTGGGCTGAGGCCCAGGCCCAGTCACAGGCCCAATGTGAAGATGCCTATTTGTGGCTCGTCCATTTTTTTATTAACTATAATAGTTACTTATATGCATATTTATACAAACTAATTAAAAATAATACTACAAAGTAATAAGAGTATATAGAGAGAGATCTTATAGAGGTAAATATTATTTGGGAGTTGGCTCTGTTTTTTGTTTTCAGTTCGAGCCTTGTAAACATAGTAAAGGGATGTGAAATTATTTTGTTTTTGTTTGGAACAGAATGATTTTTGGAAATGTAAGAAATATTCTTTCTTGTCATTAGGCTGGCGGTTGGTGCTGGTCGCTGCCCCTTCCGCCACTGTTGCCACCTCCTCCGCGGCAGTTGTCGCCGCCTTTACCACCACCGCGGCCTCGGTTTTTGCTCCCATTACCGCGTTTCAGCCCTTATGGCCACGATTTGGCGGCAAATTTTTAAATTGTGACGAACTCTCATCAGACGGAGCGGCAACCAAGGCAAAATTTGACACGGTGGTTGTCTTCTTAGCAAAATTCGTTTCTTCGAGAATGAACATAGAGCGGGCTTGATAAAACGGTGGAAGGGGATTGCTTTGGTGGATGAGCGTACCCACTTCACTATATGCGTCGGTGAGGCCGACCACTAGTTGTAAAACAAGCCGATTGTTAGTGATTGGCGCGCCGACGTTCTTGAGTCGGTCCGACAACACCTTGAGTCGTTAACAATATACAGAAGCATTGGGAAAGTCCACCATGTCGGTGGTGGAGAATTCATGTTCAAGAGTAATGGTTTGAGATTTTTTGTTGTCTTGGAATATGTCGCGTAAGCTCTCCCAAGCCTCAATCGCCGTAGAGTCAGACTCAATAATTATATGCATCAAATCGCTAGAAATAGTGGCATAAATCCACTGAAGAACTGTCGCATCAAGGGTTAACCATAATTCTCTTTCGTCGTCGGTTTTCGGCACCTTCTCCTTGCCCTTTTCTAGCAGAATTATGTGATGAATGACCCGATGGGAGCGACAACAAATCTTGAAGAGCTCCGCGCACGTTGCATAATGGACGTTTTTCATCTCAAGAGTGATGGAAACATGAGATTTGATGTTGGAAATTGTGAGGGCTGGATGAAAAGAAGATTTTGAGTCAAACATGGCTGATGGGGAGAAGGGTGGTCGGCCGGCAAAAAGAAGAGGGGGGGGGGGCGTCGGACACTAGGAAGCAGGGTTAGGGTTTCAGAAACTTTCCCTAAAATACTGATATCAATGTAAGAAATATTATTCCTTGATTATTTCATTAATGATTTACACTATATATAATTGTACAAAAATATTTACCTTGCTACAAACTAGGTAACTAATCAATCCTAATTACAAGAAAATCTAATTCTACCTAAAGATTTTCTACCTAATATAGAAGATGTACAATTTTAAATGCATTCTAATTTTATTAGAAAATGTGTTATTGCCAGTATTTTGTCTTAATAAATTAATGGATCTTTTCTTTCAAAACTTGCAAAAAGTTTTCTCAAGTTAGTTTTAAGCTTTATCTAACTTTCCTTGAAAAAAATGTTATTTTCAAAGACGATTTTTAGGTTGTGGTTTGAATGTAGGGCTGGCAATGGATCAGAGGTGGATCGGATGGAGCTTAATTCGTCTGTATCCGCGACTCATCCATCCACCACCCGACCCATCCATCACCCTATTTTTCCTTCATCCACATCCGATCCACCCATCATCCACGGGTGAATCAGGTGGATCGGGTGCTTCGCGGATGAAAATTATAGCATAATCAGTTTGCTCTTTTGGTTTATTTTTCAGTTTTCATACTATCTTGCTTTACCATTATAATTTGATCTTGATACCATTGTAATATTCCTCAACCTATTATATTGCTAACAATTATAGTCATATATAGAGTGATGTTCAACATAGAAAATGTCAATTATGTATAACGTAGTACAAAAAAATATTTTTGATACTAGGAATCATCGTTATTGTCATGTTGAAATTGAAAAAGAATTTCCATTCACTTTAGAAAAATAAAGACAACTATTGGAAATAAAATCAAGTACTAGTAACGACATGAGTCAAGGGTATGTTATCACTGAACTACACAAAAAATAAATAATTTATAAACGGGTGGATGAATGGGTCGGGTGATGGATCGGGTGGTGGGTTGGATGTATGTCCACCTGAATCCGACCCGATTAAAATCCGTATTTTGTCAGTTTTTCATCCATATAATCGGGTAGGGTGGATCGAATATCTATCGGGTTATGGTGAAATTGCCAGTCCTATTTGAATGTGCTTTCCAAAGATTTACAAAAAATATATATTTCCTTTACATTTATAAAACACCTACTACTATTTAAAGCATGTTGTATCACTAGGGATGGCAAAATTGACCCGATCTATGGGTCCCGACCCATACCCGACCCGGTCAACACGGGTAATTATCCGCTTTGACCGACCCATAGGTCTGGTAGGGTATTAATCAGACTGTCTGAGGGTGGGTTAGGGGCGGGTAAGGATATGGCTGAACCCTACCCGTACCCGACCCGTTACCCGATGGGTAGGATACCCGACCCTACCTGACCCATCCCTACCCTACCCGACCCATGTATATATAATTGTAATTAATTTTAATTATAAAGATAATATATATAATTGTAATTAATTGTAATTATAAAGATAATATATATATATATATATATATATATATATATATATATATATATATATATATATATATATATATATATATATATATTAGCTTATAAATTATAATTATAAAGATAATAAATTGAGGACCTTGATTTAATTATTTAAGTATCAATATAGATAATAGTAATAAACTATATAATCCTTAATAGTAATAGATAATAGTAATAAACTTTATATTCATGATTCATATTTTTTTTAATTGTGTGATTTTATTTGTAGATGAAGGTCCTAGTACTACATCATCAAACTTAGTTGAATGTCCAACCATTTGTGTTGACGAAGATGTGGATGATGAAGGTATGAAATCTTACCTATATTACTTATTAATAAATGTGTAATTTTTTTCTATTTGGTTAATTCAATTAATTTTTTATCAATGTTGTAGATCCTTTGATAATACTTTGAAGATTTTTCAATGGTCAATGTAGTGCTTTGTTGTTCAAAAGATATGACTTTATTGTTGTGTGTTTTTTTCCTTTATATTGAGATATAATTTTTTACTATATAATCTCTTCTTCTTATTTTTTATCATTTTTCTTTTATTTTTCATAGATTTATGGAGAAGCACACTAAAAGTTTGAAGACCTTGAAGACATGTTTGATGTAATTGCATTTTGTTTTTGAGATACATTAGTGTTTGGACAATTGTTTTCATAGAATTTTGATTGTATTTGATAATTATGAAACTTATTTGGTAATATATTTTATGAAAGTTGTAGAATTTTTATGTTTTATTAGATGAAGTGTATAACCCGCGGGTACCCAATACCCGAAAGGAGCAAATAAGAGTATGAAAATTATATACCCAGTGGGTAATGGGTAGGGTATGGATGTCATATCTGGGAGGGTGGATAGGGTACGGGAATCCCCAAACCCGACCCAATGTCATCCCTATGTATCACTCTCATTTCAAACAAATATAGGGGGTCACAGAATCCGTTTTAATTTAAATGTTTAATTGAAAATACGGAATAAATACGAGAGATATTTATGTATTATCACAAAAGTGGTTATATTTCAAAGAAAGATTTGTTGATTACAATGGTTGCAGGAAACGGTAAATGAGTAACTGCTAAGTATTATAACAAAATGAAATTACAACAACTGAAATTTCAATAAACTGAAAACAAGAAATTGAGATTAGAAGCACTTTGATTTGTTGGGTCGAGTGATAACACTCTGTCTTTAAGACAAGATTGCCCCGTATATATCCTTTCTACGTTCTGGACAATAGTCTCCCAAGATAAAACAACAACTCAACAAATGAGCAAATGAAACTCAAGTGTTACTTTGAAGAACTTTGAGTAATGAAATGATGCTGAAATGTAGTACGAAGAATTCTGTTTTTTCGTTTGTGTGTGTAGTCTCAACAAGTGAGCCAAATGCTTCATTATATAGTGCATGGATGGGACTCATCAACTTCCCACATAATTGATGTTGTTGGCCATGTAATGGCAATTAGTAAGTAGTAATTCAGCCAAATGAATGACTGAATTAATGTGCAACTGATTAGACCATTAGTGAGAGTTATTCAGCCAAGTAATGACTGAATTGATGTGCATATTAGTGGAGGTTAACGTTCCAAAACCAACAACAAAAGCACAAGTCCAATTTTATCTTACTTGAAACTTCAGGGATCAAACTATAAATATGAAGCAATTTGGGTTCAAAAAGATAATATCAGAAGAAGCCCAAAGCCCACGACCCGAGCCCGGACGGGACGGGACAGGCGGGCGGCAGCGCGCGTGTGGACTTAGCCTCGAACCAAAACACATCTAGGTCCTCTCTCCTTCAAACACATGGGTTACTTCTTGGGGTCTCAAGCCCTTAGCCAATTTTGAGACTTATAAACTAAACAAATCTTCTTCCCCCACCGATGAGGGAGAATTGGTCTATACCACATTTTCATGCTTCAAACACATCACTTCGTGGACCAATATCTCTTTCATTTCTCAACGAAATTTGACGATCCTTGGTCCTACGGTCATCTACTCACTTAGTAGATTATGCTCGTGTGAAGAATCAAAATCTCCAACATGCGGAACCCTAGTGTTTAAGTCATTAAAGATGGTTGGACGCAACTCCCACCAAAGACAAATTTCGAACCAGATTCTTATTCCACTCGTAAAACTCTCACAAATCATTAAAAATATAAACAATTATCAAACACATTTTTTTCCAGAAACTTCGTCTTTTATGCAATGTGTTGTGCTATAGTACTTGACCAAAATTTAGTAGCCCCCCCCCCCCCCTTTTTTTTTTTTTTCATGCCAACTAGTTTCGAGTAAAGTACAAATTACCCCTTTTTGAATAAACCTGAAGTGTAAAGTTTCATAAGATACATCTTAATTTTCATCAAGGTTCAAGCCAAGGTGATGACTTTCAATTGTAGAGACTTGTAGTATTGCCAAAAATGTCAATCTTCCAAGAAACTCTCATTGAAATAATTGAGGGAAGAAAATAAAGACAAGACACTGAAGAAATTTTTTTGTTGTTGTTGTGCGTGTTGAAACAAGGTATTAACTACTATTAGCTTTAATCACAGTGATAAATAAAGAGAATTGCACCTTTAAGATGTCATTTAGCACAAAAGGTAGTGGAACTGGTCAAACTAATTAGGTTCCAACTTAATACACTCCGCCCTCCTTTTTACTTGTCATATTTATCTTTGCACGGCCTTAAAAATATATTAAGGACTAAAAAGATAATTTGACAAAGTTATCCTTATTTATTCCTTAATCTCACTTTATTATTATTATTTCTTTCACTACATTAATCTCTCTTTACATTTATTAGAATAAGGATAAAGATGAAAAATAAGTACTTAATTCTATCTTAAATTTTTATAAAAATAAATATTTGAACCAATTACTTTTAGTAACCACCACAGTAAAAAAAAAATTGGAGGGAGTAATGTGCAAAGGCAACCAAATAAATCTAAAAACAAGACCTCAACAAATTAAATATCTTAAGATTATTCATCAACCGGCACTAAATGATGAGATGTAGCCCTTTTAACATAATTGAATTGACTCATGATCATGCACTCAAGTTAATATATACAATGTGCATCACATTTTGAAAAAATCAAATCGATAGACAACTTTAATATATAGTGGGCTTGTAACAATTAATCATACACCAATATGTCCAAAACCATCCAACTTTAAAAGAGTACCATATGACGAAATTTAAGTAGAACCATATATGTATAACCTATACTTTAATTTAGAAGGTGACCATTTGTATATTCGTATCTACTTTAAAGTGGTTCCTAATAGCAGTTCTCATTGGATAACGAAAGTAGAAAAAGACATTATAAAATGAAATAAAAGTTGGACCAAAAAATAACCTAACATACTTTTATTAGGAGCAAATAATGTTTCTTTTTAGCATTCAACTTCAAACAATTTGTCTCTTCCCACTTAATGGACCTGTTAAGATGTGGCTCTTTTTCTTTCACAAGTGGAAAAAACTTGTTAAAAGAATGAGGTTTTAATTAAACTAATTTAAAGAAGAAGAAAAATTCATTTGAGTGCCAGCCCTTCTTGTTTTTTTCTTTAAAGAAGTAACCACTTCTCAAACATAATGCTAGCTAGGACATTCAAAAAGCATCCCACAAAAAACAGACATTTACTTGGTGTGCTCAGGCGGCTAAAAATATTACGTGAAAATTTTCATTTAAAAAACTAATATACTTTGTACTTATTTAGAAAAAAATATTTTAAAAATATCCATCATACCTTCGGGTATATAATCATATGACAGTATTGTGATTTAGCTATTCTTATTGTGTTAATGGTATCTAACGCACATAATTGTTGCAATGTAATATTTAAGGGGCTGCAAATAGATAAATATATTATTCCGCCTGAGTAATTATGAAAATATCCACACAAAAAGTTATGAAGTTATGGGGTGGAGAAGCGGATTTGGTAAGGGCGGGTTCTTTGAATTTCATCCAATTTATTGCTTTTAATTTGAATTATACGTACATGTGCAGGAAAAATGTAAAAAATATATATCTATATTAAATCAGACTCGTTCTAAACACACCGACTCTAAATTTTAAAATTGTCTTGTGAGAGACCTTCAAACCTAGTCAATGCATATATTGCATGTACAATCATGCAAATTTTATAGTCTTTTGGGGCCTTTTGTTAAGTGGAATTCCAAAGGAAACAAAGCTACGAGTTTCAACTTTTATTGCTTCAACTTTTTTAATCGTTTAGGGTGTAAAATTATATTAATCTTCCTCGATGAGTCTTTCCCATTAATACAAATATATATAGTGTGTACAATGTGAAATCCTAATACAATAAGGATCCTATATCTATCATAATTATACACCACTAAATATTACAAAATATATGGGGAATATTTTATAATATATATGCTAATACACCCCCTCAGTCGGAGTGGGAAGAGACCGGACGCTGAGACTGGATCTGAAGTCGAGGAATAGCTGTCTAGGAAGTCCTTTCGTGAAGATATCCGCATAATGATACGACGAAGGCATATGCAACACCTTAATATGACTAATAGCAACTTTCTCACGAACAAAGTGTATATCCATCTCAATGTGCTTGGTTCGCTGATGCTGAACCGGATTATGAGATAAATATATGACGGATATGTTATCACAGTATACCAAAGACGCCTTACGCAAGGGATACTAGAGTTCCAAAAGAAGATTTTGGAGCCAACAGATCTCAGCAAACAACATTTGCAACACCTCTATACTCTGCTTCTACACTCGAGCGGGATAGTGTGGCTTGCTTCTTGGCAGACCATGAAATTAGATTATCCCTTAAGAACACACAGTAGCCATAGGTGGAGCGTCGCGTGTCCGGGATAGCTTGCCTAATCTGCATCCGTATAAGATAGCAACATGATCGGTGTATATGCAATCCATAATCAAGTGTGCCCTTAACGTATCGAATGATACGCTTAAGAGCAGTAAAATGAGGCTCCCTGGAGGCATGCATAAACAAACACACCTGCTGACCAACATAAGCAATATCAGGCCTGGTGAAAGTAAGATACTGGAGTGCACCTGCAAGGCTCCTATAAAGAGTAGGATCGGAGACTAGAACACTATCAACAACACTGAGCTTCGATTTGGAATCCACTGGAGTAGGAACGATCTTGCAGTTTGCCATTTTAGCCCTATACACAATCTCTCCTGCATACGTACGCTGACTCAAGAACATAATATCTGCAGATCTAGTCACAGATATCCCCAAGAAGTAACTCAACTTTCCCAAGTTAGTCATAGCAAATTCGGTTTTAAGTAATGCAATGATCTCATTTTTCAACACATCAGATGAGGCAGTGAGAACAATATCATCCACATATAGCAATAAATAAGCAGCGTTACTACCTCGATGAAAAATAAAGAGAGAATTATCACACTTGCTGCATACAAACCCAATCTGCATAATGTACTTGGCAAAGTGTTCATACCACGCTCTGGGAGCCTGTTTCAAACCATAAGTTGACTTACGAAGATGACATACATAATAAAGAGCCTGTGGATGGACAAAACCTGGCGGCTAGTGCATGTAAACATTTTCTTTCAAGTCCCCATGTAAAAAAAAACATTCTTCATATCAATCTGGTGAATCGGCCAATGCTTACCCATAGCAATGCTCAGAACTGTGTGAATGGTGGCCGATTTAACAATCGGACTGAACGTCTCACTACAATCAATACCCTATTGTTGATTAGTGCGATTAGCCACAAGTCTCGCCTTATATCTCTCTAGATCACTATTGTCTATGAATTTGTGATGAAATAGCCACATGCATCGGATCACATTCACCCCATCTAGTCTAGGAACCAAATCCCAAGTGTGATGGTTCGTTAAATAATTAAATTTCGCATGCATGGCCGCATTCCAATTAAGGTCAAGTTTGGCTAATTTTGGGTTTTTGGGAATTGAGGATATGTTTTGTGTGGATAGGTTAAAGTGGACTTTGGGTTTGAAAATTCTGTGTTGGGCACGGGTTTCCATACGGTGCACGGGTATAGGAACAATTTGGGTCGAGGTGCTTAGTGCAGGTATAGTCTCGGGTACATGCAGGGGTTAGGGTTCCTGATTCTCGGGGTTATGGGTGGACATTGTCGGTGTCGGGTTTGAGTTTTCTAGTGATGATGGTGACTGGGTCCAGGTCGATAAGGTGTGTGGGAACGGTGTCGGTGTCAGGGTTCGACGGTGGGTCGATGTTGGTGTCGGATTGGGGGTTTCAGGTGATGTTGTCGGCGGGTTGCCAGTTGGTATGGGGACGATGGTCGGTGTCAGATCGAGGGTTCGATGGTCAGATAGGAGTGGGTCTGATGCAGTGCTGAGACCGGGAAGGTGGTTGGTGGGTGGTGGTACCGAGTTGGTAATTAGATTATCTGGCAAGGGTGTAGGTGAGGCAGTAGCCGGCGATGGAAGTTGTGATGGAGCTGGAGTGATGGCATCGAAAACTGGGAGAAGTGGAGCAGCAGTCATCGGTCGTGACAAAACAGTAATGTCACGGCGGAGGGGGGTGCTGATGACGGGAGAGAGTTCTAACTCATCGAAGAACGTGTAATCTGTGTTTTGGAATTTTTGGATATACGAAAATGGGAAGATCGTCTCGTCAAACGTGACGTGATGAGAGACGTGGATTTTACGAGTAGACAAGTCATAACACAGATAGCCCCTATGATTAGAAGGAAAACCTACGAAGACACACAGGGTGGTACGATGTTCTAATTTATGAGGAGCAGTGGATGCAATATTTGGGTAGCACAGGCAACTGAAAATTCTAAGGTGATCATAGGAAGGGTCCGACGGTAGAGAATTTCGGTGGGGGTTTTGTTATGAAGAGTATTGGTAGGTAAAATATTAAGGATGTATTCTACCATTTTGATTGCATAGACCCAAAACGATGGGGGAGAGAGACATGGAAAAGAATGGTACGAACCATGTTATTGATAATACGGATGATTCGTTCAACTTTTCCGTTTTGGGGTGAGGTGTGGGGATAAGAGTAACGGAAGACCATGCCATTATTGGTGCAAAAATTATGAAACGCGGAGTTATTAAACTCACGACCGTTATCACATTGGAATGATTTGATGGATTTTTCAAATTGTGTTTTGATAAAGTTACAAAACTCAAGAAATTTGGTAAAAACTTCAGACTTGAATTTTAGAGGGTAAATCCAGATAAAGTGAGAAAAGTCATCTAATAACACAAGATAAAATTTATGAACTAGTGAACTAATAACATGAGATGTCCATAAATCTGCATGAACAATATCAAACGGAGAAAACGTAACACTTAAAGAAGACTGAATAGGAAGGCGAACTTGTTAAGAAAAACACTGTTAGTCAAGTTTTCCAGTAGTACAACGAATTAAATTATTGTTTCGAAGAAAATTTAAAACAGGAGCTCCTGAGTGTCCAAGTCTATTATGCCATTATTGCTAAAGCAGTGGGAGGAGAGACTTGTCAGTTAGAGATGTGGGAGAGGTCACACTGGCAATGGACGTGGATAGGAAAAGATAGAGGTCCCCTTCACTATTGCATCTCGTAAGAAGTTTCCCGGTACGTACGTTCGTTATAGAAATCCCAAACAGGTCAAAATTAAGTGATACGAAATTATCTGTGGCAAATTTTCTAACGAAGATTAGGTTTTTGATAATATTTAGGGCATATAGGACGTTAGTTAGAGAGAAGTGGGAATAAGATGGTGGAGTTAGTGTGTGGCTAAAACTTTGAATTGGAATGTGATGACCGTTTCTGACCAAAATAGATTGTGGAGTATTTAAATTTCGCATTTGAGGAAGATTACCAAAATTGTTGGTGAGGTGAGACGTGGTGCATGTATCCATATACCATGCATTATCGGATTTCCGATGAGTCAATGTGTCGAAAGCCTGACCCAAATTGGATTAGGGAAGGCCCGAAGTGTAGAATTGGGCCCCATGAAACTAGGCCTGATTGTTGTGGCCCATCGGATGTGCTCCCAGATTGTTGGGCCGCTGCTGGGCTACAAGAAGGTGGGTCGGATGGTTGTGGCCCATCAACTGGTTTGGGGCGAACTGCACTGCTTCCTGAAATTGGGACGCAGCTTCTGGACTATGACTGGAGATCACGGCTGATGGGCCCATGCTGGAAGCCCAGTTTCCAGCCCGACCCCTTTGCCACCCCTGCGCCTCTGGCCACTACCATATCTGTGGTTCTTCTCGGCCATGATGCCTGTCGGAGAGTGGGTAAGAGAGAGAAAACAATAGGGGGGTTGAGACATATAAGAAACATATATGAGGCAGAAACAGCCGTATACAAGGTGTATAAGGGCTTAGCGAGGTTGTATATGGGTAGTATATAGTGGCAGAGAGGGTATATCAGTCGTATACATAGTGTATATCGACGTGTATAGACTATATATGAGGGGTATACGGTCTGTTGGAGAGATAGAGAAGTAAAGAGGGTTGTATACCAGTAGTATACCAGGGGTATACAGGGCTGTTAGTAGAATTAGAGGCTTGGAAAGTTGAATATCAGCATATATCGGAGGTATACCTGCGGTATACGGTCGATTCGGAGCCGGAAAAGGACAGGAATGGGCGGCCGAAATTAGGTTTTGTGTCGGGAAGGATTGTTGGCTCTTGATACCATGTAGAATTGTATTAATCTCCCTTGGGGAGTCTTTCTCATTAATACAAATATATATAGTGTGTACAATGTAGAATCCTAATACAATAAGAATCTTATATCTACCATAATTATACACCACTAAATATAACAAAATATATGAGGAATATTTTATAATATATATGTTAATATAGTGAACTCAAAAGTAAAATTCAAACCCAAGCGGATCCACCCAAATCAGGTTGAATTTTGAAAAGGTATTCTTTATATAATTAAAACTCAACCGGAAAGTTCCGCATCCTTCAATGTATATATCTCAAATTGATTCTCTTCATATATTGTCAAAGCTCTTGAGTGTCTCACCACAAGATAAATGACTCTACATTTTTACTCTTTTTTCTTTTTTTTTTTAACTCATATTATTGTTGCGGATTTTTAGAGCTATGCAAGTATACGTAACACAATTTGTAATAATTTTTGGTAAGACCGAGTATCGTCCCACAGAGACTGAATTATCAATTATCAAATACTTAATCTCTAGTTTCTATTTGGATAACGAATCTTGATTTATAAAGGCTAAAATAAGAAAGCATAAACGAAGGTAAAGTGCAAAAATAAACTAGTAGCAAAAACACACGAATTTAATTCGAGAATGAGAGCAATTAGGGATTCCAATCTCATCAACTATCCACTCTACCATTTACTAATGCAAGATTAATAGTTCTTCTTCATATTAAGATAGTAGGTTAACAAAAACGTTCTATATTCAAGTTACGACATATAAAACTCAACCTAAATGAGAATTTTCTATATTTCTATGATATATTCCATCAATTAGGAGGCATTAAGATCAACAACCTAAAAGCTACACAAGCAATCGTGATACTCTCGTTGAAGATTAAGCCTATGTCAATTCAACTATAACATATTCAAATCTCACTTTTCAGATTTTGATTTAAACTCATTTAGATAAACGAAAACCAATGGCCAATCAATTCTCATTCAATAACCACACATTGAAAAGACCTTAATATATGAAGAAGACAAGATAACTTTGCATTAGTTCATGATAGAGGTTCAAGTTATTTAATTGAAAACCCTAATAGAAGAATTAGTTCATAGTCATTCTAAAATGAACACATAAACTGAGAATTAACACAAAGATACTTCAAGACAAAGAAAAAGAACTTGAGGAATTGATCTCCAATGGCTCCTCCAAGTTTCCAAAACCTCCTTCTCTCCTTCCTTGTCCGACCTTTTTCCCTCATATTTTCCTCTTTAAAGCAAACCTATTTTTCCCTTTGAAAATACCTTTTTTCCCTTGTGAAAAATGAGTTCTCATAATCTGTACGGACACAAGCGCCACGACTCATTTGTAGATTTCCTCAAGCATCGCGGCTCTTCTGCTTCCAAAAATGTGGTCTCTCTGGAACCTCAGTGTTGCGGCTCTATTGTAGGCGTCATGGCTCATTTGTCATTTTTTTCATCTGAGACACGTTCAACTGCCTCACGAACTTCCCAGGACTTCTCTGAACTATTTCTTTGATTAAATCGGCATATTTATCCTCAATATCCGCTTATTCTCTCTAAATCCGCCTCACTTCCATTTTGTATCGCTTTATCCTAAAAATAAAACAAAAACAAGCGTAACACGGTACAAAATTACTTAAAGACTAATACAAGACTTCCTAAAACACACTCTAAAACAATACTTAAACGGACTTAACAAACACCCCCAAACTTAACATTTACTCGTCCTCGAGTAAAGAACTGTAGACACTCTACCAAAAAAAATGAACTCTAAAATGAATCAAGTCAATAAAAATAGATCAAGCCACACAAATCATGAATACCATGCAATATAATCCTTAGAACATTATAGCCATCATTTTGCAATCTAGAATTTCAAGTCAGATATTCCTCAAATTCACTTAAATCATCAATACATATGGCAACCCAACCATGATCACTGAATAAATAAGTACTCAACTCAGTTTATACAAACCAAATTCTCACCAATAGTCCATCAAGTCCATGATCCCATAGACTTGCTAACTTGCTACTCTCCACTAATTTAGACAACACATACTCAAGAATCAATAGGACTTTTATAGGTTATAACGATAAGCTTAGGCACGGGTAGATGAAATGTCATTTAGGCTCAAAATTACCATAAGCATAGAAACCAACCAACCAAATTCGACATCCACGTTACAAACCAATAGCAATCCCCAATTTTTCTTTTCTTTTCTAGATTGAGAAAATTCACACTTTTTTGAACTACACCCCCAAACTTGTTTTTTAATGTATGTACAAGGAGAGTGTAGTTTATACCATGAACAACGGCGCCAAAAACTTGTTGCGAATTTTTAGAGCTACGCAAGTATATGTATCGCAATTTGTAATAATTTTTGGTAAGACCGAGTATCCTCCCACAGAGACTGAATTATCAATTACCAAATAATTAATCTCTAGTTTCTATTTGGCTAACGAATCTTGATTTATAAAGGTTAAAATAAGAAAGCATAAACGAAGGTAAAGTGCAAAAATAAACTAGTAGCAAAAACACACGAATTTAATTCGAGAATGAGAGCAATTAGGGATTCCAATCTCATCAACTATCCACTCTACCATTTACTAATGCAAGATTAATAGTTCTTCTTCATATTAAGATAGTAGGTTAACAAAAACGTTCTATACTCAAGTTACGACATATAAAACTCAACCTAAATGAGAATTTTCTATATTTCTATGATATATTCCATCAATTAGGAGGCATTAAGATCAACAACCTAAAAGCTACACAAGCAATCGTGATACTCTCGTTGAAGATTAAGCCTATGTCAATTCAACTATAACATATTCAAATCTCACTTTTCAGATTTTGATTTAAACTCATTTAGATAAACGAAAACCAATGGTCAATCAATTCTCATTCAATAACCACACATTGAAAAGACCTTAATATATGAAGAAGACAAGATAACTTTGCATTAGTTCATGATAGAGGTTCAAGTTATTTAATTGAAAACCCTAATGGAAGAATTAGTTCATAGTCATTCTAAAATGAACACATAAACTGAGAATTAACACAAAGATACTTCAAGACAAAGAAAAAGAACTTGAGGAATTGATCTCCAATGGCTCCTCCAAGGTTCCAAAACCTCCTTCTCTCCTTCCTAATCCGGCCTTTTTCCCTCCTTAAAGCAAACCCTATTTTTATCTTTGAAAAGACATTTTTGCCCTTGTGGAAAATGAGTTTTCGTAATGTACGGACACAAACGCCGCGACTCATTTGTAGATTTCCCTAATCCGGTTTTGACCTTGGGCCTGGCCCAAAATTCGAGGTAGAGGTGGCGCGGCCCTAGGGTATGGGCGTTGCGACTCTCGACGTGCTCCTACATTGTCTCGATTTATTTTCTGCGCATTCTTAATTAAATCCAAAATCCAATTTTGACTTAATTAAAATAAACATTATTCATTTAAATAACTCGATTCTAAATTGAACATTTAATTACTCTCTCAATACATTCTTAGATCGAACGGACAATCTACATAGTGTGACCCTACAGGCTTTCTCATATCGACATTAATCAAATTAAGGTCTACGCAGAACTCCTAGACGATGCCGCAAGATGAACTCAATATGTGAAGTAGGTTTACGCGAATCCAGTTAACTTAACCTTTATGTGGTAAGATAAAATCCTTTCATTCACGACACACCCGATCAAGCTTAGGATTTGTCAAGTGTCTATCCAAATGGCTTAATCATTGTATCTCATCTATATTAGTTGATAACTAGACCATATTCTAAATACGTCTATTGCGTTAGCCAACGACTTAGTCAACCTAATATCACTGAGAATCTGAGTGTTCTCTCGAATATACATTCGAGGAATGAATCCTAATCTTAGCTCAACTACCACCTTTAATCCACATCGTAATGTACCTAATACAAGCCGTATCTCAACCTATAAGGCATTTAAGCTTAGGACGGGATCAAAGTACATTACTTTGTAGACAAGGCGCGTATTAACCTCAAGTCTAAGGACTTATATCTCCCACACGCTGATCATACTTTAGACAAGTATATCAGTAGGGTATACCAATACTTCCAAAGTATCCATGTGTCCATCACGAGTAGACATTACTCGTAGCAGGTGAGACATACTACAAGGTAATCCTGTAATGAAATCCATGTTCATTGTCTTCCATTTTAAGGTCGGAGTCTCAATATTTTGTAGAAATCCGCCAGGTTTATGATGTTCTACCTTAACTTGATGGCAGTTGGGACACTGAACAATTAATTTTGCAATATTCATCTTCATGTCATTCCACCAGTACATTTGCTGAAGATCATGATACATATTAGAGCCAGGGTGAATAGAATACCTGAACTAGTGGATCTCTGCCATAATTTGTCCTCGAAGTCCCCCAATATCGGGCACACATAACTGGCTTTTATATTTAAGAACTTCATATTCTGATAGCTCGAACAATTGATTTTTTTCTGAAAGGGGATGCCTTCTCTGATTCTGACCAGGGCTGGATCATCGAATTGCATCTATATCGGAGATCGATCTTTGAGAAATACTTAGCGCCTTGCAATTGATCAAATAAGATGTCAATTCTAGGAAACGGATATTTATTCTTGATAGTTATATTATTTAGCTGATGGTAATCAATACACATTTTTAACGAACCCTCTTTATTATGAATGAATAGCATTGACGCACCCCACGGGGAAGTGTTGGGCCTGATAAAGCCCTTTTCTAGAAGATATTTCAGCTGAGCTTTCAATTCTTTTAACTTAACAGGGGTCATTTTGTATGGAGGAATAGATATAGGTTGAGTATTTAGAAGTATATCGATAGCGAAATCAATCTCCCTTTCAGGAGAAAGACCAGAAAGTTCATTGGGAAATACATCAAGGAATTTATTAACATAGGGACCGACTGAATGGTTGGAGGCTTTGCCTCTGCATTCTGGACTCATACTAAATGGTAAATATATCTATTCGAAATCATCTTTGAGCCTTAAGGTAGGAAGTAAATCTCTCCTTAAGAGTTGGAGCATTGCCCCTCCATTCGATAACTTGCTCTCCTAGGAAATTGAAGCGAACGACCTTCATACATCAATCCACGTTAGCATAACAAGAAGCCAGCATGTCCATACCCATATTAACATCGAAATCAACCATCTCCAATTCGTTTAAGTCAGTTAGAGTGTAACGATCATAAATCATCACGTCACAACCCCGTTATACTTATCTAATAATTAGAGACTCACCATCTAGCGTAGATACCTCAAAAGACTTATGCAATAATTTAGGTTCTTTTCCATACTTACCAGCAATAAAATAAGTAATATACCACAGAGTAGAACCTGGATCTATTAAGATATACACATTGAGGGAAAAAATGGATAATATACATATAACCACATCTGGAGATGACTCTAAGTCCTGTCCCGGATAATGCATAAATGTGGTTCTAGTGACCGCCTAAGCTAGATACGCCACCCTTGCCTCTGCCTCTACTAGTCGACGTATGCGTACCTTTCCCAGGATGACGTATCAATGAGGAGGAATCTACTACAAATCATGTAGACTGGGCCATGCTGCTCCCGTCTCTCGATGGACAAAATCTCATAATATGACTTGGCTTCCCATATGAATAGCACACATCCGACCCCTGACGACACTACTCAAAATGAGTTCTACCACACCAATCACAATAGGGCAATGGAGGTCACACCTGACTAGACTCGCCTCTGTACTATGGGCCTAAGGTACGCGAACTTTGACCCTGACCAAAATAAGTGGTCTGTTCATGATGCAGGCCATATACCTGCGGTGGTGTACTGGCCGCCGATTAAGATGGATCCCTAGGGAACTGTTGCTTAAATCCACCCCTGAATTCTCCTATATTACCCACGGATCATGCCCTCTTATGCTTACCCATATCCCACTCTTGATCGACCCACTACTGCCTCTTATAATCCTCCAAGTTCTGTGTATAGGGAATGCGAGCAATATCCATATTCGGACTCAGAGAAGTCGCAGTACACTCATTAACCAAATGTGGTCCCAAGCCACCCACGAGTCGATGTATCGATCACTCATCTCAGCCACAATCGTAGGAGTATACCTAGCTAGGACCTGGCATAAAATATCAAAACCCAAATTATCAAACCGAATTGGAAATTTTGGTAATTCGGTATTCGGGAGTAAAATTTTAGAATTACAGTATTCGGGTTTGGTACAAGATAATAATACCGTTTGGTATTCAGTATTTACCGAATACCGAATTATTTATTGAATCGGGTGGTTCTAAATAATGATTAGGGAGATCTTGAGTGTTGACTACTTGTTTTGCTAAACATTTCACTTGTTCCAAGTGGTTTCACATAACATGAAAATTTGTTCATGAATGGACAGTGAGCGAATGAATTTTGAAGTTGTATCATGTATGCCTATTTATACAAAGTTATCAAGATTACTTGAATGGCTAATTGTTCTTGCCTTGTTCTGCATGTTGATAAGAACCTCGGCGTGGTCCCCTTATGAATGTGCTCTATCAATAATTTGTCTTTTGTTAGTCATATTAATTTGGCTTCTTATTATTGAAGTTGCACATCAAAAAAAAAAAAAATTGAAGGAACGATATTAAACTTATAATATAGCCAACTCCAACTTCAATACGATATTATTGAATACCATACTGAACCGAAGTTTGATTTTCCGATTATCGAATTACCTAACCAAACTTTTTCGATTTGGTATTTGGTATCTACTTTCAACTACCGATTACCAAATTATCAAACTTTGAAATACTAAACAGAATACCAAATGCCCACCCCTATACCTATCCAAGGAATTAAATTGCATACTATACTACCGAACACTCATAGTACCCTACTAACCCTACTCCAGACGTAAAAACATGTTTTGCCTAGCTCGGCAGAGCTCAACAGGAAAATACTATTGCAAGAATGCCTTAGGAAACTCCATTTATCATGCTGGTTGGGCACGAGCCCCCTAGACTGCTCTCAGGTCTCATACCAAGTCATAGCAAAGTCTCGCAATCTATAACAGGCAAGCTCTACAGACTTAGTATCGATGGCATGAATGACCCGCAAAATCTGCTACATCTGATCAAGAAAGCTTTGTGGGTTCAGATTTGGACCTGCCCCCGTGAATACCAGAGGGTCCAGGTTGATGAAGTACCAAACTCTCGCGTTGACTGCTCTATCAGAAATGCCAAGGGTCTGATGTTGGGCCTGAGAGGTCACTAGTCGAGTCAACAGTTGTACAACATTCTGCATATCCAAATCCAGATCGAGAACAACCATGGGATGAATGGGAGGCATATCGGCTCCTCTATGTCCATCTGGAGGTAGTGGGGGTGGAGTCCTGGAGGCCTGAGATACAGCCTCATCCTAATATTTTTGTCTCTCTGGATCAGCGGGTGGTACCTGACTGGAACCCTCTCTCGCCTTCTCATCTACTCTCTGCACAACCTCCTGCTATCCAGTAGTAGTAGACATCATTGAGAATGTAAAGAAAACGGAGGTTAGGAGTGAGCACTTATGACTCAGCTCTATCGCACGACCTAGATCAAGAAGGAAGGTAACCATCCTAAATGTATTGTAGCCTCCTACTTATAAGTGTGATGCACAACACACACATAAATAAAATTCTACTAGACACGACTTGCAGACTTCCTAGGACAGACCTGCTCTGATACCAAGTTTGTCACGCCCCAACCCTAGGGGGTATGGCCGGCACTCGAAGTCCCGAGCGAACCAGCTATAGCACTTGGAACCTTTAACACGAAACGGGGGACCAACAGGCCTCCAAATAACAATAACATGCTAAGAATCTAAAATCTGCAAGTAGAAGAGGCCCAATATATATATATATATATATATATATATATATATCCGACAAGGCCACATCACGAGTATCAACAACTAAAAAGAAGGTCGGTAAGGCCAAACAAAATGAATACACACTAGGCATTGATCTGCAAGCCTCTGAGAGTACGATGATACAACAAATAGTCAGTGCAGGGCCTCGCCGTACCTAAAGTGCCCAATATATATATATATATATATATATATATATATATATATCGACTACAAACAACAACTCCGGAGAAGTGTAGTGTGACCACCAATAGCTGAAAGCAAGTACCCTACATGGGAGGTATGGTCTGCCTGCCTATCTGTACCTGCGGGCATAAACACAGTTCCCCGGAAAGGGATGTCAGTAGAAAAGATATATTAAATATGTAAGACATGTAGCATAAGTAAACAATTAATGTAATACAAGAGATGAAGGTACATAAGTCAACCTGGAACTCAGAATGAGCCACCGAGGGCATATAACTAACACAACCATGAACATATGTATGTAAGTAAAATCGGACCACTTTTAGTATCATATCAAATCCCTTTATGGGGGTGAGCTCATAATAAACTGCCCGGCCATATAGGACGCGATAGTATCTGCCCAATTGATCAGTGGTTTGCATATATAACTGCCTCCCTAGCTGACTATAGCGTGGCGCGGTGTGGTAAAATAAATAAATATATATATATATATATATATATATACATACATATATGTGCAATGCAAGACAGACCTCGAGATATATCATGAACAGAGTCGGAGTGACCTGTGGTCGTTATCCTCTGACTATCATTATTATCGCTACATTCTTCACCCTTAACTAATCATCAAGAGACATAACGAGTACGAAAAATATGATTAACAAACAATACTCAAGAGACATGAGTGGCTTGAACAAAAAGGAGCATAGAAATCTTGGAATTCTTTGTAGAGAATCATTTCGAGGCAGTACTTGTGCTAGATCATGCCAAAGAAGGAAATTAACTTTTCATACCTTATTTCAGAAGCTAAAAATGTCTCATGAGTCCTCGCACATTCTAGGACGATTATGTATATCACACAAAAGATTGGTATCAATAATGAATTCATATATTATAGGGAAGTTCATTTAGACATTTTATAGAACAACTTATGTATGTAACTTCATAGGGTCATTCATGGTGTAAATTCAATATATCCTAGCACAACAACCTTCATTATCACCTCTACTCATCACCACAATGCTATCCATGTATCTATAACTTCATTTAGTAGCTTAAATCTCATAAAATCAGCCCACACAACATAGCTTACTTCAACACTCATAGTCTCTAATTTCTTCAAGAATCCTCCAATAAATTTCAACTCAACACTTGTACAAACCTAAGATTAAGCTAGAGAAGATGAGACTCACCTCAAATACACCAAGAACCCTCTGTTCCTTAGCTTACTTTAGCACCAATATATCTCCAAAAGCACCACGACAAGAAAGAAAGGAAGTTAGCAATATTCACGGATTTTTTACGCCGAACTTGCATGATTTAACGTTGGATTTAGCCTCAAGTTGATGGAGAACCCTTGAGAGGATGTTAGGGGTGTTCTAGAATCTAGTTTGGTCGAGAAATGAGGGAAAGGGACGAAGCCATTGAATAAATAACTCAAAACGTCGTCCACCGCCTACATTCTGCGGTCTGTTCTACGATCGGCAGAACCCTTCTACGGTTTGCAGAATGGTCCACTGAATGGGCCGTAGAATTGCACAGAAAGTTCAAATTTCCTGATAAATTTTGTCTTCCACAGTGCGGTCCATAGAATGCTCCACAAAAATCTCTTTTTTGTCGAAACTTATTTGCTTCGATCCGATTAGTCTCAAACTTTCCCGAAACTTCAATAATACTTCAATAAACCTTTACTAGTCCTTTGGAGGGGTCTTACCACCTCCAAGTCCATGTCGGCTAACTTTACGAAAATGACGACGCACGAAATACGGGTGTAACACAAAACTGTTCTTCAATATTAAATACCAAAAACAATAAATCAATAGCCATGTTCTAAACTTAAACTCACATGTCTTATCAAACATTTCCCAATAATAATTAATCGTACGTAGATCTTTGTATCCCAAAGTAATTGAAGAGGGTGAAATCGATTTGGCCATGGAAAAACATACATCAATTGTGAATCAACAGAAGTTAGTCTCAGATCTGAATTAGAAAAAGGAATAAAAAATTATAGAAGTTTCGGCCAAAAGAATCACACACATTCACCAAATATTAATTCTCATGAGTTTAGAAAATTTTATAGCAAGAACATGTATATCCTTGTGTGTAAAATTATATATCCTTGTATATCACTATTATACTTGTAAAAGACGACACCTTTGTATCCATATATATATCACCATTGCACTTATTATAAAGGATAACACATGTATATCCCCATGTACATAGTTATCAATGTATATCATTCTTAAAGTTGTAAAAGACAAGAAATGAACCATGTATATTCTTATGTATAACAATGTATATCAGTATTACCTTCCTGGATGTATACCTTTTACCCATCGTCAAGAGTGATTTCCCAAAATAGCTGAGAATATTTTCTTAAGAAATAATGAATACAAAATGCAATGATCAAATCTCTGAAGAAGAAGAGAAAACAAATGAATATTTCATCGCTGACTTCAAATATCATTGAGTGTCACGCCCCTTTTTCACAAATCTTGAAGAAGGGTATTTTATTTTAAAGACCAAAGGGTTTTCAAATGCTGAAAGTGATAAAAGATGGCATTTCAAAAGATAAAATTATGAAGAATATAAGTTGACACTTGACATCGAGTTCTGGTGTGTCAAGTCAACGCTTAAGAGAAAAATCATTTTGAAACACAAACAATTTAATACAGAGATTCGATTAAGAAGTTTTGTTGACCGACGGAAAGTTACAAGTTATAACTCACCCCTCGAGTCCTTTGTTTTAGCTCAATCGCTTTATTGATTCATAAAGTTCGATTTATTAACAAAAAACATGCACACAAATGGCTCAAGGTTGTAGCCCCAATGAAAGAAAAGAAAATATACTGAAAATGAACCTAAACTAACCTATACTATTGATAAGTTGATAAATCACCAACTAATTCATGCCTTTTCTTGTCTTTTACACTTTTTAAGGATGATTTAATGGTCTAAACTATTTTGTTTTGATGTATTTTAGGTAAAGGAACGTGCAATGATGATTCTTGTTGAGATGGCGCATAAGAGAGAAGACTGGAGTTGATATTGAAGATTGTGACTTGAAAAAAATTGATAAGAGTTGGGCACCACGAATCGTGTTCGTGACGCCATTTGATGGAGCCTCAATGACTGACACATTAGCCAGTTGTTGAAGAAAATATGCAGAAGTTCATGGACATGAATTATGTGTTGGAAATTTGCCTTGGTGGGAGTTGCGTCCACCCATCTTTAACGACTTAAATACTAGGGTTCCGCATGTTGGAGACTTTGATTCTTCACACGTGCATAATCTACTAAGTGAGTAGATGACCGTAGGGCCAAATTTCATTGAGAAATGAAAGAGATATTGGTCCACGAAGTGAGGTGTTTAAAGCATGAAAATGTGGTGGGGAACAATTCTCCCTCATCGGTGGGGGAAGGAAGATTTGTTCATTTTATAAGTCTTACAATTAGCTAAGGTTTTGGGACCCCAAGGAGTAACCCATGTGTTTGAAGGAGGGAGGATCTAGATGTGCTTGGGTTTGAGGCTAAGCCACCACACGCACCACCACCCGTCCGGTCCAGGCTCAAGTCATAGGCCTTGGGCTTCTTCTAATATTATCTTTTTGGACTCAAATTGCTTAATATTTACAGTTTGATCCCTGGAGTTTCAGAAAAAATAAAATTTGGAAGAGAACTCTAGACAGAAGGCAGAAAGTTTCTGCCTTTTGGATTGGTTTTGGAGCGTTAAAACTCCATTTTGCACATCAATTCAGTCATTTACTTGGCTGAATAACTCCTCACTAAAGCTCTATTACATTGCTCATTAATTCAGTCATTTACTTGGCTGAATAACTCCTCACTAAATTGCCATTACATGGCCATTAGTTGGCAGTTGAGAAGTCACCCTCCATGCACTATAAATTGGAGCATTTGGCTCAATTGTTGAGACTACAGAAAAGCAGAAACAAAACAGAAATCTTCTTCCTACTCTCCAACATCATTTCGTTACTCTAAGTTCTTCAAAGAAACACTTGAGTTTCCTTTGCTCATTTGTTAAGTTGTTGTTTTATCTTGGGAGTCTATTGTCCAGAACGTAAAAGGATATATACGGGGCAATCTTGTCTTAAAGACAGAGTGCCATCACTCAACCCAGCAAAACATCAAAGTTGTTGTAATTTCAGTTTGTTTGTTGAAATTTCAGTTTGTTGTAATAGTTAGCAATTATTTTTTTTCCGTTTCCCGCAATTGTTGTAACCCACATTATGTTCGACTCCCGCTTACGAACTTGAAGAAGATGAAATGGATTCACATGAACCCAAGCTCTTATCCTTAGACCATGTATAACAATGATATCTTTTTAAATACTTATATATATATATATATATATATATATATATATATATATATATATATATATATATATATAAATTTTTTCAAGGGGAGTATTAGAGTAACTGGTAAAGTTGTTGTCATGTGACCAGGAGGTCATGGTTCAAGCCGTGGAAACAACCTCTGGCAGAAATGCAAGGTAAGACTGCGAATAATAGACTCTTGTGGTCCGGTCCTTCTTCGAACCCTGCGAATAACGGGAGCTTAGTGCACCGGGCTGCCCTTTATATATATACCAATATAGGGGGGTTGTGTTTCAATAAGTTATTTCAACAGAGGGGTGCAAAAATAAGTTGTAAATCCTACTCAGTACTCCCTTCCTGCTATAATCCGTTTATATAAGTCGTATAATTCAAAGTCTATCTCCTGTAAAATAATAATAATTTTTTTTTAATCTGGACTCTGTCCAGTCACTAGTCTCTATTTACTATTCATCATCTCTATCATTCGTCTTTGGTTACTGCTATGTTCCTGACTACGCTATGTTTTTTACTTCTTCCTCTGAACAGTTCATCTCTTCTGTCAGACCTTACCCCTATCATGACAGTCGTCTTGAGCTACACCCAATTTTCAGGCCACAACAGTCCTTCAGCGGACATCAACAGGCCATTAATCAACCACCGTTGACATAGGAATTTACAAGCTAATCCATTGAGGTCACGACGGAGTCCACAGATAACCATATACTAAGTTCAGAAGATAACCATATCAAAGCATATTGCAGTTAAGATTACAACAGTAATTTCAAGATTTATGACATGATTTATAACAGTAAATAAAGATTTATGATGAAAATAACAACTTCATATTAACATACTGGTTCCTGCATTTCTGCAAGATTTCATAAAAAACATAATATACATGGTAGGAGATAAACTACTGAAAAAGTAGACTTACATATCTAGAAGAGCAGGGAGGTTTCCCTTTCGGGAGTCCCGGAAACTACTGCACACTAAAAAGCTTGCTCCAAAATAAACTATCTTACATAAAGGAAATTTATACAATGAGGAGAGAGAGGGTTTCTTGCATTTGGGAGTGGAGTTTGATCTAGCTTGTGTGTCTGATGTTTTTACTTATTTTCGCTCTATTCTTTTCGCTCTGTCTATCTTCATCCCAAGGGTCTGGTATTTATATTGTCTTCCGGACTTCAAAATGTAAAAGAATCTTTAAAGTTTATGCCGGGTGCGCTGTGGGCCCCATCGTCGCTTTAACTTTGAAGACTTTTTCTTTTCACTTTGTCGTCTTGTGTTGCTGGCATCTGCTTTTGTCAAAAGTCTTTGAGATGTTGTCCTTGCTGTATATCTTGTCTGCTGCTTTAGCTTTATGGTGTCTTTTCTGCTTTCTGTCTCTATCCTGCTTTTTCTCGAACGATTTACACCGTTCCTTTATTTTTTCTTTTCTACTATGTCTTCTTCCTTGGCTCTATGTGCTTAAGTTATGCAGAGCCACGGAATCGAAACTCATGCCCGAGTCATCGTTGTCATTTGGATCCTGAGTATAGTTTGATTCTAGGAATTCATTATCTGAACTGGTCTCTGACACATGGTCTGTATTATCCAGATTTTTATTAAGTTCAGGATTCTGTTCTGGTGTCATGGATGCCGCTGGTGGTGTAGCCACCGGATTTTCATGTTTGTCTTCAATTTTGGCGTCCTGCTGTTCTTTAAAAATATTTTCAAGTGTCTCTTTAATTATTTGTTCTATACTCTTATTTTTCTCCTTTTTTATCTTTCTAGTTCTTGTCTTGGAAGTAGATCCAGTAAATGTCTGGGGGAGTCTTCGTCTGTTTTTTGAAGAGGTAGCCTCTTCTTGTTCACTTTTTGGCAAAGTGACAGCCATCAACGGATTTGAGTTGTCTTTACCGGCAACCGTTTGCACCGGACTAGTTGTACCTACATCTGGTACAATAGATTTCTTAGCATTCAGAAGGGAATACACACCTATCTCATCCATTTTTAAAGGAGATGGAGAACTCAGAGTCTGTGGTGTTTGGCTGTTTTGTCTGGGTGTTTGGTTATTTTGTCTGAGCTTTAATTCAAGCTCTGCAACTTTTTCTAAAAGATGGATATTTTGTGTCTGGAGAATTTCTTTTGTCTGGTTAGTCGTTTGAAGGCTTCGGTCATTGTACTACAATGATTGCAAAAGATTATTTTATCTGTGTCTTTCTGGATATTGTATTGAGGTGTCTGGTTTGGGCTATTTCTGAGTGCTGGTGTAATATAGTAATTAGGCCCAAATGTTCCTCGAGCATAGTCTAATGCTTCTGTAAAGACGTTGAAACCTTTAAAAAGTGGTGTCTTGAAATCTTTAATAGAATCTACAACTTCTAACCATGTCTGAAAAACTCCTTTTGTTTTTCCATGAATTACAACATAAAATTTAAATCTTTTGTCTAAATTCTTGTCGTTAAAATAATGGCTTGCACAATTTAAAGTAGCTACAAAATGGCTAGTGTCTTTTCTACTGTGGGCAATCCACAAATTGTCTATCAAACACTTTTGTTGTCTATCCAGCACATAGTCTGGGAGTATTTTAAAAGTAAGATTTGACGATGGAAAAGAAACTAAGTTATTCTTACCAAAGTAAAGTCTTTCTAGTGTTGGTGTCTCATGAGCAGTTATGGGCCTGAAATTCAGGTTCCCCATTACTGTTTGTCTGTAATCATCTTGGGGTTTGGCTGGGCCTTTCCCCTTGTCTTTCGGATTAGTCTTTGACGAACTCATTCTGCTAAGAAATAGATAAACTGATTAGTTCGTTGTAATCTTTAGTCTACTAAGTTGATCTGCTAAGACATTATCTTTACCTTTTATATGTTCAAATACTAAATTATAAATAGATATAGTGTCTAGGAAGTTAAGCCATCGTCTTCGACTACTATCCTTATCACTTATCTTTTGGTTGAATTTAACTATGGCTTCACAATCTGTTCTAATTAATATTTCTGGTTTGTTTAAAATGTATAATCTAAAGGCATTTAAGACGTATACTACTGCTAGTATTTCTGCGTCTATGCTACTCATATTTCCTTTTTCTTTATATTTACCGCTTTGGTAAGCGCAGATCTTTTTTGAGTTTTTGCTGCTATATTTATTTGTTCTAGCTTTTAACACTGCACCCCAGCCTTCAAAACTACCATCTGTTTCTATTATCAAATAGTCTGTTTCTAAAGGCATGCTTAAATCTGGGATGTTCTGGATCTGTTGTTTGAGTAGTTTTACTATCTTAATGTCTTCTGCATTAAAATGTTTTTGTCCTGTGGAACCTGTCTTGGAATATAATGGTCCCGCTATCTTTCCTAGGTCTTTAATAAACGTTCTAGCGTAATTTAGAATTCCTAAAAATTTCTGCAAGTCTTTAGTATTTTCTAACTTATCTGGCATTTCTAATGCTTTTTTGGCTATATGCGGTTGTAATTTAATTTTACCTTCTCCTATTGTCACTCCTAGGAAGTTTATGTATTTTTTACATAACTCCATTTTCTTTTTACTAATTATTATTCCGTTACTTACGAATAGTCTAAAAACTGTCTGTGGATGTCCTAAGTGTTCAGTCATATTACTACTAAATACTAGTATGTCGTCTACAGATACTATTACGAATCTTTTGTAATCTCCAAAAAATTCATCCATTTTCTTTTGAAAAATGGGTGGAGCAGTCTTCAGGCCAAATGGCATAACCAACCATTCAAAATGTCCTTCTGGACAAGTGAATGTTGTCCATTCAATACTGGCGGGATGCATCTTTACCTGCCAATAACCTGATTTACAATCAAACTTACTAAATATAGTCTTACCTTGTATTCTATTGATTAATTCTGACTTGTCTGGCAGCTTATATCCATTACTTCTGGTATTATCGTTTAGTCTTTTATAATTAATCACCATTCGGGCTTTTCCTCTAACTATCTCCGAATGATTTCTGACTATAAAGGCTGCTGACCTGTGTTTTGACGTTGACCGTCTTATAATTTCTAAGCTCATTATTTTTTTAATTTGTAGCTTGAAATCTTCTATATCTTTGTTTGTTGCTTCTATTGAAGCCGTTCTTATAATATACTCTGGATTTATAATTTCTAATTCACATAGTATCTTATTATTATTCCAGTGTTTAAGAGGTTTTTCTCCTATGATCTCTAACTCATCTAGAATTTTTACTATATTATCTAAATTTGTCTTGTCTTTTATTATCCCTATTTTTTCTATCCCATTTTTAAAATTATAAAATTCTGTTTCTAAATCTATTAACGTGTAATTCTTTTCCAATATCTCATCTTCTTCTTCTAGAATTTCTTCTAATACTAAGTTCCTATTATTAATCTGACAACAATATTTGTCTCCATTGCTGCAATCTTTACAATAACTATCTTCTTTATTTTTTAAGTTTATAGGGGAAATCTGTATTATTTTTGTCTCAGTCTTTTGGGTTTGAACTGGAGTATAAGTGCTATTTTTCTGGAAAATTATCCCATCTCTAGTAATGGTACAACTTCCATTGTTATTTAGCAAGAAATCTAGACCTATTATAAAATCTGTATTTATATTTAGTTCTCTTACTAATATCTTACTCATGTTATAACTAGGGCTATAAAATTTTGCACAAGTGTTCATAAAACTAATTGTGGCTTCTTGCAGGTAGTGTTTGTAGAAGTTATGGGTTCCATCCATCTGCATTGCTGAAGATGGCTTATCTAGTATTTTTACTAGATGGCTAGGAACTATGTTCTTATTTACTATACTTCTTGTACAATTTGTATCTACTAGTGCTAGCGTAGTAATCTCGTAGTCTTTAATTTTAATCTTTGTTAATAATCTTAAAGAACTAAATTTTTTATCTTCATTACATATTAGGGTCTTTTCTTCTGAATTCATTAATTCTGAAGCTAGTTCTGTAACTAATTCTCTTTCTATTTGATCTTCTTCAGAAATGTGATCTTCTTCGATTTCTTTCTGTTTTCCTTTTTCTAATTGAGCTAATCTCATCTCTAGGGTGTTTACTCTAGTTTCTAACGTTATCATTCTTACTGCTATTGTTGTATCTTCTACAATCTGTTTTAAAGGTTCTTTAGAGCCTATTATAATTCCTAATTCTTTCTGAAGGCAATTTATACAACCTTCCATGTAGCATTTTTTACACTTGGCCCTTTTACTTCTGCTAGGGAACCACTTGCAAATGCAACATGCAGTGCTGTCTAGACCCTTATTTCTTTTGAATAAATGGTCGCATTCTATTGCCGTGTTTACTAGGTTATTTAAATCTTCATTTATATCTAATTGTTCTATTCCTATTTCGTTAATAAATTCATCTGCTTCTGAGTCTGAAGAATCTAATTTATTAGTTTCTCCTGTATCTATACTTACTATGGAGTATATACTTTCCGTATCGGACATGTATTCATCTACATTTATTAACGTCTCCTGGAAATCTTCTATTAATTGAGAATTTCTAGTATTATTATTTATCCTTTTTGGACATGTATTAGCTAGATGTTCTATGCTACCGCAAGTAAAGCATTCTAATTTGTTTTTATATGTTCTATCATTTCTATATTTTCTTATATGTTTATTTTTATCTAAGTATGGTTTTCTGGCTGATGACTTTCTAAGGTAGTATCTTTTCTTCTTATACTTATCATAGTTCTGATAACCATATCTTTTATTTTTTCTTTTATAGCTTCTTCTTTTCTGGGGGTCTTTATCATAACTCTGTGTGGTATATATTACACTTTTACAGAAGTTCAACTCGTTTTGTTTAAGTTGTTTCTGTATCTGCAAATGCGTACATTTTTCTTGTAATATTTCCATCACATGTTGTATTCTATGTCCTATGGACCATCTAGCGTTTGGGTTTTGTATTATCCCATCCCGCTTGTTCCAGCGTTCTTCAATTTCTCTACCTAAAGCTCCTGGTAATTTATTGAAAAGTTTTTTTCCTAAGTCTTGATCAAACGAATTACCGCTGATCGTACAATAATAAAAGAAATCATTTAGAAATTTCTTTATATATACCCAATTACTAATACTTAATTGTTCTAATTTAATTAGTGCATTTCTTTGTAAAACTACTAGTCCACTATTTGGGTCTTCACCGGTAATCAAAGTATGTATTTTGTTGGTGAAGTTATACGGGTTTGATCCCATGGCTTCTGTTTTATAAGCTTCCCATAAAGCCTTCGTAGATTCTCCTAAGAAAGTTTCTAAGTATTTATACATTGTCTCAGGGTCTGTTTCTACGTAGTTTTGTATATAGTCTGCTACCATTATTCCCTTTCATAAATCTATTACGGAATTCCATCTCTGCGGATCGTGTGCAGCTATATTTAAAATTTTTCCTCTATTCCCTCCTTTTTGGAGAGTTATAGGTTCTTCTAACGGCATTCTTCTTCCTGATGGTTTAACATTTTCTACAGGTTCTCCTGCAGTTCTAAATACTCTTCTCCTAGGTATATTACCTGTACTAGTGTCTACTGTAATACGTTCTCCTGTAGTTCGCTGGAAAGGACTGGAACTAGATGTGCTAGCTTCCATTAGTTCCTTCTGACTAACTTCGGAGTTTGTCTCAAATTCATCTTCATTATTTAATGCGAAATCTTTCCAAATTTCTTCAAACATTGCTGTTTTTTCTTTGGAGAGTTTTTCTTCTTTATATCCCGCATTATCTGTTCTTATTTCACATGTTTTAAAATGTGGTATTGTCTCTTCTAATTCCATATTATCTTTTTTACAACCCTTGCATCTGAATAACATCCAGGGTTTTTCCTTTTTCAGGTCTATGGCTTTTTCTATGGTGATGTCTACTTCATACCCTTCTTGGATTATTTCTATATTCATAAATGTATTTATTTCTGCTTCGTCTATAGTACTTTCTTCTTCACAATTCTTTTGTGGAGTGTAAGTATAGTCTATGAATCTTATAGAAGTTTCTCCTTTGGGAGTTGTATATTCTAAATGTGAAGTAGGTTGTAATACCTTATTCTTTTTATTAAAGTTATCTAATTTCCATTCTAGTCTGGCATATTCTTCCGGTTGGATTTTAGTAGGTTTTATTAAGTTTATACCTTTATTATTCATTAATTCTACTACATCGTTTATTCTTATCTTAAACTTGGTATTGCTATCATTAGTCATGTTTCCTAGAAATCCTAAACATAGTAATAAATTATTACTGCTACTCATGTCTTCATAGCCTTTAGTTTGTATTCCTATTTTAATATGTTTACCAAATTCTGATAAGTTTATCAAAAAGTCTGGATTTAGATAAAAGATTCCTCCATTATCGGTCATATCTACTTCTGTCATGCCTATAATGGCTTTTCTTATGTCTGTCCATCTATCATCATATATCATTAGTAAAACTTTACCTCCTAAGTTTTTTCTAGTTAGACCTTTGATTCCTATAACCATTAATCTCATATGCATGAGAGTTCTGGTAGTCTTTTTTATATGTTTAAATGACTCTTCATTTATTAAACTAATATTTCTTGCCGTATCTCCTAGTACTGATAACTGTTCTTCTCTATAATGTCTGTATAATTGAGCTGTAGACGAGAAACGTCCAACATTGTATAGAGTCTTAGGATTTAGCAAGTTTAATTGATTTTGTTGGAAAATACTTATATCTCTATCTACGTTTATAACTTCACTAAGTTGTCTGTTTTCTTCTTCATGTGTCTTCCTGTTTAAAATTCTAGAAATAAAGTTATTACCTATTCTATTTTTCGAGCAACTTATTCTTTGCCCTTCGAGCAACCAAGTTGTTGCCAAGGAACATACAGTAGCCAAACGTTGACCATCTGGTGTCGGGACAACCACCCCAATCAGCATCCGTGTAAGAGACAAGTATGGATGTAGACGAAGGATACAAGTACAAACCATAATCCAGTGTCCCCTGAATATACCGAATGATGCGTTTAATTGCATTCATGTGCTCAACTCTAGTATCATGAATGAATAAACACACCTGCTGAACAACATACATAATATCCGATCTGGTAAAGGTAATATACTGGAGGGCCCCTGCAAGACTGCGATAGCGGGTCGGGTCCTCGTATGGTGCACCTGCCGCGGTACTAAGCTTGGGTTTTGCATTAACTGGAGTGGAAGTGGACTTACAGGATGACATCCCAGCCCTCTCGATGATCTCAGCCGCATACTTTCTTTAGGACAAAAATAAATCACATGAATGACGCTTGACGGCAATCCCCAAAAAGTAACTCAAGGGCCCTAAGTCTTTCATAGCAAACTCAGAACTGAGCATGGCCATGATAGACTGGCGCAAGGCATCGGAAGAGGCAGTCAAAATGATATCATCCACATACAATAGAATGTAGGCCAAGGACGAACCACGACGGTAGATGAACAAGGATTTATCTGACCTGCTGTGAGTGAACCCAATAGTCGAAACAAAGTCAGCAAACCTCGTATACGAGGCCCGTGGAGACTGCTTAAGCCCATATAAGGACTTCTTCAACAAACAGACATGATGAGGACTGTTGGGATCCCTGAAACCCAACGGCTGATGCATATAGACTGTTTCCTTGAGATCACCATGTAGGAAAGCATTCTTGACATCCAACTGATGAATAGGCCAAGTCTTTGAAAGAGCCAAGCTAAGCACAGTGTGAATAGTAGCCGGCTTGACTACTGGGCTAAACGTCTCCCCACAATCTATCCCAGCCTGCTAAGTCTTACCATCACCCACCAGCCATGCCTTATGTCGAGCAAATGACCCATTCGAATTCTCCTTTTGAGAAAAAATCAACAAAGACCTGATAACATTAATACCAGAAGGACGGGACACCAACTCCCACGTCTTATTATCAATAAGAGCATTATATTCATCAGTCATAACAATTTTTCAATTAGGGTCATTTAAGGCGGACACATGATTACGGGGCAATGGGGATTTAGAGACATCAGAATATAAATTAAAATGTCATTTAGGTGTAAAAATACCCCGCTGACTACGAATGACCGGTCTATGACTCGAGGAAGAATTGAGTGAATTTTGGGAATTTGCTGGGCTCGGGACGGACTAGCCAGCAGGCAGTGGGCCTGCTAGCCCAAATCGAATTGGCGAGGAATCGGACCAGTTCGAGTGGCTGGGCCCAGCCCAATTGCTAGAACTGCTCAGATGGTGGAAATCGGACTCGGGACAGTGGGGCCAGCGAGCAGTGGGCCCGCTGGAGAATATTGGGTGCGGGATATGTCCAAAAAATGGTGAGTAATATATAGGGATATACCATCATCCAAAAAATTATATGAACTAGGCTCGGAAGTCTGAACTTTCGTAAATGGAAATTGGGTTTCATCGAAAATCACATGGCGATTAATTATGATTTTCTTGGAGGATAAATCAAAGCATTTGTAACCCCGATGATTGGACAGATAACCCAAAAACACACACGGACTAGACCGGGCCTGAAGTTTGTTAATTGTGGTGGATGGGAATAACGGATAACACAAGCACCCAAAAACCCGAAGATGAGAATAAGAAGGATTCTTATTATATATGATTTGGAGGGGGGAAGAATATGTCAGACCTTTGGATGCAATTATGTTAAGGAGATATGTTGCCATTTGCAGAGCATGATGCCAAAAATATGGGGGTACGGAAGAATGGAGTAAGAGGGTGCGAACAATGTTATTTATGAACGAATTTTGCGTTTGACTTTCCCATTTTGAGACAATGTATGAGGGCACGAAAGCGAAAATTGATCCCATTATTATCACAGAACTCCCGAAACACCCTATTGCCATACTTTTTTCCATTATCACACTGAATATTTTTTATTTCTCTTTCGAATTGTGTTCTAATGAATGCTCTAAATTTTATGGACAGAAAACACTTGAGATTTATTGGCAAATGGAAACGTCCACAAAAATTTAGAATAATCATTCAAAAAAAGAACATAATATCGATGACCTAACGAACTTAGAACAGGAGACGTCCATAGGTCGCTATGAATAATATCAAATGGCTTTGAAGTATGAGAATTTGAGTCCACAAATGACAACTTAATAATTTTTCCTAAGGAACAAGATTGACAAATTTGAGTATGGCTCGTACCCATACAAGAAATAAAGCTATTTTTATCTAAAACTGATAAAATAGAAGATCCCGGATGACCAAGGCGAGCATGCCACAAGAAAGGAAAAATGGCTGCAAAAGCTGACGGCAAGACTTGACTCGATGGACTGAAACCGGGCATGATAGAATACAGATCCCCCCTACTATCACACCTCTTGAGATGACTACCCGTCTTGAAATCCTTCACAGAGAAACCAAAAGGATCAAATTCAATAGAAATGGAATTGTCAGTGGTGAACTTTCGGACAGACACTAAGTTTTTAATCAATTTGGGGGCATGTAAAGTATTTTTCAAGATAAGGGGTGGATTGGGGAGAGGCAATGTTTTCTGACCATAACCCTGAATTGGAATAGAGTTGTCATTACCAACAATTATACCCCGAGGGTTGCTCAAATTGGAATAAGATGAGAGAGTACCTGAATCGGAAGTCATGTGAGTAGTGGCACCGGTGTCTATATACCAATTTGGGTCCGGTTGAGTCAAACCCAATGTGTGCATCGCGGCCTCGATATCGGTCTGAGTAGGGCCTGCTGCGTGATGGGCTTGCGGAGGTCTGGGCCCAAGTATTCCAGGATGGGACTGACTTGGGCTGTAGCTGCTGGAACTGGCGATGCTGGGCCACTGCTGGTTGCTGGGCCTGAAAGGCTGGCCAGCCCACTGGCTGCTGGGATTCGCTGGAAGGTAGGGGTTGCTGGCCCACGGCCCACTGCCCCAGCCCCACTGCCATGGGCCCCACTGCTGGGACCAGGGGGTGGTGGCCACTGTTCACTGGACGGGGCCCACTGCCTGCTTGCTGACCACTGGAACCGCCGCATTTGCCCCCGCAGTTTTTGTTATTATTCTTACGATTATTTTTGTCGCCACCATGATTATGGTTTTGGCCCGAATTATTAACAAAACTCGAAGAACTTGGGGAGGATGCCATCATGACGACGGGGCTTGCTCCGGTAGCCGCCTTTTTAGCCAAATCGGCTTCTTCCAAAGTAAGCATGGAAAGGGCTTGATAAAAGGCGGAAAGAGGGTTGCTTTGACAAAGGAGAGTTCCAATACCATTATAGGCCTCCGAAAGGCCGGTAACCAATTGTAGAACCAAACAATTATTTGTTACAGGTGCGCCAACATTATAGAGTTGATCCGCCAACTCCTTGAGTTTCTTGCAATATGCAGAGACGTTTGGAAATTCTTCCATGCAAACTAGAGAGAATTCCTGCTCGAGTGTGACGACACTTGAATGTTGGTTATCTTGGAATATGTTACGCAATCTATTCCAGGCAGCTATAGCCGTGGTATCCGACTCAATAATCGTCTGTAGAAGGTCAACCGAAATAGTGGAATAGATCCACTGGAGAACGGTAGCATCAAGAGTAATCCATAACTGAGGATCCTCCGCGGGAAGAGGTGTAGCGGGAGGAATGATGTGATGAATAACTTGATGGGAGATAGCGTGAATTTTAAACAATTCTGCCCACGTCGCATAATGGACGTTTTTCATCTCAAGTACAATAGGGATACTGTTCTTGACGTTAGAAACCATAAGGGCAGGATGATAATTGTTCTTAGACATATTGAAAGAGCAAAGAATGATGGAAAATTTGGGGAAAGTAAGAGAGATTTTGAAAGCGGAAGACTAATTTTGAAAGAGAAAACCCAAGGGGAGGGGGGGGTCGGCCGAGAATTAACAAAATTTGGGAGAGAAAATTTTTTGTAAGACCTAGTCTCTTGATATCATGAAAGAAATAATCCCCTTGATTATTTTCATTAATTGAGAAGGTATATATACAAGTTACAAAATAGGAGAATCATATTCCTATTCTTTTCCTAAAATTTTATTCTACCATAATTCTAACTCTACAACTATGGTAAGTGTATAATCCTAATTTAGGTAACAAATACACTACAATATACACCAAATATATATACCATATATACAAGATTACAATCTTGTTGATTGTTTGAAATCTACCCGTGATGGGCCAGCCCACTGACGAAATAGAGCAATATTCTTGTGATATACACTGCTGTATATTGGGTGTATATCACTGGTATATATATATATATGGGTTTTTTCTAGGAGTCATATGATGCAATATTTATTGGGTGCACCTTTATAAAAAAAATCGAGATTCTTGTTGTTTTTTCTAGAATTAAGCCCCAAGGTTCAAATCTCAAGTATGTAATCGGAATTTTCTGTGAAGCTTCTGATTAGAATTATTGGGTTTTCTTTGATCTGTAATAGAAGGAAGTAGAAAATGACCATCTCTTGCACCAAAATCCTTCAGTAATATGTACACAATGAACATCTCAAAGTACAAGCCGATGAAGCTACGAAGAAAAGAATATACTTCAGAGAATCTCCTAAATGAGAAAAAAAAATCGTGAGAAGTTCACCAGTTGAATGAAATTGTTGCTCCACAAGTCCAAGCAACAACATCCCTTCTCTTCTCCGCAAAAACAATTGTTGGCCTATCGTCCAATTGATTAAATTATTTTTAATTTTTCACGAAAATTGAAAAAGTCTTTATCCAGTAAAATATTTTTTAGTATTTAACAGATTGAAGTAACTAAAATAATAAGATAAGGGTCAAAAACACATCTGAACTATCACTTTTTCACGAGTTTTACACCTCAATTATCAGTTGTTTATTTTTTCTACCTAAACTATCGCCATATATATATATATTAAAACACACTTAGTTGAGTAGATGGTGATAGTTCGGGTAGGAAAAGAAAACAATTGATAGTTGACCTAATTAGTTTCAAGATGTGTTTTAATACATAGATGGTGATAGTTCAAGTAGAAAATGGGAACAAATGATAGTTTGGATATGAAACTCGCAAAAAAGTGATAGTTGAGATGTGTTTTGACCATTAACTCTAAAACAATCTTAAAGATAACAGATAAAATGAAACATTACTCAATAATTTGTGAGCATGTATTTGAAATTGTAAAATACTATGTTAATGGATAAAAATTAAGGTAAATATCCGAGCAATTCTTTCGTTAGCAACAACAGCTGCAAGACAACTTGACTTTATTGTGATTGAAATTGATAACAATTAAAAGCATTAATGGTCCTATTTTCTTTGTGAAGATGGAAAAGTGAAAACAAAAGAATGTTACTATTTCAAAAGCATATTTATTAGTTTAATAAGCAATTTCTAAATTCTCCAATCATCTCTCTCACTCTCAACGTCTGCCTTAAATTAAGATTGAAACAAATCAGTAGTCAAATATGATAAACAACTCCACATAATATGTACACAATGTACAACTAAAATATCAGCCGATATATGAAGCTACAAATAAAAAGAAGGGTAATATCTCAGTAATTTATTTGTCACATGCCGAATGACTTGACTTTATTCATTCATTGTGATTGAAGATACAATCAATCAAAAGTAGTACAATAGTTCTATTTTTTATGAAAAATGAAAACAAAAGCGGGTCCATAAATAATAAAGAATGTAATTTATCTCAAAATTTTGGAATAAAAGAATCAACTTGTGTAATTTACTTAAAAGAAAGAGTAAACACGGAGGAAGAAGATATTAACAAATATTACTACCTTGTAAAGGTTATCCCCTACAAAAATCTCCCACTGTTGCTTCTCCTGCCAACTTGAAATATTCGTCATGAAATCCTTTGAAAATCAATCTATATCATCGTCACAATTTTGATATATGGCTAGCTATGCCCAATTTCCGAATTCGACTGTTAAGACAATTGAATCCTCAATTCCTAATGCTCATATTCTGATTAAATGACAAATATTGCTCCTCGCTTATATTTGAGGATAGGTTCAAAATAATCGTTTTAGTATGCACATGATAATTTTGGTCCTTAAGTTTGATTTCAGTTTCTATCAAATATTTACCGAGCTCTATTTATTAGATTTGACGGGAATTATGAAAAAAAAAAAGGAAATTAGCGGGAACCCACATTTAGAGTAATATTTTTTATAGTTTTTGCTTCTTTGATTTATTTCTAGAGTATGATGCAATTTTTTAAGGTGTAATTTGTGTTATTTAGTCTCTAGTTCAGTTTTTTGTATTGTATATTTTAGAATTTGATGAGACTTTCTTTGTAATATAACTAAAAAAAAAATTATCAAATCTAAAGAATATAAATTATTAAATATTTGACAGAGGCTTAACTTTTAACAAATATAAAAGATTAAAACTATTAATTGCATACTTGAAGAATTATTTTGAACCTCTCCTCAACCACAAGGGAGCATTTTTATCATTTGCTCCTCATGTTCTCATAATACAACTCCCTCTCACCAATGGTGATTACTTACCCATTAATTGGACAGCAATGTCCAAATCCCCAGTTCCCCTAATACTCCATCCCTCTCATTTTACCTTATCTTTTAAGGTTTTAGGCTTTTAGCATGTTTATCAACAAAAAAAAATTATGTGCAATCTATAATTTACTAAATTATTTTTATTTATTTTTAAACTATTAAATGCTATTATTGGAAAATATGTATTATTAATCACTTTCAACCTCTTTAATAAATTGGAAAAAAATAAATTTATCTTAATTTTTTTAAACGACTGAAATAATGAATTTTATCGGGGTAAAACAATATTTAAAATGAGACCAATAAAGAATATCAACAATGTTCCCGCTTAATTCTCATATAACTCGATCCTCCAAAGTCCTACTAGTTGAAGGCAAAGATACTATACCAAGTAGTCCTTGGACTCGTCTTCTTTAGCTTGCTTTATGAGTATGAAAAATATATGTGTTAACACACTTTCACTGTAGTATCTGAATAGATATTATTATTTTCTCTCGAACCATAGTATTATTATTTGATTAGATTATTGAATCTTTTATTTCTCTTGAGATTTTTTTAATGTTTAATTCTACACACGTTTTTTTCGGAGGTCTATATTCATTATGTAGCATAAGAGTTACATTCCGTATGAAAATTAGTGGTATACTGATTTAATTCTCTTATCAGATAGATGCGTGGTATTAGTCAAGTTGTACCTCTTCACCACTGCCTAGTGTTGTCCGATGGTTGGTCTTGAGGTTCAGTTGCTTGTATGTTCACCTTACTCTTTTAAGTTCCAAATAAAGAAAACAAACAAATTATCCTCTCAAGATTTAAAATGTGTTCTCTAGTTTTTTTATTTATTTTTAAGATTTTAAATATTATATGGGGTAAGGGAAGGAGAAATGGGATATTTAACCACCATTTAAGATAAGCCAGCTAGGTGGTAAATTCTGTTATAACTTATCAATCTGAATGCTTTGGTCTTGATGGAACTTCTACTCAATATGGCAGTATCTCTGATCCAAAATACTAATCATTTGACAAACTAAATTTGTTCCTACGTATTTGAAATTTTAAAAAAAAAAAACAAGAAGTCATTTACTGCTTTATTTCAAAATATCCCATTACTGTTTAATTAGTTGAGTGTTAATTAAGACATTTAAGGGAGAGATAATACTAATTTAGAGAAGTACTCTTATGATTAAGGCTATTAATGTCGTTTTAAAGGGATATGAAATAACCTTCTAACTTTGCGAGTAAGATGAAGAAATGCAGAATTCTACCGATCTCTCTGAAAAAATTGAAAATTAACCAACAAAATATCTACTCCGTCTGTCCCAATTTGAGTGTCTTAGTTTGACTTGTAAAATGATAGAATTCTACACTAAAATCCACGGGAAGGATATCTACAGTACATATCACCATTGGTCCTGAGGTATTCTAACAGTTATACTCTTATCGTACGGAGTGCCCTTTTCAGCCGATAAAAGGTGCGGTCAACCGGAGATCAATGAAAAAGAAGACTACAACTAAAAACGAAATCTTGTTCGAGGGAACAGGAAGCGACGTCGAACAATTTGACGAACAATTTCCAATTCCAACTGAAGATCCTCAAGACATTGTGAGAAAATTAGAAAAAGTATGGTTAACTATGTAATTCTTTTAGTTACAATTTTACTATGTGATTTGCAACTTTTGAACATCACAAAGTTGCAATTTTGAAATTGTATTACAAAAAAATCATATTTCTATTAAATAATATAAGAGACATAAAAACATACACAGCATTAGGATGTTTTTATTACACTATCTTGTTCAATTATTGAAGTGTTTATATATATTATTTTTTAAAATTAAGTGACTAAAAAAATCGAAAACCCCTTACCGACCCGACCAACCCAGCCCCTCCCCGTCCCCCAACACCGGTCCCCTTTTTCGGCAGAATGTGGGACGAAACATCTGCATGTCCCGCTAATCCTGCCGGAGCCCCAGTCCGGACCCTTCCCCATTCCTGCCGGGACCCGTCCCGCCCTGGCACTAGTTTAAACTCCGTTGCTTTTAGTAAAATGAAAAAATTTAGCCCAAGTAATAGAGATACAGCATGCTTTTAAAAACATCGGCCCAAAACTATAAAAGATAAAAACGATATCTTATTTTTTTTAAAATGCCACGTGACGGCGAGGATCTCAACGTGAGACTCATCACGAGGATAAATGATAATAAAGAGAGTAATGAACACAACACAAGTTTAGGTCTGCACTGAACAAAACATACCAAATTTAGGAGAGTTTTAGCATTCTGCCTACAACAACATACCAAGTGAAATCCCACAATGTGGGGTCTGAAAATGATAGAATGTACACAGACCTTACCTCCCCTTGGTATGTAGAGCGGTTGTTTCCGGGAGACACTCGGCTCATTTTGCCTAAATACAAAATAATGTTAAGTTTATTTAGAAATAATAGAAGGAAATTGAAGCCAAAGAGAAAAATCTGTCTCATTGAAGATGTGTAATATAGCATGGGAAAAACAGAGTGTTAAATTTGGAAATAATGTATAAAAACTTATATATCATTCTAGATAATAGTTGTCTAGAATGAACTCCTTATGTTTTAACAAGTATTCCTTCCGTCACATTACATACAACTTACAAGCATAGGATGAGATTCATGTCTTGCTAGGAAAATGATTGAATGAGTTAGCTTCTTAGTTAAATAGGAAGATTTGGGACTTGGGAGAAAAGGCGACATAAAGATCTTATAGTAATAAATATGAGAACAATCCAAAATGATATAAAGGGCAAAAGGGCATCCCGATGCACTAAGCTCCCGCTATGCGCGGAGTCCGGAGAAAGGCCGAACCACAAGGGTCTATTGTAAGCAGTCTTACCTCATATTTTTGCAAGAGGTTATTTCCACGGCTTGAACCCATGACCTCCTGGTCACGTAGAAGCAATTTTACCAGTTACTCCAAGGCTCCCCTTCCAATAAAAAATGATATAAAATACATTAATTTGAGTTTATGAAATTGAATCTTTTTTCATTCTAGAAATTAGTTATCCAGAATGAACCTGTTTGTTTTAAAAAGTATTGCTTCCATCCAACTATGTACAACCTGGGATGAGATTCATATCTTACTAGAAAAATGTTTGAATGGAGCTTATGAGTTAAGATGTTGATGGGAAGATTTGGAAAAGGACATAAAGATCTTATAATAATCTAAGAACAACTTAAATAATACTCTCTCTGGTTCAAAAAGAGTGTCCACTTAGCCATTTGCACACCCCTTAGGAAAACTCTAACTCTTCGGCAAAAATAGGTAATTTGACTAAAATATCCCTAATTAAATAGATATTAAAATTTGGTCACCTAACACTGGCAAATTTGAAAAAGTAAGGTAATTCTTTCTTGATTTGGTAAGTAGACACCTTTTTTAACCAAAAAATAAAGGTTAAGTGGACACTCTTTGAACCGGAGGGAGTACATCACACATTAAATATCCTCTTCAACCCAATTTATGTGACGGTATCAAACCGGTCAAAAAGTTCAAAAAGACTTTGAAACTTGTCATCTAAACAAGTCATAAAAGTATGTGTGACTATGAATTATCTCATTCAGAATTTTTCAAATATAGAAAGTTGTCAATCTTTTTGATACAATTAAAAAGAAAAGTATGCCACATAAAATGAAACAGATAAAATAATTTATTTCATTTAAGGCATGCATCATAATTCTAGGACAAGCTAAAATGGAAAGTATCTCAAATAAAATAGGACGAAAGTTATAATATTTGCTCAATATCACTAAATTAAAGGACAAAAATAGCCAGTCAAATAAACCAATAGACACTTCAAGTTGGTACTAACAGCTGCCAGATAGATATCTTAACTGTGATAAGTGTGCGTCGTGCACACCCATGCCCGACAGTCTTCAGACGCGAATTTCAATCGTTTTGACATGTTAAACAAACCAATGAAGTAATGACACGTGTAGTTTTAACGAAAAAAATGTTAAGAAAGAAGTAGAATGATATTTTTTTAAAATAACACCCTTTCCGCTCTTTATTTCTTCTTCTCCCAAATCAGATCCAGGAAATAAGAAAGAAGAGATTAGCAAGAAAATAATCCAAGTGATTGTGAAAGCGGGCTTCTCTTCTTTTTAGCAAAAGCAAGTTGTTTCCATTGCAATGGCTCATTCTGTCCATGTATCTATTTCTCTCTACAATGCCCTTTGAATTCATGAATTTTGTGTTTATATCATATTACATTTCACTTAAATCCAACTTTAAACAAAAATATAAAATTAAAATCACGTTCGTGTGTTTTTAAACAGTTGGAGTTGATTAATAAATCAGCTGATGTCGCGCGTGTTGCCAGGTCAGATTGGGGCCATAAGAGGTGTATCTCTGGTCACTAGAATACTTAAGGTCTATCCGGCAGCATGGCCAGCTCAATGGCTAGGCAAGTTCAAGTAAAGCAATTGCCCTCAAATTTTATCAAGAATAAGTTATGTGTTAATTTTTTCTTAAAGAAAATAGAATATTTATGATAAAAAGCACAATATTTTTATAAATTTATATTATTTTATTTTTTAACCTTTTTCAAATAGAAAAAATCAAAAAAATGTTGTTCTGCCTTGTTACCTTCTATCCGCTAACACTCACATTATTTTATTCTTCTTAACTCCTTTTGTATTCTCGTTATTCAAATCTCTTATAAGTTAGAGTAATACTTTATAATAAAAAAAAAAAAATCAAATAGTCAATAGTCGGGGAGTGTTGAACAAAGTGAATTATAATTCTTTTTTTGTTCCTTCTTAGGTTTTCAAGGTTTGCAACAAGCATATTAAAGTGGGGCATACCAAGTTATCAAATTCTATCATTCTAACTCTATTATTTTTATCTAAAGTTTGTCAACCTATTACTGATAGAATTATGTTAGCAGTTCCTGTAAAGATTGTCTCGGTGGAAGGATGTTTTTCAACATTGAAATTGATAAAATCTTACCTAAAATTAACAATTGAAAAAAAAAATTGAAGAAATCCATTATATAAAAATTATTAAGTAATAATTTTGCGTCTAAAAAAATTTAAAAAAATAAATTTCAAATAAAATGGATAGGAAGTTTGTTTAGGTATTAGGTCTAATTAAAGTTTCGCTTTAGGCCTCCAATTATGTGAGTTGACCCTGTCCGGCCGTTGTTGTCAATTTTTAGCGTCTATCTATGTATTTGAAAAAAAAAAAAATTTGAATTCAACTATTGTACCTTTATTCCAGTCCATAAATGACGCAACAAACTCCACCGGAGAACAAGATGAACAAGCCTTTTGGGTTAAAAAATTTCTGGCAATGATTCCCAAGGATACTCATGACATGCAAACCAACACAAGCTGTTCGGATGGTACAAAGCATAGTTTTTGAATATGTTGTAGCCAGATTGCTTCCACTGCTTTTGTCCCCTGATACAAGGATCATTAGTCTACAAAGTATAACTTCAAATAACAACATATCCAGTGTAATATCACAAGTGGGGTCTGGGGAGGGTAGTGTAGTGTGTACACAGCCTTACCTCTACCTTATATCTACCTTATAAAGGTAGAGAGAAAAGTATTACTTCAAATATCTATATATAATTTGCATGCCAGTATGACAGTTTTCTCACTCCTTGCAATACCAAATTTCGTCATGTATTGAATTACTTCCTCCGCCCAAATTTATATGACACTTTCCTTTTTAGTTAATCCAAAAAAAAATGACACATTTCTTTATTTGGCAACAATTTAACTTTAAACTTTACCTTTTACATTTAACGAAATGATCTATAACCACACAAATATCTTTGACTTATTTTAGATCACAAGATTCAAAAGACTTTTTTTATTTCTTAAACTCAATGCCGAATCAAACTACATCATATAAATTGGGACGGAGGGAGTATATACTATTGCACTTGAACTTCTTGAAGAGCAAGCACCATTAAAAAAAATTAAGGTACTATATTAGTTAGGTCTTTCAGTCTTTCTTAAGAAATATGTTGCTTAAGAGAAATACTTTTGCAATTAATCTACAATTTTATTTTCTAATAATACATTTTTTGAGAAGTTCTTTAGAGTCAACTCAAAAAAAAATTAATGTGATGATAGAAGAAATTGTAATTGAAACAGTACCAATATTTTTCATCTTTTAAATAAAAAATAATCAATGATCAAGTGAATTCTGGACCAAGGATTGGTAAGTAAGTTTTGGCCCTCTTTACTTGTATTTTTTCTATTTGATGATTTTCATTATTAAAAGGTTACTCAGGGTAAATAGCTAGGTAATATTAGATTAAAAAATTTACTGATTGAGTTATTATGTACAAAGTATGTACAAATTTCAAGTTAATTCTGAAAAGGTCTGTCAATCGAGTTTCAAGGAAGGTTGGATAAAACATATTTAGTCGCTACTAGAGTAATTCATGGCTTAATAACATGTAAGATAAATGAATTTTGATATATGAAAACCATAAATTGAATATTATTGCATTGTTTAGCCTACTAACCGTATTGTTGACCATCACTTCTTCGAAATCTTCAGCGTCCCATAGTCTGCTATATTCACCCGGATCCTTTTGCATTTTCACTATATATTTACCCATATCTTGTATTAAGTCATGCATTTGAATCATATCATAGTCACATATGAACACGAGAGGACACTCAATCCGATATTTGCTCCAGAATAACAGCTCTCAAGAATTTGCATAATGTAATCTTTTTCTTTCCCTCGTAAGAAGCATGCTATATCTAGAAATATATCTCGTTGTGTGGTCTCCAGTCTATCATAGCTAATTTTGAGCTTTTCAACAATTTCTGATTTAGAGTTAATTTCCATTTGCTATATAGCACTTCCCCACTCAGTTATGTCCCTCTTATGTAAGAAAGAACCCTACACTTTCAGGGCTAAAGGAAGGCCATTCGCATGACTTACCACCTCCAACGTTAGCTTCTCAAAAGACTTATCTGGAACTTCTTCCTTGAAAGCATGTTGATTGAACAATTGAATAGCTTGATGGTCAACTAGTGTAGTCACTTCATTTACTACATCATTCTTCCTTGTCTCTAGTTGTTGCAATAATTCTACTGCCATCGCCATACCAGTTAAGATTCCCTGCTAGGTAATCCAAATGGTCTTTGTGATCTATGTCATCAAGCACAACTAAAACCTTCTTAAAACGAAGCCTACGAGCTATCATGTGCTTTCCATCCTCCTTATTATTCACGTACTTAGCTTTTCCCCTTAACAGTTCTGAGAGAAGGATATTTTGCAAAGAATGCATTCCACGTTTGTTTTCTTTAATATCCGCAATGAAACAAGCAGCTTCAAATTGATAATGAGAGTGTATCAAAAATGGCTCTTGCTATTGTCGTTTTACCGATTCCCCCATGCCCCCAGATCCCCACAATCCGAACATCATTGATTCCAACCTTTAGTAGGGATTTGGATGAAATTTGGTCAACAATTTGGTGAATGCTCAATGATTCATTCCTGCATATATTTTTTTTACTCACCCTTGGCGGATGTCATATCCTTTTAGATTTGCCGCAACAGTTAGGGCAGTCCTCCAGCTTTGTACCTTCTGCATTCCCTCAACATCATCCTTATAGTTTGATTCGTGTTTCGCAAAGGCTTCTGCAAAGCTCTCCCTCTGATTCCGAACTTCTGATGAATCCACATCATACAAGACTGGTATGACTGTTTGTCCATTTTCGTCCTTGCATTCCATGATCTTCACTAGTTCATCTAAGCACCACCTCGATGTAGAATAATTTTTTTGACAAAACGATGAGGGCAACTTTAGACTCTTTGATAGCTTTCAAGAGTTCTTCTGGGATCGAATCTCCATGCTATAGCCTTTTCTCGTTTTGAAAGGTTAATATTCCCCTGTTTCTCAAGCCTTCATACAAGTGACCTGTAAATGTTCTGCGAGTATCTTCGCCTCTAAAACTCAGAAAGACATCGTACTTCCATCGAGGACAATCCTGTGAATTACTCGCACAAGAAGAGGATGATGCCATGGATTCAGTTAATTCGTTGAAATTTGAGGGGGGGGGGGGGGGCGAAAAAGAGCTCTGTGGATAGAGACTGTAGTTGTGGTAAGAGATATATTAGTGATATTTAGGACAAAGTTATATATATAGGACTTCAAATATGAAAAGTATCTATGAAGATGGGCTATACATTAGGGTTGACTTATTGCTATTGAACCAGTCAACTGGTAAGTATTAAATGTGGTACATTTTCATTGAAATTTCTGTGAAGCTTCTTAATGCTCTTAGAACTGTAATATGTACACAATGGACAGCTCAAAGTACAAGCCAATGAAGCTACAAACAAATAGAAGGTAATATCCCAGTAATTTCTTTGTCACCAATAACACGGCTTGACTTCGCTCATTCATTGAGATTGAAGAGAACTACGATCCTATTTTCTTTGTGCAGATGGGAAGTAAAAACAAAAAGTGAGTCCAGAAGTAAGAAGCATTGTAGCTTTTCCCAATTTTTTGGAAAAAAAAACTTTAATTAAATAAAAAAAGAAATAAAAGCCAAAAACAAATCGGAACTATCACTTTTTTCATGAGTTTATAACCGTCTATTTATCAAAATATATCTTAACTGTTAATTATTCACTTTTACTATGAGATGAATCTAATAATTTAAGTGTGTTTTGATAAATAGTCGGTAATAGTTTAAGTAACTAGGAAAAAGCAATACTTCCTGTGTTTTAACTATTAACTCTTAAAAGAAAGAATAGAGGAGGAGGAATAACAAAATTTACCTTGTAATTCTATTGCGAAAGAAAATTGTGTCCCCTCTACGAAAATTCCCAATCTTTGCCGCTGGTCGCAAACTTTAGTCCGTCTGCCCATTTTTCGAAACCTTAAAACAATTGAATCCGCAATTCCTAATGCTCATACTATGGGTTTAACACTCACCAATGCACCAATGGTGATTATAGATTACCCATTCAATCTCGCTGATCAGAGGACTCGAACACGGAACCTCAGACAGCAATACCCTAATGCATTGTTAGTGCTTAAATTTGATAAAGTGGAGCATCTTTAGTTTGGTCCAACTAATAAAATGGTCTTTAACCGTGACTTCCAAAAAATACACTATAAGAATCGACCCAAAAACCGATTGATTTGATCCCAATTTTTTTAAGAAAATTTTAATCGGTCGATTTTCTTTTGCACAAAAATTGAATAAAATAAAAAATTGACAGAACTCGATCGTTTAAATATTTTACAAAATTATTATTAGTATAACCGACCCATGCTCGATCAATTTTATTTAAAAATAAAAAATTATTTCAAGAAAACCATTGAGCTTGATCACTATTTTGGTCAAAACTCTGGTCAAACTATTTAAGTAAATTGACCAAAGAACCGACACCGCTTAGTCGATATTTTATTTTTTCAATTTTTGCGCAAAAAAAATGATGGAGCTCAGTTGGTTTTATTTTAAAAAAATTACTCCCTCCGTCTTAAAATATTTGTCTTACTTTCTTTTTAGTCTGTTTCAAAAAGAATGTCTCTTTCTTTTTTAATTTCAACTTTTCACATGACATGTTTAAGACCACAAGATTAAATGACATTTTGATACGTTTCACATACCTTTAGTCAGTGGCGGATCTTAGTAGGGGCTGGGGGGTTGTGGCCCCCCTCAAAAAACTTAAATAATTTTTTTTTATATAACTCAAAATACACGATCTGCCCCAAATCGCAGAAAGCCCTAAGCCCCTAAATTTGGCTTTTCTTAGATTGGCGAGAAACTTTCTTATCAGCAAAGTGAAGCAGCCTTCGAAGTCTTAATATCGTGTTACAATGAAAAGGCAAAAGAAAATCTATCCACAGATCTGGCCGGAGCCGACAGCAAGCTTCAAGAGAGAGGAGAGCGTCACCAGTTCCCCTGGCTAGATATTGTCATTAATTTGCTCTAAATATTCAATTCATGTACTTATGTCAATTTAGGGTTAAAATTTGTATTATTCCATTGTTAAACTCAAACTCATTTCGTTATTAAAAATCCAATTGCTATAGTCTTTAAAAAGAAACCGAAAATGATGAATTTTGAAGTTTATCTTAACTAAACAAATTCAAATTCAGTTCTGCCTTTGAAAAACCTGAAACTATTTCCTTAAAAAAGTTGTTTTAGGATTAGTTTTCTAAAAAATAGATTTTTTGAAAGTTGAGTTAAGTCATGAAAGTGGGTCTTTCTACCATTAGACATTTCTAAGGATCTTAGCATCGTTTGCCTACATGAGACTTCAACTAAATTTTAAAGTGTTCCAATAAATTAAACAGTTTTTACGATTGTGTTCCTATTTAGATTTAATGTGTAGTCCTCCCTTGATTTTCAATTCTGTTTTTGATGTAGTTTTCTAGTATTTTAGTTTTTCCTTGCGGTTCTATTGCTTTAGCATGTTTAATGTACTTCCAATTCTGTTTGGTGTCCTGAAATGAGTATGAATTAGTTGATTAGGTGTTTACATATTAATGCTTTAACAGATTAACTATTCTTTTATGTTTGTTTCTTTGATAATTGATTTATGTATTTTTTTAGGAGTGGTAGTTGGTACGATGGTCCAACTTAAGAAAATTGATGCATTTTTCAAGAGGAAAGCTTCCAACAAAGATGAAAATTGTATAGCTTCAAAATCAACACTTGAAAAGTACCATTCCGATGATCAAACGGTTCAACTGGATGAGTAACCTCATCCGCTCATACTTCTTCTAGGACTCCCCTTTCCCAATCCAACAAAGGCTCAGCCACTACAACTGATGGGTCTCGGTAAAAGCTTGAGTATCGGCCGCTAGAGTGTCATCTTGCTGCTGTTCGGCTTCTGACAATACCTCTTGAGTAACAGAAGCAGCGATGGTTTCGGATTGCAAGTCCATGAGGATGTCAATTGACAATTGAGCAACATGATCAACTGGCAAAGAAGTAGTCATAACCGAAGAATAAGTTTCCTCGGATACCACTTCGAAAAAACTAGCGAGGAGTGTTGGCATTGCTTGAGCTAGTCTGTTTTTCCACACAGTCCACTCATTCTCCACCTAGGCCAGCCGTTCACTGCCCGCTTTCTGATCCAATTCCCAAATCACCTGTTGGTTATCATGTTCCCGGATCTTGTTATCCAAATGAATGCCCTGCCGAAACAAAGAAGAGCGGGAGGAATCTTTGGCCTTAATAGTCGATTCGAAGGCGCCTATGGCCCGAGTAATAGCCTTTGTCTCCGCCTGGATCCTCTCCAAATCAGCTCGCAGTTTTGGCAGTTGCTCCTGCAAGTCATTCATTCGGCTGACATTATGCTGCCTTTCTGCATTCACCTCATTGAAAGAAGTCTGAATGTGGTTCTTCTCTTGCCAAAGAGACCCCAAGTGTTGCAGAGCAGTTACCGCCTCATCATGGCTATCTTTGGCCATTTTGTGTAAAGAAAATAAGTCATTTAGAGCCAAAGCCATGTCATTATAGGCGGTTGCCAAAACTGGGGAATCATTTGCTTCTTTTGACAATCGGAACAGAGAAGCCCTCAAAGCATGGAACTCTTCTTTGCTGGTCGGGATTCCCCTGGCAAGAGACTCCTCAACTCGCTCTCGATGAATGCCAACAGGTGAAGATGGTGAAGGTGCAATGTCGACTGAGCCAAAATACTACAGAAGCACGTCTTCACGGATGATCTCGGCTAGCGCTTCTGAGTCATCAATTAGGTTGGTTTCAGTCGAGAGATTATCTCCACCAGTCTCTTGTACAGAAAGGACAGGTTCAGAATAGAGGCAAGGGTTTGGAAACAGTGAAGGACCAAACATAATAGAAAAGGTATACCTCTACGGCTGCATTAGCATAAAACTCTATGGCTGCCTTAACATGAGAAATTTTGGCCTTAAGGACAACCGATAATGAATCCTGCGGATGCGTGGAAACATGAGCCGAAGAGGACGATCCTCCAATATGAAAAGGGGCATCGAACGCTTTCTGCGGTTGTCTGCATCTGAAAAGGGGCATAAATATTGAAAGATAGTCGATGCGAAGGTATTTAAGCTAGACAATGAATATACCTAGATTTCCTCCTCTTCCTCAGCAGAAACAGGAATTCTAGTTTTGTGGGATTCTTCTTCACTACGATCTCGGATGACAACCCCTCTGTTTCGCCTGGGTTGCTTAGGAACAGATTTCCTGGGTGACCGGGATTCGTTGTTAGAAGTGGTCTCCAGATCGACAAACGCTGGGGGGATTGAGTTGCTGAAAGACGCATAAGAGATGTTAGCGGAAAATTCACAAGAATAATCTGGCCGACACATATGTAGAAAGCAATTTACCTTTTCTCTTCGTTTACGCAACCTGATGGAAGACCTTGAGGCGGCAGGTCTACCCGATTTAAGGGAATCAACTTTCAGAGGGGCCTCTTTCGTCCACGGTTTAGAGGTTTCTTGGGTCTTCTTTTTCTTTGACAAGATCAGCTGATCATAGTAGACATATAGAGGAGACCGGAAGAATTTCTCCTTGGTCGTGTTCCACCAATCATCAAAAGACACAATAGTATTTGCTCTCGGGGGAAACGGTTGCCAGTCAAATAAGGCAGGCCTCTCAAGATTGTGATCGGCGATTTTCCTTGCCTGTTTTGCATCAAGAATGCAACGTTGGGTTAAACAAACTATATTGCGGTGAGTCCATAGTACGTGCTGAGTGAGACCGAATTGTCTTCCTACAAAGTTTGGACGATAGGGCTCCGTGGTCAACTTATTGTTCCTAGAGATGGATTTCAAGCCACCCAATAGATCATTGGCCGTAAGAATACGCCCCCATGTGAGGTCCATAGTTCTCCGCTGAGAGAATGTAAGGTTGTCATTGGCCATTTGACGGACCCAATCGGGGGTGGCCCATCTTTTAAGGACCGATTGTCAATCTGTGTAATGGTCTCGAGACAGACCATGCAGGGTGGAGACTGCAGTGAAAGCGTCCTAGGGCATGAAGGGTGTTTTTCGAAGAGTATCGGCTAGCACCGACGGGTATAATGGAAAACGACGGTCATCAAAATCATCAGGAATAAACTCCGGGAAATACAGGGTGATCCATAGCTGAAGGAACCACAGAGGACCGACTAAGGTATCCAGATTTCTGGAGTCCCTTAACCTTGCCTGGGCATCGCTAAGAGCCATATAACGATAAGTCTGGAAGAGAGATGCCCAGCTGACATCTTCCCCGACACGGCTAGCGCCGCATAATTTTCCAGCTCCTTCACGACTGCACAAGATCATGTGCAGATAAAATATCGGCTGAACCAAAAGAGCAGGAAAGCATGATGCGCGGCATCGTCGACTGGAAGAGTCGATATTCGGCTGTTGTTGGTCATGAAGTGGCCATAGCCGAAAGAAGTCTTTGAGACCTTGATGCCTAAGTCGACAACATCTATGTCGCTTAAGACAGGTGCTTCGGACCTCAGTATCGGAAGGCCAAGTATCGTCATCACATCGAGCAGTATGGGGATCATCATTCCCCACGGGAAAACAAAGGCGTTGGCAGTGGTCGACCAGTAATCGAGGAAAGCGTATATGAGACCAATGTTATAGGAGAGGTCAAACTCTGATAGCGCAATAGCATCATAGAGACCCATGCGTCTACATTCGGCCTCTCTGGCCGACTTCACTCGTTCCAACCAATCAGAGTAGTTGGTAATCTTGGCCGGCCAGGTACGCAAGCTAGTCGGACATCGATCGTCGGTGAACCAATCGCATGTAATAGGAAGGTCATAGTTTGTCGGGCTAAGATACCAAGAAAGAAGGAAGTTGCCCTGTTTAGATGTACTGTAGGGAGTAAGAACCAGTTGTTCATCGATGAAGGAAAAGGTAGGGGTTAGGTCATCAGCAGCCAAATTGGCGTTATTTGATCCCTGAGATGGAGAGGAAGATGAAGACATATTTTCTGATTAAGGAAATAGGGTTCTTTGGAGAAGGAAAGGAATTTGGGAACGGCTGAAGATTAAGCGAGAAACCTCTGGGGTTGTCTTTCCTTAAATATCTTTTTTTTGGAGATGTGGCTGACACGCATTAGGACTACTTTCTTTCAAACGTGCGGTTGAAATACATAGGAATTCAGTTGTGGAAGCCGAGACACCTCGGTTGAAAGGAAGCAACTTTTCAGAGAAAATCATCATTGCATGCATTTAGGGCAAAATTGATTGAAATGACACCCGCGGCTGCCACACGAAACGACGGCTATTTTTTAATACATCAACTCAACAGCCGCATTCGAGTTAATGTAGGGGGCAATTGTTAACACTCAAAAATACTTTTAAGTGTTTAGCTGAATCAAGTGACAGCCGAAGGTGGAAACCTCAAAATGAGCAGGCAACAGAATTTTAAGTCGATAACCGAACTGACTCGTAGTCGAATCTATTAGTCCTAGCCCTTGGCTAGAAAATCTTCATCGGCTATTACGGTAGCCTGGCCGAGTCATAATTCCGAAGAACGACTGAGACCCACACATATTTGGACGCCTCGAAGACCAAGTCAATGAATCTTCTAGACCCCAAGAAACGGTAACAACCAGCAACAGCTAGAAGGAAGTACCATTAATCATACAAGAGGAAAACAAGGAGTAAAAATCGGCACCACCTTCTCATAGTTGGCTAGTGGATTTAGTGGGTAATTTAATGGCTAACATAGGGGGATCACGTTTTATTTTTCTTGTACTATAAATATAGGATCATTTGTATAGAATAGGGGCAACCAATCAATCAAACAACTGATTTTACATATCTTCATTTTATCTTTATCGTCTTTTCTGCAGTCTAGCTGTATTTATGTTTCTTACCACTTAGTTTACTCAATCACCGTCCTAACGCTTTCTGGAGTAGTTGGGAACTCATTGCTGGAAGTTAGAGTTCCGCTTCCAACCGAAATCGCTTAGTTAAGGAATCATTTGTCATCTGATTTCGTCAGCCGATAGACGACAGACATTTCGGACGGGAACATGAACTAAAATAAAGGATCTTGGCAAAACTTGATCCCTTAAAAATATCTAGCAGCAGCAGGAACCAAGGCCTTTCCAGAGAATAGGTTGCTTAGCATAAAACAGTTTGATCGAAGTCTTCTCAGAGTGGTTTCCTAGCATGAAGATAGTGCAGGTCTGGCACTTGACGTTGAAATGAAGAGTACATCTATTTGATGAACTGCTAGATATTAAGAAAAAATCCCACCAAACAGTTTATATGATCTTTTGTCATCAACATATTTTAAAAAAATATCTTAGTGGGTTGGATATTTGGTTTTGCAATGTAGTCAGGTGCCTATGCTTTTGTTCATACTTGGAACAGTACTGAACTATAATTCATCTTTTTGGCTCGTTATGCAATTGTGTATGATAAGTTTTAGACTTTGCTGAGAGAAGATGAACCTATGGAATATTTTATATCTCTTGATAGTGAATTGTGGTTGATCTTTGTAACTTGTTTACTTGAAGTAAAAGATGCAGGAATTTTTTGGTTTATGCTTTAATATGTTTTCTCGTAGTGTTCTACAGTGATTGGTTCTTTTCCTTGGTAGATGATGGGGCTCGCAAAGTATTTTACGTTCATCCTATTTCCATGTTTTATTCTCTTCTTTGTCTTTAGTTTCTTGTTCATCATAAATCAGGATTTTCTTCTCTCCCTGTGTGTGCTACTTGACTCATTGTCATGCGATGCTCAAGGTTTATACAGCAAACATTTTTGTAGGTTTTTACTTTTTCTACTCAAGCTTTCTCTGATCGATTTTAGGCAGCCCCGTTATAGTTCTCCACATTTTTCAGGGTAGCACTTTGGCAGCAGCTGGAGGTGGTAGTTCATCAGTCAAGCTATGGGATACCACTCAGTGGCAACTCATTGCCACATTATCACTTCCACGTCAAGGAGGTGTGCAACTGTCATGACCCAAACCGGAGGGCCGCGACGGGCACCCGGACACCACCCGCCGGGTACCGCTAATCGTACAACCAACTTCTAATCACAATTGAATACGGACTAAGCCGAAAGAAAATTATGAAAAATCAGGTAACCAGCTTATATATATATATACATAACTATACCAAGGCCGACAAGGCCATACAAGACCACTATCCACAGGACACCTGTCTACAAGCCTCTAAGAGTAGCAACATCAAAGGTCGGGACAGGGACCCGCCATACCCATATATACAAGCAAAAATGTACCGTACCAAAATTATACCAACACTCTGAACAAGGGAAGTGCTTCAAAAATCCGTTAGATCCGCAATCAACTAACGTGAACCGTTGCCCTACCTATGTGAACCAGCGGGCATGAAACACAGTGTTCCCCGACAAAAGGGACGTCAGTACGACTGATGTACTAAGTATGTCAGGCATGAACAATAGCATAACAGAGATATAACAAATACTAAAACAGAAACAGCCGACCAATATTAACTACCTCTGAGACCCCAATACAAATGTCTAAATGTTATGCAATGCAAATATGGTATAATATTGGACACATAGGCATCTTCATTTTCTTAACAACCTCTGTGGGCGTCAGGTTATATAGGTCACACAGACAACCTGATATCGGTCATACAGACATGCCACACATGCTTCTATTTTGGTATCATACCATATAATGGGGAATGAATGTATGCATGATGCAAATGCGGTATACTAATGTCCACACAGGAATCCACCCATAACCGCCTCTGTGGGCATCAGGTTATTTCGTATTAGCCACACAGGCATTCATATCATCTTAGCCACACAGGCATCCACTTTGACCACACAGGCTCGATATGTGGCCTCTTAGGACTCTTTTGTGATAGTCTGTACCAACTGCAGGTGTGTGCGTATATAACGCATTTCTCTTTCCCCATATCCCCTACATATATACAATATTTATCATATAGTAGTGTGCATAGCACAAGTGGTACAGTGTAATATATGAATATAATGCAAGTGAAAATGCATGAATGAGAATAAAACATTCTGAGTGACATAATATCCTTGTACCTACGGTCCAGCTGTTTATGCCTCAATAAGAACTTATGAACATATTTAGACATGCTTTTAATATAGGAATCAATAATATGAATTTTCTTAACTTATAAGAGTAGAATAATTTATGAAATAATATCACGGTTATATTTTGTTACATGGAACATGCCAAAAAAAAAATTTGCCTTAACATACCTGAACTTGCTAAGAACAATTCTTGCTACTGGAACGAGAAATGGACTACTTCGTACGTTTCAAAAGTAAAAAATGGTTGGTAAATTAAACGCTATACTAAATGGAATTGCTAAGGAATTGCTGCTTATGCTTCCAATTCGTGCAAAAAGAAAATAAGGTTTGGAGGGTAATGATCCACGATTGTTTCCCTTTAGCAGATGTTTTGGGATGAAACTTAAATTGGCATTAAAAGACATTACAGCCAACATAACAATATAAGCCAAACCACTTCTCAAACCATACAAGGCATTAAAAGACATTAATGAGTACTCATCATTTTGTCTACTAACGTGTCCACTTTAGGATTAATCTTGAAGCCTACACGTAATTTCCGCCACTAAGTCTTGTATTAATTAATCCCATAATTAATTAATTATACATATATAATTAATTTCGTGATCCCAATTCACTTAAATCTTAATAACTTATAAGATCTTCTTACACTCAATGTCATAATTCTTGTAATATGACACTAATCCATAACCTCTTTGGGGATATACAATTATTATTATTAATCCCCGTCGCCATACTTGTTAAATCCAAAATTGTTTCGGGATCACATACTTTTATATACTAATTTCTTTATTAGCATACGTGAGGGCAACATAAACTTCCCGGAGGCCGAGTATACTTGCCTACGTTTAGGTGCTCAAACTATTATCCAAAAGTACGAGATGTTACATCAACCATCCGAGAAAAGCGGCACCAAGAAACTTGTGGGATCTTAAAATTAGAGCAGCTACACAGACATTAACCAACCACACAAACCAGGTATGGTCTGTGGCTTTTGGACCACCATCAAGGACTGAAGTTAGGTCTTGTATGCTTGCCAGTGTATCTGATGACAAGAGTATATCATTCTACCAATACTCCTGATTGTTGTGGCGCTGGTAAGCCCAAACTTTTGATTGCCATCTCTTTTCACATGGCCTGTATGTGAACCAAGAATGTACAAGAAAATCATCTGCTTTTTATTCGTTGGATCTACAAAGATATTTTAGATTCTATTTGAATATCATACACGGCCAGCTGGTGCTATTTAGTACATTGTCCATGAAACACATTAGTTTGGCTTGTAGTTCATGGCTTCTCGTGAAACGAATCGTGCTAACGTGTCAAGGTTCATTATTATTGTAAAACTAGCATTTATGCATTTGCTATCATTTGGAGAAGCAATTACAAAGTTCCCTTTTTGGTGATTCCATTGGGTTCTATACCTAGTCATCACATAACTGTTTATTCCAGAAGGTTTAGAGAACAAACAACTAAAATAGCTGGAAACTCGACTTCCTTGTATAGTAGATTGGCTGATTATCCTTATCTACAAAATAATCCAATATCTGTCAAAGGTTACATAAATGTGGAAATGAAAGAAGCATGTTCTTATGCACATCCAGGGCAGTTATCACGTACCTGTTGGCTGGAGATGCTCTGATATAATACTTCGAAAAATATCGCATTGTACAAAAATCTCTTATCCCAAGAGTCTGGTATTTGCATATGCTGGAAGACACCTATTTAAGTAGCAATATTCGTGAAGTCTGAAGTTAAAAAGTGAGATATTTAGTCAAAACAAAAGTGCATACAGTATTAACCTATTAACGTTAATTACGAGGATATGACTTTAAATTTAATCTTCAGAAGTTCCATAGACTGGCCCAATACAGTAGCCTACGAAAAACAAGAGGCCTTTGTATTGCATATGAGGTTCAAGCTGGATTCCTCCTTCTCTGTGTGTGTGGCCCTTTACCGAGATATGAGTTGGGGGAAGAGTGCATTTCCATCGCGAAAGATTCAAGATATGTTTCGATGAATTATTTTTCAATCTGCTACATTGCTGTGTTGGATGCTGAAAAAAAAAAGACGTCGATCTCTTGATTATGTTTTGGTAAGAAACCTAAAACTTGTTAATTATGTTCCTGATATTAAAGGGAATTGAAAATAGGATACCCGTTTAACTGTGGTGACAACTCCTGAGATTTCACAGTTCTTGACTCGTCATAGTTACTTCAACACATTTAGTGAAAACCCTGTCTCTATTGCCACAGCACTTGTCGTTCTTAGAGTGTTTAAAAAGAAGGCTTCAGGAATATGCTCAGAACAATAGCAATTGGTTAACAAATTGCACCATGGAAATCTTGTGCGCTTGGTATAAGTTATAACTGTCCTGCAAGTAGCAGTTGATGGTAAGTTTAATCTAATGTATATTGCCTTGTATTACATAATTATCCCCATAGTGCACATAATTTTTAAAATTATTTATATCATGCAGTGCTAATTATTACTTATAGATACCAAAGTGGATAATTGATTTTTGACATTATAATGAAACATGACTGATTAGTCAATTAAGATTACAAGATTTTTGGCTTTAGACACCAGATAATTGCATCATTTCTGGTCAAAAGTATAATGTGGAGGTGTTAGTATTTTTTATTTTTTTGGCACAATCATTCTGACATTTTCTAGCAGTGAGCAAGTACAACAATCTAATCAATACCTAAACGCACTCTGCAAGAAGTTTTTTAAAAAAATTACATCTTATTCCCTGATTAGAATAATCAATAAACTTCTTAAAGTAGATGAAATGAAACATACCATATATTTGAGAGAATACTTGTAATGCATATATATTTGATATGTGTTAAACAGAGCAATATACATGTGATATACACTGAATATACAGCAGTGTATATCACATATATATCACTGGATTAAAGCAGTGGGCTTTCGGCCAAGTCTAGCAGAAGCAGCAGTGAATTGGAGGCAGTGGGCTTTCGGCCAAGTCCAGCAGAGTTGTGTTCCAGCAGACTTGGGCCTAAGCAGTGGGCCTCTCGGCCAGATATGCAAAATCCAAGTAACATTAGGATATTGTATATATGGTATATATATTTGTAGTATATTGTAAATAAAGGATACCTTAATTAGTGTTATACAGTTACCATAATTGTATAGTTAGAATTATGGTAGAATAAGGATTTAGAAGTAGAATAGGAAAAGGATTTTCCTATTATGAAAATATGTAACTTGTATATATAGCCTTTCAATTAATGAAAATAATCAAGGGAATTATTTCTTTCATGGTATCAAGAGACTAGGTCTAAACAAAAGTTTTCTTCTTTCAAACTTTTGCCTCCTTTGGCCGAGACCCCCCCCCCTCCCTCGGGTTTTCTCTCCAAAAATCTCGTCTTCCGCTCTAAAAAAACCTCTCTTAAATTTCCCCTCCTTCTTTGTTCTTACAATATGTCTAAGAACAATTTTCACCCTGCCCTCACGGTTTCCAATATTAAGCTAAGTATCCCTATTGTTCTTGAGATGGAAAACGTTCAATATGCAACGTGGGCAGAGTTGTTTAAAATTCACGCTATATCTTATCAAGTTCTTCATCACATCATTCCTCCCACTAGACCCCTTCATGCGGAGGATCCTGAGTTATGGATTACACTTGATGCTACCGTTCTTCGGTGGATATACGCCACTATTTCGCTGGACCTTCTACAGACGATTATGGAGCCGGATACCACGGCTATGGCTGCATGGAATAGATTGCGTGACATATTCCAAGACAACCAACATTCACGTGTCGTCACACTCGAGCAGGAATTCTCTCGTTCGAATGGACGAATTTCCAAACGTTTCTGCATATTGCAAGAAACTAAAGGAGTTGGCGGATCAACTCCGTAATGTTGGCGCACCAGTAACAAATAATCGTCTAGTTCTACAGTTGGTTGCCGGTCTTTCGGAGGCCTATAATGGTGTTGGAACTCTCCTTCGCCAAAGCAACCCTCTTCCAGACTTTCATCAAGCCTGCTCCATGCTTACGTTGGAAGAAGCCGGTTTGGCTAAAAAGGCGGCTACCGGAGCAAGCCCAGTTGTCATGGTGGCTTCCTCTCCTAGTTCTTCAGGTTTTGTGAATAATTCGGGCCAAAACCATAATAATGATGGCGGCAAGAATAATCGCAAAAATAATAACAAAAATCGCGGGGGCAAACGCGGCGGTACAGGTGGCGGTTCCGGTGGTCAACAAACAGGCGGTGGGTCCCAGCCAGGGTACAGTGGCCCACCACTGCCATGGGCCCAGCAGTGGGGCCAATGGCAGTGGAACCCGTACCATCCAAAGAAGAAGCCAACGGCCTGGTGGCCAACAGCCGCCCAATACCCCGATGGCGGCCCATCGCCTGGCGCCCAATGGTAGCAACAGCAGCTACGGCCCAGGTGCACCACGGACAGGAGTTCTTGGGCCCCGACCACCGCAAGCCCATCATGCAGCAGGTCCCACTCAGATTGATATCGAGGTCGCGATGCACACGTTGGGGTTGACTCAACCGGACCCAAATTGGTACATGGACACCGGGGCAACTACTCACATGACCTCTGAATCAGGTACTCTCTCTTCTTATTCCAATTTGAGCACTCCTCGGGGTATAATTGTTGGTAATGGCAACTATATTCCAATTCAGGGTTATGGTCACAAAACGTTGTCTCCCCCCATGAAAAATACTTTACATGCTCCTAAATTGATTAAAAATTTAGTGTATGTCCGAAAGTTCACTATTGACAATTCCGTTTCCGTCGAATTTGATCCGTTTGGTTTTCTGTGAAGGATTTCAAGACGGGGAGTCATCTCATGAGGTGTGATAGTAGGGGAGATCTGTATCCTATCATTCCTGGTTTCAGCCCATCGAGTCAAACCTTGCCGTCAGCCTTTGCAGCCATCTCTCCTTCCATGTGGCATGCTCGTCTGGGTCATCTGGGATCTTCTATTTTATCAGTTTTAGATAAAAATAGTTTTATTTCCTGTAAGGGTACGAGTCATACTCCAATTTGTCAGTCTTGTTCATTAGGAAAAAATGTTAAGTTACCATTTGTAGACTCCAATTCTCATACTTCTATGTCATTTGACATTATTCATAGTGACTTATGGACGTCTCTTGTTCTAAGTTCAGTGGGTCATCGCTATTATGTTCTCTTTTTAGATGATTATACTAGATTTTTGTGGACGTTTCCAATTGCAAATAAATCACAAGTATTTTCCATCTTCATCAAATTTAGAGCGTTCATTCGTACTCAATTTGAAAGAGACATAAAAAATATTCAATGTGATAATGGGAAATAATATGACAATAGGGAGTTTCGGGATTTCTGTGCTAATAATGGGATCAATTTTAGGTTTTCGTGTCCTCATACATCTCCACAAAATGGTAAGGCCGAACGCAAAATTCGTTCCATCAACAACATTGTCCGAACTCTCTTAATTCATGCCTCCATACCTCCATATTTTTGGCATCATGCTCTACAAATGGCCACATATCTTCTTAACATACTTCCTTCTAAAGGTCTGACATATTCCTCCCCCCTCAAAATCCTATATAATAAAGATCCTTCGTATTCTCATCTTCGGATTTTTGAGTGCTTGTGTTATCCGTTATTCCCATCCACCACAATTAACAACTTCAGGCTCGGTCTACCCCGTGTGTGTTTTTGGGTTATCCGTCAAATCATCGTGGTTATAAGTGTTTTGATTTATCCTCCAAGAAAATCATAATCAATCGCCATGTCATTTTTTATGAAACTCAATTCCCATTTACGAAAGTTCATACTCCCGAATCTAAGTCATATAATTTTTTGGATGACCAAATATCCCCGTATATTCTTCGGAATTTTTCGGATATCTCCCGTACCCAGAATCCTCCAATAGCCCATCGCCTACCGGACAAACAAGATCTGCACACACCCAAAATCCAGCCTGGACCGATTCCAAGAATTGGGCGATCCACCAATTGAACCGATCTAGAAACCGAGCCCCAGACCGATTTGGGCCAAGAGCCCACCGCCATCGCCACCCGTTCCGAGCCCAGAAAATTCCCAAAATTCCCTCAATTCTTCCTCGAGTCATAGACCGGTCACTCGTAGTCAGCGGGGTATTTTTACGCCTAAAAGACATTTTAATTTACATTCGGATGTCTCTAAATCCCCCTTGCCCCGCAATCCTGTGTCCGCCTTAAATGACCCTAATTGGAAAATTGCTATGACTGATGAATACAATGCTCTTATTGATAATAAGACGTGGGAGTTGGTGCCCCGTCCATATAGTATTAATATTATCAGGTCTATGTGGATTTTTGCTCATAAGGAGAATTCAGATGGGTCATTTGCTCGACATAAGGCGCGACTTGTTAGTGATGGTAAGACTCAGCAGGTTGGAATAGATTGTGGTGAGACGTTTAGTGACTTGGTCAATTCATCAGTTGGATGTCAAGAATGCTTTTCTACATGGTGATCTCAAGGAAACAGTCTATATGCATCAGCCGTTGGGTTTCAGGGATCCCAACCGCCCTCATCATGTCTGTTTGTTGAAGAAATCACTATATGGGCTTAAGCAGTCTCCACGGGCCTGGTATACACGATTTGTTGATTTTGTTTCGACTATTGGGTTCACTCACAGCAGGTCAGATAATTCTTTGTTCATCTACCGCCGTGGTTCGTCATTGGCCTATATTCTGTTGTATGTGGATGATATCATCTTGACTGCCTCCTCCGATGCTTTGCGCCAGTCTATCATGGCCATGCTCAGTTCTGAATTTGCTATGAAGGACTTAGGGCCGTTGAGTTGTTTTTTGGGGATTGCCGTCAAGCGTCATTCAGGTGGTTTGTTTCTGTCTCAACGGAAGTATGCTGCTGAGATCATCGAGAGGGCTAGGATGTCATCCTGTAAGTCCACTTCCACACCGGTTGATGCAAACCCAAAGCTGAGTGCCGCAGCAGGTGCACCATACGAGGACCCGACCCGCTATCGCAGTCTTGCAGGGGCCCTCCAGTATCTTACATTTACCAGACCAGATATTACGTATGCGGTTCAGCAGGTGTGTTTATTCATGCATGATCCCAGAATTGAGCACATGAATGCAATCAAAGGCATCATTCGGTATATTCAGGGGACACTGGACTATGGGTTGCACTTGTATCCTTCATCTACATCCACACTTGTCTCTTACACGGATGCTGATTGGGGTGGTTGTCCCGACACCAGACGGTCGACTTCTGGCTACTGTATATTCCTTGACAACAACTTGGTCTCCTGGTCGGCAAAGCGTCAGGCAACTCTATCACGCTCAAATGCAGAGGCAGAATATCGAGGGGTAGCGAATGTGGTCTCCGAATCATGTTGGCTACGTAATTTGCTTTTGGAGCTTCATTGTCCCATTTAGAAGGCAACCTTGGTATATTGCGACAACATTAGTGCCATCTACCTTTCAGGTAACCCCGTTCAACACCAACGCACCAAGCATATCGAAATGGACATTCACTTTGTCCGTGAAAAGGTTGCAAAGGGTCAAGTTCGCGTATGCCATGTCCCGTCTCGTTATCAAATTGCAGACATCTTTACAAAGGGTCTACCAGCGGTTCTCTTTGAAGATTTTAGGGGCCTCTCGGCGTTAAAAAACCGCCCGCTATGATCAAGGGGTGTGTTAACAGAGCAATATACATGTGATATACACTGAATATACAAAGCAGTTGTATATCACATATATATCAACGGATTAAAGCGATGGGCTTTCGGCCAAGTCCAGTGAAGCGGCGAATTGGTGGAAGCGGTGGGCTTTCGGCCAAGTCCAAGCAGAGTTGTGTTCCAGACTTGGGCCTAAGCGATGGGCCTCTCAAATGGATATGCAAAATCCAAGTAACATTAGGATATTGTATATATGGTATATATATTTGTAGTATATTGTAAATAAAGGATACCTTAATTAGTGTTATACACTTACCATAATTGTATAGTTAGAATTATGGTAGAATAAGGATTTAGAAGTAGAATAGAAAAAGGATTTTCCTATTATGAAAATATGTAACTTGTATATATAGCCTTTCAATTAAAGAAAATAATCAAGGGGGTTATTTCTTTCAATATGTGTTTGAGATAATTTTATTTCTACAACGCTTTCTTAGTTTAATTTTTTTTTCATTTAACTTACAGTTGATCGAATTGAAATTTCGTACATAATTTAGTCCCACAATTTCACACAGTGACTAAGATGGTAGTCTAAATATGATTTTTACGTTTTCACAAGACACAAGCTACATATAGAAATAGTGGTGTTAAAATTTTGGCAGAAGTCAAATCATATCAGGGAAAACGATTAAATATGGAATATGGAAGATATTCCGTGATATACACATTAAGGTTTGTGTATATGTTTATTTCCGTGTTATGTTCCATAGTTTAGGTAATATTGTATTGTAAATATTACATTGTACACTTACCATAATTATAGGAGTCTTGTACTACTGGAATATGGTTTTAGGAGTAGAATAGGAATATGATTTTTCTATTATGGAAATATGTAAATTGTATATATACTCTTTCAATTAATGAAAACAATCAATGGATTATTTCTTTCATTGTATCAAGAGTCTATGTTAATATTTTCTCCCAAATTTTCCGTCCAAACCGTCGATTCTGAGCTCCCTTCCTCGGTTTCTGTGCCCGGAAATTATTTTTCTTCCCCAATTTCTCTCCAATCCCTACTTCACATCTTGCGTTGCTATTATGGCTAAGAACATGTTTCACCTTGCCCTTACTGTTTCTAATATCAAGAATCACATCCCTATCATTCTTGAAATAGAAAACGTCCAATACGCGACGTGGGCCGAACTGTTCAAAGTACATGCACGCTCGCAGCAAGTTCTCCATCATATCAGAGGATGATCCTAAGTTATGGACGACCCTTGGTGCTACTGTTCTTCAGTGGATTTACTCCACTATTTCTAGAGACCTCTTGCAAATGATTATCGAACCCGACGCTACGACGATGGAGGCATGGAATAGAGTACGTGATATATTCCAAGATAATCATAATTCTCGTATTGTTACCCTTGAGCAGGAATTTTTCCACGTCCATATGGAAAATTTTCCAAACGTTTCGGCATATTGCAAAAGGTTAAAGAAATTGGCGGACCAACTCTGCAACATTGGCACGCCTTTTTCGAATGATCGTTTGGTCCTACAAATGGTTGCAGGCCTTTAGGAGGCATATAGTGGTGTTGGCACGCTTCTTCGTCAGAGCAGCCCTCTTCCGCAATTTTATCAGGCTCGTTCTATACTTACGCTCAAAGAAGTCGACTTGACAAAAAAGGCGGCTACCGGTGCTAGTCCCGTAGTCACGTTGACGTCCTCTACAAATTCTCTGGGTGGTGTTGATAATTCTAGGCAAAACCGTACTCATGGTGGCGGCAAAAATAGTCGGAAAAATAATGCCAAAAATCGTGGGGGCAAACGCGGTGGTTCTGGAGATGGTCACGGTTGAAGTGGGTCTCGAAATAATGGCAGTGGGCCACAACCCAACTGGTCCCAGTCTTGGGCTCCCTGGTTGTGGGCCTGGGCTAGTGGGCAGTGGCCCAACAGTCCTTACGGCCCAACAGTTTCGACGTCTGGCCACTAGACTGCCCAGCAGCGTTTTTCCAGGCCCAATCCAGTTTGGCCCAGTTGTTCTCGCCCAAGTTTTGGGCCGGGATAACAACTCGGTGTACTTAGGCCCCAGCCCCCTCAGGCTCATCATGCAGCGGGCCCCACTTCTACCGATATTGAAGCCATGATGCACACGCTTGGAATAAATCATTCGGACCCAAATTAGTACATGGACACCTTTGCCACTACTCATATGACGTCCGACTCAGGTACTTTCTCGTCTTATTCCAATTTGAGCATCAATTGTGGTATAATTGTTGGTAATGGTAATTCAATTTCAATTCGTGGTTATGGTAAAAAAATGTTGTCTCCCCCCCCTCCCATCTACCCCTTATTTTGAAAAATACCCTTCACGCTCCAAACTTGATTAAAAATTTAGTGTCTGTCCGAAAATTTACCACTAATAATTTTATGTCCATTTAATTTGATCCATTTGGTTTTTCTGTGAAGGATTTCAAGACGGGGAGTCCTCTCATGATGTGTGATAGTAGGGGGGATCTTTATCCTATCACACCAAGTTTCAGTTTCTCAAGTCACGCATTGCCATCCACTTTTGCAGCTCTGGCTCCTTCCTTGTGGCATGCTCGTCTAGGTCATCCGGGATCGTCTATTTTGTCTTCCTTAGATAAAAACAATTTTATTTCTTGTAAGGGTGCGCGTAATACTCCGAATTGTCAATCTTGTTCTTTAGGAAAAATAGTTAAGTTGCCATTTGTAGACTCTAATTCTAATACTTTAATGTCATTTGATATTATTCATAGTGATTTATGGACGTCTCCTATTCTTAGTTCTTTGGGTCATCGATATTATGTTCTCTTTTTGGATGATTATTCTAAGTTTTTATGGACTTTTCCGATAGCGAAAAAATCTCAAGTTTTTTCCATCTTCTTAAAATTTAGATCATTCATTATAACTCAATTCGAACGGGACATAAAAATTATTCAATGTGATAATGACAAAGAATATGACAATAGGGTGTTTCGGAAATTTTGTGCTAATAATGTGATCAATTTTCGTTTTTCGTGTCCTCATACGTCTTCACAAAATGGGAAAGCCAAACGCAAAATTTGTATCATTAATAAAATTATCCGAACTTTATTGATTCATGCTTCCGTACTCCCTCCTTTTTGGCATCATGCTCTACAAATGGCTACATATATTCTTAACATCCTTCCTACCAAAGGTTTGACATATCCACCCCCTCTTCAAATTTTATATAATAAGACTCATTCGTATTCACATCTTAGGGTCTTTGGGTGCTTGTGTTATCCACTTTTTCCGTCCACCACAATTAACAAACTCCAGGCCCGTTCTACCCCTTGTGTGTTTTTGGGTTATCCATCAAATCATCGTGGGTACAAATGTTTTGATTTATCATCTAATAAAATCATCATTAGTCGCCATGTAATCTTTGATGAATCCCAATTTTCGTTTGCCGAGGTAATAGTCCTGTGCCTAGTTCATATAATTTTTTGGATGATGATATATCCCCATATATTATTCATCATTTTTCGGACGTGTCTCGCACCCCAAATCCACAAGCTGCCCATCGCCTACCGCCCCTACGCCTCCACGATAACCATTCAAATCGGACGGTGACGAAAGTGAGCCGATTCGACCCATTATCGCCATTGTTCCAGTGACGGGTTCCAACCCAGTCCCGTCACCACTTTCCAGTGGTGGGCCTGCTGGCCAATCCATCACGTATCCTGATATTTCTCAAAATCTGTCCAATTCTCCCCCGAGTCAAAGGTCAGTCACTCAGAGTCAACGGGGTATTTTTAAACCAAAAAGACATTTTAATTTAAATTCTAATGTTCTTAAATCACCCTTACCCCGTAATTCTATGTCTGCATTAAATGACCCGAATTGGAAAATTACTATGACTGGTGAATATAATTCTCTTATTGATAATAAGACGTGGGAGTTGGTACCCCGTCCATCTGGTGTTAATATTATTTGGTTTATGTGAATTTTTGCTCATAAGGATATTTTTGACGGTTCGTTTGCGAGGCATACGACTCGTCTTGTAGGTGATGGTAAGACTCAGTAGGTTGGTGTGGATTGTGGTGAGACTTTTAGTCCGGTGGTCAAGCCGGCTACCATTCATACTGTGCTCAGCTTGGCTCTTTCGAAAGCATGTCCCATTCATCAGTTAGATGTGAATAATGTTTTCTTACACGGTGATCTCAAGGAGACAATCTATATGTATCAGCCCTTGGGGTTTAGGGATCCCAAATATCCTCACCATGTATATTTATTGAAGAAGTCCTTGTATGGGCTTAAGCAGTCTCCACGGGCATGTTATAAGAGGTTTGCAGACTATGTTTCGACTATTGAGTTCTCTCATAGCAGGTCGGATAATTTATTGTTCATATATCGTCGTGGTTCTTCCTTGTCTTATATACTATTGTATGTTGATGATATTATCTTGACTGCCTCTTCTGATGCATTACGCCAGTCTATCATGACAATGCTCAGTTCTGAGTTTGCTATGAAAGACTTGGGGCTCTTGAGTTATTTTTTGGAGATTGTTGTCACTCGTCACGCATATGGGTTGTTCTTATCCCAGAGAAAGTATGCAGCTGAGATTATTGAGAAGGCCGGGATGTCATCTTGTAAGTCCACTTCCACTCCGGTTGATACTAAACCCAAGTTGGGTGCTGCGGCAGGCTCCCCTTATGAGAATCTGACCTACTATCGCAGTCTTGCAGGGGCCCTTCAGTATCTTATGTTCACAAGACCAGATATTACGTATGCCGTACAACAGATGTGTTTGTTTATGCATGATCCAGGATTGAGCACATGAATGCGCTCAAACGCATCATTCGGTACATCCAGGGGACACTTGACTATGACTTACATTTATATCCTTCGTCGACGTCTACACGTGTCTTGTATACAGATGATGATTGGGGTGGCTGTCCAGAAACCAGACGGTCTACGTCTGGATATTGTATGTTTCTTGGTAATAACTTGGTCTCATGGTCTGCCAAGCGTCAGTCAACTTTATAACGCTCTAGTGCAGAGGTCGAGTATCGAGTGGTAGCCAATGTGGTGTCTGAATCATGTTGGTTACGTAATCTTCTTTTAGATCTTCATTGTCCTATTCAGAAGGCTACCTTGGTTTATTGTGATAATGTTAGTGCCATCTATCTTTTTGGGAATCTGGTTCAGCACCAACTCACTAAATATATCGAGATGGACATTCATTTTGTTCGCGAAAAGGTAGCTCGTGGACAAGTACTTGTTTGTTATGTCCCTTTCAGGTATCAAATTGCAGACATCTTTACAAAGGGTCTTCCTTCGGTCCTTTTTGAAGATTTTAGGGACAGTCTCAGCGTTCAAAGACCGTCTGTTATGACTGCGGGGGTGTGTTAAATATGGAATTGTTGGTTTATATGTTTATTTCCGTGTTATGTTCCATAGTTTAGGTAATATTGTATTGTAAATATTACATTGTACACTTACCATAATTATAGGAGTCTTGTACTACTGGAATATGGTTTTAGGAGTAGAATAGGAATATGATTTTCCTATTATGAAAATATGTAAATTGTATATATACTCTTTCAATTAATGAAAATAATCAAGGGATTATTTCTTTCAGATACATCATCAACTCCGATAGAATGAATAGTTTTATAAGTAGTTTAAATTCGGCCAAATAAGAATATATCACACCTTAAGTCATTTATGAGATAATTATGAATAGATTATCATAAATATTACTCCAAATGACGACTTAGTAAAATAGTAACTAACGTGTTATAATAAATTAAATTATACTAATTGTACAATAAATTTTACAATATACAACAACAATAATAAACCTTGTGTGGTCCCACAATGTGAGGTCCGGAGATGGTATAATGTATATCTCTACCTTTGTGACATTTGTGAGGTAGAGAGGTTATTTTCGGTAGATCCTCGGCTCAGAAGAAAAATACATGTCTTAGAAATAAATGAAAGATGACAGTAAATAACAAGATATAAAATAAATGTGAAAAATTTTAAGAAGTTCAAATGTGGATATAAACAAGATATAAAATATATATAGTGGAGCCCACTAGTTTCCTTATACCTGATTAATTATGTTTAGTAACTTGACGTGTAGAACAAAATAATAAGCAACAAAATGATTGTGGAAAAGGGAAGAACACTTTTTAAATTTGGTGCGAGTGTTTTATACGAAAGTGGTGGTAGTTCTATGCCAGCAAATTGTGTGCGGACATCCGATTGTAGCATCCCTTAAAAAACGGCAACATCCAACTTTAAAATAAAATCCACTATCTTTGCTAATATTAAAAAAATTGTCCATTCCCCCAACTTAATTCGTTTCCTTCTTGTCTGAATTATGTGTTGTCTGTTTGCATAACTATGCCCTCCAAGTTAACACTATTTGCACTGATACATTTCAAATAGGAAAAAAGGTTAAAAGTGACCAAAAAGTATGAGAAATTCAAAATATTTGTCTTGCATTTATAGTTTGTTCTAATTCTGCCTTTATCGTTACTTTATTGGATAAAAAATACTCTTCTTTCGAACCAAAGCTAATGCATTATAATTAGAAGACTAATTAGTGTTAATTAGCTTATTAGTTTACTAGATTCCCAATCCACATTTTAGGGCAATTTTAGATCTCCACGCATACTATAAGTTTTGATCCAAATGTGTATGGACCTATGTGAATTTACATTTTGGAGCGTCGTCATGGACTTCACATATACACTAAATGATCGTTTGATACGCAGGATAAGATGAGATATTCCAGAATTAAGTTTGAGGATTGAATTTATACTCTGTTTGATTGAAGGTATAAATTTATTCCAGCGTAAATTTATACCTTTAACCAAACTGAGTATAAATTTTATCTCAACTTAGACTTGGATATTCTATCTTATCCTACCTCCCATGTGGAATAAATTAGTCAAATGATTATAATCATAGATCGACTATAATTCTGAAATAACATAGTCCGCGAACCAAATGACCTTTAAAGGCATAGTTTGTCACGACCCAAAATCCCTAGTGGTCGTGAGGACACTTTCCCTATCCCGAAGGCGAACCCAAGAAAAATTCTAGTCATTCAAATACGATAAATGTGGAAATAAAGTAATAAGATCCATAATAATAATAGTAAGTCTCAATAACTCAAAATACGTGGAAAACACTAAGTCTAATACATCTCCCAAAACCCGTAAGTCACAAGTACAAGATCCACTATATGAATAGTATAAGTTCGAGTACTACAAAACACTGTCTGAAAGTAAAGACATAAAATAAAATAGAGGTGAAGTCCAGTGCCACAGAACAACCGGTAGCTCACCTGGAGCTCCACAAAGTATGCCTTAACAGTCTGGAATGACTCAGTCGGTACTGGAACTAGAAACAGAACTTATACACAAAAAAGATGCAGCAAGTGTAGAATGGGTACTGGAAAATACGTGTACTCTGCAGCGTTATCGATCGTCCCTAAACTGAAGCAGTGGCGAGGGTTGGTCTTTCTGATGCTTACTTCCACACTTTGTTAGCAACCAAACAATACATTAATAAACACTTAAACAAATATGAAATGAGAAGGTCATGATTCATTTAAGTCTGGTTATTCATAATAACACACAAACAACTAAGTGATGAAGATGAATACAAATACGTATGACATGCAATACAAATGCGATACAATCCAATTACCAATATGTACCAGTATACACACGCTCCTCCAGTAGGTTTCACATGACCTATGGGGACTCATGAGGTCCATATACTCACCCGAAATCTATGATCTCCCATATCACATCGGGCATCTAGCTGATAGGCTATTTTATCATCATCACTCCATCAAGTACCATATCCAATCTAGCCACCACTGACCATACCATATGATTCATCAAGTAAATATTCCAATAATATCATATGAATTATGAATGAATATATGTATATCATGATACCAAGTCAAATGCCACAAAGATAATTATTTTTTATAATTTAGATGAGAATTATAGTGATGAATTCACAATCAATCAATAACACAACATTAGCAAATACAACTCTCAAGAGCTCATGTTCATCGAACAATTAAGTCAAACATATAGACTTACACTGTCAGCTAATGCCCAAATGCTTTGGGATACTCTACTTCACACAATTATTTTTTTCGTTAATTTACCCATAACATGACACTAGTACCCGTATCTTGTCATCATACGAGTACGGGACCCCCAATTTCCCATTACCCCATTTGATAACATTGAACCAACACAAACACTTCATTAATAGTCCAGTAAGTCTCAAATTGCTTTACTTCTAAAGTTCAAAAGTCAGTCAACGGACTTGTCCTTCCTTTGAGTTTTTGAACGGGCTCAATCTGTTCAAATATGAAATCTACATAAGAATATGAATCAGACACCCATATTGCTATACTAACATTTTGGGTTCAAAAAGTCACACCAAAATTCAATCCCGAGCCCGGAAGGTCAAACTGTAATTTTGATACAAAACTGGCTTATCAATTTCTTAAATAGTAAGAATCTCAAAAATCATCAAAAACTATTAAAATTCGATTAATTACATGAAAACTCATTTTCATTGAAACCCCCAATTTCTAAGTTCAAAGCATGAAAGAAATTATGGATGGAATTACATGAAATGATTAGATTAAGATTAGGATCTTACCCCCGAGTAGAATCTTGAAGAATGCCCTTGAAATCACCAAAATTCGAGCTTTCAAGCTCTCAAAATTGTAAAATGAACAATGAAGTCCGAAATGGGAATTAAATCTGTCCAGGTCTGATTGCTCTGCGCGACCACGAAGACCTATCTCACAATTGTGGTATGCCCTAGCTCGACCTATCGCAAATGCGACAAGGCCATCGCGATGCACCAGCCTGACCTGGCCCAACACAGCCCATGTACGCGATCATGATATGCCCAACCGCGATCACGACTTGCCCCATCTTCCTTCTTCGCGGTCACGAGCGCCTCTCAGCGATCATGAAGAAGGAAATTGGAACAACTGAATCATATGTTTCTGGTTTATCCCAACTCTTGATTCAATACCTGAAACTCATTCGGGACTTCTCGGACACAAATCTCCCGAACCCATGCAATATTACACTTAGCACGCCTCATGCTCCCATCAGATGAACACTTTACTATTGTGATCATTGTGTCATCAATTGAACTAGATCTTTGAAATATCCTTGCAACCATATATGGCCAAACTAAAATGGAGCTTTGTGCTAGGAGTTATGCCTATTTTATTGAATATTATCGGATGTCGGGACACCCGTGCGTCGTGCGGGTAACACACGAAAAAATTATCTCTGAATCTCAGAGACATGCGCAATGGGTGTGCGACGCGTTTCCATCACACGACCCCATCTCATGTGATGGGCGTGTGACGGTGTCCATCGTGCGACCCATCTTTTTCTGGTTCCGAAATTTATAAGTTTATAACTTCGTTATACCTTTTCCGCGTGTGGGATTTAGTCAAAAAAGTATGAACTTTTATTTTCTTGATATTATTGAAGATTTTTAGGCTAGTATAGAGTATGATGTGGGATTAGAATCCTAGAATAATTCATACGAGGTTCAAGACACGTTTTAAGGCTTAAAAACCCTTGTTTCCTAATTGGAAAGAAAATTCGTAAATACTATTAAAGTTCTAATATTTCTCATCTAAATATATTTTAGAGTGATTGTGAACCTTGTAAATTCCTTTGGTAGAATTTTAGCAGGATTAGAGGTATGTCTCTTTTCGAACATAATTTTCAACCTTTAAAAAAATTCTTTTGGGAAGGTTTTATGTGTGTGAGGGACAAGTATTAATGGAACATTAGGTGTATTATACTATATATATGTATACGTGATTTCTCTTGTCAAAAGTTTATTGAAACTGATTTATAAATCTTTAAACTTTGAACGTGATTTACCTCGATAAAACGCTTTGAACTTGATTTTTGGAAATTTGAATATTTCATGTGTTTTGCTTCTTGAACGAGTTTTGTTGAATTTGAAACTTATTTAATGACTTGAACATTGTTTCTAAACCTACTAATGACTTGACGTACCCCTAATAACAGGGTGATGGGTATAATTCATAATGAGTGATTCGGCTTCTATGTTGTGATTGTGATTCAATCAACTTACCATGATTTTTATTATTGTGCTTGGACTAACTACTCGGGAGAAAGGGTAGTCACTATGAATCCTAGTCTGATTTGCCTAGCTATTCGGGAGTAAGGGTGACAATTGAAGGTCAACAGCCTCAGTGTGGTTAACCTACCCATTTAGGAGAAATAGTGGCCATTGAGGGTTCGTGGCCCCATGTGGTTTTGCCTAGCTATTCGAGAGGAAGGGTAGCCATCGAGGGTGATAAACTCGATGTGGTGCTTCTATGTTGTGTTAGGGAACCTTATTTCATGTCCTGAACCATGGCCTGAGCGTAACACGACACTTGGTGCTTGACTGCATGTGACCGAGAGAACCACAAAGCCTGCTGGATCAACATGGGCATCTAATATCATGAAATAGTAATTTAAAAACATAGAAAGTCTGAATACAGAAAATATAGTCTGAAAATATAATTGCGGAAATAATCTGAAAACATAATAAGTCTGAATTTGAATAATTGGCATGGCATGCTAAACTAGTCTATGAAATCTCTAAACATGAATCTGACTGCTAAAAAGTATTTACTAGGGCAAGGCCCTGACATATCTTTATTGTAAAGCATGACATGACATAAAGTAAATAAAATAACACCCCCAATGAAATGAGGCTCACCATAGATGATATTGTAAGAATTCTAGCTAACTGATGCGTCGTCCTGAAACTTTATTCCTACATCGTGAGATGCAGGCCCGGACAAAAGGGATGTAAGTACATTAGAATTGTACTACTCCCTCCGTCTCAATTTATATGATGTAGTTTGACTGGGTACATAGTTTAAGAAATAAAGAAAGACTTTTGAATCTTGTGGTCTAAAATAAGCTAAAGATATTTGTGTGGTTATAGAACATCTCGTTAACTGTAAAAGGTAAAGTTTAAAGTTAAATTATTTCCAAATAAGGAAATATGTCATTATTTTTTAGACTGACTAAAAAGGAAAGTGTGTCATATAAATTGAAACAGATGGAGTAGTATGTAAAATAACTAAGTGAATAAGTAGGCACATGAAATAATAGAACATGAAACTGTTGTAACCTGAGCATGAACATGTGTAATATGTGACATGAATATAATAAAATATGATAAATTATTTTAAATAGGAGAGCTTTAGTATAACCGACATGAAACCACCACGCGAGAACGTGGCGTCTGATCTTTGCCCGATCAGCTAAGTCATCTCATACCTTGTCGGGGTACGAGACATGAACATGAAATGAATGGATCCAATAACCCGCAATAAGCAACATGAAGGAATTTTCCTAACTGGACGGAGCGATCCTTATCCTAATTTAACATGTATATAGATACATAATGATCTCGTAGTTATTGGTTTGTGAAGATGTGTTGTTAGGTGCTCCATTTTATTTTTCCATTGAGACCGAACCTAAACATGTGCTCGAGAGATAGCTGTCCATACACTGATAAGGGATGTATGGATTCTCGAGAAGAGAGGAACCGTAGTGGTCCCCCCAAAATTGTATGAAATATAAAAAACATGTAAGATTCATGGAGTAGAGTAATATTGGTTCATGACTTGTAATAGAGAATCCATGGAATTCAAAGCATGGTGTTCATGGATTACAGACAGGTCATGGCATTCATAATGACATATCATGAATTCAACTGAAGAATTTGTAATATAATCATGACATACAATAATACATGTAATTAAGGTTATCATGAACTTGGAAAAACTCTAGGCTTGTGGAATTTCATATTTTCATGGAGGAACGTTGTGTGGAGAAGATTAATAACATTCTCACACGTGGATAGAAGCCCTAGATATATTAATCGCTCCAAAAATCGTATTAAAGTTTGAACCTTGAAGAAGAATCCCAAAAGCCTAAACTTTAAACCCTTGAGATGAGTTTTCTTGAAAACCCTAGGTTAGAAATCAATGGTTTCGCTTAGAACCTGAGTATAATTGATAAGAATTGCAAAACACATCGAAAGGACTTTCTTTAAGCTATGAGGATAATGGGAGGATGAGAACTTCCTGCTAAGGCTTGGGAGAATGAAGAATGAAATAAAAAGACTGAAAAACGTAGTTTATACTGTTTAGTCATTATGCTGATTTCACGGTCCCTAAAATAATTTATGGTCCGTGAATCGCTTCCAGTGAGTCAGTTTCCCTTGGCCATTTTCACAGTTCACAACACGATCCGTAAAATATTTTACGGTGGAATTCACGACCCGTAAAATTTATACGCCCATAAAACCTATCGTAATTCTAAAATAATGACTTGGATTTCTAGGTCGATCTTACAGTACATTTTCACAGCCCATAAAATATTTTACAATCAGTGAATCTAAGTGAAAAAATAAAGAATGATGATTTCGATGAATTTCTAATCTCAACATTTCCCAACTTGGTTTTTAAACCCTGAATCATGGATAATGCTTAGTTTGAATGTACGAGATGTTACACCTTATTTGGTCATCCTTTCATTAAATTAATTTGTGTTTGTATTGACATGACTGCGACTATTCATGAGTGTTTTGATGATGGCCTTGAGTTCATAAATAAGAGACTTAAAGAGTAATAACTAGCATAATGATTTGAAACTGATTTATTTCTTCTTTAATGGTTTCTGCTAATGAATTTACTAAGTTTGGTGACTTATTCTCTCTCTGGATTTCAAATTGCTTTCATTGACATTGTTTTTACAATTTCTTATTATATTATTTTGTTATGTTAACTATTGTCCTGAAGACACTAACTAAGTATCCAATAATCAGGCATACTATTGTTGTTTTTGATGGTATGTTAGGTAATACAGAGGAGCACGTTCGTGAGACACGTTTGGAATAGGAGAACTTGTTGTCTTCCAGATTTATTATTGAGCCCACATGCTTGTTCGTGGGACACCCCTATCTTAGTTATTGCTTTTTAGTTTTAGGGTTGTGTTATGAAGTTAGAGTATTCTTTATTTATCATCTTAGAGGCTCCATAGATAAACGTTAATACTGTAGGTAGTTGTTAAAGTTATTTGTTTGACTCATTGGGTTGCTACGTTTTTATGATGACATATTTATATTAGACTTCAAGCTGATTTTATTTCGTAATTGTGACCATGATTTTAGCTATTTATAACTTGTTGGAATAAATAATGAAAGATTATTAAACACGGACTAGATGGTATTGATTCATAAGGTGCTTTGGGTGTTGTTCATAACATCGGATGCATGTTACGTCCATAGTTGGATTTGAGGCGTGACAACAGTCTTTAAAGTCACGTCGCATATACCCGGTTATTCTGTTAACCATAACAATTCAAATCATGAACTCTTTTCCTATCACTTGTTATACCATAAACGCACTTCCTCGACTCCCGAGCAACTAACTGTTGAAGTCATGATGATTATGCAGTCCTTCAATTATCACTCCCATTTTCTAGAGATATCACCGAACCAAAGAGTCTGAATTACAACCCGCCTCAACTGAGTCTTCAAGTAATAGTTGCAATCTGAACTTGGCCATGTGTCATTATCACGGTGACATATCTCGTATCATACTGCGCGGCGTCATATCAACCATTCGGGAGCAAATTCGTGAACGTGTCCTCACCATCGGTGAGAGAATGAAAGAAGGAATTCCATACCTTAAAATGAATCACATATGCATGATACGAAATGAAGGAATGGAATTTCCCTAAGTTTCTCATAGCCTCTTGAAGATAAGTACAAACATCTACGTATCAATCTGCAAGACTCTACTAGACATTGCTCTTGTACTCATAATACCGGTGAACCTAAGGCTCTAATACCAAATTACCATGATCCAAAATTACAAGTCGTGATGGCACATATCTTACCAACCGACAAGTAAGCCAACCCAAACATTTACCTTGTCAAATAAGTTAAATAATTAGAAAAGTAAATAAAATCTGTATATCCAAATTATAGGTCTTTTATAAATAACCAAGTACAGAAACAACCGAAATTACCACCCAGGCCCAGTGTCATGTGTACAAGAATAACTACGAATAAATACAAGTTTGTAATCCACTAATATACTATTTGGAAAAACAAAAGAAAGACAGGAATAAACAAATAAAAAGGTAGGGAGAGAAGGGTGCCACAGATTAGCCAAGTGGCTCACCACGATCTCTAAAAATCATAGTCTCAGACTCAATAGCTCCATGGGTCCCACTCATGTCTAGAATTGAATGGGTTCCACAAAGAGTGCAACAAGTGTAGACTGAGTATGGAAAACACGTGTACTCGGTATGTCTCATAAAGTGACAACAAAGAAGTAGTGACGAAGTAAAGTAGAAATTTTCCCTTTTTATCTCACTAATACTTGGTCTCACAACTGAAATCATCACCAATATATAGTATAAAAGAGTCCACTTAAATCACTTAGTCAGATAAACAAGTAACCAAATAGTCAAGAATTAGACATGAAGCCAATAACATAACCAAGTAAGGAAAGTAATGAAATTCAATGAAATATGCTCCGTATACACACAAAGCTTCCGGGACTATATGGAAAATTTGGCTCATGGGAGACTGCTAAGTCCATATACCACCCGAAATTATTAGACCTCCCAAGAGAGTGAGCAATTAAACATTTGGACTCAATAGCCAACATTTCAAGTAAGTTCAACAATTATCTAGGCTTAAAAGCCACAAAAATCCAACATGTTTACGAACTTGTTTATCATGAGTGTGAGGTCTTTAAGGTTATCAACACATCCAAATCATTTATAAACACGTATCACATAACAGTTAATGCCCATACGTTTGGTATTCTAGGGTCACGACCTGTATCTATAAAGTATAACACTACCCAACATATAACACTAGTACTTGTATTAATGTCCATCACATCACGGGTAAGAGACCCCCAATTATGCCCTTACCCCTTATTTAGTCTATTGTTAGCATTTATTTAATGAAAAAGTCCCTCAAGTGACGTCAGGTCTTAACATACCTCTAATGTCGAGCACGTGCCACGAACCTCAAGAAAGCACCTTTTCTTTCCTCAAAGCTTCGGATCGATCCCAATTTATCAATTATGCTATCTACATGAGTATATGAATCAGTAGACACCCATATTGCTATACTTATACGAGAACCCAAAAATGAATCCTAAATAGTGAAACCTGAGCCCCAAGGGAAAATTTGAAGTTTTATTTCAAAAATAGTTTATCCATAACCTAAATAGTCTAAACCTAGAAAATCATCCAAAACTTACCATAGATTGAACTTCAATATTAAAAAAATTCAATTTCAACTAAGGGCTAAAAGCCTCAATTTTCCAACCCAACATGGATTAAATCCCATATTAAAGAAAGAATTCATGAAGAAACATCAAAATTGGGATTAAATTCTTACCACCGAGCTTAAACGAGCCAAATGCCCTTAAAATCCCGCAAATTGAGCTTTAGAACTTGAATTATGAAAATGAAAAATATTTTCGAGTTTGGGGTTTAAGATATTGTTCGCTACAGTGCCTCCTTTGCGAGCGCGAGGCCTCTCCCGTGATCACGAAGGCCTAGCTTGACCCGACCCAAAAAACATTTTTCGTAAATGCGAGGCACATCACATAAACGCTAAGATCCGCAACCCAACCCATCCCAGACCACTTACCTCTTTGTGGACGCGGAGGACTGGTCGTGATCGTGACACTCATGTTTTTTCTTCTTCGTGAACACGACCGTGTAACACCCCGTACTTTTGGGCCATGATTTGAATCGCAAGGCGTATGTGAAATCGCTAGGCATATGTAAATAGACCCGAGCTTTGGGGAATTTAGGTCATATTCACGTATGCTAATAAAGAGCTTGGTATATAAAAGGATGTGGTCCCAAACTAATTTAGGACTTACCAAGTGAGACAATAATGATCGGCTAATTGACAACAATGATCGGCTAAGTTATAGAGTATAGTGGGGACAATATTAAGTGGAAATATTTACGTGTAGCATTTAAATGGTGAATCACTGTGTTGGTTACGTGTGATTCCATAAAGGAGGCACTTTAGCAAATTAATGTTGCTATTTAATTACGGGCATCATCCCACGTTTTAGCACATAAGATTAAGATAGAATTTTAAGTGGTGACTAATTAGTTAGGTGTGTAATTGATTAAGTAGGAGATTAACGTGAATGTCTAATTAATTGGGATATGGATTAATGTGGACATTTCCACATGGCATCATGAGAGTAATCTCTAAGTGACTAAACATTTATATGTAATTGGTGTCAACTTTTGGGGGTCAGTGTGATTATTATTAGAAAAACAAGTGGGCCCCACAGCCCACTAGAAAAGAGTCATAAAGGTCTATTTAGTTAGAAGAAGTAGTGAAATAAAAGAGCCCAAAATTATGCTGCAGATAAAGGCAAGAATTGCCAAGGACCAAACAATAAGTAAAATGGAAGAGATCATTTTGGAATTGGAGAATTTTCTCATAGACATAAATGTTGCAGCAACTTTACTTGATGAATTAATCCCAAGAACATTAAGGAGATTCCAAGATTAACAAGTAAACAATGTCAAATTCATTGACAATGGTAGAGTCGATACATGTATGTTAAGGCAAATCATTTCTTCTTTTGACATGTTCCATGTAACAAAACGTAACCGTAATATTGTTTCATAAATTATTTTACTCTTAGTAGTTAAGAATGTTCATGTTGTTCATTCCTATGTTGAAAGTATGTCTAAATATGTTTCCAAATTCTTATTGAGGTATGTGGAAAAGATGTTGATACTCCCAATATTAGCCGAAGGTACAAGGATATTATGTCATCCGATAAGTTCAGAATGTTTTATTGTCATTCATGCATTTCCATTATATTCATGTATTACCCTGGACCACACGTGTTATATACACTACTATATGGTACGCATTATATATATGTAGGGGATGTGAAAAGAGAATGACGTCATATACGCAACACCACCTGCAGTTGGTACAGATATCACGAAAAATGAAGATGCCCACATAGGCCGATATGATATGATGCCCACAGAGGTTGTTATGAGAAGGAAGATGCCAAATGAGGCCAATATATATATGTATACCACATTTGCATTGTGCATGACAATTAGGCATATTATGGTCCTTAGAGGCATTTACTACTGGTAGGTTGTTGCTATCGGCTGTTGCTGTCAGCTGTTTCTGTCGGCTAGTTGTGTCGATTGCTTCTGTTTCAATTTACTTTAGTGTCTCTGTTATGCTATTCTTCATGCTTGACATACTCAGTACATCAGTCGTACTGACGTCCCGTTTGTCGGGAGATGCTGCGTTTCATGCCCGCATGCTCAGGTAAACAGGAGGACGGTTCGTACTAGTAGGTTTCTGGTTTAGCTGATATTGGAGCACTCTACTTGTTTCAGAGTTGCAGTCTGGTTGTGGTATAATGTTTTGCATATGCATATGGGTATGGCGGGGCCTTGTCCCATTCTTATGATATCACGTGTTCTTTAGAGGCTTGTAGACAGATGTCATGTGTATAGTAGTCATGTATGGCCTTGTCGGCCTTGGTATGTATTTATATAAGTTGGGCCTTTTGGTAAGATTTTACATGACTTCCTTCCAGTATATAATTTCTATGTGTCCGTAGGGTACTGGGTGACGGCCCTTGTGGCCCATGTTTAATTATGATTAGATGTTGATTGTATGATTAGTGGTACTTGACAGGTAAGGTCCGGGTGCCCGTCGCGGCCCTCCGATTTGGATCGTGACAGACCGTGAAAAGATCACTGGCACTAGAAAAACGAGCAAACCAACCATTGCAATTTAACCAATTCAACATTTGAAACTTCCGTACACAAATTAAATATGCATTTCAATCATGAACCACATTATGGACCTACTCGTGCACTCAAAATATCAAACACAAGACGTATATTGACTATGGTCAAACTGTTAACTTAAAACTTAACTAGTTTCCAATCGAAGATCGAAATCACACCCGAATCAACTATCCGGCTAAGTCATAAATTACGTTCCGGACCTAATGGAATATTGAGAAAACTCCGACATGGATTCGTTTACCTCCGATGTTGACTTTAGTCAGACTTTCTCATTTTCTCAACTTAAGAACTTTAAATTTGTCAAATTTGATCTGATACTCACCCGATTGCCTAAAAAATACGTCACCCATCCCTAAATCATAAATACCAAGATAAAGCTATAAGAAACGTATTTCAGAGAAAAAAATCAAAAAGCTCAAAATGATTACACGAGAAGAGCAGGGGATATTCGTGCAAAAAACACATAAGACATGTATTATTTAAATAGCGCGATCAAAATAGGGCACCCATGAAATATTTACCCTTCTCAGCCCCATTAAACTTTTTTAAGATAGCTAATTATTAGAGTTGATTCAAACTTGACCCAAATTTAAAAATTACAATTGAGACTCAACCACGCTCAAGTAGTCCACGATTGACTTGGGTATTTTTTTCAGCTTACACCAAGGTAGTCCATGAAGAAAGTAATACGCCTTATTTTCGGTGTTTGAACTTTAAGTTATATTGAATTAATGATTTGAAGAAGTATTCTTATCACAACTGAAATTCACGTGATCGCTGTCTGACACACTATCCGATTTGAGCGAATCAATCCATATAAAAATCCCCACACATACGCTCTAATCATGTAGGTGGAAACTTTTGAAAATAACTGGAGTTTGTTCGCGATAAATTTTGCTAGCAGAAAATAAATAAATACAATCATAAAACAAATATGAGATAAATTATTTTATTGATTATCTTATGAGTACAATTCTGAATATATCCCTTGATTCTAATCTCTGTGTTGTTTGCGTTGATTCGAGAGCCAATGTAGTTTCTTTCTCGAATGAAATAAGGACTTTTGTTGATGTGTTGAATATTTGAAGAACTTTGAGCAACACTTTGAATTGTTCTTGAGGAAGACGTCTCTCGAACTCTCTTTCTTGTTGAATACCTTTGAAAAAGACTTATGTATATGTTGTTGCTCTCATCTGTCTCTAGTCAATATGCTATGCAAATTTCAAGATGTTTTCTAAAAGAATGTGTGACCATTTTATATAGGTGTGAGCTAGAGGTGTGGGTAGTTTAGTCTCCAAATAATTCTAGCAGATCTTGAGGTTGAAAAACATGTGTCAAACTCGTCTTGTCGAGACGCAATTTAATAGACAATCCAAATATAAATTGATTTTATTTAAGTCGTGTAATTTTGACTTAAATAATTAATTGAAGCGTGTAATGCAATTTTTTTTAGAAGAAGTGATCAAGCACAAAATATGCAATAGACACATTAAAAAAAGTTGATGTATAAAAGTTTTTTCGTGAAAGAATAGCGTGTAATAAAAATTTAACTATAAGAGCAGGTTAAATTATGAATTATACCTTTTTTTTAAAGAAATTATATAGGAGTACAGTCATGAATGTGTGTGTACTTGACTAAAGGGAAATCGGTAACGTTCGAATTTGTCCAAAATAACCGTAACTAAATTGTCGGTTTTTGTGTTTAGAGCCCCCTCCCCCGCCTGCCTTAGAGTGGAGGCCCACCACCCAAGCTGATTGGAATCACAGCAAATGAAAATAAAACATTCAAACTAGAGAGAAATATACTGCCAAGCTAGTTTTTAGAGAGAGAAAGTCTACCCATTTTCTTCTTCATTCCACACAAATACGGTGCCATATACTACATATTTGTGTTTGTATATATATAGAGAAACGGTTTAAGTTGATTCATTTGAGGCAAGCTTTGTTTTGTTATCAACTTGGGCTGGAATTTTTGAAGCTTGTGGAGTCCGATCTGACTGATCGAGTCAAACTTCGCTTCTCTTTGCCTTGATGAGTTGGAGAGCAAGAGATCGATAGTTCAACTTCAAAACTCGTCAATGGTAAGTCTATGCAGAAACGACGTCGTTTCATACCTCTTGCCTTGTTTCATTTCGTCTTGACTGATTGCTTGTTGCTCTAGTCAAATCTGTTCAGCGCTGAGTTAATTATTTTGAGGTTATTGTGTGGACGAAATTTAATTCGGCCATCATTAGGAGATAGCCTACTCTTTTTTATTTGCATGTGTGAAATATATTGTGTATGTCTATGAGGTTTTTATGTCTGTATATGACTAGAAATTTATGCAATATATCCGGGGTATAGTTTAAAGGTATTTCTCTGAAGTCATTTCGTGAAATTTGGATGTTAGAAAAGGATAAACAGTAGAATTAACAACTGATTAATAATTTATTTTACTAGAATAACAGAGGTTGCAATCCGGAATGAGTAATCAGCAAGTTAAAAGAGGTTGTATGTAGTGTTAATTGAGAAGCTGTTTGTAGTAATAAATCGACGAGCTGAAATTTCAAAAATGCAACTTCAACTTTAGAGGTGAATGTTGCAAAATAGATACAACTATGGGTTTCAAAAATTGAACTTTACCTGGTTAGAGGTATCCATACGTTTTTTTGGAAAATATTAGAGATAGAAGAAGCATTCAGAAGAGCACTTAATAATAATAAATAAGATGTAACAATTAATAATAAAAGTTGAGATAGAGTTTTGGATAGGAAAAACCGGTTTGACGATGTTACCTGTTTAAAAAAATCCGGTTTGAGGCACGCTATGGCAGGCGTTGTCTTCAAAGTATATTTCCGTCGCTACCAGGCGAAAATAGCAAGATGACTTCCTACTCTAAAGATATAACAAACCACTCTGAAATCTTCTAATGTGCACTCGAATAGAAGTTCCGGAGAACTCTTAAATCTCTCAACTCTCTCAACTGTTTTTTGCTACTTTAAAATCCCTCAACTGCATTTGTTTGAATTTACAATGGAGAAGAAAAGACAAAGAGACAAAAGATGAAGGACATGGAAACACAAGATCTGAATTGTTTGGCTGGTGGAATAGGTGTTTATGGAGAGTGAACAAATAACTAACATGCCTTCCCAAGGATATGTGTATTCTTTAAAGATTGGATTACAACTTTTATAAAGAATAGATGTACCATTTAAAAGAATGGATTGCCCCCAGAGCACAAACGTGATGTGTGTGGTTAGGCGCATGTCACGGGTTCGAACCCTATCATTGAGAATAGACGTATGTCATGGGTGAACCCTACCACTGAAAATCCTAGTATTGAAGTTGAGAAAGGTAGAGAGATGAACTCATTATCCACCGAGAATCTTGCACAATTTTCCTTCAGGGATTTTCTGAATCTTGCGCCATTTGCCTTCAGGGATTTTTTGAATCTTGCGCCATTTGCCTTCGGGGATTTCTTGGTTATAAAAATAAAGGGATGGGTTACATTTTTCAGAAAAAAGGTAGTGTCTTTGCAACAGTATGCACATTAAACTTTGAATCATCGGAAGTAAATTTTAGCGTTTGTCACATGCAGCTACAACCACTGATCTCTTGCGGAGGCTCCTTATGTAATCACATAGGTCCAAAAATTGAGATGTGGAAATGAGTGACGCATGGGTGATAAGATGAATATTTGCAGATATATATCATGGGACTTCTTGATGCTGCAGAAAGGGAAGAAATTGATTAAGATATCATTATCAGTTAAAAAAGCACAACCATATTAAAATATGAATTTAAAAAGTGTGTTTGTTGTAATCTAAAAACACTAGCAAATAATTGTGTATTCATTGCTAGCATAAAAGAATAATGTGTACTAGTCAAAGTAAAAGCACATGTACTATGTTCACAATGCTTCTGGCATGAAGAAGGATCTCTAACATTTTCTTTTTAATTTTTTCTAATCACATTAGGGGAATGGGAAGGGGGAAGGGAATAATTAGGATCGAAGTGTACCTATTGTGTGGAAGTCTGCGACTAGACCACTAGTCTAAAGTCCTCAACGTCATTCTAGCATTTAAGTACGGAAAGTTCCTATGGTCAAATTAGTACAAGGTAGGTGTTCTTTCCGAAACTCTGTGCCTTAGAATATGTCATGAATGAATCAAGGTACTACAAATTATAATCTGATGAGAAGTTTGAAAAGAGAAACAACATAAACAGAGTTATGTTTCTTTTTTACTTTTATCAATGCGATAACATTTGCATTGTTCGAGAAAGAATTTTGCGTTAGCTTTGAAAAGGATTACAACATAACATTGCTTCAAAGAGGAATGAAATAGGTTGTCATTTAAAAGAACCCATTAAAAAAAGAAGTGAGTAGGTCGTGAGAAAATTAAATTTCAGAAGTTTCTGGTCAACCTCTATTTTTATCTGAAATGTTTCAATTGAGTTGTAGTGGAAGGTTCAACAATTTCTTATATTTGACCAGTTCTACTAATCTTTCTTGAAATATCAACCTTTCTTTTTATAACTTTGGTGGTCGCACCCGCTGACACGCACCTCAACTAGTCCATCTGGTACCTGCTATCTCTCACCAACGCCAACACAATTTCTAGTTGACTCTGCCCACCAAGACTTATATTGATGGGATGAGATCATCTAGCATCTTTTTGCCTCCTGGCACTCTCCTGATATGTATTCTAGAAATATCATCCTTTATTTAAGATTCCAATTTTGTTTGTAAATAGGAAAGTATGCGCTAGAGCTTAGTCATGTTATCTTATAATGGGTTTAGTTGACGAGATAGTCTAGCAATGGAGTTGGGGCAGTTTGTTATACTGTAGTCACGTCTTATTGGTATTAAGTACTACTCCCTTTGTCCAAAAAAGGTTGTATTACTTTCTCTATTAGTTTGTCCCAAGAAGATTGCCACATTTTTATATTTAGAAACAATTTAACTTTATGAGATGATTTACAACCACACAAATATCTAAGACATGTTTTAGACCACATATTTCAGAAGTCTTCATTTATTTCTTAAACTCCATATCAAGTCAAACTAAGACAATCTTCTTGGGACGGAGGGAGTATATCTTACCATTTTTATAATGATTATGTCAAAAATGAGGATCATTTCATGTACAATTACATTACTTTTGTTTGTGGTGCAAAGAGAAAGGAAGTGGAGGGACAAATAAAGGTGGTGTAAGAGCCATTCCCTTGTTAAGCTAAGAAGTGAAAGATGAGGGAAGTAAAAATAAATGATCAAGTTTTGGCCCTTCAAAAATGAAGAGGAAGGAAGTGAATCTCATCCTCTGTTATACCCTTTACCAAACAATGTTGGGAGAACAAATAACTCAATGAAAAGTTGAAAACGTTAAATTTTGTTCTTCTCTCTTCGTCAAACAATGGTATTAGAGAAGGGATGGGACCATTTTGTTGAAAATATCTCATTCAAGGTTAGAGACGGGAGAAAGTTTATTTTTGGGGACAAATATGGTGTGGGAACATACTACTGAAAGATGAATTCCAGAGTTAGTACAATATATCTTTCTAAAGAGACTTGTCAATTCAGCAAATCAGAGGGATAAGGGATACTAAAAAGGGCAGCCCGGTGCACTAAGCTCAAGCTATGCGCGGAGTCCGGGGAAGGGCCGGACCACAAGGGATAAAGGGATACTAGTTGGAGAGTTTTTTTGGTACTTGAGATTTAGAATGAATTTTTATGGTTGGGAAGTGAGTTCCAAAGATTGTTAGCCTTACTTCATAGGCAAGTCAATCCGGTGTATAACCCCGATGTTTGGTGGTGAGGCTTGGGAAATAATGGATTGTTCTCGGTGAAATCCTTTCATGTGAAACTTTTGGTTATGGAGGAGCGTGATTTCCCTAGTAATGCAATATGGGTTCTATGTATGCCGAGGAAGGTGTGTTTTTTACACTTGGTTAGCCATTAGAAGTGTGATTTTGACAGCCGAAAATCTTAGAAAGCGAAAGATTGTCTGCGTCAGTTGGTGTTGCGTAAGGAGGCAAGCGAGGACGTAAATCATCTTCTTCTACATTGCGGGCTTACCATGAGATTATGGTGGGATATGTTGATGTGGTTTTGACACTCCTTGGGCAATGCCAAAAACGGTGAAAGAGTTGATGTTCAGTTGGAGGAGCGGGAGAAGGAGGACAAGACGAAGGGCCTGGAACATGGTTCCTTTTGCATTAATGTGGGTAGTTTTGGGAGAGAGAAATAGTAGAGATTTTGGAGTAGAGCCGAGTTTCTCTCAGTTAAGGAGTAGTCTCCGTTCTCTTATTTTCTTTTTGTGTGAACAGAAAATCCCTTGTTGTATAGATGAGTGGGCGGAATTTGTAGAGAATCGTATTTTATAGATTCTTTACTTTTTGATATACCCCTTGTATACAGCCAATTTGGCCATGCTTATGAATGAATATATATTTACTTGATAAAAAAAGGGATGGTATTAGAGATCAGACTGGTCATGTAGAAGACACATGCATGGCATATGGTGCGTGCGAGGATATCATGCCATCTTAGAAAACAGTACTACTTAGATCTAAGTGCTGCATATCCCACACTCTCTTACGCCTAGAACCAGTAGCTGCTGCTGCACCTCTTGGGACCATGATTGACCATAAATAGAGACAACTGAAATTGACGGTAACCCTGAAGTGTTAACTGATGGCCAAATATTTTTGTTTCCTAGCAAACTATCAATCATTTGCTTCCTAGATATATTTTTCTTTGTTGGCTTTTAGCTCAACCTCATCAATTATATGCTACTCAAATCTAACACTATACTGCCTCCTTCCCAAAAGTTCAGTTTGTTTTTCATTTTTCATAGTCAACTGACTCTTGTGCGTTGATTAAGTCACTTGTTGAAGACAACATTAGATATCTAGAGACTACATGAAAAGAATACTGTAAATTGAAATGCTTTCATTTCAAATTGGCAAGAAATTTCATTTAGATATCTTAGCCAATCTTCTTTGGAAGCAAAAGTGGAGTAATTTTTTTGATGGAAGTATTGTCGGGCAAAGCAAATAATAGTGCATTTTAAACTGAAATTGTGGCAATGACATACTTGGTTTTATCTTCATCCAGATGATAAATTTGGCATTTGTAGATTCACATGACTTATGCTAACAATGTAATGTTAATTAGTGTGGCCAAGATGGCATGCTTTAATTAAGCAATTCATTTCAACTTTCTTTTGTGGAGGCATTATCCCTATGAAACAAAAGATACTTTGTTTTGCTATTTTTTCCCTTTTAACTTCACTTTGATAATTAAGAAATGTCTGGAAAACCTTTTGACATACGAGGTGCTTGATTGTATTCAAATTTTAGCCTACCTTATCTGTTCTAAAAGGAAAGAAGGTGTATTCAAATTTGAAGTTTAGACCACCAGTTCCATTCCCTGGGTCACTCCTGTCCCTTTAGCCATATCTGTTGCTTATCATATTCCAATTACTTCTTCTCACATTGTGATAGTAGTAGGAGAGGGACCCCTATGCCTAACACTGAAGGAGAGTACTATTTTAGATGCAGGATTTCTTTTTCAGGCTGGATTATGAGGTTCAACTTCATGGATAAATTTCACAAGTTTGTCTTGCATTTTCTTCTTTCTCAAAAGTTTGTCTTGCTTTTTCTTGTCTTTTTTTTCCATCGCTTGTTTCTCAAACAAGGTGATGTTAACAAAAACGTCAACACTGGATGAATTACCCCCTCCTCCCCCTGTGTTCCTCCCTTATTTCTCAATCTCTCACCGTTAGCATGAACATAGTCTGAAGATTTGTGTTGAAGAATTCTTTGATCGTGTGTATCAATAAATAAATCAACTATGCCTCAATCCCAAATTAGTTGTGATCGGATATATGATCCACTCTTTTCATTTCTTTCTATTCAGGTTCATTTCATTTGAATACTATGTACAAATATTAGTTTTTTGATGTCTTATTACAATGGCTGACATATTGCCCGGTAATCATTGTCCTCTTGGTATCTCATGCAAGTACCTTTTTGCAGGCATCGGTCAACATTATTGTCGGTTCTCATGTTTGGGTGGAAGACCCTAAATTGGCGTGGAAAGATGGAGAAGTAATCAAAATACATGGTCAAGATGTTCATGTTAAAACCTCCGATCGGAAGGAAGTGAGTATTTGGTTTTGTAACAACAGTATTTATTCAAGGGCCATACTTTGTGTCAATCTGAAGGGACAATGAATTAATGTGCTCATATCTTCTGTACTTGTTAATGGATCTGTCCAGACCTCACTGGTAAAAGTAGATAATTTGTAATATTGAGAACTCGGTCCTTTGTATTCTATTTGAGGTGAAATATTTCCTGCCTATTAGTTCCTTTTCCTAAAGATAATTTTTATACCATAATGAACATATGACATGCTACTGTTTGTATGTGTGTGTTTGTGTGTGCATATCTGTATGTAATATGCATGCATGCAATATATCCAAGTATGCCCTACTGAATATATTCAAAGCATTTCTTAGAACTCGTTCTTGGTTGTGACCAATGGATTTTACTGAGAACTAACACCTTCCCAAATCTAGCTAATGCAAATAATTGTTAAATCCCTCAAGAGGGCTAGAATGCACGAGTTTAGACCCATTTGGAGATTCACCATAACTGTGGAATGATTCATGTGGAGAGAAATCAGAAGCAGGTCTATGGTAGAAGCTTTCCCTTTTGACTGACATCATGAACCAAGTTACTTACATGTCCTTAGATCAGTTCACTTCTCTTTACTTTCTTATAATTGATTTCAAAAAGTATATAGGGTGCCAAAGCTGATGAAAACTTCTCATATTGACGTTGTGGCTTTCTTTTGCATATACGCCTTGATTATTTCTCTAAATATTAATTCTTGCTGCTTCATGCATTGATTCTACTTGTGCATGTCACCTCCTTTATGCACCAAAAGTATCATTTTTCTCTAATTTAAGTTGGTGTAAATTTTTTAGTTTTGATTGTCTATCGTCATATTGGCTTCGAGCGAACATTTGATGCTTCTAGACCGTAACATTGTTAACCATGTTCTTCTTGTAGTGTTAAACTTCCTCTAGTCGTCATTAACTCATTCAAACAGAAAATAGTTTTTCTGGAGGACTCTTTCGGATTACCTGCAGTCTGCCGGTCCATGAAGCTTAAAGATTTCATTTCAACCAACAAATCAGTTCTTATATTTCTTTTGGTTGTACAAGTAGTTTTTTCTTTTTATCTAAGGTTTTATAGTTTCAAACTATTGATCTCAGGTTGTTGCGAATATCACTAAAGTGTTTCCTAAAGATACCGAGGCTCCTCCTGGAGGTGTAGATGATATGACCAAGCTTTCCTATTTGCATGAACCTGGAGTTCTGCAGAACCTGGCTACCAGATATGAGCTCAATGAAATTTATGTAAGAGCTCTGAGTTTCCTTGTCATCATGCAAATTCATCGTTGATACCCACTAGTTGTATGATGAATTTGTTATCCATTGTAGAAAGTTTCTTAGTTTGTCTTTAACTGTTGTGTAGACATACACTGGAAACATATTGATTGCAGTAAACCCTTTCCAAAGATTGCCTCATCTGTACGATACTCACATGATGGAACAGTACAAAGGAGCAGCATTTGGGGAGCTGAGTCCGCATGTTTTTGCAGTTGCAGATGTTGCATATAGGTTAAGTTCTTTTTTAACGTGTGTTCCTCTTTTTAGTTGCTTTGGCATGATATCTCACACTTATTTTAAATTTTGATCTCAGGGCAATGATCAATGAGGGAAAAAGCAATTCAATTTTGGTTAGTGGAGAAAGTGGTGCTGGTAAAACTGAAACTACTAAGATGCTTATGCGTTATCTTGCACATCTTGGGGGTCGGTCAGGCGTCGAAGGACGAACTGTAGAACAACAAGTTCTAGAAGTAAGATGACCTTTCACTTTAATTTAAATCTACCATTAGCAGTTTCTGCCGAAATTGGTCTTAGTCTATCCAATTACTGTCTCAAATTCATGTTATTGTTGACACTCGACACAGTCCAATCCCGTTCTTGAAGCATTTGGAAATGCCAAAACTGTGAGAAACAACAACTCAAGGTTAGCAACTTCTCTAGTTGATACCGCTGTAGATGCTATTTGCTTCAGCAATTTTGTTGATGATTTCTAAATGTGACTGTTCCTTTGTCGTGATGTAAATGGTATAATCCTTTCAGTCGTTTTGGTAAGTTTGTCGAGATACAATTTGATAAGAGTGGGAGAATATCTGGAGCAGCTATACGAACTTACCTTCTGGAGAGGTCTCGTGTCTGCCAAATCTCAAATCCTGAGAGAAACTACCATTGTTTTTATCTTCTTTGTGCTGCTCCAGCTGAGGTATGTGTGCTGTTTTTAATTGTCGTTAGCTGTTTAGCATATCTAACGTTTGACAATGCACATAACTACAATATTTTTTTGCTTTGCAGGAGGTAGAGAGATATAAACTAGGGAACCCAAAATCATTCCACTATCTTAATCAGTCCAAATATTATGAATTGGATGGAGTAAATGATGCTGAAGAGTATCTTGCAACAAAAAGGGCTATGGATATAGTAGGAATCAGTGAGGAAGAGCAGGTTAGTTTTCCTCCCGACTAATTTGTTCTGCACTTAATGTGAGTTGCTAATGCCTTAACAAATTTGTTCAGGATGCAATTTTCAGGGTGGTTGCCGCAATTCTTCACCTTGGTAATATCGAATTTGCCAAAGGTGAGGAGATTGACTCTTCTGTGATTAAGGATGAGCAGTCTCGGTTTCATCTCAATATGACGGCAGAGTTGCTCATGTAGGTCTATTTCCTACTGCTCAATTCTTTACTGCATGTTGTTATTTTGGATCTGTTACTTCTGCTGGATCTTATGAATAAGAATTGATAGGTGTGATGCCAAGAGCTTGGAAGATGCACTAATTACACGTGTGATGATTACACCTGAAGAAGTTATTACGAGGACTCTTGATCCAGAAGCTGCTCTGGGTAGCAGGGATGCTTTGGCTAAAACTGTATATTCTCGCCTTTTCGATTGGTAAGCAAGTCAAATACCAGATTTTACTTTCAAAAGATATGTATAGAGGCATATACACATACTTGTTTGGTGTTTTATATTTCTGTCTTCTTTTGTATCTTAAAATATTCGTCTATTGACTCCAGGATTGTGGAAAAGATAAATATCTCAATTGGCCAGGATCCAAACTCCAAGTCAATAATTGGAGTTCTTGATATTTATGGGTTTGAGAGTTTTAAAACCAACAGGTAATCTTTCAGTTTGGCATATCCTCTGCTGCTGCTAACTTCAAACCTTAGTGGTTTCTTTCTAACAGTTTTCCCGGGTAAAACAGTTTTGAGCAATTCTGCATCAATTTTACAAATGAAAAGCTGCAACAACATTTTAACCAGGTTATATCTCATTCTTGTATTTTAAAACTGTTTTCCTTGTTTCTTTCTTTTCTATCTGTCAAGGGTATATGATTACATCGGTAATGTGTATGCAGCACCACCTCTTTGCTTATTGGGGCATTCTTGAGTTTTTAATAATGTCATTCCGATTTATGATTTCAGCATGTGTTCAAGATGGAACAAGAAGAATATGAAAAAGAAGAGATTAACTGGAGCTACATAGAGTTTGTTGACAACCAAGACGTGCTGGATCTGATTGAAAAGGTCTGCAACCAAGGGTTAATTCATTGTTTATCGATTTTCTTGTTCATTTTGTCTGAAAGAAGTATACGACTGTAACAGTACCAGTTTCTAAAAGAAAAAGTGTGCCTCTGTAACTTGTAATGCGATGCTATGCTTTGTTATTAGTTATAGCCCCAGTCTTTTGGTAACTTCGTATTGTAACAACTGAATTTGAAAGCTTGCAGAAACCTGGAGGAATTATTTCTCTGTTAGATGAAGCCTGGTATGCGTGCTTGATTATTTATTCATCAATTACTTCAGATATCTTATATATTTTAATTTTCTGTTTTTGGGTCTTCAGCTTATGATATAATTTATGTCCATATAATTGGCCCTTGCAGTATGTTTCCTAAATCTACTCATGAAACATTTGCTCAGAAGTTATACCAGACATTCACTAAAAACAAGCGCTTCATCAAACCTAAACTTTCACGGACGAGTTTTACATTATCTCATTATGCTGGAGAGGTGATGACTAGTTTGTCTTTTTGGAAATATCTATACCTTCACTTTTTCAATGTAATGCTAAAGCGTCCTATATTATATGCAGGTGACATATCAAGCCGATCTGTTTCTGGATAAGAACAAAGATTATGTGGTTGCAGAACATCAGGTTCTGTTAACGGCCTCAAACTGTCCTTTTGTGGCGGGTTTGTTTCCTCCTCTACCTGAAGAATCATCAAAATCGTCCAAATTCTCCTCCATAGGGTCTCGTTTCAAGGTTAGTTCTTCTTTCTCTGTCAAATATTTTGGCTACTATAGATTTTAGAAACTATAAAAAAACATGTCTTACCAATCCCAAAAAAAAAAAAAACATGTGTCTCTTCTTTCCCTTTATAGCTTAATTTGATGTATGGATTTCTGTTATCTGGGTTTTCTTTTGCGAGTCATCTTTCTTTTAGTCAGTATGACAAGTATATTTACTTTATTGCTTTAAGTAACAAATTGCTGATGCATGTTGACTCTAAGTAAATCGAAAACTGAGTTTACATGACTACCAAGCATATAAGCGAGACTATTCTATTTTGGCAAACATCTGAGTCATGACAAAGGTTCTAGAGGATGAAAATACTTAATGGATGTATATGTCTAAGAGAGGCTGCTTATGAAAAAAATGTCTAAGAGAAGCTTTTGCTTTTATTTTTTACTGCAAACTAGGGGCTTCAGATATGTCCAGGAATCATGTGAAATAATAGAATAATGTATTGTTTCATGTAACTGAATAAGTTGTGTTTTACCATGGAGTTTCTGAAGTTTTTGCTATCCATTCTTATTCAAGTGTATGCCTAGTAATTCCGGTTAGAGTAAGTCTTGCCCTTGTCTGGTCAGGTCCATGTATCATTTGTCTGATTGGTATGCTACTTTTTACCCGTAGGGTGTTGTGGTTGTTAGTGCTTGGACACCTCCATCTCCACTTCTTTTATCACAATATTTTTTTCGATAGGTTTCTTTTATTGCAATATTCCTTTTGATAGGTTTCTTTTATTGCAATATTCCTTTTGTCATCTCCAAAAGATTCATATTTCTGCTATTGTGTTATGTTATAGTGCTTCTGTATTTGTTTTGTTGTTTTCTCCCTCTCTTTTTCTAGCAAAAATGATTCATTATGGTTCTTTACAGTGTATGTGAACTTTTAGTATTTGTTTTCTATAATGATACTTTTCTGACTGCTGAAGCCTTTTCTTCCATTCTTGCAGCTACAACTGCAATCTTTAATGGAAACATTAAGTTCAACAGAGCCTCACTACATCAGATGTGTGAAGCCTAATAATGTCCTTAAGCCTTGTATCTTCGAGAATCTGAACGTGATCCAGCAATTGCGATGTGGTGTAAGTGTCTATTGACGCTCATCCTTGTGCCTGCGATTGTAATGAATTTATTACTTCTTCTTGCCGTTACATAAGTTGTTCTTTTATTCTAGGGTGTCTTAGAAGCTATCAGAATCAGCTGTGCTGGATATCCCACTAGACGTACATTTTATGAGTTTCTTCTTAGATTTGGTGTTCTTGCTCCAGAAGTTTTAGCTGGAAGGTAAGTTTTCCAGACTCATCTTGTGGCGATTCTAACTCAAATTTTTATTCACAAATTCTCATTTGTGAATTTCCTTCTTCCCTATCAGTTTCTTTCTGATTTCTCTGATGATCCGTAATAATCCCTTGTCAGCTATGATGACAAGGTTGCGTGCCAGATGATGCTAGATAAGATGGGACTTGTGGGCTATCAGGTAAATTTTGGATAATGTGCTGAATCAAATGTTATCCTCCAACTAGAGTAAGTTCGTTATTGGATTGCTGAGGGAATATCTGGGCTAGAGAAGTAATAGACAAGTTCTTTATATACCTTTCACGGCATCATGAAATCTGCGTAGAGATTTCGGTGCCTTTGCGTTAACTAAATGCCTGTCTTTACAGATAGGAAAGGCAAAGGTCTTTTTGCGGGCTGGACAGATGGCTGAGCTCGACGCTAGGAGAGCTGAGGTGCTTGGAAATGCAGCAAAAATTATTCAAAGACAAACCCGTACATATATTATGCGAAAAGAGTTTGTTGCTTTGCGTCAAGCTGCTATTCAGTTGCAATCATGTTGGCGAGGTATGTTTCAATCAGTCATTTGAAATCCTACATTTTAGGTCACCGAAACTTCTTTCATCTGACTCCCTACTTCATTGAGAAGAATGTTTTGGGACTGGCCTATGGAAGAGTAGCTTTAGCTTCCCTTTACATTGTTGACTTCGATTTTTGGATACTTTAACATACATTTAGCATAATATGGTGCTTTAAAGCCAACTTTTAAGGAATGTTATAGTATTAATGATTTATGATACTTGTATATTCCCCCCTGGTGCTTTATTCAAGTTTCTAAAGCTTCCAATATGGTTCAACTAACATATACATGTACATTATTATTTATTTAATTTTTGATCAGTAATAAAAATTTGACGATGTGGGGGAAAACCTGAACACCCAGAAGTTTTAAAAAAGTAAAGAACCTACATGAAAATATGGTTGTTTACCATAGACACCAGCCATTTTATACCAACAGGAAGTTCATGGGTGCACCAAAAGTTAATAAAAGCAAAAGAAACACCCTAATCTGCACAAAGCTGTATCTCTTCAGAAGCTCTACAGCTCTAAACAATCAAAAACGAGAAAAGCTCGACAGCTCTAATTTGGCATAGACGATACAAAACTGAGCTAGCATTGAGAAGTCAACTGGTTTCAAGAGTTCTCCTAGCCAGGAAACTTGAAAACACATGTCAATTGGTCCAATTGATAATTGAAAGTGCATATTAGGTTTCAACTTTACTCTGCTAGTCTTGTCTGAGGAAAAATATTAACTCTCTTATCAGCTGACTTGTCACTTTTTTTCTTATAACTATTAACACTGAGTGTACTAATTTTTTTATGTCATAATGTCAGCTATACTGTCCTGCAAACTGTATGAACAACTGAGACGTGAAGCAGCTGCTCTGAAGATTCAGAAGAACTTCAGATGTCATGTTGCACACATAACATATACAACGGTGCATTCTTCTGCAATTACGTTGCAAACAGGCATGAGAGCCATGGTTGCTCGCAATGACTTTAGATACCGGAAGCACACTAAAGCTGCAATTAAAATACAGGAACTTATCTCTCTACTGCTGTTGTCACCCTTGTGATCATCCCTATAATTTAATGAAGATACATGAAGTCTTGAAATGTTGATGAATATAATATCTGATACATGATTTGCTTGCTATCCTGCAGGCTCATTGGCGTTGCCATGCCGCTTATTCTTATTACAGAAGTCTTCAGAGAGCTGCGATCATTACTCAGTGTGGTTGGAGGCGACGGGTTGCCAGGAGGGAGCTTCGAAATCTCAAAATGGTTTGTTATGCATTTCTCTGATCATGTGTTGTAATGTCTTCATAATACCATCTGGTTCAGAGAAGGAAGATCATTGTGAATGAGAGATTACATGTGCAGGCTGCAAGGGAATCAGGTGCTCTCAAAGAAGCCAAGGACAAGCTCGAGAAGAAAGTGGAAGAACTTACATGGCGGTTGCAATTTGAGAAACGACTCAGGGTAAGTTATTCTTATTTCTAGCGAAGTTTCTGTTTGGTTCATTTCCTTGACTTTGACACCATTGTACTTTGGATTAATGCAGACTGAGCTGGAGGAGACTAAAGTCCAAGAAGTTGCAAAGCTACAGGAGGCCCTGCATACAATGCAAAAGCAAGTAGAAGAAGCAAATGCTAAAGTGGTCCAAGAGCGGGAGGCAGCACGGAGAGCAATTGAAGAGGCACCTCCAGTCATCAAGGAGACCCCAGTTAAAGTTCAAGACACAGAAAAAATAAATGCCCTGTCAGCTGAAGTAGAGAATTTGAAGGTATGGTTCCAACTATCCCAAGGTTTATTATCTCTATAGTTGGACGCAAAATTTAGTAAAAACTGCTAACTTATTTCTTTTTTTTTCTTTGAGTGACTCGTTGGTTATTGCAAGTAAACCCCCTTGCAAAACATCCAATTCTACCTGTAGTTTGGATTTCAAAGAAAAGTCTTGTCCATGCCTGATAATTTGGATGCTACAAGGGTTTGTACCCTGCCGCAGACAAAAGCGTGGTATTTAAGTAGAGAAGGTAGAGGCGCGGACCCATTATCCACCTAGCTTCAAACCGTGCGCCACCAACCCTTGAGGATTTCTCGGTTACCAAAAAAGGGAAGATGATTGGGGTGCTACAATATACAATTCCTTTAGTGCATTTATTTGATCCATCCTTCTGGATAAACACTGAATCTCGTGAATATGCTCGACTTCGACGTTGCAGAATACTCTGTATCATAGTTTCTGCAAGTGTACTCCTTTAAGTTCATTCTCCACCTTGCAGTTCATACTTAATGTTGCTTCTGAGCTGGCCTAGGAGGAGGAATTAACCTCAAGATTTTCATGCATATGCTAATAATAAAAAGTTTGATTTTTAATTGTTTATACATTGGTATAATGGAACACATAAATACGATCTCTATGTTTCTCTTGGTTGAAAAGTTTTTTCACGAATTATCCAGGCTTTGCTGGCATCAGAAAAGAAAGCTACAGAAGAGGCTAGAGATTCTTCCAAGGATGCGGAGGCCAGAAATACAGAGCTGGCTAACAAGCTAGAAAATGCCGAGCGAAAAGTAGATCAGCTTCAAGATTCTGTGCAGAGGTTTGTAAATGAATATTGACTGTGTCTATGAGGGAATCAACTTATTAACCTCTCGTTTATAGGTTGATTGTCTTGGTGTGACCTTGATAATCAAAAGCTTTTGATCAAACATACAGAGCAGAAGTAGCATAGTTTTCCCACAGTTCTTGTCATTTTTGGTTTCTGATTGATCCTAAATATGGTTATGAGCATTGCTCTTATGATATCTGAGCTATGAACAACCGGCATTCAGTATAATAGTAGACTTGCATCCTTAATCATCAGGTTTTTGTGAAATGGACTTCCCAAACATTGGATTTTGCATTCTTAAAGAAATTAAGACATGCATCTGACACTGTCTCTTTTGTCTACTCCCTCTTTGTTTGTCTCTCGTTTCAGGATTGAAGAGAAGCTTTCCAATATGGAATCAGAGAACCAAGTGCTTCGTCAACAAGCTTTGACCATGTCACCAACTGGAAAAGCTTTATCTGCACGGCCAAAGACTACTATTATACAGGTGCACGAACAGTTGCAAATTCTCATCTTGTTAGAATTTATTTGAGGAGCAGATTTTCTTAATAGCAGTATGTGGGATAGATAATTAGTCTTGTTAAAATTTCAGAGGACTCCGGGGAATGGAAAGGCTATAAACGGAGAATCAAAGCCTAATTCTGTAAGTTCAATAGTTTCAGCTTAATGTGTTTATTTTCACATTTGATGTGAATTAAACATATGCCCCTTTTAATTGTATATGCATGTTTATATGGCATAGGATATGAGTCTTGCTGTAGCAAGTCCAAAGGATCCTGCATCTGAGGAGAAACCACAGAAGTCTCTAAATGAAAAGCAGCAGGTAAGGGTCTTCTTGCTTTCACAAAGAACTACCAGATAAATTATGCTTGTTTAATCAGACTGTGACAGCTTAAATTCTGAAATCATTTTTATACTATTTTATCCCTTTTCACAGGAGAGCCACGACTTGCTCATTAAGTGCATTTCACAAGATTTGGGCTTTTCTGGAGGCAAGCCAATTGCAGCTTGTCTCATATACAAATGTCTGCTCCACTGGAGGTCCTTTGAAGTTGAAAGAACTAGTGTTTTCGACCGTATAATACAGACCATTGCTTCAGCCATAGAGGTAGAAAACTTATTACTTTGGTAATGTTGTATCATTTCCAGTTTCTCTGACTTTATGTTTATAATCTAAGGCAATTAATTTGTGAAACTTCTTCATTAAAGGTCCCAGATAATAATGATGTATTAGCGTATTGGTTATGCAATACGTCCACTTTGTTGATGCTGCTTCAACAAACACTTAAAGCTAGCGGGGCTGCTAATTTGACTCCGCAGAGACGGAGAGCCAGTTCAGCTTCTTTGTTTGGGAGGATGTCTCAAGTATGAGCTCTGTGGTTTATATTAAGTTCTTCGGTTTCTGCTAGTTGCCCAATTTATAAGTCATCTTAATTTTTCTCCTCTGCTACCTCTAATGTTTGTGTAGGGCTTGCGAGGTTCTCCCCAGAGTGCTGGGCTTTCAGTTCTCAGTGGGCGTATGCTTGGGAGATTGGATGACTTACGTCATGTTGAGGCCAAATATCCTGCACTGCTGTTCAAGCAGCAGCTCACTGCCTTTTTGGAGAAAATATATGGAATGATAAGAGACAATCTGAAGAAAGAGATCTCCCCATTGCTTGGGCTATGTATTCAGGTACATTATTTTTTATGTGCTAGTATTATTTATGCCACAAGTCCCAGCAAGCTTATGGAGCTAGTCCCTATGCTTACTGTAGGATTGATATGATAACTGGGGAAGTTTTAGCACTTGGATTAGTTGATGCACTGTAGGTACCTCTGAGTAGTTCTCTGATGCTTGAACTAGTCAACATGTTAAAGCAACACAATCTTGTAGATTGATCGTCACTTAAGAAGTTAATCTGTATTGTAAATTATGCAACAAGCGAGCTCTTGAATGTTTCTGCAGTCCAAGTCAGGAGTTTCTCTTATCTATTAAAATCACTATAAAATAAATCAGACAAATCCCCAATCATCAGTAGGACTCCCGAGAATGACTTGTGACAATACTTCTCTTCAAGCCCAAGGTGTTGGAACGAGTGGATCTTTCAAGGTTCAGTACTGTACCTTGAAGCTGAATTATGGAGAGAGACCACTTTTTCTCTTTGGGATTCTGTGTTTACCTTTTCTATTTTGTTCTCTATGTGGGATTATTTTTGCTGCCGAGAGAGAGAGGGAAGGGGTTAATTTTGTCAGATGATTATCTGCATCATGTCTGCAGGCACCAAGAACATCTCGTGCAAGTTTAGTCAAAGGAAGATCCCAAGCTAATGCTGCTGCCCAGCAAGCTCTATTTGCTCATTGGCAAAGCATTGTAAAAAGTTTGAACAACTACTTGATGATGATGAAGGCAAACCATGTAAGTTAATGATTGAAGAGTTAAATAATAGCGACGGTCATTATTACTTGATACTTATGTGTTTCCATTGCTACACCCATGTAGGTTCCTCCCTTCTTTGTTCGGAAGGTTTTCACTCAAATATTCTCCTTTATCAATGTTCAACTTTTCAACAGGTAATTAGTTACATGTCTTTAAGGACTGTATATCTGTTGTGCGTTCTGTACATTAAATATATTTCATTCGGCACATTGACACCTTATGTATCTGTGTGTTAAACTTCTTTACATTCAGTCTCCTTTTGCGGCGTGAGTGTTGCTCATTTAGTAATGGAGAGTTTGTGAAAGCCGGTTTGGCTGAACTGGAACAGTGGTGCTGCTATGCAACTGAAGAAGTAAGCATGTTTGACTGTATCTTTTCAATTCTTAGTGCTATTCGGTATCTTACTTCTGTATTTTCAATTTTCATGTCCAGTATGTAGGCTCAGCATGGGACGAGTTGAAGCACATTAGGCAGGCAGTTGGATTCCTAGTAAGAACCAATTTCGGGGCTTTGTGCAGAATGAACTTTTGCATGATCACGTGCTTTTATCTGACATTCTTTTCCTCTCAACTTCTTGCAGGTTATACATCAAAAGCCCAAAAAGGCATTGCATGAAATCACTAATGAACTTTGTCCGGTAAGGAGTCATTTTTCTATATTTTTCCTCCGTTCTTCTTCCTGTTTTTCTGCATAAAATTTGCTTGTTTCTTTTACCTATCAAAAGAAAAAAATCCTCGTTTCTTTTCAACTTCTTGTTTGCTGCTTTAACTTTACATTTCACATGTGCCTATTCTTTTATTAGGTGCTTAGCATACAGCAACTGTATAGGATCAGCACTATGTACTGGGATGACAAATACGGAACCCACACTGTTTCTTCAGATGTAAGTTCTTGCACGGTTGCACCTACAGTTTGGATGCATATGTAGGTTTGCAGTGGTATTTTGTCTTGTTATCGTACAATTTGCCTGGTTCCTGATATCCCTGTATGGTTTTCTATTTACCTCCAACTGATAGGTTATTTCAAGTATGAGAGTGATGATGACAGAGGACTCCAATAATGCTGTTAGCAGTTCCTTTTTGTTGGATGATGACTCGAGGTATCATTTATTAAATTACTCATCCTCAATCTTTGGCATACCTGTACTTTTAACTGAGCACCTCAAATTCGATACTTTGTCTTAAATTATGATGCAGCATTCCATTCTCCGTGGATGACATCTCCAAAACGATGCAACAAATAGACATTGCTGATGTGGAACCTCCTCCATTAATCCGTGAGAATTCAGGATTTGTGTTCTTACATCAACGCTCTAGTTGATGGTGGTTCTAGATATTATTACTCAACATGGACATTGATGAATGTTTGCGTAGCTCCAGAGAGCTGACTGTCCTGCACATCAAGGAGCATGCAGAAACTTGTGCAAATAATCACATTGCTTGTTGCATGTTATGGCTAGTGTATATTTTTCTCCACTTGCTTTTGGACAACCGTAGCTGTTTGTTGTCCGGTTCAATTTATTCTTTTTCCCTCTCCTGCTCAACTTAGGAGGTATTTGTATTATGCCAAAAGGCTTTTAGTGTGGTCATACGCAGGTATAGAAAGATGCATTGATTTTTGTTGCTTGCCTTTATTTTTGTCTTTCTCAGAGTTGTAAAGTCACTAAAGTTGTCAATTTTAGGTCCTTATTTGCTGTAGTGTGTAGGTGAAATGCATATGAAGGTTGTGTTGTATAAGAAGTGTTAAAATTGTCAAAGCAAAAAGTTTGTGATTCTTTTCTTCCCATTGGTAACTGATCTAACTGCACAATCAGCGTCCCTATGAAGGATATGGACATTAACTTTTATATCAGCTCCATTGAACTTATTAGGAGACTGATAAATAGAGAGCATAGCTAGAAGCGTGGAAGGAGTTAATTGCACAATAATATTTATAGATGGTCTACTCATATAATACATGTCATACTTTAAGATGATTTTGATAGTAAACAATCAGTCGTTGATGATTTCCACCCGTTTTGCCTTTTTCTTCGGGAACTAAACTTAATAATTGCAGAATATTCCTTTCTTTTAAAATTTTGAAGAATTTAAGTGTACATTTTAAACAAAATTTGGTCAAATTTAATACTATGCAAAAAAAATGAGTTGCACATTTGATGGAGAGATGAGGGATGTAACTCCTTATTTTATTGAAAGTAGATTAATGAGGTTAAATGTTAAAGAATTACTAATGATAAATTAGTTTAATTATTCTAATTAATACTATGTCTAAAAGTTTAATCTGATAACTAAATAAAAACAGGAGTAGTATCATTATCAAATGTTTGACTAGTTCATTTTTTTCTGCAAGTCATCTCGAGGCTTTCAAACGCATCCAAGCAATGGGTATCCGATTTAAGAAAGCATAGATTCGCTAGTAGGCTTGAATAACTTTCACCCTAATTCGAGGTCTAGTTTGTCCAACATTGTAATTTCCCTTTTTTCTCTGGGAAACACACCAACTAAATCATATAAATCTACAAAGGTTAAGAATAAGGGAGTGACATCCAAAGCCTTATATATTTACAACATTTAGATATTTAATTTTCAAGAAATTACTAGAATATCAGAAATAAGCCCTTGCTATAAAATACAGCCTGTGCCGAATGGAGTCCCACCAAGTCACCAATTACAGAAGTTATAATAGCTTTGTGATCATGAACGTATATTTCTCCTACTTGACTTCTCTATCCTTTTATTCCTTTCTTTCTCTTGTTTTTGTGAAAAAATAACGAGAATCAAATCTACACCTATTCAGTGAAAAACTCCCTTTGTTACTATTAGATTAAGTTACAGTGGTTCTTTTAATTCCCACTCGGTAAATTGAGTGAAGTATAAAAATTTAAATTTTACGCACTAACAATATAAAAGATATATACACAATTGTTTGACTTACAAGGTAATCACATGCAGATAACTCTTCGTTTATATAATAACATTGATTGATAACTTTAGATTAATGATAGGTAACTTGCTATAACAAGTTAAATTACACTGATGGTGTAAAAAATTCATTAAAGCCCTGGCCAAGCTTACGTTCGACCTCAATCTGTTCTAGTTAGGCTTGTATCACTAACTTGACGGGGGCGCATTAAAACACCTATCTTGTGTTATTTATTCTTATCTTTAAATCTCATTTATGTTCCTTTATCCCTATAGACTTTAGGAGTTTCCTTTCGATTACAATTTTGGTTAGTATTTTGATTTACACAAGTCTCCTAATGCAAGTCCTCTTACATTGTAGAGTTTGTAACTTGAAACTGTTTTTGTTTAAGCGAAGTTTTGAGAGAAATTTTTGAGGTGGGTTGTAATTTTTACTCCCTTCATGAGTAAGAGAATTTTCACGTAAATATCTTGTGTTATTTATTTTCACATATTATGTACTTTAGAAGTAGGTCTTGTGCTATTTATTTTCGCATATTATTTACTTTAGAAGTAGGTTGACCAGTGCTAAGAGTATGTTCCTTGTACTTTTTTTAAATTTTTTATTACATAGGTGGTAGAAAAAGGAAAAATGGGAGGGGATTATAACATGAAGATTTGAACTCTCACCAACAAGGTGAAAGTTCATATAGCCAACCAATTTCTCTTTCATTTTCAGGATAATTGTAAGTTTGTGGGTCTATTAGATCACTATCATTTTCATTAATCTTACTTATATGTATAAAACTTTTAATAGCTCCAGTATTTATTTCGGCTATGCAATATGTTGTTATTATGCCTTTAAATATTATTACTTTAACTTTTAATCTATTCGTGTTTATGTTTATCAAATCTAGTATTCTAGGTTGTGTAATGCTAGTCTGTTGTGACTTTATTTGCTCTATAGTAATGCGTAATCTGGATCCTTCTATTTTTGGTATTAATCTTTTTGATGGCGTAAAGGTCCTGGTATTAAAATCCATATATATTTCTTCTGGTATAGTTATCTTGGAGTTTTCCTTGTATTCTATTTGTTCTAATATTTTTTGGTACATTCTTGGTACTACTATGTTCATTTCATGTTGTCTCTTTACATGGTGGTTACCTGTTAGGGCATTTTAAATTCCCACCGTTTCTAGTACTTAAGTTCAGTTGTTGGGTGTTGGGTAGACAAAATTCTAATTGATTAAAAATTTGTCAAGACGCTATTCACCTCCCCTCTAATGTCAAAGTGGTGTAGTGATTCACCAAGTTGACTCATCAGAGGCAATTCATATTTGTTATCATCATCATTTTCTTCTTCTACTTCAGCTTGAATTTTGAAACATGGGAATTTCGATACTTGGGGAAAGTTGATTGAATTTTTAATTATAAAAAGTAGTTTAGCACTTTCATGATACTTGAATAGAAGTTGAGTGATTTTTCTATTATAAAAAATAATTTAATAATTTTAATGCAATAGAATGAAAGTTGAATAATCATTCATAAAATAACCGGCATTTAGTCACATTTCTCATTGCAATTTATGGCTATATATTGCTGCGGACTGCTATCACTGTTTTCTGTTCGGTTCAATTCGTTCTTTTCCATCATCAGCTCAAAATTATCCTTAATCTGAGGTTTTGGGTTCGAGCTATAAAAATAAAGTCATTTTTGATAGAGCGCTATACTAAAAAAGTAGAACTTTCTGGTGCTAATTTGATCGGACCCAAAGATAATACCAGACACCGGATAAGAAAAAAAAATGGATAGATGTATTGGTTCTTGTTGCTTTCCTTTTTTGAGTTGCAAAGTCGCAAAAGTTGTCAATTTTTGTATCTATTCTCTGAGTCTCAATCTTCTAGAGAAAACGTGATACACGGAACCTTGCTTTGTGAATTTTTCATGTTAAATTTCTACATTTAGTATTTAGTAAGGGTGGCCAACGGGGCGGGTACAGGGCGGGGTGGGGCGGGTCCCGGCGGGACGGGACCCGACGGGACGGGGGGAGGGCGGGACCGGTCCTCCAGCGGGACTGGAGGGATCCGCCGATTGTTAAGAGTCCCACATCGGATATGGAATGGGAACATGGACTCCTAATATGGACTTAGACAATCCTCACCCTACAAGCTATCTTTTGGGGTTGAATTAGGCCAAAGATCCATTCTTTACATGGTATCAGAGTCAGACCAATTCCAATTCTTTGTTCGTCGATGTTGAGCCCCCAAATTATATTATTCATGCTCCAGTTAACAAGGTTTGGACGTGCGGGGGAGTGTTAAGAGTCCCACATCGGATATGGAATGGGAACATGGACTCTTTATATGGACTTGGACAATTCTCACCCTACAAGCTATCTTTTGGGGTTGAGTTAGGCCCAAGATCCATTCTTTACACCGACGTCCCGTTCCCGGTCCCGTCGAAAAAGGGGACCGGTCTTCCCGGTCTTATTGAACAAGATAGTGTAATAAAAACATCACAAGGTTGTTTGTGCCTCTTATATTATTTAATAGAAATATGGTTTTTTTGTAATACAATTTTAAAATTGCAACTTTGTGGTGTTGAAAGTTGCAAATAACATAGTAAAATTACAATTAAAAATTACATATTTAAAAAAACACATTTTCTAGTTTCTTCACAATGTCTTGTGGTTCTTCAGTTGGAATTGGAATTTGTTAGTCAAATTGCTCGACGTGGCTTCCACCTATGTCAGATAAGATTTCAATGTAGTTTTCGTCGTCTTCTTCGTTGATCTCCGGTTGACCGCACCTTCTACGCTCTGCTCGTATCCAATCTCTAAATAATACTACAATCTCCAAGCTGTCTTCTGCTAATGAGTGTCCGTGCTCTCCTATTTGAAATCTTCCGACAGAAAAAGCGCTTTCAGACGCTGTTGATGACGCTTGAATGTTCAACACATCTCGGGCCATCTTTGACAGTGTCGGAAATGTCTTCTCATTCTCCCTCCAGTATTTCAGCAAGTCTCCACGTCCTTCTTCATTGAGAACTGTTTAGTACAGTACAACAACCTGCAAAACAAAAACATCAAACTCGCTAACTTGATAAGTAGTGGTACCACTATACATTCTATTTCTAAGGCTTTCAATACTTGCCGCATAAACAACATGTCTTTTTTGAGGTTGTATTGAAGAAGAAGAAGGAGGTATGGAAGCCGGTTGGTTGCTAGCATTTTCTTGTTGGTAATATCTATATACTTTTTTATATTCATCGTGTATGCTAGATAAAACTTCTTCTTTAGTTGGTTTCTTAGGTGGTTGGTCATTTGAATTTTTTGGAGTTGGAGGTGGGAGTACAACTATGCAATCATAAATAGTTTCAATAAATGTTTTACAACCGTCTATTTTAATAGTCAGATTTAATACAACACCAATAATATAAATAGTGTGAATAAGAATAAAATATTTTTTAATTTGATAAACATTTTTTTAATAGGTACCTTATAAGGTGGTTTATCATATATTCACTAAGTAATAAAAATATTAGAGTTATATAAAATAACATAGTTGAAATAGTAGGATAATAAATACCGGAAAATTTTTTTGTTGCTTAAAAAAATTTCTCTAAAAATACAATAAGTTCTGAAATTTTTTCTCAATCGTTATCTACAACCATATCAGTTGGATTTCAATTATGAGCGTTAAAAAATAAAGTTATATGTCTTCTATAATCATAAGCAACAAGTAGTTGTTCGTATAAAGAATTTCACCTAGTCGCTACTTCTTCGGAATTTTTCTATAAGGAAGTCCATAATCGTGATAAGTTTTTTTATATTCTTTTTTTCGTTGTATTCTATTACTTCTAAAAATAAAGTTTATAGTAAATTGTATTTTATTAAGAATGTCTTCAAAAAGTGATAGATCATCCTTTACAACTAAGTTATAAATATGACACGCACATTTTATATGAAAATGATTAAAAAAAGATGGAGTTAAAAGATCTTTTAAAAGTCTAATAGCATAATTATTAGAAGAAGCATTATCTAATGTAATATCATAATTTTATCAGTTATTCCATAATAATCGCAAACTTGATGAATATTATCTGAAATAAAAGTTTCAATGTGCCTATCATCAATAAATCTATATGCTAAAATACGTTTTTGCATAGACCATTTATAATCTATCAAATGACATGTTACAGTTAAATAATCATAGCCGTTAGTACTACGGCCTATATCAGACGTGATAGATACTTTGCCAGAAAAATGATATAATGAATAACGTAAATACTGTTGATATTCATGTGCAAATTTAAAAACATCTCTCCTAACAGTTGATCTAGAAAAACCGTTAAAAGTAGGATTATACATATCTCTAATGTAATGAATAAAATCAGGAGAGGAAGGAAATGAAAATGGAAAACCCTCCACCGCAACTAATTTTGCTATTGCTTCCCTATCTCTTATCGTATTTAGGGCCTACAATTCCCCCAGTCATCGGGTTAATTTGACCCTGTACTTGGTCCGGAAAGTATGTGAACCTTGTTCTGATTGAGAGAGCATTGGCGCACCCGACTTTGTAGCATCGTATTCATCTCACCTAACTTTGTGAAAGTTTTGTACATGTCTCAATAAACCTCCCGTCCCACCCTGACCTTTTCCCATTTTAAATTTATAAACATTTTTACAAATTTGACATCTAACTACTTGATTCTCTTGGTCCCTATCAAAAAAGCCCATTCATATGATTTTAATTTTCGTTGTGTTGGGCCACGTCTCATACTAGGGGGAATATGAGGCGTTTCAATTTTAGTTTGAGGTGCACTGGTGGGTGTGCCATCTAGATTAGTTGGTGTGTCATCTAGATTATCTTCTAAATTAAAGTCTGGTTGAGTTGCATAAAATATCTCATCGTCTAATGGTATATCATTAAAAAATTATGTTTCATCTATATATGTGTAATCAATCAAATCATTATGTCTAGGAATAGGATGACTAGAAGAAGTACCCCTGCCCTTGTTACCCCGGCTAGAAGAAGCACTCTTACCCTTACCCTTAAACATTCCTCTTATTCATTCCATTTTGATTATGCTGATAAAAAAAATAAAGCTAATGAAATTAAGTGTGCTAATTAAAATAAAATAACAATAATAATTTAAAGAAGGAACGAAGATATCAAACGACAACGTAACGTCGACGTGTAATCGAGGTTGAAAATTGAAACTTTGCTTAATATGATCCTCAAGCTAGTTGCCAACTTCACTCCCAATTTTCAACTTTGATATAGTTATACAAATGGACAAATAAAATTTAATATTTAGTAGACAATGTAGACTTGTAGAGAGATAGATTGAGAGAATTAAAGAGATTGTAGGAAGATTTGTGAGAAAGATGAAGAGAAAATGAGGTATTTATAGTTGGAAAATTGGGTTAAAGTGTAAATAAATTAACTTAGGGGTTAAAAATAAATATTGAGTAGGGGGTTGGGGGAGGCCAAAAATGGCCGTTGCACAACGGCCAAAATATAAAATGGTCGTTGTGCAACGGATATCTTTTGCAAAGGGGAGGATATCGGGCGAGACCGGGGCGGGTCGGCGGGACCGGGCCTGGATCGGGACGGGCCCGGGTGGGACGAGCCCAGGTCCCGTCCCGAGTTCGAGTCCCCCCCCCCCCCCCATTTTTTCGCGGGGTCGGCCCACTGGCCACCCTTAGTATTTAGTAGTTTCATTCGACAGCTAAAATTCATACTTTTAACGTAGCATCGGGTGTTCGCTTGGAAAACCTTTCTATAGTGCCTCATTTCCAGTGATATCCAAATCCGAAATATGTTGTTTTTGTTGTGCCATTGAAAAAGGAAAGTGCACTCAATCAATTATCATGTCGCGTTGTAAGACCCGGTTTTCATCCAATCGCTGGCGTGTGGAAGACTAGTCATCCAAGCACAGCGCAGCCAAGAGGGTCCAACATTGCTTCGCCGAATGGGACAGACATCGATCTTCGCTTCTACAAGGCCTGGTAGACTCTTTGTAGGAGACTGCCTTTATCGAGGGGTGATTGCACCCGACTTCCTCTCCTTTACATTTAAACAATTAGAGCCTCTTATCAGTTCTTTAAGTCAGTTCCTTTTCGATTAGCTACTTAGGATGAATCACACGGAAGGTCCTTATTTGTTGTGTTGCAAGAGTGCAGTTTAAGCTCGTGTCATGTATGTTAAAATTGTCAAGGCAAAAGGTTCGTGATTTTTGTTTCCTGTTTCATTTTCTTGGTTCTGATTTATCTTATAGTTTGTTGCACCAACCTATTCAGTTAACGGATAATTTTGGTTGCTAATATAGCATTTTCTTTCACAGTTGGTATGAACATGTTGTTTTGTTATGCGATTCTCCTCTATGCATCAAATGACAGATAAAACTGCAAAATCACGCTATAGTATATATTCTTATCTTACTTTAGTTCTACTTTTATCTTTAAAATTCTGAACTATTACTCTTATAAAAGGGTCAGATCGATTACAAAAGTCAATTCATCACACTTAAAAGTGCGATGAGTGTTGTATGTCCTATTAACAAACTCACCCCTCGCTGACTGTACCTTAGTGTATTTTGAAGTGAACTAGTTTTCAGTATGAAAAAACTAACACCTTTTACCCCATAAACTGCCTAGCTTGGATTCTCTCTCCTTTTCTTGATAACGAAGGTGTACGGACTAACTTGCACGTAGTTCGACTGAATATTCCACGAGGTACCTTACTACCTTGATTCTTTCAATTGAATAGTACCAACAAATGTGAATCATTCTCTTTTCACCTGGATATACAGACCGACTCTCACGCTTATCATTCAATTGCAAATTCACAATAGAAGAGAACTTGGTTAAACTCTTTTCACCAAATCTACAAAATCAGGAGCACAGATAACTAATCAGATATGATTCACAACAGAATGAAGATAGTTCAATTTTCCTTTCACCAAATCTACAACTTGTGAGTCACAGAACTTCAACCTTTCACTCATTTGTAAAGCAGATAGAAAAAGTTTAACAGCTAAGTCAGAAGATGAACACTCCAAATCAGATAGTTCCATTATTCAGACTGGACTGTTACAGAAGCATTATTAGTTTCCGATGTGCTCTCCTGCAAAGAAGTCTGATCGTTCGGCTCAGGGGCAGTTGGCATCTTTGATTTTTTCTTTTCCTCCTTGAGAATCACTTGTCTGGGCATCACATCTAGCATAAAGTTTCCACCATTCCATATAGATGCTGAAACCTTGAATATTTGGAATACAACATGAAACTTATATGACAGAAATATGGGCACTGTGAGCGCTGTAGTTGCTATCGTAAATATGGCCTGGAGCAGAATATACATAAACAAGCGATTCTGATCCCCAAGCAAACCACTAACGCGCCACCATATGTTGTTTGCTTTCTTTGCTTTTTTGGACATCTCCCTACCAAATGATGAATATAACAGAATCAACACCCACCACAATACAACAGCCGGGAACGAACTAAACATAATGACCCACAGAGACGTTCATAAACTAGCACAAGAAGGGACAGATGGAGAAAGAAAGGTACGTACACAATAAAAAAAGATTTCATCATAGGCTGCAAACACTAAAATAACTACCTGTAAGATGTCATAACTTCAGGGTCTCGCAGAAGTCTCTGTCGACGTAGGACTTCTACTATGAGATAATAGAGAACCTGCCAGATAAAGTATGCAGCTAATGGAACCCAAAATAGCCAAGTCCAAAGGTAGGATTGGCTTTCTACATAAGGCCATGATGCTCGTTCTGGAGTCCCTTCAGGATGCATAGCTCCAAACAACTCAGGATCCCACCAGCGAATTGTGAAGAAAACCAACCCTGCAAATCAGAATAGTTGGAGGCAATCAACTTAAACTAGCCAAGAATTCTGAAAATTTAATATGGGGAGAAGACATGCACACTTTCTAATTCATTTCAAAAAGTAAGAACAACGATCACAAAAGCTAAGTTATACGTAATACAATGGTCACATAAACATCTTATGATCTCTGAACTGAAAGTTTACTACTTCTAGGTAATTTACACAGTGCAGCAGTAAGGCTGATTAATTATTGAGCGTTTTATATCTTTTCCTTTTCATCAAGAAAAAAGTTATTGAGTGTTTACATGATTTGCAGCAGCAGAGGCAGAACAATCAGATAAATACAACTAAGAATCTCTGACAGACTTTGAAGATTAGCTTTACTTCTAAGTGATTCACAGAGTCCAGCATTAAAAAGTGATTAATTACTCAGTGTTTTACACGGTTTGCTGCAGCAGAAGTAGAAGCACCAGATAATTACGACTAAGAAACTCTGACAGACTTTAAATTATTAGCTTTCAGAGGAATTGAACACCCTTGAAGCATGGTATCAGGCATCAAGAGAGAATTAAAAGTACCTTTTTCACAATTGACATATTGTTGACCTATACTGTACAATGCAAAAAAAAACAAGAAATTAAGGGAAAGCTAAATTGATCAAAAATCAAATATCATTTTTATTTTGAGACTGGTAACATAAAAAATCAAATATCATTAGCAAAGGCATGATCATAACTAAGTTACATATCACAAACGAAAACATGATGCAAACAGGAAAAACTCTTCAAGAGGAAAATATTAAATAAACCTCGTTTCCCACATCACTTTTTCTCTTTTCCTTTTAAAGAAAAATTTTTGCACCACTAATCCACTGTAGCAATTGCATCTTGAGACAAATAATACGATAATGAAAGAAGAAATAGCCAACACCAAGCTCTGTAATCAAAGAGCAGAGAAATGAATATTCCAAATGGACAACCCAACATGCAATCTACTAGAGGTTATAAAGCAACACTGAACTCAAAATCCAGATCCTTAGAACGAGACCATGACCAAAAACAAGACATTCTCTTATTTTTAGAATGGAAGTTGCTTTTGTTCATACCCCAATACAGTGGTTTCCATGGTGGAAGGGAAATAAGTTGCTATAGCCACAATAGGTAAACAGAAGAATGCCCTACTTACCAGGTAAAAGATGTATGAAGACACTGACAATTTTATCAACTGAACTAAATACTAAGCTACAGCGCCAAACAATCAATGCCCATGCTAGAGGTCCCTGCAGTTAAATGAAAGAGAATAAAAACTTAAAAGTGGATAAATCTTAAAGTTAGTATTAACAACCTTTCACATATACAATGTTTACCTCCGCGAATGACAAACAAACCATGAATAGCTTCTCCTTAGTAGGAAAAAACAGAAGAGTGATTACGAAAATTGTGTTTGCATAATAGCAGAAATCCTGCAAAACAAGAAACACGATTCATTTTCCCAACAACCAGGAATAACTAGACATGGAAGGAGCAGAAACTTTATTCCTATGATTTAAAGATTGAATTCCTCGTAGCAAGTGATATAGTAGGACTTGAAATTTGGGATTAGAAACATAAACGTTTCATGGATGTTATTTTGGCAAACCAAAATGCTGAAGTACCAAGCAAATATGCTGGTATATCGGTGATAATTGTTATTGGCCTTTCTCCTATGAAATATTATGTTTCATCCCATTTCATTTAAGATCTTGATTTTGCATTGTTCAGTAAAATTAAAATAAAAAAATAAAAGAAATAGATTTAAAGAGTGAGATTACAACAGCAAACAACTCAAAATTTCATACTGCAAACTATAACTACATGAAATCCTTTGCATAGGCGTTCAACTACACTGTTTTGCTTCTCCTACCAGTTATAAAACTGCCATTTGAAAATTTTAAGTTAAAAACACAAATTGTACAGGCGAAGCTGGGCTTACCAAAAGATAGTAATGCCATTTCTTGTATCTATAGTAGATCCATCTCAGAGGAACAAAGATGACATAGAACAAACAGTAAACATATCGAATATCCTTTGGTCCTGAGCATTGAACCAGCCATTAAACAGTCAAAAAGAAAGCTAACCACAAAGAACTAAATCAAAATCCACAAAGAAGCAATTCCATAAATCGAAGGAGCGGAAGGCTAGAAATTTTACTCACTTGCACCCAAAATAAAGCAAAATGCCCCAAACCCAAGAACACCCATCAAATGTGTCACCTGCAAACATGACGAGTCCAATTAATACAAAAGCCTGTATAATATTGGAGACAAAATTTGGTTTATGGTATCAACTCGAAACAGAGAAAAACTCACATGAGTCAGCAGAAAAGCAGTATAATAACAACACACCCAGTATAATCCCACTGAGTGGGGTATGGGAGCAGGGGATAATTTATAGGGGAGATTATGGGGCACGTGAACCCATGGTCTTTCACAAAATTAGATATTTTATGTACATATTTTCTAATTGGTATAAAGCTAACTATTGGCACCTATGCTTCAAGAAGGTTGAATGATGCACTTGGTTGAAGGTTGAGTTATTTACCAAGAGCAATAGGATCAATTCCCACTTAATACATGTTTTCCTCCTTTTTATTTAGTAGTGCACCCATACACTAAAAATCCTAGATCTGCCTGTCTGGGAGGGTGGTGTTTAGGCAGCATATCAAAATCAGAAAGAAAAGGACATACAGTAGTCAAGAAGCCATGTAGAAATAATGGAGAAAAAAAGAGTAGAAAGAACAAATAATACGATAATCGAGACAAAGCAAACAACATGTAATAATAAAATCAAAATAAAATTGTAGGACATTAATAATAATACTACTGATAAGGGACAATCGAAGAATAAAATTGTAGGAGCATAATAATGATACTACCAATAAGGGAACTAGACAATACTCGACTACCTTCTATCATAATCCTCGACCTCCATAGTCTCCTATCTATAGACATGGGCGGAGCCAATAAGGAGCAAGGGGATCCGAACCCCCTTCGGCCAAAAAATATTTTTTATGTTTATATAGTATGTTGAACACCTTGACTTATATGCATTTACTTTTTTATATTTTCGAATCTCTTAGTAAAAATCCTGGCTCTAACACTGTCTGTGGAGTATATGCATGTAATTATAAATTGTGTGTATAAGTGAACTACCTTATTGATGAATCGTTCGTGTTCCTCGGCCCTTTTGGCGATCTGGGCAGCTTGTTTTGACAAAATCTGTTTCGTCTTCTCCTTTGTTTTCTACACAAACACGATAGCATACACCACTCATTCAAGCAATCCATCAAACATGTAAACCGCAATAAAACCCACCATGGAAACAAGAAGAAAAAAAAATTCACATAAATATGTACCTGGGATCGATCTTTGAACCGTTGTTTGACCTTCCCAAATGAATGTACATTGCTATCTTCCATCGATTCTTCGTTGCTTGACATTTCTATTCAAATAATATGGGTGCCTTGATGTGATACCCGCGGTTTAAATATATCTCTTTCTCGAATTCAGGAATGTTTTATTTGTTTTAAACTTGATGATTGATCATTAATCTGTGATTAACTACTCACTTGTTTTGTTTTCTTAAATGCTTTTTCCCCTTTTTTTAATTTTTGTTGATTTGTGTTTTGCAGAGCACACAATCCCATGTATACACGTAAGGCTTGCGTGATATATTCTTCATTTTCTTTTTCGGCGAATACATAATTAACCCTCAACTTGTTCCTTTTGCCCAACTATACACGTTAAGTTTGTGAATGTCCTTTACTATTCCTAAATTTGTTTTATAGTGAAGTTATTATCACTCTAATTTAAGGTATATAGGTGAAGAAATGAACAAATTGAGAAGGTAATATGAAATTATTTTAAAGAAGTGTATTTTTATGTAGATTTCAAACAACCTAAACAACAACATACCCAGTGTAATCATACAAATTGGGTTAGGGAGGGTAGATGGTACACATAGAGATAGAGATGTTGTTTCCGATAGACCTTCAGCTCAAGAGAAAGCATATCAAAAAAGAAATAAAAAAAAGCATACTATAGAAAGCAAGATAAAGTATTTCAAAAAGGACAAGGAACATAAAAGAATAAAAAAAAAAGAACTACAACAGAAATACTACAAATACTAGTAAGGAAGGATATGCGTGACAACGCCCTACAACCTACTAACCTTCTACCCTAATTCGTGTCCTCCACACCCTCCTATATAAGGTCATGTCCTCGGTGAGATGTAAATGTGTCATGCTCTGTCTAATCACATCACCTCAATACTTCTTCGGCCTACCTCTACTTCTCTTAAAGCCATCCATAGCCAACATCTCACATCTCCTCACTATGCACAAACCATCTTAGCCTTGTTTTCCACACCTTGTCCTCCATCGAGACCACTCTCACTTTGTCCCAGATCTTTTCATTCCTAATTCTACCTCTCCTAGTGTGTTCATACATCCACCACAAATATCTTCATTTTCGCAACTTTCATCTTTTGAATGTGAGTGTTCTTAACTGCCCAACACTCCTCCCTATACAACATAGTTGGTCTAACCACTACTCTGTAGAACTATGAATGCGAGTCTCCATTTCATCCACCCTGCAGCAATACGATGGTGACATCCTCGTCAATCTCTCCATTTTCTTGGATAATAGACCCAAGATACTTGAAACTCCCCCTATTCTAGATGACATGCGTATCAAGCCCCACTTCTAGACCAGCTTCATGCATTACGTCACTGAACTTGCACTCCACGTATTCAGTCTTGGTCTGGCTCAACCTGAACCCTTTAGACTCTAGAGTTTGTCTCAAAACCTCCAGCTTAGCGTTAACTTCGCCACGAGTCTCGTCAGTCAAAGTTATGTCATCCGCAAATAACATTTACCATGGCACCTCACCTTAGATATATCGTGTCAATACATCCATCACCAAGGCAATTAAAATATGGGCTAAGAGTTGATCTTTGAAGCAACCCTATCACAACTGGAAAGTGCTTTGAATCTCCTCCCACTGTCCTTACACAAGTCTTGGCTCCCTCGTACATGTCTTTGATCGCCCTAGTGTACCCACAGGTACACCTCTAGTCTCCAAACATCTCTATAGGACCTTCCTAGGGACTTTGTCGTAGGCTTTTTCTAGTTCGAAACCAGGTAAAGGTCCTTCTTCCTTTCCCTATACTGCTCCACCAACCTCCTCACAAGATGAATGACTTCTGTTATTGAGAGTCTCGGCATGAAACCGAACTGATTCTCCGAAATAGATACGCCCCTCCTTACCCTCATCTCCACCACCCTCTCCCAAACTTTCATCGTGTGGCTTAACAGCTTAATACCTCTATAGTTGTTGCAGCTCTGAATATCTCCCCTGTTCTTTACAACAGAATCATTATACTTCACCTCCATTCTTCGGGCATTTTCGCCATCTTAAACACGACATTGAAAAACTTAGTCAGTCACTACATAGTTACCTTATCCGCGCTCTTCCAGAATTCCACCGGGATCTCGTTTGGCCCTGTCACTCTGCCCTTGTGCATCCTACGAATAGAAAAAAATTATATGCATGATTTTACACTAAATCAAGAATGTTGCACGAATATTTTTATCATTTCATCTAATTATGTTGTATGAATTCTCACTGAAAAATATACCATAATATACACTGTATACTATATTGTGTATACCGTGTATGTCACGAAAACCCAAGGCAATTGGGAGACCGTGATATACACACTGTGTATATTGTGGTTTTTGGTAATATGTTTTTGTATATAATTAGCATTGTACACTTACCATAATTACAGAATTCTTGTACAAATATAATAGGATTTTGAGAGTAGAATAGTAATAGGATTTTCCATATTTTGGAAATTGTAAATTGCATATATACTCATTCATTAATGAAAATAATCAACGGATTAATTCTTTCATGGTATCAGAAGTCTAGGACTAAATCACTTTTGCTCCTCTCCTAATTATTTTCTCGGTTTTCGACCATCCCTTCTCGGCTGAGACTGCCTCAGAATCCATGCCCCTTCTCGGATTTCGTGCTAATTTTCCCTCATCTCTTCCCAAATTTTCTTCCTAATTCCTTTGGTCTTTCGTTATGTCGACATCAAAGAACCTATTTCATTATGCCCTTACTATTTCTAACATCAAGAACAACATCCCTATTGTTCTTGAGATAAAAAATGCCCAATATGCAACGTGGGTAGAGTTGTTTAAAATTCATGCAATCTCACATCAAGTCCTCCATCACATAATTCCTCCCACTATCCCTCCTCCTGCGGAGGATCCTCATTTATGGATCACTTTTGATGTTACCGTCCATCAGTGGATGTACTCCATTATTTCTACCGACCTTTTACAAACGATCATTGAACCATATACTACGGCTATGGCTACCTGGAATAGATTGTGTGATATATTCCAGGATAACCAACATTCCCGCGTTGTCAACCTTGAGTAGGAATTTTTCCAAGTTTGCATGGATGACTTCCCGAATGTTTCAGCTTATTGTAATGCAAGGAATTGGCGGACCAACTTCGTAATGTTGGAGCGCATGTTACTAATAATCGTCTTGTTCTACAAATGGTTGCAGGCCTATCTGAGGCCTACAATGGCGTTGGGACTCTCCTCTGTCAAAGTATCCACTTCTATTTTTTATCAAGCCCATTCGATGCTCACGTTAGAAGAAGCCGGCTTGGCAAAAAAGGTGGCTACCGGTGCAAGTCCCGTGGTGATGATGACTTCATTCGATAATTCTCAAGGTTTTGTTGACAATTTAAGCCAAAACTGTACTCATGGTGGAGGCAAGAAGAATCGTAAAAATAATGACAAAAATCATGGTGGTACCGGCGGTGGTGGGGGAGGCCAAAACAGTGGCAGCGGGCCTCGACAAGGTGGCAGTAGGTCGTAGGCCAACTAGTCCCCACCATGGCCTCCCTGGTAGTGGGGATGGGCTAGTGGCCCAACATCCCCTATTTTCCAACCTCAACTTTCCCTGGATAGTAGGCCGCCCAGCAACCTTTCAGGCCCAATTATTCGCAGCAGTCCAGTGGGTTCCGCAACGGTGCTGGGTTTGGACAGCAAGGAGGTCTGCTTGGGCCTCGGCCCCCGCAGGTTTTCCATGCTACGGGCCCTCATCCGATCCCGACACCTACAGATATTGAGGTCGTCATGCATACACTTGGATTGAATCATCCAAACGCAAATTGGTACATGGACACCAGCGCCACTTCTCACATGACGTCCGACCAAGGTACTCTCTCATCTTATTCCAATTTGAGCAAAAATCGTGGCATAATTATTGGTAATGACAAATCAATTCTAATTCGTGGTTACGGTCAAACCACTTTGTCTCCCCCCCATCCACCTCGTCTTGAAAATGCCCTTCATGCCCCTAACTTAATTAAAAATTTGATGTATGTCCGTAAATTCACCACTGATAATTGGGTTTCTATTAATTTTGATCTTTTTGGATTTTCTGTGAAGGATTTCTATAAGGCTCGTTCGAGACTTATCCTTGAAGAAACCTGAAAAACCCAGCGGGCAACGGCTAATGCGAGCACCGCCGACCTCGTAACCACTGGCGGCCCACCTGCCAAAATGAGGAGCTCGGTTTCTGGCCCATCACACAGGAAAACCAATGATCTGAAATGTGGTTCAAATCCCCATAATAACAGCAAAGACATAAATTTTGGAAGAAGCCGCGGCGGTAGCAGTAGCAGCCCCTGCCGACCGGCAACCACCCGCAGCAGCCTCTGCCATGGGTTGCGTACCCTTCATGGGCAGCGTGGGGCTAACACATGTGGGCTGCTCCACTTTGCCCCTACCCGACGACATCCTGGACCCAACTTTCGGTCTATCACCCCAGCCCAGCATTCTCGGCGCACGTCCACATCAGACATACAGTGCACAAGTATATTCTCCTTCAACCTACGCACTAACGAATATTGAGGCGACTATGAACATGCTGTCTCTCAATGTTCCAAACGACAGTTGGTACATGAATACTGGCGCCACATCTCATATGACAACATCCCAAGGTACTCTCTCATCTTATTTTAATATAGACAATTTAAATCGTAATATTATTATTAGTAGTGGACATGTATTCCCATTCGAGGTTATGGATAATCATCTCTATCCCCACCACACCCCCCATTATCTTTAAAAAATGTCCTCCGAAACCTATCAAAAATCTAATATATGTGCGTCGTTTCACAACCGACAATAATGTTTCCCTTGAATTTGATCTTTTTGGTTTTTCTGTGAAGGACCTTATGACAGGGATACGAATAATGAGATGTGATAGCACAGGAGACCTTTATCCTATTACCACCACCGTCGACCATCCAGCCTATTCTCCATCAACCTTTGCAATTATTTCGTCACTTTTATGACATAATAGATTAGGACATCTGAGAGACTCTGTTTTACGCTCCCTTAGCAACAATAAATTTATTGATTGTAAACATGTATCTTATCCTCCTGTTTGTGAATCTTGTATTTTTGGGAAACATGTCAAGTTGCCGTTTTATCCTTCATCCACCTGTACTTTAATGCCTTTTGATATCATACACAATGATTTATAAACTTTTCCTATCTTAAGCACGACCGGGCGTCGATACTGTATGTTATTTTTAGACGATTATTCCAATTTCTTGTGGACTTTTCCCATTGGTAATAATTCCCAAGTATATTCTATTTTTTCTTCCTTTAGCGCTTTAATCAAGACGCAATTTGAAAAGAATATCAAATGTTTTCAAATATGACAATGGGAGTGAATTCGATAATCTGCGCCAAAAATGACCTTATTTTTCATTTTTCTGTCCCCACACCTCTCCACAAAATGGCAAAGCCGAAAATAATTTAGAACCATAAACAACTTAATTCGTGCCCTCCTCGCTCACGCCTCTATCCCCCTATTTTAGCATCACGCCCTATCAATGACAACTTATCTCTTGAACATTCTCCCAAACAAGTCTCTCAAACACAAGTCTCCCACTCAAGTTCTCTATCTCCGGGATCCTATCTACAAGCATTTACGAACTTTCGGATGTCTATGCTACCCCATTCATCCCTTTACTCAAATCAACAAGCTACAACCTCGGTCCACCCCATGTGTCTTTCTTGGTTATCCACCTAATCATCGAGGTTACAACTGTTACGGCTTCTCCAACCGAAAAATAATCGTTTCTAGGCATGTCATATTCGATGAGTCCCAATTTCCCTTTGCCAAGTTGCATTCTCCACCTCCGAATTCTTATGACTTCTTAAATGATGGTCTCAATCACCTTCTAATTCATCACTTGCAAAATCAGTCGCTACTGTCACCGACTACCGACCCATTTCCCGTCGTCCCAAGCCGGATAGCCCACCAAGTTCTGCCACGGGACCCTCGAAACAGCCCCTTTCGGATGTCCGACACTGCTGCCGCCTCTCGGCCAACAAGAATATTCTCGTATCATTGTATATCTTGGGCAGTTGAGATGCCTTCTTCAATGACCATAATCAACCTCCTTCATGGTATTAAACCTGCCATTACAGCCCTCACTAATGGTCATTAATAGCCATGTTTTGGGCAGTTGGACAGCCCTCCTCCATGCTATATATTGATGCCTCTTTTGGCTCAATTCGTGATTGGAAAACAGATGCATACAATGACAGAAAATAGCATAAACAGACACTGAAAGTTAGCACAAAACAGTGAGCTAAACTGTGATGAAAATCAGTGAGCAAACACACACATATACACAAGATATACCCAACAGAGACACACTATATACACAGAGACAAAATAGAAGAGAAGATAGAAACTCTTCCTTCCTTTTCCATATCTTCAGCAAGTCGATTCATATTTGTTTTATTCGGCATGTTCAACCTATTGGCTTTGTAGCGTTGAGATTAAAGTATTATTTTATCTTGGGAGACTATTGCCCGCTAACGTAGAAACATATATACGGGGCAATCTTGTCTTAAGGACAGAGGGCAATCACTCGACTCAACACACAACGTTGTAACCATCCAGATTTAGTGGTTTCTTAATTTCAGGTTATCAAGATTCAAGACACAACAAGCTTGCGGCAGTTTGAAGATTGGCCTATTTGTTCAACAAGATTCAATTTTTGAATATTGAATATTTGTTTATCCTTTCGAACACTTGTAATAGTTATTTACTTTCCGTACTGCTTTATAAAGTACAATAGTGTACCAACAATTTAAGACAAGATTGTATTATATTACTATTAGTGTTCAAAAGATGTCGGTCAAAAGTTGTCTGACCAAATCTGGATATGGCTGTGGTTTTCTGGTAGAAGAAAGTGATGATGATATTGTTTAAGGTCAACATGTTCATGGTGTCACCGCTCCCAAGAGTGGTGGGAACAAGCGCTCACGAGAGGTTGAGGATGTCAACTGGGACAAGAGGAGAAGGCTGAAGATGTGGTTCTATCTTGCAGCAGAAGGCCTATATATGTCCCAGACAAAGGATCTGAATTATGGTAAGGAGGAAATGGACGCTCAGTCCAATGAAGTCACTGAAGTGGGCCAGAATTCGAAATCAGGATGAGTAATTTTTTTTTCTTACTTGTCAAAAATAAGATTAAATGATTTCTGATTAAAATGGATTAAAGTAAGGAGGAATATGAAAATAATTTATATTCCTTACGCTTTAAAATTAGAAGTTTAATCTCATCTTCTTTCCCGTTTAAAGATTGGATTTTGTAAACGACTTAAAAAGATCTGTTCTTTTAAGTGTAATTATTAAAAGTGTGTAAAGTATGTTCGCACATACGAGGGAGAAAGATACACTAACTGTGCGAAAACTGTTACCACTCTTAAGTAAGCGCCGAGAATTATCTGGGCACCAATCATAACGGAAGAAGTCTAAAAGTTAAAGACGTTGAGCATGTCACATTATTTGGCAAAAGATCATTCATATGATGATATTGGACACTCAGTCATACAAAGCCTCCGGGCGACTGGAGTGGGCCAAAATTCCTTTGATATGATGATATTGGACACTCAGTCATACAAAGCCTACGGGCGACTGGAGTGGGGCCAGAATTCATTTCATAGGAAAAGTGATGGACACCTAGTAAGGTGGGCCAAAGTTTCCAGGTCTTAAATGATCCGAAGGCCTAAAGAAAGGCAGAAAAGAAATTGGACACTCAGTCTGCCAAAGCAACTGGAGTGGGCCAGAGTATCCAGATCAAATAAGATCTGATTACGCCCTAACCACGGGCAAGAGGTTGTTCATGTGAAGCAACGCCACCTCTAAAGTAGAAGGGGTTGGAGAGGTTGTCCTCAATAGAACTTCAGGGAATGGGATCACTCCAAGATGAGGTGATACATGTCCCAAACTTGGTTTAAGGGACGTTGTTGGTCAAGCTGGTTTGAGACTAGTCCAACAGGTCTGTAATAACTAAGAATGAGTACGATGCATGCAGTAGCCAAATGAATGATATATTTGTAATCCGTGCATCTATGCCATCCTAGATTAAGACACGTTAAATAGAAAGTCATTCAAAAGCTAACGATGTTGAGATTGTTGCCTACTGTCAACATAAACCCTCAAAATGAATGTGAGGTAGGCGAAGAGGCAAAATTACCTTTTAGTTGCTTTACATACGGTGCAATTCAAATGAAATTATGTCCCTTTTTATCCAGGGCCTGCACTTCACGGTGTAGGTACTATGTTTCAGGATGACAAATCTGTACATTAGGATTACATCAGTATCTGCTATTGGTAAGCCCCATATCATTTGGGGTGTCAGTTTATTTTATTCACATGTCTTGCTTTACAGTAGAGGTATGCTAGGGCCTTGTCCTAGTAAATAGATTTAGCAGCCAGACTCATGTTCAGAGCTTTTATAGACTAGCTTAGCATGTCATATCAGTCTTTCAGAATTATTATGTTTTCAGACTATTTTTCGCTATGATATTTCAGACTATTTTCAGTGTACAGTTTTACATGTTTTTATTATCATTATTATTCCATTGCTTTTGATGCCCATATTGATTCAGCAGCCCATGTGGTTTGCTCGATTTCATGCAGTCAGGCACCGAGTGCCATGTTTCATCCATACCATGGTTCGGGGCATTACAAAGCTTGGTATTAGAGCCTAGGTTAAAGTGTCTTAGAGAGTCTATGAAATCGTGTCTAGTGGGGTCACTTTTATGTGCGTGATGCACCCATACATCTAAATAGTCGACCACCAAGACATCTTGAATTGTCTCACTTCTTTCATACTCTAGATCGTGCAATTAAAGTTGTACCTTCTAACTCGTGCGTATTACGTATTTCACAAATTGCCTGCTAAAAGGAAGTTAGCTACAAGAAAGAGGGTCGCTACTAGTGCTGCTCAGGAGGAGAACACTCAGGATCAGAGAGTCGACGCGGGAACAACACCTCCACCTGAAACTAGAGGGACTACGGAGGTTCGTACTCTAATTCAGCCATCCAATTCCACTAACCTAGATGTTAAGGGAGTTATTCAGTTGCTCACCCAGATTGTGGTTGCACAAGCTCAACGTCAGAGAACGACTCCGAGTACGGCTTCTAGTGGGGAGTCGTCCAATTTTAGGACTCATAAATTTTTGTATATAGATCCTCTAGTGTTCACAGGGTTTAATAAGACAGAGGATCCGTAGAATTTTATTAACGGGCTTCATAAGATCTTTCATGTTATGCATGTCATTGAGTTAAAAACAACAGAGTTGGGGCTTATCAGTTGCAGGATGTTGCTAATATTTGTATGAGTCATGAGAACAGTCCCGAGGGAAAGATGTATCTCCTGCGACTTGGGATGAGTTTGCAAATGCCTTCATTGAACATTTCTTGCCATTAGAGGTCGGGAGGCTTACCATATCATTATTGATATAGTATTATCCCTAACTCGAGGACCCGATTACTATCCGTACACCTAAGAGTATAGGTACACGTAACACCCCATACTTTCGAGCGATGGTTTGAGCAGCTAGACGTATGCAAGTAGACCCGAGCCTTGGAGGATTTATGTTATATTCACATATGCTAATAAAGAGCTTAGTATATAAAAGGATGCGGTCCCGAAATAATTTAAGATTTTAAAAGCGTGACAACGATGACTAGAGATAATATTTTATGCATACCGAAAGAGGCTATGGACTAGTGTTATATCACATGACTATGATAATGCGTATATGAAGTGTGCTAGAGGTGATTAATATTTAAGTGAATTGAGACAAGAAATTATTTATATTGGTAATTAGTTAAATGTTGGTATGTAGTGGGAATTAAAAATAATTAGGTGATGTCCAAGGGATAATACGCCTACGTGGTCCACAAAAAGGAAAGATCATTTTTATAAGTAATTAATGGATATAGATACACGTTTGGTTTAGGGTTGTCAACGTGGAGTAATTTGGTGCACTTATATAGGTGACTCAACTAATCAAGTGGCTAGCTAATTAAGTGGGAGGGCCCATGTGTTTCTTTCATGATTCAAGTAGACCAAAAATGTTCCATCTTGTTCCTTTCAATTGAAGAATTTGTTTCTTTCATTTTAAGAATTAGTTAATCCACTTCTGGGATTGTTTTGAAGCAAAACGTACAGAAACCATTTATGGTAACTTTGGTGAATTTCACAAATTTTTAGTAGCTTAATTCTTGAGAATAGGAGGGCAGCAACATACCTATGTTGCAACAACATAATAATCCTTTATGCAACAACGAAGTACATGCATCAACGAAGGAAAAATGGCAGCAACGAGAAAGGCATCGTTCTTGTAGATATCCATTTTTGGATTAAGGAGTAAAGTTCTTCCTTGGTATAACCAAGTAAAGGAACTGATTTTCCCACTTATTGAGATCGTAGTGTAAGATTGAGTTCATTGTTAAACTCGAATAGACGACAAGAGGTATGTTAAGGTAAATCCTTCCTTCTTTTGACATGTTCTAAGTACGAAACGTAAACATAATATTGTCTCATAAATGATTCTACTCTTAGTAATTAAGGATGTTCATGTTATTCATTCCTATTTTCAAAGCATGTCTAAATATATTCCTAAATCCCTATTCAGGTATATGGGAAAGATGTTAATATTCATAATGTTAATCGGAGGTGCAACGACCCTACGTCTCTCCGATAAACTTAACGTGTATCAGAATCATTCATGCATTATATACATACTTACATCTCGACCTCAAAGGCGTTATATACACTACTATATGGTATGCATTATATATATGTATGAGGTATGGGAAAAAGGGAAGGCGTTATATACGCACCACCACATGATCAACTGGTATATGAGGATAATTATGCCCACAGAGGCTTGTATGATATGATATGATGCCCACAGAGGATTGATGGTGTTATATACGTATATGTATATGTATGATCGACATTGTGCATGCACAGACATGATACTTATGCATATTATGACCCTCAGAGGCATTCTGCACAAGTATGACACTTAGGCATATTATGGCCCTCAGAGGCATTCTCCACTGGTTAGTTGTTTCTTGTCTCATGTTACTTTCATGTCTCTATTAAGCTATTCCTTATGCCTGATATACTCGGTATATCATTCGTACTGACGTCCCTTTTTTTCGGGGGACATTGCTTTTCATGCCCGCAGGCTCAGATAGACAAGGTGATGGTCTGCACTAGTGGGTTGCTGGTTCAGCTGATATTGAAACACTCTACTTGTTCTGGAGTTGCGGTCTAATTGCACTACGGTGTTTTGGATATGCATATGGGCATGATGGAGCCCTGTCCCGACCTTATGATGTCACATACTCTTTAGAGGCTTGAGACAGTTGTCCTGTGTATAATAGTCGTGTATGGCCTTGTCGGCCTTAGTATGTATATGTACATAGGCTGAGTTCTTCTGTTGCAGGATTTTATGTAGTTCCTTTCCAGTTTATTATTGCTATGTGTCGGCAGGTTACCTCGTGGCGGCCCATGCTTAATTATAGTTAGGTGATAAATATATGATTAGTGGTGCTCGACATGTAAGGTCTGAGTGCCCATCATGGCCCTCCGATTTGGGTCATGACAAACTTGGCATCAGAGCCAGGTCTATTCTAGGGAGTCTACAAGCCGTGTCTAGTAAAGTCTTATTTATGGGTGTGTTGTGCACCACACTTATAGATATGAGGCTACATGACATTTAGGATGATGGTTACTTTCATTCTTGATCTAGAATCGTGCTATAGAGTTGTATTGTAAGAATTCTCCTGGTAAACCTTATCGTTTTTATGATTACAACAATGTCTTCTTCCAATAGGGCCATTATTAGCAGGGAGATTGAGGTTGGACTGAGTATAAATGTGAGTAGTATGCTCTCTATTGAGACATATCCGTCAGAGGATATAAGTAAGTTGTTTTCCCAGGTATCGACGAATCTAGTAGTACTAGAGTAGTTGAGGGTAGCTCATGTATCATTAGTCCTACCACCGGCTCCGTCTGATAAGGATGTAAGGAGAACAGTGCAGGTATTGAATTAATTGGTTGCCTCCCAGGCACGACTTCATCCTAGAGCATCTGATAGAGATGGGCCCATTGAGGGGTCAGAGAGCTCATAACCTAGGGAGTTTATTGGTCAGGGATCGCCGATATTTAAAGGGTTCAAAGATGCAAATATCTCAGGGTCAAAGTTCTAAAGGTCAAGTGAGAGCTCCCTGACCATCTTGTAAGTGTGGTTGAACGCATGTCGGATGTTGCCGCAAAGGTACATAGGGTTGGTTAGTGTGGCAGTCATGGCTACAATGTTCCGAAGTATCCCAAGTTGATGTGCAAAGGTAAAGATAAGATGATTATGAGTTGTACAGATGAAAAGCAGAAGATATCATTGGAAAGTTTAGTAGGTTATGAAAATCTACACATTTTACAGTGACTCTTGCTGATTAGAATGAGGGAATATGTTATGTATGTGCGACCTAAATTTTAATGTCTTACCTAGAATAGATTGGGAATAGTCCCAAGATATCATTAATGAGAATGGATTGCCACAATAGAATCGTGTGAATAGTGACCATCAGTAAATTTAAGAAGATCAAGTAAGGTGACGTACCCAGAATAGTGAGCCCAAGTCATATATAAGGATCTAGTTATCCACGGTAGTAGAATGGGACATAAGCCCCTCGTCCGTGCGTAAAGGGGCATACCGCGTATTATTGAGAATTGCATGTAGCAATGTTGGTAAGCTAAGGCATGCTATAGGTATTGGACTGGTAAGGTCTTCGGCTTCATTGTGCAACATGTTACAATTCTAAATAACCTCTGGATAACAATAGTTTGTTAGGGGCAATTGAGGACAAGAACTATGGAACAATCAAAGAATGTTTGTAAGAAATATGAAAACAGTTAATAAGTATGAATGGAATGGTATGATCAAGTATTAAGGCAGAAATATTTTTCGTTTAATGACGAGTAGAAGGAATGATTATGAAGACAAGGATAAAAAGTGAATGAGATTATAGTTATGCAGGTTCACAAAGGTATGATTACTCAGAATAGCGTAAGGACCAATGGTATAGGAGGGACAGTAAGAACTCTTCGGCTAAAGGTGACGAACCTTTGATGTTCAGGAATATAGTATGAGAAATACTTTGAGATAAGAGACCCCACCTAAGGCAACTTGAAATGGAAATGTAAAGGTAAGACGAATGAGCACTCGGTCGATAGTAGATCTAATAATGATAAGATAAGAAAGCTTGAAAAGTAATTGGATTATGTAACACCGTGAATTGGATCTAAACATACGAAGCATCTGTTCCACAACATATGAAGTCATACTTTTCAGAAAGTATGTAAACGGAAGTAACAGTGAGTAAAGCTCGAGATTAGCACCTAAACAGGTGAAAAGGGGCCAATGACGCCTATAGATACAAGGTAGACATTAAAGATATATGTCAAGAGATAATGACATTATAATAAAGACAAAATGTCAGGCAAATACATATGTCTATAAGCATTTTTTTTAACTGACCAAAGGTTCTATGAGATAGATAACATAATGGGTTTACATCTTAACGAGATCAAGGACATCATTTCCCAAAGCGTCATTGACAGAAAGTCTTAGCCATGAGGCAAGTGAAGAAATTCGAATCTAAGTATAATGACCATGTTTGAATATAGTAGGTCAATGTCATGTAATGCAAATTCTTCAGAATCTTCCACGTACTGAATAAGGGAATAAGTTAACAACTCATCTTTTAAGGGGTAGTAACGCCAATGATTGGAATCAGGAGCAATGTTTTAGATTACGTAGGTATACTAGAATATTTTAGAATTAAGAAAAGTACGACAAGTAAGGAAATGAGTGAACAGGTATCAAGAGAAGTAAAGAAAGGAAGTTGTTTATAATTACGAGTAGTGAGAAATTACGAAAGAGTTAATTGCGATGATACGCGCACTTCAGATTCGATAACATTGTCCATAAAGTGTTCAAGATTGAGTTACTACAAATATAAGAGTTTTCAGCACACCAGTTAGTAAACAAAGCTAAGTTGACAATAGAATTATTCACCCATAAGTGGCTTGACTAATGTGAGGGCTAAGGAGAGAAGTTTGTCACGACCCAAATTGGAGGGCCGCGACGGGCACCTGGATCCCACCCGTCGGGTACTGCTAGCCTTGCAGTCAACACCTATTCATAATTAAACACGGGCTAAGCCGAAAAAGGACTATATAAAGTCGGATAACCATCTTATATATATATACATACCCAAAGGCCGATAAGGCCATACATAACAACTACACACAGAATACCTGTCTACAACCCTCTAGGAGTAACATTGAAGGTCGGGACAGGGCCCCGTCATACCCATATATACAAGCAAAGATGTACCATATCAAAATTAGACCAACACTCCGAACAAGGGGAGTGCTCCAAAAATCCGTTGGATTCGCAATCAACTAACGTGAACCGTCACCTTCCTTAACTGAACCTGCGGGCATGAAACACAGCGTCCCCCGACAAAAGAGACGTCAGTACGACTGATGTACTGAGTATGTCAGGCATGAACAATAGTATAACAAGGATATAACAACAACTGAAACAGAAACAACTGACCAACAGTAAATGCCTCTAAGGGCCCTAACACATATGTCTAAATGTCATGCATAATGCGGTATACATATACATCGGCCCTATTGGGCATCTTCCTTACCATAACAACTTCTGTGGGCATCATTTTATGTTGGCCTCTGTGGGCATAATATGTCTAAATGTCATGCATAATGCGGTAAATACATATATACTGGCCACATAAGAGCATATTCCTCCCCACATCATATATATATATATATATATATATATATATATATTGGCCCTTAATCAGGCATCTTCCTCATTAAGCCACACAGGCTTTAGCATTTATCATATCCCAACTGATCAGGTGGTCTGCGTTTCCTATTTCATGTCCCCAATATACGGTCTTGGGTAAAACATGAATGCAATGCAAATGAAAACACATGAATCACAATAAAATATCCTGAAAGACATGATTTCCTTGTACCTTCGGTTAACACCGTAAATATTAACATCTTTTCTGTATGTCTTAATAAGGACATAAGAACATATTTAGACATGCTTTTAACATAGGAATCAATAACATGAATATTCTTAACTTCTAGGAGTAGAATAATTTAAGGAATAATATTACGGTTACGTTTCGTTATATGGAACATGCCAAAAGAAGAAATAATTTATCTTAACATACCTTGCTTTCACTTAATAACTCGAAGGGAATTTATTGCTAACAGATGGAATGATGCTACTGCTTGAACATCCTCATAACCTAGTTGAGCTATGGAACAAAAGTATATTGCTCATGTTTTTAAGAGCAAAAGCTTGGACTTACTGTCTATACATATCCCCTGACTAGCAACGAGTAATGTACCCCCTTTTAATCTTTAGAAATGAAATGTTGAAGATGTTACAGGTCGTTCTTTACAAGAGTCAAGAACAAGATATAAAAAAATTGGAATTCATAAATCAAAAAAGAGAATATTTTCATGCACTTTCCAGTAACGTGTCCATTCCTCATTAATTCTAATCACTTAGTCACTTTAGGCACTTAGTTTAAGCATTTAGATGTACAAGATTCCCCACTAAGCTTGTCTTCTCCATAATTATTAATCAAGAGACGTGCCTCCGTATAATTTATCAATCACACACATAATTAATTTCGTGATCATACTTCACTTAAATCTTGACGATGTACAAAATCTTCTTATACTCAATGTCATAATTTGTGATATGACACTAGTCCATAACCTCTTTATGCACGTACCAAATTTATTTTCGGCTTCCATCGTCACACTTGTTACCTCCAAAATTATTTCGGGGTTGAATCCTTTTATATACTAATCTCTATATTAGCATATGTGAACATAACAAAAAAATTCCAACGCTTGGGTCTATTTACACACGCCTAACGATTTAAACCGTAACCCGAAAGTACGGGATATTACAAAGTTGTCCTGAGGGAACACATCAGTTAGCTAAGTGGGAGCCCGATTGGAGGATTCAGATAATGATAGCCATATGGCTTAGACTACAGCAAGGTCATCCCTTATACTAGAAGAAAAGGAACGTCATGATGAAGATCCCATTTTTAGGGAGGATCGGGAAAGATATCTAACAAAAGAGAATCGCAACCTTCGAGTATAATGGGAGAGGGACCCCCAGGTGGAAGGTCCATTTGTGTATTCCCAATGTAGAAGGATTACGAGACAAGATTATGACGGAGGTCCATTGCTCACAATATTTCATTCACCCTAGATCTACTAAGATGTATCATGATCTCAAAGGTATGTATTGGTGGAACGACATAAAGAGGAACATTGCAGAGTTTGTAGCTTAGTGTCTTAATTGTTAGCAAGTAAAAGTAGAACACCAAAAGCCCGGCAGCTTGACTCAGAACATTGAGATCTCGATGTGGAAATGAGAAATGATTAATATGGATTTCATTACGGGTTTACTTCGCTCTCATCATAAGTTGATTCTATTTAGGTGATTGTTGATAGACTGACCAAATCAGCTCAATTCTTGGTGGTCAAAACTACCTACACAGCCCAGGACTATGCAAAGTTATACGTTAAGGAGATTGTTCGCCTTCATGATATGCCTATTCCTATTATATCTGACCGAGGTGCGCAGTTCACAGCTAATTGCTGGAGATCATTTCAAAAAAGTTTGGGCACTCAAGTTAATCTTAGCACAACTTTCCACCCCAAGACAGACAGGCAGGCCAAGCGTATGATTCAAACGCTCGAAGACAATGGAAGTTGGGATGATCATCTATCCCTTGTTGAATTTGCTACAATAGCAGCTATTATTCTAACATTAAAATGGCTTCATACGAGGCTTTGTATGGATGGAAATGTAGATATCCTATCGGATGGTTTGAAGTAGGAGAATCAGAATTATTCGGGCCTAACCTAGTGCACCAAGCCATAGAGAATGTGAAGCTTATTCAAGAACGGATGTTAACCGCTCAGAGTCGTCAGAAGTCGTATTCAGATGAGAGGCGTCCGGGACTTAAAGTTCTAAGTGGATGATTGGGTCTCCTTGAGAATTTCTCCTATGAAAGGTGTAATAATATTTGGGAAAAAAAGGGACAGCTCAATCCAAGGTACATTGGGCCATATCGCATAATTCGATGAATCGGCCAAATGGCTTACGAATTGGACTTGGCTTTGGAGTTAGAGTTTGATCATCCGGTTTACCATGTTTCTATGTTGAGAGCGTGTGTTGGGGATCCTTCCCAAATTGTGTCGATTGACGATGTGAAGGTTATAGAGGACTTATCATATAAAGATGTTCCTATTGCTATCTTAGATCGTCAAATCCGCAAGTTGAGGACCAAAGAAGTAGCCTCCCTGAATGTTCTATACCAGAATAAGAATGTAGGAGAGATGACATGGGAGGCGAAAGAAGAGATGAAGCATAAATATCCTTAACCAACTTATTATTTGTTATAAGGGAACGAATGATATTCTAGTAGCAAAGGGCCGAGATTGTAAAAAAGAGACCAGAGTAGAAGGAACAGGACCACAACACTGTTCTAGCATGCTAATAAGATATGAGATTTCACCGACGGACGGTTAATAAGTGATTCAAAACCTTGTGACCTTGTATTCAGAATCCCCGGACTCACCTTATGCCGAGTAACTGGTTGGGGGTAAGTTAGATGTGTTGTTTAACTCATTACAGGAGAAACTTTAATAATTTTTTGTGTAATCGCAACGGAGACAAAGACAACCGACGATCCAGACGAGGAGCCTAGAGGTGACTAGAGTGGCTGGTTCAGGGTAAGTTAGGGATTAAAGACATATGAAATGACAAGAGATAAATTTTGCATTGAGAGCCAAGAAGGAGCCCGATTTATAGATATTAAGTGAGACTAGAATGAATTACCTAGGTTTAAATCAAAAGAATCGAATATCGGAATAGAAGTAGTAGCTATTGGTTGGTCCGCAGGTAACGAGCGATTGTATGAGGACAAGTGTGATCATGATAAAGCTAGACGTGGAAACCCCAACATTCGAGGACGATTGAATTTTGGATTAGGGAGTAAAGTTATCCCTTGGTATAACTAAGTAAAGGAACTGATTTTCCCACTTATTGAGATCGTAGAGTACGATTGAATTCATTGTTAAACTTGAATAGACGACAAGAGGTATGTTAAGGCAAATCTTTTCTTCTTTTGGCATGTTTTAAGTACGAAACGTAAACGTAATACTGTCCCATAAATGATTCTACTCTTAGTAATTAAGGATGTTCATGTTATTCATTCCTATTTTCAAAGCATATCTAAATATATTCCTAAATCCCTATTCAGGCATATGGGAAAGATGTTAATATTCATAATGTTAATCGGAGGTGCAACGACCCTACGTCTCTCCGATAAACTCAACGTGTATCAGAATCATTCATGCATTATATACACACTTACATCTCGACCTCAAAGGCGTTATATATTCTACTATATGGTATGCATTATATATATGTATGAGGTATGGGAAAAGAGAAAGTGTTATATACGCACCACCACCTAATTAGCTGGTATATGAGGATGATTATGCCCACAGAGGCCTGTATGATATGATGGGATGCCCACAGAGGCTTGATGGCGTTATATACACATATGTATATGTATGATCGACATTGTGCATGCACATACATAATATTTATGCATATTATGGTCCTCAGATGCATTCTGCACACGTATGACACTTAGGCATATTATGGCCCTCAAAGGCATTCTCCATTGGTTTGTTGTTTCTTATCTCATGTTACTTTCGTGTCTCTATTGTACTATTTTTCATGCCTGACATACTTGGTACATCATTCGTACTGATGTCCCTTTTGTTGGGGGACGATGTGTTTCATGTCCGCAGGCTCAGATAGACAGGGCGACGGTCTGCACTAGTAGGTTGCTAGTTCAGCTGATATTGGAGCACTCCACATGTTTCGGAGTTGCGGTCTAATCCTGGTACGGTGTCTTGGGATATGCATATTGGTATGGCGGGGCCCTATCCCGACCTTATGATATCACATACTCTTTAGAGGCTTGTAGACAGTTGTCCTATGTATAGTAGTTATGTATGGCATTGTCGGCCTTAGTATGTATATGTACATAGGTTGAGTTCTTCTGTTGCAGGATTTTACGTAGCTCCTTTCCAGTTTATTATTGCTATGTGTCAGCAGATTACCTCATGATCCATGCTTAATTACGGTTAGGTATATATGATTAATGGTGCTAGGTAAGTAAGGTCCGGGTGCCCGTCATGGCCCTCCGATTTGGGTTGTGACAGTACATGCCAGTTCATTTTACATCCTCGTTATTCTAAAGTAAGTGATTACATCAGGAATCTTCTTTTTAGGGTGACGTGAACACATGTATAACATACAAATCGATACTTACAACGACAACACCTCAACTTATTCCTCCTTTAGACACTCTATCAAATAACGCTATCATTTACCAAACAATATAATTATTCACATAGATTATCTTCAATCACATAAAGAGTTTAACACTTAGACAACTCATATCACCATAACAGTTCAACTGAATCACTCTGAAATCATGAAAGTTCAATCAACATAATCCTCTTCAAGATAATCAATCCAACCACGTACAATTTCTCAAGAAGTCAATGTATATGAATGTATGGTATGAATGTAAATACAATTTCAAGGTACCTTTCCATTAACCTGGTATACATATGTTCAAATTCTATGAATCGCGACCTATGGGGGACCCATGCCGTCCATATACCGTTACTAGTCAATCGAAATTCAACACACAAATCTGACTAGAGCCCAAGACTCATTTGTTGAGCCATATAAATCATTTTTCTCATCTCAATGTTTCCAATCATCTCATTAGAATATCCTTACCTTTTCGGTTTCATTGGACCCATAACATTTTCATACCACTCCACTTTCAATATCACGATAAATATGAGTGTATGAATGCAACTACAATAGTAAGGCAAGTAATCATGATGTATGAGATGCAATCAATATATAGGAGCTGAGTAAAACATTCTTCAGAATTCAATAACACGTAGTTTTACTGTAACGCTCCGAACTATAGGCTGGGCGAAACATGAACTCGGTGCTTGACTACATGTGACTGAGCGAACCACATGGGCTGCTGAATCAACATGAACATCAAAAGCTTAGAATAATAATGATAATAAAAATATGTAAAATTGTATAATGAAAATAGTTTAAAATATCATAGCGGAAAATAGTTTAAAATATCATAGCGGAAAATAGTTTGAAAACATAATAATTCTGAAAGACTGATATGACATGCTGAGCTAGTCTATGAAATCTTTGAACATGAGTCTGACTGCTAAAACTATTTACCAGAATAAGGCCTTGGCATACCTCTATTGTAAATCAAGACATGTAAATAAAATAAGTTGATACCCCGAATGAGATGGGACTCACCAATAACAGATACTGATGTAGTCCTAATGAGCAGATCCGTCGTCATAAAACACAGTACCTGCAATGTGAAGTGCATGCTTTTGGCAAAAAGGGATGTAAGTACATTTGAATTGTATCGTATATAAAGCAAGTGAAAGAATAAGAAGACATATGTAATAATAGGAACATGAAACTAAAACTATAACTATAACCTGAGCATAAGCAAGTGTAATATCTGGCATGAGTATAATAAAACATGATAAGTTATTATAAATGGGAGAGCTTTAGTATACCCGACATGTAACCACCAGCTAAGCCATCTCGTACCTTGCTGGGGTATGAGACATGAACATGACATGAATAGATCCAATAACCCGTTGTGGGTAGTATAAAGAAATCGTTCTAACTGGGCAAAGCAATCCTTATCTTACGCTGGCATATGTAGTTTCAAGTTGTCTAACCCCTCTCGGTAATCTGTGCAACTCTCAAATATGAACATAAAATATAGTTGGCTAGAAAGCCCGTGGTTTGTAAAATCATGACCTGTAAACATAGAATAATTTAGCATGTATGTAGATACATAATATAGTTTGTATGAAATTTGAAAACATGTATAATTTCATGAATTTAGTAATAATGAATCATGACTCGTATTTAAGAACTCATGGGATTCAAGACATGTGTTCATAGATTACGGACATGCTCATGACAATCATAGTGACATATCATGAATAAAATTAACGGAAACATGAATATAAGTATGGTATATAGTTGTACATGTATATACATAGGGTCATCATGAATTAGAGCAAATCCTAGGTTTGGGGAACATTCTTGTTTCATGGATTAAAAGCGGCGTGGGGAAGAACAATGATGTTCCCACACGTGGATAAAAGTTCTACATACCTTAATCGCTCTGATACATGTAATAAAAATCTAAACTTTGAAGAAGAAACTCAAAACTTGAACTTTAATCTCTTGCGTTAGTTTTTCTTGAAAATCCTAGGTTAGAAATAATGAATTTCACTTAGGAATTGAATATACTTGATTATAAACGCGTGGAAATTCATGGAAAGGGCTTACCTTGAGTTTTGAGGATGATGGAAGGAGAGAACTTCGTTCTAGGGCTTAGAAAAATAAGAAAACTGATTTTTGGAACTAAGTTGGCATATTTATACCGTTTCTGTCTTCGGGATTTTACGACCATATTGTACGATGCGTACATTTTGTACAGTCCATATAAACGGATTGTCATGCTTAGGCACACATATTTTTCTTTTATTTAGAGGAGTTCCAGCATAAGGGATAACTTCTTCGTCTGATTGAGTCGAACTACAAGTGACATGATTCCCGAAATCGGGGATATGTAGGCGGACTCAATACCAGAGAGTCAGTCACATTTCAACAGGATTTGTTTAATTTAATTCTCTTTGAGTCGAACTACATGTGGCCTGAATTCTCATATAGGCTGAAATATGTAGAAAATCATAAACCAGGGACCGATCACAATTCTAGAAAATTGTGCAAAAATCAAGAAGCTTTTTTACTTAATCGAGAACACATCGTGAATACACAAAATAGCGTGTATAGATTCTACATACAAGAAAGTAGAGGAGTTAGTGTAATAGTTTCTGAGAAAATGACAAAAATGGTCCATATTTGAAAGTAGGTTCAAAATAGTCTCTTAAGTATGTATTGAACAATTTTAGTCCTTTACGTATGTCAAAACTTGTCACTTTTAATCTCCGCCAAAAAATTGAAAATTAGTGTTCGGCAGATTTGATGAAAATAATGGGAATCTTTTTAACCATAAACACCAAGAAAGTTGAGTCAAATCCTCAAATATGCAACCCAAACAAATGCACTATACTGAAAGATACAATAAATAACAGAAATTACATCTTAAAAAGCTACACAAAACTCTAAAAATAAATAAAAAATAACATAAACGACAAAAATTGTACCTCTAAATATGAGTTCGCTTTAATTTGATGCCTTTGGAAGATATTACTGGCCAGACAATGCGACATATAGGATGGGAAACTGCACCAAGCTTAGACGGAACTGTGAGGTTCGAATTTCTTTTCACATTCTGTTTTATATTTGAAATTGCAAATATCTAGCACATTATTTCTATTATGAATGTCTTATATAACTTGTACCTACTGCAGACAAGATTTGTTGCAACATGAATTTGAGTTGGGGCAAAATATGGCTGGTACTCAAAAGTAAAAAGGTAAAATTGCACAGACCGAAGTCCAGTAATTCTGTTGGCGCTGAGAGCAAATCAGAATACATATCATTAGAGGACCTTGATCGTCTGGCGATGGATAAAATTGAAGCCCTTTCAATTGAGGGTTTGAGAATACAGTCAGGCATGTCAGATGATGATGGACCTTCTAACATAAGCCCACAATCCATTGGTGAGTTTTCAGCCATTGAGGGAAAGAAGGTCAACTTTGCAGGATCTGTAGGTCTAGAAGGAACAGGTGGATTGCAGCTACTGGACGTTAAAGACAATGGTGGTGGTGGTGGTGGTGTTGATGGGCTCAGCGTCTTATCCCTCACCCTTGAAGAATGGATGAGGTTGGATGTTGGAGAAATTGATGATGCTGATAAACTCAGCGAGTAGACCTCTAAACTACTTGCAGCCCATCATGCTAACTGCACTGACTTGTTTTGTGGCAGGTTGAAGAGACGTGGCAAGGGTAAGAATTGCGGATTGTTGGGAAACAACTTTACGGTGGCCCTAATGGTGCAGCTTCGTCATCCTTTAAGGAATTATGAGCTAGTTGGTGAAAGTATATTTATGTCCTACAGACAATCTGTATTAGGACAAATGTATTTTATACACATTCATATTATTATTAATGGAGATTAATATTTTGGCATTTGCAATTATTGAATTATTATTTGATTGTTTGTGATTATTCATTAATGTACATCCCTTGAGCTTACATTGTCATTAATAGAGTGAGATATTCATGATAGAGCGTAACTCTTAAAGTAGCCTCGACTAATGATCATCGAGAATGGGATATCGATGATATGTGATAAGTCGACATGTGGTATGCATCACATCCTTAGAGGATGTAGTATGTCTCACTTGCTACGAGTAATGGCTACTCGTGATGGACACATGGATACTTTGGAAGTATTGGTATACCCTGCTGATATATTGTTTGTTATACTTGTCTAAAGTATGATCAACGTGTGGGAGATAGAAGTCCTTAGACTTGAGGTCAATACGCGCCTTGTCTACAAAGTAATGTACTTTGATCCCGTCCTAAGCTCAAATGTCTTATAGGTTGATATACGGCTTGTATTGGGTACATTACGATGTGGATTGAAGGTGGTAGTTCAGCCAAGATTAGGATTCATTCCTCGAATGTATATTCGAGAGAACACTCGGATTCTCAGTGATATTAGGTTGATTAAGTCGTTGGCCAACGCAATAGACATATTTAGAATATGGTGTAGTTGTCAACTAATATAGATGAGATACAATGATTAAGCCATTTGGATAGACACTTGACAAATCCTAAGCTTGATCGGGTATGTCGTGAATGAAAGGATTTTATCTTACCACATAAAGGTTAAGTTTACTGGATTCGCGTAAACGTACTTCACATATTGAGTTCGCCTTTCGGCGCCGTCTAGGAGTTCCGCGTAGACCTTAATTTGATTAATGTCGATATGAGAAGGCATGTAGGGTCATACTATGTCGATTGTCCGTTTCGATCTAAGGATGTATTGAGAGAGTAATTAAATGTTTGATTTGGAATCGAGATATTTAAATGAATAATGATTATTTTAATTAAGTCAAAATTAGATTTTGGATTTAATTAAGAATGCACGAAAAATAAATCGAAGAGCACGTCGAGCGTCGCGGCGCCCATACCCTAGGGCCGCGACACCTCTGCCTCGAATTTTGGGTCAGGCCCAAGGTCAAACCCTAATCAAGTTTTGACCTATTTTTCAACTATAAATATAGGCATTAACATCATTATTCAACACACCAATATCTGAAAATTATTCTAAGCCTTAGAGACTTAGAATCAAACACTCTCTCGAACCTATGCCGGATTTCCTAGCTTTCCGAATGAGAAATACATTGAAGTTTGGAGCTTGCAATCGGAAGGGCAATTGCGTGTGTACCTCACAATTGATAAAGATTCCAGATAATTCTAACTTGTAAGTATATGTTTTATGTTACAAGTTTAATTGTTGTATAACCATATCAGAAATGTTGTTGGGGCAAGTAAGAAACAAAAACTTTTAAACTTCTGATGTGTCTTACTTATGTGCTTTGAACCCAACAAATTACTACAGCTGGTACATCTATGCTTGCTCTTGTTCAAGTGGAGAGAGTGTTTGTAACACCTAAATCGAAGATATACAACACAGTTTCTCACAGCAATGAAGACGACGATGATGAACCCAAGCCCCCCAAAAAGGAATCTGCTTTGGAGGTCAAAAAATGATAACATTCCTGAGGCTGAACAATTCCCTCAGTACAAAATCACTGAAGTGCATGTTGCAGGTTTGAAGACAGAACAAGGTAAAAAGAAACTATGGGATTCGTCAACACAACAGCAGTCTGGATCGCGTTGGTTGCTCGTGAATGGAATGGGAAAGAAGAATAAGCATCCATTAATGAAGTCTAAGGCTGGTAATAAATCTTCCATAACAGCTGCTTCTTCAGCAACTACATGTGCAGCCTGGTGAAACACTATGGAGTATATATATCATCACGAATCCATGGTACAGGCGCTAAATGGAAGGAATTAGCTGCATTAAATCCACATATCCGAAATCCAAATGTTATTTTCCCTAATGAAAAAATTAGACTGAGATAGCAGTGTAGAACATGATTTATTTATATCATTGAATTTTTCCCCTGAAAAAAAAAAAAGTTTGTACTGTCCTGTGTCATTAGTGCACTCAGCTCTCTTCCAGTCATCACTGACCAAATGCAAGGCTTTTGAAGTAGATGTTCGATATTTATGCTTCAGATAGCCTTCTTTCTTTTTTACCCATTGAAGTTCATAAGAATCTCAAACTACTAGGGGGTTGTGCTCTACCGGCGAAAGTTGGAGGTCAAAAGACGAAAACCAAAAGGAGCAAAATAAAGGATGCTATATATCCGTTTTAGATTGAAGTAATTGATTCCAAATGTAAATGGCTTAGGTATGTATGAATATATTGAAGACCAAACGTATCCCAAACATGCAACGGAAAATGATAAGAAGACAATCAGGAGGTTAGCTTAGAGCTCCTGAACTCTGCGGCGAGTTCAGCCACCACCTTCAGGTCTGAGCTCTGCTCGAGCAAGTCACAAAATCTTCCAACTTGGAAAATTTCTTAATGTATCTTTTCGACGAGTGTTATGTTAAAAATGAACTACATCAAGGATGCCAATGATAATTCTTTTCCAAGCGAGTAGTGGTGTATATCTAAACAGGAGAAAGGCATAGTTGAAAAAGGAAAGAGACTCATGCTAATGGTCACACACAGATGCAAAAGAATACTAAGAAACCTTAATGGCAAACAACAGGTTTAGGCATCATAAGTAAGTTTGTTTTGTGAAGTTACAAGATATATGATATTCAACAACGCAATAAAGGATTTTACATCGGTCCGAGAGAGAGAGAGAACAGCTCGCAGATATAGCAGAGAATATATAGTTTCAATGTATGAAGCCACTATAAGACCAGCACAGGTATCTCATACTTCTCACAGCACCCATTAACTGTGTAATTCAATCGTGATTGGCATGTTTTATTCCTCCTAATCTATTACTTGTCAACTAGGTCGTCGCAAGCTGTAACCACGAAGAGGCAAATGCTCAACAGTCATCCAAAAACACATCATTTATGTTCAAACAAGGAGCACCCATGTAATTGACAAACAAAAACTATAGCTGCAACAACATGCTGGAGATGAACTGCATTAGCAGCATTGATACTGAAAGATGCATATATCCCATAAGATTAAAATCCCTAAATATCCAATTGTTGAGAGTTGAATAAAAGAGTGCCTGCTTTAAGAGAACTAAACTAGTAAAGCATCCTGATAAACAAAGGTTAGAGACCACAACTCTGACTACACATGGCTTGCTGATATTGTAAGATGGCAGTGAGCTGAGTTCAACATGAACAATTACAAGTTGTGGAACTCAGCACGTATCTGATAGGAGGGGATATCACGGGCGTATTCTCTTGTTGTTGCATGAAGGGCATTTGTACTGCTTTATATGCTCGGCCCTGGCAGGGGTAATCTTCACACACTTTCCATGGAACCACCTCTCACATATGTCACAGCAAATCCAGAATTCATCTGAAGCATAGTTCTCACCGCATGCACCACACAGAGTGTTGCCATGTTCATCATCTTCTTCCTCATCGAATCCATCATCCTCATCTTTTACTTGAGGCTTTGAGTATTTACCCTGAGATTTAAAATAAAGCAATCTTTATATCTGCTGGGCCATGCATGGAGAAAAGCCAATGAAGCATGGATCAATAACTAAGAAACCATTCACATTAGAGCCTCTAAATTAGTTTTAGAGGAACATGGCCTAGTGCATTGAGACAGCCATAATGAAAATGTTGCAGACACAGTAACATCAAGTCTAAATGAGGATACTGCACTGAAATCAGACCAGTAAACTTAGCACATGCAACTGCAAGAAGCCACATGTTCATTCTTTTTATTTTATTTTTTGAGAAGAGAAGGTTCATTTTTCAAAGCAGTTTGATTCAATTCACTGAAGACAACCAAAAATGTACGAAAGATGAGGCAAAGAAAAATACAGTTTAAAATGTTGCACAATGGCAGTGCCCCCAAAATGATTTTAGATTAAGAACCTACTATGCAAAAGGTGCTGCAGGAGTTGAGATATACAGAAAATACAACAACAACAACATACTCGGTGAAATCCCACAATGTACGTAGACCTTACCCCTAAGATAGGGAGGCTGTTTCCAAAAGACCCTCGGCTCAAGAGAAAACACAAGAAAATGTCAGAGAAGGATAAGCAATTCAAAGCAATATGAAAATGAAATATATACAAAAAATACATCGGGTGAAATTACATGAGAGATATTATAATAAATAATTAAAAAAACAACACTAAGGTTTCATGGGAATCTCATCCTTTACCTCACACTATACGTACCTCTTTCAAAAAAACTGCAGCATTGACTTTACCCTAGGCACCGAAAGCCTCTTCTAACGAACTTTTTTTTATCAAGTTGGAAATAGTTTTCAACCAGCAATAGACGCACCTCGGTTAGTACTTCGGTTGTATGCTTAAAGTTCTAACAAAATTAAGCATAGAAAACAACTGTAATTACTTTAGCTCAAAATCGCTTTAACTGACTAATAAGCCTTCCTCAAACTAGAAGCGGGCAACCACTTCCGGACCTGCCCAGAAATGTACAAGCCCAAGCCTATTCTGTTTCTACATTTAACACCAAGGTAAACCATACAAAAAAATAACATATCAACAATATATCAACTTAAGAGGCCAGTTTTAACTCCTAATACTATAACACACCAGAAAGACGAATTTTCCCCTGTAGTAGAACATTATAAAAATGCTTCACTTTCCTGCTTTCTACTTCTCAATGTTATTGAACTGATACGCCAATAGCAAGATAGTCAACGGAACATCATTATATATGCTACTTACTTCCCTCGAGAGTCATCCAACGCATTAATAATTCAAAATGGGTGCAGCGGGTACTTGAAAACTGAACCATGGTTTAGTGATCCATTGACCATATCTTTGGTTGACAACTATAAATTTTGAGGCAAATCTTCAGTGGTAATGTCATAGAGCTGAAGGTTTTCAATTAAACAGTGTCCAAGGGAATCCTTTAAAGAGTAATGCACAGCTACTGTTATCCAAGAAACAGGGAAGGGAGAAGGATGGGGGATAGGAGAGGTTTCCAACTGTACCGCTTTAGAATTTGACTTTGACTTGTTGCTGCTGTGATTTGAAACTGTTGAATTATCCTTTACTTGCCTCTTGGCCACTCCAGTAACAACTTCATATATTGTTGGCAGCTCATTCATCATGTTGAAAAGGCGTTTCCTACATCAAAGAGATCACAAAAGATTCAGGAAAGTGATGAATCTTTCCATACACAGTAGACTACTACACCAAAGAAATAACTGTTCTACAATTCGCCTCCAAGCTTTGACATCTGACAAGGTGTAATTATGAGCATACCTCCAGCAAGTGACACTGTTTAGTTAACAGAAGAAGCAATGGCTTGTAGGTTGTTCACAACTATTTATGATTTAAAGCAAACTAATCATTGCAACAAGAGGCAACTAAATATTTGAACAAAAGATACAGTTATGATATGATTAAGAAGGAAAAAGAAGAAAATATACACACTTAAAAGTTGGCCTATGAAAATAGACAACTAGAAGAAAGTATCAAGAAACTATTTTCTTAGAGATTGTTGTAAATTGAGTTTACCTGTCCGCTTTATCAAAGCCAAATCTGGCACCAAAATAGAAGGAAACAGAGAGTAGCCATGCATCACTATGGACAGCAACTAGAGCCAACCAGTCCTTTTCTTGCATACCATCTCTAGCAAAGTTTATACCTAATGCTGGCTCTGGAAGCTCAGGAGGCACCTCCTCAGCAGGCAAATTGACTTCCCACTGCTCGCTCGGAAATCCATAAAGGCACAGATTTTCCTTTTCTGCAAGGTAGAGAGAGTGAATGTGAGGATTGACTAATCTCAAACAGAAAAACACTTGTTCAATAAGAAACGGCATCTCAGTGCAGGGAAGTCAAGAGTAAAATGCCACCCATATCTTTTATTATGCAAAAAATATTTTAAGCTCAACATTAGGCACTAACTTCAATCTTTTGTCAAGAAATTATAAATTTGATTAAGAAAAACTATAAGAGTTTGCTGAAATGATAAACTAGACTACATAAAATTAACAATTTGAGACTTAAGTCAATAATAAAGCTGCCTAGTAAGCAAAAAAGGATCCAACAGAAAATGAGCCCCACATTTGCAATACCTATTCAATCAAGGCCAAAAATGAAGCCCATATATGAAGTTGGACAAAAAATATGTTCCTAGCTATGGAAACTTAAAACATGCTAGAGTTACGACAGGTATTAAGCGGATAACACCACGGCTATTATTCACTCATCTCCAGTTGAAGTCCAACCAACCAGTACATGGAAATTTCAATGTGAGCACAAAACTTAATCACTGATCTAAATAAGAGATTTTCCCCACCACTCAAATGCCTGATCAGATCTTCAATTAAAGTTTATTCCTCTCACAATGAATTCACGTTGCACATAAGTACAGACAGAGGAGGTGGTAGCACCTTTGAGTAAAACAAACTCAAGAGAGAAAAGGGGAGAGAAATGTTCTTGAACCATTATGAATAGCTCTAGAAGTAAGCAGCTAATACCATATCAAACTCTAAAATCGCGAATTGGATGGGCTATTTACCAGTAATAGTCGCGTAAAACAAAACATGTCTATACAAGGCATAGAGTGGCGGAGCCAGGATATTTACTAAGGGGGTTCAAAAATATAAAAAAGTAAACACACGAAGAAGTCAAGGGGGTTTAACGTCTACCAAATATATATAAAAAATGATTTAAACCTTGTATATACAGTATAATTTTTCGCCTAAGGGAGTTCGGATGAACCCCTCGGCCCTTACTAGCTCTGCCCCTGATGGCATACCATATATACACAGAACATTAAGCAGCACCGCTACCTCAAAAGAACAGTCATGACCAGAAAATAGACTCCCCACTAGTTTCGTTTTTAACACATCAAGTAAATTGCTTCATTGCCACTTGAAATGAATAAAGTTCCAACACATTCTTCTGTCCTTTGACCCAAAAATCAAACCCCGAAATTTGATTTCAGAGTAACGCCTTATTAATATCAAATAAAAAAGGTTTCATTTGGGTCACCATCACAGACAGTAGAAATTTGCTAATCTGTACACCCAATACATGTGTTGCACACGTTCACTCTTCGTAAAAGCAATTACTGAATTAGAGCAGGCAAATGACATTAAAACTCAAAACCAACCAAATCCGGTCAAATTCAAAAGCGAAAGAACTGAGAACAAACTCATAAAGCAAAATACACCCAATGGAAGAAAATCGCGTAAAGGATTTTTCAGAGAAGAAAAAAAAAGGAAAAAACACATATATGAAATGCGAAAATGTGTATCGAAGATCCCTAACTAACCTGGGTCACATTGCTGATAAAAATCCTCCACATCTGCAAAAAGAAAAAGCATTAAACAACAGAATGTACCATAAACCAAAACCCAAAAACCGAAACAACAACAACATACCCAATGTAATCCCACACGGTGAGTGAGGTTTGGGGAGGGTAATATGTACGCAGACCTTACCTCTGGGGGTAGAGGGCTCAATGCAGAGATTCAAGAGAAATAAGACAACAAAAAAGGCTAAAAAAAAGAAATTCCACATTGTACATGGAAATATTATTACATACCAGTGGTGAGGGCTTTGATCATACCCGCTCGACGGCCTTTAAAATCCCTAAAAACTTCTCCCACTGTGCGAGGATTGTACTGTGCGCCTCCCTCCATTGCCACACTCCCACTGTCACTCTTTGCTCTAAGAGACTAATCAACAAGGGTAGTATTGTAATTAGTATTGGAATTGTAGGGTTATTTTGGTCAGTACATGAGCAAAAGGTACAACAGGTGGTAAATGAACCGAAGTGGAAAGAGACCAAATTTGAATGAAGTTGTTGTACGGGGAAATGCTGACGTGGAGGGGTTTCATTGGTGGACGTGAGGTTTCAAATAGTTTTAAAATGGGAATTGAGGTACGTGTTGGATAAAAAGATGAATAGCAAAAAAAGGACAAAAGAGAAATGCTAATGTAAACAATGGGGTGAATTTTTTCGTCACTTGGTTGTATATTTGGCAACTGAATGAGAGCCCACGTGTTTGATTCTGTGGGGGTGAGGATTTTAGGTGCACAGAAGTGAGGATACAGTTGGTTAAAATGACACTGGAATTCGATTTGGGGCTGACAAAATGGAAAATTTCGCTTTGGTTAGTGTTAATTTTTGTTTGTGGGGATAATTATGGTCTCAGATAGTTTAGACTAACAATAAGTTTTGATAAAGACAGTACATTTAGTATATAATCTAAAGATTCAAACATGTTTGTACTTGAAAAATCTCAAATCATCTAAAAAGACGTGATTTGAAATTCTGAATCATGATTTTAAATTTTTTAAATGTAAAAGTTAACTCATAAATTTATATTATGTAAAATAGAACTCTAAGTTGGTAGATATATTTATCAATAATGTCTACTAACTATTTATATCAAATATTAAAAGATCTATAAGTTGGTAGTATATTTATAACAAATCTACTCTTACCAACAATGTGAGATGATTATATTAAAAAGTAGTTACACTACAACTCATGTTCAATTTTCTATTTTATTAAACTAAAGTTTGATCAATTGATGTATTTTTTAGAAAGACTTTCTAGTAGTGTATAAATTTTGTTATGAACTATCACTTGCTCATTTGGTAAGATTGTATAAGAATTGAGAAAAATTTGATGATTTTCACAACTTACGGGTTTTCGTCTATAAGAAAAAATTACAACTCAAGAAATCAAAATTATATGTTCAAACAAAGCTTCAACTTCATGTCCAAACGGCTCATAAGTTTATCTTATAAGTTATAAGGTACTACACCTAATTGTATATCTTTTGCAATGTCAAAGTATAAAATTTTATCATACTTCAAAATTTAAATGTATTCCCAAGGTGGAACGTTATTAAATTACAAGTAGTGATGTTTTCCCCAAATGGTGATTTCAGATATATATAGGTTGCACGTCCATCACATGATATATCGTATTGATCGCCTATCCAATGGCAGGTTATGCAAGTTGTACTTCAAAATTAAGCAATTTAGTAGGAACAATTCAGAAGACCCTTACGAGCTTTAAGCTGACAGTCTAATGTATAAGTAAGATCCGCAGTAATTAAATATTTGTTGTATATTCAAGCCTCATTTCCATTCAGTCACGCACACGGATTTACTGGAATAAAAGAGACGAGTTTTTATAATTCCATTCTGCTTCTATATGCTGGGTCAATCTGTTGTACGAAAGAATTTCCCAGAGTACAGCATTTTCACCTCATCAATTGAGGTAGTACTAATAATAACTAAGGGAACGATACAAATTGAATACATAGGCTGAAAGGTTCACCAGTTATAACTCGGTTTGACGAAAAAGCATCACACCAAAATAAAGAGGAGAGAACGCCTTCCCCCTGTCAGTCTGTCACTGTGTGGTAGAGTTGGCATTTTACGTTTTGCATACAATTGAAACGTTTGAAACCTTATTCATACAACACGAGTCAGCTGGACCTATACTTGAAGACGCTAGTATTGTTGTTTGTTAGTGAGATGCAGTATAAATGAAGACCATTCACATCTTTCTGCCTTCCGAAAATAGGACAGCAAAAATATTTGAACCGATGCACTGTCATTCCTTGATATCACAAAGTGCTCTTGATCACTGCAACAAAAGAAACGTATTTGAATCCTGGAATCCAAAGTTACATCTGAACTGCCTGAAACTCAAGGTTTCAGCTTCCAACAGAATCTGAAGATGCTGTAAATGATATCACAAACCAAATGGCCACAATTAGCCTAGATTTGGAAAAGATTGTAAGTTCATCAACATGCAACTTCAACTTCAACACACTGAGAAACAATGATCCACAAGGTAATACTTCAACAATCTTGTAGTTACAGAAAGGAATTACAACAGGAGCTAAATCCAAAGATAATAGCATTTACTCTTCTACGAATTTTTACATACCTATTGGATATCCTACTCTCAAATGTCCTTTCCAAATTCCATTTTATGTGTTGATCTTCGAGACAATAGATTTTAGACATTACAAAATGGTATAGAGATTTTCCTTAGGCTGATAAAATAGGATATGACTTCCCTTTCATATCCGGAGGGATCAGTCATATTTGACCTGGTCTGTGACAGAGCAAGCTTTTTCTCTCAGGACAGTTTCAAAAGAGTAGACTGTCCAGGCATATTTAGGAGACTCGCAGCCTATACAACTCTAACTTAACATTACCCTCCCTAGAAAATTTATCATCTGTCTTCACAAATATTTGCTTAAGATGAAAATTAAGATGTCCAAAACCATACAGAAAAGAAAAGATTGCAGAATAATAGCAGGTGAAATTTGATATCTGCAACTAACCATTTTGTTTAGGGGACAATTCTTTATCCTTCTTTGATTCATCATCCTTCTTTTCTGGAATAGTTTCTTCCAAATATTGCTGAATTGTCCTCCAATAGTGATCACCACCTGCCAACCAGGTATCCATGTGCATCCCGTTAGGAAATTCCACAAATAAGCATTGCCTGTTGCGTGCAGCTGCCTTTGCATATAACATCTGCATGTGGAATGGTGGAACCATCTCATCTTGTAATCCAGATAGGAAGAGGATTGGTTGCCTGATCTGCACTCAAAAGCATCAGAAAATATAAGTCAGAAGTCTGAGTTAACTTGAACATAACAAGGACAACAAAAGGCTGAAACATAATTTAAACCAGCTTCCTTATTAAAAGGGGGAACATAAGTTCGACCAGCTTCTAGCAACTTAACAATAAATAAATAAATAAAAGGCAAGAGAGTTACTTCACAAGTTTAAAGAAAATCTAAGATGGTTCAGGCTACTATAATAATATACAGATTCATGGTCGATAAGAAACCCCACTGTTATCGAAACGGCAAGAACAGTAACTAGATCTCTGAATAACAACATCATTCGTATCTTATCTATGAAATTACAAATATACAACTTACATGCAATTCATGCGCATTTCATAATAAACAAATATGTCAGAAGATAAAGTTCTTTTAAGAAAAAAATTAAAATTATTAAGAAAAAAGCATCTGAAATGTCTTATCCAGGTTACTACTTTAGAACAGTCCGCTATTAGTTAGACCATGAAATTTACTCCCTCTATCCAATATAATTTACCTAGTTCTGTTTTAGTCCGTCCTAAAAGTTATGCACTACTTGCTAAAATGTAATTTTTATCCCTCCAAGAACTTTAACTTATAAACTTTGCAAACTTGAGTCACATCTTCACAACTTTCTCTACCTTTAGTAGACTGAATAAAATAATAAATTGGAAAATTACTCTTAAGAAAAAGTCAACTCAAGTCAATTAAAATGGGACAGAGGGAGTTACAAAGATGCATCCTCACCTCACCAATGACATCAATGGTATTCCATGGAGATCGAACAACAAAGTTAAGAAGTTTGAAACCCTTTGAGCCACTTCCCCCAATGACCCACTTCAAGAATGGCAAGAGAACTCCAGCCATATCCAGGATAGAGGTGAAAGTATTCTCCAAAATGAGCCCAGCAACCTACAATAGTGAAAGACAACTAGGATATAAATGTCAAAAAATAAAACATGTACAAGTTATAAGTACCTTCAGCAATTTAAACACCTTTAAACAGACAAGTCTGGAATAAAACCCAGAAAGACAGACACAGATTACCCTAAACAAAATAGACAAGGACTATGTTCTATGCACAGCTTGACCACGATACATGCTTAATCAACTATATGTAATCGGCAGCGGTAAAACCTCAAAAATAAACTGATCACTACCTCACACATCAAACAGGAAATCCGTAAATAAGGAACTTGGATATCAAACAAGAAAACCATACTCAAGGCATATCCATTTGAGATCAACTGAAGAATACTAATAGAATTACCAAAATCTAGATAGTTGGGTGGGAACTACATTAAGTACAGGGAGATTTTGTGCCACACCTCAAAATAACGTTACTTGGCATGTTATTTTAAATACCACTAAAGATTCAGTTGAACAGTAGACTACTATTACATTCTTTTAGATGCCAACCTCTTCTCCGATGCATGAACTGGATGTAATAATAGATGAAGATTAAAGTATGTAAAAATGGAGTAAGATTATGCAAACTCAGGTTCTGAGGGCGTTGTACTTAAGACTAGAAGAGCATCATAAGTTTCTAGTTACATAATGAACAAATAAGCGCAAAAGAGAATCATATACTCAAAGAACATCAGTCATGAGATAAATAGTAGGGTATACACCCAAGAGACTAACATCGTAAGTTTCTATGGACCTTTATTTTATTTGAGAAAAATGGGAGCAGATATCCTCCCAAAATCCTCCATTGAGAAAGTGATAAAAAAAATTAAAATCAGACATCACAAAAATGAGATATTCCAAATATACGAGGAGTAGCCTGTGATTCTACATATATTACATAAAATACAATATTACATGCTAATATCTTATCTTACGGTCAATAGTTTGGGTGCAAAGAAATTGTTCTTTACTCTAAAGGGAAAGAAAAGTAGCTTTCTTTTCATTCCCCCAAAAAAGTACTTTTTCTTCATCATTTGTTATAAGTTGCCCCTCTCATTCTGGTGATAAACTCAAATTTATTTTGTTATCGCTTGAAAGCTTGTGTTCCTACCAATCTCCGAAAGGGGCCGCTAATGTTATTTACTTCACTCAGGTGGATCCAAGAGCACCCACAAATAATATAAGTTTGAAAGAAACTTAACAAAGTAAACTGAATTCTTTTGCCGTGATGGGGCCCATGTTGAACTCAAATTTAAGCATAAAAAGGAAACTAAACAAGTTAGAAATAATCAGGATTTATAACAACATTAATAGCTAACAGCATGACAAAAAGAATAATGAATTGCTACAATACCTTGTCAGGATTGTTTTTGGTAAGAACAGATCCAACAGCTCCTCCAAGTGACCTTCCAAAGACTATAATTCTTGATGTGTCGATATCGGTCCTCTGAACTAAATGATCCAGTGCAGCCTTTTGAAAAAGACAAGTATAATTATGCCATTCATCAATAGGGTTGAGGTCAAAATATATGAAATTGGGGAAGCTAACAAAACCTGAGCATCCTTTGTGATCCCGTGTTGAGAAGGATATCCATCACTGGCTCCGTAACTTTGTTACAATAAAATTATTAGAAAAATAAAAAAGAAAAACCACCAGTATTGTCAAAGACAAAGCACAGACAGGAAACTGAACAAATATGGGGAAATGATTTATACCCTCGGTAGGAAAGCATAAAAACATTGCATTGCAGACGTTGTAACATTATGCGAACCATTTCAAGACGGTGTGCGATATCTGCAATTAACTAGTAAAGGATAACCAAACGAGATAGTGTTGACCTATACAACATGAGTGCAAGAGGTAGATCAAGAAAAGGAATATGGAAACAAGGTCAGTAAATGATTCAAGAGGACACTAATGCAAAAGGATACTTCCTGCATTCTCTTGAAAAAAGATGATAGTTGGACCTGCAGAACCAAAATATATTTCAGCTTAAATTACACTAAACCAGCAATCAAAAACTAATCACAAGCAGACAACACATCCAAATTAGATTAAAATCCTTATAGCATCACTTCCTATATCAGTAGAAAACCATGCGGAAACATCATAGTGGTACATGCTCCAGCTAGGTGGTTAGGTTGCTAAGTGTACTGAAGATATTATAGTTTAAATGCACAAACGAGCTACTGGCTTGGAGTTCAAAGGTGAATATTGGTATTGTATTTAGGTTCTTTTTTTCCTGTGACAGATGGCTAACTAGGAGGGATTTTTTCAGGGAATGATTGGTCCGTCAGAAAAGGAAAAAGGTGTGAAATTCTATTTTTTTCACTTTCATTTGATTCATTGTTAAGAAAAGATATCCTGGTACAAATGGGATTTCAAGGCAAAATAGCCTATATAAGAGAAAGAGTTCCTCACTTGACTTCAAGCTGGGGAAGGCTAGTTCAAGACCACTCCTTTCCTTCTTTATAGTCAAGCAAGTGCAAGTAGCTTTCCACGCCTCTCCTTACTTATAGTAAAGGCGAGTTGCCTTCCACATAGGAGTTTGTCGCTAGGTATTTGACCAAATAGGATCGTCCAGTTCCTATAAAACCTATCACTCAAATACCCCTAGAGGGGGATAAGGGCGTTGTTAGGTGCTCCATTTTATTTTTCCATTGAGGCCGAAACTAAACATGTGCTGCCCTTCCCCAGACCCGGACCCCGCGCATAGCGAGAGCTTAGTGCACCGGGCTGCCCTTTTTTTTTTACAGATGTCTAACTAGCACATCCTGCCACCACATCTTCTTGGCTTGGAAACAGAATAACACTATCATACACACTAATCTACAATCAGGATTTTTAATCTCAGCTAGTAGATATAACTGCGCATCTGTAGCAAAATTCTAACAGTTAGCCACCACTACATTTTGGAAAAACTAGGCAGTCATAGATAACTACAAACTCTGAACTCTTAAGACCCAGGAATTAATCATTAATTCATTTACATGAAAAATTTAGCTCATTTGCACAATCAAATTACCCAAAGAATCAATCATCAAATATGAAGTCTCCCCACAAAAATTTGATGAGCAAATCAGGAAACCTCATCAACCATGCTTATTTGGCCAAATTAGCCCACATGAGTTTAACAAAAAATTGGTAAAAGCTAAACATTAATCGTAATCACCAATTCTCTCGCACAATTCAGGTAAAACATTAAACTAAAAGGCTGTACAACTGAAATTAGGTCAAATAATCAGGAAATTCAGTAGCAACTTCAAAATAAATCTGTTAATTTAGCAGCACTAGTTTAAAATCACAAAATCCACTGAAATTACGCTCATCTCACAAGTTTTCCAGTATAATTAGAGTAATTAAACATCAAACACATACATCGCAAATGCCGAAAAATATAATGAAGCAAGTGAGAGGACCTCGGCATTCAGGGAAGAGTTTGATGAACCAAGCATGAAGACGAACTCCATCAGAAGATCTGAGCCATACATCCTCGTAGAGAAGCCGAAGCCGAGCGGGAGTAATTGGATATGATTTTGTGAGTCCAGGCAACACCGGCACGTACACAAGTTTTTCCTGAAACGCAACCAGTAGTGCCATCCCTGCCACCACTATCCCTCCCACTCCGTACAGCAACAAGCTCATGTACGACACCATTTTTTACTGTAGATATATGCGAATTTTGTTATGGCGTTTGTTGCTTGTACGACTACTTCATTTTGTTTATTTTATTTTCTTATTGCTGGCTTACAGTTTAATATTTGTTTAACCAAATACTCCTTCGGTTCATTTTAGTTATTGTATTTACTAAAAATAATTATTTTCTTTCTTTTTAAATACATTCTTTTTCTAATAAAATAATTATTTTTAAAGAATTCATTTTTTATTTCTTTTCTTTTAAAATCTGATCTTTAAATATAATATTTTATTAGGAAAAGAATGTACTTTAAAAAGAAAAAAATATTTTAATTAGAAAAAGAGCATTTTTTATCAAATTAATTAATTATAATGGTATTTTTGGATCAGACTATCAAAGGAGTGCATTTGTGTTCAACTTCACAAAGTTTAGAGCATTTTTTACCTTTTTCCAATTAAAAATTGTTGGAAATTTGCTTTCGCGGGGAGTTGCATTCACCCATCTTTAATGACTTAAACACTAGAGTTTCGCATGTTGGAGACTTTGGTCCTTCACACGTGCATAATCTACTAAGTGAGTAGATGATCGTAAGGCCAAGGATCGTCAAATTTCGTTAAGAAATGAAAGAGATATTGGTCCACGAAGTGAGGTGTTCGAATCATAAAAATATGATGTGGAACAAATCTCCCTCATCGGTGGGGAAAGGAAGATTTGTTCATTTTATAAGTCTAAAAATGTATAAGGGTTTGGGATCCCAAGGGGTAACTATGTGTTTGAATGAGGGAGGACCTAGGTGTGCTTGGGTTCGAGGCTAAGCCCACGCGTGTCGCCGCCGCCCATCCGGCATCGGGTCGTGGGCTTCGGGCCGTGGGGTTCTTCTAATATTAATTTTTTGGACTCAAATTTCTTACTATTTACAGTTTGATCCCTGAAGTTTCAGAAAAGATAAAATTGGGATGAAGTACAATGACGGAAGGCAGAAAGTTTCTGCCTTGCCTTTTGGGTTGGTTTTGGAGCGTTAAATCTCCATTACTTTGCACATAAATTCAGTCATTTACTTGGCTGAATATAACTCCTCACTAAGTGTCATTACATGGCTATTAAAAGTCATCAGTTGGCTAGTTGAGAAGTCACTCTCCTTACACTATAAATTGAAGTCTTTGGCTCAATTGTTCCAGCAAGAGACAGAAAAATCAGAAATCTTCTTCTTACTCTCCAGCATCATTTCGTTACTCTAAGTTCTTCAAAGTAACACTTGAGTTTCCTTTGCTAATTTGTTAAGTTGATGTTTTATCTTGGGAGACTATTGTCCATAACGTAAGAGGATATATACGAGGCAATCTTATCTTAAAGATAGAGTGTCATCACTCGACCCAACAAAATATCAAAGTGGTTATAATTTCAGTTTGTTGAAATTTCAGTTTCTTGTAATTTCAGTTTCTTGTAATTTCAGTTTGTTGTAATAGTTAGCAGTTATTTACTTCTCGTTTCCTGCAATTGTTGTAACCCACAAAAACAATATCAATGAAAATATTAAAAAAAATTGAAAGTTAATAGTGTTTAAACATGTATTAATCTATTCATTAATTCAAGTGACACTTAGAAAATTTATTGAATGAATGTAGGTTGCTGCTGAAGAGACTAGGAGACAATATCATTAACCACAATTACAGAGAGTAAAATCGATGGCGAACATACTGACAAAGAAGGGAGCTAAAAGACAGTTATATAAATACCTCTTTTTGGATGTAGTTTCTCCTATATTTGTCCTAGTGTCAATTTGAGACAAATTAGGAACTATTTTATCTAAATCGGATTGTAATAGTAACCTAGGTGCTAACTATTATTCTCCTACTTATCGGGTGCAGCATGATTCAAACTACTGTTTTGCTATTTTTTTATTATTGTTTACATATGCTAATATCCTTCTAACTAAAAAAATGAAAAAAGTAGATTTTTTGTAAGTGAAAAAAAAAATCACTTGAAAATTAGTTAAAATCATTTTTTTCAGACAGAAATCAAAATTAAATCAGTCCAATATAAAACCAAATATTATTTTGAAAAAAAAAATCACGTCCCAACGGGCTCTGAGATTTGAAATAAAGAATTTATAAAATTGAAATCGGAATTTTGTATTTGGAAGTGTTAATTGTATTTTAACATGCATTTCACTTGAAAAAAAGTTCAAGTTTAGTGAGTGAAAAAAAAAACTTTAATGTTAAATATACACAATATACATGTGTATATTGTGTATATAGGCTCCGGTATTGCTCTCGGTTTAGGCTGTAATTTATGGTAAATATTTAGTCTCCTAGTTTAGGTAATGTTGTAATATGATTAGTATTGTACACTTACCATAGTTATTGTATTACCATAAATGTATAGTTAGTATCCAAGTAGAATAAGGTTTTGGGAATAGAATAGGAATGGGATTCTCCTATTATGAAAATATGTAACTTGTATAAATAGTCTTTCAATTAATGAAAATAATCAAGAGATTATTTATTTCATGGTATCAAGAGTCTAGGTTTATTTTCTCTCCCAAATTCTCCCAAATTCCGTCGACTTCATTGGACATTCCGAGACCTTGCTCTCGGTTGTTCGTACCGACGAGAACCCAATTCTTCCCAAATTTTTCTCCCTAATCCCTCAATCACATATTGTTCTATCAATATGTCTACATCCCGGAACATGTTTCATCCTGCCCTTACAGTTTCTAACATCAAGAATAACATCCATCTTGTTCTTAAAATAGAAAACGTCGGCCGAACTATTCAAAATTCACGCATGATCGCATCAAGTCATCCATCACATAATCCCCGCGGCTCTTGAGGATACTGAGGTGCCAAAACGCGAGGATGATCCTAAGTTGTGGGCGACTCTTGATGCTACTGTCCTTCAGTGGATATACTCTACAATTTCTACCGACCTTTTGCAAACAATTATTGAGCCTGACGATACGGCACAGGCGACTTGGGATAAACTGCGTGATATATTCCAAGATAATCAAAATTCTAGAGCCGTTACCCTTGAGCAGGATTTCTCCCACATCAATATGAAAGATTTCCCTAATGTTTCGGCTTATTGCAAAAGATTAAAGGAATTGGCAGACCAACTTCGCAACGTTAGCGCGCCAGTTTCGAACGATCGTTTGGTCCTCCAAATGGTTTTCGGCCTCTCCGAGGCCTATAGTGGTGTTGGAACGCTTCTTCGACAAAGCAATCCGCTTCCGTAATTTTATCAAGCCCATTCTATGCTTACACTCGAAGAAGCAGGCATGGCAAAAAGGACGGCTACCGGTACTAGTCCCGTAGTCATGATGACCGAGTCCACGGTGTATCCTACCAGTTCCAACAACTCGGGTCAAAACCGCAACAACGGTGGCGGCAAAAAAGGTGGAAATAAGAAAAATATTGGCAAGAACCGTGGCGGCAACAACGGCGGCAGCCGGCAGAATGGTGGTGGTGGTGGCGGTGGGGGTCCTCACGGTGGTCAGCAGCAGCAGCAGTTCTGGGGCCTATAGTGGCCCCCTATGCAGTGGGCCCCACAGCAGCAGTTTCAGCCCAGCCAATGTTTCCCCCAGCGACAGTTTCAGCCCAGCCACTTACAGCCCAATTGGCAGTGGACAGTCCAGGCCTAATTCGGCCTGGTCCACATACAACCAGCAGTTTGGACCGCGGTCGCAAGCAGGGGTGCTTAGGCCTCGGCTCCCGCAAGCCCATCACGCAGAGGCACCCACGCCTACCGACATCAAAGCCGCAATACACACGATTGGTTTAAATCCTTTGGACCTAAATTGGTATATGGACACGACATCCCTTTCAGGTACACTCTCGTCTTATTCCAATTTGAGCAACCCTCACGGTATAATTGTTGGTAATGGTAATTCTATTACAATTCGTGGTTATGGTCATAAAATGTTATCTCCTCTCATCCACCCCTTATCTTGAAAAACACCCTACACGCCCCCAAATTGATTAAAAACTTAGTCTTTATCCGTAAATTCACTACTGACAATTATGTGTCTATTGAGTTTGATCCATTTGGTTTCTCTGTGAAGGATTTCAAGACGGGGAGTCCTCTCATGAGGTGTGATAGTAGGGAATACCTTTATCCTATCACACCCAGTTCCGGTCCATCGAGTCAAGCCCTGCCATCAGCCTTTGCAGCCATTTCTCCTTCCTTATGGCATGCTCGTCTTGGTCATCCGGGGTCCTCTATTTTGTCATCTTTAGATAAAAATAGTTTCATTTCATGTAAGGGTACGAGTAGTACTCCAAATTGTCAATCTTGTTCTTTATGAAAAAATGTTAAGTTGCCATTTGTAGACTCAAAATCTCATACTTTAATGCCATTTGATATTATTCATAGAGACTTATGGACGTCTCATGTTCTTAGTTCTGTGGGTCATCGGTATTATGTTCTCTTTTTGGATTATTATTCAAAATTTCTATGGACGTTTCCGATAGCGAAGAAATCTCAATTTTTTTTCCATCTTCCTAAAATTTAGAGCATTCATCAGAGCCCAATTCGACCGTGAAATCAAAAATATTCAGTGTGATAATGGCAAAGAATATGACAATGGGGTGTTTCGGAATTCTGTGCTAATAATGAGATACATTTTCATTTCTCTTGTCCTCATACATCTTCACAAAATGGAAAAGCCGAACGCAAAATTTGTTCTATAAATAACATTGTCCAAACATTATTGATTCATGCTTCCATACCCCCATTTTTTTGGCAGCATGCTCTCCAAATGGCTACATATCTCCTTAACATAATTTCTTCCAAAGGTCTGACATATTATTCCCCTCTTCACGTTTTATATAATAAAACTCTTTTTTATTCTCATCTTCGGGTTTTTGGGTGCTTGCGTTATCCATTGTTTCCATCCACCACAATTAACAAACTTCAAGCCCGGTCTACTCCGTGTCTGGTTTTGGGTTTTTCGTCTAATCATCGTGGCTACAAATTCTTTGATTTATCCTCCAATAAAATCATCATTAATCGCCAAGTCATCTTTGATGAATCCTAATTTCCATTTGCTAAATTTAATACTCCCGTGCCTAGTTCGTATATTTTTTTTGGATGATAGAATATCCCCGTATATTATTCAGTATTTTTCGGACGTATCTCACACCTAAAATTCTCTAGTGGGCCCACTGCCCGCTGGCCCTACTAGATCGTCACCTATTGCCTGGCCCAAGATGCCATCGTTGGGCCTCGGCGATGGGCAGTCCACCACCTCGAACTAGTCCAGCCTCGCCATATTTTCCGAGTTAGGCTAGCAGGTTTACTGCCTGCTGGCCAGTCCGTCCCGAGCCCAGCAAATTCCCAAAATCCACCCAATTCTTTCTCAAGTCATAGACCAGTCACTCGTAGTCAACGAGGTATTTTTACACCAAAAAGATATTTTAATTTATATTCTAATGTCTCTAAATCCCCCTTGCCCCGTAATCCTGTGTCTGCCTTAAACGACCCGAATTGGAAAATTGCTATGACTGATGAATATAATGCTCTTATTGATAATAAGACGTGGGAGTTGGTGCCCCGTCCATCTGGTATTAATATTATCAGGTCTATGTGGATTTTTGCTCATAAGGAGAATTCAGATGGTTTATTTGCTCGACATAAGGCACGGTTTGTGAGTGATGGTAAGACTCGGCAGGTTGGTATAGATTGTGGTGAGACGTTAAGTCCGGTGGTCAAGCCGGCTACCATCCGCACTGTGCTTAGCTTGGCTCTTTCGAATGCATGGCCTATTCATCAATTAGATGTCAAGAATGCTTTCCTACATGGTAATCTCAAGGAAACAGTCTATATGCATCAGCCGTTGGGATTCAGGGATCCCAAACATCCTCATCATATCTGTTTATTGAAGAAGTCCTTATATGGGCTTAAGCAGTCTCCCAAGGCCTAGTATACATGGTTTGCTGACTATGTTTCGACTATTGGGTTCACTCACAGCAAGTCAGATAATTCCTTGTTCATCTACTATCGTGGTTCGTCCTTGGCCTACATTCTGTTGTATGTGGATGATATTGTTTTGACTGTCTCTTCTGATGCCTTACGTCAGTCTATCATGACCATGCTCAGCTCTGAGTTTGCTATGAAAGACTTAGGGCCCTTGAGTTACTTTTTGGGGATTGCCGTCACTCGTCATTCCGATAGATTATTCTTGTCTCAACGGAAGTATGCAGATGAGATCATCAAGAGGGTTGGGATGTCATCCTGTAAGTCCACTTCCACTCCAGTTGATACGAAGCCCAAGCTTAGTGTCGCGGCCGGCGTACCCTACGAGGACCCGACCCGCTATCGCAGTCTTGCAGGGGCCCTTCAGTATCTTACCTTTACGAGATCGGATATTACATATGTTGTCCAGCAGGTGTATTTCTTCATGCTTGATCCCAGAATTGAGCACATGAATACACTCAAACGCATTATTCGATATATTTAAGGAACACTTGACTATGGTTTGCATCTATATCCTTCCTGGACATCCACACGTGTCTCGTATACAGATGCTGATTGGGGTGGTTTTCCCGACACCAGACGGTCTACGTCTGGCTATTGTATGTTCCTTGGCAACAACTTGGTCTCCTGGTCGGCGAAGCGCCAATCAACTTTATCCCGCTCCAGTGCCGAAGCTGAATATCGAGGGGTAGCTAATGTGGTCTCAGAATCATGTTGGTTACGTAATTTGTTGTTGGAGCTTCATTGTCCCATTCAGAAGGCAACCTTAGTTTATTGTGATAATATTAGTGCCTTCTACCTTTCTGGTAATCCAGTTCAGCACCAACGCACTAAGCATATCGAGATGGACATTCATTTTATCCGCGAAAAGGTTGCTCGGGGTCAGGTACGCGTCTGTCATGTCCCATCAAGATATCAAATTGCAGACATCTTTACAAAGGGTCTTCCCTCGGTCCTTTTTGAAGATTTTAGGGACGGTCTCAGCGTTCGAAGACAGTCCACTATGACTGCGGAGGTGTGTTAAATATACACAATATACATGTGTATATTGTGTATATAGGCTCCGGTATTGCTCTCGGTTTAGGCTGTAATTTATGGTAAATATTTAGTATCGTAGTTTAGGTAATGTTGTAATATGATTAGTATTGTACACTTACCGTAGTTATTGTATTACCATAAATGTATAGTTAGTATTCAAGTAGAATAAGGTTTTAGGAATAGAATAGGAATATGATTATCTTATTATGAAAATATGTAACTTGTATAAATAGTCTTTCAATTAATGAAAATAATCAAGAGATTATTTCTTTCATTTAATTGAAAAACTGGTCCAACCCAATTTTTCAAAACTTGAAAAATTCATCTTAAAAACTACGAAAAGCTCTTTTCATTATATAACCAAACAATATATCAAATTGACTTTTCAAAATAAGTATTTTGTTGTAACTAATATTATAAGTGAATGTCCATGTATTATAAAGTATGTATAAATTTATACTTGGAGAGCAAGGTTTGGTTAGAGACCTATGTAATTAGGAAATAACCTATAGTCACTATGGGACTAATCTAGTTAGAATCAAACTAGTTACTTGGTGACCAAGTATTTCTCTTCCTATAAATAGGAAGGTTTTATATCTTTGGTATGATATCAATATTGAAATAAAATCTCTCGTTAAGCTTTCTCTCTAATTCTCTTGTTTCACTCTCAATTAATTTATATTATTTTGTAACACGTTATCAGCACGAAGCTTTAATCATCTGAGCGAGACGGATATGTAATCTTTCATCACATCAGGTAAATAAACTCGTATTACATTCTTCTAATAAACAGACCATCTAGTGTGTGGGAACAATTGATCTAAATATTAGTTATGGGATTTGCTACTTTGAATTTGAACTGTTTGGGCCACCAACAAAGGCGTTCTAGTGCGTTATAGATTTTTATCCAAGACTTGTATCATTTGATGGCCACTAACTTGAAAGCTTAAAACTATTGATTGTTCCACAAATTTTAAAGTTATATCCAAGGCTAAAGGTAAGATCATTGTCGATGAAATCGTTTTAGGCGAAAATTTTGAATTGGTAATTCTCCAATGCTCATATTCAAAGTATGAATTATTTTTCCATTGTCACTGCTATATTTGGAAGTGGCCAGGGGTTTATGAGTAATTATTGGAAATTGATATATCTATATCTGTTAAAAGGAAAAGGCACCTGATTAGCCTTATATTAATCTGCACTGAAACTCATAAATTGCACTTTCACCAACTTCTTTCACTATAAGTGGGAATATGCTTTTATCCTTTCCCTTTGGCAGTTTGATTTGTAGGAATCATATGATGTGATCTTGTTTCTATTGATCATTAATTTGTTATTATATGCATGTTTAGGGGAAGTAAGTTGTTAGCAGTTTGTTGGCGAATATAATTAAATATTAGATATTTTAAAGTTGTCAGCAACTTCATTCGGAAATTACTAACATGCCTTGGTATTAACTTACTACAAAGGATGTATTAAACTTACTGTGCTATATCTATAATGTCTGCCAATTGGTGGCATGAATGCTTAGTTTGAGAGTATTGCTTGTGTTCTCTAGCTAACTAATATTGTTATCACCACCTGATTTCACCATTCTTTTATTACATAATTAAAGTGGTGTTGAATCTCAAACACAATGAAGCTAATTTTATTGGTGTTTTAGGCCTTCTTTTATCACTGTTACAATAGCTTCTTCATTTCCTCTGTTAAATGAATTTTACATTTTTACTAGCTCAAGTTATCATTAAAAAGGCATAAGAAATTAGATTGCACTTTATATTGTTATCATATGATAGTGATTATGGATCAAACATGAATCCTAGCGCACTTTGACCTATTATGTCATTGGTTGAGGGTAAGACGTGTTGGTATTTCTATGGTACTTTATAAAGCAGTACGGGAAGTAATAACTATTACAAATGTTCGAAAGGATAAATAAATGGTCAAACTTCAAAACTGCCGCAAGTGCGTTGTGTCTTGAATCTTGATCACCTTGCAAAGCCAACTTTGAGAACTGCCGCAAGTATGTTGTGTCTTGAATCTTGATATCCTGAAATCAAGAAACAACTAAATCTGGAAGGTTACAACGTTGTGTGTTGAGTCGAGGATAGCCCTCTATCCTTAAGACAAGATTGCCCCGTATATATGCTTTTACGTTAGCGGGCAATAGTCTCCCAAGATAAAACAACACTTTAATCTCAACACTACAAAGCCAATAGGTTGAGCACAAGAAGAAAACAAATATGACTCGACTTGTCAAGATATGGAATAGGAAGGAAGAGTTTCTCTTTACTCTTCTCTTTTGTCTCTGTGTATATAGTGTGTCTCAGAGTGTATATCTTGTGTATACGTGAGGGTTTGGTCACTTTGTTTTTGGTGATTTTCAGCCCTTTGTTTTGCTGATTTTTCAGCCACTGGTTTCTTGATTTTTCCATCTTGGTTTCTTGATTTTTCTGTCTTTTTAAATCTGTTTTGTGCCTGTTTTCTGCTCGTTTTTCTTTCTTATTTCTTCCTCCTTTTTTTCCAGCCAAATGAAGCTCAATATATAGCAAGGAGAAGGGGCCTTCCAACTGCCAAAACATGGCTGTTAATGGCCATTAGGAGGGCATTAAAACAGCCAAGTAATGGCTGTTAAAGGCCATTGAAAGTGTCGCCTAACCGCCAAGTAGTGGGATGTTATTGGAGAAATTAATCAGACAAATAATAGCTGGTTAATGGTCCAAAACGCACCCAACAAGAGATGAAAACGTCTCCGTAAATTCTGGGACCAAATCAGAATATTGAAACTTCAGGGACCAAATCAGACATATGAAAGAATTACGGTCCAAACTGTACATATGAAACTTCAGGATCAAACTGTACATCCGGCGAGTTCTCTGGTCCAAAAGATAGTATTAGATGTGCCCACAGCCCACAGCCCATTGTGCCCACACCCACGACTAATTCGTGAACCCGAACCCGTGAACCCGTGAACCCGAGAGCCCGAGAGCCCGAGAGCCCAAACCCTGAACCCTGAATCCGGACCGGACGACGGCAAGCGGCGGCACAAGGGCTTAGCCTTGAACCCAAGCACATCTAGGTCTTCCCTCCTTTAAACACATGGGATACCCTGGGTCCCAAACCCTTTACCAATTAGAGACTTATATAGAGAGCAATTCTTCCTATTCCCACCGATGTGGTAGATTTGTCCCACACCACATTTCCATGTCTCAAACACCTTACTTCGTGGACCAATATCTCTTTCATTTCTCAACGAAATTAGACCATTCTTGGCCCTACCGTCATCTACTTACTGTAGATCATGCATGTGTAAAGAGACGAGGTCTCCAACATACGGAACACTAGTGTTTAATTCATCAAAGATGGGTGGACGATCTCCCGCCAAAGGCTAATTTCCAACAATCCTCTATGAAAGAGAGATTGTGGCGCACACAAGGTGCCTACATTTCAAAGAATCTTTCAAATAAAAGATATTGCATCAGGAGAGGTAGCTTACGCTTTGAACCTTCCCTAGTTGAATACCATCGGACTTACTTACTGCGCGGTGAACGTGATGTCTTGAACCGTCAGTGTTTAGTGTAAGCCAAGACAACGATATCAACACAATAACTCTTCTTATTCATTTTCCTTCTTACGTTTACGTTGTGGCCATGGACACACTTGGATTCTTAAGTGCGTTCATTTGAGGCGGCCATCCTCGCACTTAAATAGGTGATCTCCTACAAGGTATCCTGCTATACCCCACTTCACAAGTGTTAGGAATCATTAAAAGTTTCACAACCTTAACCTCAACCATTTGAGGATCTTTTAAAAGGTTTGGAAGCTTAACCTTTACCCACCATGCAGGCAGCACTTTAATGTCTATCGCGGAACGACTTTGGATTCATATTTCCGCATGCAAATCATCATCCGAAGTGCTTCTTGCTTCCACCAAGCGCTCAATCGAACCTTTGCCGCTTAGTTTTCCCATTGAACCAAATTCTTGGGATCTCCAATCGGTATGGTTGGGTTTCCACCGCAGCGTTCGTATTGTTTGGGTTTTAAGCCAATTCCCCTAGACAGTGTAACACTTGATCTCCGGGTAGTCCCTTAGTTAGTAAACAAGGATGTGACACCCGTGATGATCAATCGCCATACGGCCTTATGTCTCCGACAGATCCTAAAAATATGTCCAGACGCCGTCATCCGTGTCCTTCTGAAGCCCGGCCAGGCTAGCCACAATGTATAACTGCTGAAGACACGGGTATCTCCCAATAAGGGACGTCCTCTAAGGAGCCGTGAAGTTACTCAACTTCTTTCATGCTTTGTATAAAGCGATAAACTCCGATTCCATCATGAATCGGCCGATGCAAGTTTACTTAGAGGATTTTCCAAGACCCACCATACACATTTTCTTGTGGCTTTGGTGTTCTTGAATCGATGTCCAGGTTGCATCACCGTGTTCTCCCGTAACTGGACATCCGAATACTATAATCCGTAGATAAGCGAATAATTCGGATATCGTCATATCCGACTTAACGCCTTCTACCGATCATGTATTAAAATCATCAGTGAACCTTAGTTTAATCGATGCGCTTTGTAGGCCGATATCGTGTCGGTTGTAGTGTGTACAATACATTGAACTACACATGACCTGAGCATATCGCCTCTTGTCTATGGGTGCACCATGATTCCAATCGGTTCTATGATTCATATCCATTGGTGGCTTCAACGAGACTGCCAACTATCGACCCGATCATTAGATGTCTTAGAAATCCAATTCCTAAGATGTCATCTGTGATACCCATATCTTTCATATCGAGACTTTGTTTCAATATGACTTTTACTTTCGTGATCGTTGATTCTCCAACTGTTGGCTTTCTAATTTCGTAGTCAATGTTTACGTGGTCAGATTCATTGTTTCTGTTTTATCTGAAACTTTCAGGACCAAAATGTAAACATTTCAAGGACCAAAATGAAAGTTCAGGAAGAAGCCCAACAGTTCAGCAAATCAACTCTGATTCTCTTCTTCCAACTCTCCGGTTGGGAAGGTTGTTTCAACATCCACGCCATGTAAGACTACAATGGCCCTGGATGTGAAGCTACTCACAGGGGAGCACATTTTGCAACCCAAAGGTTCTTTTCCCGGAGGAAGATCAACCATTACGCAAGTATGGTTCTATATGATCCTGTAGATACGGAACGTCTAGTTCCGGACAGTCAGTCCCTCGCGGGTTCTTGTTAACCTTGAGCAATTACTCCTTTTTCCTTTTCAAGGAAAGTTATCTTATAAGAATTCAGCATTCTTTGACGCCAGTAGGCGATAAGTACTACTGTTATTTACATATCCAGTGGATATGCAATCTACAGTCTTAGATCGAACTTGACCTGTTTCGGTAGTCCAACTTCTACCAAGCCACCCCACATCACAACTTTTGTATGTGAGATCCTTTCCATGTCTCACACGGAGAGTTATCCTTATCCTTATGCGGAGTTCTGTTGAGAATCACATTAGCGGTAAGGATCGCCTTGCCCCACATAATTTAGGCGTACGGGTTTGCGCTTGGCTAACACCGTTAGACTGAGGTGAGTAATGAACAGTCGTTTAATGAACGCTGCTTCACATTCTCCCCCTCTATCGCTATGAATTTCGCAATCCATAGGCTTAGTTGATTTTCAACTTCTGCTTTGTAGCGCTTATCCGCTTCAACAACTTCATCTTTGCTTTTTATCAAACAAAGGATTCCATACGTTGTACCATCATCAATGAAGATCACAACGTACTTGTCTCCCCCCTCTATTTTGTATAAACTTCAAATCACCCAAGTAGGTGTGACTAAGTTCTAGATGAGCGGTGCTTCTTTCGCTATTCCCTTGACGGAATTTGGAAAGGTGATTTTGCCTCTTCGCCTACCTCACATTCATTTTGAGGGTTTATGTCGAAAGGATGCAACAATCTCAACATCGTTAGCTTTTGAATGACTTGCTATTTAACGTGTCTTAATCTATGATGGCATAGATGCACGGATTACAAATATATCATTCATTCTGGCCACACGCATCTTGTACCATTCTCGCTATTACGCACTGTTGGAGTAGTATCAAACCGGCTTGACCAACAAATGTCCCTTAAACCAAGTTAGGAACATGTAACACCTCTTTTTAGAGTGATATCATTCCTTGAAGTCCTATTGAGGACAAATTCTCCAACCCTTTTATTTTAGAGGTGGCGTTGCTTCACATGAACAACTTCTTGCCGTGGTTAGGCGTAACCGGATCATATGTGATCTGGATACTGCCCACCGCAGCTTGCTTTGCAGATCGAGTGTCCAATTTCTTTTCTCGCCTTTCTTTAGGCCTTCGGATCATTTCAGACTGAAACTCTGGCCCACCTTACTAGGTGTCCATTACTTTTCTTATGAGATGAATTCGGTCCTACTCCATCGCCTGAGGCTTTATATGACCGAGTGTCCAATATCATCATATCAAAGAATTTTGGCCCACTCCACGCCTCGGAGGCTTTATATGACTGAGTGTCCAATATCATCCTATGAAGGATCTTCTGCCAAATGGTGTGACAGGCTCAACGTCCTTAACTTTTAGACTTCTTCCGTTATGATTGGTGCCCAGATAATTCTTGGCGCTTACTTAAGAGTGGTAACGATTTTACACGATTAGTGGATCTCTTTCCATCGTATGTGCGAACATACTTTACACTTTTAATAATTACACTTAAAAGAACGGATCTTTTTAAGTTGCTTTACAATCCAATCTTTAAACGGAAAAGAAGATGAGGCTAAACTTCTGATTTTTTTTTTAAAGCCTAAGGAATATAAATTATTTTCATATTCCTCCTTACTTTAATCAATTTTAATCAGGCCTCATTTAGTCTTTATTCTTGACAAGTAAGAAAACTACTTATCCCAATTTCGGATTCTGGCTCACTCCAGTCACTTCATCAAACTGAGTGTCCAGTTCCTTCTTACCATTATTCGGATCTTTTGTCTGGGATAGATACAGGCCTTCTGCTGCAAGATAGAAGTACATCTTCAGTCTTCTCCTCTTGTCCCAGTTAACATCCTCATGCTCTCGTGAGCGCTTGTTCCCACCAGTCTTGATAGCGGTGACACCATGAACATGTTCATCATCATCACTCTCTTCTACCAGAAAACCATTGCCATATCCAGATTTGGTCACACAACTTTTGACCGACATCTTTCGAACACTAATAGTATTACAATACAATCTTGTCTTAAGTTGTTGGTATTTCTATGGTACTTTATAAAGCAGTACGGGAAGTAATAACTATTACAAATGTTCGAAAGGATAAATAAATGGTCAAACTTCAAAACTGCCGCAAGTGCGTTGTGTCTTGAATCTTGATCACCTTGCAAAGCCAACTTTGAGAACTGCCGCAAGTATGTTGTGTCTTGAATCTTGATATCCTGAAATCAAGAAACAACTAAATCTGGAAGGTTACAACGTTGTGTGTTGAGTCGAGGATAGCCCTCTATCCTTAAGACAAGATTGTCCCGTATATATGCTTTTACGTTAGCGGGCAATAGTCTCCCAAGATAAAACAACACTTTAATCTCAACACTACAAAGCCAATAGGTTGAGCCTGTCGAAGAAAACAAATATGACTCGACTTGTCAAGATATGGAATAGGAAGGAAGAGTTTCTCTTTACTCTTCTCTTTTGTCTCTGTGTATATAGTGTCTCTCGTAGTGTATATCTTGTGTATACGTGAGGGTTTGGTCACTTGTTTTTGACTGATTTTCAGCCACTGTTTTGCTGATTTTTCAGCCACCGGTTTGTCGATTTTTCACTCTTGGTTTCTTGATTTTTCGTTGTCTTTTTAAATCTGCTTTGTGCCTGTTTCTGCTCGTTTTCCTTTCTTATTTCTTCCTCATTTTTTTCCAGCCAAATGAAGCTCAATATATAGCAAGGAGAAGGGGCCTTCCAACCGCCAAAACATGGTGTTAATGGCCATTAGGAGGGCATTAAACAGCAAGTAATGGCCGTTAAAGGCCATTGAAAGTGTCGCCTAACCGCCAAGTAATGGGTCGTTAATGGAGGAATTAATCAGCCAAATAATGGCTGGTTAATGGTCCAAAACGCAGTCCAACAAGAGATGAAAACGTCTCCGAAATTCGGGGACCAAATCAGAATATTGAAACTTCAGGGACCAAACTGTACATATGAAAGAATTCTGGTCCAAACTGTACATATGAAACTTCAGGGATCAAACTGTACATCTGGCAGAGTTCTCTGGTCCAAAAAGATAGTATTAGACAGGCCCACAGGCCCACAGCCCACGACCCACGACCCGTGAACCCGTGAACCCGTGAACCCGAGAGCCCGAGAGCCCGAGAGCCCGAAACCCGGAACCCGGAACCGGACCGGACGGGCGGGCGGCGGCGGCGCGCGTGTGGGCTTAGCCTTGAACCCAAGCACATCTAGGTCTTCCCTCCTTTAAACACATGGGATACCCCTTGGGGTCCCAAACCCTTTACCAATTAGAGACTTATATAGAGAGCAATTCTTCCTATTCCCACCGATGTGGTAGATTTGTCCCACACCACATTTCCATGTCTCAAACACCTTACTTCGTGGACCAATATCTCTTTCATTTCTCAACGAAATTAGACGATTCTTGGCCCTACGGTCATCTACTTACTTCGTAGATCATGCATGTGTAAAGAGACGAGGTCTCCAACATACGGAACACTAGTGTTTAATTCATCAAAGATGGGTGGACGCATCTCCCCGCCAAAGGCTAATTTCCAACAAGACGATGATTCAACTCGCACCAAGAAGGTAAGACATCGGGTTAGAGTTCTAGTGCATCATGGTGATAAGATGTTAGGTTCAAGTCCCAGCAAATTATGGCCTAACACGCCTATATATGAGTAAAACGTTGGGTTTGAATCACAATGCACCATATTGATGATATACTGATGATTAATGTAAAATAATGTGTTTTTAATGAAAAATCACGAAGCCCGTCTCACTTGTGCGCTCCATCCCATGAGGGAATGTGATAGCAGTGCATAATAAGTCTGAATGAAGACAAGTGGTTAAATGAATGAGTGTGGGCGTGCCAAAGGATAAAATAATGTTAACAATCATTGTGTTATAAAAAAGGAAGAACATTATGGGTTCTCAAAATGGTCCTTCAAAAGGTGAAGGTAATTTTTGCCATCAATGTGGTATGAAAGGTCATTCGGCACACAGTTGTCATGCGACCTAACTTGATAAAATTTTATAAATCCTCCATCAAAAGAGAAAAAATACAAAGCGGAGCCGCACTTGACCTTCAAGTGATGTTGAGGTGGGTCATATAAATATGATAAATATTAAGTCATGACAATGAGCTTATCATGATAATTTATGAATCAGGTACAGATGATTATAGTCAACAATTAAGAGAATGTGACTTGTGATAAGCATATTGAATGATGGGTCATTCTTAAAGGTGAATGTGGCAAGATGTGATAAAAGATATGAATAAAGACGTGCTTATGTATGTAAGATAGTCAAGTGAAATCCAATTCACGAAATAATTTGATCTATGGACAGCGTCATTGTGGTAAATTATGCTAATATCAAAACTCACGAGAAATCGTTATTGTAGTATATATGGTCATTGATCATCCTGTCGATGATGATTATTGAAGGAAAAAGGTTAAAGAAAAAAATGATTCTTGCCTATAATGATTTTGATCATGATCCAAATGAAATAATTTTCTCCTTTAAAGGATATGTTCACCATACGGATGGCGTTGTGAAATATGTGGTAGTACAAAATTAACAGAGAGCTCTGGAAGAGCTAATGTGTTACTATCCGGAGGAATGAAATTATATAATATTGCGATTATAGTAAGTCTCAAAAGAAACTTATAAAGTTTCAGTGGCATTAGCCAGAAATAAATTATATTAAGACTATAAATTATGGGAAGATTAAATAGCTTCATATTACTACAATTAAAGTGGGTTATACATATTTATGTGAAAGATTACATGTCTTTTCATCATGTTTGAACTATGCAAATATAAGTATGATGATGAAATTCCAAGTGATAGTAAACTAGAAGTTTACTGAAATAAATATCAGTTGGCCATCCCGGTCGAATGTGATGCAAAGAATAATTGAGAATTCACGGTGGTTACATATTGAAGGAATAAAATATTCTTCACAAATTCTCTTGTGCTGCTTGTTCTCATGAAAAAATATTTATTATATCAGCTAAGGTTGGAATTATATCCCCTAAAATTTGGACCATAAAAAAGGTGAATATGGGCTCGTTCACTTGTCATATGGACCATTTACTATTATATGATATTAATAGATGCATCTATGTCACAGTCACATGAATTTGGTATCAAATTGTAATTTGGTTTTTGCAAGGTTGTTTGCTCAAATTGTTAAATTAAGAACACAGTTCCACACTATGAAATAATATTGATAATGTTGGTTTATATCCAAGTTGATTTAGCATAAATTATATGCCTCCAATTATAGCTAAACAATTGTTTATGAGAATAAATCTTTCAAAAGAATTTTGGGATGAGATATGTTATTTAATATGTAGAAGCACTTGTACGCATCAAGACAACAAGTTAATAAGTCCCCCTTTACAATTGGTTCAGGGTCAGAATCAAATAATTCCCATCTAGAAATTTAAATGTGCGGCAAATTATTCAATTGCTCCACCACAACGCACAAGGATGAGTCCGTACATAAGGTTGGGTAAATGTTAGATATTCTAACATGGGGGGGGGGGGGAGATATGATAAGCAGCTGAAAAATAAGTTATATGTAATAAAATAATTATCAATGGTATGATCCTCGTTCAAAAGATAATTCAACTCAATTGTCAGACGCATTTTCTGACCCAAAAGTGAATATCACATTCCAGCTGCAAATGCTCCTATTAAAATTAAAGTCCTGGTAGGACAGAGTCTATGGCAGGCTTGAAGAGTAATTGACTAATCAGTTTCAAAGTTAAAACGCATTCAAGAAAGGAGATGAGCAGATGATCAAGATAGTCATAATAATGAGGCAATTGTTTTTAAAAGAGCACCAAGACATAGCACTTCCTAAAACCTTGGGAAAGGTTCAGGTACCTGAAAATGATGAAAAATTAAGAGATATCGAGTTATGTCGCATTGGAACCAACATCAAATAACTGTCACATGTATCTTTGATATAATATAGCGCTCAAAATTATAAATGGTGACGAGGATATTGAATTCAAATCTATCAAAAAGTGTGGACAGATAAATGATTGGCCAAATAAAAATACGCAAATCAAGTATATTTTGTTTCACTTGAAAAAGTGAAGCTTTGAACTTATAGTTCAAAGACCTCAAGGTATAATGCCAATGGGGTACAAAGGATTTTTTGTGTGAAAAGAGATTTTACCTCTGAAAAGGCAACAAGTATGATCACGTTTCTACGTCATTTATCTTTTACTAACCTACTTCCTCTTCTCGACAGGAACTTGCCTTGGAAGAGCATCTCCTCATAATAAGAAGGAGAACCAAAGATATGTGTTGTACTCTTTTCCTTGATCGGGGTTTTATCCCAAATGAGTTTTTCCGGTGAGGTTTTTAATGAGGCAACAATCCAAAAGTGTGTCGCACTTAGCTAATGCCAGAATTTTGGGGAAAGACAGTCGGATGGTCATGACCCAACACTCAAATCCTCGGCACCTCGCATTCGAGTACCGGGGGAAGAGAAGAGGGTACATGCAAATTAGTGAGGCCGCCAATCACAGATCTTCTTGAAGACATACCCATGCGAGCTGGGACTGCTGGCAATCGATGCTTGCACCCGATTATCTCTTTTGTACATCTTATCAAGATTCTGTAAAAGTCCCGAAATGGCATATGTATCAACAGGACAAGTCGTCCCTTAAAAATTCAAGAATGAAATAAGAATCCTCACTTATTTCTCAATTGTTGTCAACAAAACATCTTTTGAACTCAAAATGTTTGGAGAAAAACCAAAATCGGAACCACACAGCCCCGTAAAACATTTCGAACACATGACACGACCTCAGTAGAGTGTGAAGGTTTCATAAATCTTTGTGCCATTAAATAAGGTCGTGACATCCTCCTCATAGTACCAAAATCAAAGGACCCTCATTTACTATAAATTGGATGATTAATAAGATGTTCCCAAATCATAAAAAGTGTTTCTGGAAGTGACATGCCCGGATTGAGTTAAGGGTGATGACCTCAAATACAAAACACAAATAAAAAAAGCATACACCGATCAACATTTCTTAACTTAAACATGAACACCTGAATATGAACATAGTTTTGGAAGACGGGCATAACTGTCACGCCCAGACAGTTAAGTGTTAAGAATAAAATGCAAACATGTTACTCATAACCATAATTGTTTCAAGCAAAACGCGTGTCAAAGCGTAAAAATAAACACAAGACTGAAAGCAAATAGGCAGATGTCATTCATCATAACAGAAAAAGTGAAAGAGCATGAGGGATCGGGCAGAAACACACAAAGGGTACGCAGACTCCAATGTCCAGTAGGACGAGTAAAAGTAAATGAACATGAGCGGCATACAAGACAAAATGTTCAGAAAATGCGCGAAGGCCCGAAAAAACTAACATAAGCTAAGTATGGGGATGAGCATCTTCATCGCTCGAAGATCTAGCAGAGGCATCAGAAGAAGATGGTGTCTCATTGCGAAGGCCGTCAGATCTATTTCAACAACACCCAAGTCCACTTCAGAAAATTTTGACTCGGGTATGAAGGACGGATAGTCTCGGAGCATCATGACCCTATCCAAATCAGTTGCCTAGTGAAGCCTCAAACGATTACTATGAGCCCTGAGTCAAACACGATAGGCCTCTAATGCATGCACTCATTCCTGAGTGATGTCTCGCTCTGCATCTACCTGAGCTAACCTCTCATGCAATTGCTTGTGGGATGTGGTGAGGTTCTGGAGAGCATCATCCCGATCAGTTACGGTTGTCCTTGCATTCTCTCACTATAACCCTAAAGTGACCCTCAAGGATTGAAGGTCACTATTCTCTGACCAAGCATGGTTAGGTCGGCCCGGAGGCGCTAATTCTCAATCGTTAGCCTTTCTAGCTCTCGTGGGAAAGAAAGGGGCATGATCCTGACCAGCTCAATATCTGAGGCAGTGGCAACGTAACCTTAAAAAAAGGAAAAATAAGCAACCTTAGAACCCTGACTCAATCCATAGTAACAACGGTGATAGGTGGGAACCCTGACTCCAAACAAAGGCCGGAACTATTAGAAGGTGGAGGTGGGAACGAAGGGCCAACTCCGGCATCATCAAGTTGGTTACCACCATCCCTCGAAGGGTCTTCCAGACCTGCAGCAACATCAGGAGAAGGACCTCTTACTTCCTCAGCATTGGCTGATTCTCATTCGTCCTCGTCAATATGCACCACGCATTGCTTAGCCTCCCTCCAATAATCAAGAAATCAGCGATGCATCCTCACTCGAGAACCAATCCCCCCGAGGAGAAAGTACCAGCATCGCTCGGGGGCCCGTGCTTTCGGTTGCCTCTAGACTCAGTGGTTGCTCGTGCGATATGGGCTAGGTCATCCTCTTTGAAGGCCGCCTTCCTAAAGGAAGATCCTTGAACATGAATGTTTTATAAGTAGGGGAGAAGTCAGAATCACGTCACGAAAAAAGTGGTTAGCAAAGAATATTGAACAGAAAAGAAATCTTCTCAAACTCACCATGGCTCTTGTCCCTCCACTGGTTGGCGGAGATACTCCTCCATGTCCTTTGGACATCCCATAATGAGCGCAGGATGTCCATCACCCAATTGAATATGCTAGGCAAGAGTTCCGGTTCTATAGGGGCCGTTGCGAAAGCATGAAAAGCAAAAATAAAAATAGCATTTTAGGAAGAAAAGAAGGGAACGACAAAGAAAAAAGGTATATACGGGCATTATTCCACTGCTCCGTAAAAACTCGGGACGTGTGATGAACACGATCGGTGCAGATTATCACAAACCGGTTGCACCATCCACAGTCATAGTCGTCCTCGACACTGGTGATAAGTCCCCGAGAACCGCGAGAAGCTACGTGAATCACCTCGCTTTGGAACATGCGGGGAGAGTATAGATAGATCAAATGGTCGAAAGCGAAAGGAAGTCCCCCAAAATTGACCAAAAATTGAAGACATTGAATGACCTTCCAGGTCAGAGGAGCCAGTTTCCCCAATCAAACTCGGTAGCGATGGTAGAAGGCCTCAACCACCTCGTGAACAGGAAGACTAAAGCCAGTGATAAAGGGATAAGAGTACATCGTGGGTCTGCGACATGTTGAGATATATTGGCATTGGTGGCAGGGGAAAGGACCTCGATCTCAGGCCCAACTGTCAGTCTATATGCACTTGGGGGATCAGGGATCTGACGACCAAGGAAGATATCCCTATGATTGATTCATACTGATGACTTGTGCGGAAGTCTTTGTCATAGTTAAAACTAAGAAGAATCATATAAGTAGCTAAGGAATCGAGGTCTATTTCCTGGGTAGTGGATAACGTCGCGGCACGACGGCGAGAAGGGGTATTAAAAACCCTGTCCATTTGCTCTTCAAGCGAGATAATGGGTTGGTACTCAGATGAAGAAGGAGATGGAGAGGATGGGGAAGACATGGATCTTTGATTTTCAAACAGTGGGAGTGGAGTATACGAAGAAAGGTGCAAAAGGATGCTGAGAGCAAGTGAGAAGAGAAAGAAAATGGATTGTTCATTTAAATATCCAAAAAGACAATCATTAGCCTCGGATAATGGAGCGGCGTGCCTGCTCAATAGAAGTCAATTGTTGCCTTTGAAGAGACGTCGTCGAATGAGCGAAGGGGCGCATTAAATGCTGCCTTCACATGATGTCCAATTGTGGGAAGAGTGGCAACGTTTCGCTAGTTTCCCGCGTAGAGTTTGAAAAAGATAGATTCTTCCACTTCTCGGGACCATGCCATGGAGGTCCTAGAAAGTAGGAGACTATCTGTATTAGGTGAAAAGCGCGCTCGTAGGAGTTCACGTGACCGGGTGCTCAGAGAATTCGAGGGATCTCTACAGCTGACTCCCACTTCTACCAACCTGGGTCACATCTGTCAGCTTTGATTAGAGCACCGCAACATATACATGCGTTGGATCCACAGAGAGGTGACATCACCTGTACTTTAGGGTTTGAAGGCTTATATAAAGATAGCTTAGGATAGAAGGAAGGGCATATTGCTCACACTTTGTAACCTTAGCTCCCTTTTCTCTCTAAGTAATATACGGAAGAATATCCATTATTTTACATATATTTTCTTGAATTATTTCTTGCTTTTTATCTTACATTTGTTTTTTAACCATACCCATTGTTTATTAGCAAAACCGGACTCGTAAAAAAGTTTTCAGGATCAGGTACAACCCACTTATCTTCAAACCCTGTTAAAACAAATATCTAATTGATTTTCTGATTGAATCCATTTTCACCGGAAAACACTGAACAAGAAATTTTGAGATAACAAATATCTACAAGCGGTCGAGTTTTTCATAACAAAAGATTTACTTGAATTGTATCACTTAGGAAAACTGTTGTTAAATGAGAAAGACAAAACTTCATACGTGCATATGAACGGAAAATGATTTCCTTAGAAATAAATAAGTAAATAATTACGTTTTTTTCAACAGTAAATAATTACTTCCCTTAAAAGTTTTTTCTTATTGGTCTCACGTGATGTTGTAGTTTGGTTTATACGAAAATTAGGAGAAAGTTTAAACTATTGTAGTATTGTCGGAGCATGTTAGATCATATTTAAGTTATTTGGTGGTTTAAAATAATGAAACAAAGAAAAACTAAAGAGACAAAGAGTACATCTCATAAAGTAACATTTTTCTGGAATTTTAGTTTTTTTTACGTTATTTTAACGCGGACAGAGAGAGGTCCGTGACAGTTAATTTTAAGACAAACATGTAATATAACTATGCTAAATTCTGGAAACAAGTCTTTTCATCTTCTCAACAGAAAAATCAGTAAGTGGTTATTCAAATGGGAGGTCATTGCACAAAAGTCAATATTCTAAAAACAGTCCGAAATGTATACTATTTCTTTTGCACCAACAAACCACATCAGATTCACCTAACACCTCAAATGTGTTAACCTATTTTATACCCACTTTCCTTTATAATAGGAGTAACAATTTACAGTACTACCTTTTTTTGTTCCAAAGCAAAAGAAACACACTTTCTTCCTGCTGCTGTGCTGTTAAGAAGGAAAATAACTGATTACATTCTTGATAAATCAAGCCATCTAATAGAACGGATAAATGCAGTTCTTGGCCTGCTCCAATATTAGTGTCTGCACTATGCTATGAAGGATATAATTGTTGAAAATTTACTAAATGTGAAAATAAGTATGTCCCATTAATTTATGACTCGAACTATTGGGCTCGCACGTCGGAAACGTCATTTCCACACATGTGCACACGTAGTGCAAAATATCGCAAAATTCATTAGTGAAAGAGATATTGGTACGTATGTAATACGTTTGAGACATAGAATTATGGACGGTTATTGGCCAAATGACAAAGTATTCCACGTTGGTAAAGGAAGGAAGAAGTGTACGATGAAACGAGTCGGAAATCGCCGCGGAGCCGTGAAGGGCCATGGCGCTTCGGAGGCAGAATGCTACGACGGAAAGTTGGAAAAATCTGACGTTTGGGCTGGTTTTGGAGCATTGATTCTTCATTACTTGCCACATGAATTCAGCAATTATTTGGCTGAATGTAACCCCTCAATCAAGTGTAATTACATGGCTATTGAAGGCCATTAGTTGGCTAGTTGATGGGTCTTCTCTTTACACTATAAATTGAAGTCTTTGGCTCAATTGAAACACACTACATTCAACACTTAGAAAATACTCCAGAATTTTCAGAGTTCATATTCTTCCTCTCTAACAAAGTTACTATACTCAAAGTTCTTCAAGAGTAACACTTGAGTTTCCTTTGCTCACTTGTTAAAGTTGTTGTTGTATCTTGACTATTGCTCAACACCATAAAAGGAGATATACGGGGCAATCTTGTCTTAAAGACAGAGTGTCATCACTCGACTCAGCAAATCACACAAGCAGTTTGTAAGGTTTTGATTTCCAGTTCTATTGTAATAGTTTGTTTATCCTTTCTACTCTTGTAATAGTTACTTACTTCCCGTTCTCTACAACAATTGTATCCCAATAATTTTAAGACAAGATTTTGTTGTAAGTAACTAAGTTAGAAAGATGACTGGTATAAATCAAACTGCTTCTGGTTATGCTGCTGCTCAAGGCAATCCCTCTGCCTTCCCCACTGCTCAAGGCACTCCTAATGCCTTTCCGGTTGCTCAAGGCTCATGCAACGCCTTTGCTGCCACTCAAGGGAATGTTGCCGCTCCTCCACTCGCTGGATTTCACTATAAACGTCCTGAAAAGTTCATGGGGTCAAACTTCAAGAGATGACAATAAAAGATGCTATTCTATCTGACTGTTATGGGAATGACACGTTTCCTAACAGAAGATCCTCCACAAGCTGGAGGTGAAATGGACTCTTTGCCTTTTGAAACGGGTGAATGGGACCTAGGTATCCATGTCATTAATGGCATGAAGATGGTTCTTGATGCATGGAGTCATAGTGATTTTATGTGTAAGAATTACATATTGAACTGCTTGTCAGACCCTCTCTACACGGTGTATTGCACTGTTGGCACCGCCAAAGAGTTGTAGAGAAGCTGCAAAAGAAGTACAACGCACAAGATGCAGGTACTAAGAAATTCATCGTTGGAAAATTTCTGAAATTTCAAATGGTGGATAGTAAGACAGTGATGTCTCAAGTCCAGGAATTCTAAATGATTCTACATCACATGAATTTGGAAGGTATGAAGCCAAACGAGCAGTTTTTGGTTGCATCACTAATTGAAAAGCTACCTCCTTCGTGGAATGAGTTTATAAGCTACTTAAAGCTCAAGACAAAGGAGATGACATTTAAAGAACTTATTATCAAACTCCAAATTCAGGAAGATAATAAGAAGGCCTTGCCTAGGGGTAAACAATCCGCTGAGGCTAAGGCAAATCTGGCTGAGGCCAAAGGGAACCTAAGCAAGAAGTGCAAGTTTCAGAAAGACGGCAAGACCCAAGCAGCGGAGAAGTTCAAAGGAAACTGTCACCACTGTGGGAAACCTGGTCACATGATCAAGGACTGCCGCAAGCTCAAGATCAAGCAATAAGAGAAGGCCAAGGCTAATGTCAAGGCACAGTTTAACGTCGCCAATGACCAGTTTCTTGACGACATGATTGAGGAGTTCTCAACGATGGTGCTAGAAGCAAACCTTGTTGAGAATCTCATGCAGTGGTGGATGGACACAGGTGATACAAGACACATCTGTTCCAATAGAGATGCCTTCTCCACTTATACACCGGTTACAAACAAGAAGCTGTTCATGGGCAACAACGCTTCCTCTGACGTGTTGGGGGTAGGAAATATAATCCTGAAGATGACTTCTGAAAAGGAGCTCACTCTGAAGGAAGTGATGCATGTTCCTGAGATTAGAAGAAATTTAATTTCAGGTCCTTTATTGGTTAAAGTTGGTTTTAGGCTAGTGTTTGAGTCCAATAAATTTGTAGTCACTAAGAATGGAACGTTTGTGGGAAGAGGATTCGTCTGTGAAGGCCTCAAAGTAAACATCATGTATGTATTACATAAAAGCAATAATATTGAAGCCTCTTCATCTTACTTGCTTAAGTCCTCTAATTTATAGCATCATAGATTAGGACATGTCAACTACAAATCCATCCAAAAGGTTGGTAAAGTTGGAGTTGTTGCCGTCTATCGACGTAAACCCTCAACATAAGTGTGAGGTGTGCGTAGAGGCAAAACTCACAAAGCTTCCTTTTCGATCCGTCGAAAAGAATACCGCTCCTCTAGAACTTATTCACACAGATATATGTGATTTGAAGTTTGCACAAACTAGGGGGGAACAAGTACTTTGTGACATTCATTGATGATATCACAAGGTATTGTTACATTTACTTGTTGAAAAGTAAGGATGGAGCCTTTGAAGCGTTCCGACATTACAAAGCAGAAGTTGAGAACCAACTAAGCATGCAGATTAAATCCATTCGTAGCGATAGAGGGGGAGAATATGTAGTGTCATTTGAGGAATATTGTGCCCAAGAAGGCATTGTTCATCAAACGACGGCTCCATACTCACATCAATCGAAAGGTGTGGCGGAACGTAAGAACCGCACATTGAAGGAAATGATGAATGTCTTGCTCATCAATTTCGGTCTTCCCCAAAATATGTAGGGAGAAACTGTCCTTACTACTAATACGATTCTTAACAGAGTCTCACATAAGGGTAAGAACAAAACTACATATGAATCATGGAAGGGAAAGAACATCACTTATAAATATTTAAAGGTGTGGGTTTGTCTGGCAAAGGTTGAAGTACCCAAGACAAAGCAGGTCAAGATTGGGCCTAAGACTGTAGATTGCATATTCATTGGATATGCAAATAACAGTAGTGTTTATCGCTTCTTAGTGCATAAGTCAGATATTCCAGATATCTACGGGGGTACAATCATGGAATCAGGAAATGCTCAATTCTTTGAAGGTACCTTTCCTAGAAAGGAAAAGGACATAACCTCTGGCGAACGAAGTTATGAACAAAGCTCTCAGAAATCGGGAGTCGTTGACGTCTCGGATCTAGATGGTTCAGATCTAGTGGATCTCGAGGTGGCTGATATATTCGGAATCTAGTGTTTCAGATTCTCAGAACTTGGAGACTCCATAGATGGAACTAAGGCGAAGTAAAAGGGCCATGAAGGATAAATCCTTCAGTCCTGACTTTGTAGCTTATATGGTTGATGATGAACCAAGGACAATTGTTGAAGCATTGTCAACTCCAGAGGCACCGCTAAATAAACCGTTGGATTGTAAATGGATACTCAAACGAAAGTATAACGCAGATGAATCTATAGATAAGTACAAGGCCAGGTTGGTAATTAAGGGCTATCGACAGAAGGAAGGCCTTGACTACTTTGACACGTACTCCCCAATGTCTAGGATGACGTCCATACGAGTATTCATTGTGATCGCAGCGTTGCGTGACTTTGAGATACATCAAATGGATATCAAGACAGCCTTCTTAAATGGTGATTTGGAAGAAAAAATTTGTATGGACCAACTCGAGGGGTATGTGGTTCAAGGAAAAGAGAAGAAAGTCTGTCGGCTTGTCAAATCTCTGTACGGGCTGAAACAATCCCTGAAGCAATGGCACGAAAAAATTTGATAGTACTCTACTGTCGAAGGGTTTCGTCATTAATGAGTATGACAAATGTGTCTACATGAAAGGTAACTCTGACTCGTTTGTTATGATATGACTGTATGTAGACGACATGTTGATCACAGGGAGCAGTCCTAGCATAATTCTAGAGACTAAGAACATGTTGAAACAATGCTTCGACATGAAGGACATATGTATCGCAAATGTCATCTTAGGGATAAAAATCTCTAAGACGTCTGACGGACTGGTCTTATCTCATTCTCACTACATCGAGGATGTTTTGAGAAAGTTCGAGATGTTTGACAGTTCGCCTATAAAGTCACCAATGGATAGAAATCAAAAGCTTGATAAAAATCGTGGTGCACCCATATGCCATGAGCAATATGCACAGGTGATTGATAGTTTGATATACATAACAAACTGCACCCGATCTGATATTGCTTATCCAGTCAACAAGTTGGTTAGATTTACCCATAATTCGAGTAATGATCACTGGAAGGCGTTGAATCGGGTAGTTCAATACCTGAAATACACGCTAACTTACAGGTTGCATTATTCGAGATATCCAACTGTACTAGAGGGGTTCAGTGATGCAAACTGGATATCTGATATAGAGAACACCAAGTCCACCAGTGGGTATGTATTTACAATTGGTGGTGGGGCTGTGTCTTGGAAATCATCTAAGCAAACTTGGATCGCCCGATCCACGATGGAATCAGAGTTTATCGCTATAGACAAAGTAGGAGAAGAAGTTGAGTGGCTTCACGACTTCTTACAAACCCGTACCTTTTGTAGTGATCCACTGCGATAACCAGTCGGCTCTAGGAAGGGCACGAAATTCTATGTACAACGGCAAGTCTCGTCATATTCGACGGAGGCATAAGACCGTTAGTCGGTTGATCACCACGGGTATAATATCCATTGATTACATAAAGTCAAAGGATAACATACAGACCCACAGACAAAGGGCTTACCCAAAGATCAGATGTTCTGCTTGTCTAGGGGAATGGGCTTAAAACCCAAAGTATAAGGACCAATACGGTGGTAACCCAACCTTACTGACTGGAGATCCCAGGAATTAGGTTCAATGAAAAAACTAAGTTGTAAAGGTTCAATTGATCGCTTCGGTGGAAGCATGAGCACTTCGGATAATGATTTCTGTAAAGAAACACCAAATCCAAAGTTGTTCCCGCGATAGACTATAAGTGTTATCTACAATGTGGGTGAAGGTTAAGTTTTCAAAACCTTTAATGATCATCACCGGTTGAGGTTAGATTTGGGGAAATTTTTAATGGTTCCTAACACTTGTAAAGTGGGGTATAGCAGGATACCTTGTAGGAGACCACCTATTTAAGTGCGAGGACAGGCCGCCTCAAATGAACGCACTTAAGAAACCAAGAAGTGTCCACGGCCACAACGGACAAAACATTACGAAGAACTGAGTAGAGGAAGTTGTTGTGTTAGTACCGTTGACTTGGCTTACACTGACGGTTCAAGACATCACGTTCACCGCGCAGTAAGTCCGATGGTATTCAACTATGGAAGGTTCAAAGCGTATGCTACCTATCCAGATGCAACATCGGTCCGCTGAAAGATTGCTAGAAAAGACACCATGTGTGTGCGCCAGAATCTCTTTCAAGAGGGGATTGTTGGAAATTTACTAAATGTGAAAATAAGTATATCCCATTAATTTATGACTTGAACTATTGGGCCCGCACGTCGGAAACATCATTTTCACACACGTGCACACGTAGTGCCAAGTATCGCAAATTTAATTAGTGAAAGAGATATTGGTACGTATGTAATACGTTTGAGACATAGAATTATGGACGGTTATGGACCAAATGACAAAGTATTCCACGTTAGTAAAGGAAGGAAGAAGTGTACGAAGTGTAAGATGAAACGAGTCGAAAATCGCCACGGAGACGTGAAGGGCCGCAGCACCACAACCGTCGGCGCCGCGACGCTAAATGGTTGGGCAGTCACTAGAGCCGTGGCACTTCGAAGGCAGAATGCTACAACGGAAAGTTGAAAAAATCTGACATTTGGGCTAATTTTGGAGCATTGATTCTCCATTACTTGCCACAGAAATTCAGCCATTATTTTGTTGAATGTAACCCCTCAATCAAGTGTAATTACATGGCTATTGAAGGTCATTAGTTGACTAGTTGAGGGGTCTTCTCCTTACACTATAAATTGAGGCATTTGGCTCAATTGAAACACACTACACTTAGAAAATACTCCAGAATTTTCAGAGTTCATATTCTTATTCTCTAGCAAAGTTACTATACTTAAAGTTCTTCAAGAGTAACACTTGAGTTTCCTTTGCTCACTTGTTAAAGTTGTTGTATCTTGAGAAACTATTGCTCAACACCGTAAAAGGAAATATACGGGGCAATCTTGTCTTAAAGACAGAGTGTCATCACTTGACTCAGCAAATCACACAAGCAGTTTGTAAGATTTTGATTTCCAATTCTATTGTAATAGTTTGTTTATCCTTTCTACTCGTGTAATAGTTACTTACTTCCCGTTCTCTACAACAATTGTATCCCAACAATAATTACAGGTAAAAATCAATGAATGTACGAAAATTCTAAGAACATGAAGTTGTGCAACCTAATGGCAGACAAAATTAAAGCATGGTAAACTTGGCTCTAAATATGTATGCTTCCTGCAACATATACACGGTAAGGACACTGAAGTAAGCAGCTTCAAGTTTCCCAGGCTCCTCTTGTTCAAATACGACAGATGTTTCAGCTAGGAGACGAGAAACCAGATGTATACCAGAGCACCAGCAGCTCCCAAAAGCAATTGATTGCACCCATGAAATTCTGCATACAAAAGTAGCTATCTAAGTTTTTACCAAACTAGGATATCGTATAGCAAGTATCTTTAGCTGACATCAATTCATTCAGTCACGAAATTGAAACCTTCATGTGCTAAATATATGCATCTCTAAGCTACAAAGGTTAAGTGCACAATTTTTCATGCAACCTTTAACCAGTGGAGTCGTAGGGTTACTTCATCGGCCTAAAGGTCTATTCTTTTCTAGTCATAACAACAAAAAGGAGGGATTAAGAAACATATAGCACCAGTCTTATTGTATAAGAAAGGCATGGCATAAATCTCACCATATGAAATCTAAAGCTTCAGTTTAATCCTTTCAGACCACTTGAAAATACCCGAATATACTTGATCTCCTCCCAAGTCTTCTCCAGCAGCCCCAGCAGCTACTCTAATGACATCTTCAATTAGTGCAAAATTCCCCATTATATCAACGTGAGCACCACTTTGCGTTCCCCTGCCCTGTAAAAGATTAGCTGGAGGGGCGTGATTGTACTCTCTTACAAATGTACGGATGCCTGATGGATTGAATCGGGTCTTCCCTCTCCACCCTTTCACACACATGTAACCTGCACTTAAAATAGGTACAGTCTCATCCCCATCAACATGAAAGACACCGCCTTTCAAGCAAGGATTTTCATTTCCACCTTCGGCCGAAGAATCTATCTGGAAAGGAATATAGCAATCTCCAGCAGGACTTAGTTTGTATACATATGCTCTTTCAGTTGGAATTCCAACTCCATACATTGAGAAGATTTCCATCCCTGGTGCATTGGGCAATCTGTAAATGGAACATGAAAGTGAACTAGCTATAAATCTGCCAAATAGATAGTTGTAACGCAATATTGAACCAAGTCAAGAAAGATGGAGGATCATATTTTGCAATATCTGCTATGACCAATTCTCATGCAAAGACAGAAGTAAACATTAACTGACAAACTAGAACTTTGGGATGGAAACTAATAGTGAAAGTTAACAAGATGAACCATACTCCATATTGTACAACAAAATATTGGTGAATTGAAGTGGTCTGAGTCTCAGTTGTGTCCTTGATATATTTGCTTAGATGGGCTTAGGGTCAAGAAGATAAAGAGCAGAGCTGGCCTAAGACCATGGACATAGATCAGAGTACTTTTATAGAACAATACAGAAGCTTACTTTGTTTCCAGGGGATTTGACCAATATTTGTAGTGTTCATATTTTTTGTCATCCAGATCATCAGCAATTCCATATGAAAAATGAGCACTACCACGCTTCATCAACTTTGGTGCAACGAAATGAAGAAGATCCAAAACAGATCCAGTTGTGTAAACTTTGTAATCTGCAACAGCTTTGACACCTCCAATACCCATATCATGGTACTCGGTCCACACATCACGGCAAGTTGAATTGGCATGACTTTTACCTTTAAGAGCATCCTGGAGAAAACCGAACAATGGAGGGGGCAAGTTAGAACTTACTTTTTTATTTTTTTGGACAAAGCTAAAACCAGAAAGTAGAATTGCATCATCTTGAATAGTTTTCTGATAACCTGTCTACTTGGAAGTTAAAACAAACAGTAGTAGACACAGACAAACTAGTATAAAGAATTAAGCATATCCAGAAACATGAGAAACCAATTTGTGGATATGGGAGTACATCAAATGGGATGGAGTATTGGAATAACGGGTTTCTTCATACGTGAAGGAATAACTGTTAACTCATGGCAATTTGCAATACCATGTGTAATTCTTGCCTCTTCAGGTTCAGGATGCATTATGTATTAAAACCACTTCATCTCGCAACAGGATTTGCCCACTAATTTCTGCAATTTTTCTGATTTGGACAGCGACAGTGACAGTAGAGTTTTAATGAACGTGGTCATAGCAATGTACATAACATGTAAGCAACTCTAATGACTGATTTGATTGCTTATGTTTTCTAAAAGCTGTTCAAATCACCAATTTCACACTGAAAGATAAAGGACTATCCTGAACTCACTATAACAGCACCAAGCACAAAAATATTTCATCCACCAGCAAGAGACTACCAGGAGATGTCCTATCCGACAACTCTAAACTTGACGAATGAACTCCATTAGTCAATGGATCTCAAACTACAAAAATGTGGTACTGATTTAAGAACTAACCATCGATAGCACTTTAAAACCTGCTTTTAAAAGTGCTATTGACTTCATTAGTCTGATTTTTTCCTTTGGATTGGAAATTATACGACTATTAATTACTTATCAAAGAAGTGAAAAAACAAACCATGCAATCATTTATAAGACCTGATGCAAGAATAAACCAGGGGCTCATTAGCCTACAGCAATAGATGTTCCATTACTGCTTTGACGCTACTTGATCGTTATTTAGGGGAGATTTTGAGCTTCAGTGGATATTGGACACATCAAAGAAGAAAAAGACTCTGAAAAGGCGATAGAACAGAAAGTTCGCATGATGATTTCTTAGGAATGTACAGATAGATATAGAACATACCAGTCTGCAGGAGAAAATTCACATAAAACAATGAAACTCAAAACAGAATAGACATGTTAACTTGAAATAACTCAGAGATGCTTACAGTAATATTTAGGATCAGCAGTAAATAATAAGGAAAACAACTATGACCTGTCTATAAAGATAATTAAGGAAATATTAAACACCAAACGGAAGATCCATCAATCAGACTTCCTGCAAGCTTCCTACAGAAAAATAAACGGCCTTTTTTCTATGAACTGCCTTTTACTCTAAAACTTGATAGAATCAACAGACAAGAGAAACCAGTTCATAATTTAAACTGTAACAGAAGTACGGAATTAGAATCATCATAAAACATTCCAACTCTTTTTTTTTTTGGATATGGTATCACAACACTTTCCAACTTGAGGCTTATATGAAAGAGAAGATGTTCCCTTCTTATTCCATTTCTGTCTCATGTCACCGGGCCGTTCCCATCCTCTACATTAGAAGGTAGAGCGAAGGATACATATTCACTACATATTGGAAGCTGATAAAAATAATCTTTCTATATTTAACACTTTTGTGAGAGCCTATAGGAACATTTTTGCCGGCACGTGAGGATTTAGGTCTAAGCATCTGTCCACGCTGGTGTTAACGGCTCATCGTGTAATTTAAGAACATGAAAGTTTAGATAAGACTGTACCCTAGAGATGGTAGTTAGTGAAAATTCAAAATTCAAGTAAGAACATTACTCTGAAGTCAATCCTCTCAATCTCTGATGAGTGGAAATCAGCTACGTGCTTCCCAAATGATATTATTCTTCCGTATTTCACACTAGTAGCATTAACCGAATTTCTTGTCCTGTCACTTTCTGCTGCCTGGGTGCTATTGTTCTTTGGCTTCTTTTCGTTACACTCATAGCCTTCTTCTGGGGACCAATCCAGTCCTCCCCAGATAGTTTCCCCGCCTTTAGGTATCATTGACATTGTAGAATCCCATGTACGAGTCATTCGCATTACATGCTGTAATGTTTGAAAGTTGAACATTTCGCTGTCCAAAAAACTTGGGGCCATAGACCTGCAGAAGGGGCAATTTCTACTTTAGCTCAGGAATGCCTCTTGCAAATAAACAAAAGGCCGGAAACTCCAAGTTAGGCAGCACTGGCAACACGTCTCTTGCGCACAGCAAAAAGCTACTTGTGGATGCAATCACTCTTGTGCATGTGCATTATACATTCCCTTGAGAAAAATATGCAAACACACTCACGAGAAGAGATAAGATGATCAAAAGAACAGAGCTTCAGAATAGTTTCATACAGAAAATTAACTAATTTTTTAAGGGTACAAAAGGACATCTTTTCTTCTCTGTGCTCTTAACACTAGGAGCAAGATTGTTGTACATCTTACTCTAGTCGAGCGAAGCCAGGATATACAACCTCAGTTTTTCACAGGTGACTATCAACAAGAAGGAGCAAGAGGAAAGGAATGTTGAAAACACTATCTAAATCATAGGTTTAGTAGCTTTTGTACTTATTGGAGCACAATTTTTAGTTCTTATCTCTTGTACATTCTGTTCCTCTCACCCTCCATTTAAATGAAGAAAGAAATAGAAAAAGCAAAGAACGTCTTCATTAAAATCTAAGAGGCAGCAGCGCATTGTGAAGACTGAAGACCAATAACATCCTCTTTTACAACTATGACAAAAGACAACCACAACTGTGATTAATTAAGACGAAGGAAGAATCAAGAAAGAAGCTAGTAAGTAGCATGAGAAGAACCTAACAAGAGAAACCGAGAAGTTGAAGCGGATTTTACACAGGATATTCCTTGTTAGACCATTTTTAGACATCTGAAGGTATGGCCATGACTTACCGTGAAATAAGGTTGGGAGGCTTGCACAGAAATGCTCCAATTACATCCTGTGAGTTTTATTCATTGGTATAATTTACCTGATTGCAGGTACAAAATCATCACCAACAGGAAAAGGTAAAGACCCTTTCTAAACCCCAAAATATAATGATAAGCTATTTTTCCTAAAAAGGAGAAGGTAGAAGTCAAAACTATTAGGACCTTGGTGTTGGAACTTGTTTATAGTATCTTTCAGTGAAAGTCAAACCACATAGAAAGATTTATAGTATCTTTCAGTGAAAGTCAAACCACATAGAAAGACGGGGCCACGATTTCAACTTTATGGGTTCTAGATTTTAAAGCAATGACTTCAAGTTCTAATAACTGGGTTCTAAATTCAAATTTACTATGTGTACATGTTCAATGAATTTCTTAACACAAATATTGTTTGAGCAAAAGCTATTGGGTTCGACCGAACCCGTATCTTGGTTATTACCTCCGCCCCTGACATACAAGACATCATCTCAAAAGAAGAAAGTGAAAGGACCGCTACATAACTACTACGGAGTATTATTTCAAAAGAAAGCAAACTATTCATCGAAGAGAAGAAAACCTGGCAGCAGCAATGTCCTTGGCTTCAGCTGAGAATAATCCCGAGACTGCTTTTGGGACACCCAAAAAAGGTCCTCCAATGTTCATTACAGCTTTTAAATGTTTAGCACACCAATCTGACCCACCTCCTCCACCCATTGGAGCTGGCGCCTCTACCCATTTCATGAAATGCAAGAAGTATAAAACACCCATTGAGTGCGGAATTATAACGACCTTTTTCCCACCACTCGAAGCCACCATGAGTTCTATGTTACTTTTAATCCTGCTCAGAGTTTGATCTCGCACCTACAGATTTTGAGGAAAAAATGATGAGCTATCAGTTAACAACGGTAGTCGCTAGAAGTGCCGATGCACATATTTTGCAACTCAGGTCAGATATTGGAAGGAAACATCCTCCAGCAAATTATAAAACACCTGAACGACAAAGAAAACTGCATGTTGCTGCTTTCAGAGAAACAGTACCTCAGTGTTCTGAAATGAAATCCTCCAATCATAGGCAGCCATGTACATGTTTTTCTCCTCGTACCCAATGCGAGCCAAATTGGCGATTAAAACAGCCCAAACAAAATAACCTGGAGCAAAGTAATCAGCTGCAACTAGCCCAGAGACAGGCCTAATCCTTATACCAGAAGGATCCAATCCAGTTTCATTATCAAGTGACATATGCTCCACCCAGCAAAGAGGTCTGCAATTTATTTGGACAAAGAGAGAGCGCTCTGTTATGTGTTGTAAGCAAAAATATAGGAGCAGAAGATTCAGTCATAAGTCAATTGATGTTAATCCACTAGTAGTTTCAAGAGGAAATATATAAAAGGGAAGCATAACTTAGTCCCCTACCACCAAACCTTACTTTAGTTGCCACATTAGCCTACTCCACAATAGAGTCTCTACCTAAGCGATTGTTTGAAAAAAAAAATCGAAAACAGAGTTAGCAAAAACTTCTTGAAAAATTCAAAAACTGAGTTTGCAGAATCTGTTTTTGCTAAGTTTCGGATAGGCATATCCCACCAGCCCAAGATCCACTATTTTTTTTTGTTGTTTTTGAGTGAAAACCAAACAAAAGGAAAGGTAAAGGAAAGAGAGAAAAATCAGAGCCAACAATAGTTGTTAACTTCACAAGGAATTGTCCAAAAAAATACTTAGTAGAGGATGAATCTTTTCAGCTTTCGGAACTTATAAACAATGAATCTTTTCAGCTTTGAGCACTTTTTCCATTAACAACTAAGAACACCTTAGTCATGTATTTTCCCTAACAACTCAAAAAATCCATTTCAGTTGCCAGATTTGAAGCACAAATAAATTCACTCTGTTGTGTAATCAAACTCCACAGCATCATATAAAACATAGTCCCCTACCACCAAACCTTACTTTAGTTGCCACATTAGCCTACTCTATAGTAGAGTCTCTTGAAACAGAGTTGCCAAACACTTCTTGAAACATTCAATAACTGAGTTTGCAGAATCGGTTTTGCTAATTTTCAAATAAATGCCATATATCCAGCCCAAGATCCACTAATTTTTGTTGTTGTTTTTGAGTGAAAAGGTAAAGGAAACAGAGAAAAATAAGAGCCAACAATAGCTGTTAACCTCACAAGGAATTTAGTAAAGAATGAATCTTTTCAGCTTATGGAACCTTTCCATTAACAACTAATAACACCTTACTCACGTATTTCCTCTAACAACTCAAAAAATCCATTTCACTTACCAAATTCGATGAACAAATAAATTCACTCTATAGTATAATCAAACTCCACAACATCATAAAAAGCAACAACAACATACCCACTATAATCCCACAAGTGAGGTCTAAGATGTTAGAGTGTACGCAGACCTTACCTCTACCTTGGGTTAGAGAGGCTGTTTCCAATAGACCCTCGGCCCAACATCATAAAAAGAACATTCTAAAAGCTAAAGAACACAAATTTGAAGGACTAGAAAAGAAAAAAAAAACAGAAAAGGTAGTACCTTTTGTACAGTTCACCAAAAGTACCACCCCAAAGCCTCTTCCTAAACAAACCTTCAGCACATTGATGTCCTTCCCACAACTCAAGTCCACCTGTCACAATCCCAGGTACAAATACCACTGGATGCTTAGCCCTTAACCCTTCCTTAGCCAATTTCACTCCCGGTGGGTCCGGCAACGGCCCCGTTATTGCCTCCGTTACATACTGTGGGAACGATGCCGGCATTGCGTTGTATAGGAACAATAAAAACCACCATATCGAACATATACAACCTATAAACCAACAACAACCGTCCACACAACTCCCTCTCCTCCTCCTCCTCCTCCTCCTTAACCTCCTCGAACCTAATCCATTACTCTTCTCCTTAAATTCTTCGTACTCGGGCTCGGAATCCGAGGTTTTCTTGGTTTCTGTGCCCTTCCTACGCCTTAGTATCGACATGTATGTATTTTGTGATATAAATACAGTACAGGTACAGCTGATTTCTAATTATTATTACTAGTCATCAACTATGATAATATTATTGGCTTTTAATGACTGAAAGCTGCAGTATTCAGCTCATTTATTCATCTCTCAGTTAATCAAATCTCAAATACTCAAACCCTAGCTCTGCAAACAAATACACTTGTATGTATATTGTCAGAGCAAATAATATTAAGAAGTAAAACACAGTTTATATAAATACAAAAAAAGGGGAAATAGTATTTTTTTTGTATGTATATATAGGTAGCGAGGGGGTGGGTGGGATTGCCGCCTCACCAAAAGTTAAGCTAACATTTTTTTCAACTGGTCAAGAACTCCCTTTGAAACCGAAATCCGTGGGGGTGGGGTGATCGGAGCAGGAATCCCGGGGAAAGTGATGGAAGCGGAGAAAACTATAGAAGGTGGAAGAGATGGGAGGTGGGGTCCATGGGTGACACGTGGAGATTCTTATGAGCTTCGTGATGCTCTTTGTAATTGATTATTAGCCGTAGATTGGATCAGTGGGGTCAATTATGATTATTGGACGGTGCGGAATGGGTTTTTAAATTTAACTATGGAGGACTGGCAAGAGGGGAGCACTACTGAAATTGGATGCAAAACATTAGTGTCCTTATTAGGGAGGCAGAAATTTGGCTAAGAAGGTGCAAATTTTTTTTCCATCTATATCTATATTAAGAAGATATAAAATTAAATATATATTCATATAATTAATATTTAATATATATATTTCGCATAATTTTCAGTGAAAGATGTTCACTTGATCACCCTTCATCTAATGTGGCTCCGTTTACTAGTGCTAGTATTTTTTACATATTATTTTTAGATATTATTATGTTTTAAATATTGGTGTGAGGAAGATATGGAGCACAATCTCTATTGGGTAGCATATGTTTATGTTTGATGTTCTTTAGTTAATGTTTTTTGTGTTGAAAGGCGTAGATTTGTGTGTAGAGGAGTGACGTGTAGTTTGTCAAATGTCAAATATGGTTGGCTTTGAAATTTGGAATTTTTTTCATGAGTCCAAAAGCGGTTGTGCAGCTTTGACGGTGTCTTCTCAATTTACTGCATACATCTCATTGTAACACTTGCAAATTGATTTTTATGGTATATTTTTATTCTATAATAAGTTTTAGTAATAACAATAATTATTATTTTTATAACAGTACACTCGTTACTCTTTTATCACCGTTATGTTTTTACTAATATAATAATTAATTATTTTTATAAAAATATTATCTCTAAAATTATCAATAATAGGTAATAGATATAAAATTTTGATACTTTAATACAATATTTATGACAAAAAATATTATATAAATATATTTTTTAATCACTAAAAGATTTTCCTCCTTTATACGAAATATGATTAAGCTTAGAATTTGATATTAAAAATTTAAAATTTACATAAATTTTATGCATCTTTTTTTATTATAATAATCAAATATTATTATAAATGTATAACAAACACTTGCTATAGCAGTCAATACTTTTTTCTTCCCTTACCCATTCCTGCTTAGATAATATCTTTTTCGTTTCCTATGTTCTAAAAAAGAGATTTTAAAGAAAAAGGACTATTGCTATTTTGTGGTATTTTACTTTTCGATGCTACTAGAATTCTGTTATCCTTCCCATTGCGAATTTATTCTACTGAGTTCTAGTAATATATTAGTATTACATTGGTCCGCGCTTCGCGTTGCAAAAGAGTTCACTCCAATAAGTTGTGAAATGATTTTTTTTCTTAATCATTCAAATAATCAAAAGTTAAATTGTTAGCAACTATAAAAATAACTATAAATTTACCTAAAATATATAATGTAAAATACAAGTTTTTAGTTTCAATTCTAAGATGTTTGATAAAACTTATATTTTAATAAGAAATCCAAAAATGCAAATCATAACGAAATTTTAAGAAAAATATAAAATACTATAACAACATCACGTTAAATTTTTTCTTTTACATCTGAAATATTTTTCTGAAAAGAAAACTCAAATATTTCCTCGAATTTTCATCATTTAGAAATATTGAATCTCACTAAATATTTAATTTTAATATTTTTATAGCTTGATCTGGTATACTCCTACTAATTTATTTTCTTTCAACATTTTTATTCTTTTTGTACATGTGTAGCAATATATGTCAGCTAATATTTGCATAATAAAAGAATGAGTTATACGTTGCTCCTTCAAATGATAAATCGAACATGTAAAGAAAATTATTGTATGAGTGATAAAAGATTATAGTAACATGTATAATTTTTAACAAATTAAAAGAAACCAATCGAGAATGATGAAACGTATCAAAAAGTTAAAGAAAAAAGTAGTCTCTCCCTTCCAATTTATACGACACACTTTACTTTTTAGTCAGTATAAAAAATAATGACACATTTACTTATTTGATAATAATTTAATTTTAAATTTTATCTTTTACGCTTAAACGTCTTAGTCTATGTGGATGACTTGATTATCTCTGAAAATGACCATAGTGCCACTGAACGATTCAAAGACTATCTCCGCACCTGTTTTCACAGGAAGGATTTGGGCCCTCTGAAGTACTTTCTGGGAGTTGAAGTTGCACGTGGACCAACTGGGTTGTTTCTCTGTCAACGAAAATATGTCTTGGATATAATTTCTGAGTCTGGTTTATTGGAAGCTAAACCAATTAATACTCCTATGAAATATAATCGCGGTTTGGCGTTGGTCAAATGAGCTTATAAACACACAAATATCTTTGATTTAAGAGAAAGTATGAAGAGACGCGTAGAGGTAGGGTGACCCATCATGAGTGAATTCTTGTGTCCTTTTTAGAAAACAAATCATGTTAGTAACTAAATTTATTGATTTGACTAATTTGAATTCTCACTGAATAATCTTATTAAAGGTATTTAAAAACTTTATATCAAAAATTTCTTCATCGTCAAAGCTCGAGCTCGAGTATTTTACTTAAATATAAATAAATTTATACCATACGACTACACGGCCTCATGAATGGGTAACATGTGTCCTACCCCATCCCAAGCTAGTACCATTTGAAATTTCATTCATTGTGATCAAATGATCCAATAGGAGTGGAAAAGCTATTTGGGTTTTGAAATGAGCAAATGGGCATGTCATATTGACAATAATTATGTTTTTGTTATAGATATTATCATATATTGTAAATGTCTATTTTAAGGAGAAATAAGGCTAATAATTTTAGGACCAAGTCAATTTTCTCCTATAAATAGAGATGTTTCTCTCATTGTATTTCATCCCGCAATAGAAATAAGAACCCTCATATCTTCTCTCTTTCTCAATAATATTCTTGTTCTAGCTTTATTATTATTTCATAACACATTATCAGCACGAGTCTCTAATCTTTTATTTAGTCGACGTTAATGATACGTTTTGAGGAAGTGGGAAAGAAACATAAATTCTCTTGTGGAGAAGACCAGTTCATTGCACGAATTGGATATGTTTACAAGCATTCATGAGACTTGCGGCTTTAAGTTATATTACTATGTGGCAACCAATTGAGGTGTCCAACACATGTATTATTAAAGTATATAAAAATATTTTGCTAGTTCTTGATCTAATATTCCTATTGTTACTTGTTTGTAACGTAATTGGTTTTGTTCATTCAATTTGAGGAACCTAATTGGTTCACTCGTTCCTGAAGAATAATATTATGAAAAGAAATATAGGATTGATCATCAGAAGTGACGATATTTTTTAAGTCTCATTAGACTAAATTTGTTTATTCCTATAACCACCAGAAGTAGTAATATTTTTATACTTTTGTTGTGATAACAATTAAAGATGTGTTAGAGAAAAACTATCTACATTATATGTCTGCCTCATTTGCTCCCGAAGTAGCAAACTCAGAAATCTGCTCCCGAAGTAGCAAACTCAAAAGTCTGCTCCCGAAGTAGCAAATTGTGAACTCTATTCCTTAAGCAATAAAACTTTGAACTCTATTCCTTAAGCAATAAAACTTTGAACTCTATTCCGGAAGTAGTAGAACTTTGAAAGTAGTAAAATTTTGTACTTTACTCCTGAAGCAGTAAATCTTTGAACTTTACTCATGAAGCAGTAAAACTGTAAATTTTACTCTAGAAGTAATAAATCTGAAATTTACTCCCCAAGTAGTAAGGCTTTGAACTTTAGTTTTCAAAAAGATCAACTTTGAAATTTACTTCTAAAGTAGTAAAATAATGGAATTTTCTCACCAAAATCTGTTATGACTTTATAATGCATGTAAAGGTTTTTCTTAGTTTTCTGCAAGCTTCGATTTTAATTATTTATGGTGGCTTCCAGATTTTACATGAAGGTTAATATTCTACGCAGGTCTATATATTAGACTGTTATTATCGCACTAATTTTTAAGTAACTTGTTTCAATGTGTATTAATTCTATATTATGTAAATGTGTTTGACTCATTCAACTAGAGGCAATTTTGTGTCATACTTAGTACCAAGTATTATGCCAAGAAATAATTAGACAATAGCCATGGGATATTTTATAGTCATAATTGAATATAACTTAGTTTGATGTCTTTCTCTGTCCTTTCATATGACATTTCATCCTCATGTTACATCTGATATTAGAAAATATATGTTAGTCAACACATGCCCCAATTTTCTTAAAATTGGATCTGTGTAAGATCACTTTGAAGATTTGAGATTGTGTTATTATAGGATTTTATTGAGATTCATACTAAAATAATTTATAAAGTGGATAGTAATAGGTTCACTTAATTTCCATCAGAGTTTACAAAAAATATATTGGGGCATTTTTTGTTTGTGCTAGAGAAAAATAATGAGTTATTAAAAATTATGTATGAAGCGCATCTAGATGACCAGGTTTCATTCCCCGGAGTGAATGAAGAAATAATACAACACACTTCCTGAAGAGATAAATTTATAAAGAATGCAAATGTTATTTTGTGGGATGAAGGTCATTGTTGCACGTACCTGTCGCACGTCAAATTATCTTGAATTTTTTTATTATGTATCATTCTAATGCAAAAGGATACAAATTTCGTAGAATACTTTCTACTATAACCACATTGATATATTATAACCACATTGATCTATTATTATTATGGTCGCAGCTTTGATACAAAGTATTCGAATGTTAAAGGGTATTCTCCATGAAGGATATGTCTGAATTACTGAAGTTTAGAACTTACTTTTCATTGTTTATAAATTGTATTGTCTTTAAATGTCCATTTGATTTATGTTTTCTTTCATGACACTAGTAATGTCTAGCCAAATGTTCTTTCATGATACTAGCAGTATCTAAGCAATATTTGATGATATAATACTAATGATCAAGAGCTTCAGAAGAGCTAATTGTTTGTTTACAAGAATCATGACACTAGCAGTGTTCAAATAATATCGCATTACAAAATTTAAATTGAAATCTCACAGAGAGGTTATATATGATAGCCCCATTCATCCTAGATCGTAATTGTTACGACCGAAACACAAATTATGGTAAACTTGAAGTTTACTGGCAATAAAAATAGTTATCATATTGAGACTATAAATGATTAGAATATTGAATATCTTCAAGTGCTACGGGTAAGAATTATGTATGTGAAACTTTACCCGAGCATGATGAGATCACATGCTACAATAAATCAGAAGTTTATTGATATAAAATCTCATGCAATAGTAAACCAGATGTTTACTAACATAAATAGCACTCGTCGGGGTAAACTTAAAGTTTACTAGTACAAATAATTTTATCAATTGACATGACAATTTTGATCGTTCTGATTTAAATCTGATGTGCTAAATTTGTATTCGGAATATTGAAGAACTAGAACATTCTTTAAGAATTAATTTGCTTGTTCTCATGATAAGTTGATTACACCAGCTAATGCTGGGATTGAATTTCCTAAATTCTGAAAAATATAAAAGGTGAATAAGGGCTCGTTCACCTGCAATATGATGTCTTAAATAGATGCATCTATGAGACGGTCACATGTGCGTTTATTGTCAACCTGCAGTTTGACATTTACGAAGTTGCTTGCTCAAAATAATTGAGTTGAGAGCACAATTTTCAGATTATGTAATCAAGACAATTCATCTTGATAATGATGGTTGATATTCACACCGGTTTAGCGTTGAATGCCCTCCAGTAGATAGATAAACCATTGCTTATGAGAATAAAGTTTTATGTGTTGATCTGAGATATGATATATTGCATACAACGACGTTTGTATGCTTCAGACCAATAAATTATGATAAATTCTCCCTCATAATTGATTCAAGGTCAGTAACCAAATGTTTTCATCTAATAGTTTTTGTTGTGTGGTATATGATTAATGAATCTACCACGATACACACAAATGAATTTTCCAAAGAAGGTGAAAATGTATGTTAGTTTTTCTAACATGGGGGGGGGGGGGGGGAGAGAATAAACATCTAAGAAATATGTTGTGAATTATAATCAGTATGATCCTCGTTCAAACGATAACTCAAGTCAAATGCTAGAAGTATTTGCTGACCCGACTATTTCATATTCCAGCTGCAAGATGCTCCTAAATGTCCCTGAAGGACAATGATTTACAATATGTGTGAAGCATGGTAGACAAATCGATTCCAAATGTAATAATCCTTGAAAAATGAGAGGAGCAAATGATCAAAATGATCATAATGATCATAATAAGGAGGCAATGTGCTCTTGAAGATCCTACAACATAACGCTTCATAAAACCTCATCAGGTACCTGAAAAATAATGAAGTGATAAGATCTCAGTAAGTTATGTTTAATTGCAAACCGATACAAAATGATATCTCATCGACGATATTTTTGATACAATATAGTGTGCAATATTGTATAATATTATGAGAATCTGAATTTCACGTCCCTTAAAGCATATTGATGTAGAAATAATTATCAAGTAGATGCATCTTGATAAGGGTAAATTTATTAGACATGTAGTCCTGACATTAGAAGATGTCATGTAAATTAAATACTAAATGAAAATTGTCTCAGCCTATATGGCTTGCGTGACAAAATTTATATGATTTTTTTTAAGGATTCAAAATGTCTGAAGCATATACAAGTTAGAAAATTTTGTTTGTAATCCATAAACGAATTAAATGAACTAATGTTGATGTACTGAAATCACATTAATAAATATTTATTGATGAATGGTACAAATATGACTCTGTTTACCCTTATCCTTTTATGATATTCAAAATCTTTCATAATGTTGGGCAAGTTGCTAACTTGAATATTATTGGAGCTTTTGAACAGTTTTCGAAAAGCAGTAGAATACCTGCTAAAAGAAGTTCAAATGAGAAAATTAGATTGGTCCTGAAGTACCATATATTTGTTCAACTGATGCTTTTATTTATCTTTCTATAACTATGATCATGATATAATTTCTTCCTTACATGAAGATACTGAAATAAGATCAATTGCATATTGTCGATTTGATGAGACTATTTTTCTAAAATTAGGGGGAGAGAATAATGAAATAAAGAGGAAATTTTTGTGGAATAATCTATCATTGTCTCATCTTGATCCACGTGCTTTTATTTGTGAGCAAGAGGTACAAAATATTATTCACTTGTAGAAAATAGCAAATCAAATGTCAGACGCATTTACAGATTTGAAAAGGATTACCAAATCACATATCCCTGCAGAGAATGACCCAATTCGGATTGATGTCCCTGTAGGACTATCTACTAGTGTCATAGCAAATGAGTCCAAAGCACGCCTGAAGCGTGATAGACCATTGGGTTCTAAGGATCGAAATCCTAGAAAAAGAAAAATAAATGGTCAAGATGACACTAAGAAAGAATCTCATAAAGAAATGCAAGATTTGATCAATCTTGATATTCTTGAAGAAATCAATTAGCCGCAAACTCAAGAAAATAAATAAATATCAATAAATCCAATTGATGTTAGGACTAATTTGAATTGCTTGGAAATAAATGTGGTTTGAAATGTGACAAAGTACCCAAAACTTTATATGAAGATAATGCAACAATCTCAATTGAATGGAGGATTCATAAAATGAGATAGGACAAAGCATATTTCACCAAAGTTGTTCTTCACACACGAGCTCCAAAAGAATGGTAATATCAACGTGCAACAGATTCATTCAAGTGATAATATGGTTGATTTGTTCACTAAGTCTCTACCAATTGCAACTTTCGAGAAGATGGTGCACAAGATTGGAATGCAAAGACTCAAGCATTTGGACTGAAGTTCTCGTCAGGGGGAGTTAATACATGTTGTACTCTTTTTTCCGTATAAGGTTTTGTCCCACTGAGTTTTTCTTATAAGGTTTTTAATGAGGCAATCAAAATGTATTATTAGAAATGTGTACTCTTTTTCCTTCACTATAATTTTTTTCACTGGGTTTTTGTACAGTAAGGTTTTAATGAGGCATATTATCTATTAAAATAGACATCCAAGGGGGAGTGTTATAGATATTATCATATATTGTGGATGTCTATCTTTAGGAGAAATATCAGGGCTAATAACTTTGGGACCAAGTCAAATTTTTCCTATAAATAGAGATGTTCACCTCATTGTATTTCATCCCTCAAGAGAGATAAGAACCCTCGTCTCTTCTCTCTTTCTCAACAATATTCTTGTTTTAGCTTTATTATTATTTCATAACAATTTTGTCTTAATACACACTTCTTAGTTCTTTCGTTGTTATTAGTTTTCTCCTTGTGTGTTGGTATTGTTGGTATTATCGCTATTGTCACTACAAAAAAGTATAGGATTTGCAATAAAACTTTAGCAATAATAAATATATTGTTGCTGAAAAACGTAAATGACAACAAAAACTTAATACATTATTGCTAAAAACATAAATGGCAACAAAAAAATAACTTGTTGTTGCAAAAACTTTTCGCATCGGAGGTTATTGCAATGACATGCTACAACTTTTGTTGTTGCGAAAAGTACTTTTCACAACAATATCCAACATATGACAACAAAAAAGTTGTTGGCAAATGTCTTTCTTCTTACGGTGTGTTGTGACATATTCAATATTTCTTCTTATATTTAACTATTAATGTAATATTAAGTCTATTATAGCAATGCATTACGATCATTCATAAACAAAATCTAGCTAGGGACGACATGGCCTTTCTCATAGCTCCAGTGCATTCAAAATAATTCAACCATCAACGTGAGCTGTTATAAATTTGTGTTCGACATCATTAACACCAAGAGTGTGTTTGGTATGAAAATGATATTTTCCAAACATTTTCAAGGAGAAACTTTGTCTCATTATCCAGCACTATTTAAAATTTAAAAATTATTTCTAATGAACTATTGGAGAAAAACATAAGCTAAGAAAGTCGTGCAAAAAGTGATGCAACAACGAATGTTTTTCAGAATTATGAATAGATCTTTGAAGATATAAATTGGCTAAGCGAGAGAATTTTGCTGAATAATTGGACCAAGATCAGATCCTTGTATACCTTCAAGGAGTGAATCACTTTTTTACAACTTGCTCTAAATTCTCCTTTTGGTATTAATGCCTCAACAAATTTACCATCCGACTCTTAGTAAGATAATTAAGTTAGCAAACAGAAGGAGAAATTTTGAATTAACTGATAAAAATCACACAAGTGGAATGGGTTTTCTTCCCAACTCCATGCCCAAACCAACTGTTTAAGTATCTCTTACTAATATTTATTGAGCAAAAACTGAACAGCTGTAAATTAACAGTGATCTGCAAGTACTACTGTAGGGATAAACCAAAGAAGGGAACAACTGAACATAACTATGTATGCAGTCTGACTAATTATCATTAGATGTGGTTGAGGATGTGTCCAACAACTTCCCTAGACAAAGTACATGTTTTGATCAATTTTGTACAGTAACATATTTGACAAACAACAGGTGATCTCAAGTGTTCATATTCTTTGAATTCGTCATTTGCCATATTACTATGAGATGCTGGATAGAGTCATTTCGTTTGTCCAATCTTTTTACGTTTATTTGGTGCTAGCTTGTGCCTGAGAATATGTTCTAAAATGCCTTTGTGGACTAAGTTACCCGCACTAATGGGAGGTAGTGAGTGTTTAGTGAAATAGTTAAGGTATGCCCAAGATGACCATTAGAAAATAATGTTTCTGAAATGGGATCAGAAAATGAGGGTGGACTGAATCAGCCAAATAACCTGCCCTCAAAGATTTCCATATCTGGATGAGGTTAACACTTTTAAGATATCAATATGACAATGTAAAGAGATTAATTTATCTTCAAAAGGGTCAAATTTACTCTTGGTGCAGGAGAAACATTGTTAATGATACGGAGACTGATGAAATTATTAGACTTCTTATCGGAGTAGGACTGAATCTGATACTGAATTTTAAGTAAAATTTTCTTTACTGATGGTTGGAGAAAAAAAAAATTAACTTGTACATCGCATGTACAAATTTTTTAACTTTAGGAAGACTAATTGTTATCAGCCTTTAGAAAAGAAAAGAAAAAGAAAAACATTAGCCATTACATTGAGGTTAGAAATTACAAGTTTACAACTTGTATATACATCTCATGCATGAGCTGCAAAGTTCCATTCTAGTACTCCATCCGTCCTAATTTAAGTGTTTTACTTTCCTTTTTGGTTTGTTTAAAAAAGAATTCATCTTTCTATATTTAATAAGTTTTTCAATTCCAAGGCAAGTTTAAGATCATAAGATTAAAAAGATCTCACATCTTTAATTTAAGACCACAAGATTCAAAAATCTCCATTTGTTTCTGTTGGAATATGTAAAGCACGTATGAGAATAATAAATAACTATTACAGTGATCGAAAGGATAAACAACAAAGAGGACAACAACAAGTTGTCAATATCTTGATCTTGAATTGAAACTTCAAATATGGATCTTGTATTCGGAAATACAAGAACATGAACTGCTACACTTCTGGCTTGTAGATCCGCTGAGAATCTGAATGGTTAGAGTCATTTGTCTGTTAAGTTAACACCTGAAACACTTAGCAACCAATTAGATAAACACAATACCACCGGCTGAGTCGAGAGATGACTCTCTGTCTTTAAGACAAGATTTCCCCCGTATATTGGCTTTACGGAAGTGTGGACAATAGTCTCCCAAGATGATACAACAAACTATCAAATGTGCAAAGCCTACACAAATGATCTCAGCGAAGAACACAAATAATGAAGATTGCTAAGAGAAGGATTGATATCAGGAAAATCTTATCTCTTTGTGGTGTTGTTAACTTGTTTTTATGTTCTTGTTCATATGTGTTCATCTATAGAATTGAGCCAAAGGCCTCAATTTATAGGTGTGCAAGATGACCTTTCAAATGCCCCATAATGGCATTCAATTGTTGTAACATCCTGTATTTTCGGGTAGCGGTTGAACTCATAAACGTAGGTAAGTAGATCGGGCTCCGGAAAAGTTTATGTTGTAGTTCGTTGGCTAATAAGAAATTAGTTTATAAAAGGACGTGATCCCGAAATAATTTTGGATTTAATAAGTGTGACGACGGGGTCTAATAATAATAATTGTGTATCCCCAAAGAGATTATAAACTAGTATTATATTACCGGAATATTGACATTGGGTATAAGAGAATTTTATAAGTCGCCGGGTTTTAAATGATTTGAGATCGAGAATTTAATTGTGTGTATAATTAATTAATTATGAGATTAATTATAATTGGGGAGATATTTATAGTGGGATTTTAATACGTGTACGCTTATAACCAATTTGGGGGTGACTAAGCCCCAAATCAATCGACCGACTCCCTTCTCTCTCAATAAACTCACCACCAGCTCTTCAAAACTCCTTCAAAATCCTTAACACTCCTGAAGGAGTTCTTCCATGAGGAATTAATGGTCACTTTTCTAGTAGAAGGAGTAAGCTCAGTTGATGGGTTCTCGAAATTCTCGATCAAAATTGGGGGATTTCCGTGAGCTTTCATATAACCAAAATAAATGAGAAATTCAAGGTGTCCTGGGCTTTGATTCCAGTAGAATCGAAGCCGAAAACAAGCCTAGAAAATCAGAATCTAAACAGGAAACCTTGAATGGGAAAGGATTCTGACGTGAATCGATTTTTGGTTCTGTTTCAGCTTGTCAGAAGTTGTTTCGAGCAAAAAAATTTCCAACAATTCTCATCACTGTAGTTAAGAGAGGTAATCTTCCTTATTCCTAAAGTTTGTACAATTTCTGAATTCAATTTTTGCCACTAGTTCTAGGACGATTGTCGAAAAATGCTAAATTTGGGATGGGTGTTGTTGGGACTGCCGCGATTGTAAGTTACGGGAATTGCATGTGAAATCGTTGTACTGTTTTGTTTGGGATTGTAACAGTAAAAAGAAGGATTAAAAGGGTTGGGTGTTTCGCCTTATGTGTAGATTTCGATATAGAAGGAATATAGGTTCTACGCGTTCAAGGTGTTCGCTAGAATGTCCCAATGAATCTGTTTTTAGTATGTTGAGTCGATTGTGATTCAAATCATCCGTATGGTGTAGATAAGCATTCATAGGGGCTTACAAGGACCCGCGGAACTTAGATAAATTCGACAACAAGGTATGCAAGGCTCTTTCATTCTTTTAGCAAGATTCTATGTGCGAAACGTAACCATTGTGTTGCTACATAAACTACTCTACTCTTAGTAGTTGAGGATGATTATGTTATTGATTCTTGTGTTAAAAGCCTATTTAAAAATGTTTCAAAGTCCTTGTTAAGGCACACGGAAAAGAGATTGATATTCACAATGTTAGCCTAAGGTTCAAGGATATTGGGCCAGGATGTGTTGTTGTCATTCATGCATTCTCATTTGCATTGCATTCATATATTACCTATCACCAAAGAGCCCTAAGCGGCCAATATGATGTGATGATGTGATGTGATGTTGTGATGCCTATATGGCTTATTGGGACGGGTTGCACGATCCGCAACACTAATATTAGGACGGGTTACACGATCCGCAACACTAACATATATATGATATATATATATATATACCGCATGTGCATCATGCATACATTCGTTTACCAATATCTGGTATGATGCCCACAGAGGTTGTTATGGTAAGAAAAGATGCCCGAAGAGGCTGATGTATATGCATATTGCATTGAGCATAACATTTAGGCATGTGTATTAGGGCCCTCGACGGTACTTACTGATATCCAGTTGTTTCTGTTTCAAACTATGATATGTCTCTGCTATGTTATTTCTTATGTCTGACATACTCAGTACATCAGTCGTACTGACGTCCCTTTTGCCGGGGGAAGGTGCGTTTTATGCCCGCAGGTTCATATTGGGGGAGTGACGATTCACTCTAGTAGGTTGCTGGTTCAGCTGGTGTCCAGAGCACTCTATTTGTTTCAGAGTCGCAATTTGGCCGTGGTATGTTCTTCTCTGTAGAGGCTTTTAGATAGGTGTCATGTAGTGAGTTGTCATGTATGGCCTTGTCGACCCGGGAATATAAATGTGTAAGCTGGGGCTTTTAGGTCGAAACCCTATTTAATCTATCACGGCTCAGTCCGTGCAGAAAATGTTTAAGAGTGGAGTGTTATTGTGGTGCCCGACGGGTAGGGTCCGGGTGCCCGTCGCGGCCCTCCGGTTTGGGTCATGACAATTGTCATGTAATGGATGACATTTAACCCCCAACTAATGCAGCCAAATAATGTCTGAGTTATGGAGGAAAAACTGTCATGTTAATGCTCCAAAATCTCTCCATAATCAGCCAAACTTTTGGACTTCCGTCGAGCATTCACTGCCTGGGAAACGCCGCGCCTCTGCAACATTAGAGCCGCGGTGCCGCGGCTCCAGTAGCCAAACAGACAATTAGCGTTGCGGCGCTGCAAGGGGGGAGCCGCGGTGCTCCAGCATTGCAGTCCGGTTCGGGAGGCGCCGCGGCCCTTCTCGGCTTAGCGGCCCTTTCCGACCCGTTCCATCTTACACTTCGCACAATCCTTCATTCGTTTACCAACGTGGAACACTTGTTATTTAATCAATAATCATCCATCATTCTATGTCTCAAACATTTCACTTACGTACCAATATCTCTTTCATTAACAAAATTTATGATACTTGACACAAAGATTGCATGTGTGTGGAAACGATATTTCCGACTTGCGGGCCCTCAATTGTTTGAGTCATAATAGTGGGATAAACTTAAATCCACATTAGTAAATTTCCAACAATCCTCTCTTGAAAGAGATTTTAGCGCACATACAAGGTGCCTACTTTTAGCAATCTTTCAGCGAAAAGATATTGCATTAGGAGAGGTAACTTCCACTTTGAACCTTCCCTAGTTGAATATCATCAGACTTACTTACTGCGCGGTGAACGTGATGTCTTGAACCGCCAGTGTTTAATGTAAGCCAAGACAATGGTACCAACGCAATACCTCCCCTTTATTCATTTTCATTCTTATTGTTCTGTCCGTTGTGGCCGTGGACACACTTGGATTCTTAAGTGCGTTCATTTGAGACGGCATGTCCTCGCACTTAAATAGGTGATCTCCTACAAGGTATCCTGCTATACCCCACTTCACAAGTGTTATGAATCATTAAAAGTTTCTCCAACCTTAACCTCAACCGTTTGAGGATCGTTAAAGGTTTGGAAGCTTAACCTTTACCCACCATGCAGGTAGAACTTTAATGTTTATCGCGGGAACGACTTTGGATTCATGTTTCTTTACAGAAATCATCATCCGAAGTGCTATTGTTCCACCGAAGCGCTCAACTGAACCTTTTTACAGCTTAGTTTTCCTATTGAACCAAATTCTTGGGATCTCTAGTAAATATGGTTGGGTTACCACCGCAAAGGTTCGTATTGTTTGGGTGTTAAGTCAATTCCCCTAGACAGGCAGAACTTTTGATCTTCGGGTAGTCTCTTAGTTAAAGGGTCCGCTATATCCTTAGATTAGTAATCAAGGAAGTGACACCCGTGATGATCAACTGTCATACGGTCTTATGTCGCCGACAGATCCGACATATATGTCCAGACGCCGTCATCTGTGCCCTTCCTGAAGCCGACCGGCTAGCCACAATGTATAACTACTGAAGGCACGAGTTTCTCCCAATAAGGGACGTCCTCTAAGGAGTCATGAACACATCTACTTGTGGCTTTGGCGTTCTTCATATGTGATGTCCAGTTTGTATCAATGTATTCTCCCAGAACCGCTGAACATCCAGAATACCATAATCCGTAGATAAGCGAATATTTCAGATATCGTCATATCCGACTTAACGCCTTCTATCGATCATTTTTAAAATCACAAGTGAACCTTAGTTCAACTGATCTACTTTGTAGGCCGATACCAGGTCAGTTGAAGTGTGTACAATACATTGAACTACATGTGACCTGCGCATATCGCTCCTTGTTTATGGATGCACCACGATTCCAATAAGTTATATGATTCATATCCATTGGTGGCTTCAATGAGACTGTCAACTATCTCACAACTGAGTTTGGAGTTAGACCAGGCCGTTAGATGTCTTAGAAATCCAGTTCCTAAGATGTCATCTGTGATACCCATATCTTTCATATCGAGACTTTTTTTTCAATATGACTTCCACTTTCAGACTGTAGGTTTTCCAATTGTTGGCTTTCTAACTTTAGAGTCAATGTTTCTGTTGTCAGATTCATTGTTTCTGTTTTAACTGAAACTTTCAGGACCAAAATGTAAACATTTCAGAGACCAAAATGAAAGTTCAGGAAGAATCCCAACAGTCCAACAAACCAACTCTGATATTCCCCTTCCAACTCTCCAGTTAGGAAGGCGGCATCAACATCCATGTCTTCCGGATAGTCAGAAACTTTTGAGTCCTATAGATACGTAAAGTCTAGTTCCGGACAGTCAGGCACTCGTGGGTTCTTATTAACCTCGAGCAATTACTTCTTTTTCCTTCTTAAGGAAAGTTATTCTCAAAGAATTCAGCATTCTTTGATACCAAGAGGCGATAAGCACTACTGTTATTTGCAGATCCAATGGATATGCAATCTACAGTCTTAGGTCCAACTTGACCTATTTCGGTATTCCAACCTCTACCAAGCCACCCCACATCACAACATTTGTAGGTGGGATCATTTCCTTGTTTCACATGGAGGGTTATCCTTATCCTTTTGCGGAGTTCTGTTGAGAATCGCATTAGCGGTAAGGATCGCCTTGCCCCACATATTTTGGGCGTCCGGCTTTGCGCTTGGCTAAAACCGTTAGACTGAGGTGAGTAATAAGCAGTCGTTTGATGAACGATGCTTCACATTCTCCCCCTCTATCACTACGAATTCCTCAATCCATAGGCTTAATTGATTTTCAACTTCTGCTTTAAGGGGGTAGTCGCGGCGCTGCAAGGGGGGAGTCGCGGCGCTCCGGCGCTGCGGCCCAGTCCAGGAGGCGCCGCGGCCCTTTCCGACCCGTTCCATCTTACACTTCACACAATCCTTCCTTCGTTTACCAACGTGGAACACTTGTTATTTAACCAATAACCATCCATCATTCTATGTCTCAAACATTTCACTTACGTACCAATATCTCTTTCATTAACGAAATTTACGATATTTGGCACTAAGATTGCACATGTCTGGAAACGATATTTCCGACGTGCGGGGTCCCAATTGTTAGAGTCATAAATAATGGGATAAACTTAATTCCACATTAGTAAATTTTCAATAATTTCTTATGCTTCGTGCCAAGTCAAACTAAGACACTTAAATTGAAATGGAGGAAGTATAAAATAAAAGCCAGCTATTACTATATGTCACCCCCTAAAAACCTTTAGTACCAATTTAATAAATTTACAACCCCACATCTTCTCATTCTAGTATTTCCACCAAGGCCGACCCCAACTTGCTTGGGAGTTGGGACTGAGGCGTATTTATTGTTACTATTTCAGAATAGTAACGTTAAAATATATTAAAAAATGTTAACATAGTAAAGATCCATTAATATAAGAAGGTAAGAGAATGAACCTAGACTTATAATTTTGAACATTCTTTTTGAGATATCAATCCATATTTCCAACATATTTAACATATTATATATATATATATATATATATATCGTTAAAATATATTAAAAAATGTTAACATAGTAAAGATCCATTAATATAAGAAGGTAAGAGAATGAACCTAGACTTATAATTTTGAACATTCTTTTTGAGATATCATGGACTATGTAATCAGCATGCAACAAATTTAAGCTTGAAACAGAACAGGGGAAATAATCAAGGTAGGACAGCTTGAAAACAGAGAAGAGACTTTCCCCTTGAATATTGACATTTTTGCATATCCAACATCAAAATCTCTTCTTCTTTTTGGAATCAACATCAAAATTCTAAACCCTTCAATCCTATATCCAAAGAAAGACTTTAGTTTCTTCAACTCAACCCCCCTCCCCCCCCTCCCCCCCCCCCCCTTTACTCACTATAATTTAGACGAAGGAAATTAAACAAAAACGAAGAAAGAAAGAACATGTCAACAACCTAGGTGGTTGTTGGCAAAGGTAACAAAGCTTAGACTCTTCTTTGTATATTGCCCCTCTTATACTAATCTCTGGCTCCACATATATAATGAATACTATGAGCATTGGCAAAGAAGTGCAACACCCAAGTAGGCAACATCTCCTTAATTGACAATCAACAGGAAATGTAGCAATATTTGCAAAATACACTCCTAGCCCAGGTACTGTTTATGTATCCTAGCACGATTCTCTTCCCACCATAACCTTGCATGCACTTCTCCAAATTTTTCTCGGCTGCGTAGACATGCATAAGCTTATATCAGCCTCAATCAGAAAGATCATTTAATGAGAACAAATAGAGGCTAAAGTAGCAACAGTAGCTCAAAGACCATGTCCTTAAGACAATGTATACAGGGAAATATGGAGTGTCCCCATTGGCATATAATTAGTGCAGTTCTCTCTATACGCTTTTCTTCTTACTATCAAAGCATTATAAAAATGTGTAAGAAATTAAACATGTATATGAAATACATCTACACAAACCAACACTTCATCAAGCATGTTATGATGAAAACTTTACTAATAATGGTCTAGTGCTTATTATCAAAATGGACAGAGGTGCAACTGTAATAATAGCATTTTGAGGCAATAATTTTGACAATGTTCTTATAGGTCCACCTGCATAACTAGGCTTGCCTTCCCCTCACATCATTATCCTTAGGTCATTTAAGAAGATGTAATTTGAAATAATTGTGCTATTGCAAGCAAATATGCCTGTTTTAGTTTAACTGGTGAGATGAAACTAACCTGAATCTGACACGTTTGAGTTCTCTTCTGCCGTCTGGTAGAGCTCTTATAGTAATGTAAACCCCAGGCTCATCTTGCTCAACCCATTCAGTTTCAAGATCACTAGCATTGCTGATGGATAGCTCTCCAGAGCGATCTGCATCTCTTGATGTGCTAGTCCTAATAGAGGCGTCCATTGATGATATCTCTGTCTTTGTTCCACTGATGCTTGAGAGTTTCGGAGTTGAGGAGACACCACAAGAGTCATAATTATAGCGAGAATGGGTCGAGTGTAGTTCAAGAGAATCTGAAGATGAATACATTGGACGAAACAAAGTACGGGGTAGTCGTTCTTTAGTGAGTGGGGGAGTCACAGGACTGTCTTCAATGGATTCGATTTTTGAACTCTACAAAAGAATGAAGAATTGATATTCATGATAAAGGAAAAAAAGACTTAAATAAAAGAACAGATATTTAACATATATACTTAAACACCATGAAGCAGGAATTATATGGGTACCTCGTCTTCAGATCTTGGAGGTGTTGTCAGGGGAAAAGCTTGGCGATTCAACCTTTGGACATTATAAAGCTCCATTACCTTCTCACAATTCTCTGACCACCACCTTTGAGCTTGGTATTTATTAAACATTTCTCGACTATTATAGAGAAATAAACATGAGTCAGAAATTTGGCTTCGTCTATGATCTATCCAGAAAATCCTTAATTTGGAACATGCAACTATTTTTCCGTTAATAGAACACACATAAGCTCCTCCTTTTCATTTTCTTAAAGTTTTGTTAGACCACGTTGTTGTAAAGTGAACATATACGAGGTAACAGGACTTCTTTTAGACATGAAAATAGTTCATCGGTTGCTTTATTTGCATCATGGACATTGCGGTTTATGCAATGCACCTTCAGAGCACCTGCTAAGCTGAAACCATTACAAGCTGAATGTTTAGATTATTATTCCATCTGTCTCAATTCATGTGACACACTTTCATTTTTCGTTAGTTCAGAAAAGAATGACACCTTTTACATAGTAACAATTTGATTTATGATTTATAGTTAAATAGTTTTTCTTTCATTCTTAAACTCATTATCCAATGAAACACCTTCACATAAATTGAGGGGAATGAAATAGGAGTAATTATTTCTAGGTGAAAAGTACGGTTACAGTAAGAAGGTAGAAATGGAGAATTGGGAACAAAAGAAAGAAAACTAAATTAGCCATAGTCTGGCGGTCAAAATTCCTAAAGACATTATAGCAAGTGATTTAATTACATAGTAGATTATGTTATGGAGTAAGTGTTCTCTTTCACGGCCTACCACTCACACAAGCTTTTAGACAAAGAGGATTCCCTTCATAATATAAGGGGACCAATAACTCAACAACTGGCTTTAATGCATGGATAAAATGCATAGCCTTTGACTTTGCTTAGAGGACATCCTACCCTTCACCAACCAAGAAAATGATTAAATTTATTTCACGGGGATGGATAGTCACTCACAGGCCATTGAACATATTATTAAGAAATATTGTTCAACAATGATTGATCAACTCTATCACAATCGTATTTTAAACATATTTTTATGATAATTAGGAAGGTTAAAGACTATCACAATTCACAAATCTTGTGATGCACGGATTGCTCTAAGATGAGGCCTACAGTATTCAATTGCAAAATTCTTGGCTCCCACTTTCTAGCATTACAACCTTAACATAGATGCTGTCACTATTTACTTTGGGATAAGAGGGGCGAAACTAGAATTTCTAACTTTATGGATTTGGAATTTTAGAATAACGAGTTCAAATGTTAAGAACTGAATTCTTAACTTAATATTTATACATATTTAATAATTTTCTTAACACAAATATATTATTTGAGCTAAAGCTAATGGGTTCGCCAAACCCATAGCCGGACTTCTAGTTTCGCCCCTTCAGAACAAGAGTGATAGCTCAGAAGTCTTGTTCCTCCATTAGAAGCCAAATTTTGAGTCACTCCAGTTAAGTAGTGGCAGAACAAGTGTGAATAATTGTTCTCGACTCTTGACAGACGAAACTTTGACACCCAAATACTTACAAGATGACAAAATGGAAGAACTACTCATGATCAAGATTGAAAGTGAAAGGGGTGGCAACTCCCGACAAGACGACAACATTAGCAAAAGGTTTTTGCCAACACAATCAAAACAGGCCCACTAAAGTGCTTGATGATTTTTTTCCTTTCTAGACTTTAATTTGAAAGGAATCTTATTTTCTTGTTGCCCTGTTTTTTTTTATGATCAGAGGCATAATTACCACTAGCACCTACTAATTTCTTCGTATGAACAGAGGTTAAAAAAGGTGATATTTGGGTGGGGCGTCAAAATTTACTTTTAGCACGCTTTCTTTTGGTAATAATCACAAGTAAACTTTTTGCAAGGACTGCCCCAAACCCAAACACAAATCAATTGCTCTTTGATGTCATCTTGACCATAAACTGTTGCCAATATTGACAATACCCACATTCATTTACTAGCCACGTAGTTTGGGTTTGAAACTTGAAAAGAACCGTAAATCACCACTACGACCAGCCACAATTGGATATAATTATAGTGATACTCAATTCGTTCTCCACTAGTTTTAGAATTAAATATTATGACAAATAGTTAGGTGATACTCCATCTGTTTCAAAATGTATGGCTTGATTTGGAGTATGAAAGTCAAATTAACTAATGTTCGGTGTGTATTCGGATATAAAACCTTCAATATTTTTGAAATAAATTTTACATACTTAGAAACTACATTAAAAAGTATTATAAGTCACAATAGTTAATAATTAACAATATTTGGAAGGTATATGAAAAAATTATGATCAAAGAAAATATATTTTAACTGTTCAAATAGTAACTAAGACAAATAAATTAAAACAGAAGGAGTAGTTAATACTTTCATTAGGAATTCCATTTAACAATTTTAACCCACAAAAACAAGCTTTTTTGTTTTTGAAATGAAACAAAATTTTCGAAACAGAAAACAGATTATATCACAACAAAGCAAAAATCAAATCATCCAAAACCAAATACTCATACTCACAAAAAATGTTTTCTAGTTTAATTCAAATACCATCGGCATCACTCCTTTTTTATGTTTTCTGACCTTTTGTACTTTTGTTTTGTAATGCATCGTTTCATAGCTAGATGCTATTATCCATTAAACTTACACTTGACTAGTACTATTGTACATGATAAGAGTTCTACCAATCAACTCACACTTTATACACAATGAAACATGTAAATTGTACTCAAAAGTAAAATAGCTCTTCTAATTCTTTGGTTAAAGTTTAATTGGCCATGGAGACCTTGGAGTTTAACTAGTTATTCTTCTTTATGTAGTCAAGAAATGTATCCTAAATACTTTTATTTAAGGGGTCGTTTAGTTGAAAACAAGTTATCTTAAGATTAATTATTTTGAAATTAGTTATTTCGTCTTCCCATAAGAATAACACTATAATTTCAGAATTAATTATATCACGATTTTTTTTCAACCTAACATGAAATAAACTTATCTTAAATTTAATCATGAGATGAAATACATTTTATCCCTCCTATCAAATGAGCCGTAAGTGATTAAAGAACTCTTCTAAAAACGGACAACCAAGAACATTCCCAAAAATGTTCTTTACCATCAAATAAGAGAAAAAAGAGAAGGAAAAAAAAGAGGAAAAAATTCCCAAGTAGTCCCTCGTGTGAAACTGTGAATAAACTCCACTAACAGTCTATCTAGCCGATAAAATACAGACGTCAATAAAGCTGTTGGTCCATTGAAAGAGAAAATAAATAATAGTCTTAACTAAATTAAATCGAATTAGATACCAAGTAATGGTTCGCCACTCATGAATAACAAACAAATACTCCACTTATAATAGTATTTTCATCGTCCCAAAAAGATTGATCTAGTTTGATTTGTCATAAAATTTAAGAAATAATTTTTTTTTTGAAATGTGTGTTTCAAAACAAATTTTAAATATTTATGTGGCGGTAACTGATCTCATAAAATTAAATTATTTTTAAATATAGAAAGGACCCAATCTTTTTGGGACAAACTAACAAGGAAAGTATGTCAATCTTTTTTTAGACAGAGGTGTTGTCCCAATTTATGTGACACTTTCGTTTCCCAAAATTCTAATTGTATAAACTTTAATCAACATTTTAAAATGTATTTTTTCACTAAATTGATATGTGAAATGTTCAACTTATAATATTTTTCATGTTGTTTCAAATATATAATTTTTAAATATTAAAATATTGAATTAATTTAATCCAAATTAACTTTAAAATTTAATCAAATTCTCAAAAAAAAAAACAAAAAGGGCCTAATAAATTAAGACGCGAGGAAGTAATAAATAATAAGATTTCTTATTAAGACAAATTTCCTGAAAGAGTACCTAAATCGAATGCGCTTGAGATCATTGCCGCCCCGTGGCAATGAAACGAAAGTGATGAGAACACCCGGTTCGACCTGAGCCACCCACTCTTTGGGCTCGCTTTCTTCAACGAAGACGACCGGTTCAACTCGCCGGCCACTCGCTGACGCCGATACCGGCGTAATTTCACCACTCGATATCCCCTTCAGCCTTGCCTCCAGTTCCTTCCTTCCCGCTGTTGAACTGGAACTCGAACTCCCAGTTCTCTTGTAAGACCACCGGAATTTATCTAACGACGCCGAGTCTATTAAGTCGTTCTGGCTTCCGTTCTTCTGTAGAGTCGGTTGAGTCGTCGCACACGGACTGCACTGCCTGTATGCTCCTGATGCTTTCAATGCCATGTCCTTGATCTACACCCATATTATTTTAGTCTAGTTACAGAATGTGTATATATACGAAGAGTTAGATTTATCAGATAGTCACTCAACAAGAAATATAACTTTTTAAGATAAGTGACCACCTGAGAAATACAAATGTAGAAATTAAATAAAACTTTGCCCTGATTCCTATACAAACAATCAGTTACAGAAGTATTTAATATATGAAAAATGTATGTACCTGTGAAGTGAGTGTTTTAACGGCTTGTTTATTGGTCGAAGAAGCATTGGAGTTGAATTTGTCAGGTTGATCAAACGAATCATCGCTCGGTTGCTTCGAACGAGCTATGCACGTAAGCATCTCTCTATACAATCAAAAACAAATTGAAGTTGAAAGCACCTTCTACAATAAATGTAAGGAATATTTGGGTGAAATTGGAAGAGAAGAGTATGAGCAATTGGTGGGTAATAAGGAAAATTAAGCAAAGGCAAGGCGCACTTTTAATTCCTTCCCTTAAATTGCGCCATCAAAGAGATTCCTGTAATACATTAATTAAGACACCCAACAGTCAACTAAATCATTTAAGTACTAATTTATTCTAAACTTAAACCAACAATAATAAGAAAAAAGAAAAATAATTGAATACCAGAAATTAAGGGAAGAGTAACAATGGCTACTTGTTGGTGATGAAGATGATGAATTTGGAATTTTGTTTACTAGTTTTTGGCTTTAAGGCAGTAGGAGGCTAAAACCTTTGCCTCTATTTGCTTTACTTTCTCTTTTTCTTTTTCTTTTTCTCTGTTGTATTTTTTTTTTTTGGTGGTCCTTTTATTAGGCACATACTATATATATATATATATTCATCATTTTTGAGTTTGAAAAGATTGCAAAACATAGGGATCGATGTTACCATCTACCGGCCAAAAGTATACTTACAGGTGCCAACTTTTCTTTTTAATCATTGGCTCTGAAGTTCACTCATTTAATTAATTTAAATTTATGTTGTGTAAGAATGAAAATACACTTTCAAAATAATTTTTTTATTCTTTTTAATTTATTTAAAAGAAATGTTTTTTTTCTAATTTGATAATTTTTTAATTTTCATATCACATATGACATATTTAAGATCATAAAATAAAAAAATATTTAGTACATTATATATATCTTTAGTTAAATATCAAAAGAATTAAATTTCTTCTTTAATTCTTTAAATTTGGTACCCAGTCAGATTAAAACAAACAAATCGCAACAGAGAGAGAATAAGAAAGACTTTACTTGATACTATTAAACTTTAAGTGATATGTGACTTCCTTTTTAGGGAGATTAAGTTCATTTGTACCAACCAAAGAAATAAAAAGGAAAGGGAAATTTAAAATAAAAATAAATGAAATTAAAAAGGAACAAGAAATAAAGAAATAAAAAAGAGCAAAATAGAAAAGGAAAAAAAGAAAAGAAATGAGCTAGAATTAAATATGAAATTGGTGAAAAGAAAAAATAAAGAACAATATGATTTGGCGAAGAATAAAATGAATGAAAAAGGAGAAAAAAGAAAAAAAATAAAGATTAAAAGGAGAAAAGAAGTACAGAAATAAAAAAATAAAAATAAAAAGAGGCAATTACCTATAAAAGCTATAATAGGTGAAAAGGGTCATTAGTTTTGGAGTGGGTAGGGTTGTGAAATTAGTTTGTATTCAGTGGGATTTGTATTCTTTTCTCAATAGTAAATTGCTGGACTAAGCTTTCAGTCCAAAAAATACACTTAGCTTTTCAACAATGGGCCAGAGCCCAAGTCAGATTCAGGTTCAGAGAAGAAAAATATACTCTTTCAGAAATGGGCATAGATTCAACTCTTTCAGAAATGGGCCAGAGCCCAAATCCAAAACATGAAGTCAGATTTCAAAGTGATCTGAAACCCTTCGTACTTTAAAAAGGAATTAAACTTGGGTGAATGACATATATATATACATGTCATAAGAAAAGTATTTACAGAATATGATAAAAAAATTAATTTTTAAAACATAAGGAAGATTTATTTTTTTAAAAAGGATTTAATTTTTTTTTTTAAATTCCTCTTAAGGCTTAAAAGATTCGCTCAAATTTTTGTGTATGAAAAATGTATAAAATGTGTATATATCGCTCAAAGCTGAAAAAGTTCGCTCAAAATTTATTGTATGAAATGTGATATCTCGTTCAAGGCTTAAATATTACACTCAATTTTTTATGTATGAAAACAGTATGAAATATATATATCTCGCTTAAGACTTAAAATTTAGCTCACATTTTTTTGTGTATAAAGTTCATGTTAGGTTTCTGAAAAATTAATACAACTACAACAATATTGTATACAACTTTCATATAAATATTCAAGGCTTAAAAATTTCGCTCACAATTTTTTGTATGACAACTGTATTAAAAAATTTACTCACATATACACATTTCATACCGTTTTCATACACAAAAGTTTGAGTTTATTTTTGAAGCCTTGAGCAAAAAAATTATTTTTAAATTTTTTTTTAAAAAAGATTATTAAAAATAAAAAAAAATGAAAAAAGTATGAAAGATGAAAATATGTCATGTTTCGTAAGATATTGCTATATTGTAAATAGGTAAAACTATCCATATATTTAGTAATAAAAAATCTTAAATAGGTACTCTATGTCATTTTCCCATTAAACTTTCCTAAATGGGTCAAGGCTAAAAGCGGGTTAGTACTTCGTACTAAGTATATATTAGAAATTCAAATTAAAACCTACAACACTACTAAATTAGGGAGTAAATTTTATACTCCATTTGGTCCACTTTATTTCATCTTTACTAAAAATAAATGGTTCAAAATATTTATTATTTTAGAAAATTAAAATATAATTACGTACGTTCTTTCTATTTTGACCATAATACTAATTACTGTTGGAAGTAATCAACATTGAATAATTAGCATAAAAACCTAAGTGAAGACGATGTACACATACCCAATATTGTGATTGCTTAGCAAGATATATTAAAGAAAGAATATATACCGAAGAGAGATTAACATTCTAAATAATTAAAGATAAAAGAATGGTGCACTAAGTTTTACTATGCACAAGGTCCGAACTATAAAAGTCTATTGTACGCAATTTTATTCTGCATTTCTATAAGAGATTATTTTCATGACTCGAACTCATGATCTCTCAATCACATGACAATAAATTTACCAGCTACGCCAAAGCTTCCTTCTAACATTTTAAATGATTAAAGATAATAAATATGAGTATGATAGTCAAAATATATGATTTCTTAAGAAATGTGTAAATAAAAAATATGATAAATTATATGAATAGAGAGAGTAATATCTTTCTTTTTCTCTTCTCTTTCTTTCATAAACGCCACTACACCAAACCAAAGCAGGGATTTTAAAATTATGGATGAATGATAAAATTTTACCCCAAAAAAGAGTGAAAATCATTTATACACCAGAACATAGCTTTAAAAATCAAATCCCCCATTCCTTTATTTTGAATAATAGATTATCCCGCCTCCCCCCTTCCCTTTTTCTGGTGTATTTTTTATTTTACCCTTGACATTCTCTATTATCCAATTTATGTAATATCTTTTTATATCATATACTTTTTAACCTTGATATTTTATCTATAGTTTAATTTTTTTTTTATATTTTATATTGATTTTTGTTTAAATTAATTGTAAGTAGATTAGTAGAATATTCTTTTCATGAAGTTGTAGCAAAATCTAAACCTATTCTTTTATGAATTATGATCATTATTTAATGTATGTATGTATGCATGTAGATACATACGTATGTACATGTGTAAGCTTAATATATCGACACTTTTTTAAACTTATAAGTAAATTTTATTTAAATACTTCAACTACGACTTGTTTCAATTGAACACCTGAACACATGATAACGTGTTTTTATTAGGTATTTTCGATTCAAAATTTAAAAAAAACTTTTGGGGTAATTTTCAAGTGTCTGTCAGGTAGTTAAGTTAACCATATAAATAATGTTATTTTTGTTTTAGTTATACACATCATGTGAATTGAAACAAGACTAAGATTTTACAACTTATTAATGTTGATGGTTATAATTAAAGAAAAACACTTTTTCACTAAATTTAAGGAGTTTTCGATGTGTAAGTCAATCTTAATACATGTAAATATATTTTTAAATTCACACTTGTTAATCTTAACAACAAACTTATTACTCTCTTTATTGAAATTTATATGATATATTTTTTTAATCAGTTTTAAAAAGAATGAAATATTTTTAAATTTAATAATAATTTAATTTTAAATTTTATCTTTAATTTGTTTTATTTCACAAAATTTAAAAATATTTGTTTATTTGTTAACCTATGAAATCACTTGATATAAATTGGGAGGGAGGGAGTAGCAAAAGTCATTGGAGGAGAGAGAGATTGAAAAAAATAGTAGGTGGTCTTGGTCAAAAATTGTACAAGTAAATCCACAGAGATAGAGCTCTGAAAATGAATGCAAGGCCACCGTCTTCTTCAACTCTTTGCGTTCTGCAACTATGGAAGCTTCCTTTAAGGCTGATGAAGCTAGGGTTCCTCCAGAGCTTCCTTTGCCAAGGCAACCTTCATCACCTTTTCCATTTATTTTTCTCTTCAATTTTCTCTTTAAGTGCGCGTTTGGACATAAAAAGTGAACAAAATAGTAGTATTTGGAATAAAGTTGAAACAATGGTATTTGGAAATTGGATTTGTGTTTGGAAATGAATACAACTTGGAAAAATGTTGAACTTTTGTAAGTGATTGGAGTGAAATTTGTGAAAACAGGTATTTGGAGTTTTTCAAATTCCGAAAAATTGTAATAATTCTATGTCCAAACATGATTCCTGAATACAATTCTGAAAAAAAAAATGAAAATTATCCATGGCCAAACGGGTCCTATTTCTTATCAAGTTGCAAAATTCGGGTGTTTTGGTAAGTTATATATGAAATTTAGTCCAATTTTATCGTCTTCATAGTGTTACCTATGTGTTTGAATTGGTTTAGCATTACAAAATGATCATTGCTGATTTAATCTTATCATGGTGTTATAAATTACATTTGTCAATACTTGTACAGAAAAAAATTATGTGAAGTTTCCTTATATCTATATAGTCAAAAGGAGGAGATATTTAAGGACTCACAAAGTTATCGAAATGTGATTTTTTTCCTGTTTATGGACTGCCATTTTACCTTGAGCAATAAGGTGTTGTTTAGCAAGTTGATGCGTATATCCTAAAGAGTAATGGTGTAATGTGTAAACATATCTTTTTCACATTGAGTATTAAGCTCAGTTGCTTTCTCTCATTTTCCCTTTAGAAGCTTCACTAGCTTGTGCACAATTTGAGGTTCCTTAACTTTTTCACTTTAGCTTACCTTTCTAACAACCCTATGGTTCCTGTAATTAGCTGTCTTTCCTGTAATAGATTATATTGAGCTTAAAAAGACTGTTTAACTTCCTATTTAAAGGAGCTTTTGGTTTCGTGTTTATCTATATGCGGTTTAGAGCTGCATTATGATATCATAATTTGCTTTTTTTGCATCAGTTCAAGATTTCTCTTTGCCAATTATCTGTAACTACCGACAAGGAGAGAAACATTGCTCATGCTCAGCAGGCAATAGAAGATGCTGCAGACAAGGGTGCTCAGCTTATTCTTCTCCCTGTAAGTTTCTTTTATTTTCTAAAATGGTCGCTGAACTAGCTCAACACAGTCGTCTCTCTAGACTCCAGAAAGGTGGAGAGACAAATTTTGTTACCAGCAAGATTCATCACAGTCGTATCTACATTTTATCTGTTCTTTACCAGCAAGATTCATCACTGTGACTGACATGGATAATTAGAGTTATTTTGATATCAGAATTCCAGGAAGAATGGGCTTATAATTCATGTCTGAACTAAATTATGTCATTAAGTGTTTCAAAATCTGAAAGCATAAGAACTAGGATCTCCCCATCATTAAAATTTTCCACATTAACTATTTCCTTGTTGCTTGTTCTTAATTTACCTTCCTTAGTTATGATTACGATGATGGTTTTTTTCTGTCCCGTTGTTTGTCTGTATTTATTTTAAACCAACTTTGATGAATCTCGTGTATTTCAGTGCACTGAAAGAGTTCTATGATGTTTCTTTGACATTGTTCTAACTTATGATGCTAATACTCTCATTCTGTCTTTACTATTGTTTACATTCAATAGTTTGCTTCCATAAGTATCTCTTTTTACTATTCTCTTCTTTTTTCAAAGTGGAGTTTTAAATTAACACAATTGCTTCCTGCTATTACAGGAAATATGGAATAGTCCATGTTCCAATGACAGTTTTCCAGTATATGCAGAGGACATTGATGCTGGTGGAGATGCGTCTCCTTCAACTAGGATGTTATCTGAAGTTTCTCGGAGTCTAAAGATTACAATTATTGGTGGCTCTATACCTGAATGCAGCGGTGATAAATTATATAACAGTTGTGGTGTCTTTGGCACAGATGGAAAGCTTTTGGCCAAGCATAGGAAGGTGTGCACATTTTCTTTCTCATTTGGAAAGAGTTAAAAGAAAAATACTAAGAAGAAAAATGATTTATGACACGTGTTTGCAATCCAAATTTGTTCATTGTATCTACTATTTCTCAAAAATTTATTTAATTGCACGTTTGGAGTTCTTGAGCCTTGGTGGTTTAACTAATTCAATCAGAAAGCAATGTTTTTTGCAGATACATCTTTTTGACATTGACATTCCAGGAAAGATGACTTTCAAAGAATCAAGGACCCTAACAGCTGGAGCGAGACCTACTATTGTAGACACAGGTTAGACAAGCTTCCTACCGATTTAAGATGTACATTGTTCACCTATTCAGTTTGCTGTATAAAACTTTGGGGCGACAAGTTGGTTATGTCCTCCTTTGACTAGTTCAAATTAAAATTTTATGAGGCATTCTCATGTAGGAGGAAAGTTGCAACTTTTTTCCAAGTCTGGTGGTGTGTCAATCTAGTAACCAGCATCTGCTGTACTCGGTCAAAAAAAAAAAACCCAGCATCTTCTGTTTTATTATATTGTACTGGTATCAGCCTTTTGAAGATATCTCATTAGCTGCAGCTCTTCACTTGGAAAGATGCACAGCATATTGCCAACTTTTTTCGTTTTTCCGGAAAATAGTTGATGCAAATGTGCTTAATATTTCTGTGATCTTATACTAAAGTACTTGCGACCATTCAGTAGAGCTACCATAAGTAACTAGTGATTTCATATGCAGAGGTTGGACGTATTGGTATTGGTATATGCTATGACATTCGCTTCCAAGAACTGGCGGCTATCTATGCTGCAAGAGGTATTAGTTATCTACTTTAGTTATTCTGTTTGTTCTGTAATGTTCATCCAGAAGACCTACTCTTTATGCCTTCTCCTTTTCTTCTGTACTTTGTAGACCTCCAAGTAAAATTCTTCACTTTTGAGACATTGGAAGATTGTAGTATTTTGTGACCGGAAATGGAAGCTTTGACAAGTTAAAGATAGTTGAAATACTCTGCAGAATATGTGGCTCATCATACTCTACATCATAAATTGGAGTTTACCCTGCACACAATTTAGTTTTGACATAGAGGAATATTCCCGTCTCATCTAGATTTCGCAAATGGAAGTAAATAGGCTATTTAATGTGTGGTTTAACATGCCGTCATGAACTCAATTTCTATTAACTACAGTTTTTTACTGTATGTTAGGGGCTCATCTGCTTTGTTATCCTGGCGCATTTAATATGACCATCGGACCACTACATTGGGAGTTGTTGCAACGGGCAAGGTAGTGATGAATTTAGTACTACATATGTAACTAAGTGTTAGTCTATTCTATCATGTGATAAATGCTGATTCCTTAAAAGCTGTGCTAGCTTGTTACTACGGGTGCTCTGGTTCCTTTTTTGTTACAAAATACCATTGGGGCCTATCTTTGTGATCTTCTCTTTTGATGGTGAAGCCTTCTTAAGTTATAAAAGGAGCCGTGAATATTGAGGTTCATCTTAGTTTCTGGCATCTGTTTAGGAATCAAATGTGTAAATACCAGCTGATATTCTGGAATAATGACATCAGAGTGGGATATTTATCATTTCATGTGCTGCATAGTTTGTTTGTTTATATGTCTTAGTGCATAGATATTGAATCAAATCACAGAGTCATGCCTATAACAGTGGAGATAACAAGGGTGTCTTGTGACTTAAGAGTGTACTTTGCACCTTTCAACAAATTGTTACTGATGGTTATTGTTGACAATGTGCTCTACTTTGTCAAATTGACTTTTATCTTGGAAAACATTTACTGCACATGCTATAGTGATTCTTGCTTTAGGCTAAGTTGTTACAGCTAAGTTGTGGGAATTGATGGATGTGTTGATTTGCAAGCCCTTATGAGTTTATGTTGGGATTTACTAGTTTCATTTTTATTTTTCTTCCAATTCTCTTTTTATGTTTCTTCAATACTTTTAGATGCCAAGAATTGTATTTCTCCTTCTCCTTCTGTAGTTTGGCACTCCTTAAGTTTTACTTTTAAAATACTAACTAATCTACTTAGGTTTCAGGTTGGAAATTAGTCAACTCAATACGAGCAAGATAAATTAGTTGAATTAAGGAGGGAAGGACTAGATCCATTATAAAGCTTTGGTTCCTTCTAGATGCATTGAGATTTGGAGACACTCTGATCTTTCAAATCCTAGGAAGACTTAGTTGTTTACTTTTTCGTTTGTTTACATATGCAGTCAAGTTTTGCTGAAGTCTGTATAATAATTTGAATTTACGTGCACATAGAGAATAACTAGTAACATCTATGTTACTTGTCCTGCAGGGCTGCAGATTGCCAGGTACAACACTGATACCAATATGCTCCACATTGTTCGACCTTATTACTTTTGCGCGATTGGTCTTTGACAGTGTTAGTTGCAAAGTTTCTTGAAATGTCTCCACATTTGTTTACGCATGTCCTGCTTTATTTGGTGTTAAAGATTATTCTATTTTTTGTCCCTGTGGCCGGAACCTGTAAATTCTTGGCCATGTAATCCATTATGGATTCATGGATGATTTCAAGAGTAATTATAAAAAAGGGCAGCCACTATGCGCGGGGTCCGGGGAAGGGCTGGGCCACAAGGGTGTATTGTATGCAGCTTACCTCACATTTCTGCAAGCGGCTGTTTCCACGGATTTCAAGAGTACTTAGTTGTCCAAAATATTAGATACTGTAGGTACCCTGTTAGAAAGGGTGCTTCTTTGATGTCAAAATGCTCTATCTTTTTCCTCATCCTTGTCATGTATAGTTAGATGGGAATTTTAGTTTGTAGTTGACAGTAGGAATCGAATCGTATCATAGTATTTCTCTGCTGCTTATTAGCATCAATTTAAATGTAGCACTTCTATTTCTGACCCTACAAAAGTTAAATTTCTGAGTTGAGCACAATTTCTTCTGAATCTCATGGTTAGCTGATTGTATTTATAACTCCAAAGATCTGATCTTTATTTGTTGGGCACATATTCCTATCAGTTGTATGTAGCAACATGTTCACCCGCCAGAGACAGTGGTTCTAGTTATGTAGCTTGGGGACACTCCACTCTTGTTGGACCAGTGAGTATTTGACGTCTGACATGGCTTGTTTCAAAGATCTTTTAGTTTAACATTTTCCTCATGTCACTTTAAAGAAGAAACAACAAAGATCTCAAACCATTTACTAATGAGCAGATTAATGGTGGAAAAAAGAATTTTATATTGGAAACAATCATGTTGATTCCCCCCCCCCCTCCACCCACCCCCAAACCCCAGCATCCCCCAAAAAAAAGAAAGAGAAAAGAAAAGGAAACTAAAGAAACTCAATCTGGCAGTTCGGAGAAGTGCTTGTGACAACAGAACAGAGGAGACTACACTAATAGCAGAGATCGATTATTCAGTAATTGAGCAGAGAAGGTGAGTTCCTCCTGTACCTCCAGATTATATTTAGATCGAATATGCATTCACATTGTATATGTTCAGTTGTTTATGCATTTCTTTCTGCATTTTATGTCAATATTTGTCATCCTAAAATGATTTTTTTCATAGTTATTTTGGCCTTCCTTTCTCTTGGATTGAGGGTTAGGGCCGGCTCTAAGGTAAGGCAAGCGGCTCTAAGGTAAGGCAAGCGGCTCTAAGGCAACTGAAGCTTTGCCTTAGGCCCCCAAATATTAAAGGCCCCAAAAATATGAAGTACTATATTATTATATGTAACATATGATTTTCGTAATTATTAAGAAAAAAAATTCAAATTTTAACTTTTTTAAAAAATTGGTAAAGATTGCACAGTTGAGTGAGTAATTAACAATAAATTTTCTCTCATTGTACTAAATAATATATCAATTCCAATTTCTCTTCCTTTATGTATAGTCTTTTTTCATGTTTATGATGATTTCAGTTCCTAATTCAATCTCTGTTTCTCTGAATTAGCTATTTCGTTTGTCATATTTAATTGATCCATACATCAGAAAGCAAGTTCTTTTGTCTCATCTTTTTAACTAAGAAATCCCCGAGGCAAGTGTCACATGTTTCGAAACTCGGTGGATAATAGGCTTCACCCCTCTACTTTATTCCACTCAAATACAATGTTTTTGTGTATGAGAGAGTTCCATACTGTGATGTGCACTTGACCCACACATCACGCATTGTGCTCTCACCACTAGATCAAAGCCTTGCGGGCTGCTTTTGTGTCTCATTATTGTATGAATTTTATTAAAAAGTTTAAGGGCCTTTTAATATATTTTGGCTTTAGGTCACCAAGTCTGTTGAACCACCCACTGGAGGGGCCAATATCTCCTCTTCTCACCGTCATGATCTTTTGTTCATGTTTAGAGCTTATCTAAAAGTTACGATTCTAACCCATTTATGTACTCAAACTCCTATTACGATGTGCAGAACATACCTTCCATTTCAAAAACAAAGACGAGGAGATTTGTACCAGTTAGTAGATGTTGACAGATTGAATTCCACAGGGGCCAACTGAGGTGCCGGAATGAAATAATCTAGCATTGATCGATGATAAGAGACTGATCCATTGAATGGCTAAAATGGCACGATTTGCATATTGGTGCTTACGATGATCACTGCTAAATTAGATGGCTCATTTGTCTTCACTAGCCCTTAGATTTTACCCGGAATGATGCACCATTGTGATGTGTGTAAAACTGCAATAAAGACTCATTTTGTTTTTGATTTCTTTTCTAGTTTCTTTCTTTTTGATAACAAAGAAATCCCATGCGTTATCTGGTCCAACCCTAGTTGGTGCACTGGTTTGCAACTCGGGTGATTATGGGCCCGCCTCTCTACCCTCGTCCCACACATATACCATGCTTATATCTCTGTCCCCCTTTTTGGCTTTTCGTCCCGTCAAGTCTACTACTGCAAAATGTCAAACATGACTTCTACCAAGGGTATTTCTGGCATTATATCTATTACTTTTTTCAGCCAATTTCCTTTTTTTTTTTTTTTTATTGGCCTTGTATCTCCTTTATCAAAATAATTCGTAAAAACAAAACGTGTGCTATGTCATGATACTGCTGGTAGAAGTTGAAGTATGGTCATTTATATTCCACCCCTGCACCTTGGAGATAGAAGTGCTTCTGAAAATAATAATAACAGCCTCAGGACAAGAAGGATTTGAATATTGAGTAATCAACTTTTCTGTGGTTATAATAAAATTAATAATAGACAGAAGTAGACGACTATGACAGTAAAGGAAACTGAACAACACTTGGCCATTCTGGCGGAATCACACGCACGCGGGCTAAGCTTCCCCACTTTTTATATAAATGCATCCAACTTCCTAGTCAGTAGCATCAACCACAAGCCCCCCACTTTCTTGTCTCTCTTTATTTTTTCACCTTGCCTTGTTCATTTCATTCATTTTTCTCAGTTGGTTTGCTACTCTTCATAGCTCGTATTGTCTGTTGTGTTAGTTAATTCAGAAGAAAGAAAAAATGTCTTCATGGGAAAAGCCGATAATACGACCTCAGCAAAGGCGGAAGACGCCATCGTTTTCTTCCTCTCTGTTGGAAGCCATTTACCATTCCATTGATGAATCCAAAGAAGAAGAGAACCACGTTCCGAATAAAAGAAACAACGCTGTGGAAGCTGAAGAAGAGATTGTCTGCCTTCGACGTGCAATCTTGATCGAGAAATGGATGGAGAGTTACAAATATACTCAAAGCTCAGGACACTTCAGCTCAGATTCAGGCTCATCAACAGATTCAAGCATGTTTTCTTCCTCAGAAACCGAATCAGCTTCAAGATCCACACCTAAATCATCAGTTTTTCACACATTGCCAAAACCAACAAGACAAGTTCATGAAATTCTTGTTCCAGCAAGGTCAGAAAAGGTTACATTCTCTGCAGAGACAACTCCAAAATGTGGAGGAAGGTTCATGAGAACAAAATCAAGAGCCTTGAAGATTTATGGTGACTTGAAGAAGGTGAAACAACCTATTTCACCAGGTGGGAAAATCGCAAACTTCTTGAATTCGATATTCAATTCGAGAAACATGAAGAAAAATCACCACCATCAAGGTATGGATGATTGGAGTTCAGTGAGGAAATCAAGATCAGTGAATGACTCAAGTACTGTGACATGTTCATTGACTACAAGATCTTCTTGCTTGAACAAAACCCCTTCTTCGAGAGGCAATAAATCTAAAAGGTCAGTCAGATTTTGCCCTGTCAGTGTAATTGTTGATGAAGATTGTCAACCATGTGGTCACAAGAGCATATACAAGAATGAAGAGCCAAGAATCTGGCAAGTGCCAAAGGCAGGGAACTTAAGAAACATTGAGGGGAAGCATATCAACAAGCATCAATACAGAGGATTTTACCAAAGTGAAGATGAAGAGGAGGAAGAAGATGATGGTAGGAGTTGTGCAAGTTCTGATCTGTTTGAACTTGAGAATATAGGCATGATTGGTCATGTTCATGCAACTAGAGATGGCTTGCCTGTGTATGGAACCACTAGTTTTAAAATGAATCAAGCCATTGCTAGGGGTTTAGTTATGTAATCATGTAACATTTCATTAGATCATCAATGTAAAACACTTAAAAATTGAGTGATTTGTCTTCTTGTACTAGCTTTTTCTACATCTTTGTTTCATATTTCAGACTACTCTGCCTTATTTTCTTACTTTTTCAACAGTGGACCAGAACTATGCCTTTACTAACATAAAGGCTAATTGTAGTTCAAGATTGTGCTAGAGTGGTAAATACTCCTCTAGATCTTGATTTCAAGTTATGGATATAAACAATGAAGTCGTCATTGGTAGGAAGCGTTTTACTCTCGAAATGGGATTTTTCTGCGTGAATCCGGATTAGTTGAACTTCAAACCGAGTACAGGAAACTAGGTGGCAAATAATAACAAAAAAAACATAAAAGGCTAATTGGAATGGTAGTGAAGGGCACAAGAATTGATAATCACCAAAATTTAGAGTCAGTCTAGTATAATCTTACTATATATATATATATGCGAATTTTAATTCTTTTGTATATATTTACATATTCGAGCTGAAAGTAGTGAGTTCGACTTGTACTTGCACAACTCTCCCTAAATCCACCTCTGCCGACGTTATCGTCTACCTGGCTAGTCTATGAAACTCCTTTGGTTCAATGAAGTAGTTTAAAATCGAATCTTAGCCCTATCATTAGATTTTGAGCATTATTATCCATCAGGTTTTAGCTTACTTTCAGAGGAAACTAACCTTGATATGGAAATTAACTCTTAAATCAAATGATTAAGAGAACATGTCCTAATTAAACTCGTTTCAAGATGATTATAAGTTCCTTACAAATAAAGTGCTTCCGCGTCGAGTGTCACGAGATGTAATGATGATGATAAGGATATGTATCTTTAGATTGAAGAAAAATGATTTGTTTTCTTCACTTTTTGGCATTACTGTATCAGGCTACCCAAAATATTATACTATTTAATTTAGTATCATGACCTTTTTCATATGTCACTGTTTAGAAATGATTTAAAAAGTTTGAATGCCAAAATGTCACATTTTCACAGTGTATCTCCCAACTTTTTGATTCCATCAAGAAAGAAGAGAAGTCCAAAAGTGACATCTTTCAAAGAAAAGAGGTAGTAAAGATCTTTGATAACAAAGTAGACCATAATTTATGATGTTGTTGTCTTTAGAATTTTTAGGGGATGAGTAGGTGTGGAAAATTGAGTCGTTAAAGGAGCACACCAAGTATGATCAAATGAAAAATAGAAGGAAAATACTTAACTAATTTAAAAGAATACTTCGTTCAGGCAGTGATTGGTCTCCTATTCTAGGGTTCGATTGGTTAAAAGATTTTGAAAAATATACAATAACATATCCGATGTAATCTTACAAGTGGGATCCCGGGATTAAAATATACGCAGACTTTACTTCTATCTTTGTGAGGTAGAAAGCAACGCAGGATTGTAAGAAAAATGAGAGCAAATAGCAAAATAATAAAGGAATATGCGGTAACTAAATATTACAACTAAAAGGAATTGAGGAAAAGAGGATGCTAGCTCCCCCCCCCCTCTCCCCTCTCCCCTCTCCCCTCTCCCCTCTTCCTCCCACACAAAGTGCGACAACACTCAATTATCTACTAACCTTCTATCATAATATTCGACCTCCATACATTCATATTTAAGATCATGACCTTAAAATATAATTTTTTTTAAAAAATAATAATTAATAATCAAGAAAATAATTTATGTGGTGAAAGTCTGAAAAACCAGTTCTACAGTGACACTCCATGTTGATGGTCTTCTCCCACCTCAACGCTCCATTCACCCCTGCACCTCCGACCCCAACCCTCAAGTCTAACTTTATAGTGTCGAGGGAATCCATCGTCTGTAGGATTCATTCATAGAAATCGCAAAAAGGGTATGTTGATGTCATTTTGAAAGGATTAAAAAGCATCGAAGTATTGCCTAATTTATATATAAATGTCCTTTTCCTTTTCAACCTCCGCCACCTCCCTCCAAAAAATATATTTATAGAGAATAAGGGTGTGTTTGGTAGGAAGGAAAACATTTTTTGAAAAATGCTTTTCTAGTTTTTTATATTTGATTGGTCAAAATATTTTAGAGAATATTTTTTCTAGGTTAACAAGCTTTTTGAAAATCAGAGAACTAGCTTCCTCAGTGATATTCCCATGTTGTTGGTTCGATCCCCCCACCCCGCACCTCGGCCCCAACCCCACTCCCACCATCCCACTTACCCACATCCAATCTCATCGTTTCTTTCCTAAATTAATATATAAATACTTTTAGGGTTATATTTTCTGTTCACTTTACAAACACAAAAAAAATAATAAGAGAATTACTTAGTTTTCAAGAAAATATTTCCTTTCATACCAAATACACCCCAAATGTCATGCAGTAATATTATAAAGAAAATATGATGATGAAATATGTATTTTGTTACTGCAGCCATGTGTTTGTTTGGCATGAACTCATATATAGCGACCAACAAGATAAACTTAATTTATAATCAAGTAATTATTGATATTAAATAGATTAGGATTTAAGTTAGGCGATTAGGTTCAACATACATTGTTACATTGAACCGATCCAAGTGAACGTTGTCAATCAATTATTGCCAGAAAAAATTGCGTAGTAAGACCAAGAATAAATAGATTTATGTTCACAAAAATGTGGGGCAGGTAGGTGATACTCGTAGCTGTTAAGGTTTGTCTTGTTTATGCCCAACAACAAGAGAAAGAAGAAAGAAACTGTGGTCTACTCCTCAAGAAAAATAATATCAATTCGAGTTTGTATTTTGATACAGAATATAAATACTGTATATACATAAAATCATTAAAATTTTAATAAATATTAAATCTTGAAAGAATAATTTTAAAATTGTAATAAATTCAATGCTAAAGCTTTAAATTGAACCTATTAAATTAAAGCTTAATACATAGATAACTCCTTAAATTTATCAGTTAATTTCAATTGGACACTCAAACTACGATTTATTTCAATTGAGCACCTGAACACATGATAAAATTTTGCTATTGAAATTACTTCAAGATAGAATCAGTTTCTACTCTTATTGCTTCTTTCCAATATTCAGCATCAAAAGAAGATATAACTTCAAAATAATTTGATGATACATTATCTACTAGAAAAGTTTGAAAACCATTTTCATAAGGACATTTTCTAGGTCTTTTCATCAGCCTCAATTCCTTATTAGAGGTAATCTATTATTTCTTTTAATGGAATTCCAATAAAGAAATACTTTATTGCATGTTCAGGTGTTCAATTGAAATAAAGCATACTCTGAGTGTCTAAATAAAATTTAATGACAAATTAAAAAAGTTAAGCCTTAAATTAATTAAGATTTTGCGTCCGGGCGAAATAGATAATAATTATGAAAAGGAATTAGAGAAGAGAAGTCAAAACAGAGAAGGATGAGGCATTATCAATTATGGCGCACATGCAAAACTGCAACTTTTGCAAGCAAAGTTAAAAAGTAGATCTCCTAACCTTTTGCTTTTTCAATATCCCACCAATCTGCCTCGATCCTTTTCTTTTTTCTTTTCAAGTATTGGGGTGGATTCGCTTTTTTGAAAATATGATTTATATTATGGGTGGTATGTCACTGTTTTCTCACTTGTTACTCTTATGAATTCACATTTAAATTTAATTAGTATGTTTAGAATGATCAAGTTATATCATATAGTTTTACTATCAAGGGTATGTCAAAATAAATTGGATTCCTCTATCTTCAATAAAAAAAATTCATATTTCGTAGGAAATGTTTCTTCTTTATGTGGGCCTACAAAACATGAATTTGGATTAATAGGGAGTTTGCCAAATGGTTATACCAAAAAAAGAGAAAATCACACAAATACAAGATAGTAATTTTCAAAAGTTACAACTACTTAAAAATCAATTTCTTAACTTTTAATTATATTATATATAACCTTTGATATCACCTAAATTATTTCTCCTAATTAAAAACACAATAAAATCTAATTCTCTCACCTAAAATTACTCACCTTATCCATCAAAAGATGCTCTAATCTTCAAGTTCATGCCCTCTCTCCTTCCATATTCATCTCCTCAAACTCTTAGAAATACAACTTCTCAAACTTTGCTTTTATATTCACATTCAAAGTCTCCTGATCTGCACTCCTCTATTCATAGTTTTTTTTTATTCAAGTTTTTTATAATTTTTTTTGTTTCTAAGCATGTATTGTCATTTCTTCACACCATTTGTTTCTAAGGGCAAAAATACTAGGTAAGTGCAATTGAAAAGATGGTAATAAATATTTGTGAGTATAATAGTAGGAATCAGTATATTTAAGTTTTTATATTATATACAGTATATAATATAATAATATCATGTATATGCTATATTTCAAATTGATAAGTGTAATCAAAAGATAATAATAAATAGTTGTGAGTATAGTAGTAGAAATTAGTATATTTGAGTTTGTTTATTATATATAATATATAATATAATAATACCATGTATATGATATATTCAAATTGATAAGTGTAATTAAAAAGATGGTAACAAAATATTTGTGGATATAATAGTAGGAATTATTATATTTAAGTTTGTTTATAATATAATTATACCTTTTGTATAATATATATATATATATATATATATATATATATATATGTATATATATATATGTATGTATATATATATATGTATGTATAATATATAGGTAGAATAAATAGATACTTAGTCAAAAAATTATATATATATTCATGAATTAGCTTGCTAGTAGATTGTGTTGGAACTTCTTTTTTGGTAAGCAATTATTATTTTTTGATATGCATTTAATTATGTTATCCCTAATATAGGCATCTCCTTATTTTTAGTCTTTTATTTATAGTAATAATCTCCTTCTTTTTAGCTTTAAGTTGTATAGTTTGTAATATCCAAATCAGTTGTAGTTTATATAATTAACTTTCATATATCTTGTATTTATGTAACCTCCCCATAAGTAAGGCACAACAGAAGTTTAAAATTTTGTTCTTACTTATCCCAACAATTACTTCTCGTATGGTTATATGACAATAAAAAACATGTAACATAAAACATGAACACTTACAGGTTGTATTAACTGAAATCTTTATCAACTGTGGGTTCGCACACGAAAGCCCTTTATATTGCAAGCTCCAAGCTTCAATGTATTTCTCCTTTGGAAAGCTAGGAAATCCGGCAGAGGTTCGAGAGAGTGTTTTGATTCTAAGTCTATAAGATTTAGAATAATAATATGAAATTATGTGTATAGAATAATGAAGTGAATGCCTGTATTTATAGGTGAAAAATTAGGTCAAACCGGATTAGGGTTTGACCTTGGGCCTGACCCAAAAATCGAGACAAATTAGGTCATTAGCGTCGTGGCCCTATGGTGTCGGCGCCGCGGCGCTTGACGTCTACACTGTCTCAATTTATTTTCCGCACATTCTTAATTAAATTCAAAATCCAATTCTGACTTAATTAAAACAATCATTATTCATTTAAATATCTCGATTCTAAATCGAATATTTAATACTCTGTCAATACATCCTTAGATCGAAAAGACAATCGATATAGTGTGACCCTACATGCCTTCACATATCGACATTAATCAAATTAAGGTCTACGCGAAACTCCTAGACGGTGCCGCAAGACGAACTCAATATGTGAAGTACGTTTACACGAATCCAGTAAACTTAACCTCTATGTGGTAAGATAAAATCCTTTCATTCACGACACACCCGATCAAGCTTAGGATTTGTCAAGTGTCTATCCAAATGGCTTAATCATTGTATCTCATCTATATTAGTTGGCAACTAGACCATATTCTAAATATGTCTATTGCGTTGGTCAACGACTTAGTCAACCTAATATCACTGAGAATCTGAGTGTTCTCTCGAATACACATTTGAGGAATGAATTCTAATATTGGCTCAACTACCACCTTTAATCCACATCGTAATGTACCCAATACAAGCCATATCTCAACCTATAAGGCATTTGAGCTTAGGACGGGATCAAAGTATATTACTTTATAGACAAGGTGCGTATTGACCTCAAGTCTATGGACTTCTATCTCCCACACGCTGATCATACTTTAGACAAGTATAACAAATAATATATCAGCAGGGTATACCAATACTTCCAAAGTATCCATGTGTCCATCACGAGTACCCATTACTCGTAGCAGGTGAGACATACTACATCCTCTAAGGATGTGATGCAGACCACATGTCGACTTATCACATATCATCGATATCTCATTCTCGATGATCATTAGTCGAGGCTATTTTAAGAGTTACATTATAATATTAATATATCATATTATTAATAACAGCGTAACCTCCATGGATGCATATTATAGAATATTATAGACAGTCAATTAATAATTCAATAATTGCAAATGCCAAAATATTAATCTCCATTCATAATAATACAAATGTGTATAAAGTATATTTGTCCTAATACAGATTGTCTCTAGGACATAAATATTCTTTCACCATCCATATTCACACCCACCTATTGTTAGAGCTTCCGCAATTATAAGCTTCCGCATGACGCTCTGATTTTCTCGATCCCAACAACTGGTATCAGAGTCAATGGTTCAGCTAATGGTGCAACGAGGTTAAAGACAAGTTCAAGGTAGATTTATAGCAACTTGCAGCCTATTGACGATAATTAACATTTTTATCAAATAAGAGAGAAAAAATCTGAGCTACTACATGTGGAGAAAAAAAATTAATGATATTTTCGACAATCCTGCTGCGATATCTTTAAAAAGTAAAAATTATTTTTAATCCTGCAAAAGGCACATTTTTTAATCCTGCAAAGAGCTCAGTTTTAACCTTGCTAAGGGCTCATTTTTAACCCACAAGGGCTCCAATACTTTTAATCCAAAAGGGATCCAATACTTTTAACCCACAAGAGCTCCATTTTTAAACATATCAAGCAACAGTGATGAAAACTATATGAAGATGGAGAATCAAAATTATTTTATCAGAAAATTCAGGCCAATGAGATATTTGTTAGGATTTGTCATGAATTTTCTACCTTATTTGGATTCTACCATAATTGTGTTTTATTTCAAAAATAATTTCTTGGTGGAAAAGATTTTCTTTGTAGAAAAGGACTATCATATTTATCCTTTTTTTGTAGGAGAAGTTTTGGACTTTTATAAATAAAAATCTTTTATTCTCAGACATAACACAATAACATCCACAATGTAGTCGTTTAGAGAGTTTTCGTTTAGGAGGAGATTTTTCTCTCAATAAATTTTATGTTTTTTATATTAGTTTTCCAATATATAGGTCACTTGACCAAACAATATTAATATTATGCTTATATTTTTTGTGTCATCTAATTTATTGCTATTCAAGATTTGCAATTACAAGCTTCCGCGTAATGCCCTTATTTTTACAATCCCTAACACCTACTACTACAACAATATATTTAGGAAGATTGGAGACAAGGTTACTTGAGATTTATTTTTTCTACAGATAATTATGTTGGTTAAAATACGGACTCGACACTCAACTTAGACGATGACGCGTGACAGATCGACTCTAATCAGAACAAGCTCAGCAAGGACAACACCAGTCAAAGTCTATGGCAACAATCGGACATCATTCTTCATACTTAAATCAAATGTGTCCGACATTATTAGTTCGGTAACGAAAGGTTTCAGTCTGGGATAAGTGACTGGTAAGTCATAGTGACCAGTCATGATAAACATCATAGGTGAACTGAGATCCACTTCGACAGTTACGTATCCACGTACGTAACAAATTCAATAATGCAAATAATGATCATTATGAGCAATTGAATATACGGGAGACATTATTTAGGGTTTTACAAATACACCCTTCTCTCACTTGTATTCCATCACACCAACGGTATATGCCCTCAATCTGTAACAAGCAAGCAAGCATTAACTTTCCTGGTGACACTGTCTGACAGCTTCGTCGAAGACCATTCAATTAAAATTTCTTAGTCTTTTGTTTCATCGCTTTACGGTTCGTTTTTTACTCCTGTATTCTATTATCACTATTAACAAGTTCTTCGCATCAAGAAGTTGATATTTGATCATTATAATTTATATGCCCTTGACGTTTAAATATTAATTTAATTGTTAATCTAAGTCACATATTTAGGATTAAACAAATTCCTATGATTTTCATACTAAAATCTACATAATTTTTGAGTTGTAGAATATATACATGTAGGATAGCTTTAGTAATCCGTGGTATTCAGTTATAAGATTCAACTCTTTCCTTCTCAACATATGAGAGTACATTGGTTTTCAAGATGTGAGGGGAGACAAATTCATGAATAGAGAACAATGTCAATAACAATGCGTGTTTATAAAGATAAGTAGAGATTGGCGCAATCTAACAGAATAGGACATTGAATTGATTTAGAATGAACTGGTAATTATTACTTTATTCTTCTTCACTTGTTCCTCATCCTTTTATTCTTAAAAAGGTTTTCTATTTGCAGCCCTTCTCTTAATTGTCAATCGATTTTAATTACTATATCTCTAGCTACCCATTCTTCTTTCCTCCATAAATACCTTTGCTAAATAAATAAAAATTAACAATGAATAAAAATTCTCATATTCCCACGCCTTCGCTAACACAAGTGCCAGGGAATAGGATTTCACTCTCCATGCTTGGCTTACGACCATGTTTAGAGCAACAGACAAAGAGAAAGATTTCCAGTCATGCCATCTCCACTCTCTTTTCTCCCTCATCTGCGAACCCTTAATGAGTTTTTGTTGGAAATTAGCCTTTGGCGGGAGTTGCGACCGACCAACTTTAACGGCTTAAACACTAGTGTTACGTATGTTGGAGAATCCGGTTCTTCACACATGCATGATGTACTAAGTACGTAGATAACCGTAGGGCCAAGAATCGTCAAATTTCATTGAGAAATGAAAGAGATATTGGTTCACGAAGTGAGGTGTTTGAAGCATGGAAAGTGTGGTGTTGTGTTCAATTCTCCCTCATCGGTAAAGGAAGAAAGAATTGTTGTGTATATAAGACTGGAAATTGGTTTGGGGTTTGGGATCCCAAGGGGTATCCCATGTGTTTAAAGGAGGGAGGACCTAGATGTGCTTCGGTTCGAGGAAAGACCACACGCGCGCCGCCCGCCCGTCCGGTTCGTGGGCTGTGGGCTATTATCTTTTTGGGCCAGAAAACTTTGCCAGAAGTACAGTTTGATCCCAGAAGTTTCAGAAGTACAGTTTGGACCAAAATTCTTTCAGATATACAGCTTGGTCCCTGAAGTTTCAAGATATACAGTTTGGTCCCTGAAGTTTTCTGAAAGACAGAATTTTCGACGGTCAGAACAGAAACGCCAAACACTCAATTCAGCCATTTATTTTGGCTGAATTACTCCTCCTATAATGGCCAAATCCGTTGGTCTTTTCACCATTTATTTTGGTGACTTTACTACCTCCATAATGGCCATTATTTGGCCAATAATGGTTGTTATGGAGGCAGTTAAACAGCCATCCCTCACCTATATAAACACCCCTACACCATTGTTGAGAAGCACAGAAAATATACTTGATATATACACGAAAATACACAAGCAAAACAGTTTCTTCCTACATCTTCCTTGCATAATTTCTTGCTCAATATTCTTCAAGGTAGCTCTTGAGTTTCCTTTGCTCAAGTGTTCCATTGATGTTTTATCTTGGGAGACGAATTGTCCAGGACGTATAAAGGATACATACGGGGCAATATTGTCTTAAGGACAGAGTGTCACACTCGACTCAGCAAGCAAACAAAGCAGTTTCAGTTTTCTAGTTCATCTTTGTAATTTTCAGATTTCTAGTTGAATTGTAATTTCAATTCTTACTTTAGCAGTTACTTGTAATTTCCGTTTCCTGCAACCTTTGTAATATCCAACAACTTAAGACAATATCTTGCTTACGGTAACTGCAATAACATGGCTGAAAATATGAACGATGTTGCTGCTACTGCTGCTGCCTCTCGAGGCAACGTTGCTGCCTTCCCCACTGCCGCTACTGGCCAAGGCAGTAACCCCGCCGCCTTCACTACTGCTGCTGCCGCATCGCTCAAGGCGAACATCGCCGCCTTCCCGAGCTCCCTCTTCTTCACACCACCATGATCGCCCTGAAAAGTTCATGGGATCAGAATTTAAAAGATGGCAAAGAAAAGATGCTTTGTTCTACTTAACGATTATGGGCATGGCCGGTTCCTTCTGGAAGATCCTCCACAAGCTGGAGATGAAATGGACTCTTCGCCATCAAAGCGGGTGAAGGGGGCCTTGGTATCCATGTCGTTAACGACATGAAGATGGTTCGTGATGCGTGGAATCATAAGCGATTTCATGTGCAAGAACTATGTCTTGAATCGCTTGGCGGACCCTCTCTACACGGTATATTCTACCGTTGGCACCGCCAAAGAGTCGTGGGAAAATCGCAAAGAAGTACAACGCACAAGATGCGGGTACTAAGAAGTTCATCGTTGGGAAATTTCTAAAATTCCAAATGGTGGACAAGAAAACAGTTGATGTCCCAAGTCCAGGAATTCCAAATGATTTTACATCACCTGGATTTGGAAGGACTAAAGCCAAACGAGCAGCTTTTGGTTGCATCGGGATTGAAAAGTTACCTCCTTCATGGAATGAGTTTATGAGTTACTTGAAACTCAAGACAAAGGAGATGACCTTTGAAGAGCTTGTTATCAAACTGCAAATCCAGGAAGATAATAAGAAGACCTTGCCAAAGGGTAGACAACATGCTGAGGCAAAGGCGAATCTGGCTGAGGCCAAAGGGAATTCAAGCAAGAAGCGGAAGTTCCAGAAAGACGGCAAAGCCCCTGCAACAGAGATGTTCAGAGGTAATTGTCATCACTGTGGGAAACCTGGTCATAGGATCAAGGAATGCCGCAAGCTCAAGACTGAGTAACAGCAGAAAGCCAAGTCAAAAGGCAAGGCTCAAGCAAACGTCGTCAAGGACACGCTCCTGGATGACATGATCGAGGAATTCTCTGCAGTGGTGCTAGAAGCCAACTTGGTGGAAAATCCGATGCAGTGGTGGGTGGACACATGTGCTACTAGGCACATCTGTTCCAACAAAGATGCCTTCTCCACGTACACACCGGCCGACAAGAAGGCGCTCATGGGCAACAACGCTTCTTCCAACGTGATGGGGTTGGAAAGGTGGTCCTCAAGATGACTTAGGCAAGGAACTTACTCAGATGAAGTGATGCACGTCCCAGAGATTAGAAGAAATTTAATTTCTGGACCTTTATTGGTTAATGCTGGTTTTAGGCTAGTATTTGAATCCAATAAGTTTGTACTCACTAAAAATGGCACATTTGTAGGGAGGGGCTTCGTCTGTGAAGGCCTCTTCAAAGTGAATGCCATGTCTGTATTGCGTCAAGGAAATAAAGTTGAACCTTCTTCTTATTTGCTTGAGTCTTCTAATTTATGGCATCATAGATTAGGACACGTAAACTACAAGTCTATTCAAAGGCTGGTAAAGATGGAGTTGTTGCCTTCTATCGACGTAAACCCTCAACATAAATGTGAGGTGTGCGTAGAGGCAAAACTTACTAAGCTTCCTTTTCGATCCGTCGAAAGGAATACCGCTCCTCTAGAACTTATTCACACAGATATATGTGATTTGAAGTTTGCACAAACTAGAGGGGGGAACAAGTACTTTGTGACATTTATAGATGATAGCACAAGGTATTGTTACCTTTACTTGTTGAAAAGTAAGGATGAAGCCTTTGAAGCGTTTCGACGTTACAAAGCAGAAGTTGAGAATCAACTTAGCCTACAGATTAAATCCATTCGTAGCGATAGAGGGGGAGAATATGTAGCGCCTTTTGAGGAATATTGTGCCCAAGAAGGCATTATTCATCAAACGACGGCTCCATACTCACCTCAATCAAACGGTGTGGCGGAACGTAAGAACCGCACATTAAAGGAAATGATGAATGTCTTGCTTATCAATTCCGGTCTTCCCCAAAACATGTGGGGAGAAGCCGTCCTTACCGCTAATATGATTCTTAACAGAGTCCCACATAAGGGTAAGGACAAAACTCCATATGAATCATGGAAGGGAAAGAAACCCACCTACAAATACTTTAAGGTGTGGGGTTGTCTGGCAAAGGTTGAAGTACCCAAGCCAAAGCAGGTCAAGATTGGGCCTAAGACTGTAGATTGCATATTCATCGGATATGCAAATAACAGTAGTGCTTATCGCTTCTTAGTGCATAAGTCAGATATTCCAGATATCCACCAGGGTACAATAATGGAATCAAGGAATGCTCTATTCTTTGAAAGTATCTTTCCTTGAAAGGAGAAAGACATAACCTCTCTCAAACGAAGTTATGCACAAAGCTCTCAAGAACCGGGAGTCCTTGACTGCCCGGATCTGAATGGTTCAGATCTAGCGAATCTCGAGGTGGCTGAACATCCGGAATCTAGTGTTCCAGATTCTCAAAACTTGGAGACTCCAGAGATGGATCTAAGGCGAAGTAAAAGGGTCAGGAAGGATAAATCCTTTGGTCCTGACTTTGTAGCTTATATGGTTAATGATGAACCAAGGACAATTGCTAAGGCGTTGTCAACTCCAGAAGCACCGCTCTGGAAAGAAGCTATTGAGAGTGAAATAAGCTCCATTCTGCAAAACCATACCTGGGAGTTGGTTGATCTTCCTCCGGGAAATAAACCGTTGGGGTGTAAGTGGATACTCAAACGGAAATACAAGGCAGATGTGTCTATAGACAAGTACAAGGCCAGGTTGGTAGTCAAGGGCTATCGGCAAACAGAAGGCTTTGACTACTTTGACACATACTCTCCGGTATCCCGGATGACATCCATACGGGTATTCATTGCGATCGCAGCTTTGCGTGACCTTGAGATACACCTGATGGATGTTAAGACAGCCTTCCTAAACGGTGATTTGGAAGAAGAAATTTATATGGACCAACCCGAGGGGTACGTGGTTCAAGGGCAAGAGAAGAAAGTCTGTCGACTTATCAAATCTCTCAGACGGCCAAACAAGCCCCGAAGCAATGGCACGAAAAATTTGATAGTACTCTACTATTGAAGGGGTTCGCCATTAATGAGTGTGATAAATGTGTTTACACGAAAGGTAACTCTGACTCGTTTGTTATGATATGCCTGTATGTAGACGACATGTTAATCACATGAAGCAGTCCTAGGGTAATCCTAGAGACTAAGAACATGTTGAAACAATGCTTCGACATGAAGGATATGGGTATCGCAGATGTCATCTTAGGGATTAAAATCTCTAAGGCGTCTGACAGATCGTCTTATCTCGCCTCACTACATCGAGGATGTTTTGAGAAAGTTTGAGATGTTAGACAGTTCACCGATAAAGTCACCAATGGATACAAATCAAAAGCTTGATAAAAATCTTGGTGCACCGGTATACCAGGAGCGATATGCACAGGTGATCGGTAGTTTGATGTATATAACAAACTGCACCCGACCTGATATTACTTACGCAGTCAATAAGTTGGCTAGGTTCACCCGTAATCCGAGTGATAATCACTGGAAGGCGTTGAATCGGGTATTACAATACCTGAAATACACGTTAAATTACGGGTTACACTATTCGAGATATCCAGCTGTACTAGAGGGGGTACAGTGATGCAAACTGGATATCTGATATAGAGAACACCAAGTCCACCAGTGGGTATGTATTTACAATTGGTGGTGGGGCTGTGTCTTGGAAATCCTCTAAGCAAACTTGCATCGCCCGATCCACAATGGAATCGGAGTTTATCGCTTTAGACAAAGCAGGAGAAGAAACTGAGTGGCTTCATGACTTCTTAGAGGATGTTCCGTGTTGGAAAAAACCCGTACCTTCGGTAATGATCCACTGCGACAGTCAGTCGGCTCTAGGAAGGGCACAAAATGCTATGTACAACGGCAAGTCTCATCATATTCGACGGAGGCATAAGACCGTTAGGCAACTGATCACCACGGGTATAATATCCATTGATTACATCAAGTCTAAGGATAATATAGCAGACCCTTTGACAAAGGGCTTACCCAAGGATCAGATGGCTTGCCTGTCTAGGGGAATGGGCTTAAAACCCAAAATATAAGGACTAATACAGCGGTAACCCAACCTTACTAACTGGAGATCCCAGTAATTTGGTTCAATGGGAAAACTAAGTTGTAAAGGTTCAGTTGATCGCTTCGGTGGAAGTATGAGCACTTCGGATAGTGATTTCTGAAAAGAAACACTAAATCCACAGCCGTTCCCGCGATAGACTGTAAGTGCTATCTGCAGTATGGGTAAAGGTTAAGTTTTCAAAACCTGTAATGATCCTCAACAGTTGAGGTTAGGTTATTGGGAAACTTTTAATGGTTCCTAACACTTGTGAAGTGGGGTATAGCAGGATACCTTGTAGGAGACCACCTATTTAAGTGCGAGGACGGGACGCCTCAAAATGAACGCACTTAAGAATCCAAGACGTTGTCCATGGCCAAAACGGACAAAACATTACGAAGAAGAGAGTAAGGGAATTTGTTGTGTTGGTACCATTGACTTGGCTTACACTAAACACTGACGGTTCAAGACATCACGTTCACCGCGCAGTAAGTAAGTCCGATGGTATTCAACTATGGAAGGTTCAAAGCTGATGCTACCTCTGCTTATACAACATCGGTCCGCTGAAATATTGCTGGAAATGAAAAGACACCATGTGAGTGCGCCAAAATCTCTTTCAAGAGGGGATTGTTGGAAATTAGCCTTTGGCGGGAGTTGCGACCGACCAACTTTAACGGCTTAAACACTAGTGTTACGTATGTTGGAGAATCCGGTTCTTCACACATGCATGATGTACTAAGTACGTAGATAACCGTAGGGCCAAGAATCGTCAAATTTCATTGAGAAATGAAAGAGATATTGGTTCACGAAGTGAGGTGTTTGAAGCATGGAAAGTGTGGTGTTGTGTTCAATTCTCCCTCATCGGTAGAGGAAGAAAGAATTGTTGTGTATATAAGACTCGAAATTGGTTTGGGGTTTGGGACCCCAAGGGGTATCCCATGTGTTTAAAGGAGGGAGGACCTAGATGTGCTTCGGTTCGAGGAAAGACCACCCGCGCGCCGCCGCCGCCCGCCCGTCCGGTCCGGTTCCGGGTTCGCGGGCTGTGGGTTGTGGGCCTTCTGATATTATCTTTTTGGGCCAGAAAACTTTGCCAGAAGTACAGTTTGATTCCAGAAGTTTTAGAAGTACAGTTTGGACCAGAATTCTTTCAGATGTACAGTTTGGTCCCTGAAGTTTCAAGATGTACAGTTTGTTCTCTGTAGGTTTCCGAAGACGTAATTTTCGACTGGTCGAGCAAACGCCAAGCACTCAATTCAGCCATGTATTTTGGCTGAATTACTCCTCCTATAATGGCCAAATCCGTTGGTCTTTTCACCATTTATTTTGGTGACTTTACTACCTCCATAATGACCATTATTTGGCCAATAATGGTTGTTATGGAGGCAGTTAAACAACCCTCCCTCACCTATATAAACACCCCTACACCATTGTTGAGAAGCACAAAAAATATACTTGATATATACACGAAAATACACAAGCAAAACAGTTTCTTCCTACATCTTCCTTGCATCATTTCTTGTTCAATATTCTTCAAGGTAGCTCTTGAGTTTCCTTTGCTCAAGTGTTCCATTGCTGTTTTATCTTGGGAGACGAATTGTCCAGGACGTATAAAAGATACATACGGGGCAATATTGTCTTAAGGACAGAGTGCCACACTCGACTCAGCAAGCAAACAAAGCAGTTTTTCAGTTTTTCAGTTTTCTAGTTCATCTTTGTAATTTTCAGATTTCTAGTTGAATTGTAATTTCAATTCTTACTTTAGCAGTTACTTGTAATTTACGTTTCCTGCAGCCTTTGTAATATCCAACAGTTTTGTCCTATTGAATTAGATCATTTGTTGTGTGCTTAAAGTGATGTATGTGATTGACTTTATGTGGATTAAGTGTTTTGTTGTAGTTCAGTTAACATAATTGGCCATTAGAACTGTGAAGCATGCTTAAAGTGTTAGCAAACCTGTTAAAATGCATCCGTATTGACTGTTTGAATTTTAGGATCAACCTTAATTCTTGATGATATCATAGACTCACAATTTACCTATAGTAGAGTATTAGTTGAAACTATGATTAACTAAGAGGTCCTAATTTAGTGGTAACCTGTTTATCTATGTCCCAATATACTAAGGTTTAGGTCCTGATTTTAGGAAAATATGTTGTATGGCTTGATAGTTTGGTTTATCCTAAGATTTCATGTCATGTTTGGTCCAATCCTGAGATATTGTCTCTGTGTGAAAGTCTGATACTTGTTGGTTTAAGGTCTGTTTGATAGCTGCATTAACTTTTTCATGCTTAATTTGAAGTGTCATCATGCCTCACTGCCTCACATAGTGTGATTAAGGCCGTATGTGTCTAATTTAATCATTGTAATCTTGCACAGTTAGGATTATGTCTCCAAATGCACATGTTTACCTGTATTAAGAGTTTTTATGACTAATTTATCATGTGCTAGGATTACTTGATGTGTGGAGGTCAGTCTGAGTCCATTCTTGCACATTTTAAAGGATTAGTATGCCTATCTAGGCTTGAATTATGTGTATACACTTCTTCCTTGACCTTGTTAGCTTGAGAACACTTAGATTATTACCTTCAGGCCATCCTCCTGATATACACATGCTTTTCCTTTATTTGCATATGTTCTGTACCTATTTATTTTGGCATTAGTTCACCATTTAGGTACCTATTTATTTTGGCATTAGTTCACCATTTAGGTACTTGTGTAGCTTCACCTCATGATGCTGCCTATAGTCTGCTTATTTAAGTGATTGTTTACTCAAATAGTATTATGTTTTGGGTGTCAAGTATATTTGTGATGGCATAGGATATACTTACTAAGCTGTCAAGATTGTTTTTAATTGCTAAAAAAGAGGAAGTATGTCTAAGCAGGACTTGTATTTGCTCTTTGAATCATGTACAACCTTTTGGGTAATATGTATGTCTTGTCTAGGCTAATATATTCACTCTTTTGTTGCATACTTGACTACTTTGAGGAAATATGCATGTCTAGTCTGACTTAGACACTTCTGGGTATATGTGGAGATTAGTTTTGATGGTCAGAACTATGTTTGTATAGCTATTATTTGTCTATTCCTACCCCTACATGTTAATCTAGATCCATGAAGTGTTTGGCTTTTTGTTTGTGTGTCAAAATGTCACACGCTAATATGAGGAGTCTTTCTGGGTTATTATGTGTCACACCATGCCTATATTTGAGCTGCCGAATGGTACTAGTGCCTTATTTTGCTTGCTGAATTAAATGATAGTTTTCTATGTTATTTTTTATCTTTCGGCAAGTCTAGTTTAAAGCATATTAAGTTATGGTCCTCCACCCCCTTTGTAATGCAATTCATTTCTGTTTGCACCAAGTTTGCTCATATGTAGCATGTATTAGATTAATGAAGTGGTGTAGCTATCTACGTTGGAATAAAAGGTGATCAGAATAAGTCAGTATGAAAATGCATTAGCCTCCTGTTAACTGATACTCCCATGTTTTAAAGAGTTTGCATAGTTATCTTACTTTGGTTTGTAAACATGTTCACAAAAGCATATGTTTCCTTTATATTCTGGGTTGCTCATATGTGATCTCTCATGTTTGTCTTTAAATGAATTTATCCATGATGGATTGTCTCTTTTTCTTTTGTGTTAAATCTGAAATGATATACCTCAGAGATATACATGGTATATACAACCTGGTATACTTCATATGTATATTCAGGTTATATACCTTATATATCTTCACGTATACCATGAGTATCCCATGTATCTTATGTATATCGACCTTTTATGTATCTAAGTGTGCCTGACGTGGGCTTGTGTGTTTGTTGGGTATTAAGAGGATTAGAACAAATGGGTATATTGGGCTTGCACTCCTTTCTTCTCTTTAAAAATCTGAAAGATGTGTGTGATGGGCCTGCCTATGTGCCTCTGTGTATTGAACGATTTATCCAAGCCTAATAACTAATTTGAAATGCATGAGCCTTTATACTTTGAGTGTACTGATAGTTGATGTGTATCCTATACGTATACATTCAATATTTCATATATTTATATTTGATAAATATTGGGTACATTCTAATCAAGGTATTTGTTTCCCCCCCTCTTTGATTGAGCCGTTGGGCCTACGAGCCCAACATCACTATTCTTCGATCGAGTCCGATATATGAAGGCACAACCATGAGTAAAAATGATAAATATTTGCAACAAGGCCCAACTATGAGTGAGAATGACGTAGAATAAATAGAATATTCTTTTATATGGTAGTTAGTGGGCCGGTATACCCACCAACCCGTTTGCTTTATCTTTTATTGTTTATTTTGTCATATTTGCTACTTGTAAAAACACTAAATATTATTGAAACCCTTAGGTAGAATTTAATTATAGAGCCGCTTATATTTTAATATATAAGTTTTGGATAATTTATAAAATTGGATTTTCGTCCATTTACTCATGCATACTCTCAATAGTTTGTTCTCTGAAGTTAATAAAAAAGAAATAGCTTGGTTTAAATTTTTAAAAGGAAAGAATTTGTTTTTTTCTCAACTTGGCAATGATTTTATTGTGAATCAAGTTTTAAATTCGCCTTGTTTAATTTCAGTGTACATTTGTCTTAAACAAAAATTGAGAAAACTCATTTATTCAACTATAGTTTGGGCAAGGAAATAAACTCTTAAAAGGTTGACCTCCTTAAAAATAAATATATTTCAAGTCTACTACCTACTTTAATGTTAAGAGATTTTGGAAAGGAATAAGTTATTTTTATGGAAAAAGGACTTTACAAAAGAAAAGTTTAAAGAAATCTGTGTCTATTTTAAGTGTGTGAAAAGCTTTACTTTGGCGGAAAATGATTTGAGTGATTATATTTTGCAATAATTTAGACCTTAAGCAATTTAAAAGAAATTTCATATTATATAAGATTCGAGGTCAACCGTATTTTACGGATTCTTAATACTTGGGTGGGGTGTCTTAACACCTTCCCCGGATGATCATTTGAACCCTTACCAGAATTCTGGTTTAACTTAGGATTTCTCTTTTGTTTGAAAAACCTTAAAATAAATATTTTTTCTAGTTTTTCTTATAAATTAGGTGGCGACTCTAAATAAAATAAAATTCAAGAGTCCACAAGTTATTCAATAGTTTTTATGCCTCTGTGTAAAAGTGAACTGTAACAGATAGCGACTCTGCTGGGGATTAATTAGGTTCTAACCATAAGGGTTCTAATAATATAAAATTGCTTATGTGTTTACTTTATTACAATATAAATTGCCATTCATGCATTCATCTTCCGCCAAATGACAAATCACACACTCACTTGTATTTGTGCACAAAGACGATTATGCGAATCCACAATCGTAAAAATAAAAATATTTCTTTGGAACCTGTTGAAGATTTAGTTTGTTCGTTGTTGTCCAACAGTCAACAACAGTTCACCTCGGGCAGTCTCCGGGGTACCTAAGTCATTTAATTAAGCCCACTCTAGGCAACCTAGGTTAGAGCTAAGTCAAATCCTACTTGATTAGCGCATATTGACCCGGGAAGGTCTTTGAACATTTGAGACGTGTTTAAAGCCCAATACAAGACTACCTTCCGCATCCGCATGGTCGGCGACCCAAGGATACGTTCATCCAACTATGTGCTATGTGTGAATTGTCCGAGGGGCGGAGTCTGACTGTGTGTTGTCTGTGTAGATATCTACCAACATGCACTTCGACATGGTTTAGAAAGCTCAGGATATGCTGAGAGTATGATGGTGTGATTTAGATGACAAGAACCATAGAGAGATCACTTGCTGCTTAGGTTATTTATCCTCCCTCATGACTATGACGGGTTGTAAAAAGCTCATCGAGGTCTTAATCGAATGCTGGAATAATGATAGAATGGTGTTTAAATTCGGGCTTATAGAGATGACCCCGATCTTGGAAGAAATCCGGGAATGCATAGAAAGTAATGAAACATGTCTAAGAAGAAGAAAGAAATCCGATCACAACCTCCTAGCTCTAAACAAGCCCACTCCAGCCGAAATCGTGCAAATGCTATCCTTAGCCCAAGCCTCCTGGATATCCGGGGAAATAGTTGCCTTTCGTGATTTATACTAATGTTTTGAAAGTAAAGAAGGATTCATAAACTATTTCTTAGAGTTCCACACTTTTAGAGATTGGGATGCCACTCGACCCTTAGCCTTTGCCATTTGTTTGCTGGGTACCATGTTATTTCCTCAAAATCCTTACCTCGCTATAAATACCCCAGTCATCTCAGTTGCCCATGTCATATTCTACGGCATAGCCAACAACGGGGAATCCAAATACTTCGACATAGTCCCAGTCATCCTCGCTGATATATACCGAGTTTTAGGTAGATGCAAATGCCAGCTTAGGTATTTTCAGAGGTGCAACTTATTCCTATAATGGTGGATTCTCAAACACCTCCGGAAAATCATAGGTCCCCAGTCTTGCCTACCGATAGCCTAAAGAATGACTTAAAAAACCATGTACCGGATTTTACCAACCGAACTAAAAGAGAGTAGTCCCTCTTCTTCTCGAGTCTTAGAGAGAAGGATATACAGTGGATATATAGTGGGTATCCGACTTCATCACGACATGGGTTGTAGTTCGGGGCAGGAAATGCCCATTCATGCCGTTTATGGGGTATCCGAGGGGTTCACCCTTATGCACATAGCCCGGTTCTGAGACAGTTCAGAGAAAACAAGATGTGCTTCAGGTTAGGGGTATGAGAGATTATGTGATCGACTACGAGGAGGATAAAATCTGAATGCCGGAGAGTACATCCGAGTGTTGAACAGTCGACTCATATATCAAGTAAAGAAAATTACCACGAATTGTGACGAAGATTACACGGATTGGTTGAGAGTGGACTTGTTAGGGGTTGCTATGCCAGGAATCAACCAGTACCAGCGGGTCAGCGACGAAGAGTCCAAGGCCGAGATCAAAGTTAGACAGATTCAGAGGCAGGCTGATGACTGGGATGTTAAGTACCGGGAGAAGATAGAAGTTGAAAGGCAGACCATATCAAGCCTGAAGAAAGATTTGATATTTGCACACGGGTGTCTAGAGGACCTGGGGGATCACATCAAAGGGGTTTTGGAGGACACTTGCTCGATGACCTTTTAGGAGAATGAGTATACAGCCGATGCTCTAATGGTGGAGACATACCAGCAGATCCAGGCCGCACTCCGGCAGGCAAGAAGGCCCGGACAGACATGGGTCGGCATCGACCACTAGAGAACAACCTCTTTTATTTATTTCATTTATGCTTTATTTTATGATGTTACCCTTCGGGAAGATTATTATTATCAATGAAATGATTATGAGGGCAATGGTTTGATTTACAAAATGGCGCAATTCATGTTCAAACGCTAGAAATGGTCTCGGTTCACGAGGCTCAGTGGCGTATTTAATATACTACAATTATGTGCTTTATGTGCTTATTTCACACATTTATATCGAATGTGGTTGATTCAATGTTCCGAGTATCACCCCAAAAGAAAAACACAACAATATGCCTTAAAATGTCGAAAACTCTATTTCCCCAAAATGAAACCTACTTACCTAAACAATTTACATCTTCTAGAGAGATTGACTTGATGAGATGGATTCTCAACAAAGTTTGAGTACAACCAGTGTGAATAGAGGAGAAGAGAGCAAAGTGTCGCTCAAGAAGAGAATCGCTGAGATCGATGAAAGGATTGCCTTGGTCAAGGAAAAGCTGAAGAAAGTTGACCATTTGCTGGATCTCTCAAGAGAAGTTAGAGGATTGATGGAAAACTATATACCCCTGTCAGGAAATCTGGAACAAGAAAGGCTGAAACTGAGAGTCAACTACTCAGGGAAGCTACTACTGTCGCATCTGATGCCGCTCTTGAGAGCGATGAGATCCTTCTATCACTAGATGAGATACCTACTCGGCAGGTTGTTGCTCTTAAGGCCTACGCTTGTCCTTATCGGGTGACACCAATACATGTATCAAGTTCGGAGGTCTATGAGACTATGAGAGCAATGTGGATTGCACACCCTAGTGATGTAAGACTACCGCCGTGTGCTCCAGCATACGCGCACAATAAGTGTGCGTACTACATGAACCAGTCAAGACACACCACTGATGAATGTGTGCCCCTCAGAAAGAAGATTGTGCAACTGATCGACAACTGGACCATTCATCTCATTTGGGGACCCTACTCCTTGTTGCCACATCACCCAATCATCGGCATGAGAGGCATTGGTACCGAAATACGTCTGTGGAGATATGATTTCACCATATTCGAAGACTCCTACACTAAGATCTTCAAGAAATTGGCCACCACAGAGAAGATGAACCCCATCAGAGCCTCGTAGAAACCCTCATCTTCCAAAGCTAGTAAAGAAAGTGGTTTATCGTACCACTCTGGGGTACTAGGCCACAACATTGAGGAATGAAAGGCATTCAAGTTTGAGTTGGAGCACATTATCGGTAAGGGGGAGATTTGGGTAGTTCTCCTTCTCCGTCATGAGTTAGTATAGGCTAAGGGCCTAACGTGCGGTTGTAAGGGTGACAACCGTCCATGACATCAAAAGAAAATCCATCTTTTGGGTAGACCTAGGCACCCCATAACGAATCAAATGTAATCCTCTCTCCTCTTACTTGTAAATGAACTACGCTGGACCTGATGTTCCCTAGGTGTGATACGCAGGAAGCCCATATAGAGCATGGTCCTGAGAATTTTGGGTAAGAAAATCGGTGAGGGTAGGGTTTATTTTATGTAAAATGAACTACAAACGGGCCTGAATTCCCCCAGCGAGATACGTTTGCAGTCTATTTAAGGTTCGATTCTTAATATAAATAAATATTTGCTCCCCCTTCCCTTTCACCTTTTTATAGATGAAAGTGGATCCAGCTGGCGGACCAGTCGTTGGGGCTATCGTATGAAGCAAGTCAATCAACCTCCAAAATTACCAAACTACCTTTACAAACCCTAAAATACCCAAAATGGAGAATCAATCAAATATTCACATATGAATACGTAAACTTATATTCTATGTGCTTATTCTTGCATTTAATTCATTCGACTAACATACTAACGTCATCTGCCTTTGAGTGATTTTTTTCTTAATAAATGAGATTAGTTCGTGTCGTGACCCTGGCTTATTATACAATATCAATATCAGGAACAACATCCTATCTGAACAAAATCCAAAAGAAATGACTGGTAGTTCAGACAACGAGAGAAGCGTCAGGAACTCTAGGTCCCATGTACGACGGGAGACAACTTATACCAAATATATGGTCAAAATGCTGAAGGACATTCAGAAGAAAACGACTAGAATGTAAAAGGCCCAAATTGCTCGAGAAAAGCAGACGGAGGAAAGAAGGCCTCCACCGCCCTTCTCATCTCTATCTTCTTCAGTTCAAGAGCACTTCCCAAATCACCCTGCGAGAACTGACCCGCACCATGTCGGTACTTTGTACTAAACCCCTCCATCTACAAATGCTACCCATATACCCAAGACCACCCATCTATATTTAGGTCCCATTAACCACTAATACCATCATACATCCAAATGTCACCACTCACATTGCCCAAAATAACCCAACGTGCCAAAATATCTCTTTACGAACCCCGGTCACTCAAAGTCACCTTTCACAAGAATGTGGTGAACTAGACCACTATGAGGAGATAGAGAGGGTCTAGAGGGCCAAACATGAGAGGTTAGCTGAAAAGATGAAAGAAGAGTTAGCCCAAGGTATAAAGCAAAAATTAAAGGAGATCACTCAGGACTGCATGGAAAACTCTCAGATTAAGTTATGTCAACTTATGAATTCACTCAGGTTTGGGTATACTAGAGGGCTTCAAGTTGTCCAAATATGAAATGTTTAATGGGCCGGGAAACCAAATTGCCCATCTACGGTCATACTGATATCAATTAGTAGGAGTTTGAAACAATCCTACTTTAATCATGAGGCTATTCAACCGGAGTTTGAGTGAGAGACATTCGAATGGTTTGTTGTGCAAAATATGCGCCAATTGATCACTTGGGAGGATATGGTGGAATCGTTCATGGAGCAATACAAGTTGAATATCGAGGATGTGCCCGATCGATACTATTTGGATAATATCAGGTAGAAGTCCACCGAGACCTATGGAGAGTATGCAAGCAGGTGGAGAGTGGAAGTCGCTCACGTATAACCACCTATGGTAGAGAAAGAGTTGGTTGCCATTTTTGTCAGAGCACAAGACCAGGACTGTTACGACATGACGCTTTCCATGGCTAGATGACCATTTTTAGAGTTGGTTGAAATGGGAGAGGCCATAGAAGATGGTCACAAGTTAGGAAAAATTACTAGCGTGACTGGTAGAAACTCCCAATCAGGTACTTCGGGAGGCGTGCGGAAGAAAAAAGAGGACGTGGTGAATGTGACTCGGTCATCCAGTCCCAAAATACAGAAATGGGAAGAACCCCGTTCACCTATGGATGTGTATCAACCGCCACCCCCAAGTGGTTACATGACCCTTATACAACCCAATGGCCGTTTATTATGCCCAACCCGGCTACCAAACCTCCCCTAGCTTCCAAAGTCCTAAACAAATGGTTTCACATATCTTCCAATCCCTGGTGTTAACCCCCCAAGCTCCACAAAATTACCAAGTTCCACCGAATTACCAAACTCCGCAAAACTACCAAGTTCCTCAAAACTACCAAGGTCCTCAAATTTACCAAGCCCCTCAGAATTACCAAGCTCTGAAGAATTATCAAACCCAAAATTACCAAAATTAACCACCTTTGGCGAACTATAATGCGCCACATTCCAAGTTTGAAAAGAAAGTAGCCCGAGTATTCCCGTCATTCTTGAAAATACGTACAGAGTTGTTCGAAGAGTTGATTGCCGCTGGCATGATCCAAATGGTACCTCCAAAGCAAGTCAACCCCGAGAACCGCTTCTAACGCCCTGATCAAACATGTGTATATCACCATGGTAGATTTGGGCATAGTACTGAGGATGACAAACCACTGCCGAATCATGACAATGCCACTATTTACATAATTGAGAGAGAAGAAGACTGGGCGGTCTGTAAACCTTTGAGTCTAGCGCCCATGAGAACTCTGGAGCAAACTATGGCATCGCTAACTATACATGAGAGACCCAGGTTTAATGTGCTGATCCCTGCTTCGTTTGTTGCGCGAGTAACCCCGAGTGTCATTAAGCCGCCCAGAAATGAGTTCATTATTAAAGCCGTCATTGCACACGACATGATCAGAACTGGTCGATGTTATACGCCTGACGAGTTAGTCTAAGGGGGCACGAGAAAGTAAAGCCATCAAAGAAGGCCAATCACAGAAGGTGAAGCTCAAGATTTTTGGCGCAGAATACAACCCAAAGAGTATTCCATTGTTGATCACTTGAAGAAAACTCTGGCATATATATCTATGTTAGCATTATTGATGAGTTCTCATTAACACCGTCTAGCATTGATCTAAGTGATGGATGAAGCACATGTTCCCACTGGCATAAGCGTTGAAAGTCTGGCTACTACTGTGGCCCATATCATAGGAGATAATCGTATATCATTCAATAAAGATGAGTTGTTCAAAGAAGGGTTAATGCATAACAAAGAACTGTACATTGTTGTTGAATGTAGAAGTAAGATCATAAAGCGTGTCCTCATAGACAACGAGGCCGGACCAAATATTTACCCAACAACCACGATGGAACAGTTGAGGTATGATATGGGAAAGATAAGAAAGAGACATACAAATGTGAAAAGATTTGATGGGGCTCAGAACAATCAGGTCGGAGAGGTTGACCTATGCATCCAAGTGGGACCTGTCGAGTTCTTCACCGAGTTCTAAGTTATGTCAATCTCTACCAACTATAATCTGCTTTCGGGAAGGCCTTGGATCCATATGGTTGGAGTTGTACCATCTTCTCTACACCATGCTGTGAAATTCATATGGGAAGGACACGAAATGGTCATACATAGGGAAAGAAGTATCCATAATTATCCTAACAACTATGTCCCTAAGATCGAGGGAGTTCCTAATGGAAAATATTTCCACATGGTCAAACTGGTAGGGGCCGCATATGCAGAAGACACAACACAAGTTCCAATGCCAGCCGCATACAAAATGATTGCCTCTATAATACTGCAGAATGGTTTTGAGCTAGGAAGGGGTCTCGAAGAAACTTGTATGGCATCACTGAACTGATTGAGATCCCTGAAAATCACTTCCGACATGGCCTCTGATACGTCCCCAGCCTTAAAGAAGCTTCCAAAGAGGACATAAATAAGAAGGGTTCCCCGAAGTTGCGGAAGCCAATCCCAAGTCTATACCATGCATTTCCCGTTAAGATACCAGCACCAGGTGTAGATGATGTTGAGGAAGGGATATGGATGCTGTTCTCAGAAGAAGATTGCTTGGCGATCCTATAGGAACACACTGAAGTGTCCACAATTCACGATGCAAAACCTAGCGGATGACTCACCTACTGGACTTCCATTCCATTTTTGGTTCCTCAGTAGCCATGATGATATTTTATAAGCTTACAAAATCGGTGTAACACGGTCGAGGCCCGGTTATTCACCTTTTATCTATTTCCCTCGTGATGTTTATTAAAAATGGAAATGATTATATGTTGATCCGAGTCTGGACCGCAATTTGTACTAATTTTTGCAAGTCAATGAAAGGCCTCGTTTTATCAAAATTATGCTTTATTTTACATTACTTTTATATTACTAATCACGCTTTGCCTTGCATTTCAGTAATAAAAATGAATCAATCCCAAAGGTTATGACATGTCACGAAGTGAGCGAGTCGAATGTTGAGGGTGAAGAAGAATACAATGAGGAAACATAATTACCAGAAGATCTCCTTGATGACAAAGACCAATACGAGAATAGGCAGAAGCCTAATTTGGATGAAACAGAAGCCATCGATCTAGGATGCGGAGAAATAGTCAAAGAGACGCGAATCAGTGCAAACCTGGGGTCGACACAGAAGGAAGAGTTAATCAGTTTGCTGAAGGAATGCGTGGACGTATTTGCATGGTCTTAAGTAGATATGCCTAGTTTGAGCATAGATATTATGGCGCACAAGTTGCCGATTAACCCCGGGTTCGCGCCGGTTAAGCAGAAAATCAAATAATACAAACCTGAGTTAAGTGTGAAAATAAAAGAAGAAGTCAAAAAGCAAATTGTATCGGGAGTGGTAGAGGTAAACTCGTACCCTACGTGGTAAGCCAACATTGTACCAGTACCGAAAAATGATGGGTAGATCCGAATCTGTGTGAACTACTGGGATCTTAACAGAGCTATCCCAAAAGACAATTTTCCACTACCGAACATATATATCCTCATTGACAACTGCGCCAAGCATGAGCTACAGTCCTTCGTCGATTGTTTCGCCAGATAGCATCAAATCCTGATGGAAGAAGAAGACGCAGAAAAGATAACTTTCATTACTCCGTGGGGAGTATATCTTTATTGGGTAATACAATTGGGCCTAAAAAATGTCGATGCCACATATATGAGGGCTATGACGACTATCTTTCATGACATGATCCACAAGGAAATCGAAGTATACGTGGATGATATCATAATCAAATCAAGGGAAAACGCTGACCATATCACTCATCTGCGCAAATTCTTCGAAAGACTCCGAAAATTCAACCTTTGGGGTACTCGCCGAAAAGCTGCTCAGGTTCATAGTCAGTCGGAGAGGCATAGAACTAGACCCATCAAATATCAAAGCCATACAAGATTTACCTCCTCCGAAGACCAAGAAAGAGGTCATGAGTTTCTTGGGTCGATTGAATTATATCGGTCATTTCATACCTTAGTCTGCGGTGATCGTAGAACCCATACTCAAGCTATTGAAGGACGCACATATAAAATAGAACAATGACTGTCAGAAAGCATTTGACACCATCAAGAAATATCTTTCAAATCCACATGTTTTGGTACCCCCAAGACTGGGAAGTCCTCTGTTGCTATATTTATTAGAATGAGACAATGCCTCCGAGTGCGTTCTAGGACAACACGATGAGGCCGGGAAGAGGAAAATGTCATCTACTATCTGAGTAAGAAGTTCACCGCTTGCAAAGAATGATATATTTTGGTTGAAATGACATGTTGTGCATTGACGTGGATAGTTTAGAATCTGAGACACTACTTGGCATCGTACACTACCTATCTCATCTCCAGTATGAATCCATTGAAGTACATTTTCACCAGCCGATCGATGCTTGTCGGAAAACTAGCCAAATTGCAGATGTTGAGTGAATTTGATATCGTGGCCCTATTTGCAAAATATAAGGTTTTTACAAAATATCATATTTCTATCAAATAATATAAGAGGCACATAAATATCATTTTTATTACACGATCTTGTTCAATTATTGAAGTGTTTATATTCACATCTTTTTTTATATTAAGTGAGAAAAAAACCCGATCCCGCCCCGACCCCGCCCCGCCAATACCGATCCCCAATTTTGGCGGGATGAGGGACGGGACTGTGGCCTGTCCCGCTAGTCTCGGCCCATCGATCCCGCCACAGCCCCGAACTCGACCTAATCCTCAATCCCGCCAGGACCTGCTCGCCCCGCCCCGCCCCGCCCCGAACCCGACCCACTGGCCACTTTTAAATAAAAGACATGCGGTTTCTGCTACTAGTGTTCAAGGGCTTAGAAATAGAATGTTTAGTGGTTCAACTTCTTCACAAGTTAGCGAATTTGATATTTATATTTTGCAGGGTATTATACCGTACGAATCAATTGTAATTAAAGATAGACGTGGAGACTTGTTGATATACTGGACGGAGAATGCGAAGACATTTTCGACACTATCAAAGATGGCCCGAGATGCGTTGAACATTCAAACGTCATCAACAACGTCTGAAAACGCTTTTTCTGTTGGAAGATTTCAAATAGGAGAGTAGAGACACTCATTGGCGGGATACAACTTGGAGATTGCAGTTTTATTCAGAGATTGGATTAGAGCAGAGCGTAGAAGGTGCGTTCAATCGGAGATCAACGAAGAAGACGCAACTACAATGAAATCTTGTATGAGGGAACATGAAGCAACGTCGAACAATTTGACCAACAACTTTCAATTCCAACCAAAGATCCTCAAGACATTGTGAGAAAATTAGAAAAAGTATGGTTAACTATGTAATTTTTTAATGTAAATTTTACAATGTGATTTGTAACTTTTGAACAACGAAACAAAGTTGCAATTTTAAAATTATATTACAAAAAAATCATATTTCTATTAAATAATCTAAGTGACACAAAAATAGCCCTGTGATGTTTTTATTACAATATCTTGTTCAATTATTTAAGTGTTTAAGTATATATTTTTTAAAATTAAGTGTCTATAAAAAATCTCCAAATTTCGCAACCCGACCCGATCTGTCCCGCCAAATCCCGGCCCCTCTTCCGGCGGGATGTGGGACGGGACGGGACCTCTTCCCGCCCCACCCATTGGCCACCCCTACTTTATCGTATTTACTACTTGTAAAAACACTAAATATTATTGGAACCTTAGGTAGAATTTAATTATAGAGCCGCTAATATTTTAATATATAAGTTTCAGATAATTTATAAAATTGGGGTTTCGTTCATTTACTCATGCATACTCTTAATAGTTTGTTCTCCGAAGTTAATAAAAAGGAAATAGCTTGGTTTAAATTTTCAAAAGGAAAGAATTTGATTTTTTCTCAACTTGGCAATGATTTTATTGTGAATCAAGTTTTAAATTCGCTTTGTTTAATATAAGTGTACATTTGTCTTAAACAAAAAAAAAAGTTTGGGCAAGGAAATAAATTCATAAAAGTTGACCTCCTTAAAAATAAATAAATATATTTTAAGTCTACTACCTATTTTAAAGTTAAGAGATTTTGGAAAGAAATAACAACTTTGGTTATTTTTATGGAAAGAAAAACAACTTTGGTTATTTTTATGGAAAGAAAATATTTTGCAAATGAAAAGATTAAAGAAATTTGGACCACAAGTTTAAACGTCTTTTCTTATTTTTTTAAATTTTATATCCAGTCAAACAATATAATAAAAATTGAGATGGGAAAGTAACAGAAAGCTCCCGTATGGCCATAAATTTTCAAAGTTATTTTTTTCTTTTTAAGAAAATTGAAAACATTATTCAGAAAAAATTTCAAGTTCCAAACCAGTTTTTGGTAAAAAAATTCTTTCACTTACAAAACTTAAAAGAAAAATTGAAGCAAAATGCACGTTCAAACACAGAGTCTAACGCCTAAATGACATGTTTTTAAAACCTATAGACAAAAATGGATTGTTAAATATTTTATGTACCAAAATAGGTTGTTTGTTGGTTAACTCATGAACTGGCAACTCAGTTTAATGCCAACGTTAACGTCGTTGTCGCCAATTTAAAAAAAAATTGCAGTTCATTGGTTAATACACGAACTATAATTTTTCTTTTTTACACTTCTTGGATCATTGGGCGAACTGCAAATATTTGTTTTACAGTTCGTGTGTAGTTGGCCGAACTGAATCTAATGTCTTATTTTTTTACATTTCGTTTTGGCCGAACAATCGTAAATTATTCAGCAGCCAAATTCAACCGTTTAGAATTTTGCTGCTCTTGGATAAGATTCAATGGAGAAATCTCAATTGTAATTGTTTTCCGTTTGCTACTAGTTGAGGTGCAGTTTTATTTCTTTCTATTTTTTGCTAAAGCCTCTTTCTGACTTCATAGCTTTTAATTTAATTAGGAGTTAAAAGATCCGACTTTGTTGCAGATACATCAAAGAACTACAGCTGTGGTGTTGGATTTTCGACAAGCAGCAGTAGTGGGCATAGCCGGTTTTCAGTGGCTCAAATTGAGGACTCATGTTTTAATGGTGGCCATTGATACACTAACTGTGATGAAAATAAAATAAAAAAGTTATTTGCAGTTCGCCCAATAATTCACGAACTGTACAAAGATAAAAAGAAAATATATAAATTACAATTCGTATATTAACCAACAAACTGCAATTTTTTATTTCTTTATTTGGTGACGACGATGTTAACGTTGCCGTTAAAATGAGTTGCAGTTCGTGGGTTAACCAACGAACAACCTATTTTGGTACATAGAAAGATCACCTATACCCTATGAAACCAAACTATTTACCCGCTTCTACCCATAGTACTTTTCATGCCCCCTAAAAAAAAAAACCAATTTACCCAACATGCCTCTCCCTCCCATTTATGATACCAACATGTTATATAAATATATTCTGATTATATCATGAAAGACTGTTTTAGTCATTTTCTTAGTCCTGCATTATAACATCGTGATATATAAATATACTGAGATGGTATATCATGGATGATCATGTTCGTTTATTAAAAATAACACTTTTCTCGAAAAAAACTATATCATACCATTGTCTTATATACATATATTGTGATAATATCATGGAGGGCTGCTTCAGTCCTTCAATGAAACACTCATCAGGACCATAATACCATCGTGATATATAAATATACTGAGATGGTATCATGTAAGACAACTTCAGTCCTTCTCTTGGTCCTACCATCCTGGTATACAAATATACTGCGATGGTATCACAAATGAAGGGGTTTGGGCGAGGGGTATGTTGAGTAAATAGTTTTGAGCGAGAGGGTACAATGGGTAATTAGTTTAAAAGGGTATGGGGCGGGTAATTAGTTTATTTTGGGGTATTACGGTTAGTTTTTCTAAAATATTTGACAACCCATTTTTTGTCTATAGACTTCCAAAACATGCCATCTAGGCGTCAATTCTTCAAACACAACTCAAATTTCAAAATTATTTTTCAACACAACTTCAAAAACTCTTTTTTAAATCTCACAAAATCTAGGGCGAAACGCTAGCTAAAAATAATGAGCAAGTCTACAAGATCATCGTTAGATTCTGTATGGACGAATCCATTTGAAACAAACACTCTCGATCACGTTATATAAGAACACTTGTTTTTGAATCCTAGCTCTTATAAGCCGTCCGTTTCATACAAGAAAAATAATAAGATTTGGGAAAATAATACTACTCCCGTCGTCCCAAAAAAACTTGTCTTGATTTGGATTACGGGGTCAAATTAATTAATGTTCGGTGTGAATTCGAATATGGAATTTTTAATTTTTTAAAATAAAATTTATATATTTAGAAACTACATGAAAAATATTAAAAGTCCTAATAGTTAACAATTCAAAATATTTAGAAAGTATTTAAAAAAATTATAATAAAAAATATTATTTGACTGTCCAAATAATAATTAAGACAATTTTAATTTGAACGGTGGGAGTAACTAATAGATAATCTGTACACAAAAGGTATAATTTTAGACACCGAATTTCGTACTAGTAACTAATATCATTTTCTTAGTCTAGTAATTAATACAGTAGTACTTTTTTATGTTCCAAAACTTTCTAATATTTATATGTCATTTATATTTAGCTTAATATTTCGTTATGAAATTTGTTTACTCTTTGAAATATACTACTCCTAATCGTTCTAGGAAAGAGTGCTACTTACTAATTTCCGAAGTAGTATCGACTTTTTCTCCTCCTTTTCCTAGTCAATATAGGAATAGTATTTACCTATTCCTTTGCCTTCAAGTTTCATCACCTCATGCTCCTATATATACACTTGCTCCTCTTCTCTCTTGTCCTATCACCAAAATATTGTTTGCTCCTCTTCTCTCTTAGTCCTGTCGATATTCCATGAGTACAATGTCTGCTTCTTCTTCTAATCCACTTCCTTCAGAAATAATATTCGAGATACTAACCCGAACATCTTTGAAAACACTTGACACTTGCAAGGCCGTTAATAAAGAATGTCACGATTTGATTTTTGAATCAAGTTTCATGCCACAATTTTGTGCAAGGAGTCAAAATATCTCAGGATATTTTTTACAGTCTAAATCAAGAACCAAGCACATAACGGAGTTTGTATCAATGGATGGATGCTCGGGGAATAGTAGTACTAAAGCCCCATTCCATCTTCCTATTGACGATATAGTAAGGCCTCGAGATAATTTTTGCAACTACTATTTTGACGTGAAGATTGAGGCCTCCTCAAAGCAAGGGATCCTATGTTGTGTAAGAAGATCGAAAAATGAGTACAGATATCACGTGTGCAAGCCGAGTACTAAGCAATGGATGAAATTGCCTAATCCAAGAATGCGTTATTCTACTGTAAAAGTTGCTCTCATTGTGCTGAGTTCAAAGCCTCTGCGCTTCAAGATCGTAAGGTTGTCTAAACCTCGGACTCTTTATCATCATTATAGAAAACTAGAACTCAATTACTGTCGTTGTGAAGTTTTCGATTCAAAAGACTGGGAGTGGAGGCAAGGAAAAGATTTGTTGGTCCCTGAAGGATTTTACTTCGACGAGTTTACTCCAGCAGTTAATGCAAGTGGTTTGGTTTACTTCAAACTAAGCGATGATCAAGTGATGGCTATGAACTATAATGGGGAAGAGGCTTTCCCAAGATTCTCTCTTCCAAATAAAGCTTTTGAGTACAAAGATTATCGAGACGAGCAACTTATGGAGTACAATGGGAAGCTAGGGTTTTCATGTTTGTCACCAAAAGGGATGGAACTTTGGTTTTTCGAGAATGAGAGACAAGTCTGGGAGTTTAAAAAGGAAATCGATATTGAAACAGTAAAAGGGGTGACAAAATTTCCAACCCCAGTTGGATTTTATAATGCAGACATTGCTTTGATGAAGGATTACTATGCATTTATCTTCTACAAGATCCAGGACAAGAGTTTTAATGTGGTGAAACTGGATAAATGTCGTCCTACTGTTCAACAAATTTTCCCTTTTCGATCAGATTTAGAGCCAATTGATCTGAGGATATCGCGAGGAGCCAACATTGTTTCATCTACCAAACACCTTTATCGTCGTCCCTTTTGGATTTTATTAGTTATTATTGTTTTAGTTTTTCTGTTTGGTATTCTGTTTTCTCATGCATGAGATATGTAGTTGTTGTAACGATCTGCCGATTCTGGCCAAATGTGTCTTGAAAAACTAGAAATTGTGAATGTCTTATTTTTATTATATGGTGTAAAATTTTTAGTTAGTAACTTCTGCTATTGCTTTTCGTAGTCCCCTTTTAATGCTAACTTCTGCTATTGCTTTTCGTAGCCAAGTTGGTGTAGCAGTAGAGCGCGAGATCGCAAGGTCACGAGTTCGATCCCCTGCATAAACGTTGAGCCTGTCACACATGGCTTGCCACGTGTGGTTAATCGGCTGACGTGGTTTGCAGGTTATTGCGTCAGTCCGGGGTTTACCATGTGCGCACTCGAGAGAATAGCGGCTGCGGGTTCCTTCGTCAACAAAAAGAAAAAACTATGCAAAAAATAGTGATATTAGATGGCTGGAAAAACAAACCAGTATACATGTTATTACTGTCCCCACCAGTATACAACTGATCATTTATCTGATATCTTTTGCTGCATTATTTTCTTGACAACTAAACGGAAAAATATATCGTATGGCATGATAGTAAAATTTTAGGATACCATTGCTCATGCATTAGAGAAAACAAAGTACGAAGACTCCGATTGATGTCAAAGTTGAAGCACTTTGATCCCAATTTACTGCCTGATTTTATCATTACCAGCATATCAAGAAATTGGTGGAAGGTTAAAACTATTTTTTTCTGTAATTTTAGCACATCTAAGTGAGTTTTACTCGTAGCTAGAGGCAAATTTAAGTTTATGGATTCGATCTTTAAGATATTTAATATTGAACTAGTCGTACTTCTAAAATTATAAATTCACATATAGATATCTCTATCCTGCGTAAAAACTAATATTGGGTTTGGATGAAACTGTTGCCTAAAAACTGCATCCGCCACAGCTTTTGGCACTCAATAGGTTATTAGTGCTAATATAATTTGGGTAGATAATTTCTAAGCAATATTGTAGCCTTTCTATATCTGTTGCTTAATTAGCTACTAGTGTTCTATTTCTTCTTCCGACCTGCTTTGTGCCTCTACACTCTATCCTTTCCAGATCTCATTTATGAGATTACACTGAATATGTTGTTGTTGTTATTGAATTAGCTACTAGTGTAAACTAAAGTATTAATTAGTCTGGTGCAGACAAATGTCTAGTCTCCGTAGTCTAAACATTGTTACGTTGTAAGTTTCGGATTCCATTCAAGCAATCTCCTATGCAACACATAAAACAAATAAAAAATATAGCTTGTGCGATTATGCAAATTTGTGCTAATAAATTTCTCAAAAGCCTTATGGTTCTGTAATATTTTGTTTATTTCATACTTTTCCCTATACTTAATATACTCATCAAAATAGTTCATAGAAACTGAAAGAAATAATCCCTTGATTATTTTCATTAATTGAAAGGGAATATATACAATTTACATATTTTCATAATATGAAAATCCTATTCCTAAAATCTTATTCTATTTGGAGACTAACTATACAATTATGATAAGCGTACAATACTAATTACACTAAAACATTACATGACATAATTGTACAAAGGAGACTGCCCACGGGTGGGCTGTGCAACCCGAGAACATGTAATCCGAGAATCAATATATACATAAATATACATAAGTATACTTATGGATATTGTGTATACTTATATATATTTAACACACCCCCGCAGTCATAGCGGGCGGTCTTCGAACCCTGACACTATCCCTAAAATCTTCACAAAGGACCGAGGGAAGACCCTTTGTAAAGATGTCTACAATTTGATACCTGGAAGGGACATGACAGACGTGTACCTGTCCACGAGCTACCTTTTCTCGAACAAAGTGAATGTCCATCTCGATATATTTAGTGCGCTAGTGCTGAATCGGATTATCAGAAAGGTAGATGGCACTAACATTATTACAATAAACTAAGGTAGCTTTCTGAATAAGACAATGGATCTCTAAAAGAAGATTACATAACCAACAGGATTCAGAGATCACATTGGCTACCCCTCGATACTCGGCCTCTACACTTGAGCATGATAAAGTCGACTGATGCTTTGCGGACCATGAGACCAAGTTATTACCAAGAAACATACAATAGTCAGACGTAGACCGTCTGGTGTCTGGACATCCACCCCAATCAGCATCTGTATACGAGACAAGTGTAAACGTCAATGAAGGATATAAATGTAAGTAATAGTCACGTGTCCCCTAGATGTAGCGAATAATGCGTTTGAGCGTATTCATGTGCTCAACCCTGGGATCATGCATAAACAAACACACATGCGATACGACATACGTAATATCTGGTCCCGTGAATGTAAGATACTGAAGGGCCCCTGCAAGACTGCGATAACGGGTCGGATCCTCATAAGGTGAGCCAGCTGCAGCACCCAACTTGGGTTTAGTATCAACCGAAGTGGTAGTGGACTTACAGGATGACATCCCAGCCCTCTCGGTGATCTCAGCTGCATACTTCCTCTGGGATAAGAACAACCCACCTGCATGACGAGTGACAACAATCCCCAAAAAGTAACTCAATGGCCCCAAGTCTTTCATAGAAAACTCAGAACTGAGCATTGTCATGATAGACTGGCGTAATGCATCCGAAGAGGCAGTCAAGATAATATCATCCACAATAATATATAAGCCAAGGAAGAACCACAACGATATATGAACAATGAATTATCCAACCTGCTGTGAGTGAACCCAATAGTCGAAACACAGTCGGCAAACCTCTTATACCAGGCCCGTGTAGACTGCTTAAGCCCATATAAGGACTTTTTCAACAAACAGACATAATGAGGATATGTGGGATCCCTAAACCCCAAGGGCTGATGCATATAGACTCTCTTTGAGATCATCATGTAAGAAAACATTTTTCACATCTAACTGATGAATGGGCCATGCTTTCAAAAGAGCCAAGCTGGGCACAGTGCGAATGGTAGCCGGCTTGACCATCATACTAAAAGTCTCACCACAATCCACACCAACCTACTGAGTTTTATCATCACCTACAAGACGAGCCTTATACCTCGCAAACGAACCGTCAGAATTATCCTTATGAGCAAAGATTCACATAGACCGAATAATATTAAAACCAGATGGATGGGGTACCAACTCCCACGTCTTATTATCAATAAGAGCATTATATTCATTGCTCATGACAATTTTCTAATTTGGGTCATTTAAAGCAGACACAGGATTACGGGGTAAGGGTGATTTAATAACATTAAAATTTAAATTAAAATATCTTTTTGGTTTAAAAATTCCCCGTTGACTACGAGTGACTGACCTTTGACTCGGGGGAGAATTGAGCGGATTTTGGGAAATATCAGGATACATGATGGACTGGCCAGCAGGCAGTGGGCCTGCTGGCCCAACACTAGAATGCGGTGGTGGTACTGGACTGGATATCGTTACTGGAACAGTGGCATTACTGGGCTATGAAGCTAGCCCAATTTTCGTGACTGGTCAAGTTACATGAATTGTGGCTGGAACTGTGGGGCCAGCGGGAAGTGGGCCCGCTGGTGAATTTGGGTTGCGGGACACATCCGAAAAATAGTGAATAATATATGGGGATATATTATCATTCAAAAAATTATACGAACTAGGCATGAGACTATTTACCTTATCAAACGGAAATTGGGATTTATCAAATATTACGTGGTGACTAATGATGGTTTTATTAGAGGATAAATCAAAACATTTGTAACCGCGATGATTCGTCGGATAACCCAAAAATACACAAGGGGTAGACCGGGCTTGAAGTTTGTTAATTGTGGTGGACGGAAAGAGTGGATAACACAAGCACCCAAAAACCCTAAGATGTGAATACGAATGAATCTTATTATATAAAATTTGAAGAGGGGACAAATACGTCAAACCTTTGGAAGGAAGAATGTTAAGAAGATATGTAGCCATTGTCGCGCCCGTTTTTAACCCGACCCCGGCGAGAGGTCGGAAGCGGAGCACAACGTGTTCGGTGATTCCTGGGTAAAAGGGTTCAGGAGTCGCCACCTAATTTATTTATGGTGAATTAGGACACCTGAATATTAACTAAATGCTGCAATGTAACTCCAGTTTTAGGTCTGCGAAACTAATGAGATTCTAGGTAAGGGTTCTTTATTATCCTAAAGGGAAGGGGTTAGGCATCCTTTAAGATCCGCTAACTTGCGATTATTAGGTCAAACTCAGGTTAATTATTACTAGGAAAAATGCATGTTTTAAAAGTATAATAGATTTAAAGATGTTTGCAAATAATTAGTAAATGATGCATTTTAAAAAGAAAGATACATGTAAAGTTTGAAAAAATATGCATTTGTAACAATAAATTATTTATAATGCCAAAGAAGTAAAATTTTGGGAATCATTGAATTGTAAATTGACAAAAGATAAACTTATTCGGTATGATTAATAAAGCAAATAAAAGATGACAAAAGTTGTTTTGAAAATCTTGAATACGCGTGACGAGCCTAAAATAAATAACTAGCGGAGGGTTTCTAAGTTTGAGTTAACCGAGCCTACAAATGAATAAACTAGCGACGGTTTTGAACTACCCTATTAATTAATTCTAGGTTTGCCTATTCTAAGCATTTCAATAATTACATAAGTGCGATAAATAATATTACAATACAGAGCAGGATAAAAGCTGAGTTAAAGAAAGTAAATAAAATAAATAAACTCCGAGGAATATCTGCCTTTATTTACTTTATTCTCTGCAAGCTGTCAAGAACAAACGGTTAGAAACAGTTAAATACAAATAACTTCGGATCCGTATCCAAAACAATGAGTGTTTTGGTCACGGAGGGCTCAGACTTAAATTTTGAAAAGAACATTCCAATCACGTCGTAGCTGCAAACGTATGCCTCGGTGGTTATTTTGATTGCCTCGCCTACTAAACATGTTGGTCTCTCGGATGGAAAAGAAAAGATCATTATAATCATGTCGTCGCTGCAAACATATAACTTGTTGGTTATTTTAGTCGCCTCGCCTACTAAATATGTTGATCCCTCGGATGAAATAAAAAGGTTTAAGCATCATCCTTGCCCAGAAGTTATATTCTCCGTCTTTACAACTGTGGAGGCCTCAAAATCGACGGATATTTTTCATCGGCCAGTGTAGTATCGTGTTCAAATCAGCAAAATTAAATTGAAACAAAGAAGTAGCAAAGCAGAGGCGAAACAAAGAAACAGAGAGCCAATTTCCGAAAGACACTGTTTAGTTTAAAACAAGAAACAAGAAATATCCGCGTTCGAATGTTTAACCCAAAGGAATGTAAAATAGAGAAACGAAAGAAGTAAATAAAGGCAGATGAAACAGTGAGTTAATTCTGAAAACAGACCCGGATGAACAGTGACCCGAATGAAATAGTGAATTAATTATGAAAGACAGACCCAGAATAGTGACCAGAATCGGAATCAAAAAATTCAAATTTTCCAGATAACCAACAACAAATAAAAAAATGTCATAATCTGAAAATACCCGACCCGGGTCAGTGACCCAAATCAGAGGTTCAAACCCGAAATCAAATATTTTCACCAATTTCAGATAATTAATAACATAAGATACGAAATGCGATAATTCTAAAATATCCAAATCGGGTCGACCCGACCCGGGACAGTGACCTGACCCGAATCAGTGACCCAAAATAAGTGAAGAACAAACAAAGCTCATTTTTCCAGCAAATTCAGATAACCAATATGCAACATGTGAAATGCAAGGATTCTGAAAATATATCCAAATCGGGTCGACCCGACCCAAATCAGAAACTCAACCCGAAATCAAATCTTTTCGCCAATTTCAGATAACCAATATACAAAAATATGAAATGCAAGAATTCTGGAAATATTACCCAAACCGGGTCGACCCGACCCGGATCAGAAACTCAACCCGAAATCAAATATTTTTGCCAATTTCAGATAACCAACATATAAAAATATAAAATGCAAGAATTCTGGAAATATTACCCTAACCGGGTCGACCCGACCTGGGTCAGTGACCCGACCCGGATTAGAAACTCAACCCGAAATCAAATATTTTCGCCAATTTCAGATAACCAACATACAGAAATATGAAATGCAAGAATTCTGGAAATATTGCCCAAATCGGGTCGACCCGACCCGGGTCAGTGACCCGACCCGGATAAGAAACTCAACCCGAAATCAAATCTTTTTGCCAATTTCAGCTAACCAACATACAGAAAAATGAAATGCAAGAATTCTGGAAATATTACCCAAATCGGGTCAATCCGACCCGGATCAGAAACTCAACCCGAGAATTAAAAAAATTGTGGAGAACAAACCTTTTCAGACTTAATTCTTGAATAACAAGGAAGACAAATCTTTGAAATCAAGAACACAACCAAATATTTTATATGGAATCGGACCTCCGAAAAAATCCCCCGAAAAATCCTCCCTTTGTTGAACAAAAATGGGAGTATTTATAGATACGCACCTCAACGTTCACCCCCACCTATACCCCTTACAAATCGAATTCGAATTTCAAAATAAAGGGGGAACAAAATCTGATTTTTGGGATGATTTTTTGGGGCAAGTGAGAGGTGACGGGGTTGGTGGTGTCAAGCGGCGGTGTCGGCGATTGGTGGTGTCAGGTGTAGGGTGCGGCGACGTAGGGGTAGGGGTGTAGGGTGGGCGGCGATTAGTGGAGTTAGGGGTGTTGGGTTTTAGGTTTTTTGGGAAATGGGGATTTGGGAGTTGGGTGTAGAATAAAAGGGTGTAGGGGTTGGGCGGTTTAGGGGGTTTCGGGTGGGTGGCCGGTTGGGCTTGGTGAAATAAAGGGAATGGGCTTGGGAGTTATTGGGTAGGGGTTTTGGTTGGGAGTTAACAAGTTTTGGGATTTTGTTTTGTGGGTTTTGGTTTAAAGGGATAAAAGGTTGTGGGGTTGGGCTTGAAAGATGGGGGTGGCCGATTGGGCTTGGTGGAATAAAGGAAATGGGGCCTTATGGTTTTGGTTGGGGGAATTTGTATTGGGCTGGAAAAATAAAATGAGTTAGAAATTGTTTTGGGTTTAAAAAAAATATATAAAAGGGGTTTAACAAACAAAAATATTATTTTTATTTTGTAAAATATGTGAAATTATTTAAAATAACATAACGATGTGATAATAATATAATATTTGCGAAATGTTTAATGCTTAAATAAAATTAAAAAAAATAGAAATGCGATGCAATTTTGCGAGAATAAAGTAACATAGAATTTTTGGATAAAACTTATGATTATGATAAAAATGCAAGTGATAGTAAAAATGTGAATAATAATAACATATACATACACATGTATGTATATAGATTAAAATTGTTTGAGGTGTTTAAAAAATATTTAAAATTGCAAATAAATTAAAAAAGACGGGACAAAATTGTGTGTCAACAGATGCCCCTCTTTGGCCGGAGACGATGAAAGAGTTTTCGGCCAAAGAAGTTGACTGAGTAGGCAATTTTGTCCTGATCAACGGGACTTGAAGGAAGATTAGGGGTGCACTTGGTAGAAATAGAATCCTGAGGGGGAGAGAAGTTGTAGAAGATATTGCAGATTCCAGAAATAATGCCCCAGTGTCGAGTTATGATGACACTGGTTGCAGATATGAAAACTTATTGGGAAAGAACGGAACGATGTTCGAAGTAAGCTGCTGACCAAGATTGCCTCAGTTCGCCGTAAAAGATAGTTCCACGTTGTGATGAAGTTCCTGCAAATTAAAGCTCCTGCAAACTAACGCTCCCTGCAAACTACAACTCAAGATAAAATTAGTGCATAATTGCTGAGACAAAAATAGTAGAGAATGAGTACATAAAAGAAATATGACCCTGTGAGTCGAAATGATGCCCTTGAACGAACATAATACGATGACGTTGTTGTAAGGACGTAATGTTGATGTCGTCGTTGTAATGATGTTCATGACGTCGTTGTATGGACGTGTTGTGTTGAAGACATCATTGTGATGTTGTTGTTGCAAGAATGTAATATTGTTGGTGACGTCGTTGGAATGCTGTTTGCTGATGACATCATTGTAATGCTGTTGATGTCATTGTAATGCTGTAAAAGATAATTGTTGCGCTGTCGTAACGTCGATGACGTTGTTGTAATGCTGTTTGTTGTAAGAGATAGTTATTGCGCTGAAGACGACATTGTAATGATGTTGACGTCGTTGTAATGATAATGCTGATGACATCGTTGTAATGTTGTTGATGTCATTGTAATGCTGTAAAAGATAATTATTGTGTCGCAAAGAACGCCGATGACGCTGTTGTAATGATGTTTGTCAGAAGAGATAGTCGCTATACCAAGACGTCGTTGTCATGTTGTAAAAGATAGTTGATGTGCTGCAGTAACGTCAATGACATTGTTGTAATGTTGTTTGCTGTTGCAGTAACGTCGATGACGTTTTTGTAATGATGTTTGTTGTAAGAGATAGTTGTGTTGCAGTAACGTCGATGACGTTGTTGTAATACTGTAAAAGATAGTTGCTGCGCTGAAGATATTATTGTAATGTTGTTGACGTCGTTGAGATGCGGTAAAAGATAGTTGCTGCATTGCCGTAAAAGATAGCTGCTGCGCTGAATATGTCACTGTAATGCCGTTGACGTCGTTGAGATGTTGTAAAAGATAGTTGTTGTGTTGCCGTAAAAGATAGCTGCTACGTTGAAGACGTCATTGTAATGTTGTTGACGTCGTTAAGATGTTGCAAAAGATAGTTGATGTGCTGAAGACGTCGTTGTAATGCTGTTGACGTCGTTGAGATGCTGTAAAAGATAGTTGTGACGTCCTTGCCGTCAGTTTGTTGTAATATGGTTCCACGTTGTGTTGAATCTTCTGTTGATTCAAACTCCTATGGACTGTGAATTGAAATGTCACTCAGACGAAAATATGATGCGACATCCTTGTCGTCGTTTGATGTAAATGACGTTCTTGCCGTCAGTTTGCTGTAATAGATGGTTCCACTTCAGTTTGCTGTGTTTAAGCTCCTTGTGATTTGAAATAAACATCATTGTGCAGACATAATGGTTGGGCCTCTGTAGGTCAAGACGATGTCTTTGTATAGATGCAAAATAGGAGCGTGATCCTTGCGGTGAGCCGTCATGCAGAAATTCTTTGTGAAGTTGATCATAAGTGATGTGGCTTCCTCTGCTTCTTTCAACCTGAAGAACCTATACTCAAAGAAAAATTTGTGAGTTCGAGGGAGGGACGATTGATTCGCGTTGACTTTGTAGCTTCTGCTCTTGATAGTTGCATATCCTGCTGATTCGGACCTATAGCCCCTGTCTTGGCTAACCGTTAATGAAAACATTTGTTGAAAATAATTTATTTATAAGAAAGTATGCTTATCAGTAAAAGGTTCTTGTCGAACTCTAATGAAAATATTTGTTGAAAATAATTTGCTCATAAGAAAGTATGCATATTAGTAAAAAAAAATCTTGTCAAACTCTAATGAAAATATTTATTGAAAATAATTTGCTTATAAGAAAGTATGCATATATGTAAATGTCTGTCGAGCAGTGACATGCGGTGAAACAAAGCAAACGTCTTATCCAAGATCCTTGTTCTGGCTGAAGACTTAGTTTGCCGATGCTTTTCCATGTTTATCGGCGTCCTCTGGCAGTGATCCCTTAAAACAAATGCTCCAGTTTCCGATATGTGAGGATGATGAACTTTCGAACGAACAACCGAGTCTTGTGTGGGTTGATTGCCTGTCCTATCAGGGTGATCAAATGAGTGCATTTTGTCATAATGTGAGATAAATGAGAAAATATTTCCTAATGGTGGGACCGAAGCCGATTTAGGCCGCCTACGTATCCCCATGAGGGAATCAGGTCATAACGTAGTTCATTACAATCAAATGGGATTGTAAGGGATTTTCTAAAAGTGGGACCGAAGCTGATGTGGCCGCCTACGTATCCCGCTAAGGGAATCAGGTCATAACGTAGTTCATGTCAAGAAAAAATGCAATTTTTCAGGAAACTTCTGTCTTACAGAGATGAAACCCTATGTGGGTTTTATGTGTATCCCGCCGAGGGAGCGCAACTTTTACAACATAGAAAAAAGTATTACATAGAGTAAAGTGGCCCCTGACAAACTGCGTCCATCTGCTTTTCATCAATCAGTCTCTTCGTACATGATTCTGTATCCACTTGGCTTCAAAAGATATATCGTTGCCCCAGAAGAAAATGCTCGTACCAATGCTTTGTAATTATCAACCATCTTGATGTTTCATCCAAACCTGGCTTTGGCTTATGCCCCAGTTCTTCCGGTTGTGAGTCTTCCTTATATTCTTCGAAGTTTTGCTTGTTTGTTTCAAATGTGTCACACATTATCGACAGATTAGTTTGCATGATGAAAAAGTAAAGAAAATTATTAAACAAAACAGATTTTAAAATAGCAAAAGCAATGCAGATTTATCTTTTTAAGCTTTCAAAAGGTAGAGGCAAAACACATTAAATGCATATATGTGATTCAGGCCTCAATCTGAATCGCATTGTTTCATTAAATATTAATGCAGTTAACTAGTTTCTGGGAGAAACAATGCTAGGGCACAGGTCCAATTTTTCCAAAACATCTCCTTGTTCTGCATCCCAAATGGTGGAGCCTCTAGCGTGATCATTGAGAATCACATTGCATTTTGCTTCTTCTTCAGCAATGAATGGAATCCCTTCACGAGGTTGGCTGCATTGTCCTCCTTTGATTCCTGAGTGGCGCATGCTTTGACGAATGACTAACTCAGAGGTGGAACAGGCTTTGGTAAATGAGCCTCTCTCTTCCTTTGGAGGTTGGTTGATAAGACTTTTCCAAGAAAAGATGGTGCCATGACCCGCGACTTTGGAGGAAGTACTTCTACTCCAAACGGTGCCCTTAATCGGATCAGAATCATAGGGGTGATAGAGGCCGGTGATTCAACATTTTCCTTTCTCCTGATCGCACAATAGTCCCTTCCAAATTGTGTTCTTCATCAACAGTAATCATGTTCACATTGGCATTGTCATGATCTGGCAAAGGGTTATCATTTACATTAGAGGAAGGTCCTTTCAGTTGGATAACTCCTTCTTTGATCAATGCCTCGATTTTGTCTCTGAGGGCATAGCAATTTTCAGTGTCGTGCCCAGGAATTCCCGAGTGGTATGCACAATGCTTAGCCTCATCGTGCCATTTGGGAACAGGATTGGGGACATTTCCTGGGATGGGCTGGAGTATTCCTGCGATTTTCAGTCTTTCATATAACTGGGCTCGAGGTTCGGCTAAAGGTGTATAGGTTTTGGCTGGCTTTCTTTCGTATTTTGCGCGGGGGATGGGTGCATTTGGTGCATGGACTTGTGGATGAGGTAAGTATGCGGGCTGATATTATGGGGGATTCGGATAGGCATGCGCTCGAGGCAGGCTATATATTGGATGGGTATGGTAGACATGATAGGGAGTAGGTGAGTATTGATAATAAGGTTGAGGGCTTTGGGCGTATGGGCTATAATAGGAAAGTTGAGAACTTTGGTTGTTTTGATTGTAGTAGGGAGGCTGGGATGATGGCATTTGGTAGACTGACATTTGATTTGGCCTATGTTTCTGAACTGTCATGACAGGGGATACTCCGTCTCTCTTCCTCTTTACTGCCCCCTCAAATGAGTCTGACTGAATTGTCTCACTCGTTGCTTGCAACACTACAAAGTTTGTAATTCTTTCAGTTCTGATTCCCTCTTCTATGAAATCTCCCATCCTTATAACTTCAGAGAAACCTCGTCCTATGACGCTTATCATTCTCTCATAGTATGTTGCATCTTTCAAAGATTGTACAAAGAGAGTAGTCATCTCACTTTCTGCTATCGGGGGTTGAACTTTTGCTGCTTCTGCCCTCCACTTCATGGCATACTCTCTGAAGGTCTCTGTGGATTTCTTTTCCAACTTCATCAGATAAAATATGTCCAAGACTGTGTCAGCGTTGAACTTAAATCTGTCCACGAAATCTTGTGCCATCGTGCTCCAATTACGCCATTTTCGCGGGTTTTGGCTAGTGTACCAGTCGAGTGTTTCTCCTGTCAAACTCCTTACGAACAACTTCATTATGATAGCCTGGTCTTTACCTACCCCAATCAGTTTGTCACAATACGATCTTAAATGAGCGTGAGGATTTCCCTTCCCATCAAACAAGTCAAATTTTGGCACATTGTATCCGACATGCAATTCAATGTCGGGATGCATACACAGATCTTCGTACTCGAGTTCTCCATGCCCCTTGCTGGTTTGAATATTCTTGAATGCTTCTTTTAGGCTATGAATTTCTCTCGCCACACTTTCATCGGTTCTGATCCTTACCTGCCTCACCATCTCTTCATACTGGCCAGTTTCCTGAAGAGCCATGTTTGGTGTTGCGGTAGCAAAAGGTTGGGCTTCCATTACATATACTGGCGGCACATACTGCTTGTTGTGATCAGCGATGTGTGCCATCAGTATGTGCTGGGTTGCCGTGTGATTTTGCGTGGAAGGGGTGTTTTGGATGAATGGGGTAATTTGGGTATGTGGAGTTGTGAAGGATGTCAGATCATTTTATAGTGGGCTTTGTTGTGGACTAGCTTGTGGGTTAGTGTGTTGTGGATTGGTTTTGCTTGGTGGCGAATTTTCGGGGAGGTTTTGGGGAAATCGCTATTCAGGAGATGAAAAAGTTTGCGCTGCAGTTGCATTCGTCCCTTGTTCAGGGAGTGGGATATTGGCGCTAATGGACAAGTTGGTGAGATTTTGAAGCCGCTCTATCTCAGTCTGCATGGCTGCCATTTGTTGTAACAGTTGGGCGATGTATTTTTCTTGGACGGAGGCATTTCTATTTTCCGAAGCTTCGGGTTCATCTCTCGAAATAGCGATAAGTCCCAGGCCGGTCTGTTCGGATGCATCTGAATCAGTCATTTTGCTGAATGATCCGGCCTTTGATCTTGTGAAGTAGGGGTGTTCCGCCAGTTTTAGTCAACTCAAATCAACCTCGGGAAAAAATAATTTAAGCAAAAATAACCTTCCGAAAAATGAAGACACCAAGTTAGTATAAGGCAGGCAATTATTGCTTCAAATATCATGCGTAGAGTGTAAGCAAATAGCAAAAAAAAATTGTATGAAAATTAAATGCGCGTCCTTATGCATGGGGCCTCTCTTATGCCAGAGGTGGGCCTAAACGCCAGATATGCGAGATTACGACAGATTGATCCAAGCTGTTAAATTGTAATGCTTTTGTTGGTAATGAGACAAAATGAATGTACATTTTCCAATTTCGGCATGTCATGATTAGGCTTGGATTTGTCTATCATTATCACGCAACACGTAATATGCTGATTGGTCGTTGGGTTGCGAGACTCGTTGACAATTTTGGTAGATTTCTTAATTGTGGAGTCGATACCAATGATCGACCCACCTAAGGTGTATGCATGCATGACTTAAAAATAAAGGGTGGTATAGCTCTATCCTAAATTTTCTAAGATTTGGCTGACTAGACTCAAGGTTCCCGAGCGGACTGCTCGAGTGAGAAGGCTACGCGGCCAACCGGATGGTCCGGACGCTCCGCGCATATACCAACTCTCCTAAAAATTTGGAAATTTGAAAGAAGTTTGCGGGTGCGCAAAACACACCTTGCGTGTAATGTGTGATAGTGTTAATTTTTCAGAGTGGAAGAAATATGAGCGAAATGTCAATTTAAAGAAAGCAGTAAGAGAATATAGCAACTAAAGCAGTTATGCATACAAAATTTTCAAAAGGAAATAATTAAAAATAATAGATTAAATAAGGAGCAATATAAAGCACAATAATAATTAACCTGAATTTGCTATGGTTAAGAACCTGAAAATCCCCAGCGGAGTCGCCATGCTGTCGCGCCCGCTTTTAACCCGACCCCGGCGAGAGGTCGGAAGCGGAGCACAACGTGTTCGGTGATTCCTGGGTAAAAGGGTTCAGGAGTCGCCACCTAATTTATTTATGATAAATTAGGACACCTGAATATTAACTAAATGCTGCAATGTAACTCCAGTTTTAAGGTCTGCGAAACTAATGAGATTCTAGGTAAGGGTTCTTTATTATCCTAAAGGGAAGGGGTTAGGCATCCTTTAAGATCCGCTAACTTGCGGTTATCCGGTCAAACTCAGGTTAATTATTACTAGGAAAAATGCATGTTTTACAAGTATAATAGATTTAAAGATGTTTGCAAATAATTAATAAATGATGCATTTTAAAAAGAAAGATACATGTAAAGTTTGAAAAAATATACATTTGTAACAATAAATTATTTATAATGCCAAAGAAGTAAAATTTTGGGAATCATTGAATTGTAAATTGACAAAAGATAAACGTATTCGGTATGATTAATAAAGCAAATAAAAGATGACAAAAGTTGTTTTGAAAATCTTGAATACGCGTGACGAGCCTAAAATAAATAACTAGCGGAGGGTTTCTAAGTTTGAGTTAACCGAGCCTACAAATGAATAAACTAGCGACGGTTTTGAACTAGCCTATTAATTAATTCTAAGTTTGCCTATTCTAAGCATTTCAATAGTTATATAAGTGCGATAAATAATATTACAATACAGAGCGGGATAAAAGCTGAATTAAAGAAAGTAAATAAAATAAATAAACTCCGAGGAATATCTGCCTTTATTTACTTTATTCTCTGCAAGCTGTCAAGAACAAACGGTTAGAAACAGTTAAATACAAATAACTTCGTATCCGTATCCAAAACAATGAGTGTTTTGGTCACGGAGGGCTCAGACTTAAATTTTGAAAATACCATTCCAATCACATCGTGGCTGCAAACGTATGCCTCGGTGGTTATTTTGATTGCCTCGCTTACTAAACATGTTAGTCTCTCGGATGGAAAAGAAAATATCATTATAATCATGTCGTGGCTGCAAACATATAACTTGTTGGTTATTTTAGTCGTCTCGTCTACTAAACATGTTGATCCCTCGGATGAAATAAAAAGGTTTAAGCATCATCCTTGCCTATAAGTTATATTCTCCGTCTTTACAACTGTGGAGGCCTCAAAATCGATGGATATTTTTCATCGGCCAGTGTAGTATCGTGTTCAAATCAGCAAAATTAAATTGAAACAGTAAGCAGCAGCAGCAGGCAGTAAACAGTAAACAGAGAGCCAATTTCTGAAAAAGACGCGGTGTTTAGTTTAAAATAGTAAAACAGTAAATATCCGTTGCCCTGATGTTTAACCCAGTGAACAGAAAACAGAGAAACGAAAGAAGTAAATAAAGGCAGATGAAACAGTGAGTTAATTCTGAAAACAGACCCGAATGAACAGTGACCCGAATGAAACAGTGAATTAATTCTGAAAGACAGACCCGGAATAGTGACCAGAATCGAAATCAAAAAATTCAAATTTTCCAGATAACCAACAACAGATAAAAAAATGCCATAATTTGAAAATACCCGACCCGGGTGAGTGACCCAAATCAGAGGTTCAAACCCGAAATCAAATATTTTCACCAATTTCAGATAATTAATAACATAAGATACGAAATGCGATAATTCTAAAATATCCAAATCGGGTCGACCCGACCCGGGACAGTGACCTGACCCGAATCAGTGACCCGAAATCAGTGAAGAACAAACAAATCTAATTTTTCCAGCAAATTCAGATAACTAATATGCAACATGTGAAATGCAAGGATTCTGGAAATATATCCAAATCGGGTCGACCTGACCCGGGTCAGTGACCCGACCCGAATTAGAAAATCAACCCGAAATCAAATCTTTTCGCCAGTTTCAAATAACCAATATACAGAAATATGAAATGCAATAATTCTGGAAATATTACCCAAACCGGGTCGATCCGACCCGGATCAGAAACTCAACCCGAAATCAAATATTTTTGCCAATTTCATATAACCAACATACAGAAATATGAAGTGCAAGAATTCTGGACATATTACCCAAACCGGGTCGATCCGACCTGGGTCAGTGACCCGACCCGGATCAGAAACTCAACCCGAAATCAAATCTTTTCGCCAATTTCAGATAAGCAACATACAGAAATATGAAATGCAAGAATTCTGGAAATATTACCCAAACCGGGTCGACCCGACCCGGATCAGAAACTCAATCCGAGAATAAAAAAATAGTGGAGAACAAACCTTTTCAGACTTAATTCTTGAATAATAAGGAAGGCAAATCTTTGAAATCAAGAACACAACCAAATATTTTATACGGAATCGGACCTCCGAAAAAATCCCCCGAAAAATCCTCCCTTTGTATAACAAAAATGGGGGTATTTATAGATACTCACCCCGACGTTCACCCCCACCCATACCCCTTACAAATTGAATTCGAATTTCAAAATAAAGGGGGAACAAAATCTGATTTTTGGGGCGATTTCTTGGGGCAAGTGTTGCGGTGAGAGGTGATGGGGTTGGTGGTGTCAGGCGGCGGTGTCGGCGATTGGTGGTGTCAGGTGTAGGGTGCGGCGACGTAGGGGTAGTGGTGTAGGGTGGGCGGCGATTGGTGGAGTTAGGGGTGTTGGGTTTTAGGTTTTTTGGGAAATGGGGATTTGGGAGTTGGGTGTAGAATAAAAGGGTGTGGGGTTGGGCGGTTTATGGGGGTTTCGGGTGGGTGGCGGTTGGGCTTGGTGAAATAAAGGGAATGGGCTTGGGAGTTCTTGGGTAGGGGTTTTGGTTGGGAGTTACCAAGTTTTGAGATTTTGTTTTGTGGGTTTTGGTTTAAAGGGGATAAAAGGTTGTGGGGGTTGGGCTTGGAAGATGGGGGTGGCCGATTGGGCTTGGTGGAATAAAAGGAATGGGGCCTTATGGTTTTGGTTGGGGGAATTTGTATTAGGCTGGGAAAATAAAATGGGTTAGAAATTGTTTTGGGTTTAAAAAAAATATATAAAAGGGGTTTAACAAACAAAAATATTATTTTTGTTTTGTAAAAGATGTGAAATTATTTAAAATAACATAACGATGTGATAATAATATAATATTTGCAAAATGCAAGTGATAGTAAAAATGCGAATAATAATAACATATACATACGCATGTATGTATATAGATTAAAATTGTTTGAGGTGTTTAAAAAATATTTAAAATTGCAAATAAATTAGAAAAGACGGGACAAAATTGGGTGTCAACAGCCATTAATAGAGCATGATGCCAAAATGAAGGGGGTACGGAAGCATGAATCAATAAAGTTCGGACAATGTTATTAATAGTACGAATTTTGCGTTCGACTTTCCCATTTTGTGAAGACGTATGAGAGCAAAAAAAATAAAAATTTATTTCATTAGTAGCACAAAATTCCCGAAAGACCCCATTATCATATTCTTTTCCATTGTCACATTGAATATTCTTTATTTTCTGTTCAAATTTGGTTTTAATGAATGCTCTAAATTTTAAGGTGGAAAAACTTGAGATTTTTTCGCTATCGGAAAAGTCCATAAAAATTTAGAATAATCCTCCAAGAAAAGAACATAATACCGATGACCCAACGAACTAAGAACATGGGACGTCCATAAATCGCTATGAATAATATCAAATGGCATTAAAGTATGAGAATTAGAGTCTTTAAATGGCAACTTAACAATTTTTTCTAAAGAACAAGATTGACAATTCATAGTACTACGCGTACCCTGATATGAAATAAAATTATTTTTCTCTAAGGAAGAAAAAATAGACGCCCCCGGATGGTTAAGACGATCATGCCACAAGGAAGGAGCAAAAGCGACAAAAGCTGACGGTAAGGCTTGACTTGAAAGACCGGAACATGGAATGATAGGATAAAGAGCTCCCCAACTATCACACCTCATGAGAGGACTCCCCGTCTTAAAATCCTTCACAGAAAACCCAAACGGATCAAATTCAACAAAAACAAAATTATCAATGGTGAATTTACAGACATACACCAATTTTTTTTATCAATTTAGAGGCAAGAAGGGTATTTTTCAAAATAAGGAGTTGATGGGGGGGGGGGGGGGAAACAAGGTTTTATGACCGTAACCACGAATTGAAATTGAACTACCATTACCAATAATTATATCACGATTATTGCTCAAATTGGAATGAGACGAGAGAGTACCAAGGTCAGACGTCATGTGAGTAGTGGCGCTAGTGTCCATGTACCAATTTGGATTCGAGGGATTTATTCCAAGTGTGCATCGGGGCCTCAATGTCGGTAGGAGTGGGTCCCGCTGTGTAATGGGCCTAGTGGGGCCCAGGCCTTCCTTCCTGCTGACCCGGCACCCCACTAGAACGCTGGACTGGAACTGGGCCAAAAGGATACGTGGGCCTGAATTGTTGCTGACCAGCCCACTGGGTACTAGACGTGTAACTTGGAAAATATGCACTATTGGGCCACGACCCACTGCCCCAGTCCCATTTCCATAGGGCCCACGTCTGGGACCAGTGGGCTGGGCCCCACTACTGACTGGTCGGGGCTCACTTTCGTTATTTTGTCTACCGACACGACCACCGGAATGGCCGCGTTTTCCCCCACGATTTTTGTCATTATTTTTCCTAGTATTCTTGCCACCACCGTGAGTACGGTTTTGACCCGAATTATCAATAAAACCTAGAGAATTTGTGGAGGACGTCATCATGACTACGAGACTAGCACTGGTAGCAGCCTTTTTGGCCAAGCCTGCTTCTTCGAGCATAAGCATAGAACGTGCCTGATAAAATTACGGAAGAGGGCTGCTCTGACGAAGAAGCGTGCCAACACCACTATAGGCCTCAGAGAGGCCTGCAACCATTTGTAGGACCAAACGATAATTCGAAACAGGGGAAAATTTTCCATTTGCAATATGTTGAGACGTTTGAGAAATTTTCCATATAGACGTGGGAAAATTCCTGCTCAAGGGTAACAGCACGAGAATTCTGATTATCTTGGAATATATCACGTACACTATTCCATCCCTCCATCACCGTAGCGTCGGGTTCGATAATCGTTTGCAAGAGGTCGGTAGAAATAGTGAAGTAAATCCACTGAAGAACAATAACATCAAGGGTCGTCCATAACTTAGGATCGTCCTCTGGTTTGGGCACCTCCGTATCTGTAGGAGCCGCTGGGATAATATGATAGAGAACTTGATGCGAGCGTGCATGCACTTTGAACAGTTCGGCCCACGTCGCGTATTGAACGTTTTATATTTCAAGAATGATAGGGATGTGATTCTACATATTAGAAACAGTAAGGGCAGGGTGAAACATGTTCTTAGCCATAATAGCAACGCAAGACGTGAAGTAGGGATTTGAGAGAAAAATTTGGGACGAGAAAAATAATTTCCGGGCACAGAAACCGAGGAAGGGAGCTCGGAATCGGCTGTTTGGACGGAAATATTTGGGAGAAAGTGGGAGAAAATATTAACCTAGACTCTTGATACCATGAAAGAAATAATCACTTGATTATTTTCATTAATTGAAAGAGAATATATACAATTTACATATTTCCATAATAGGAAAATCCTATTTCTATTATATTCCTAAAACTTTATTCTATTTGGAGACTAACTATATAATTATGGTGAGTGTACAATACAAATTACACTAAAACATTACATGACATAATTGTACAAAGGAGACTGCCCACAGGTGGGCTGTGCAACCCGAGAACATGTGCAACCCGAGAACATCTAATCCGAGAATCAATATATACATAAGTATACTTATGGATATTGTGTATACTTATGTATATTGAATAGAAACTAAACTGGGATTTATAGACTTCATTCAAACACTATCAGAGAAACAACTTCTTGCAGAAATGCAGGGTGATGTTGCGTACAATAGACCCTTATGATCCAACCCTTCCACGGACCCCATGCATAGCGGAAGCTTAGTGCACCGGACTGCTCTTTTGTTCAGACACTATCATCTGCAAGCAATCCATGTCCATGGAGAAACTTCTCATTCTCTTATGTTAAAATATTAGTCCCATTCAGAAGCCTGCAACAAGGGAAGTTAAAGATTTTATTCATTTAACACAAGTGCTAAAAGGGTAATTTAAGGATCAGTAGTCTAATATCATCCATCGCAATTCATATTAACGAATAATTAAACGTGATCAATCGATCTTTTCCTTGCATAATATGTTGTCAACAATGAGTCAAATGATTAACCCCTTGATTTGAATTATTTATATTGCCAAATCACGCTTATGCAAATCATCATCATAAAATAACGTGTCGAATAACCAGTAATTAGCTCTCTACTTTTTCTCATTTTAAAAATTAATAGAACCTAAAAGAAGAAAAAACATTGATCCCGAATTAAAATTCTGGTATTATAATTTGCTTTAGTCGAAAACTACAACTAAAATATCCAAGTAAAACAGAGTAGTAAAGTAACTAAATCAGTTTTTGCAAATATTTGTAAGTAATTTTCTACAATGGTGAAATAAACATTGTTAATAATTAGCGGTAAAGGAGAATTTGTTGGAAATTTACTAATGTGGAATTAAGTTTATCCCATTATTTATGACTCGAACAATTGGGCCTCGCACGTCGGAAATATCGTTTCCACACACGTGCAATCTTAGTGCCAAGTATCGTAAATTTCGTTGATGAAAGAGATATTGGTACGTAAGTGAAATGTTTGACATATAGAATGATGGATGGTTATTGGATAAATAACAAGTGTTCCATGTTGGTAAATGAAGGAAGAATTGTGCGAGGTGTAAGATGGAACGGGTCGGAAAGGGCCGCAGAGCCGAGAAGGGCCGCGGCGCCTCGCGGACTGGGCCGCAACGCCGGAGCGCCGCGGCGCCCCCTTGTAGCGCCGCGGCGCTAATTCCAATTGTTGGTCACTGGAGCCGCGGCGCCGCAACTCTAATGTTGCAGCGACGCGGCGCTTCCCAGGCAGAGAGTGCTCGACGGAAGTCCAAAAGTTTGGCTGATTATGGAGAGGTTTTGGAGCATTAACTTGGCAGTTTTTCCTCCATAACTCAGCCATTATTTGGCTGCATTAGTTGGTGGTTTAAAGGGCCATTACATGGCACTTAAATGACCATTACTTGGGCACTTGAAGAGGTCATCTTGCATACATATAAATTGAAGCCTTGGCTCAATTCTATAGATGAACATGAGAACATATATGAACAGAAAAACAAGTTCACAACACCACAAAGAAATCAGATTTTTCTGATAGCAATCCTTCTCTTAACAATCTTCATTAATCTTGTTCTTCGCTGAAATCATTTGTGTAGGATTTGCACACTTGATAGTTTGTTGTTTCATCTTGGGAGACTATTGTCCACACTTCCGTAAAACCTATATACGGGGGCAATCTTGTTTTAAAGACAGAGAGCCATCTCTCGACTCAGCCGGTGGTGTTGTGGTTTATCTAATTGGTTGCTAAGTGTTTCAGGTGTTAACTTAACAGACGAAGGACTCTAACCGTTTGTATTCTCAGCGGATCTACAAGCCACAAGTGTAGCAGTTCATGTTCTTGTATTTCCGAATACAAGTTCTATATTTGAAGTGTCATTCAAGATCAAGATATTGACAACTTGTTATTGTCCTAATTATTGTTTATCCTTTCGATCACTGTAATAGTTATTTACTACTCCCGTTGTTTCTTTACATATTTCAATAATTTTAAGACAAGATTGTATTAGTGATTCGAAAGATGTTGGTCGACAAGTGTGTGACCAAATCTGGCTGTGGTTTTCTTCTTGAAAACAGTTCTGTTGATAGTTTTGCTAACAGTTCAAACACTGTCTCTGTCAACAACCATGCTTTCAAATATGTTCCTAGTTTTGGTTCTCTCTTTGACGACAATTACAAATATGTTTCAGTCAAAGGTGGGATCTCTAGATCTGATGCTGAGCTTCAAGATACTGCTGATAGTCATGCTAGTACGGCTAACTATCAAGGATGAGTTGGTGTCACCGCTCCCGACGGTTGTGGAAACAAGCGCCCACGAGAGGCTGATGATGTCAACTGGGACAAGAGGAGAAGACTGAAGATGATGTTCTATCATATAGCGAAAGTCCTATATCTGTCCCAGACAGAGGATCCGAATTATGGTGAGGAGGATTTGGACACTCAGTCTAACTGAAGTGGGCCAGAATCCAAAAGGTCTAAGTTAATCCTTCCTTATCAATAAAATGTTTAGTTAATATCTGAATAAAAGTGTGTAAAGTAAGGCTGGGAATATGAAAGTGTTTTCATTAAAAACTTATATTCCCTACACTCTAAAATCAGATATTGAATCTCCTTCTTTCCCGGTTAAAGATTGGACTATTGTAAACAAAACTTAAAAGATCTATTCTTTTGGGTGTAATTGTTAAAATTGTGTAAAGTATGTTCGCACATACGAATGAGAGATCCACTGACCGTGCGAAAACTGTTACCACTCTTAAGTAAGCGCCAGGGATTTCCCTGGGCACCAATCACAAGAGAAGAAGACTAAAAGATAATGACTTATCTTAAGACGTTGAACCTGTCACACTATCTTACAGAAGATCATTCATTTGATAGAATGATATTGGACACTCAGTCGTATAAACCCTACGGGCGACAGGAGTGGGCCAGAATTAAGTTGACAGAAAAGTAATGGACACCTAGTGAGGTGGGCCAGAGTTTTCCAGGTCTTAAATGATCTGAAGGCCAAAATAAAGGCAGAAAAGTAATTGGACACTCAGTCCTCCAAAGCACCTGGAATGGACCAGAGTATCCAGATCACATATGATCTGGTTACGCCCTAACCACGGGCAAGAGGTTGTTCATGTGAAGCAACGCCACCTCTAAAGTAGAAGGGGTTGGAGAGGTTGTCCTCAATAGGACTTCAGGGAATTGGATCACTCTAAAATGAGGTGATACATGTCCCAAACTTGATTTAAGGGACGATGTTGGTCAAGCTGGTTTGAGACTAGTCCAACATGTTTGTAATAACTAAAAATGGTACAGTATGCCTGTAGCTAAATGAATGATATATTTATAATACGTGCATATATGCCATCATAGATTAAGACACGTTAAATAGAAAGTCATTCAAAAGCTACCGAAGTTGAGATTGTTTCTTCTGTAGACATAAACCCTCAAAATGAATGTGAAGTAGGTGAAGAGGCAAAAATCACCTTTTCATTCCATCAAAGGAATAGCGAAAGAAACACCGCTCCTCTAGAACTTAGTCACACCTACATGTGTGATTTGAAGTTTATACAAAATAGAGGGGGACGACAAGTACTTTGTGACCTTCGTTGATAATGGTACAACGTATTGCATCCTTTATTTGTAGAAAAGCAAAGATGAAGTTGTTGAAGCGGATAAGCGCTACAAAACAGAAGTTGAAAATCAACTAAGTCTATGGATTGAGGAATTCGTAGTGATAAAGGGGGAGAATGTGAAGCATCGTTCATTAAACGACTGCTCATTACTCACATCAGTCTAACGGTGTTATCCAAATGCAAAGTCGTACGCCCAAAATATGTGGGGCAAGGCGATCCTTACCGCTAATGTGATTCTCAACAGAACTACACATAAGGATAAGGATAACTCTCTGTGTGAAACCTGAAAAGGATCTCACATACAAATGTTGTGATGTGGGGTGGCTTTGTAGAGGTCAGAATACCGAAACAGGTCAAGTTGGACCTAAGACTGTAAATTGCATATCCACTGGACCTGCAAATAACAATAGTGCTTATCACCTCTTGGTGTCAAAGAATGCTGAATTCTTTGAAGATAACTTTCCTTGAGAAGGAAAAAGACGTAATTGCTCGAGGTTAACAAGAACCTGCGAGGGCCTGACTGTTCGGAACTAGGCATTCTGTATCTACAGGACTCGGAAGTTGCTGACTATCCGGAACTTAATGTTCTAGATCTACAGAACTCAAGGATTCTAGATGTTGAACCGAGATAGAGCAAAGAGGGGACAAAGACTTGTTCCAGGCCTTCTAGCTTGTATGGTTGAGAATGAACCATGGACAATTAACAGAGAATTTTCATCTCCAGAAGCGTTGCTTTGGAAAGAAGCTACAGAAAGAGAAATAGATTCCATCATATAGAACCATACTTGTGTAATGGTTGGCCTTCCTCCAGAAAAAGAACCTTTGGGTTGTGAAAGTGGATACTCAAAATTGAGTACAAAGTAGATGGATCTATTGACAAGTATAAAGCCTCGACTACTTGTACATGTGCTTCCCTATGAATAACTTAACATCCAGGGCCATTGCAGTCTTGCGTGACATGGATGTTGAAACAACCTTCCTAAGCGGAGAGTTGGAAGGGGAGGATCAGAGTTGATTTGTTGGACTGTTTGGCTTCTTCCTGAACTTTCATTTTGGTCCCTGAAATGTTTACATTTTGGTCTTAGAAGTTTCAGATAAAACAGAAATAATGAATTTGACAGTAGAAATAATTCTGAAGTTAGAAAGCCAACAGTTGGGAAAACCAACAGTCTGAAAGTGGAAGTCATATTAAAACAAAAGTCTCGATATGAAAGATATGAGTATTACAGATTAGGGGTGAGCACGGGTACAGGGTACCCAGATACCCGATCGGAACCGACACTAACGGGTAGGTTCTGGGTAGATATAATATAATAACGGGTAGGGTCTGAATAGTAAAATTAGGAACCGATCAATGTCGGGTCCGGTTCCGGCAAATAGAGACAGGGTACCCGGACCCGGAACCGATACCCGAAACCTATAAAATATTAAATATTTTTACTTTTTTTAGAAACATTTGGACCACTTTTAACTTTCTCAAAAATTGTTTGTTGCACACCTGCACATTGATTTTCCCCACCCCAAGACGTAAATATTTTAGTTTTTTCACCCCTTTATTCTAGAATGCTCTTTGTGCCCCAAGAGAAAACACCCAAAACTCTCTCAATAACAATGGCGTTTTAGCTACACCACCGAGCTTCATCGTCGTCGTTGTTGAAGCTTTCTCTCAGGTACTTTCATCGTTGTCGTCATTGACGCTTCACCTTTGCCTCTTTCTCTCCCTTGGTTGTGTTCACGTCATTCCTAAAATGCATATGGGTTCATATCTAACTCTTCAATTTCTTTTTAATATCATATGTTTCTGTTCTATTTCAGGCGATACTCATCTTCAATTTGTATTACTTTTTTATTTGAAATGTAAATCTATTTTTAAAATTTATGTATATTTTTGTAGTTGTGAAGATGAAATTTAGGGATTTACTAGTATAATAAAGCTTTTCTTTTGTATCGAAGAGCTTATGAACACGAAAATAAGTTTAATTAAGATATTTTTAAATTTATTTTGAAATCAACACGTTCAATTAATTGAGTGTCAAATTTGGCTTGCAATTTTAGGTTTTGGTTACAAATTAGCTTTTCTACAATGAATAAGTTTTATAAAACTTCTTATAAGGGTACTAAAAACTCCGATTGCAGGCTAAAAAACTACTTGATGAAATTATTTTAGAACTCTTTTTTATTCTCATAGGCTTAAAAATTGTTGCGTAATTTGTGTTTTTTATTTACAGGGTACCCGGGAACCTACCCGGACCCTGCGGGTCCGGGTAGGTTCCGGGTAATGATTGCTACGGGTAGGTTCCGGATAGTAAATTTAGGAACCGATCTTTTACCGAGTAGGGTCCGGGTAGTTAAAAAATGTTAGGGTACCCGGACCCGCTCACCCCTATTACAGATGACATCTTAGGAATTGGGATTTCTAAGACATCTAACGGGCTGGTCTAACTCCAAACTCAGTTGTGAGATAGTTGACAGTCTCGTTGAAGCCACCAATGGATATGAATCATAGAACTGATTGGAATCATGGTGCACCCATATACAAGGAGTGATATGTGTAGGTCACATGTAGTTCAATGTATTGTCACACTACAATCGACCTGGTATCGGCCTACAAAGTAGATCAGTTGAACTAAGGTTCACTCGTGATTTTGGAAATGATCGATAGAAGGCGTTAAGTCGGATATGATGATATCTGAAATATTCGCTTATCTACGGATTATGGTATTCTGGATGTCCAGCGATTCTGGGAGAACACAATGATGCAAACTGGACATCAGATATGAAGAACACCAAAGCCACAAGTAAATATGTATGGTGGGTCTTGGAAAATCCTATAAGCAAACTTGCATCGGCCGATTCATGATGAAATCGGAGTTTATCGCTTTTAACAAAGCAGGAAAGAAGTTGAGTAACTTCACAACTCCTTAGAGGACGTCCCTTATTGGGAAAAACCCGTGCCTTCAGCAGTTATACATTGTGGCTAGCCGGTCGGCTTTAGGAAGGGCACGGATGACGGCCTCTGGACATATCTGTCAGATCTGTCGGAGACATGAGACCGTATGACAGTTGATCATTATAGGTGTCACTTCCTTGATTACTAATCAAATGATATATCAGACCCTTTAACTAAGGGACTACCCGAAGATCAAGAGTTCTTCCTGTCTAGGGGAATAGGCTTAAAACCCCAACCAATACAAACCTTTGCGGTGGTAACCCAACCATACTAACTAGAGATCCCAAGAATTTAGTTTAATGGGAAAACTAAGCTGCAAAAGGTTCATTTGAGCGCTTCGATGGAAGCAAGAGTACTTTGGATTATGATTTCTGTTTAAGAAACATGAATTCAAAGTCGTTCCCGCGATAGACATTAAAGTGCTACATGCATGGTGGGTAAAGGTTAAGCTTCCAAACCTTTAACGATCCTCAAACGGTTGAGGTTAAGGTTGGGGAAACTTTTAATGATTCCTAGCACTTGTGAAGTGGGGTATTGCAGGATACCTTGTAGGAGATCACCTATTTAAGTGTGAGGACAGGCCGCCTCAAAGGAATGCACTTAAGAATCCAAGTGTGTCCACGATCACAACGGACAGAACAAAAGAATAAATGAATAAATTGGATGTATTGTATTTGTACCGTTGTCTTAGCTTACATTAAACACTAACGGTTCAAGATATAACGTTCACCGCGCAGTAAGTAAGTCCGGTGGTATTCAACTAGGGAAGGTTCAAAGCGGAAGGTACCTCTCCTAATGCAATATCTTTTCGCTGAAAGATTGCTGAAAGTATGCACCTTGTGTGTGCGCCAAAATCTCTTTCAAAAGTGGATTGTTGGAACTTTACTAATGTGGAATTAAGTTTATCCCATTATTTATTACTAGAACAATTGGACCGTGCACGTCGGAAATATTGTTTTCACACACGTGCAATCTTAGTGCCAAGTATCGTAAATTTTGTTGGTGAAAGAGATATTGGTACGTAAGTGAAATGTTTGAGTCATAGAATGATGGATGATTATTGGATAAATAATAAGTGTTCCACGTTGGTAAACGAAGGAAGGATTGTGCGAGGTGTAAGATGGAACGGGTCGGAAAGGGCCGCGGAGCCGAAAAGGGCCGCGGTGCCTCGCGGACTGGGCCGCAGCGCCGCGGCCCCCCTTGTAGCGCCGCGACGCTAATTCCAATTGTTGGCCACTGGAGCTGCGGCGCCGCAGCTCTAATGTTGCAGCACCGCGGCGCTTCCCAGGCAGAGAGTGCTCGACGGAAGTCCAAAAGTTTGGCTGATTATGGAGAAGTTTTGGAGCATTAACTTGCCAGTTTTTCCTCCATAACTCAGCCATTATTTGGTTGCATTAGTTGGTGGTTTAAAGGGCCATTACATTGCATTTAAATGACCATTACTTGAGCACTTGAAGAGGTCATCTTGCACACCTATAAATTGAAGCCTTGGCTCAATTCTATAGATGAACATGAGAACATATATGAACATATGAACAGAAAAACAAGTTCACAACACCGCAAAGAAATCAGATTTTTCTGATAGCAATCCTTCTCTTAGCAATCTTCATTATTCGTGTTCTTCGCTGAGATCATTTGTGTAGGCTTTGCACACTTGATAGTTTGTTGTTTCATCTTGGGAGACTATTTTTCACACTTCCGTAAAGCCTATATACGGGGGCAATCTTTTCTTAAAGACAGAGAGTCATCTCTCGACTCAGTCGGTGGTGTTGTGGTTTATCTAATTGGTTGCTAAGTGTTTCAGGTGTTAACTTAACAGACGAAGGACTCTAACCGTTCATATTCTCAGCGGATCAACAAGACACAAGTATAGCATTTCATGTTCTTGTACTTCGGAATACAAGTTCTATATTTGAAGTTTCATTCAAGATCAAGATATTGACATCTTGTTGTTGTCCTAATTGTTGTTTATCCTTTCGATCAATATAATAGTTATTTACTATTTCCGTTATTGCCTTACATATTCCAACAGAATTTATATTAATACACCCGTTAGTCCAATGTATTTGTTACGACTAGTGTTATTTTTCATGGAAAACGTTCTCTGGTATTGGGTTGGTGTAAAAATATAAAATCAGTAATGATATTAGCAAATTGGAAAGTGATTTGACAAAAAAACATTGAGTACTAAAGAATAATAATACTAATGTCTAAGTATTTGTTCGAGCAAATAATTAATATGCAAAAGTTAAAATAGCTACAAGAAAAATTAACTTATAGGTTGAAAAAATATTTTTTTTCCTTTTCAATAAAGAAATGTTTCTAAAATAATCAAGCATTAGAATATAACTTTCTCAAACAAATCATGAGTTTCTTAAAATATGACACTCATCATATATACCCAACAAATTTGTTAAGTGTTTAAAAAAAAACTAAAGTGGAAACTAAGTATTGAGACTTAGGATGTATCAAGTCTTGTTCATAACGGTGCGAGAAAGCATGAAAGTAGTATCAAGATACTGCAGCTCTTATCCTTTAATCCTCTCTTTAGTCCTCCTATCAACCAACTAATCATCTAGTTTCAATGGCTGATCCGAAGCCTATAGGATAATTATATTTAAATAAGGTAGTGATTATGAATTTAAATAATTAAGGGCTAGACTAATTAATTTGAACTAGGGTTGTCCAGTGGGCCGGGTCGGTCCGATCCCGTCCAGTCTCGCTACCCGCCCCGCCCCGCCCCGATCCCCCATAAAAAAAATTGTCGGTGTTGGGGTTCAAATTCGGGACGGGGCCTGGGATCGTCCCAATCCCGACCCACCACATCCCGACCTCGTCCCGCCACGCCAACCCCCCTCTCCCTTTGCAAAAATAAATGTTGCAACAACGACCAAATTTCAATTTTGACCGTTGTGCAACGGCTATAACGACCATTTACCCCCCCCCCCCATAAACCCCCTACCCCTTAATATTTATTTTTAACCCCTAAGTTAATATATTTACACTTTAACCCTATTTATCAACTATAAATACCTCTTTTTCCTCTTCATTTTTCTCACAAATCTTCCTACCATCTCTCTAATCTCTCAATTTTTCTCTCTACAATTCTACATTGCCTACTAAATATTATATATTTTTTGTTCATTTATATCAAAGTTAAAAATTTGGGAGTGAAGTTAGCAACTAGCTTGAGGATCATCTATCGAGCAAAGTTTCAATTTTCAAAATTGATTACACGTCAACGTTACGTCGGAGTTTGGTACCTTCGTTCCCTCTTTAAATTATTATTGTTACTTAATTTTAATTATTGTACTTAATTTTATTTACTTTAATTATTTATTTACATAATTATAATGGAACACTTTGGACGTATGATTAAGGATAAGGGTAAGGGTGCTTCTTCTAGTAGGGCTAACAAGGGTAAGGGTACTTCTTCTAGTAATCATATTCCTAGTCCCGATGATTTCATTGATTTCACTCATATAGATAAAACTATTTTTTTTAATGATATACCATTAGATAATGAGGTAGATGAACCAGACTTTAATTTACACGATAATCTAGAAGACACACCCACTAGTGCACCTCAACCTTAGGCTTAGACTGAGTCTCACCCTCAAACTAAAACTGGAATGCCTCTTATTCCTCTAATATGAGTCGAGGTCGCACACAACGAAAATTAAAATCAGTTGCATGAGATTTTTTTGTTAGGGATCAAGAGAATCAACTATCTAGATGTAAATTTTGTAAAAGGTCAAAGTGGGACGGGAGGTTTATTGAGACATGTACAAGGCGATCACACAACTAGGTGGAATGAATACCACACTAAAAAATTGGGTGTGCCATTTGAATCGGGACAAGGTTCACATAGTGTCCCCGACCAAGTACATGGTCAAATTAACCCGATGACGGAGGGAATTTTTGGTCCTAAATATGATAAAAACAAAGATAGGGAAAATATGACAAAATTAGTTGCGGTGGAGGGTTTGTCTTTTTCATTTCCTTCCCCTCCTGGTTTTATTTATTACATTAGAGAAACATATAATCCTGCTTTTAATGGTTTTCCTAGATCAATTGTTAGAAGAGATGTTTTTAAATTTGCAAGTGAATATCAACAATATTTACGTTATGCATTGTATCATTTTAATGGCAAAGTGGCTATCACTTCTGGCATAGGCCGTAGTACTAACGGTAATGATTATTTAATGGTAACATGTTATTGGATAGATCAAAATTGGTCTATGCAAAAACGTATTTAAACATATAGATATATTGATGATAGGCACACTGAAAGTTTTATTGCACAAAATATTAATAAAATTTGTGATTATTATGGAATAAATGATAAAATTATGACTATTACATTAGATAATGCTACTGCTAATGATTATGCTATAAGACTTTTAAAAGTTCAATTAACTCCATATTTTTCTAATCATTTACATATAAGATGTGCGTGTCATATTTATAACTTAGTTGTAAAGGATGACCTAAAACTTTTTGAAAGTATTCTTGATAAAATACAATTTACTATAAATTTTATTTTTAAAGACAATAAAATACAAAGACGCAAAGAGTATAAAAAAAACTTGTCATGATTGTGGATTACCTTATAGAAAAATTCCATAGGAAGTTTTGACTAGGTGAAATTCTCTGTATGGGCAACTACTTGTTGCTTACGATTTTAGACAACCTATAACTTTGTTATTTAACACCCATAATAAAAATGCAAGGGATATATGCTTGTAGATAATGATTGGAATTTTTTTTAGAACTTAATGGATTTCTAGAGAAATTTTTTCAAGCTACTAAAGAATTTTCTGGTATTTCTTATCCTACTATTTCAAATATGTTATTTTACATAGCTCTAATATTTTTGTTACTTAATGAATATATAGAAAAACCATCTTAGGCTCCATCTATTAAAAAAATGTTTATAAAATTAAAAAAATATTTTTTTCTATTCCCACTATTTATATTATTGGTGTTGTATTAAATCCGACTATTAAAATAGACGATTGTAAAACACTTGTAGAAACGATTTACGATTGTATAGAAGTACTTTCAACAGACCCAACTGAAGAACCAACTCACAAACCAACTAAAGAAGAAGTTACGTCTAGCATACACACTGAATGCAAACAAGTATATATGTATTACCAACAACAAAGTGCAAATAATCAAACGACTTATGTACCATTTTCTACTACTTCGCTGCAACCTTATAAAAACACATGCAGTTTCTGCTGCTAGTATAAATAAAATGTTTAGTGGTTCAACTTCTTCACAAGTTAGTGAATTTGATGTTTATGTTTTGCAGGGTGTTGTACCGTACGAATTAATTGTCAATGATGAAGGACATGAAGATTTGCTGAAATACTGGAGGCCGAATGAGAATACATTTCCGACACTAGCAAAGATGGCCCGAGATGTGTTCAAGCGTTATCAACAGCGTCTGAAAGCTCTTTTTCTGCTGGAAGATTTCAAATAGGAGAGCACACACATTCATTAGCGGGAGACACATTGGAGATTGCAGTTCTATTTAGAGATTGGATTCGCGCAAAGCGTAGAAGATGCGGTCAACCGGAGATTAACGAAGAGGAAGATTACAACTACAATGAAATCTTGTCTAAGGGAACAGGAAGCGACGTCGAACAATTAGAACAACAAATTTCAATTCCAACCGAAGATCCTCAAGATATTGTGAGGAAATTAGAAAAAATATGGTTAACTATGTAATTTTTTTAATTGCAATTTTACTATGTGATTTGCAACTTTTGAACAACACCAAAAAGTTGCAATTTTGAAATTGTATTACAAAAAAATTATATTTCTATTAAATAATATAAGATGCACAAAAACAGCATTGTGATGTTTTTATTACACTATCTTGTTCAATTATTGAAGTGTTTATATATATTATTTTTTAAACTTAAGTGGCAAAAAAAAACCCCAAATCCCTATCCCGACCCGTCCCGTCCTCCCAAATCCCGACTCCTATTCCGATGGGATGTGGGACGGGATGGAAACTCTTCCCGTCCCGCCTATCCCGGACCGCCTGGCCCGCCGGAGCCCGCATCCCAACCCTCCCCGGCCCCGCCCCGCCCCGCCCCGTCCTGCCCCGTTGGACATCCCTAATTTGAATTGGAACAAGTATACGGGGTCCAAATTGACTAACCAAAACGCATCCGCGTGTATCAGCCAAAGATGGCACATGAGCAGTGTAAGCTATAACATCTGCACAACAACATTAGACACTTAGGTTCAACACAAATAAGAGACGATTTGTAAACAATAAGCGGATTAATGGCCAAAATTAAGTATTTTCTCGATCTCAATTTATATGAAGTTGTTTGGAGTAATATATTCTTTAAATAATTTAGAATAAAATTTACATATTTAAAAATTACACGAAAAAACTAAAAGTCAACATAGCTAATGATTCAAAATATTTTTTAAAAGTTTGATAAAATTATAGTCAAAGGAAAAACTGTTTGACTCCCAGATATAATAATATTTTCACGTAAATTGAGACGAATGGAGTATAATGTAAGGTAATTTAAAAACCTAATTGATAGTTGAGAGATATATCTCTCTGAAAATCATGTCCAACATCAGCGCACTAAATATATTGATATGGATATTCACTTTATTCGCGAAAAGGTAGCTCGTGGACAAGTACGTGTCTTGCATGTCCCTTCATGGTACCCCTACCACATAACACCGTGTCTGCCCTTCGTGACCCCTGCCAACATGCCCACATCATGCTCGCCTATTTTCCTCTTTCAGTGAGTCCCTGCCAGCAGGCCCACTACCTGTTAGCCCAGTTTTCGTCCCTCGGCCCTTTTGGCCAGCAGGCCCACTGCCTACTAGCCCAACCCTTGACCCCATCTCGGTCCAGTCAGTTCCGACATCACTACACCGATCCAGGTCTGGCCCACTTCTATTCCAAGTAAAGGGCCCGTTACTCATATCCAACGGGGTAATGATATCTTAATCTCAACTCTAATGTCACTAAATCACTCCTACCATGTAACGTCGTGTCTGCCCTTCGTGACCCGAATTGGAAAATGGTCATGGATGATGAATATAATGCTCTTATTGAAAATAAGACGTGGGAGTTGGTGCCCCGTCCGCCTGGTGTCAATGTGATTCGTTCTATGTGGATTTTTACTCATAATGAAAAATCTGATGGTTGTTTTGAGAGGCATAAGGCCCGTCTTGTAGGTAATGGCAAAACACAACAGGTTGGTGTGGATTATGGAGAGACATTTCGTCCAGTGGTCAAACCGACAACTATTCGCACTGTTCTTAGTCTGGCTCTCTCAAAAGTATGGCACATTCATCAGCTGGACGTGAAAAATGCATTCTTACATGATGATCTCAAGGAAACTGTATACATGCATTAGCCCTTGGGCTTCAGGGACCCCGATCATCCTAACCATGTGTGTTTTTTGAAGAAGTCCTTGTATGGGCTCAAACAGTCCCCTCGTACCTGGTACAAAAGGTTTGCAGATTATGTTACTATTTGGTTTTCTTACAGCATGTCTGATCATTCTCTGTTCATCTACCATCACGGTACTTCTTTGGCATACATTCTGTTATATATGGATGATATTATATTGACTGTCTTCTCTGATAAACTGCGCAAGTTTGTCATATCTCTTCTCAGCTTCGAATTTCCTATGAAAGACTTGGGGCCTTTGAGTTATTTTTTGGGTATAGTTGTAACTCGTCATGCAGGTGGTCTATTTCTATCCCAGAGGAAGTATGCAGCTGAGATTATTTACTAGGTTGGCATGTCATCATGTAAGTCATCTCCTACTCCGGTTGACACCAAATCGAAGTTTAGTGCTAATTCTAGCACACCCTATGAGGATCTCTCTCACTATCGCAGTATTGCAGGGGCTCTTCAGTATCTTACATTCACGAGGCCCGATATTACTTATGCAGTGCAGCAGGTGTGTTTATTTATGCATGATCCGAGGGAAGAACACATGCACGCTCTCAAACACATTGTGCGTTACATTCAGGGCACTCTTGATTATGATTTGCACTTATATCCATCCTCCGTATCTACTCCCGTGTCTTATACAGATGTTGATTGGGGTGGATGTCCAAATACCAGACGCTCAACATCTGGTTATTGTATATTTCTTGGTGATAACTTGATATCTTGGTCGGCTAAACGCCAGGCTACTTTATCACGTTCCAGCGCGGAGGCCGAGTATCAAAGGGTAGTCAATGTGGTGTCTGGGTCCTGTTGGCTGCGTAACCTCCTCTTAGAGCTTCATTTTCCTATTCAGAAAGTTATCTTGGTATACTGCAATAATGTTAGTGCGATATATCTCTCTGAAAATCTTGTCCAACATCAGCGCACTAATTATATTGAGATGTATATTCACTTTGTTCGCGAAAAGGTAGCTCGTGGACAAGTACGTGTCTTGCATGTCCCTCCACGATACCAAATTGCTGACATCTTTACTAAGAGTCTTCCCTTAGTTCTGCTTGAAGATTTTAGGGACAGTCTCAGCGTACGACAACCGTCCACTATGACTGCGGGAGTGTGATAGAATATACGTAATATATTTCTAATATACTACGTATATTCCTTGATATTGTTGGTGATATCGTACATCTGTAATTATGATAGTGATCTTTAATATTAAGAAAATATATATTTAAGTTCCGTAATTATAGGCTAGATTTACTATTATATATCGGATATATAAACCGATTACATTAATAAAAATAATTAATAAATTATTCTCTTTCAGATTTTTATTTTCAGAAAACATTTTCAATTACGAAAAAATTGTATTTATTTGTTACTATGATTTGTTAAAGTATAACTTTATCTCATTTTAGTATATTCTGGAATGTGACCAAATTTCTGAATCAATGACTTTTACTGTATCCATCTTCTGGAATGGGACAACTGTAATAACTCAACGTGATGTATACAATATAAAGTTACTTTATGCATAATAAATGATTCTTTAATCCCTTTTTTATTAGAACAAGGTCCCTTTTTCTTTATAAAGAAAAAACAAATATTACGATATTTGCCACTAAAATCACATCGAGAATTAGACAATTTTACATAGGAGTTTAGAAACGTTCTGGAAAAGTTTCGACTTGTCCAAGTTTTAGGCAGCCGACATGATATTTTATATTCCAGGAATAATGGAACCATGTTAGGTCTGGCCACGTTCATATCACAACATTTGGCTATAATTTAAACAGACTTGAAAAGTTTGTGAAGTGAAGAATCAGATATATTGTTACTTGTTAGTTGTTTCAGAGGAATCCTTGCCAAATCTTATCCAAACTAGAAAGATATTTCATTTAAAATACTATAAGGGCTCATTAATTTGGATTCATGAAATAATTATCTCAGTACAAAACTCGATAGTTGTGAAAGAATGTTAGTATAAACTAAGCCATAGGGAAAGGCTTGGATCACTTTCCTTTCAATACCAATCTTTTTTAAAACAAAATAATACATGAAATTATGGTAATCTTTAAAATGCTTCATGGTTTTTAAGAGATAGGAATCAGTCAAGAGATGCCTATGATTCTAAGATACAAATTGCTAAGTGGTACATTGATGGAGTGAAAGAGTACATCCTTTGGCATTTGGCTTATAACATTAAGGAAGAAGATGGCCAATTTGATAGATGAGATCATAGGCCTTAAGTGGGCCTGTAAACAGTTCATATTCCCATTTCTGGTGAAGATACAGTAACTGTGATCCATTATATTGGGCAAGTTACTGGCAGGATATTCATTTGATGACACACTAGTAAAAATGAGCTTGGATGGTCAGTTTTTGGACTGCCCGTTGATACTTAATTATTGTCAAATAAAATTAAAAATTACTATTTTAAGAAAATATTTACATAAACTGATAAAAGTACTTTAGCTAAAACACGAAATAATTCCATCATATGGTGCTGGAGTTCATAGCTTTAACAAGTAAAACTCCAATATAATATGCTTACAAATATTTGTAAAATTTGAAATGTGCAAGAACTTTTCATGAAGGTTGAACTAATAAAGATTCAACTCAATATATCTTCAAACACACATTCCTAGAGTACTTTCAACTTCTAAAAATGCAATTTCAGGATTGTTCGGATGTTTAAACAAACTGTATTAGCTATAAACAATTTAACGTGTCATGAAATTTCAGAGTTCAAATAAGCCTTGATTTTGAAATAGCACCAATGAACAAAAAAATTGCTGACATTATTTGTAACTTAACTATATTTTTATACCTAAACATAATTTTTATTTTTATTTATATTTTTCCAAATAACATCAACTATTAGTTTTATACGAGAATGAAGGACATAAGATTGGAAAACTAAAAGAAAGCCTTGAGGAAGTCAAAAGACCTCTTACTTCGTTCGAGCTGAATTACATCCACCCTCTCACAATCGAAGGCTCTGCAACATGGTCCCTAAGGAACCCCCAGAAGGGCTACTGTCTAATGGGTATACAAAAGTGATAAAGTTGTTTTGACTACAGAATCGTACATGTCTGTGGGAGAGAATTGAACGATCGGACCAAGGACTTGCCCCTCTTCCCCTCACTATCTTTACCCTTGGGGTAGGTAGCGAGACTGGCCAAAATTTCAAAAATAAATTGAGTTTTTACCATTTTTATAATGAAAAGTGAATATCGTTTCGTTTAGTACAAGCTAAGTGTGGCCAGTGGGCCGGGATCGGGTCCGTCGGGTCGGGACCGGCGAGATCGGGTAGGGGGGAGGGGCAGGGTTCGCCGCCGTCCCATCCCGTTTCCGATCCCGTCGGAGTCGGGGCGGGATAGGGCGGCTGGGTCGGGATCGGTTTTTTTTTTTTTTGCACTTAATTTAAAAAATAACATATATATATATATATATATAAAACTCAATAATTAAATAAGATAGTTTAATAAAAACATCTCAAGACTGTTTTTGTAATAAAAATACAATTGTCAAAATTGCAACTTTGTGGTGTTGTTCAAAAGTTGCAAATTACATAATAAAATTGAAATTAAAAAAACTACATTTTGAAAAAAACCTATTATAGTTTCTTGATAATTTCCTGTGGTTCTTCGGTTAGAATTGGTATTTGTTGGTCAAATTGCTCCACGTCCCTTCCACCACCTTCGGATAAGATTTCGTTGTAGTTTTCGTCTTCTTTTTCGTTGATCTTCGGTTGACCGCACCTTCTCCGCTCTGCTCGTATCCAATCTCTGAATAATACTACAATCTCCAAGTTGTCTCCGGCTAATGAGTGTATGTGCTCTCCTATTTGATATATGTCGGCAGAAAAGCGCTTTCAGACGCCATTGATGACGCTTGAATGTTCAAACCATCTCGGGACATCATTGAAAGTGTCGGAAAGGTCTTCTCATTCCCCCTACAGTATTTCAGCAAGTCTTCACGACCTTCTTCATTGAGAACTGCTTGGTACGGTACAGAACCCTGCAAAACAAAAATATCAAACTCGCTAATTTGGTTAGTAGCGGTACGACTGCACATTCTATTTCTGAGGCTTTCAATACTAGCCGCAGAAACAACATGTGTTTTGTGAGGTTGTGTTGTAGAAGAATAAGATGTTATGGAAGCCGGTAGGTTGCTAGCACTTTCTTGTTGGTAAAACCTATATATATTTTTGCATTTGTCTTCTACGCTAGACAACACTTCTTCTTTAGTTTGTTCAATAGGCGGTGGGTGATTTGGGTTTTTGGGACTTGCAGGTGGTAGTACTGCTATACAATCGTAAATAGTTTCAATAAGTGATTTAGTACCGTCTATTTTAATAGTCGGATTTAATACAACACCAATAATATAAATAGTGGGAATAAGAATAAAATATTTTTTTATTTTGATAAATATTTTTTAATAGATGCCTTATAAGCTGGTTTATTCATATATTTATTAAGCAGTAAAAATATTAGAGCTATATAAAACAACATAGTTGAAATAGTAGGATAATATATACCGGAAAATTCTTTTGTTGCTTGAATTTTTTTTTCTAAAAATACAATAAGTTCTAAAAAAATTCCCCCAATCGCTATCTACAACCATATCAGCTGGATTTTGATTATGAGAGTTAAAAAATAAAGTTATAGGTTTCCTATAGTCATAAGCAACACGTAGTTACTCCTATAAAGAATTCCACCTAGTGGGTACTTCTTCTGGAATTTTTCTATAAGGTAGTTGGCAATCGTAACAAGTTTTTTTATATTCTTTTCTTCGTTGTATTCTATTACTTTTAAAAATAAAGTTTATAGCAAATTGTATTTTACTAAGAATGTCTTCAAAAAGCGATAGACCATCCTTTACAACTAAGTTATATATATGGCACGCACATTTTATATGAAAATGATCAGGAAAAGATGGAGTTAAACTATTTTTTAAAATTGTAATAGTGTAATTGTTATAAGAAGCGTTATCTAATATAATAGCCATAATTTTATCAGTTATTCTGTAATAATCACACACTTGATAAATATTTTCTGCAATAAAAGTACCAGTGTGCCTATCATCTATATATCTATAAGCTAAGATACGTTTTTGCATACACCATTTGTAATCTATCCAATGACAGGTTATCGTTAAATAATCATGGTCGTTAGTACTACGACTTATATCAGAAGTGATAGACACTTTGCCATTAAAATGATATAATGAATAATGTAAATACTATTGATATTCATGTGCAAATTTAAATACATCTCTCTTAACAGTTGATCTAGAAAAACCGTTAAAAGCAGAATTATACATATCTCTAATGTAATGAATAAAACCGGGAGATGAAGGAAATGAAAAAGGCAAACCTTCCACAACAACTAATTTTTATTGCTTCCCTATCTCTATGTTTATCGTATTTAGGGCCTATAATTCCCCCCGTCATAGGGTTAATTTGACCTTGTACTTGGTACAGGACAGTATGTGAACCTTTCCCGATGGAGCGGACGTTTGCGCACCTGATTTTGAAGCCTCGTATTGGGCATACCTAGCTGGATGAGCCATTGATACGTGTCTCATTAAACCCCCCGTCCCACCATGACCTTTTCCAGTTTTAAATTTTAAAACATCTTTACAAATTTTACATCTAGCTACTTGATTCTCTACGTCCCTATCAAAAAATGTCCATGCATCTGATTTTAGTGGTAGTTTTGCTGGACCTCGTCTCATACTAGGGGGAATATGAGGCATTTCAGTTGAAGATGCACTAGTGGGTATGTTGACATCTACATTAGTGGGTGTATCATCTAGATCATCGTCTAAATTAAAGTCCTCTTGAGTTCCAGAAAATAGCTCCTCTCTAAATCTAATGGTATTGTATAAAAATGTTCAGTATCAACAAAATCATCCTGTGTAGAAATAGGATTATGTCTAAAAATAGGACCCTTGCCCTTGTTGCCCCTACTAGAAGAAGCATGACCCCTACTCGTAAGCATACGTTTAAATCCTTCCATTATAAATTTATACTTATACTAATAAATAATTAAAGTAAACGAAATTAAGTGCGCTAAATAAAATAAATAGACAATAATAATTTAATGAAGGAACGAATGTACCAAACGCCGACGTAACGTCGACGTGTAATCGAGATGTTGAAAATTAAAACTTTGCTCGATGGAAATCCTCAAGCTAGTTGCCAACTTCACTCCCAAATGAATAAATAAAATTGAATATTTAGTAGACAATGTACACTTGTAGAGGGATAGATTGAGAGATTAGAGAGATTGAAGGAAGATTTGTGAGAAAGATGAAGAGAAAATGAGGTATTTATAGTCTGGAAATTGGTTTAAAGTGTAAATATAATAACTTATGGGCTAAAATAAATATTAAGGGAGTAGGGGGGAGGCCAAAAATGGTCGTTTCACAACGGCCAAAATGGTCGTTGGTGCAACGGTTATTTTTGCAAATGGGGGCTTCGGGCGGGACCGGGACAGGGATCGGGTCCGGCATGGCGGGATTGGGGCGGGCCGGGATGAGACCATGTCCCATCCCTGTTCGAGTCCCGATACCGCAATTTTTTTAAAAAAAAAAAGTCAGGTTCGGGGCCGTGTCGGGGCGGGACCGGGCCGACCCACTGGCCAGCCTTACCTTAGCATGGTCTTGAAGAAACTGGGTTTTTTTTATTCTTGGGTTGATATTATTTATATCTACATATCCAATAATTGGTATTCTGTTATTATGAATGGAAACATGCATGAGTTTTTCAACTCTTGCATGGAATTGAGACAGGGAGACCCCGTATCACTTGTTCAAATTCAAATTAGGGCGAGGCTGTGCGGGGGGAGGGTCGTGACGCGAGCTCCGACGGGATGGGAAAAGGTCCCGTCCTGTCCCACATCTCGTCGGAATAGGAGCCAGGATTTGGGGGGACAAGACGGGACGGGTAGGGATCGGGATTTGGGTTTTGTTTTGCCACTTAATTTTAAAAAATAATATATATAAACACTTCAATAATTGAACAAGATAGTGTAATAAAAATATCTCAAGGCTGTTTTTGTGCCTCTTATATTATTTAATAGAGATATGATTTTTTATAATACAATTTCAAAATTACAACTTTATGGTGTTGTTCAAAAATTACAAATTACATAGTAAAATTGCGATTAAAAAATTACATAGTTGACCATACTTTTTCTAATTTCCTCACAATGTCTTGAGGATCTTCGGTTGGAATTGGAATTTGTTGGTCAAATTGTTCGACGTTGCCTCATGTTCCCTCGGACAAGATTTCGTTGTTGTTGTTGTCTTCCTTTTCGTTGATCTCCGGTTGACCGCACCTTCTACGCTTCGCTTGAATCCAATTTCTGAATAGAACTGCAATCTCGAATGTGTCTCCCGCCAATGAATGTCTGTGCTCTCTTATTTGAAATCTTCCAGTAGAAAAAGCTCTTTCAGACGTTGTTGATGACCGCACCTCCACTATTTCAACAAGTCTTCATGTCCTTCATCATTGACAATTAATTTGTACGGTACAACACCCTGCAAAACATAAATATCAAATTCGTTAACTTGTGAAGAAGTTGAACCACTAAACATTTTATTTCTAAGGCCTTGAATACTAGCGGTAGAAATCACATATTTTTTATAAGGTTGCAGCAAAGTACTAGAAGATGGTACAGAAGCCAGTTGATTATTTGCACTTTGTTGTTGGTAATACGTATATACTTATTTGCATTCAATGTGTATTGTCACGACCCAAATCGGAGGGTCATGACGGGCACCCGGATCTTACTTGTTGAGTACCACTAATCATATATTTAGCATATATCCGTAATTTTATATGGCCCATGAGGCAGCCACGAGATACCCTGCTGACATATGGAAATAGTAAATAGGAAAAAGAGCTATGTAAAATCCTGTAACCAGAAAGACTCAACTTATATACATATACATACCAAGGCCGACAAGGTCATGCATGACTACTATACACAGGACATTTGTCTACAAGCCTCTAAAGAGTACGTAACACTGTAAGGTCGGGACAGGACCTCGCTATACCCCAACGCATAACTAAAATATCATACCACGACTAGACTGCAACTCTGGAACAAATAGAGTGCTACAATATCAGCTGAATCAGCAACCTACTAGTGCGGACCGTCACCCTGTCTACCTAAGCATGCATGCATGAAACGCAGCGACTCCCAACAAAAGGGACGTCAGTACGACTGATGTACCGAGTATGTCAGGTATGAAAAATAGCATAATAGAGACCCGGAAATAACATGAGACAAGAAACAACCAACCAGTAAAGAATGCCTCTGAGGGCCATTATATGACTAAGTACCATGTCTACGTAGAATACCTCAGATGGCCTTAACGTATAACTTTGCGTAGTCCTCGGCTGTGTAGGTAATTTTGACCTCCAGGAATTGAGCTGATTTGGGCAATCTATCAGCAATCACCCAAATAGAATCAAACTTATGATAAGATCGAGGTAAATCCGTAATGAAATCCATATTAATCATTTCCCATTTCCACATCGGGACCTCAATGTTCTGAGTCACGCCATCGGGCTTTTGCTGCTCTACTTTTACTTACTGACAATTAAGACACTGAACTACCACCTCTGCAATGTTCCTCTTCATGTCGTTCCACCAATACATACCTTTGAGATCATGATACATCTTTGTAGATCCAGGGTGAATGGAATATTGTGAGCAATAGACCTTCGTCATAATCTTGTCTTGTAATTCTGCTACATTGGGAATACATAAATGGACCTTCCATCTAGGGTTCCCTCTCCCATTATACTCGAAGATTGCGGTTCTCTTTTGTTAAATATCATTCCCAATCTTCCCTAAAAAAATAGGATCTTTATCATGACGTTCCTGTTCTTATAGCATGAGGAATAACCCTGTTGTATTCTGAGTCATATGGCTATCACTATCTGAATCCTCCAATTAGACTCCCACTTAGCTAACTGATGCGTTCCCTCAGGTCAACTTCTCTCCTTCATCCTCACATTTATCAAGCCGCTTGTGGGTGAATGATTCTATTGTCAACTTAGCTTTGTTTACTAACTGGTGTGTTGAAAACTCTTATATTTGTAGTATCTCAATCATGACCACTTTATGGACAATGTCATCGAATCTGAAGTGCACGTATCATCATAGTTAACTCTCATTCATGGTCTGAAAGGAATCTCCCTTTTTTCGTACATTCTCACTACTCGTAATTATAATCAACTTCCTTTGTTTACTTCTTTTGACACTTATTCACTCATTTTCTTACTTGTCGTACTCTTCTTAGTTCTAAAATATTCGGGTATACATACGTAATCTCAAAAATTACTCCTGATTCCTATCATTGGCATTACTACCCCTTAAAGGATGAGTTGTTAACTTATTCCCTTATTCTATACGTGAAAGATTCAGGAGAATTTGCATTACATGACGTTGACCTACTATATACAAACCTAGTCATTATACTTAGATTCGAATTCCTTCACTCGCCTCATTGCTAAGACTTTATGTCAATGGCGCTTTGGGAAAAGATTTCATTGGTCTCGTTAAGCTGTAAACTCATTACTTTATCTATATCGTGGAACATTTGGTCAGTTCAATAATGCTCATAGACATATGTATTTGCCTAACATTTTATCTTCATTATAATGTCATTATCTCTTGACATGTATCTTTAATGTCTACCTTATATCCATAGGCATCATTGGCTCTTTCTCACATGTTTAGGTATTGATCCCGAACTTTACTCACTGTTACTTCCTTTTACATACTTTATGAGAGGTATGACTGCATATATTGTAGAACCGATGCTTCGTATGTTTATATCCAATTCACGGTGTTACATGATCCAATGACTTGTCAAACTTTCTTGTCTTATTATTATTAGATTTCCTATCGACCGAGTGCTCATTTGTCTTACCTTTACATTTCCATTCCAAATTGCCTTGGGGGTCTCTTATATTAAAGTATTTCTCATACAATCTTCCTGAACATCAGAGGTTCGTCACCATTGACAGAAGAGTTCTTACTGTCCCTCTTTTACCATTGGTCCTTACGTTGTTCTAGAGTAATCATATATTTGTGAAACCAACATAACTATAATCTCATTCACATTTATCTTTCTGGTCGTAATCCTTCCTTCTACCTATCATTAAATGAAAAGTGTTTCTGCCTTGATACTTGATTATACCATTTCATTCATATTTACTAATTGTCTTTAAATTTCTTACAACCATTCTTCGATTGTTCCATAGTTCTCGTCCTCAATTGCCCCTAACACGCTATTGTTATCTAGAGGTTATTTAGAATTGCAACATGTTGCACAATGAAGTCGAAAACCTTACCAGTACAATACCTATAGCATACCTTAGCTTACTAACATTGATACATGTAATTCTCAATAATACTCGGTATAGCCCTTTACACACGGACGAGAGGCTTATGTCCCCTTCTACTACCGCGAATAACTCGATCCTTATATATATATGACTTGGGATCACTATCCTGGGTACATCACTTTACGTGATCTTCTTAAATTTACTAATGGTCACTCTTCAGGCAATTCTATTGTGGCAATCCATTCTCGTTAATGATATCCTTAGACAATTCCCAATCTATTCTAAGTAAGACCTTACAATTTAGGTCGCATGTACATAACATATTCCCTCATTCTAATAAGCACGGGTCACTGTAAAACGTGTAGATTTTCATAACCTACTAAACCTTCCAATGATGTTTTTCTACTTTTCATTTGTACAACTCATAATCATCTTATCCTTACCTTTGCGCATCAACTTGGGACAATTCAGAATGTTGTGACCATAGCTGCCACAGTAACCAACCCCCTGTACCTTTGTGGCATAATCTGGTATGCGCTTGACCATACTGACTACAAGATGTTCGGGGCGGTCTCACTCGACCTTTACAACTTTGACCCTGAAATATTGGTATCTTTGAACCCTTTAAATATCGGTGATCCCTGACTAATAAACTCCATGGGTTACGAGCTCCCTGACCCCTCAAGGGCATATCTCTATCATATGCTCCAGAATGAAGTCGTGCTTGAGAAGTGACCAATTGATCCAATACCCATACCGCTCTCCTTACCTCTTTATCAGACAGATCCAGCGATAACACTGATGGCACGGGAGATTCCCTCAATTCCTCTGGTACTACTAGATTTATCGATACATGGGAAAGCAACTTACTCATATCCTTTGACGGATCTATCTCAATAAAGAGCATACTACTCGCATTTACACTCAATCCAACCTCAATCTCCCTGTTAATCATAACCATATTAGAAGAAGGCATTGTTGTAATCATAAACACGATAAAATTTACAAAGAGAATTCTTACAACTCAGCTCTATAGCATGATTCTAGATCAAGAAGGAAGGTAACCATCACCCTAAATGCCCTGTAGCCTCCTGTCTATAAGTGTGGTGCACAACACACCCATAAACAAGACTCTACTAGACACGACTTGTAGACTCCCTAGGACAGACCTGATCTGATACCAAGTTTGTCACGATCCAAACCGGAGGGTCATGATGGACACCCGGATCTTACTTGTCGAGTACCACTAATCATATATTTAGCATATATCCATAATTTTGCATGGCCCATGAGGCCGCCATGAGATACCCTGCTAACATATGGAAATAGTAAATTGGGAAAAGAGCTATGTAAAATCCTGCAACCAGAAGGACCCAACCTATATACATATACATACCAAGGCCGACAAGGCCATACATGACTATTATACACAAGACATCTGTCTACAAGCCTCTAAAGATTACGTAACACTGTAAGGTCGGGACAGGGCCCCGCCATACCCTAACGCATAACCAAAATATCGTACCACAACTAGACTGCAACTCTGGAACAAATAGAGTGCTCCAATATCAGCTGAACCAGTAACTTACTAGTGCGGACCGTCACCCTGTCTACCTGAGCCTGCGGGCATGAAACTCAGTGTCCCCCAACAAAAGAGAAGTCAGTACGACTGATGTACCGAGTATGTCAAGGCATGAAAAATAGCATAATAGAGACTTGAAAATAACATGAGACAAGAAACAACCAACCAGTAGAGAATGCCTCTGAGGGCCATAATATGCCTAAGTACCATGTCTGTGAAGAATGCCTCTGAGGGCAATAATATGCATAAGTATCATGTATGTGTAGAATGCCTCTGAGGGCCATAATATGCATAAGTATCATGTCTGTGTAGAATGTCTCTGAGGGCCATAATATGCCTAAATGCCATGCAAAATGCGGTCATGCACATATGCGTATATAACGCTATCAAGCCTCCGTGGGCATCCCATCATATCATATCAGCCTCTGTGGGCATAATCATCATCGTGTATATCTGTATCAGTTGCAGGTGGTGTGAGTATATAACGTCGTATCCCTTTTCCCATTCCCCATACATATATATAATGCATACATATAGTAGAGTATATAACTCCTTTGAGGTTAAGGTATGTACATGAATATAATGCATGAATGATATGATAATAAGACACTATAAGTTTATTGGAGTGATGTAATATCGCTTCACCTCCGATTAACATTATGAATGTTAACATCTTCCTCATATACCTCAATAAGAATTTAGGAACATATTTAAACATGCTTTGACAATAGGAATGAATAACATGAACATTCTTAACTACTAAGAGTAGAATCATTTATGGGACAATATTATGTTTACGTTTCGTACTTAGAACATGCCAAAAGAAAGAAGGATTTACCTTAACATACCTTCGTCGATCCATTGACAATACAACCCAAGTAGTTTGTATAGCACCTAACCTTAAACACGAATGAACCAGCTCACAAATGGAATGCAATATGACTTAGGGACCGTGTTTTGCTTGATGTTGCTAACATCCATTAATGTCAAATGAAAATTACTATTTTGCTGCCTAATATCTAATGAACTATGTGTATCTATACAGTCCAAAGCCTAAAGCGTCGTTGCCTTCTCTTTAGCCCAAAACGTTGTTGCCTTCTCTTTAGCCCAGAACGTTGCTCTTTTCTTTATTTCCTTAGTGGCCATGGGGTCCACCCACCTCTTAAGTCACTACTTGACACATTAGTTATCATGTGTCACCACTTAACACACCCTAATCGAACAGTCACCAAATCCACTATATACATGTACTAATACACATAACACTTATCACATAATCAATTATATTTCCCCATATCTTCCACTATAATTTTTATTTACCCAATTACACATATAACTAAATTCTTGATCTCAATTCACTTAAATAATAATCATGTCCTATATTCAATATCATACTCATGGGGTATAATATTAGTCCATAGCCTCTTTATGTATACACCAAATATCATTTCTAGTCATCGTTGTCACACTTTTATAATCTTAAATTATTTCGGGACTGCATCCTTTTATATATTAAGCTTCTTTATTTGCATACATGAATATGACCAAAAATCCTCCAAAGCTCAGGTTTATTTACATACGCCTAGCGATTCAAATCATTACCCGAAAGTACGGGATGTTACTTGTATGCTAGACGTAACTTCTACTTTAATTGGTTTGTGAGTTGGTTCTAGATGCCTTAGAAGTTGGTGTTTGCATATATTCATTAAGTAACAAAAATATTAGAGTTATATAAAATAACATATTTGAAATAGTAGGATAATAAATACAGGGAAATTCTTTAGTAGCTTGAAAATTTTTCTCTAAAAACCCTTTAAGTTCTAAAAACAAATTCAAATAATTATCTACAAGCATATCCCTTGGATTTTTATTATGAGCGTTAAATAATAAAGTTATAGGTTGTCTATAATCGTAAGCAACAAGTAGTTGCTCTTACAGCGAATTCCACCTAGTCGAAACTTCTTCTGGAATTTTTCTATAAGGTAATCCATAATCATGACAAGTTTTTTTAATATTCTTTGAGTCTTTGTATTTTATTATGTTTAAAAATAAAATTTATAGCAAATTGTATTTTATCAAGAATGCTTTCAAAAAGTTTTATGTCATCCTTTACAACTAAGTTATAAACATGGCACGCACATCTTATATAAAAATGATTAGGAAACATGGAGTTAATCGAACTTTTAAAAGTCTTATAGTATAATCATTAGAAGTAGCATTATATAATGTAATAGTCATAATTTTATCATTTATTCCATAATAATCACAAATTTCATTAATATTTTGTGCAATAAAACTTTCAGTGTGCCTATCATCAATATATCTATATGCTAAAATATGTTTCTGCATAGACCAATTTTGATCTATCCAATGACATGTTACCGTTAAATAATCATTACCGTTAGTACTACGGCCTATGTCAGAAGTGATAATCACTTTGTCATTAAAATGATACAATGCATAACGTAAATATTGTTGATATTCACTTGCAAATTAAAAAACATCCATTCTAACAGTTGATCTAGGAAAATCATTAAAAGCATGATTATATGTTTCTCGAATGTAATGAATAAAACCAGGAGAGGAAGGAAATGAAAAAGGCAAACCCTCCACCGCAACTAATTTTGTCATATTTTCCCTATCTTTGTTTTTATCATATTTAGGACCAAAAATTTCCCCCGTTGTCGGATTAATTTGACCCTGTACTTGGTCGGGGACACTATGTGAACCTTGTCCCGACTCAAATGGCACACCCAATTTTTTAGTGTGGTATTCATTCCACCTAGTTGTGTGCTCGCCTTGTACATGTCTCAATAAACCTCCCGTCCCACCTTGACCTTTTTCGATTTTAAATTTATAAACATTTTTACAAATTTTACATCTAGCTAGTTGATTCTCTTGGTCCCTATAAAAAAAATGTCATGCAGCTGATTTTAATTTTCGTTGTGTGGGGCCTCGACACGTACTAGTGGATGTGTCATCTAGATTATCGTCTAAATTAAAGTTTGGTTCATCTACCTCATCATCTAATGGTATATCATTAAAAAGCAGTTTCATCTATATGAGTGAAATCAATGAAATCATCGGGACTAGGAATAGGATTACTAGAAGAAGGACCCCTGCCATTGTTACCCCTACCCGAAGAAGCACCCATACCCTTAAACATACCTCTTAAATCTTTCTATTTTAATTATGTAAATAAATAATTAAAGATAATAAAATTAAGTGCGATAATTAAATAAAGTAACAATAATAATTTAAATAAGAAACGAAGGTATCAAACACCGACGTAACATCGACGTGTAATCGAGGTTGAAAATTGAAACTTTGCTCAGTGGATGATCCTCAAGCTAGTTGCCAACTTCACTCCCAATTTTTTAACTATGATATAAATGAGCAAAAAAATATAATATTTAGTGGGAAAATGAGGTATTTATAGTTGAGAAATAGAGTTAAAGTGCAAATATATTAACTTAGGGGTTAAAAATAAATATTAAGAGAGTAGGGGGGGTTTATGTGGTGGGGGCAAAATGGCCGTTATAGCCGTTGCACAACGGCCAAAATCAAAATTTATCCATTGTTGCAACGGTTATTTTTGCAAAGGGAGAGGGAGGCTGGCGGGGGGGACGGGATGGGATGGGATGGGGTCGGGATGGGCTGGTCGGGATCAGGACGGGCGAGACGATCCCAGACCCCGTCCCAAGTTCGAACACTGACACCTACAATTTTTTTTTTTTGGGGATCGGGGCGAGTAACGGGATGGGTCGGGTTGGGATCGGGCCGACTCGGCCCACTGGACAGGCCTAGTCAAGAATGCACAAGTTTAGAAGATGAAAGTAGTAGAGATGGGGATGCTTAAATGGATGTGTGGACATACTAAGATAGATACAATTAGGAATAAAGCTATTGGGGCCAAGGTGGGAGTTTCCTCCGTGGAGGACAAGACGAATGAATGCAGACATAGAGGGTTTGGACACGTGAAGATGAGTTGTGCTGACACACCAGTGAGGAGGTACGAGAGGTTGTATGTAGTGGATGTCATGATAGGTAGAGGTAGGTTGAAAAGTACTGGGGATGATTCAGCAGGACATGACAAACCTCCGTCTAACTGAGTACATAATCCTAAATAGGATGATTTGAAGGTCGAGAATTAGGATAGAAGGTTAGTAGATAACTGAGCGTTGTAGGACCTATATGTAGGAGTAGGGATGGCAACGAATCGGATCTGGACCGGATCCTACTAGATCCATATCCATTTTTTCATATCTGGATCCAGATCCGGATCCGATCCATCGGGTCCATAAAAATCATATCCAAATCCGGATCCATCGGATCCACCAGGTCCACGGATCGGATTTGGATCTACATGTAAATTTTTTTGGCTTGAATAGTATTCTCACATGTTGAAACTTTTATAACAAAATGAAACGCAATCTGATTGAAAAAAATGATTGAGTTCATTCAATCAACCTACACAAATATGACACAATTCTTTCAAAATACTGAATAAATTTTTAGCATCACAAGAAAATAAAGACGATTGACTTAATTAGTGATGCTGAACAGGTTGCAACTTTGAGCTAATTTTTGGAGGCTTTAGTGATGCTCCACTTGTAGTTCTACTGATTGACTTCATTAAACAACATAAAATAATGTCAGTCATATATCAAAAGTCCCATTTTTTTTTGCTAATCAAACAAATGAGAAAAAGATACTTAAAGCTTACAGCTAGCAGATTCAAGAAAGGAAAATTTAAAGAAAAGTGATAATTTTTTCTTTTTATAGAAATGAAAATATGGAAAACTGCAGAGAGCATATAGGTAAAAGAAATGAAACTTCAAAGACAAATTACATGACTGTGTGACTTGTGCCTTATCCTGGTTCAACCCTTTACTCAATACATAAATTATGAAAAAAATTTAAGAAAATATTTATAAAATTACATTCTAGGTTATAGATATATTTAATAAAAAATGGATCCACGAATCAGATCTGGACCGGATACGATTTTCAAATACAAGATCCAGATCCAGATCCGATCCGTCAGAAACGGATCCGGGTCCGATCCGGATCCGTCGGGTCCAAATTTTGAAGATCCATATCCTATAAAACGGATCTGGATCGAATCCAAGATTCATTGCCATCTCTATGTAGGAGAGACAGGCAGCTAGTCTTATCTTCCCCATTTTCCTTATTAACAGTATTCATGTTTAGTACTTGCGTGGTATCTTCTACTTCGTCTATTGGTACGTGTTGCTCCTTCGGCTGTGTCCATTTTGCCACTTTGCTGCCGTTATTTTTTTTTCTAGCCTGTCTTGGTATCTCGTTTTAGTTGTATTGTATCTTAATATTGTGTTATATTTTTTTCTTGCAAACATGTTTCATTTTATTTTCTTTTGAGCCGAGGGTCTTATCAAAAATCTCTCTACCCCACAAAAGTATAAATAAGATCTACGTACATCCTACCTCCCCATATTCTACTTGTGGAACTACTCTGATATGTTATTATTATTGTTGTACTAGGATTTCATTATTGATTACAAACATGATAGACATAAAGAACTAGCAATCACCACAGATAATCAGATCGATACAATTGGGGAAAAACAAAGAAGAAATGTAATTAGTCATATATCATTACTTGATCAATTTCAGACATGACAACTTTCTGAATGCTGCAATGCTTAAGAGCCTCTCTTGCTGCTGACCCTTCCCCTCCTCCCATGATAAACACTGTTTTTGGACTGCTCATCATATCCAAATCCAAAAAAAAAAAAAAAAAAAAGACAAAAACAAGAGTTTTAAGTCCAAAAGAAAAATAAATCCTAATAAAGGGTGCAAAACAGCCAGAGACATAAAAAGAAATGAGAAAATTGAGTAGTATACTTGTCATGAAGTAAGAGAGCAGAATGGATCAAACTTTCATGGTATATAAACTCATCATTTTCAGCACTCTGCATTTTTTCCATCTATCACCCAAACCTGCATACAAATTCATATATACGCACCATTTCTTTATACAGGACACTGCAACATTTCATGGTTAGATTTTTTTTCTTCTACGAATAAATTGTACTAACTTTTGTGTTAGAATTGAGAAATTTTACAAGTGTTGCATTACCTGTTTAAGGATAAAGACCATTTGAGATTAGCGTCAAGAGACTCTTCCAACCATTGAACATTTGAGTGAACAATTTCTTTCTCACTAGTTTGCTTCATTTTTCAATCAGAAAACGAAAATGAAAGTTTCTGGATTTAAAGAGATGAGTAGGAAGATTATATCAATCTGATTAATCAAGTCAATTTTTTATTTATGAATTTAGTTAATTTTAATCAATTCATTACAAACTTGCCTTAATCCTTGAAAAATATGGATCTGTATAATCTAACTATAAATTCCTTCTGTTTCATTTTCGAGTTGGGCAGGTGGACGAAGGGTATTTAGGAAAAATAAATTGTATGCTTCAACCTCTATTGTTTTTCTACTGTGTCAAACCTTGGAGAAAGAAAGTAAATGACACTTTTACACCATCTTTTTCTCCTTAGGGTATCCACTTCTAAAATTAATTTTTTTTTAGAGAAATAAGAAGCCATTTGTTACTTTTTTTCCAAATCAACCGTTACTGTTCTATTCTAATTGAGAATTGAGAGTATTAATTACGTAAGATGTTTAAGGAGAGATGAATGTAGTATTAGATCTATTGTAGTTATTTAAGAATTTAATAATGACAAAAGATTGTCTAGGTCGAACAAAGTAGTGTGTTCTTCTTTTTCGAAGTAAAAGAAAGATAAGAAATCGATTTCTTCTATTTATCTAGGAGGAGTTTGCTCATTAACACAATCTAATAAATTCAATGATGCGGGAGGCCATTGTCATTTCACAACGACAGTGAGGAAGTCGCTTCCATATATATAAGAAAATAAAGAAAAGTGTCACGTGGCCACTATTTTTTTGACTAATATTCCTCTTCAGCAGAACAAAGACCTCTTAATATATTAAGGTAGTATTCTTCTTTTTCAAAGAAAAATAATCCCAACACTGTTCCAGTTTATATGATGTAATTTAACACAAATTTTAAAAAATAAATACTTCTCAATCTTATGGTCTAAAATAATCTAAAAAATATAGCTCATTTCGTTAGGCATAAAAAATAAAATTTAAAATTAAATTACTATCAAATAAGAAAGTGCATCATTCCTTTTTAGACTGATTCATATAAATTAGGACAGGGAGTAATAACCAATTCTAATTTTCCCACAAGTTTGTCCAAAGCTACGAATAGCCTATTAAGAAAATCAGACAAAAGAACGAAAAGAGTGCGAACTGCGAAATACAAGAAAATCCATGGTTGAATGCTAGTGCAATCACGGATGAACAGCATATCTCGGTCAGTAAACGCACCAGGGAAACTAGGCTACATTTATAGAACAAAATTTTCACTGAGGCAGTACGACTGTCAATGTAACATAAAAAATTCTCCAAACATGTCTATAGTACCCAAAGTTGACCAAAAAAAAAACTCACGCTCAGCTTCAACATAATATGATAATATTTGGAAAAATTTTAAGATTACGCAACCAAGGCTGGCTGCACAACCGGAGGCTCAATGTCAGCCGGTGCTGCCACTGGCACCCGGAGGTATTCCTCTTCCTCCTTGGGAGGATGGATTGTGACAAGATCTGGAAGAGGTGTCATTGGACCTTGCTTTCCTTTGGGATCCCAATCAAGCATGATTTTGACCTTGATGCCAAGTACTCCCTGGCAGAACAAAGAAAAATCAAAATTACATTGGAAACCAGAAAGACACAATAAGTAAAAAGCAAATGGCACGACAGCAAAATAAGAGCTCTAACTGATAAATTTTACCTGTCTCAAGAGAACATGTCTTACAGCAGAGTCAATATACTCATTCACAGGCTGACCCGAAGAAATCATGTACCCATCTTTGAACTTCATGGCCTTGGCACGCTGAGCTCTCAATTTTCCACTTACGATCACCTGATTGAAGTATATATGAGGTACTAGAACAATTTATGTGATGTGGTGTTAGCAGAGAGAAAATTGAAGTATACCTCACATCCCTTGGCTCCACTCTCCATGATAAATCTCAAAACACCATAGCATGCCCTGATAAAGTTAATGATACTTGTTAGAGGCAACACAATAACAATTAAACCAGTCATACACAAAAACAAACCATAAGGAAATACATGCAGAAAAAATTAAGCATGTCGCAAAAACCAAGGACAGAGGTGTAAAAATTAACAGCTCAGACAATATCCTTAGCATGTGCTTCAGCTGATATAGTCATCTTCCGACACAAATTTGGTACTATGTAAACCTATTTGCTTTATAGATGACAAGAAGCGTGTGAAGAAATTAAAATAAGATCAAACCTTAAATATTGAACATAAAATGCATAGGAAACAAATTAAGCACGTTGCAAAGCAAGGACAGAGGTGTAAAATCTACAACTAAATGACAAGAAGAACTAGAGATTAAAGTAAGATCAAACCATAAATGTTGCACATAGAAAGACAGAAAAAAATTAAGCATGTTGCAAACCAAGGACAGAGATGTAAAATTTACAACTCAGAAGGTCTTTTAGCATGCTTCAGCCAATATATTCACCTTCCGACACAAATTTGGTACCATGTAAACCTATTTGCTTTATAAATGACAAGAAGAACTAGAGATTAAAGTAAGATCAAACCTTAAATATTGCACATAGAAAGACATAAAAAAATTATGCATGTTGCAAACCAAGGACAGAGATGTAAAATTTACAACTCAGAATGTCTTTAACATGCTCCAGCCAATATAGTCATCTTCCAACACAAATTTGGAACTAAGTAAACCTATTTGCTTTATAGATGACAAGAAGCATGGGAGGAGATTAAAAAAGGTCAAACCTTAAAAATTGCAGACAACTAAAACACACCTTATTAAAAGTTTACTCTGAAAATAATTCACTACTAATGTGTCATGTCTCCAAGTTACTGCGTGAAGATAAATCACATCATCAAGATGTGATGGCATGAGGACAGTTTCTCTAGTAGTCATCCGACACAAGATTGGTACTAGAACACCAATTTGCTTTGTTGATGACATACATGATAGAGAACTTTTGACAAAATCAAAAGCTGCTCATTGTGTGCAAAGGTTATAAGCTTAGCTAAAGAGAACTATAAGCTAATGAAAGAACAAGAAAGACAGGAAAGCACTGCAGAAAGAAAAGGCAGAAGCATGTCATTGTTCTTAACAGGTTAGAAGAACCAAGTAAGAAAGACACAATAGGGGAGTATTATAGGAAGCAAAAGGAAATTTGGTACAATATAAAATACTATTTGCTTTGTAGATGACAAGAAGCACGGGAGGAGATTAAAATAAGGTCAAACCTTAAATATTACACAGACAAATATATATGGAAACAAACTAAGTATGTTGCAAGCAAAGGGCAGAGATGTAAAAAATTACAAATCAGAGAATGTCTTCATCATGCTTCAGCAGATATAGTAATCTTCCTACACAAATTCAGAACTAAGTAAACCTATTTGTTTTATAGATGACAAGAAGCACAGGAGGAGATTAAAATAAGGTCAAACCTTAAAATTTGTACAGTTGACAGCTAAAACACACCTCATTACAAGTTTAACTCTGAAAAAAATTCTACCACTGTGTCATCTCTCCAAGTTACAGCATGAAGACTAAATTACATCATGAAGATGTGATGGCATGGAGGACAATTTCTCTAGTCAACATCCGACACAAGATTGGTACTAGAACACCAATTTGCTTTGTTGATGACATACATGATAGAGAACTTTTAACAAAATAAAAAATGACTCATTGTATGCATAGCAAAAGACAACTATAAGCTAATGAAAGAAAAAGAAAGACGGGAAAGCACTGCAGAAAGAAAAGGCACAAGCATGTCATTATTCTTAACAAGTTAGAAGAACCAAGTAAGAAAGACACAATTGGGGAGTATTAAATGAAGCAGAAGGAAATTTGGAAAACAGTATGATCATTACCTCCTGACAGCAAGACCACCAAGGAGCTTGTATCGAACTGACTCAGCCTGAGCAATGGCACAAAGCCCTCTGTTGTTAACCTTCTCAGCATACAGCTCCACACTGTTCTCTTCAAAATTGAATCTCTTCTGGACAACTGAAGTCAACTCCCTAATCCTCCTCCCCTTCTCACCTAATACAGAAGAACAAAACAAACCAAATATCAACTGCAGATACAAAAGTAGCCAAAATACTACAGATTTGATCCTTTTAGAGGAATAAAAGTAGGGACTATTTCTCCTGGATTGGTTCAAGAAAAGATATCACTAACAGGTTAGCAGCACAACTTCTTCATTACTTTTCGTTCTTGATTATTTCTTTATTTAAATTGTTTTAAAAAAAACGTAGTCCTAATAGAGATACAAGCAACATCATTCCCCCATTTTCTCTGACACTCCCACCTAGGGGCGGAACTATAGAGGTACAAGGGGGGTGAACTTAATCCCCTTCATCGGAAAATTATACTATATACATAAGATCAATTTGATTATTTATGTATAAATATTATGTTTTGATTCCCCTTAACACAATATGAACTTCAACTCAGTGGCCGAAATGCTGAATGTTTAGTCCATTGATACGGGTTCAAATCACGCTAGAGACATTCCATTTACTTTTTGAATCCCACTGTCAAAAGTCCTGTCCTGGCTCCGCCCCTGCTCCCACCAAACTTATCTTTATCTCACCTAAAATTATATGATCCAAATTGAACAACCAACACAACAGCACGAGACTACAGTTCATTTCAAAACATATGTTATCAGTTTGATCTATAAGTCTACCCATAAAAAATTACGACTACGAACCCTACAACTAGTTCCCATTAACCGTACATAAATTAACAGTTGGCCTAAAAAATGTAATATAACCAAAGGGCAAATTCAGCAATATTATAAACTAGAAAAGTATATAAATTACCGAGAACATTCTGAGTACGAGTAGCTCTGATGATGATCTCAGTCCTCATTGGCGTAACTCTAACCTCCACTCCAGAATATCCATCTTCAGCCAATTCACGTGTCAACACTTCGTTCAACTCAGCAAAGAATACTCCATCTGCCACAAACTGATATACGCAAAATGTATTAGTAGGATATATTTATATAAATTCACAGAAAATGTGAGAAAAAATTACAAACCTTTCTCTTTTTGCTCATTTGAGTAGCCATTTTCGCCATGTTTGGAGGTTTGAGACCTAAAGCTCTCCTTCGGCGATAGATCTTGCCAACAATATGCGGTTTAGGGTTTTCGTGCTCTATGGCATGGCAATATATATGCTGTGCCTAGGGTTGTATTACTGGGCTTGTTTTTGGGTTAGAATTATTAAAGGCCCTAAACATACAAATTGCTATATCCTTGGGCCTTATATGTCGGGCCATAATACTGTCTCGCTAACGGAGTATACTAATTAACCCACTTAACAGCCCATTATAGCTATAAACTATTAATAACCCTATTTTTACTTGCCCAGTTTAAACATTTAGGACCCGTTTGGCCATAGATAGTTTTTACTTTTTTCCGAATTTTTTTTTTCACTTTTTTTGAAAATTGGTGTTTAGCCATTAAAATTCCAATTTGAAAAAAAACCCAAACCTTGTTTTCACAATTTTCACTTTTTGATTTTGGTCATTGCTTTTATCTTTCACTTTTTAAAATTCACCATATATTTTTTATTTTTATAAATTTGACCCCGACATAAATTCGACTGATGAGTTTCATTATCGGAGGGATATAAAAGAGGTCATATTCATCAATGAACAAGCTCAGTTTGCAAATAATGATCTTGCATGGTCTGAAAAATAGCATTGCAAAGCAAAATAGGAGCTTAATTTTCTCTCTTATAATACATCCCTATAGCCACACATTAAATAAATAAGCAAATTAAATTGAATTACTGAATAATTTCAGATTGTCTTTATAAGAACACCGAAAGTTATTATATCTATTAATTGTTTGGGTCATTTTGATAGCTTTTAAAAAGTTAGAGTATAAATTATATTTTATATTTTTTTTAAAAATGCACTCCAACAATTAAATATTGCAAAAATTATATTCAAACACAACTCAACTTTAACTACACCATCAAAAATTGGAGACTATACGTACATAAAAAAAAAAGTAATTCCTCGTTTACACATAGGGGTTTTCTCTCTCTCCGTGTAGTGGGGTCTTTAACTCTATAAACTACCAAGATAACCTTCGATATACCTAAAAAATCTGCTCACGTAATACCACAAACATTCATCCCAACTGTTAGCGAATATTCTCCAAATATTCACCGTATATTTTGTAATTATGATAGATGTATATTTAAGATAACTTAATATCCTAATTGTATTAGAAATTAACCATTTAAGGTAAGTTAGGATTCGTAGGAATCAACCTTTGTACAGCTATATATATTGTAAATAATGAATGGTATTCTTAAGGGAAATTATTCTATCTTACACCAACATTCAAATAGCGGCTTCTTTAATCCAAAATACTATCAGAACAGAGTGTTTTTGCTGCCTATATTCATCAAAACAGAGTGTTGGCTGCTTTTACTATTCAAATTATAACACCATCTTCTTTATTTATAGATATTTAGTTACTGGAAAAAGGTGCAAAAGCTGATATCGTATATGGAGGAGGAAATCACGGATCGTTTGCATAAATTTGTATTAACAGAAGAAAAATATATCATAGAGATCGAGATTTCTGATATAAAGACGAGCCTACAAGAGTGTGAAGTGAGTATCCTGAGTAAGATAATTGCAGACAAAGAAGTAAGTTTACAAGGAGTAAAGAATACCATGCCAAAGGTGTGGGGAAATCCTGTCGGACTGAAAATTATGAAGGTTGAGAAGAATTTTTTTCAATTCATATTTAATAACAAAGAGAGCATAAAGAAAGTTCTGTTCGGTACTCCATGGTTGTTCGACAAACGTTCATGCTTGGCAACCGGGACTAATGAGCGACTCACCGGTGTTCAATATTTGTGAACTATGGGTCCAAGTGCGGAGCATTCCGTTGCATTGGATGTCACAGGAAGTTGGACTAAAGATTGGACATGCACGAATGTTATTATTCCTGAAAACGGGAATAGAGAAGGTCGACATTTACGAATCAAAGGTACTGCCGAGAGGGAAAATGATCAAGCTTGGCTATGAAACTAAATGGGTGGAATTTAGGTACGAAAATTTACCTTATGTGTGCTACTATTGTGGGATATTAGGACATGATGAAAAGAATTGTTTTAAGAGGGAGGAAGACGTGCGCTCTGGGAATCTGCAGAGCGGGCAGTTTGGCACATGGATGAGAGCTGAAAATCATCTAAATTTCAGCGATCATACAAGGCATTTAGGGAGAATTGAAGTGTTCGAAGGTAGTGGCCAGCGACAAGTTAATATACTTACAGGGAACAAAACTGAAGGAAATAACCAAATGCAGCAACAACTAGTCGAGGGAACAGGTTCTTCTGAAACGAGACCAATAATGGGGCTCGATGAGATTAATGCGCGGGCTAACGAAGAATTGAAAGATAAAAAGACTCTAAGCTGCGGCGAAGCGACTGGTACATGTTAAACAAAGCAATATACTAGTGATATACACCAAATATACAGCAGTGTATATCAAAAGTATATTGCTCCATTTTGGCAGTGGGCTTTTTAGCAGCCAGTGGCAGTGGGCTGGTCCATCACGGGCAGATTTCAAACAATCCACAAGATTGTAATCTTATATATATGGTATATATATTTGGTGTATATTGTAGTGTATTTGTTACCTAAATTAGGATTATACACTTACCATAATTATAGAGTTAGAATTATGGTAGAATAAGATTTTAGGAATAGAATAGGAATAGGATTCTCTTATTTTGTAACTTGTATATATACCTTCTCAATTAATGAAAATAATCAGGAGGGTTATTTCTTTCATGGTATCAAGAGACTAGGTTTTACAAAAAAATTTCTCTCCCAAAGTTTTTGTGGACCATTCTCGGCCGAGAACGCCCCCCCCCCCCTCGGATTTCTCTCCCAAATTTCGTCTTCCGCTCTCATAAACCTTTCTTAAATTTCCCCTTCTTCTTTGTTCTTTCAATATGTCTAAGAACAATTATCATCCTGCACTCATGGTTTCCAACATCAAGAACTGTATCCCGATTGTGCTTGAGATGGAAAACGTCCAATATGCGACGTGGGCGGAGTTGTTTAAAATACACGCTATCTCTCATCAAGTTATCCATCATATCATTCCTCCCACTACACCTCGTCTCGCGGAGGATACTCAATTATGGATTACGCTTTGATGTTACCGTTCTCCAGTGGATCTATTCCACTATTTCAGTTGACCTTCTACAAACGATTATTGAGCCGGATACCACGGCTATGGTTACTTGGAATAGATTGCGTGACATATTCCAAGATAACCAACATTCACGTGCCGTCACACTTGAGCAGGAATTCTCCCTCGTTCGCATGGAAGAATTTCCTAACGTATCTGCCTATTGCAATAAACTTAAGGAGTTGGCAGATCAACTCCGTAATGTGGGCGCACCTGTCACCAATAATCGTCTGGTTCTACAATTGGTTGCCGGCCTTTCGGAGGCATATAATGGCGTTGGAACTCTCCTACGTCAAAGCAACCCTCTTCCCGCTTTTCATCAAGCCCGCTCCATGCTTACTTTGGAAGAAGCCGGTTTGGCAAAAAAGACGGCTACCGGAGCAAGCCCCGTCGTCATGGTGGCGTCCTCTCCAAGTTCTTCGGGTTTTGTTAATAATTCGGGCCAAAATCATAATCATGGTGGCGGCAAAAAATAATCATAAGAATAATAACAAAAACCGCGGGGACAAACGCGGCAGTTCTGGTGGCGATTCCGGTGGTCAGCAAGCAGACGGTGGGCCCCATCCAGGGAACAGTGGCCCACCACCCCCTGGTCCAGTAGTGGGGCCCATGGCAGTGGGGGTGGGGCCGTGGGCCAGCAGCCCTTATCATCCAGCAGGAAATTCCAGTGGCGATGGTGGCAGCGATTCGAGCCCAACAACGGCGATGGCGGCCCGGCTGGCGATGGCCCAACAAAGGCGGCTCGGCGGCTACCACCCAGCCCAGTCACGGACAGGTATTCTTGGGCCCCGACCTCCGCAAGCCCATCATGCAGCAAGCCCCACTCAAACCGATATCGAGGCCATGATGCACACGTTGGGGTTAACTCAACCGGACCCAAATTGGTATATGGACACCGGTGTCACGACTCACATGACTTCCGAATCAGGTACTCTCTCATCTTATTCCAATTTGAGCACCCCTCGGGGGATAATTGTTGGTAATGGCAGTTCTATTCCAATCATAGGGTATGGTCAGAAAACATTGTCTCCCCCCAATCCACCCCTTCTCTTGAAAAATACTTTACATGCTCCTAAATTGATTAAAAATTTAGTGTCTGTCCGAAAGTTCACAACTGACAATTCGGTTTCCGTTGAATTTGATCCTTTTGGTTTCTCTGTGAAGGATTTCAAGACGGGGGGCCATCTCATGAGGTGTGATAGTATGGGGGATATGTATCCTATCATGCCCGATTTCAGTCCATCGAGTCCAGCCTTGCTGTTAGATTTTGCAGCCATCTCTCCTTCCGTGTGGCATGCTCGCCTGGGTCATCCGGGATCTTCTATTTTATCAGTTTTAGATAAAAATAGTTTTATTTCTTGTAAGGGTACGAGTCGTACTCCACTTTGTCAGTCTTGTTCATTAGGAAAAATTGTTAAGTTGCCATTTGTAGACTCCAATTCTCATACGTCAATGCCATTTGATATTATTCATAACGACCTATGGACGTCTCCTGTTCTTAATTCATTGGGTCATCGATATTATGTTCTCTTTTTAGATGATTATTCTAGATTTTTTTGGACGTTTCCAATTGCGAATAAATCACAAGTGTTTTCCGTCTTCATCAAATTTAAAGCATTCATTCATACTCAATTCGAAAGAGAAATAAAAAATATTCAATGTGATAATGGGAAAAAGTATGACAATAGGGAGTTTCGGGAATTCTGTGCTAATAATGGGATCAATTTTCGGTTTTCGTGTCCTCATACATCTTCACAAAATGGGAAGGCCGAACGCAAAATTCATTCCATAAATAACATTGTCCGAACTCTCTTAATTCATGCCTCCATACCTCCATATTTTTGGCATCATGCTCTACAAATGGCCACATATCTTCTTAACATAATTTCGTCTAAAGGTCTGACATATTCTTCCCCCCTCCAAATACTGTATAATAAAAACCCTCCTTATTCTCATCTTCGGGTTTTTGGGTGCTTGTGTTTTCCATTATTTTCATCCACCACAATTAACAAACTTCAGGCTCGGTCTACCCCGTGTGTATTTTTGGGTTATCCGTCTAATCATCGTGGTTATAAATGATTTGATTTATCCTCCAATAAAATCATAATTAATCGCCACGTCCTTTTTTATGAAACCTAATTTCCTTTTGCGAAAGTTCATACTCCCGAGCCTCGGTCGTATAATTTTTTGGATGAACAATTATCCCCGTATATTATTCGGAATTTTTCGGACATCTCCCGCACCCAAAATCCGCCAATGACCATCGCTGGACCCACAAGATCGCCATCGCTGCGGTTCGATTCGGATCGGCCCCAAAGCAATTGGGCTACCCAATTTGCAGGAACTGGTCCATTGATGATTCGATTTTCGATTTGGGCCAAAGCCCATCGCCGACAAGTCCGTCCCGACCCCAGAAAATTCTCAAAATTCCCTCAATTCTTCCTCGAGTCATAGACCGGTCACTCGTAGTCAGCGAAGTATATTTACACCTAAAAGACATTTTAATTTACATTCTGATGTCTCTAAATCCCCCTTGCCCCGCAATCCTGTGTCCGCATTAAATGACCCTTATTGAAAAATTGCTATGACTGATGAATATAATGCTCTTATTGATAATAAGACATGGGAGTTGGTGCCCCGTCCATATGGTATTAATATTATCAGGTCTATGTGGATTTTTGCTCATAAGGAGAATTCAGATGGGTCATTTGCTCGACATAAGGCGCGACTTGTGGGTTATGGTAAGACTCAGCAGGTTGGAATTGATTGTGGTGAGACGTTTAGTCCGGTTGTCAAATCGGCTACCATTCGCACTGTGCTTAGCTTGGCTCTTTCAAAGACTTGGCCAATTCATCAGTTGGATGTTAAGAATGCTTTCCTACATGGTGATCTCAAGGAAACAGTCTATATGTATCAGTTGTTGGGTTTCAGGGATCCAAACCGTCCTCATCATGTATGTTTGTTGAAGAAGTCCTTATATGAGCTTAAGCAGTCTCCAAGGGCCTGGTACACGAGGTTTGCTGATTTTGTTTCAACTATTGGGTTCACTCACAGTAGGTCAGATAATTCATTGTTCATCTACCGTCGTGGTTCGTCCTTAGCCTACATTCTGTTGTATGTGGATGATATTATCTTGACTGCCTCTTCCGATGCCTTGCGCCAGTCTATCATGACCATGCTCAGTTCTGAGTTTGCTATGAAAGACTTAGGGCCTTTGAGTTATTTTTTGGGGATTGCCGTCAAGCGTCATTCAGGTGGATTGTTTTTGTCTCAACAAAAGTATGCTGCTGAGATCATAAAGAGGGCTGGGATGTCATCCTGTAAGTCCACTTCCACACCAGTTGATGGAAACCCCAACCTGAGTGTCGCGGCAGGTGCACCATACGAGGACCCGACCCGCTATCGCGGTCTTGCAGGGGCCCTCCAATATCTTACCTTTACCAGACCGGATATTACGTATGTGGTTCAGCAGGTGTGTTTATTCGTGCATGATCCCAGAGTTGAGCACATGAATGCGATAAAACGTATCATTCGGTATATTCAGGGGACACTGGACTATGGGTTGCACTTGTATCCTTCATCTACATCCACACTTGTCTCTTACACGGATGCTGATTGGGGTGGTTGTCCCGACACCAGACGGTCGACTTCTGGCTACTGTATGTTCCTTGGCAACAACTTGGTCTCTTGGTCGGCAAAGCGTCAGACAACTCTATCACGCTCAAGTACAGAGGCAGAATATCGAAGGGTAGCGAATGTGGTCTCTGAATCATGTTGGCTACGTAATTTGCTGTTGGAGCTTCATTGTCCCATTCAGAAGGCAACCTTGGTATATTGCGATAACATTAGTGCAATCTACCTTTCAGGTAACCCAGTTCAACACCAACGCACCAAGCATATCGAAATGGACATTCACTTTGTCCGTGAAAAGGTTGCAAAGGGTCACGTTCGCATATGCCATGTCCCGTCTCGTTATCAAATTGCAGACATCTTTACAAAGGGTCTACCAGCGGTTCTCTTTGAAGATTTTAGGGACAGTCTCAGCGTTAGACCGCCTCGCTATGACTGAGGATGTGTTAAACAGAGCAATATACCGGTGATATACACCCAATATACAACAAAGGTATATCACAAGTATATTGCTCCATTTCTTGATGGGCTTTTTGACCCGATGGCGATGGCTGGCCCATCACGGGCAGATTTCAAACAATCCACAAGATTGTAATCTTGTATATATGGTATATATATTTGGTGTATATTGTAGTATATTTGTTACCTAAATTAGGATTATACACTTACCATCATAATTGTAGAGTTAGAATTATGGTAGAATAAGATTTTAGGAATAGGATTCTCCTATTTTGTAACTTGTATATATACTTTCTCAATTAATGAAAATAATCAAAGGGATTATTTCTTTCAGTACATCTCATAAACAAGCCGATGACATCGATCCTATGTTCTATGGACCACAAGAGAAAGGAAATAATGAAATAGTTGTTGTAACCAAACCTACTGATGACATTATGGCAGTAGACATATAACCTTCAAGTAATGATGCAACTGATGGTAAAATGCAACAGGGTATTGCTAGCAACGACCCATTTTTCGATGATACAATAGCGGGAAAGGAAGCTATAGAGTATTATATGCTATCAAAGATGGATTTCGGAGACATTATAGATGAAGAAGCAATCGAGAAGTATAACCAGAAGGTTGCCGCAGAGAAAATCAAATCAACTTAAATGGGTGAGGGTGAAAAGGAGCAGCTTACGACATCAAAGGTGGAAAACTCTATTCCACAGGTATGTGCGATCAAGGAGAAAAACTCTAATGAGAAAACCCGTCTTCGCTGGTACATAAGCAGGACGGGAAGCTAGAGAGTTATATATACTGTCAAAGATGGGATTTGGTGACACCATTGAAGAAGGAGAATTCGAATTTTTTTTTTGAGAAGATGGCGGCTGAGTCTCAACAAGTGTAACCTGCTGAATTGTCTAAAACGCAGCAAGAAGTATCAAACGTGGGGAAGATGTCCCAGCAGATATGTTCTATTCCGAATCAAACTGGCGATAATTTTTTTTCTAAAACAATGTTTAAAGAGGTGGAAAAGACTGGTGAGATAGAACAGGATAAAATTAGTAATATGCAGAATCTATTTTCAATTGAAATAAGGGTTAATAAAAAAGAATAGGTCCTATTATTTCTACATGTTCCATAAAGCTAGGAGGAAAAAAGAAGAACTGGAAACGTTTGGCTAGATTCAATGTTGCTCCAGAAGGTGATAGAGAAAATAAAGAAATAGTAGGTCTCAATGATAACTTGGTCAATGTTGAGGGTACTCATATGTGTTTGCTGAATGTCGGGGATAAACGGAAAGGTGATATTATTATTAATGAAATATGTTAAGGATCATTATATCATTATGGATATGATTATTCTTAATTATCTTCATTATGTAAAATTATCAATTATGTAATTAAAGAGAATATTATGTAATTAGTGTGATAGGATGATTAGCATATTTATAGGAAATTATTAGGATAGTCTTCTAATATATATATATATATATATATATATATATATATATATATATATCTATAGCATAATTATTAGGATATTATATATATATTTTTTGTATTCTTAGTATGAAATAAATCATGGAATGAACTTCCTTCAAACTTAAAAACCTAACCCTAAACCACTCCTACTTTGGCTTCTTTCTTCCTTTTACTCTAAACCCTAGCCGACAACTTATCCTAAACTACTCTTCCTCTCGACGTCAAACCACTTCCGGTTTAGGGTTCTTCCACCAAGTACTTTTTCTCCTTTTATTCTTGTTTTTCGTGGGTAACTATGGCCGACAAACAAAATTTGTCAAGAACTTTACTTCAATTACACTTGAGATGGAAAAAGGACAATACTCCTCGTTGGCGGAGTTATTCAAAATCAATTGCCGAGCATACGAAGTAATAGACCATATCATTCCTTCGGAATCTTCATCGGACAACACCGGTGTTGACAAAAAGTTATGATCTCGTTTGGATGCTATAGTCCTTCAATGGATTTACGACACCATCTCTAACGACCTTTTGCATACTATATGGAACCGGACTCTACGGCTCAACAAGCGTGGGAGCGTTTGCAAAATATTTTTCAAGATAATAAACTTTCTACGGCGGTATATCTTGAAAATCAATTCACCAACGTCAAATTGGATGATTTTTCAAACGTTTCCACATATTGTCAAGAGTTGAAAATGTTTGTCGACCAACTATCCAACGTTGGTACGCCGGTGACAAACCAAAGGTTGGTGCTTCAATTAATTGTGGGTTTAAATGAACAATATCATGGTGTTGCAACGTTCATTCAACAAAGTAACCCATTACCACCTTTTTATGAGGCTCGTTCGAGGTTGATGCTTGAAGAAACCCGAAAGTCTAAACAAGTAGCGACGACGGCAAACAATGCTGGCACCACCCTTATTTCCACTAACACGACGGATGAGGTTTTTGGACCTCAAAATTCTGGTCCGGCAACCACCAAAATCGTAACAATAACGGACCAAAAAGGGGTCAAAACCGCAACAACAATAATGGAAAAATAATGGGGGAAAAGGGAGGGGCAAGAACGGCAAAAAAATTTTCGGTAGAGGGGCTGGCCGCGGGCAGAACCATCCCCACTGGGAGCCGCAGCAGTAGGGAGGCAGCGGGCAATGAGGCCATATCCCGCCGTACTCCTTTTCGATGAACTAGTGGGCCCATGGCCCCTCGACGTCAAGTTATATCCCACGAACATCAAGCATGCCATGAACAACATGAGTCTTAATGTTCCCGAAGATTCTTGGTACATGGACACGGGGCCACGGCACACATGGTTACATCTCAAGGTAATCTCTCATCTTATTTTAATATGAGCAGTAATAAAAATATTGTTGTTGGCAGTGCACAGGAAATTTCGGTTCATGGTATTGGCCAATCAAATCTACCACCCCCACCCACCCCCTACATTTAAAAAATGTCCTTCATGCCTCTAAACTTATTAAGAATTTGGTATTTGTGTGTCGGTTTACCACTGACAATAATGTTTCTGTGAATTTTGATCCATTTGGGTTTTCTGTGAAGGATTTTCAGACAGGGAAGCCACTAATGAGATGTAATAGCACTAGAGATTTGTATCACATCGCTGCTCTCACCAACAACAAAGTCAACTCTCCATCGGCCTTTGTTGCTTTTTCGCCTGATTTATGGCATAACTGGTTGGGCCATCCGGGTGCACCGGCGTTGGATTTTCTTAAAAGACATAATTTTATTGCTTGTAACCGTAGTGTGGACTCACATGTTTTTCATTCTTGCATTTTTGGGAAACATGTTAAATTTCCATTTTCTTTATCCACTTCACAAACTATTTAGCCATTTGATATTGTGCATTGTGTGTGATGTGTCGACATCCCCGATTTTGAGTTCGGCAGGTCATAAGCATTATATAGTTATCTTAGATGATTATACAAATTTTCTATGGACATTTCCCATTGGAAAAAAATCACAAGTCCCCACTATTTTTAAACAATTTAGTATTTTCATCCAAACCCAATTTGAGAGATCCATAAAATGTTTTCAATGTGACAATGGGGGAGAATTCATAAATAACACTTTCAACAATTTTTGTCAACAAAATGGGGTGTCATTACGTCTCTCATGTCCATATACTTCTCCTCAAAATGGGAAAGCCGAAAGAAAAATCCAAACAATCAATAATATGATTCGTACACTACTTGCACACTCATCCACACCACCATCTTTTTGGCATCATTCTCTTCAAATGACCACCTATCTTTTGAACATTCTTCCTAGCAAGTTGCTATCAAACAAATCACATACTCAAATATTGTACCATCGTATTCCATTATACAACCATTTAAGGGTTTTCAGGTGTTTATGTTATCCCTTATTTCCATCCACCACCATAAACTAGGCTTGTCTAGTGGGTTGGGTCAGCCCGATCCTGACCCGCCCCGATCCCCAAAAAAAAACATTTGTTGGTGTTGGGGTTCGAACTCGGGACGGGGCCTGGGATCATCCCGATCCCGACCCGACCCATCCCTCCCCGTCCCGTCACGTCCCGCCCCGCCAACCCCCTTCCCCCTTTGCAAGAATAATCGTTGCAACAACTGCCAAATTTCGATTTTGATCGTTGTGCAACGGCTATAACGACCATTTTTGCCCTCTACCCCTTAATATTTATATTTAACCTCTAAGTTAATATATTTACACATTAACACTATTTTTCAACTATAAATACCTCATTTTCCTCTTTATTTTTCTCACAAATATTCCTACCATCTCTCAATTTATCTCTCTACAATTCTATAAATCTTCCTACTATTAAATATTATCTGAAAGTTAAAAAAATTGGGAGTGAAGTTGACAACTATCATGAGGATCATCCATCGAGCAAAGTTTCAATTTTCAACCTCGATTATACATCGACATTACATCGGCGTTTGGTACCTTCATTTCTTTTTTAAATTATTATTGTTACTTTATTTTAATTATCGCACTTAATTTTATTATTTTTAATTATTTATTTGCATAATTAAAATGAAAGGATTAAGAGGTATGTTTAAGGGTAAGGGTAAGACTTCCTCTAGTAGGGGTAATAATGGCATGGTACTTCTTCTAGTAATTCTATTCCTAGTCCCAATGATTCAATTGATTTCACTCATATAAATGAAACTATTTTTTTTAATGATATACCATTAGATGATGAGGTAGATGATAAACCAGACTTTAATTTAAATGATAATCTAGATGACACACTCACTAGTGCACCTCAACCTCAGGGTCAGACTAAGTCTCAGCCTCAAACTGAAACTGGAATGCCTCCTATTCCCCCTAGTATGGTCGAGGCCCCACACAATGAAAATTAAAATCAGCTGCATGTGATTTTTTTGATAGGGACCAAGAGAATCAATTAGCTAGATGTAAAATTTGTAAAAATATTTATAAATTTAAAATTGGAAAAGGTCAAGGTGGGATGGGAGATTTATTGAGACATGTACAAGGCGAGCACATAGCTAGGTGAAATCAATACTAGGCTAAAAAATTGGGTGTATCAATGCCATCTGAGTTGGGACCAGGTTCACATAGTGTCCCCGACCAAGTACAGGGTCAAATTAACCCGACGACGGGGGGAATTTTTTGTCCTAAATATGATAAAAACAAAAATAGGGAAAATATGGCAAAATTAGTTGCGGTGGAGGGTTTGCCTTTTTCATTTCCTTCCTCTCCTGATTTTATTCATTGCATTCTAAAAACATACAATCCTGCTTTTAATGGTTTTCCTAGATCAACTATTAGAAGGGATGTTTTTAAATTTGCAAGTGAATATCAACAATATTTACGTTATGCATGCAAAGTGGCTATCACTTCTGACATAGGCCGTAGTACTAACAGTAATGATTATTTAACGGTAATATGTCATTGGATAGATAAAAAATGGTCTATGCAAAAATATATTTTAGCATATAGATATATTGATGATAGGCACACTGGAAGTTTTATTGCACAAAATAGGCACAAAGGATGACCTAAAACTTTTTGAAAACATTCTTGATAAAATACAATTTGCTATAAATTTTATTTTTAAAGGTAATAAAATACAAAGACATAAGGAGTATAAAAAAACTTGTCATGATTGTGGATTACCTTATAGAAAAATTCCAGAGGAAGTTTCGACTAGATGAAATTCTCTGTATGAGCAACTACTTGTTGCTTACGATTATAGATAACCTATAACTTTATTATTTAACACCCATAATAAAAATTCAAGGGATATGTCACGACCCAAATCGTAGGGCCGCGACAGAAACCCAGATCCCACCCGCCGGGTACCACCCATAATACATCTAACACCTAATCACAATTATATACGGACTAAGCCGAAAGACAAGTATGTGAAATCTTTTTCCAGAAAACCAACTTATATATATACATACCCAAATCAAGGCCGACAAGGACATACAAGTCTACTACACACAGGACACATGTCTACAAGCTTCTAAGGAATACATGACACCACAAGGACGGGACAGGACCCCGTCATACCCATATGCGTATGTAAAAATATTGTATCACGACCAGACTGCAACTCTGAAACAAATAGAGTGCTTTAACATCAGCTGAACCAGCAACCTACTAGCGTGAACCGTCACCCTCTTTAACTGAACCTGCGGGCATGAAACGCAGCATCCCCAGACAAAAGGGACGCCAATACGACTGATGTACTGAGTATGTCAGGCATGAACAATAACATAACATGGATATAACAACGACTAAAACATAAACAACCGACCAGCAGTAAATGCCTCTGATGGCCCCTATACGTATGCCTAAATGTTATGCACAATGCAAATGCAGTATAAATATAAATATTGGCACACAAGGGCATTTTTCTTCCCATAACCGCCACACATGCATCTAGTTATATCGTATAAGCCACACATGCTAGCCACACATGCTTCAATATTGGCCTCTTATGGCTCTTTTGTGATAGTTTGTACCAGCTGCAGGTGGTGTGTATATATAACATCTTTCCCTTTCCCCATATCCCCTACATATATACAATATTTACCATTTAGTAGTGTGCATAGCACAAGTGGTCCAGGGTAATATATGAGTATAATGCAAATGAAAATGCATGAATGACAATAAAACATTTTCTGAATTTATCGGATGACAATAATATCCTTGCCCCTTTGGCTAACACTGTGAATATCAACACATTTTTCCTATGCCTCAATAAGGACTTAGGAACATATTTAGACATGATTTTAGCATAGGAATCAATAACATGAATATTCTTAACTTCTAGGAGTAGAATAAATTATGGAGCAATATCACGGTTATATTTTGTTATATGAAACATGCCAAAAAAAGAAATAATTTACCTTAACATACCTCAATACGTGGAGAAAACCTGAACCAAGCTAGGAATTTTGCCGAGAATTTCCAAGGCTTATCTTATGCATGTACTGTTTTGAAATGTAAAAAAAAATATTGGACTCACTCGCTGTCTTCACGATTTACTCCCCTTAAGATGCCTTAAGCTAACTTTCTTAAAAGATGCCTCAAACTAGCATTCTTAAATGATTCCTCAAACTAGCATTTAATGGAGACTAATAATTTGGTCTCCCACTCAGCTAATTCTTTGGCGGTGGGAGCACCCTCTTCTCGACACATGCACATTAGCATGCACCCCAAATTAATTTAATTAAGTGACTTGCCTTTGTATAATTTATCAATCACACGCATAATTAATTATGTGATCCCAATTCACTTAAACCTTGATAACTTATAGAACCTTCATATACTTAATGTCATAATTTTGTGATATGAAACTAGTCCATAACCTCTTTATGCACGCACCAAAAAAATTTCTGATTTTCGTCGTCACACCTGTTACGTCCAAAATTATTTCGGAATTTAATCCTATTATATACTAATCTATTTATTAGCATACGTGTATATAACATAAATTTTCTCAATGCTTGGGTCTATTTACATATGCCTAGCAATTTTACATATAGCGATTCAAACTGTGACCCAAAAGTCCGAGATGTTACAGGATATGCTTGTAGTTAATGATTGGAAATTTTTTTTAGAACTTAATAGATTTCTAGAGAAAATTTTTCAAGCTACTAAAGAATTTTTTGGTATTTATTATCCTACTATTTCAAATATGTTATTTTATATAGCTATAATATTTTTGTTACTTAATGAATATATGAAAAAACCATCTTACGATGTTGATGACGCTTGAATGTTCAACACATCTCGGGTCATCTTCCAGCAGAAAAGCACTTTTTATTACTTAATGAATATATAAGTCTCCTATTCTATTACCACTATTTATATTATTGGTGTTGTATTAAATTCGACTATTAAAGTAGACAGTTGTAAAACACTTGTAGAAACGATTTATGATTGTATAGAAGTGCTTCCAACAGACCCAATTGAAGAACCAATTCACAAACCAACTAAAGAAGAAGTTACATCTAGCATATACACTGAATGCAAATAAGTATATATGTATTACCAACAACAAAGTGCAAATAATCAAACGGCGTCTGCACCATCTTCTACTACTTCGCTGCAACCTTATAAAAAATATGTGGTTTCTGCTACTAGTATTCAAGGCATTAGAAATAAAATATTTAGTGGTTCAACTTCTTCACAAGTTAGCGAATTTGATGTTTATATATTGCAGGGTATTGTACCATATAAATTAATTGTCAATGATGAAGGACATGAAGACTTGCTGAAATACTAGAGGCAGGATGAGAATACATTTCCGACACTAGCAAAGATGACCCGAGATGTTTTGTACATTCAACCGTCATCAACAACGTCTGAAAGCGCTTTTCTACTGGAAGATTTCAAATAGGAGAGCACAGACATTCATTGGCGGGAGACGCATTGGAGATTACAGTTCTTTTCAGAGGTTGGATTCGAGCGGAGCTGTAACATCCCGTACTTTCGGGTTACGGTCTACATCGCTAAGCTTTTATAAAATTGCTAGACATGTATAAATAGACCCGGGCATTGGGAAAATTTATGTTACATTTGCGTATTCTAATAAAGAGTTTAGCATATAAAAGGATAAAACCCCGAAATAATTTTTGGACGTACCAAGCGTGACGACGGGAATCAGAAATAAATTTGGTGTGTACCTAAAGAGGTTATGGACTAGTGTCATATCACAAAATTATGACATTGAGTGTATGAAGGTCTTATAAGTTATTAAGATTTAAGGGAATTGGGATCACAAAATTTATTATGTGTGTAATTGATAAATTATGCGGAGGCAGGTCACTTAATTAATTAAGTGACCGTGCATGTTGGTGGCATGTGGCGTTACTTAAAGGCCATCCCCACACCCAAGAATAAATTAGGTGGGAGACCAAATCATGATGCTCATTAAATGCTAAGTTGGACTTCATATTTAGTAAACTAACGACCAAGGAATCAACCCTCATTCTCATTCATTTTGGAAAACAAATGGGTACAATACCATTTGCTAAATTTGAAGTATTAATTCATAGAAGTAATGGCAGCAGTACTTAGGCGACATGAGTAAATAAAGTGAGAAGTAGTGACTTGGTTTTCATTTTAGAATTCTGTACGATAAACGTTCCAGCAAATCCAAAATGGATTCCAGTGTATTGCGTTGGTACAATGTTCATAAACATAGCAACTCTCTTGACTCGGTTAATTAAGTGAAATTAAGGTATGTCAAGGCAAATTATTTCTTTCTTTTGGCATGTATCATGTAACAAAATATAACAGTGATATTGTTCCATAATTTATTCTACTCCTAGTAGTTAAAAATATTCATGTTATTGATTTCTATGCTAAAAGCATGTCTAAATATGTTCCTAAGTTATTATTGAGGCATAAGTAACATATGTTGATATTCACAGTATTAGCCAAAGGGGCAAGGATATTATTGTCATCCGACAAATTCAAAAAATATTTTATTGTCATTCATACATTTTCATTTGCATCATATTATATGTTATCCTGGACTCATTTATGCTATGCACACTACTATATGGTAAATATTATATATATGTAGGGGATATGGGGAAAGAGAAAGGCGTTATATATGCACACCACCTGCAGCTGGTACAAACTATCATGTAAAGAAAGAGTCCTATGAGGCCAAAATGATGTGATGCCCATGTGTGGCCAATATAACCTGATGCGCACAGAGGCGGTTATGGACAGGAAGAGCCCATGTGTGGACAATATATATGTATACTGCATTTGCATCATACATACATTCATTAACCATTATTTGGTATGATGTCCACAGAGGCTGTTATGGTAAGGAAGATAACGATGAAGCCAATGTATATGTATACCGCATTGTGCATGACATTTAGTCATATATATTAGGACATTCAGAGATAATTATTGTTGGTCGGTTGTTCCTGTTCCAGTTTATTGTTATATTCATGTTATGTTATTATTCATGCCTAACATACTCAGTACATCAGTTGTACTGACGTCCCTTTTATCGGGGGACGCTGCGTTTCATGCCTGCAGGTTCACATAGACAGGGTGATGGTTCACGTTAGTTGATTGCAGATCCAGCGGATTTTTGAAGCACTCCCCTTGTTCGGAGTGTTGGTCTAATTTTGGTATGATACATTTTTGCTTGTATATATGGGTATGGTGGGGCCCTGTCCCGACCTTTGATGTTGTTACTCTTAGAGGCTTGTAGACATGTGTCCTGTAGATAATGGTTTTGTATGGCCTTGTCGGCCTTGGTATGGGTATGTATATATATAAGCTGGTTACCTGATTTTTCATAATTTTCTTCGGCTTAGTTCATAATCAATTATGATTAGAAGTTGGTTGTATGATTAGCGGTACCTGGCGGGTGGGGTCCGTGTGCCCGTCGCGGCCCTCCGGTTTGGGTCGTGACAAACTTGGTATCAAAGCATGTATGTCCTAGGGAGTGTACAAGCCGTGTCTAGTGGATTCTTGTTTGTGGGTATGTTGTGCACCATACTTATAAACAAGAGGCTATCTGACATTTAGGGATGGTTTCTATTCTTTCATGTCATAAATCGTGCTATAGAACTGAGTTATAAGTATTTCACTCCTAATTTGATTCCAGCGATGCTTACCGCAAGGAAGAAGTCCAAGATTATGAGGGAGTTAAATACGGCTATAGGCGAAGGTACCAGCCGATTGCCACCCGTAGCGAGGGCCAGAGTGAGACCCTCGGTACGACTTCTTCGTATGGTTCTCCCAGTACACCACCATCAGGGGAGATTTGTGGAGCGAAAGTACCCCTAGTCCATCCACCTGATACCCCAGCTGAGGATCTTGATATGCGGAGTGCGGTACAGTTACTAACACGATTGGTAGCCTTTCAGGCCCAACGTCAGGTTTCCAGTCCTTCTGATAGAGCTGCTAGCGCAAGAGCTTGGGATTTTATTAATCTAGACCCTCTGGTATTCACAGGAATAGACTTGAATGCGGACCCGCAGAATTTTCTTGATCAGGTACAACGCACTTTGCGGGTAATGGATGCTACCGATACTGAGTCGATAAAGTTTGCTTCTTATAGGATGCGGGATGTCGCAGTAACCAGGTGTGAAACATGGGAGAAATCTAGGGGAACTCGTGCTACGCCAGCAGGATGGGGGGAGTTTTCAGAGGCTTTCTTACATCATTTTCTACCAGTGGAGCTTCGATGGACCAGACAGGACATGTTCCTACGTCTTGAACAGGGCAGCATGAGCGTTCGAGAATATAGCTTGCAGTTTAATTCCTTGGCTCGATATGCTCCTACAATTATAGCTAAAATGAGTGGTTGGGTACACAGGTTCGTTACTGGCTTGGGGGGGGCCACACTTGGTCAACTAGTGTACCACGGCTTCTTTGAATCTGAATATGGATATTACTCGCATCCAGGCTTATGCACAGAACCTGGAGGATCTCAAGAGGCAACAACAGGTCGATCGAGAGCGTGATAGGGGCCAGAATAAAAAGGCTCGGTCTGTAAGTGGTGTGAGACTTCTGAGGCAGGCCCAGGCCATAACCTTACAGACGACCATCTTACCCACCAACCGGCACATTATTGACATCTTCAAGATCGAGGGTTGATCGGTATATTCAAACGAGACCAGGCCAGAGTTCACAAGAATCAGGATCTTATTATAGAGGGAATTCTATACAGATGAGGCCGTCGTTGGCTCAATGTAGGCAGTGTGGTGGGACCCATGCAGGATCATGCCAACAAGAGGGAAGAGTATGCTATTCTTGCGGGGGGCATGGTCATATTATGTGAAATTGTCTGACAAAAGATTAAGGTGTTAGAGCCCAGCCGGCCGGATCTGTAGCAGCTTTATCCCAATCAGTAAGCCCGTTAGGGTAGAGTCAGCAGACGTTACCTGGTCGAGGCAAAGAAATGGGCCAGAACGGTATTTATGCACTGATGGGACTACAGGATCAAGAGTCTTCACCTGATGTCATTACAGATACGTTAACGGTCCTTTCGCATAATATGTACGCATTGTTAGATTCAGGCTCAAATTTATCATATATTACTCCTTTCGTTGCCTATAAATTTGGTATGGATCCTGAGTTGATAAGGGATCCATTTGTGGTATCTACACCGGTTGGTGAATCGATAATTGCTAGACGGGTCTATCGAAAGTGTGCAGTATTAACTTGTAGTCATCAGACCCTAGCAGATTTAGTGAATTAGAAATGGTTGACTTCGATGTTATTATGAGCATGGATTGGTTAGCGTCATGCTACGCTATTGTTGACTGCCGAACAAAGATTGTTAGATTCTAATTTCCATGCGAGCCAGTCCTTGAATGGAAAGGTAATACGGCAACACCAAAAGGTAGGTTTATTTCATACCTTAAGGCAAGAAAGATGTTCTCCAAAGGGGGTATATACCATCTTGTTCAGGCAAGGGATGTCGATGCTGAACCACTTAGTTCTCAATTAACTCCGGTGGTCAATGAATTTCTTGATGTATTCCCAGACGAACTTCCTGGCCTTTCTCCTTAAAGGGAAATTGAGTTCGGTATAGATGTATTGCCAGACACTCAATCGATATCTATTCCTCTTTATAGAATGGCCCCAACTGAATTGAAGGAATTGAATGAGCAATTAAAGGATTTGCTCGATAAAGGCTTTATTAGGCCTAACATATCTCCTTGGGGCGCGCCGGTATTGTTTGTACAAAAGAATGATGGCTTATTACGGAGGTGTACCGACTATTGGCAGCTAAATAAGGTTAATTGGTTACAAGTACCCTCTTCCCCGAATTGATGATTTGTTTGATCAGTTACAAGGTGTGAGATATTTCTCAAAAATTGACCTAAGGTCGGGGTACCATCAGCTAAAGGTTAAGGAGAAGGATATTCCGAAGATGGCCGTCAGGACAAGGTATGGGCACTTCGAATTCCTAGTAATGTCATTTGGAGTTACAAATACACCAGCAACATTTATGGATCTAATGAACAGCATGTTCCGCCCATTCCTGGACGTATTTGTGATAGTATTTATAGATGATATTCTGGTTTACTCTCACTTAGAAACAGAGCATGTGGATCACTTGCGGATACTACTACAAATGCTCCGGGACCATAAGTTGTATGCAAAGCTATCCAAATGTGAGTTTTGGCTGAAGTCAGTGGCTTTTCTTGGTCATCTAGTGTCAGACGAGGGTATAAGAGTTGACACTCATAAGATTGAAGAGGTGAAGAATTGGCTGAGGCCTACGACTCCAACAGAGGTTCGCAACTTTTTGGGCCTAGCCGACTATTATAGAAGGTTTGTAGAAGGAATTTCTACCATATCAGCACCACTAACAAAGTTAACATAAAAGGTTATAAAATTCCAGTGGTCCGATGCTTGTGAGCGAAGTTTCCAGGAGTTAAAGGATAGATTAACATCGACACCAGTCCTTACTCTCTCAGAGGGTCTAGAAGGTTATGTTGTGTATTGTGATGCCTCGGAAGCAGGTTTAGGATGTGTGCTAATGCAGCATGGTAAAGTGATTGCCTATGCTTCAAGGAAATTGAGGAAACATGAGAAGAACTATCCGACACATGATTTAGAGTTGGCCGCAGTAGTCTATGCACTGAAGATTTAGCGGCACTATTTATATGTTGTTCATGTAGACATTTTACGGATCATAAGAGTCTGCAATACATATTCAAACAAAAAGAGATGAATTTGAGACAAAGAAGATGGCTTGAATTATTGAAGGATTATGATGTGGACATCTTATATCACCCTGGCAAAGCTAATATTGTAGCAGATGAGCTCAGTCGTAAGTCAATGGTTAGTTCGATGTCGGTCAAGTCAAAATGAAAGAATTGGTAAGAGAGCTTCATCAGTTAGCTAGTTTGGGAGTCTGACTAGTGGATTCGGAGGATGGTGGGTTTGTGGTCCAGAATGTGTCAAAATCATTCCTTATATCAAAAATTAAGAAACATCAATGGGAAGACCCTAGTTTGAAGAAGATAAGAAAGAGCATTCAACAGAAGAAGACCACGACCTTTGAGATTGACGAACATGGAACTCTCAAGCACCAGGGTCGTCTATGTGTTCCAAATGTTGCAGGATTATGGGATAGAATTATGACGGAGATTCATTATTCACGGTACTCTATTCATCCAAGATCAACTAAAATATATCATGATCTCAAGAGTATTTATTGGTGGAATGACATGAAGAAGCGCGTGGCAGAGTTTGTAGCTTAGTACCCCAATTGTCAGCAGGTAAAAATAGAACACCAAAAGTATGGTGGCTTGACTCAGAACATCGAGATTCCAATATGAAAATGGGAAATGATTAATATGAACTTCATTACAGGATTACCTCGTTCCTATCAGAAATTTGATTCTATTTGGGTAATTGTTGACAGACTGACCAAATCAGCTCATTTCTTGCCGGTGAAAACTACTTACACTGCCGAAGATTATGCGAAGTTATATATTAAGGAGATCGTTCGAATTTATGGTATGCCTATCTCTATTATATTTGATCGAGGTGCTCAGTTTACAACTAACTTCTGGAAATCGTTTAAGAAAGGGTTAGGCACCCGAGTTAATTTAAGTACGGCTTTCCATCCTCAGACAGACGGTCATGATGAGCGAACGATTCAAACGCTCGAGGACATGTTACGAGCTTATGTGTTGGACTTTAAGGGAAGTTGGGATGATCACTTACCCCTTATTGAGTTCGCGTACAATAACAACTATCAGGCCAGTATTAAAATGGCTCCATATGAGGCCTTGTATGGACGAAGATGTAGATCCCCTATTGGATAGTTCGAGGTAGGCGAATCGGAGTTATTTAGACCTGACTTGGTATACCAAGCCATAGAAAAGGTAAAGTTTATCCAAGAACGGTTGTTAACAGCCCAGAGTCGTTAGAAGTCATACACAGGTGTGCGACGGCGAGACTTAGAGTTTCAGGTATATGACTGGGTATTTTTGAAGATTTCGCCGATGAAGGGTGTAATGATATTCGGGAAGAAAGGAAAACTTAGTCCAAGGTATATTTGGCCAAATCGCATAATTCGACGAATTAGCTAGGTAGCGTACGAATTGGACTTACCTTCGGAGTTGGAGTGTGTTCATCCAGTCTTCCATATTTCCATGTTTAGAGTATGCGTGGGAGATCCTTCACTGATTGTACCAATTGAGGATGTGCAGATTACAGAGGATCTGCCATATGAAGGAATTCATGTTGCTATCCTAGATCGACAAGTTCGTAAGATGAGGACTAAGGAAGTAGCTTCTGTAAAAGTTCTGTGGCGAAATAGGAACGTGGAAGAGATGACATGGGAGGCAAAAGAGGAAATGATGCACAAGTATCCATACATATTCCAGACCAACGCCGAGGTTCCAAAAGAAGCATAAGGTGAGTTCTATCTCCTAGTATTATAATTAATGTTTGAAGACCATGAGAAGTCTGATGTAGATGTAGTGATGTATGACACGTTATTTGCTTGTAAAAAATAGAGTGGTTGTATTTCGGGCTACATAACGGGGATTAGATATGTTACCCCAACATTAGAGGACGAATGTTTCTAAGGGGGGAAATATGTAACATCTCGTACTTTCGGATTACGGTCTACATAGCTAAGCGTTTATAAAATCGTTAGACATATATAAATAGACCTGAGCTTTGGAAAAATTTATGTTACATTTGCGTATGCTAATAAATAGTTTAGCATATAAAAGGATAAAATTCCGAAATAATTTTGGACGTACCAAGCGTGACGACGGGAATCAGAAATAAATTTGGTATGTGCCTAAAAAGGTTATGGACTAGTGTCATATCACAAAATTATGACATTGAGTGTATGGAGGTCTTATAAGTTATTAAGATTTAAGGGAACTGGGATCACAAAATTAATTATGTGTGTAATTGATAAATTATGTGGAGGCATGTCACTTCATTAATTAAGTGACAGTGCATGTTGGTGGCATGTGACGTTACTCAAAGGCCATCCCACACCCAAGAATAAATTGGGTTGGAGACCAAATCATGATGCTCATTAAATGCTAAGTTGGACTTCATATTTAGTAAACAAACGGCCAAGGAATCAACCCTCATTCTCATTCATTTTGGAAAAGAAATGGGTACAATACCTTTTGCTAAATTTAGAGTATTAATTCATAGAAGTGATGGCAACAGTACTTAGGCGATAGGAGTAAACAAAGTGAGAAGAAGTGACTTGTTTTCATTTTAGAATTCTGTACGATAAAAGTTCCAGCAAATCCAAAGTGGATTCCAGTGTATTGCGTTCGGACAATGTTCATAAACATAGCAACCCTCTTGACTCGGTTAATTAAGTGAAATCAAGGTATGTTAAGGCAAATTATTTCTTTATTTTGTCATGTTTCATGTAACAAAATATAACCGTGATATTGTTCCATAATTTATTCTACTCCTAGTAGTTAAGAATATTCATGTTATTGATTCCTATGCTAAAAGCATGTCTAAATATGTTCCTAATTCCTTATTGAGGCATACGGAAAATATATTGATATTCACAGTGTTAGCCAAAGGGTATAAGGCCAAAATGATGTGATGCCCATGTGTGGACGATATAACCTGATGCGCACAGAGGTAGTTATGGACAGGAAGAGCCCATGTGTGGCCAATATATATGTATACCGCATTTGCATCATGCATACATTCATTAACCATTATATGGTATGATGCCCACAGAGGCTGTTATGGTATGGACGATGCCGATAAGGCCAATGTATATGTATACCGCATTGTGCATGACATTTAGGCATATGTATTAGGACCCTCAGAGATAATTATTGTTGGTTGGTTATTCCTATTCCAGTTTATTGTTATATCCCTATTATGTTATTATTCATGTCTGACATACTCAGTACATCAGTCGTATTGACGTCCCTTTTGTCGGGGGATGCTGCGTTTCATGCCCGCAGGTTCACATAGGCAGGGTGACGGTTCACATTAGTTGATTGCGGATCCAGTTGATTTTTTTAGCACTCCCCTTGTTCAGAGTGTTGGTCTAATTTTGGTACGATACATTTTTGCTTGTATATATGGGTATGGCGGGGCCCTGTTCCGACCTTTGATGTTGTTACTCTTAGAGGCTTGTAGACAGATGTCTTGTGGATAGTGGTCTTGTATGGACTTGTCGGCCTTGGTATGGGTATGTATATATAGAAGCTGGTTACTTGATTTTTCATAATTTTCTTCGGCTTAGTCCATATTCAATTGTGATTAGAAGTTTGTTGTACGATTAGTGGTACCTGGTCTTAGGGGTCCGGGTGCCCGTCGTGGCCCTCTGGTTTGGGTTGTGACAGGAGCGTAGAAGGTGCAGTCAATTGGAGATCAACGAAGAAGAAGATAACAACTACAATGAAATTTTGTCCGAGGGAACAGGAAGCGACGTCGAACAATTTGATCGACAAATTCCAATTCCAACCGAAGATCCTCAAGACATTGTGAGGAAATTAGAAAAAGTATGGTTAAATATGTTATTTTTTAATTACAATTTTACTATGTGATTTGCAACTTTTGAACAACACCACAAAGTTGCTATTTTGAAATTGTATTACCAAAAAATCATATTTCTATTAAATAATATAAAAGGCACAAAAACAACCTTGGGATATTTTTATTACACTATCTTGTTCAATTATTGAAGTATTTATATATATTATTTATTAAAATTAAGTAGCAAAAAAAAAGGTCAAATCCCGAACCCGACCCGTCCCCTCTACCGGCGGGATGTGGGACAGGACGGGACCTCTTCCCGTCCCGCCTATCCCGGCCCGCCAGGCACCGCCGGAACCTGAGTCCTGACCCTTCCCCCTATCTCGCCGAGTCCCATCCCACCGGGACCCCCTCCGGCCTGCTTCGCCCCGCCCCATTGGACAACCCTACCATAAATAAGCTCCAAGCCGAGTCCACACCTTGTGTTTTTTTGGGATATCTACAAAATCATCGGGATTATAAGTGTTATGATATGTCTAATGGGAAAATTATCTTATCTCGTCACGTTATTTTTTATGAGTTCACATTCTCATTTACTACATCTCAAGTGGCGTCCCCACCTTCATATGAATTCTTAGACGTAGGAATACATTCGATTTTGAACTACCAATTAAATACCCAATCCGTTAGTGCCCCGGCTGGGCCGACCCAAAGTGGACAATCACCACAGCCATCCCAACACCGAGATGGCACTAGGCCAGACCGAGATTGGGAGCCCACAGCCCCTTCTTTGACATCATCGGCCTAGTCTAGTGCTAGTCACTGCCAGGCCCCAACATGTTTCACCAAACAGTCCGCCAGGCCCAACTTCACAAACCACTATTAGGCCCATCCCAATTACCCCACCTCGGCCCAGTCTGCCACCCACCAACCCAGTGACCTAGCCCATTGTCCTGGTCCCACATCGAAACATTAAAACTCGTGCCATGCACGTGATTTTTTGGCCTAAGCGTCATTTTAACCTAACTTCTTCGGTTCAACCATCTCTATTTCCAAATAATCCCAAAGCATCCCTATCCGACCCGAATTGGAAAGTTGACATGCTAGACAAAATTGATACTCTTATTAAAAGTAAGACGTGGGAATTAGTGCCCCGTCTATCTAATGTGAACATCATACGATCTATGTGGGTTTTATGCCATAAAAAAAATCTGATAACTCTTTTGTGGGACACAAAGCTCGTCATGTAGATGATTACAGGTCTCAACAGTTGGCGTGGATTACGGTGAAACATTCAGTCAGGTAGTTAAGCTGACCACTATCAGGACTGTTCTGAGTCTGGCCTTGTCAAAATCATGGACCATACATCAGTTGGATGTCAATAATGCATTTTTACATGGTCACCTACAGAAAACAGTTTGCATGTACTAATCGTTGGGTTTCCGAGATCCTACCTATCCGAATTATGTTTGCTTGTTGAAAAATCTTTATATAGTTTGAAACAGGCCCCCAGGGCATGGTACAACAGGTTTGCAGGGTTCATATCCACACTGGGGTTCTCTCACAGCAAGTCCAATCAGTCTTTGTCCAATCAAAAAAACAAGTGTGGTTTATTGTGATAATGTGAGCGCAATATACTTATCAGGTAACCCTGTCCAGCATCAGCGCACAAAACACAAAAAAATGGATATTTTGTTTGTCCGTGAAAATGTTGCACGTGGACAAGTCCGAGTTCTTCATGTTCCGTCCCGTTATCAAATTGTAGACATTTTCACAAAAGGGCTTCCACGCATACTATTTGATGATTTTAGGGACAGTCAACATCTGCGCACCTCCAGCTAAGATTGCGGGGAGTCTGTTAAGGATCATTACATCATTATAGATATGATTATCCTTAATTATCTCCATTATGTAAAATTATCAATTATGTAATTAAAGAGAATATTAAGTAATTAGTGTGATAGGATGATTAGCATATTTATATGATATTATTAGGATAGTCTTCCAACATCATACCCATAGATTGATATTATAGGCTTGTATATATATTGTATTCTTAGTATGAAATAAATCATGGAATGAACTTCCTTCAAAATAGATATTAAGAAGCATCCCTTTTTTGAAGGAGACATTACATCTACACTCCCCGAACATGATATTTTTAGGTGAAATAAAGAATCGTGAAATAATGGTGTTGAGAGTTCAGAGATAACTAAATATGGTGCATGCTATTATTGTGATCCGGTGGAATTATCTAGAGGAGTATGTTTATTTTGGAACGACGTTATTCAGGTATGTCAATCTCACTCAACCTTTTTTACATTGAAACTTATATACATGATATGTTATCTAGTTATAAATATTGGTGTGTCTTTGTATATTTAAGTACTGATAAAGCTACTCGTAGAATTCAATTGCAAGAACTTAATGCTAAATCGAGTAGTTGGGGTCTCTTTGGGTTATGGCAAGAGATTTTAATGATATCATTGATAATTGTGAGAAGACAGTAGGACTAGAGAGACTACATCTTTTAAAGATTTTAGAAAATTGTATGGGATGTAGGAGTTATAGATTTAGACATTAATGGAAAACCTTGGACTTGGTGGTGCTTTAGAGAAAATAATGGTATTATTCGAGAGAGACTCGATAGAGTAATAGGTTCTTCAGATTGGAGACTAAAATTTAATCAGGCAAATATTATTCACATAGATACGGAGGCTTTTGACCATACTGCTTTGCTAATAAATATGGAACCTAGCTTTAGAAGAAAGAAAAAAAGATTTATTTCAACAAAAGACGGAGTGAAAGGGAAGAAGTGAATATGGCGGTGGAGCGTTCATGGAATAGGTATATGGGAGGGTTCGAACAATCCAAATTTAGCTTTAAATTTAAAAAAATATCGAGTCTCTTTGCTAGCTTGGCTATGAGGGAGGAAAATGTAGATTTTTTTAAAGGTATTAAGGATAGAATGCGGAGCTTAAGAACGATTCTAGGAATTTTGATACTAATAAGCTGAAATTGCTTAGAAAAAAGTTAGGATAGGCATATAAGGATGAAGAAGTCTATTGGAAATAAAAATCTAGAGCTCTATGGCTCCAGGAAGGCAATAAAAATACTTATTTCTTTCATATGAAAATCATCCAGAGGCATAAGTGTAATAATATTAAAGGGCTTCAATTAGATGATGAAAACTGAGTATCTGAGCATAGGGTTATTGTGAAGGAAGTATAGAGATTTTACAATCATTTATTCACTAACTCTAGACCTACTAACTTTGATCCCATTTTTAGCGTAATTCCTCATTTAGTTGATAATAACGTTAACGATATGCGTATTAGAGATGTCACTAATGATGAGATTAAAAACGTTTTCGATATGCATCCCTTAAAAGCACCGAGAGTGGATGATATGACTCCTTTTTCTTTTAAAAATATTGAAATATTTTGTCCGGTGATATTTGTGAAGCTGTTAAAAGTTTCTTTCATTTAGGATATCTACTACCTTCTTGGAACCAAACTCTTATAACTTTGGTTCCTAAAGTGAAAATCCTAGCACCATTAGTCAGTTTAGACCTATAAATTTATGCTCTATGGTATATAAAATTATTGCTAAGATTATTGCTTCGAGACTCAAAACATATCTCCCCAATATTATTTCTCCTAATTAAGCTGTTTTTATTGAAAAAAGACAAATTGTGGATAATGTTGTTGTAGCTTGTGAATTTATTCATCTTTTCTGAAGAATAAAAGACGAGGGAAGGAAAAGTATATGGCTCTTAAATTAGATATGGTTAAAGCGTACGATCGAGTAGAGTGGTTTTATATCCAAAAAATACTTCTTAAAATGACCTTTATTTTTTTTTGCTATGTGCGGAAGGTCTTTCTAGAATTCTAAATCAAGCAGAAGTACTTGGAGATATACAAGGTTTAAGCTTAGTCAGAGGTGGACCTATTATTAACCATCTATTTTTTGCTGATGACTCATTTATTTTTTGTAAGGCTAATGTTCAAAATGCTACAAAAATTGCTGAAATTTTAAGAACTTATGAAGAATGTTCGGGTCAAAGGTGAATTTTGAGAAATCGGCTAATTCTTTAGTAAAAATACTTCTGAAATTGAGAAAGACGAAATTATTGCGGAGTTAGGACAATTACAAAGAAGTAATTTGGGGTTATATTTGAATTTCTATGTGGTAGTTGGAAAATCGAGGGGAAAATGTTGGAATTTATTAAAGATAGAGTGAAGGCAGGAAAATGCATTTTGAAAAATGAGAGGTGGAAAATTGAGGGAAAAATATTTTTCTTAGGCCCTCATGAAAGAAGTGATGCTTAAATATGTCTTATCTATGATTTTTTTCTTATGCTTTATCATGTTTTTAATTTTCAGATACTTTGTGTAAGGAGATCACCACTATTTTCTTTAATTTCTGGTGAGGCTACGACGAGGATAGGAAAAAAATGCATTTTGAAAAATGAGAGAATATTTGTTTAGCAAAATTTAAAGGGGGGATAGAATTTAGAGAGCTAAAATCTTTTAATCAATCTTTGTTGACCAAACTCACTTGGAGAATCTTGACTCAAGAAGATTCTCTACTTTTTAAAGTTTTTAAAATAAAGTATTTCCAACATACATCTTTCCTTAAAGCCACGCGTTCTTCTGTTAACGCATGGATATGGAAGAGTATTATTTGGGGTATTCTTCTGTTAACTCATGGATATAGAAGAGTATTATTTGGGGTAGAGATCTTTTACAAAAATGTATTAGATGGATGGTAGGATCTAGTGATAGTACTAAAGTTTGAACGGATCCTTGGATTTACAATTCATGTGGTTTTAGGCCTAGCCATTGTCATGCGCAAATGAATATAGAGTTAAAAGTAAATGATCTTATAGACCACAATACACACACTTGGAAGATGCAAGACTTACAAAATTAATTTTGTGCGGAAAATATTCATGCAATAGTGTCTATTCCTATAATCTACTACTGGATCATCGGATAAGATTATATGGCATCATACTAGATTGACAATTATGAGGTAAAATCAGGATACCATTTAGCTAGAGAAATTGTCAGATGTCGAGAAGTCAACAGTAATAGACCTCAATCGAGTAATCAATCTTTTTAAAAAAAAGTTTTGAGATTTCTTATGGTCTATGAATATCAAAAACAAATATAAGCATTTTATTTGAAAATGTATTCTGAATGTGCTACATGTTAATCATGTTATTTCTAAAAGATTAAAACATACTTGTGATGTGTGTAAGGTTTGTGGTATGAAAAGTAAAATTATTGATCATATGCTTTTTAAATGCCCTAAAGCACAATTGATTTGGAGAATTTGTCTTATTCATTGGCCTAATATGGAGAATACTATGAATTTTGAAAGATGGTGGAATGATATTTTTATTAATGTTAATCAATATCCCAATTCTATTGATCTTACTAAACTAAGTGTTTCTTTCATGTGTCAAATTTGGAATGCTAGAAACTCAATAAGTTTCAATGGAGAAATTAGTGAACCCAATGATATTGTAAACAAGGCACTTTTTGATTTTCATGAATACGAAAATAACATGCTTACTATTCTTTCTCATGCGCTTGTATCTGACTATACTAATGATAAAAATATTATTGTGGCACAAAATAGTATTGTTATGTTTGCAGATGTTAACCTAAAATGAGAAAAAGATGACAATCATTGGAGTGACGACTATGGATCGCTTTGGTCATTTGCGTCAAGCCTTTGACACCCCAATTCAATTTGTTGGAAAAGTCATCACCACTGAAACACTAGCAATTCGGGAAGCTTTGGAAAACGCAAAGGAAAATGGATGATCAAAGGTGCATGTCTTGTCGGATGCAAAAACTATGGTGGACATGATATAGAAAAGAAATGTAGCTTCACGGGAGATAGAGATTACTTGTGAAGATATATGAAAGCTTATGAGTTTTTTTGACGATATGCATGTGATATATATTTCTAGATCTTAGAATATGCTAGCACACAATTTAGTTAAGTTTTCATTTTTGTTGTTACGTAAGGTTATTTGGGACTCAATTTTCCGTAGTTGGATTGTAAGTGAATTTTAGACAGCATATGCATTAATACAGTAAAATTGTCGTTTATTGTTAAAAAAAAAAGTTTTAACATTTAGATTTTATACTTTACTTTTTATAACCACTATAATATTTTCATAGCTCATTCCTAGCTGTTTATCTAAATTGCTCCTGCTCCTTCACCTTTCGGCGCCTGCGAAACACCAAAATGGAGAAAAGATTTATGAGCAAAACGGACAGAGATGGTGGGTCATTGCAGCATCTTTTCCTACCAATGGTCATCGTTTTATGGTGGTCTGCATATTTACCGATCACGCTTTTCTTTGTAACCAATCGATAATCCGGCGACTCTTATCGTTCCCTATGATAGTTTGAAAAACGAAAACTGAAAGTTGACATGAAAAGAGAAAAAGTCATGGCAATGGTGTGTAAAGAAAATTTTGGTAGAGCTTCAACCAAAATCGTCTTTTTCCTTGTTTTCTTGATTTCCCCCCCTTCAGATCTGCCTTGTTTTCCAGATCTGCAATCTAAATCAGTAGTTAATGTATAATTAATGAATATTCGATGTATAATTGCTGTATAATTAATTATTTCTCATTGTAAAATCATGAAAATGGCCTGTAAAGGAAAATTTGACTGATCTTATTGTTTTTTTTCCCGCTTTAGATCTGCAATTGATGAAGTTCAATGAATATTTGATGTATAATTATTTTTTTTCATTGTATAATGTTTATGCACAGGTTATTACACACCAATTATACAGGGTAGACATTGAATTTTAATATTTTATTCATGTATAACAGTGTATTCTCAATATATACTTATATACAAATTATGTTAACTATAGATCGATTATACAGAGTACCGACTATATATACATAATTGGTATTAGTGGTTCATCGAGTATGTATAATGTGAAAAACTTTCGGAATGAAGGAATATATTTTTGTTGCTCGATCCTCCATTTTTAGAATATCAATTGTCAAAATGGGTTAAGAAATAGAGGACCGCCGGAGTGAAGATTTTCCGGCTGGCTAAGGTTTCTCCGGTGAAATTATTGCATCCTCCATTTTCCAGATTTGTTGATAAGGAAATTAGTGTGAGAGAGTAAAAACATAATTAAAAGGGATAGAAGAAAGACTTTTGGGCTAGGTTTTGGTTAGGGGTGAGCGGGTCCGGATACCCTAACATTTTTTAACTACCCGGACCCTATCCGGTAAAAGATCGGTTCCTAAATTTACTATCTGGAACCTATCCGTAGCAATCATTACCCGGAAGGGTAGGTTCCCGGGTACCCTGTAAATAAAAAACACAAATTAAACAATAATTTTTAAGCCTATGAGAATAAAAAAGAGTTCTAAAATAATTTCATCAAGTAGTTTTTTACCCTGCAATCGGAGTTTTTAGTACCCTTATAATAAGTTTTAGAAAACTTATTCATTGTAGAAAAGCTAATTCTGTTACCAAAACCTAAAATTGCAAGCCAAATTTGACACTCAATTAATTGAACGTGTTGATTTCAAAATAAATTTGAAAATATCTGAATTAAACTTATTTTCGTGTTCATAAGCTCTTCGATACAAAAAAAAAGCTTTATTATATTAGTAAATTCCTAAATTTCATCTTCACAACTACAAAAATATACACAAATTTTAAAAATAGATTTACATTTCAAATAAAAAAGTAATACAAATTGAAGATGAGTATTTCCTGAAATAGAATAGAAGCATATGATATTAAAAAGAAATTGAAGAGTTAGATATGAACCCATATGCATTTTAGGAATGACGTGAACACAATCAAAGGAGAGAAAGAGGCAAATGTGAAGCTTCAATGACGACAACGATGAAAGTACCTGAGAAAAAACTTCAACAACGACGACGATGAAGCTCGGTGGTGTAGCTAAAACGCCATTGTTATTGAGAGAGTTTTGGGTGTTTTCTCTTAGGGCACAAAGAGCATTCTAGAATAAAGGGGTGAAAAAGCTAAAATATTTACGTCTTGGGGTGGGGAAAATCAATGTGCAGGCGTGCAACAAACAATGTTGGAGAAAGTTAAAAGTGGTCCAAATGTTTCTAAAAAAAGTAAAAATATTTAATATTTTATAGGTTCCGAGTATCAGTTCCGGATCCGGGTACCCTGTCTCTATTTGCCGGAACCGGACCCGACATTGATCGGTTCCTAATTTTACTATCCGGACCCTACCCGTTATTATAATATATCTACCCGGAACCTACCCGTTAGTGTCGGTTCCGATCGGGTATCTAGGTACCCTGTACCCGTGCTCACCCCTAGTTTTGGTAGTTTCTTTTTGGGATTACAGTTAAATATTGTATGGCTACTGAATATAGGGTTAAAATGATAAATATGGCCAGTTTCAGAAACAAGAGAGTCCGTACGGCTAATTGTGTTTTTTCCCAACGGAGTGTCCTGACTTGGAAGCGACTTATTTCACAATGGGCAATTCTCACGATTGTGCCTATTTCAGGGGTAGTCTTTAATTTTTGCCATTTGCCTTAAGAAAAGAATGAAAATACATTTTAGAAGTTGTGAGTTCTAATCTCAGTAGTGTAAGATGATATTAATCTCCCTTAGAGAGTCTTTCATTAATATCAAGGTATATATAGAGTACAATATTCATCCCTTATATAATAGGAATTCTAAGCCTATACAAAAGAGGAATCATAGTCTTACCATAATTATATTTACACAATATATGAAAATATTCTAATTATGGGTAGGGAATATATTGTTTTCTATATTTACACGTTTACACACCCCCTCAGTCGGAGCGGGAGGAGGCCGGACCGAGGCTGGATCTCAAGTCAAGAAATAAGCGTATGCAGGAAGTCATTTGGTAAATATGCATCTTGATAGGATGATGGAACATGTAACACTCGACATGGCCTAACACAACTTTCTCACGAGCGAAGTGTGGAGTGCATCTCAATATGCTTGGTTCGATGTTGAACCTGGATTATGAGAAAGATAGATGGTAGAGATGTTATCACAATACACAATAGATGTCTGACGCAAAGGACACTAAAGGTCTAACAGAAAATTTCTGAGCCAACAAATCTCTGCTACTATATTTGCAACGCGCCTCAGACTCGGCCTAAACCTTTGGAGCGAGATAGGGTAGCCTGTCGCTTGGCAGACCAAGAAATCAGATTATCCCCTAAGAAAACACAAAAGCCGGAGGTGGAGCGTCGCGTGTCCGGACATCCTGCCCAATCTGCATCTGTATATGAAAGCAACCTGTCTGGTGCAGATGGGTATAGGTGTAAACCATAATCAAGAGTGCCCTTAATATATCGAATGATACGCTTAAGAGCAGTGAAATGAGACTCTCTGGGGGCATGCATGAATAAGCACACCTGCTGAACAACATAAGCTATGTCTGGTCTGATGAATGTGAGATACTGAAGTGCACCTGCAAGACTCCTATACAAAGTAGGATCAGAGACTGGAGCACCATCCATATCACTGAGCTTAGATTTGGAATCAACTGGAGTAGACACCTCTTTGCAGTTCGCCATCTTAGCCATGTACACAATCTCTTCTGCATACTTACACTGACACAAGAACATATGATTGGCAGACCTGGTCACTGATATCCCCAAAAAGTAACTCAGCTTCCCCAAATCAGTCATTGCAAATTCGGACTTGAGCAAGACAATAATCTCATTTTTCAATCCGTCGGAGGAGGCAGTAAGAACAATATCATCCACGTAAAGTAATAAGTAAGCAGTGCTACTACCTCGATGAAAAATGAAAAGTGATGCATCACTCTTGCTGCATACAAACCCAATCTGCAAGATATACCTGGCAAAATGATCATACCACGCACGGGCCCGCTTGAGCCATATAGTGACTTACGAAGACGGCACACATAGTGAGGAACTGCTGGATGGGTGAACCCTGGTGGCTGATGCATGTAGACTGTCTCTCGCAGATCCCCATGTAAGAATGCATTATTCACGTCAAGCTGATGGATCGACCAGTGTTTGCCCATGGCTATGCTCAAAACTGTGCGGATGGTAGCCGGTTTGACAACCGGGCTGAAGGTCTCACTACAATCAATGCCCTCCTGCTGATTTGTGCCATTAGCCACAAGACGGGCCTTATACCTCTTAAGATCCCCATTGTCTCTGAACTTATGACGAAATAGCCACATACAACGAATGACATTCACCCCCTCAGGTCTAGGTACTAGATCCCACGTGTGTTATTTAATTAAAGCATTGAATTCCTTATACATAGCCGCATTCCAATTAGAGTCTTGTTTGGCCAATTTTGTGTTCTTTGGAAGTGGAGAGATAGTTTGGGCAGACAAGTTGAAACGGACTTTGAGTTTGAAGATTCCATGCTTTGAACGAGTTTCCATTGGATGGGTAGGGACAGTGAGTGGCGGAGTGGTGTCTGAGACGGGGGGTAAAGTCGGATAAGGAGAAGGTGGGGGCGAAGCCGTCGGAGGCGCCGCGGCTCCTGGATCGAGAGTCGCGGCGCTAGAAGGTTGACAGGCTTCTCTGAAGTTTGGGCGCCACGGCGCCTCAGCACAGGGTCGCGGCGCTGTCGACGGTGTTTCAAAAGATTTCTCTCTGGAAATTAGGCGTCGCGGCGCCTGCCCTCGAGGCCGTGGCTCTGACGACGGAACATAGGATGTGAGTTGTTCGATTATGAGGGGAGAGATGGCAGACTCGTCAAGAAATGAGTAGTCCTGTTTTTGGAATTTTGGAAGATTCGAAAACGGGAATGTGGTCTCATCGAATTCCTATATTTACACGTTTACAAGTAGAGATAAAAAATAAAAAAATTACAAGGTAAGATTTCATTAAAAAATATGTCTATTTGGCTAAAATTGTATAGAAATTATGCTTTAAGGGACATAGTTTTTATGTAATTATGCCCCAAGTTGTGGGTTCGAAGCTCATCAGAGTCAAAAAGAAAGGAAAAAAAAACGCAAGGCAAGATTTCATTAAACATTACGCCTATTCGCTCAACGTTGTATGGAAATTATGCTTTAAGAGGCATAATTTCTATGTAATTATGCTTGAAGGCAAAGTTTTGTTGAAAATTAAGATTATGCCTTGTCCAGCTACTTAAGGCATAATTTATGTGCAACTTTGGTCGAATAGACATAATTTCTAATGAAATCTTGCGATTTTTTTTTCCTTTTTTTGAGTCTGCTGGGATTCGAACCCAGAATTTCTGATTTAGTAGATCAGTGAATAAATGATACTTTGACCCACAAACTTTCATTAAATGGAAAATAGGAGCAAAACTTAAAAACTAGCGAATTGATGGACAAAAATTAAAGACTAGCTTGTATGAAGAACAATCCATGCGATTTTTTGTTTCAGATCAATCATCATCATATATATATATATATATATTAAAGCTGGGCGTAGGAGAGGTGATGTGACATAGATCAGTGAATAAATGATATTTTGACCCACAAACTTTCATTAAATGAAAAATAGGAGCAAAACTTAAAAACTAGCGAATTGATGGACAAAAATTAAAGACTAGCTTGTATGAAGGACAATCCATGAGATTTTTTGTTTCAAATCAATCATCAATCAATATATATATATTAAAGCTAGGCGTACGAGAGGTGATGTGACATGCCTTTAAAGCCAAGAATCACATTTATAGTTTTTCTCAGATTTTTGACATTTTTCGTGTCTATCTACTAGTATATTTTTACCATTTAATTATCTGCTACACCAAAAAGAAATTGAAACGTCGGTTTAAATTCTTAAAAGTTATGACTTACGACCTTTCCATAATGGTTAAATATCATTTCAAAATGAACCTTCCGAAGGAGAGATCTTCAATGACAAAGGGCAGCCTCTGCTTGTGAATGGGACACTCCAAAAACTACGTTCCTGTATAACATTTTGCAACAAACTATAAACCCCAAAACGGTTCCCTCTTTTGTTTGTATCATCTATAGATGAACTATAGATACTGATTGAATTATTTTATGGACAGTATTAATGGCCCTTTTCTTTTTGTTTTTTGTTTTTAAATAAAGACCCTAAAGTCAGTATTGAATTCTTCTTCAAAGTGCTGGTCATGTCGTATGTCTTCTATTTATTTTATGGGGTATAACTTATAAGTTTCTGAAACCTCTGTGTTTAGAATGATGTTTTAACATCAAATGGTCTGTAAGATGATCTATTTATGAGGGAAGTCCATTTGCTACTCCTTTTTTTCCAACTACAAATGCTTATAACTAGAAAATCAATTGTTATTACTCCTTTTTTCTTTATATTTCCATTGATTTAGTTGGAAATGTTTTTTTTTATCTTTGTTTTGAGGCTTTCTGTTAGTTTGTGGTGGTGCTAGAAACCTTTTTATTTGTAACTTTTCATATTATTGACTTTAGGTCTGTTGCTTTTTGCCGGTTGACTTTTATTAGGATATTATTTGTATATTTTCTATTTTAGATAGAATTATATTATTATTGTAATTAGATTGATTAGTTATCTAGTTTGCAGCAAAGTATATATTCTTGTACCACTATATATATTTTATATTATTGATGAATAAAATTAAGGAAAACCTATTTCTCAAGTCTTATCATGGTATCAGCGCTAGCTGACTAGCAAATCCTAAATTTTTTTCTTCTTCTTTTTCAGCCGCCATCGGAACTGCTTTTTCGACAGCTGACGACAATTTACTTTTTTCTTTCTGGCAGCCTCTTCGACGCCCGACATCCCTAGCTTGTCGACGTTACCATGTCGGGTAATATTGCCAGTACCGAACCACTTGGCGCATCGACTAGTGCTGAATATTTGGCCTTGGCTGATTTGAACCAAGATCGTGTTCAAATTCTTTTGAATTTGATAAATACTAAGGGACAATCGGATGACAGGTAAGTCTCCTAGTATACCTTGGATTATTGATACATGGGCATCACATCACATAACGGAAAGACTGTCATGCCTCATTAATGCACACTGGATTTCTGAGTGGGCCGATAGGCCTTCCTGATGGCGAACGTACCATTGCGACGATGACGGGTTGTGTGGTTCTTTCAAGGGATTTGACTCTTGAAAAGGTTTTATTTGTTCCCAAACTTAACTGCAATTTAATATCGGTGTCACAATTGATTGATGATTCTAATTGTAATGTCAGATTCACTAATTCTTTGTGTGCTATACAAGACCAACATTCGAGGAACCTGATTGGAGCAGGTGAACATCGGGATGAACTCTACGTTTTCTGAGGGATTTCTACAGTGCAAGCAGTGTCGGTTCCTGGTTTGACAGAATTTGAGCTGTGGCATCGGTTGGGTCACCTTTCAGACAAAGTTGTCAAGTTAGTTCCTGCAATTAGCTCTAGTAGTGCTAGAAACATTTGAATAAAGCATGCGTAATTTTCCCCTAAGCAAAAGAAACACGTGATAGCTTTCCTGTTAGTGAGAATAAAGCTAGTAGAATATTTGAGTTAATACATTGTGATTTGTGGGGGACAAATGGTACACCCTCTTAGTGTGATGCAATTTACTTCTTGACATTAATTGATGATTATTCATGAGAAGTTTCGGTATATTTATTGCGTAATAAGACTGAAGTTTATACAATTTTTTTGCTATTTTATTGCAATGGTTAAGCGCCAATTTGATAAAACAATTAAAATTGGACGGAGTGATAATGGAACAGAATTTAAATCCATGTTAGACTATTTCAATACAAATGAAATTCTCTTTCAAACACCATGTATGGGTACCCCTCAACAAAATGGACGGGTGGAAAGGAAACATCAACATATACTAAATGTGGGTCGAGCATTGATGTTTCAGTCTAATTTACCAATTACTTATTCTTCTTTTTTTTGGGGGGGGGGGGGAATGTGTGCTTGCAGCTATGTACTTAATTAACTGAACCCCCTCGATCTTGCTTGACAATAAGACTCCGTATGAAGTTCTTTTTGGCAAACCACCTACCTTTGCCGAACTAAGAGTTTTTGGGTGTTTGAGTTTTTCTCATAATCAGAAGGCGAAAGAAAATAAATTTGCTCCGTGTAGTAGAAAATGTGTGTTTGTCGGCTATCCGAATGGGAAAAATGTGTGGAAGTTGTATGATCTGGATAATGGAGATATATTTGTGTCATGTGATGTTAAATTCCATAAGAATGAGTTCTCATTTGAACCCGAAAATGATAGTTCATCATCGCATAATGCTACGGAAAATGTAGGCGTAGATGTGGATTTTTTTGGTGATTTGGAGTCGGTCGTAGACGAAGGGGTTGTTGATGGAACCATGGGGGTAATGGCGATGAGACGATGGATAGGGCAGTGGGGGCATCGATGGGATAGTGAGGGGCATTGATGGGGCAGTGGGGGACGTTGTTGCCCAGTCAGTAGAGGACGTTACTGCCCAGCCCACTCGGGTCCCCGCTGTGCCTGCGGCCCAGCCCAATGGCACCCCTAGGCCCTCACCCGACCAGCCCACGAGAAGGCTTATTAACTACCGAGGTAGAGAAGGAATTGGGCTGATGGTTGAGGGATAAACGTCATTCGGTCTTGTTGCGTGATTTTGTTGATTCCACTGTACAAAAAAAGTCATTCCCAATGTTCATCGGCTTCGCATGGTTCTTCAGGTACTCCTTATCCTATAACACACTTTGTGAATTCTGACAATTTTTCTTTGCGACATCGTATATTTCTTGCAGCTGTGATTGCAGGACTTGAGCCCTGTAATTTTCATGAGGCAATGAAAGATGCTGATTGGTGAGAAGCTATGCAGAAAGAAATTAGTGCACTGGAAGATAACGGGACTTGGGTGATGGAGGAGTTACCTTCCGGGAAAAAGGCACTTGAATGCAAATGGGTGTACAAAATAAAATATCATGCAGATGGGAAAATTGAGCGATTGAAAGCTCGACTCGTCATCTTTGGTAATCATCAGGTTGAGGGGATTGATTACAACAAAACCTTTGCTCTGGTGGCTAAAATGGTGATGGTTCATGCCTTTCTTGTGGTTACGGCTGCTAAGAATTGGAAATTGCATCAGATGGATGTGCATAATGCTTTTCTTCACGGCGATTTAGATAAGGAAATTCACATGAAATTACCTCCTGGCTTTACAGTTGACAAACCCGACATGGTTTGTCGCCTGAAGAAGTCCCTCTATTGTTTAAAATAGGCCCCGAGGTGTTGGTTTGCTAAGCTGGCATCTTCTTTACAGAGGTACGGTTTCCAACAGTCTTACTCTAATTATTCGCTATTTACTCTGCGTCAAGGAACAATACAACTTAATGTACTCGTATATGTGGACGACTTGATTATCTTTGGCAATGATTCTTCCGTTGTAGCTGCATTTAAGAAATATTTGGGCGTGTGCTTTCATATAAAGAATTTGGGTCTGTTAAAATATTTTCTGGGTATTGAAGTATCTCGGAGCTCGGAGGGAATTTTTTTGTGCCAGCGAAAGTACACCCTCGACATCATAGCCGACGCCGGACTTCTAGGTGCAAAGCCTGTCGGCTTCCCTATCGAGCTGAATCATACTCTGACATTAGCTAATGGGGCGTTACTTGCTGATCCGGAGCACTATCATCGGTTAGTTGGTCGTCTGATTATCTTTCATTCACTCATCCTGACTTAGCCTATGCAGTTCATATTATGGCCCAGTTTATGCAAGAGTCGCGTCAGGAACACTAGGATGCGACTATTCGAGTTGTTCGATACATGAAAGGAAGTCCGGGTCAAGGTATTTTTCTACGGGCTGATAGTGATATGTTATTAACAGGTTGGTGTGATTCTGATTGGGCGAGTTGTCTGTTGACTAGGCGTTCTTTTATGGGATGACTGGTTTTCGTAGGTTGTTTCCCCATTTACTGGAAAACCAAGAAGCAACACACGATTTCCAAATCATCCGCGGAAGCCGAGTATCGCTCGATGGCGGCGATCACTTCGGAGTTGAAGTGGTTGAAAGCACTATTAGGTAGTCTCGGGGTGGATCATCCTCGTGCTATGACTTTATTTTGTGACAGTAAGTATGCACTGCATATAGCCCAAAATCTTGTTTTCCACGAACAGAAGAAGCATATTAAGGTTGATTGTCACTATGTGCATGATGCGATCCAGGAAGGTGTAATTACTATGAATCATGTGTCTATGAACGAGCAGTTTGCCGACATTTTCACAAAAGCATTAGGCAAGCACTAATTTGTATATTTACTCCGCAAGTTGGGCATTGTGACTTGCACGCTCCAACTTGAGGGGGTATTAGGATTCTCTTTGTATATCTATTATTTTAGGTAGATTTATATTCATATTGTAATTAGGTTGATTAGTTACCTATTTGTAGCAAAGTAGATATTATTATACTACTATGTATATTGTACATTATTGATAAATAAAATTAAGGAAAATCTATTTCTCAAAGTCTTTATCAACTTTTTTTCCCGCAGGTTGGTGGTAATTGTTGTATCGACTACCTTTTTGAGAGGAGTAACTTCCTTCTTCTTTCTCCTCCGATTTTTTTTTTCCTTCTCATTTTTCCCTTGATATTCAAGTAACTGAAGTTTCAAAAAGCATAAAATATATATTTTGAGTGATGCATATTTAAAAGGAAAATCATTGAATGGTTCCTGATTGTAAATTCTGGTCAATTTGTTATAGCTTTTGTAAGAAAAAAATCTTCTCTTTCTCTTTTGCTATTAAAATCAGGTGGAGAATTTGTATTTATCATGCACTTTTTCATTTATTATACCCCTTTTATGCGGGAATGAGATCTTATACACATGTATAACAAATTGATGTCCTAATACAGGCAAGAAATCAAATAAACTTTTCTACAAGAACAACAATAACATACTTAGTGTAATTCCACAAGTGAAGTCTGGAGACCGTAGTATGTACACATACCTTATCTCTACATTTACGGGATAGAGAGACTGTTTCTAATAGACCCTCGGCTTGAAAGAAAAAACATAAAATAAAATCTAAATATACTATTAGAAATGCAAGGTAGTTGATAGAGTTCTAAAGTTGGTAGAAAAAAATCCATTGTAATTTCTCTCTTTCTTAAATAAAAGTAGAATATTAATAGAAAAATAAAATTTTACTTTTCTTATAACCATTTTTTTCACTCATTAAACTCTTAACATTCCCTTATATTCACTATTCAGGAAATACGTGGGAGGTTTGAATTTAATCATGATACTTTTGCTTTTGAAAGTATCATTTTTCTTGACAGTATTAGAAACTTTTATTTCCCGTGTGGTTAGAGATTTTAGCATTTTGATAATAATGTTGAGCTCTTTGTTTATGAATTCAGGAAATTTGGGACAATGACACTACTCCTTTAACAATGATATACATGTACTGGAAAAATTATTTGCAGGTGGATGATAATTGATGTTCCATTCTTTGAAAAGGGAAATCTAATAGATGCTCTTGGAAAATTAAGATCTTCCTCGCATGAGTTTTAGTTGTTGAATTTTAAGTTTTTTGTATATGCTAATAAGGGTATCGGAGTTAGATTATTCACAATTTCCATATTTGAAATTTAATTTAAATCTATAAATACTTCCATATTGCCTATTCAGCTCTCCAATTGATTTTTGAATATTAACGATTCTTATCATGAATGAGTGATCTGTCTATGAAAAGATACATGTACCTGAGTTTTTGGTTAATTAATCCAAAAAAAGATAATCTTTTCCCCCGTTTGATCAATTTCTAGAGTGTCAACTTATTGTGAGGATTTTTTTAATTAATTGTACCATTTTTAAGTAAAAGAAAGTCTCGGCGCCAAGCAAAGAAAAAATTATCTTTCTATCTCCTCTTAATTTATAAAAAAATATTTTAAATTCATCATTGCATCCCGCGAAGCGCGATCAAATTTACTAGTTAAACTATAAATATGAAGATGTCAAACGACCTATTCAGATTTTTTCGGTGTTATTTTCGAATCTCTTATATGTGAAAATAAAAATCTCTTATAAATAAGATATATAATTAAAGATAATTTTATAAAAAAATACAAAACCAGTTAAATCCAAAAAAGTTCATGAAAAAATATACGTCATGTAAGTTATATATTTATACTAGATAATGACAAGCACGTGCAAGCAAATACTCATGAAAAATTAAGTCAGTTTAATAATAGAACTATAAAGACTTATCTTCTATATTTGCTAGGGAATTCCCTTATCACAAATTAAAAGCTAGCAGGCAAATTATAAATTAATATGATTAAGTCCAATAGATTTTTTTAAATTAATTTTCACAATTTCTGAAAAATAGTTAGATAATTCAAATATGGTGGTAATTCACAACACCCTCCCTTCTAATATACTTGTCATGTTTCATTTTTCCAGAGTTAATTTGACTATTTTTCATAATTAAATCGTATTAGATAAATTTAATATAAGAAAATTAAAATTTAGATATTTGAAAACTCCACGAAATGAACTATAAATTGCAATTCTTATCATATCAATATAGTGACATCTTATAATGTTAGTCAAAACACCTTTAAATATTTGAATTATCTATTATTGCGACTTATAGTATTTTTACATAGTTTTAGAATATGTAAATTTTATTTCTAAAAAATTTAAAGATTTCATGTCCAAATTTACGATCAAAATTTAACTGCATAAAATTGAGACGAATGAGTATATATTCCAGTATGGTAAATACTTACCCGCTCCGGGTGCTTACACTAAATTAATGTAACTTAGCGTCGTTAACTAATTTAATATATATATATATATATATATATATATATATATATATATATATATATATATATATTAATTAATCATGATTAAGAGAAATAACCTAATTGTATTGGTCTAATATAATGAAAAGAATTAAAAATTAAGTCATTTTTTAATGAGTGGTTACCAAAGTAATTGATGAGCGTGTATAAATAATTTATGGGTCCTCTGATATCAAGCACACATGAGATATGCAGAAGAAGAGAATAACTTAGAACAGGTTATTTTTGGTGACACATAAATTTGCAGAGATAATTAAATTATCAAAATTTTCTTCAAAATTGAATTGAGTTCAGCAAGCTATGTGTTCGCTCGGTCACATGGAATCAGACACCGAATGTCGTGTTACGCCAGGTCGTTATTCGGGGTGACAGCCTGCTAACTCCTTTCTTGGATATGTTACTCCTTTTCATCAGAATTCTAGACAGAAGTATTAGTTCTTTAATTACATCAAACGGCTTGAGTCTGAGTAATCAAATAATTCAATAAATGCGGTCTACTTTTTTTCCATAAAGAGAAAAGGTACACGAACTATAACATTTAGCACGACAGAATTAAAGCACAAGAATATTAAAATACCATAATTGTCCTGGGGAGCAAGCATGCATATTGACAGACTGCTCGACTAACACCCTCTTATAAAAAAGAGAAAATGATGTGATTTTCCAATAGAAATTGATGAGAAAACAGAAAAGAAAAAAGTAAGAGTAAACAAAAGAAAAACTAGAAAGTTTTTATTAAGAAAATAATTTTTCGAAACTGAAACATGTTTTGCGGTGGGATGATAATAGGAAAGGGGAGACAATTGAAGAGAAATAAAAAGAAAAGGGTACAAGAAAAAGTAGAAAAATATTTTTATATTAGAAAATGTGAAGAAATTAATTATTAATTTACCTTTTTTCACCCCACGCTCCTTCACACTACCATATAAGCATAAAATAAATTATTAATTTATTTGCAGTTGAAGAAATAAGGCGACCTACAACAAACCCTTGTGGTTCGATCCTTTTCCGGACCCGAACTATCCTTTTTTCCCCTTTTAGTTGATTCAGAGAGATAGTAGGATCCCATAAAGTTTTTGTCTCTCTTTATATATTTTCTTTACGGGATAGACCCTTGTGGTCCGGCCCTTCTCCGGACCCTACACATAGCAGGAGCTTAGTGCACCGAGCTACCCCTATCTTTTCAAACTTGTAAGGCGAGTGTAATCCATGTATAATAAAAAGGGGAAGACAAAAAATGACATCTGAAGGTCCTTAATGTAAGATGATATTAATCTCCCTTGAGGAGTCTTTCATTAATATCAAGGTATATATAGAGTACAATATTCATCCCTTATACAATAGGAATCCTAAGCCTATACAAAAGAGGAATCCTAGTCTTACCATAATTATATTTACACAATATATGGAAATATTCTAATTATGGGTAGGGAATATATTTACACGTTTACACACCCCTTCAGTCGGAGCGGGAGGAGGCCGGACGCTGAGACTGGATCTGAAGTCAAGAAATAACTGTCTGGAAAGTCCTTTGGTAAATATGTCTGCATACTGATAGGATGATGGAACATGTAACACTCTGACATGGCCTAACGCAACTTTCTCACGAACGAAGTGTAGGTCTATCTCAATATGTTTGGTTCGCTGATGTTGAACCGGATTATGAGAAAGATAGATGGCAGAGATGTTATCACAATACACAATAGATGTCTGACGCAGCGACACCAAGTTCTAACAGTAAATTTCTGAGCCAACAAATCTCAGCTACTACATTTGCAACGCCTCTGTACTCAGCCTCGACACTGGAGCGATATAGGGTAGCCTGTCGCTTGGCAGACCAAGAAATCAGATTATCCCCTAAGAAAACACAAAAGCCGGAGATGAAGCGTCGCGTGTCCGGACACCCTGCCCAATCTGCATCAGTATATGAAAGCAACCTGTCTGGTGCAGAGGGGTATAGGTGCAAACAGTAATCAAGAGTGCCCTTAATGTATCGAATGATACGCTTAAGAGCAGTGAAATGAGACTCCCTGGGGGCATGCATGAATAAGCACACCTGATGAACAACATAAGCTATGTCTGGCCTGGTGAATGTGAGTTACTGAAGTGCACCTGCAAGGCTCCTATACAGAGTAGGATTAGAGACTGGAGCACCATCCATAACACTGAGCTTAGATTTGGAATCAACTGGAGTAGGCACCTCTTTGCAGTTCGCCATCTTAGCCCTGTACACAATCTCTTCTGCATACTTACGCTGACACAAGAACATATGATTGGCAGACCTGGTCACTGATATCCCCAAAAAGTAACTCAGCTTCCCCAAATCAGTCATTGCAAATTCGGACTTGAGCAAGATAATAATCTCATTTTTCAATTCGTCGGAGGAGGCAGTAAGAACAATATCATCCACGTAAAGTAATAAGTAAGCAGTGCCACTACCTCGATGAAAAATGAAAAGTGATGTATCACTCTTGCTGCATACAAACCCAATCTGCAAGATATACCTGGCAAAACGATCATACCATGCACGGGGGGCATGCTTCAGGCCATATAGTGACTTACGGAGACGGCACACATAGTGAGGAACTGCTGGATGGGTGAACCCTGGTGGCTGATGCATGTAGACTGTCTCTCTCAGATCCCCATGTAAGAATGCATTCTTCACATCAAGCTGATGGATCGGCCAGTGTTTGCCCATGGCTATGCTCAAAACTGTGCGGATGGTAGCCGGTTTGACAACCGGGCTGAAGGTCTCACCACAATCAATGCCCTCATGCTGATTTGTGCCATTAGCCACAAGACATGCCTTATACCTCTCAAGATCCCCATTGTCTCTGAACTTGTGACGAAATAGCCACATACAACGAATGACATTCACCCCCTCAGGTCTAAGTACTAGATCCCACGTGTGTTGTTTAATTAAAGCATTGAATTCCTTATACATAGCCGCATTCCAATTAGAGTCTTGTTTGGCCAATTTTGGGTTCTTTGGAAGTGGAGAGATGGTTTGGGCAGACAAGTTGAAATGGACTTTGGGTTTGAAGATTCCATGCTTTGAACGAGTTTCCATTGGATGGGTAGGGACAGTGGGTGGCGGAGTGGTGTCTGAGACGGGGGGTAAAGTCGGATAAGGAGAAGGTGGGGACGAAGCCGTCGGAGGCACCTCGGCTCCTGGATCGAGAGTCGCGGCGCTAGAAGGTTGATAGGCTTCTCTGGAGTTTGGGTGCCGCAGCTCTGACGACAGAACAGAGGATGTAAGTTGTTCGATTATGAGTGGAGAGATGGCATACTCATCAAGAAATGAGTAGTCCTGTTTTTGGAATTTTGGAAGATTCAAAAATGGGAATGTGGTCTCGTCGAATGTGACGTGACGAGATATGTGGATCTGACGAGTCGACAAGTCATAGCATAGATAGCCCCTATGGTTCGGCGGGAATCCTAGAAAGACACATGGAGTGGACCTAGGAACGAGTTTGTGAGGGGCGGTGGAGCTAAGGTTGGGATAGCACAGACAACCAAAAATCCGTAGATGATCATAAGAGGGGATTCTATGGTAGAGGATTTCAGTAGGGGTCATATTGTGAAGAGTGCTAGTAGGGAGAATATTTAGAGTGTATTCTGACATTTTAGCAGCATAGACCCAGAAGGGTGGAGGGAGGGAGGCATGAATCAATAGGGTGCAATCATATTGTTAATGGTGCGGATGATTCTTTCAGCTTTACCATTTTGTGGTGAGGTGTGAGGGCAGGAGAAGCGAAAGACCATGCCATTATTGGTACAAAAATGGTGAAACATAGAGTTATTGAATTCACGACCATTATCGCACTGAAATGATTTTATGCCTTTTCCAAATTTTGTTTGAATGAAATTGCGAAACTCAAGAAATTTGACAAACACTTCCGATTTAAATTTAAGAGGGTATAACCAAACGTAGTGTGAAAAATCATCAAGCAACACAAGATAGTATTTATGACCGAGAGAACTAGGGATAGGAGATGTCCATAATCGGCATGTATGATATCAAAAGGAGCAAATGTAACACTAGTAGATGATTTAAACGGAAGACGAATATGTTTGCCTAAAGAGCAAGAAACACAATGTTGGGCAAGTTTCCCATTACAGGCAATGAAATTGTTACCTCTAAGAAAATTAAAAACTGGGACTCCTGGATGACCAAACCTATTATGCCAGGTTGAAGAAGAAACAACCGCTAGAGTGACGGGAGAGCAAGATCTGGCAGCGGAGGTGGAAGTGAATGGATAGAGATCTCCCGTGCTATTGCATCTCGTAAGAGGTGTCCCCGTATGAAGATCCTTTACAGTAAACCCAAAAGGGTTAAAATCCACAGAGACAGAATTATTACGAGTAAATTGGCGGACAGATATGAGGTTCTTAATCATGTGTGGGGCATATAGGGTGTTTTTGAGGGAGAAGGGTGGATGAGGAGGTTGTGTGTATGAGGTACCATAACCCTTAACTAGAATGCGTTGTCCACTACCAACTGTAACATATTGAGGATGATTTAAACAAAACAGTTTAGGAATAGTACCTGCAGACTGGGTGACGTGAGATGTGGCGCCTGAGTCCATGTACCAAGTATTGTCGTTGTTGCATAGATAGGGTCTTTGAACGCTGACCCAACTCGATGAGTGTCATGCCGGAGGAAGGTGTGGGACGACCTTGCATGAAGTGGGCTTCTTTGTGGGCTGGAGCGGGGCCTAACAAAGCCGGGTAAGAATACGGATTGTATGGGCTGCTGCATCGAATGGACTTAGCGTCGCTGACTCTGAGCCCCAGGCGCCGCGACTCATCTTGAAGCCGCCCAGCCTGGCAAACGAAGCTGGCCGAGGAGCCGCGGCCCAGTTGTTCTACTATCTCTGTTGCTGTTGCTGCTGTTGGTTACGCTGACCGCGACCGGCACGACCACGGCCTCCTCTACCGCCGCCTTTTCCACTTTGCCGCCGCGCTGCCACGTTGGGAGTTGTCCGGTGGCATCTGATTTTGGGGTTACGTGTCGACAGCTAACACCTGCTGGGCGTGCTCATCCTGCTTAGCACGACGGGTTTCTTCGAGCAACAATTGTGAGCGAGCTTTGTTAAAACTCGGTAGCGGATCTGCATGTTGAATAATGGTGGCCAAAGTATCATATTGGCCCTTAGTAAGGCCAGAAATCATTTGTAGCACCATTTTATCGTCGATGACGAGCGTCTGATGTTGGAGAGTTGATCCGCTAGAAGTTTAAGCTGCTTGCAGTACTCAGAGACATTGGAGAAGTTTTCAAGACGTGTTTTGTTGAACTGTTCTTCCAAATACACGGCACGAGTGTGCTTGTTGTCCTGAAAATTTTTCTCCAAACGATTCCACAAGTCAAGGGCTGTGGAGTCAGATTTCATGATAGTAAGGAGCAAATCCTGAGAGATACTACCATATATCCATTGTTTGACGCCGGCGTCGAGACGATGCCAGATAGAATCATCAACCTCCGTAGGGCGCGGAATAGTGCCATCAATATGGTCAAGCACGTTATAGAGACATGCATGATTGCGAAAAAGTTCAACCCAGGGAGAATACTGGTTGTTTTCTTGATCAAGAATAATGGGAATATGGTTCTTGATGTTGGAAACAGTAAGGGCGGGATGAAATAGTGGTGATGACTTTGTGGTGGGATTTGTGGAGGTAGAGGCATTAGAAAGTGTGGAAGAATCAGGGATAGCCATTTAGAGATGAGAACAAAAGAAGAACAAAACCCGAAAAACAAGAAGAAAATCCGGGAGGGCCGCGGCGTAGGAGAGGCAGTCGGCGGCTGTGGAAGAGAAAGGTTTTTAGGGTTTTGTTTATTTGGCTCTTGATACCATGTGAGATGATATTAATCTCCCTTGAGGAGTCTTTCATTAATATCAAGGTATATATAGAGTACGATATTCATCCCTTATACAATAGGAATCCTAAGCCTATACAAAAAAGGAATCATAGTCTTACCATAATTATATTTACACAATATATAAAAATATTCTAATTATGGGTAGGGAATATATTTACACGTTTACACTTAAGGTGAAACTAAAACCATGCACATAAATGATGCATGATGGAATTGTATACCGCAATTTCGATCCTATAAAAATAGGAATAATTATACTGTATGAAAATTAGGATAATAATGCTACTAAAATTGATCCACCTTTTTAAATCATACAAAAAATGACCCACTCCTCCTCCCCTCTCTCACTCTCTCTCTCTCCCCCATCCTCTCTCTCGCATTCTCTCTCTCAGATCTGGTATCCAATGCATCCTCTCTTTCTCAGACCTGGTGGTGGTGAACGAGGTGGTGTGGCTGGTGGTTTTTGTCAGAGCTCCGGCATTGATCTCGTTGAGGTAGAAATAGAGATGAACGGAGAGGGAGAACAAATGGTGGTGAGGGTCATGGGTGAATGCGTAGTGGTGGTGCGTAGCCGTGGGGGGGAGGGGGAGGGGGAGGAGACGACTGTGATTGTGGTGTTGGAGTTCATCGGAGTTGTGGGGGTGCCATTCGCCGTCGTCGGTCGTTGGTGGTGTTGGAGTTCGCCGGAGAACAGAACTCTGGCGATGGCTGCTGCTCCTCTGTCTGGTGTTGGGGTTAGTTTTTATATAATAGTGTATAATATTGTATAATAGTGTATATATATGCCCATATACAATATAATATATTCTTATACAAACATATACACATGTATCTGTTGTATAAAGTGCAATTCTTTCAAAATCAGTCAAGATCTATGTATTATATCCACTTATAAAATATTTTAATATTATACATTGTGTATAAGTGCGTATTTTCGTGCATAATATTGTATAATGTTTTTAGAGTATATGCCTACAAATTATACACTTTCATACACCTATATACATAATGTACTTGTCTTTTGTATATACGTGTATAATATTTATATAAAAGTATTTTTGGGCTATACTTTTACAATGTAAATTTTGGGCTATATTTTTGTAATGTAAATCAACCAAGTGTATATTTATGAAATTTTCTCACAAAAATAAGATACAAATTCTATTGGATCACGCCAAACTTGTTAGGTTTGATTATTTAAATAAAAAGTAATTCATTTGTGAAATTATATTAGGATTTAATTACACGAAATACTTTTGTATTATGACTCAAGTTCGAATATATTTTTTATATTTTAAAATTACAAACTTTAATTCTCTATATTATGAAAATCTTAAATGTATACCTCTAATGAGGTATGCCGAACTAAGTGTATTAAAATATAATTATTTAAAAAATAAATAACAATTAAAATAATTTTTGTATGTAATTATTTCTTATGAAATTTAGAAAAGATGATAAATCCTTTTGTTGAAATCATTTAAATCTGTTAATAAAAAATCCTGCACAAATGAAATTTCATCTAAGTAAATTTAGGATACTTTTAAAGCAAGAGAATAAATAAACAACCTAAAATGAAATTGAGAAATTTGTATACAATAAAATGTTATAATTAAATAACATACAAATAACTTACATGTTTAAAGTATTAAAAAATCAAGTAATTGGTGTTCATTCCTATTTATGAACTTTGCAAGAACATGTTTCAAAAGATATTTATTCTATTTTTGAATCGAAGACGTGAATAAAAGATTTCAACAAAATTGTTCACCTTCCTTTTAAAATTACGTAAAAACTTTTTCTCTATAATTTTAATTTATTTTTAATAACTAATATTTCAATATACTTAGTTACATATATGCTTCATAGGGGTGTAAGTATATCATTTTCATATTATGAGGGTTGTAAATGTTTAATTTAAAATTTTCTGTATATGAAAATTGAGTCATATTTTAAAGGTGTTTATTGCAACTAACTCTAATATTAAATCATGTTAATTGATATTTATGTGTACTATTGGATAAATTAGTAATTTCAAGGATCTAATCCTCATAATATTATTCTAAAGATACTCATATATAAATAATCATATATAACGACTTTATTCGAACTTTCTTGCTTTCTTTTCCAACTAGGATTCAGGGTTGGGCCGACTATAAAGTCAGTAAAACAATCGCTTGGGGCCCCAAAATGTTGGGCCCCCCATTTATTTATAAAAGTTGTATTCTCCCTTTCTCTCTCTATATATATTATTATTATTAAAAGGAAAGTTGTGTGCACTGTTAAATTTGAATAGTTTTTTCGGAGAGAAAGTATAATAACTTTTTACATTATTATAATGTGATGATTCTTGCAATAATTAAAAATTGAATAACTTTACGTGGTAATCGGGTAGCTATTTTATTGTCTCATTTATATCGTAAAAACTGATATGTGCCCAATTATTATTCATATATTACTTTTTCATTCTCTCTTTTACTATTCTTATTCTCAACATTGAAAAGTTTTTCAAACGACAACTTACTACGGCTTACAAGTTACAAATAAAAAGACTTGATTCTTTTCAAATACATATATTTCTTACAAAATAATGTTAATAGTTTCTATAATTATTGCCTCAGCCAAAAGAAATTTTTCGAAATTAAAATAATATAGCTAATTCATTTGTGCCCGAAATAATGATAATATAATTGTTGTAAGCAATATACGTGCCCAAATAATGATAATATTTGCCTCAGCCAAATAGTAATTAATGAATGCACATTTAAACAAGCTAAAAAAATAAGACTTAAAATAAAAATATATATGCGTTCTTTCTTTTTGTTTTTTAAAATAGGACCTATCTATGATATTTGGCTTTAGGCCCATAATCTTATTGAGACGGGGCTGGTAGGATTTTTCTTAGAGGAAGGGAATGGAACCATTGACAAACATAGTAAACAATTCTAACTAAAACTAGAAATCACCTACCGATTTGACAACTCACCAAATTTGTGCACTAAACTTAATTTGTGTACTATTCTATCTTATTATACTACTTCTCTCCCATTTTTCTATCAATCCTTTGTTAAACTAATTTTAGTAATCATGCATGCACTCCCCTTTTCTCAAATTGCCTATCAAATACAGTTTTGAAAGCTCATAATATAGTACTTTCAACTTTGACCAAGATTTAAGTAGTACACTATGGGAAAAGTATTATAATATTGTTAATGAACAAACAGTGAAACTGAAAACTTATCGATAACAAAACTGTTTCGTTATGAGTCATTGTCTTAAAAGAAATTTCAGCCTAACTAAGATGAAAGTTGTTAAAATATATCGCCCCCAAGATTCTATAACGCTTTCAAACACGTGCAATTGTGGCTGGACGCTTGAAATTTGCAGAAACTCTTATACTTGAGACTATATATATATTGTTTCAATCCATACTTTTTCGTGGTCCTTTTAGAACTAAGGTTTCACCACAAAGGTTAACCCAACGTTACATCTTTACTTCTCCCCCTTTTAGAACTTGTTTGACCAAATTCATACTAAAGAATTTTGTTTATGGATAAAGATCCCATTTTCTAACATAGGAAATTTTCAACATTATGCCTCATCTTTTTTATAGATGGAGGTTATGAACGAAGATTGCAAATGGAATCGTGGCTACGAATTGCTGAGGCTCCCCCATGTTTTTTTCTAGAATCAGGGGCGGCTCAACTAATTATGTGCCTTAAAGTCAAATATCAATAAGAGGCCTAAAATATATTAAATATCTTTTTTATTTGTATATAAATTATTTTGTAACTGTTTTACATGTTTACAGTAACATAGGCATTCGAATCATTATGCACATACGTTGACCATCATTGGCTACCTAAACTTCCATCAATGGATGTATCCACTAACTGTGTTCATCTAGATTTAATAATGATAATGTTATTGTTATTGTTATTGTGTTATTCCCTCCGTTCCATGTTATTTGACCCTTGTTGACTTAACACTCTCATTAAGAAAATATTTATTAGGGGGTTTGTTTTACTAATTTAACCTTATTAGTTATGCTTTGAAAATCTAAGTTTGACTAGTATTATTTTACATAGTTACTTAATGAGAAGGGTAGTATTGAAAGAAAATAATAAATGTCTCTTAATTTACTAAAATGAATAAATAAAAATAAAAACAATTATTTCTAATATAAGGATCAAATAAAATGGTAGAAGAGAATATAAAATATTTATAAAAATAATAAGAGAAATAAAATTTTGGGGTCTTTCAATACTTGAGGCCTAAAGCGGTGGCTTGTGCCGCTTTACCCTTCGGCCGACCTTGTCTAGAATTGACTATTAATCCATCTGTAGCTAGGAATGGTACCATGATTACAAATTGTTGAGGCTTCTCTCATTCTTTCTCTTTAGAATTAGCTATGAATTCAACTACGATGTGTTACCGCTCAAATTTGACACCTCAATCGTGACAGGGCACTTAACGAGCTATTACCCATAAGGTGAACCCTCTAAATTATATTATGTGAATAAGATATATAAAGAGAGAAGAAATATTCATAATCATCTCAATATATTAGATAACTTATCGAATATATCAAAAAATATCAAATCCGCCCGTACAATTCCAAAATATACAGGTCATAAAACTATTAAAAATTGGGATACAAAATACGAGACAACTCAATAATGATAAAAATATTAAGTCTATTAAGAAAGAAGTAGCCTCCATTATCTAATGATGGATCACCTCACTTGGAAGGATTGATAGCTGCTGGAATCACTGATCAGCTATCGGGTTCTGATCTGCTTCACCTACACACACACACAACAAGGGTGAGTCCAAAGACCCAACAAGATCATCAACTCACCCTCTCATCTTACCTATGGGGTATGCCTTTATAAATAGTTAGTAATGCATACATGCATAATCAAACAATACATGTATCATAATGATATACAAGTAAAATAACTGAACTGAAATCGTGGATACAAATGACAAGTGAAAGCACAACATGATAGTTGTAATAAACTGCTTAAATTACAGGTTGCCTATCTAACCCTACCCTGGTTTTGCATCAACCTCATGTCTTGCCCATTTTCAGAGTGTAGGTGTTAGTCTTGTCTGCCTTTAGCAGTGCAACGGCCTCACATCTTACCCGACAACCTCAACACTGTAAGATTAGCCTCTTACCCAACATTATCAGTGTGTGCTCAATTAAGTGACAATGAATGCTAAACATATAATCAATATCACATCATGCTCATATCGATAAGAATTATCATACATAGTAAAAACACATAAAGCAACCCTCGCAGTCTGGTCTAATTAGATACTTTAATTTTATCAAACCTAGCTCATGATTGACCACCTCACACAAGCATTAGATAGTTTACATAAGCATCATATATAACATGTCTTTTCAGAAACGCCAGCAAACTAAGTGTTTAAAGCATCACTTGCCTGAATTACATTAGCCCAAACCTTACTTGAAGTGCCAAAGTCTATTCAAACAAGCTCTGATTACTTTAATCTATTAAAGTTCATCAATAAAGGGGCCTAATTAGCCTAGAAGAATTATTTAAAACTTTTTAGGACATCTCGGGATCAAAGTCAACTCAAACCCGATCCTCGGGTCAACGGTTTGAAATTCAAAATTGAATATATAGAAGAGTTTCCCATAAGCTAAGAAATTCAATACAATAATCAAAATCCTATCTTTGATATCAATTACTATGCCAAATTAAGAATTTGCCTCTTTTATAATTAAAGCGAAATTACCTAATAAAAACCCCAGATCTACATGATTTCATGGTCCAAATTCAATGAAATTCAAATAAAGTCACTACTTAGTGTTTTAAAAGGCGCAGACGTTTTACATATGCCTCAGCGAGGCTGAGGCGTAAGCCCCCAGGCATGGACTTACCCATGGGTATTTAATTTCTAGTATTTTTTTAAATTAATAAAATAAACATATAAATACAAGATATATTAAAATTATAAAAAATAAAAAAACAATAAAATTAGTAGGTGTGTGTGTGTGTGTGTGTGTATATATATATATATAATTGTTTTGGTAACTTGACTATATATATCTATGATTAACATGCTGACATGTGAACGAACAATTAAAAATTCTAGAAAAAGTGAATGACGTAAAGATGCATTACACCTAACAGGACTATGATAAAATATAATTAGAGTTGTAATAATGATACTCTATCCTAATATGTCATAGATATAAATGACAATAACAAAAAAATATTGTTTTAAAACTTAAAAGTAGATAACAAATTAATACTCATTATCATACAAATAGCCAAAAGAGAGTCTTCAACATATTATCTAAGCTAGAGCGATACCAAAAGAAATTCTAAAACTAAAAACTATCTTGAAAAATATAAATTGAAGAATACTAAAAATAGCTTGAAGAAAATAACGCATAAAGAAGGAAAATGCAAGCAAGAAAGCATAGAAGAATTGAAGGTCAAAACTCTTTTATTTGTTTTGTATCTTGCACTCGGCATGCAAAGCTCTAGGGTGTATCTTTTACTTCGTAAACAACAAAGAGAAAAGATTATTAAATTAGGATAAATAATTAGAATTTTGTTTGACTTTTTGAGATTTTTAATTTAAGAATATTTAAATTTTAAAAAAATATTTATTAAGCAGGTTTTGGCTCAAATTTAGAAAAGTTCTCGGGGCTTATGCCCCAAATGAACGCCCAGAATGTTGGAGCTTACGCCTAGGAAAACTCCCAGAAGGTTGGGGCTTATGCCCCACGATACTTTCACCCTGCCAATACGTCTCGGTGTGTTTTTGTATACGCTCCGCCTCGGGGCTAGCCCAGGAATCCCCAGCAAACGCCTCATAAAACGCTGCTTAGAATATTATGCAGAATCTCAACCCTTTTCTTTCTCAAATCTGAGAGATAATCTCCTCCAAAATTCCAAAATCGCACTTAATCATATAAAAATATTTGAACTAGGTATTTGTAGGCTACAATTATTCGCGATTGCAGCCCTACCTTCGCGTTCTCGGGCCCAACATTGTGTCACGCTCCAAAACTTATCCTGGTGCAATAGGCATCCGATGTTAAGGAACTACACCGAAAATACCTTATGAAGATAATGACTATAAATAATGCCTCATACTTATTAATTAATACATTTATGCAGATTTAAATTAAGACAATATTTAGTAAGAATAGCAAATGATATAAATAATAATAATTTGCAATATTCGCCACACATGGCGAGATGCCCACAAGTAATGACTTTGCACAATACTACCCACATTATGACGCTTGTCTATGGAGCTTCTAAGAAAATAATCTAACTCAAGGCAGCCTGAAACTAATAAGAATTATTACATGACTCAATGGGCCCCAACGAATAAAATGTTGCCTCACCGACAACTCAAAAGCATCAAGCACTCATAGTCCATGCGATCTTCATGTACATGCTTTTCAAGGTTACCTAATATATCATCCAAAAACAACAATGGTATGACTGAGTACTAGGTACTCAGTAACTGTATAGGAAAAAGAGTTCATATAATAAAATAATCATAATAATAGATATAACAAAACAGTGTTGGTAAATCAGTCCATAATCAACGATAGAGTAAATCACGAAACTCAATAAAATCATAAATGAAAAAATAAGTCAATTTTTGTTCATTATGTTCAAAAGCAGTGTATCAAATATATCAAATCAAGATATTGTCACCGAGCCAACGAAATGACAAATCAAATAAATAATAATAAAGGAAAAAAACACTTGTGGGGTCCCTTGTCCGCCCAAAACCCACACATGAAGAGAAAATCATTGTAAGGTCCCTTGTCCGCCCGAAGATCACACATGTATAGAAAATCAATATAAGATCCCTTGTCCATCTGAAGGCCAGACATCGGTGGTGAAAAGTCAATTTCAGGCCCCTTGTCCACCCGAAGGCAGTGAAGAAAAGCCAATTTAAGGTCCCTAGTCCGACCGAAGGTAATAAATAGAAACCAATTTAAGGTTCCCAATACATCTGGACTCCACACATGAAGGGAAACCAATTGAAGGTGCATAGTCTTCCTGAAGACTACACACAATCAATAGATATCATGTCATATTTACTGAATCATCAGTCATGACATTGTTGGAAATTTACTAATGTGGAATTAAGTTTATCCCATTATTTATGACTCGAACAATTGGGGCCCCGCACGTTGGAAACATCATTTCAACACACGTGAACACGTAGTGTCAAGTATCACAAATTTTATTAGTAAAAGAGATATTGGTACGGAAGTGAAACGTTTGAGACATAGAATGATGGACAGTTATTGGACAAATGACAAGTATTCCATGTTGGTAAACGAAGGACGAAGTGTGTGAAGTGTAAGATGAAATGAGTCGGAAATCGCCGCGGAGCCGTGAAGGGCTGCGGCGCAACCTCGTAGGAGCCGAGGCGCCAGAGCACCGCGGCGCTAATTGGGAGTTCAGCCACTGGAGCCGAGGCGCTAATTCGCAGAGCCGCGGCGCTTCAGAGGCAGAATGCTGCAACGGGAAGATGGAAAGTTCTGACTTTTAGGTTGGTTTTGGAGCATTGAATCTCCATTATTTGGCACATAAATTCAGCCATTATTTGGCTGAATGTAACCCCCCAATAAGTGTCATTACATGGCTATTGAAGACCATTAATTGGATAGTTGAGGGGTCATCTCATTACATTATAAATTGAGGCCTTTGGCTCAATTGTTCAAAACACTTAAGATATTTCTCTGAAATCTTCTTCTTCCTCTCTAGCAAGTTTTCTATATTCAAAGTTCTTCAAGAGTAACACTTGAATTTTTTTTGCTCATTTGGTAAGTTGTTGTTGTATTTTGGGAGACTATTGCCCGACACCGTAAAAGGATATATAGAGGGCAATATTATCTTAAAGACAGAGCGCCATCACTCGACTCAGCAAATCACAAGGAGTTTGTATCATTCTTGATTCCAGTTTGTTGTAATCTTTAGTTTATACTTTCTAGCAATTTATAATATTTACTTACTTTCCGTTTCTTGCAATTGTTTTAACCCATAATTTTAAGACAAGATTGTTGTAAGTGCTTAGAAAGATAACTGGAAGAGAACAACTCGCTTCTGATTCTGCTGCTGCTGATACTCAAGGAAACCCCTCTGCCTTCCACACTGCTCAAGGCATACCCAATGTCTTTCCAGTTGCTCAAGGGAATGTTAATGTTCCTCCACCCTCCGGTTTCCATAATGAACGTCCAGAGAAGTTTATGGGCCCCAATTTCAAGAGATGGCAGCAGAAGATGTTATTTTATCTGACTGTTATGGGAATGACTCATTTCATAACAGAAGATCCTCCACAAGCTGGAGATGAAGTGGACCCTCAACCTAATGAAACAGCTGGAGGGGGCCAAGGTATCCATGTCGTCAATGGCATGAAAATGGTTCTTGATTCTTGGAGTCATAATGACTTCATGTGTAAGAACTATATTCTGAATTGTCTATCCGACCCACTCTACACGGTGTATTGCGCCGTAGGCACTGCCAAAAAGTTATGGAAAAAGCTGCAGAAGAAGTACAACACACAAGATGCTAGTACTAAGAAATTCATCGTTGGGAAATTCCTGAAATTTCAAAGGTGGATAGCAAAACTGTGATGTCCCAAGTCCAGGAATTCCAAATGATTCTACATCACCTGGATTAAGAAAGTATGAAACCAAATGAGCAGTTTTTGGTTGCATTACTAATTGAAAAGTTACCTCCCTCGTGGAATGAGTTTATGAGTTACTTAAAACTCAAGACAAAGGAAATGACATTTAAAGAACTTATTATCAAACTCCAGATTCAGGAAGATAATAAGAAGGCCTTGCCTAGGGGAAAATAACTCGTTGAGGCAAAGAAAAATCTGGCTGAGGCCAAAGGGAACCCAAGCAAGAAACGCAAGTTCCAAAAATACGGCAAGACCCAGGCAGCGGAGAAGTTCAAGGGGAACTGTCACCACTGTGGGAAACTTGGTCACATGATCAAGGACTGCCGTAAGCTCAAGACGGAGTAACAAGAGAAGGCCAAGGCCAAAGGCAAGGCACATGCTAACATTGTCAAAGACATGCTTCTTGACGACATGATTGAAGAGTTCTCGGTGGTGGTGCTTGAAGCAAACTTTGTTGAGAATCTCATGCAATGGTGGATAGACACGGGTGCTACCAGACATATCTGTTCCAATAGAGATGTCTTCTCCACATATACACCTGTTACAGACAAGAAGCTGTTCATGTGTAACAACAATTTCTCTAACGTGCTGGGGGTAGGAAAGGTAGTCCTGAAGATGACTTCTGGAAAGGAGCTCACTCTGAAGTAGGTGATGCATGTCCCTCAGATTAAGAGAAATTTAATTTTAGGTAATTTACTGGTTAATGCTGGTTTTAGGCTAGTATTTGAGTCCAATAAGTTTGTAATCACCAAGAATAGAACTTTTGCGGGAAGCGGCTTCGTCTGTGAAAGCCTCTTCAAAGTTAACGACATGTCTGTAATGCGTGCAAGCAATAATATGGAAGCTTTTTCTTACTTGCTTGAGTCCTCTAATTTATGGCATCATAGATTAGGACATGTTAACTATAAGTCCATCCAAAGGTTGGTTAAGTTGGAGTTGTTGCCGTCTATCAACATAAACCCTCAACATAAGTGTGAGGTGTGTGTAGAGGCAAAACTCACAAATCTTCCTTATAGATCCGTCGAAAGGAATACCGCTCCTCTAGAACTTATTCACACAGATATATGTGATTTGAAGTTTGCACGAACTGGGGGGGGGGGACAAGTGCTTTGTGACATTCATTGATGATAGCACAAAGTATTGTTACCTTTACTTGTTAAAAAGTAAAGATGAAGCCTTTGAAACGTTCCGACGCTACAGAGCAGAAGTTGAAAACTAACTAAGCATGCAAATTAAATTCATTTGTAGCGATAGAGGGGGAGAATATGTAGAGCCATTTGAGAAATATTGTGTCGAATCGGGCATTGTTCATCAAACGACAGCTCCATACTCACCTCAGTAGAATGATGTTGCTGAACGCAAGAACCACACATTGAAGGAAATGATGAATGCCTTGTTCAACAATTCTGGTCTTCCCCAAAACATGTGGGGAGAAGCCGTCCTTACCGCTAATACGATTCTTAATAGAGTCCCACATAATGGTAAGGACAAAACTCCATATGAATTATGGAAGGGAAGAAAACCCACTTATAAATATTTAAAGGTTTGGGATTGTTTGGCAAAGGTTGAAGTGCCCAAGCTAAAGTAGGTCAAGATTGGGCCTAAGATTGTAGATTACATTTTTATCGGATATGCAAATAACAGTAGTGCTTATCGCTTCTTAGTGCATAAGTCAGATATTCTAGATATCTACGGAGGTACAATCATGGAATCAAGGAATGCTCAATTCTTTGAGGAAACTTTTCCTAGAAAGGAAAAAGACATAACCTCTCGCAAATGAAGTTATGAGCAAAGCTCTCAGGAACTAGGATTCATTGACTGCCCAGATCTAGATGGTTCAGATCTAGTGAACTTCAAAGTGGATGAATATCCAGAATCCAGTGTTCTAGATTCTCAGAACTTGGAGACTCTAGAGATGGAACTGAGGCGAAGTAAAAGGGCCATGAAGGATAAATCATTCGGTCCTGACTTTGTAGCTTATATGGTTGATGACTAACCAAGGAAAATTGCTGAAGAATTGTCAACTCCAGAGGCATCGCTCTGGAAAGAAGCTATTGAGAGTGAAATAGTCTCCATCCTGCCTAACCATACTTGGTAGTTGGTTCATCTTCCTCCGGGAAATAAATAGTTGGATTGTAAATAGATACTCAAATAAAAGTATAAAATAGATGAGTCTATAGATAAGTACAAGGCCGGGTTGGTAGTAAATGACTATCGATAGAAGGAAAGCCTTGACTATTTTGACACGTATTCCCCGGTGTCTAGGATGACGTCCATATGAGTATTCATTGCGATTGCAGCGTTGCGTGACCTTGAGATACATCAAATGGATGTCAAGACAGCCTTCCTAAATGGTGATTTGGAGGAAGAAATTTATATGGAACAACCTGAGGGGTATGTGGTTCCAGGGCAAGAGAAGAAAGTCTGTCGACTTGTCAAATCTCTGTAGGGGCTACAACAGGCCCCGAAGCAATGGCACGAAAAATTTGATAGTACTCTACTATCGAAGGGTTTCTCCATTAATGAGTGTGACAAATTTACCTACACGAAAGGTAACTCTAACTCGTTCGTCATAATATGCCTGTACGTAGATGACATATTGATCACATGGAGTAGTCCTAGCTTGATCTTAGAGACTAAGAACATGTTGAAATAATGTTTTGACATGAAGGATATGGGTATCACAAATGTCATCTTAGGGATAAAGATATCTAAGACGTCTGACGGACTAGTCTTATCTCAGTCTCACTACATCAAGGATGTGTTGAGAAAGTTTGAGATGTTTGACAGTTCGCCTATGAAGTCACCACTGGATAGAAATCAAAAGCTTGATAAAAATTATGGTGCACCCGTATACCAGGAGCAATATGCACAAGTGATTGGGAGTTTGATATACATAACAAATTGCACCCGACCTGATATTGCTTATGCAGTCAACAAATTGGCTAGGTTTACCCATAATCCGAGTAATGATCATTGGAAGGCATTGAATCGGGTACTACGATACCTGAAATACATGCTAACTTAGGGGTTGCATTATTCGAGATATCCATCTGAGGGGTACAGTGATGCAAACTGGATATCTGATTAGAGAACACCAAGTCCACAAGTGGGTATATATTTACAATTGGTGGTGGAGTTGTGTCTTGGAAATCCTCTGAGCAAACTTGCATCGTCTGATCCATGATGGAATCGAAGTTTATCACTTTTAACAAAGTAGGAGAAGAAGCTGAGTGGCTTCACGACTTCTTAGAGGATGTCTCTTGTTGGAACAAACTCGTACCTTCTGTAATGATCCACTACGACAGTTAGCCGGCTTTAGGAAGGGCATAAAGTTCTATGTACAACTGCAAGTCTTGTCATATTCAATGGAGACATAAGACCGTTAGGCAGCTGATCACCATAGGTATAATATTCATTGATTACATAAAATCAAAGGATAACATAGCGGACCCGTTGACAAAGGGATAACCCAAAGATTAGATATTCTGCTTGTCTAGGGGACTGTGCTTAAAACCCAAGCTATAAGGACCAATACGGTGGTAACCCAACCTTACTGACTGGAGATACGGTGAGAAAACTAAGTTATAAAGGTTCAGTTGAGCGCTTTGGTGGAAGCATGAGCACTTCAGATAGTGATTTATGTACATAAACATCAATCCAAAGTCGTTCCCGCGATAGACATTAAGTGCTATCTGCAGTGTGGGTAACTGTTAAGTTTCCAAAACCTTTAATGATCCTCAACGATTGAGGTTAGGTTTGGGGAAACTTTTAATGGTTCCTAACACTTATAATGTGGGGTATAGCAGGATACCTTGTAGGAGACCGCCTATTTAAGTGTGAGGACAGACTGCCTTAAATGAACACACTTAAGAATCCAAGAAGTGTTCACGGCCACAACGGACAATACATTACGAAGAACAGAGTAAGGGAAGTTGTTGTGTTGGTACCTTTGACTTGGATTACACTAAATACTGACGGTTCAAGATATCACGTTCACCGCGCAGTAAGTAATTCCGATGGTATTCAACTATGGAATGTTCAAAGCGGAAGCTACTTATCCAGATGCAACATCGATCTGCTGAAAGATTGCTGGAAAATACACTATGTAAGTGCACCAAAATCTCTTTGAAGAAGGGATTGTTGGAAATTTACTAATATGTAATTAAGTTTATCCCATTATTTATGACTCGAACAATTGGGGCCCCGCACGTCGGAAATATCATTTTCACACACATGCACACGTAGTGCCAAGTATCATAAATTTCATTAGTGAAAGAGATATTGGTACGAAAGTGAAATGTTTGAGATATAGAATGATGGACGGTTATTGGCCAAATGACAAGTATTCCACGTTGGTAAATGAAGAAAGAAGTATGTGAAGTGTAAGATGAAACGAGTCAGAAATAGCCGCGGAGCCATAAAGGGCCGCGACGCAGCCCCGTCGGAGCTGAGGCGATAGAGCACCGCGACACTAATTGGGAGTTTAGTTACTGGAGCCGAGGTTCCACAACGCTAATTCGCAAAACCGCGGCGCTTCGGAGGCAGAATGCTGCGACAGAAAGATGGAAAGTTCTGACTTTTGGGCTGGTTTTAGAGCATTGAATCTCCATTATTTGGTACATAAATTCAATCATTATTTGGCTGAATGTAACCCCATCAATAAGTGCCATTACATGGCTATTGAAGGCCATTAGTTGGCTAGTTGAGGGGTCATCTCCTTACACTATAAATTGAGGCCTTTGACTCAATTGTTCAAAACACTTAAGATAATTTTTCTGAAATCTTCTTCTTCCTCTCTAGCAAGTTTTCTATATTCAAAGTTCTTCAAGAGTAACACTTGAGTTTACTTTGCTCATTTGTTAAGTTGTTGTTATATCTTGGGAGGCTATTACCCGACACCGTAAAAGGATATATACGGGGCAATCTTGTCTTAAAGACATAGTGCCATCACTCGACTCAACAAATCACAAGGAGTTTGTATCGTTCTTGATTCCAGTTTGTTGTAATCTTTAGTTTATCCTTTCTAGCAATTTGTAAAATTTACTTACTTTTCGTTTTCTGCAATTGTTGTAACCCACAAACATAACAACCGAAATGTGCATTATGAATTAGGTTCGTCATCCTGTTAATAGGGTATATAAAATCGTTAATTAATTTAGATATCATTGTTAAGAGTTCCACATCGGAAATGGTATGGGAACATGGACTCCTTATATGGACTTGGACAATCCTCATCCTATAAGCTAGCTTTTGGGGTTGAGTTAGGCCCAAGATCCATTCTTTACATGGTATTAGAGCCAGACCCATTCCAATTCTTTGTTCGTCTATGTTGGGCCCCCAAATTATATTGTCCACGCTCTAGTTAATGAGGTTTGGGCGTGCGGGGAGTGTTAAGAGTCCCACATTGGAAATGGAATGGGAACATGGACTCCTTATATGGACTTGGACAATTCTCACCCTATAAGCTAGCTTTTGAGATTGAATTAGGCCCAAGATCCATTCTTTACCGTCATATTCAAATCTTAATCAAATTCAACTCAAAGAAAGCCCATTGATAAGGAAAAACATGTCTTAAAAGACCAAAGCTTTAGAAATCAATTTCTGTCATCTCTTGTAGGGGCAAACAATTTGAAGATTCTCACTATCAAATTCAAGTTCAACCATTCCATCATAAGAAAACATTACAATTACGTACACATATCATAATTTATATTACACATACATTCGTCTCCTAATTTATTAAGGTATTTCAAAGTCAGAGATATTTTTAGAAAACATGTTAAAAAATAAAGGTCGAGAATCCGATCATAGGATAAAACTTTCTTGAGAGAATATCAGTTTGAACTCAAGTTCAGCAAATCCCGTCCATCGGGCAAATCACATACATATACATATTTCATAGTATATAATTAAAATACGAAGGCTCGATGTGAGCTTGTCCCACACACGAATAAATCCCTATTCGAATATCAAGCTTGCCAAAAGTATGTTAAAAAGAGATATACCTCAAATTTTTCTAAAACACTATCAAATGAAATTTTCACGTTCAACAATCGCTCTACAATCGATTAGGATGATAAATATTAGAACATGGGAAACTAGGATTTTTATGTCCAAAAATCATGTTCTTGATATTTCAAGAATCACTCATGGGTTTTAATGCTTTTCAATCGATATATAAACCCAAAATCAACCTCATAATGATAAATGAATCAAGAAACTTAGCTTTGAAGATTTCTCAAAGATTCTTCTCTTTAATTGATATCGAATTCTCACAATCTATGAGTTGGATGATAACTCGGTGTTAATCCACATTAATGAAATAAAATAATACTTGGAGTTTAAGTAGGAACTCACCTTATGAGGTTTGGAGAAGTTCTAAGATATTTTCTCCTCAAAAAGTATGCCAAAACGAAGTAGGATTGAAAAAACCCGAAAATTCTTGAATTGGGGACTTTTTATAACTAAACGAGTCCATTATAAAGCCCAATATGTGGGGCGAAACTTATTTTGCAGTTGCACATCCCATCGCAAACCAAAACAGAATAGATGACAATTTACCCGCTAAAATGCGGATCAATCTGCGGAACGTATATTAGTAAAATGGTCATAATTGATTGATCTTTATATAGTTGAAAAGATATTTTAAAGTGCTACAATTTTCAAGTTTGAGTTTTCTCAAGTTAGCTACCAATAAAACGTTATACGCGTAAGGAGCACTAGTACTAGGAATTCAACTATTACAAAATGAGTTCCAAAGGTGGTGAATCATGCCCCAGCCCCTCGGATTCATACTTGACATGATAACAAGTCCAAAATATATTATAGACTTGTGTGAAGCTTCAAATCACACAACGTCACGCTAACCTCAAAAAGAAAGGTTGGGTTCCTTAATTTGACTTTTAGGCCTTCTAAAATAAAGTTGCGTTAAAGAACCTTTGTGAACCTTGCAGGTCTCAATCCGGACCATTCAAAAGATGATACCAAGCTATCCATAGTTAGAAAATATGAAATAGAGCATATATGTTAAAAATAGGGGTTTGAGTTATTACATAATGGAAGCTACGAATCTATATATGGCTATAAATAATTGAGTCTTCCCCACCCTTTCTCTATGGACTTGGCTACAAATCAAACATGGTCATGGGTGAAGGCTATAAATACTTCATTCATCTAAAGTCTCACCCTTAGAGACTTCGAACCCTTATGACATTCATTATCTCTATGACCATCACCCTCGTGTGGGACTACATGTACTTCAAAGTATGTAGATTAAACTTCTAAGATCATGTTTGATTAGGAACATTTTTGAGGCTTTACAAATAGGGTCTGTTTATCTTTGGTGGCTCTTCATGACTTGGTCATATCAATTCTATGTGAAAATTGTATTATTCCATGATGAATATAAAGATCATATTTATATGAATCAATATATCTAGGGGATTCATCACTCCAAGTTTGGAGAACCATGTTTGCTTGCTCAAAAAAATTATATGGTTTAAAACACTCGCCTAAGCAGTGGTATAAAAAAGTTTGATACATTCATGATTCAGTGTCTTCTCTCAAAGTGCACATGTAATGACAATTTAGCGTATTACAAGAAGCTTGAAGATGATTCTTTTGTGGACGTGTTGTTGTATGTAGATGACATGTTTATTGCTACAAAAAACATGCCACATGTTGTCTTTGAAGAAGCAACTTGGTGAGGGGTTTGAGATGAAGGATTTGAGTGTTGCAAAATAGATATTAGGGTTGGAGATTACTCGAGATAAAACAGTTGAGAAGTTTATGTTGTTTCAACAATCCTATATTGAGAAAGCCCTTAAGAGATTTAGTATGACTGATGCTAAATGTATCTGTTCTTTTTTCTTCCCATTTCAAGTTGTCTGCTGACATATCACCGAAAATATATAAGGATATGGAGTAGATGTTTAGTGTTTTATGTTCTAGTACTGTGATAGCGTTATCTATGATATGGTTCATGTTTACTCCAAAAATTTATATGATGTGAGTGTTGTGAGTAGATAAATGACGTGTCCTGGTGTACTCCGGCAGCCATTAAAGTGGATCTTGTTCAGAGTCCCACATCGAAAATGGAATGGGAACATGGACTCCTTATATGGACTTGGACAATCTTCACCCTATAAGTTAGGGGTGAGGATTGTCCATGTCCATATAAGGAGTCTATATTTCCATTCCATTTCCGACGAATTATGGCATAGTCATTTAGGACATCCGGGAGCTCTTGTTCTAAGCTCTCTTCGCCAGAATAATTTTATTGCTTGTAATAAACTTCGGGATAATTTTTTTTGTCAATCTTGTTCCTTTGGGAAACAAGTCAAACTACCTTTTTATGACTCGTCATCACTAACCTCTTTGCCATTTGATATTGTGCATAGTGACCTTTGGTCATCACCTATCTTGAGTTCATGTGGTCATCGCTATTATGTGTTATTTCTTGATGACTTTACCAATTTCCTATGGGTTTTTCCAATTGCCAATAAATCTCAAGTCTACTCCATGTTCATAACATTTTATAAATACATCAAAACATAATTTGAAAGGGAAATTAAATGTTTTAAATGCGACAATGGGAGAGAATACAACAATGCGTCCTTTCATAAATTTTGTGAATCACATGGAATGAGATTTCATTTTTCATGTCCTCATACATCTTCCCAAAATGGGAAAAACCGAAAGGAAAGTTCGAACCATAAACAATATCACCCGAACTCTCTTCACTCATGCCTCTCTACCTCCTACATTCTGGAATCATGCATTACAAATGACTACATATTTGCTAAATATAATTCCCAACAAAAAGCTTGCATATCAAACACCCACAAAAGTTCTCTACCAGAAAGATCCATCGTATTCCCATCTTCGAGTTTTTTGGATGTCTTTGCTATCCCTTAATTCCTTCAACCTCTCGACATAAATTGCAAGCTAGATCAACACCTTGTGTTTTTTTGGGATACCCAGCAAATCATAGAGGTTACAAGTGTTATGATTTATCGAGTTGAAAAATAATTATTTCAAGGCATGTCAGTTTTGATGAAAATAACTTTCCTTTCTCCAAACTACACGGCTCTAATCCATCCACCTATGAGTTTTTGGATACAGGTTTTCTAACCCCCACATCTGCTACAACCTACATCCCCCCCCACCGCAACAACTACCGACTCATTCATCTTCTAATGAATCGGTCCAACAACAACAGGAAAATCCAATTCCTACTCAAGCCGAGTCCACCCAACCTACTCACATCTAATCACCAACAAGTAGTGGCCGCAATGATTCTGTACTACCTCAGCCTATAATAACTCAACAACCTACCCAAGAAAGTTCACAAATAAATCCTCCCCCATCTCGACAAATAAAAACAAGATCCCAACATGGAATTTTCAAACCCAGAATACTCTTAAATCTTCATACAACTACTAAAAATTCCATTTCTCTTTTGCCCACGAATTCCATTGATGCATTAAACGATCATAACTGGAAAATGGTCATGAAAGATGAATATAATGCTCTTATTCAAAATAAGACGTGGGACTTGGTGCCATGACCATCGAATGCTAATATTATTCGAAGTTTGTGGATTTTCAGGCATAAGAAGAAATATGACGGGTCTTTTGAGATGCACAAAGCCAGACTTGTAGGTGATGGTGCAGGACAACAAACTGGTGTAGATTGAGGAGAAACATTCAGTCCGGTGATCAAACCGGCTACTATTCGGACAATAATTAGCATTGCACTATCAAAATCTTGGTGTCTCACTTAACTAGATGTCAAAAATGCATTCTTACATGGACATTTCAATGAAACTGTCTATATGTACAAACCGCTGGATTTTCGTGAACCTCAACACCCTGATTATGTGTGCTTGCTCAAGAAATCTCTATACTTAAACAGGCCCCTCACTCTTGGTACCAGTGTTTTGCAGATTATGTGGCAACATTGGGATTCTGTCACAGCATATCAGGCCATTATTTATTTATTTATCGTCGAGGCAAAGATATGGCATATATTCTTATTTATGTGGATGATATCATCCTAGCCACTTCATCAGATGCTTTTTGACAATCCATTATGTCTAAACTGGGCTCTGAATTTGGTATGAAAGATTTGGGTCCACTAAGCTATTTTTTTGGTATATCTGTCACCGGATATTCAAAAGGATTATTTCTTTCACAAAAGAAATATGCAGAGAAGATTATTGAGCGGACCGGTATGTCTTCCTGCAAACCATCCCCTACACCGGTGGACACAAAAGCAAAACTAAGTATTTCTTCAGGTAATCCCTATCATGATCCGACTGAATATCGTAGTCCTATCGGCGCATTGCAATACATGACTTTCACAAGACCCGATATTTCTTATGCGATTAAAAAAGTATGCTTAATTTATGCATGACCCAAGAACCCAACACATGTCTGCATTGAAGCATATCATTTTCTATATTCAGGGTACACTTGAATTCAGACTTCACATTTACCCCTCTTTAATTAATAAAATTATCTCATACACTGATGCAGATTGGGGTGGATGTCCGGATACTAGACGATCAACTTCTGGTTACTATATTTACCTTGGAGATAACTTGATATCCTGGTTTGCGAAATGACAACCTACCTTATCCCGATCCAACGCTGAAGCAGAATACCACGGGGTGGCTAATGTCATATCAGAATCCTGTTGGATTCGAAACCTACTCTTGGAACTTCACTGTCCAGTTATGAAAGCCACATGGGTCTATTGTGACAATGTTAGTGACGTTTATCTTTCCGGCAAACCAGTTCAACATCAATGCACTAAACATATTAAAATAGATATACACTTCGTACGTGAGAAAGTCGCTCGAGGTCAAGTACGCGTCCTACATGTTCCATCACGCTATCAAATTGCTGATATTTTTACCAAAGAACTCCCGCTGCAACTCTTTGATGATTTTTGAGATAGTCTCAACATACGTAAACCTCCCATTTTGACTAAAGGGGTATATTAGAATAAAATCTGATGTATATTCTTGTGATAAATTAAGATAGCCTTAGCTTGATTTTTGTAATCATAATCATCACAAAATCAGTGATTATGATTGTGATTTGATTTAGCTTGATTATAGAGATTGGTTTTCCGGATTTTAGCCATAACTCTAGCTTACATTCTTGTATATGAAGATACTCTACATCAATGAAAGAGCCATGCAAACAGTTCATATTTCATATCTTTTATGGTATTAGAGCCTAGGTAATCCATACCTTAATCAATCGATTGATCAGTTTGCCGGCAACCAATTTGCATCTTCGTCGTCGACCTAATTCTTTTAGCTGTCGACCATCCCAACCCTTTCATTTTCACACTCCCCTGTTTCGATAAAAAATCATGTCTGCTAACCAAACCGCAAACCCAAACATTGCCACCATGGCTGTCACACCATCTACTTCGGTTCTTTTTTCTCCTCATTCTCTTGCGGTATCTAATATCAACAGCTTTATTAAGGTAAACCTTGATATCGAAAAATGATAGTATATCACCTGGTCAGAACTCTTTACCATTCATGCTAGAGCTTATAAAGTTCTAGACCACATATTACTTTCATCGACGAAGCCAGATTCACCCCTATCTCTTTGAGAAACAGACCCAGAACTTTGGGCACGCTTTGACGCCATTGTTTTACCATGGATATATAGCACAATCTCAGAAGATCTTCTCAACACCATTCTTGAACGCAATTCCATGGCGGAAATCGCATGGAATCGGCTGAAAGACATTTTCTCCGACAACAAAAATACTCGAGCTCTTTATCTTGAACAAGAATTCTCGGCAGTCCAAATAGAAAGCTTCTCTGATGCCTCCTCCTATTGTCAATATCTCAAATCCTTAGCAAACCAATTATCCAACGTTGACGCCACTGTGTCGAATGAAAGATTGGTACTCTAACTGGTTTCGGGTCTGACAGAAGACTACACAATCGTCGGATCTCAGATCTGCCATGGCAACACCCTTCTCCTATTTTACAAAGCACAATCAATGATTGTTTTGGAAGAAACAGCAAGGGCAAAAAAGGTCACCGAAAACACCACCGCCGACGATAATGCCTTGCATTTCACTCACGATGATTCGAGTGGAAATCACGACAGAAATTGAAAGGACAACAACTGAAGTTCAACAAATCGTAGCGGTAGATGTGGTGGAAGCAACAATCGCAGCGGAAAAGGAAAGAAAGGAAATGGTGGTGGCAATGGAAGCCAGTCGCCGACTGAAACGGGAGGCACGACTGGAATGGGAGGCGAACAGAATTCTGGTCATTTAGGGCAACGACCTAATTTTAATTTTAATAATTGGGTCGGTCCGCAAGGTTATGGGCCTTGGCAGTACTGGCCCAGTCCGCCTTGCCCTTACCCAACTGCTGGACCAGCCCAATTTTATAACAAACCGGGAATTTTAGGGCCTATAGCTCATCAGGCCCATGTAGCAGCAGTCCAGTCAGCCCAAGCCACATACGCTCCAACCGACACTTAACAAGCCATGCATACTCTCTCAATTGCCCCTCCGAATGATCAATAGTATATGGATATTAGAACCACATCTTACATGACTGCAAACAGAGGTAATCGTACGTCTTATTTTAATAAGAGTAATTATCGTAATATTACCGTTGGTAGTGGCCATAAAATTCCAATTATTGGTTGTGGACATGCATCGTTACCTAAACCCCATCCACCTTTAAAATTGCAAAATGTTTTACATGCCTCGCAATTAATTAAAACCTTGTTTCTATTCGGAAATTTACCATTGATAATTATGTGTCTGTTAATTTTGATCCTTTCGGATTTTCTGTTAATGATTTTCAGACGGGGGAGCTTTTAATGAGGTGTAACAACATGTGTGACCTATATCCAATAACCACAACACCTCAGTTTGGAATATCAACACCTTCTACCTTTGCAGCTCTGATACCATATAAATAATGGATCTTGAGCCTAACTCAACCCCAAAAGCTAGCTTATAGGGTGAGGATTGTCCAAGTCCATATAAGGAGTCCATGTTTCCATTCCATTTTCGATGTGGGACTCTTAACAAATCTTGAATGGTATAGCGAACAATTTTTTTTTGATAAGGTAATATTACAGTTCTAGCTAACAAGTTTAGGCATTGCCTAACTTGATTGGTATGTGAAGCATTCTAGATACATGGATTTTTTCCAAAATGATCATGAGTTCTCATGTTCCATATTTTTAATTTAAGTTTGCCCTTGAAGTACTCAATAGAGCCCTTGCGAGAGTTGAGGGCAAGACAAAAAGATGTTGTTCCTGTTGATGAAGAGACTTCAAGGAAAATTTATTGTTTGTTGAAATTTTATTTAAATATAAGTTAGCTACTAAGAGTTTTAAAAGAGAAAGGTGTCTTTTAGTGAAATGATGTATCTTTTCTAATTTAATGTAACTTCTGTTGGAATTTACTAATGTGGAATTAAGTTTATCCCATTATTTATGACTCGAACAATTGAGGCCCCACACGTCGGAAACGTCATTTTCACACACGTGTACACGTAGTGCCAAGTATCGTAAATTTATTAATGAAAGAGATAGTGGTACGTAAGTAATATGTTTGAGACATAGAATGATGGATGATTATTGGCCAAATGACAAGTATTCCACGTTGGTAAACGAAGGAAGAAGTGTACGAAGTATAAGATGAAACGAGTTGGAAGTCGCTGCGGAGCCGCGGCGCAGCCCCGTCGGAGACGAGGCACCGGAGCGCCGCGACGCTAATTGGGTGTTTAGTCACTGGAGCCGCGACGCTTCGGAGGTAGAATGCTGTGACGGGAAGATAGAAAGTTCTGACTTTTGGACTGGTTTTGGAGTATTAAATCTCAATTATTTGGCATATTAATTCATTTGGCTGAATGTAACCCCTCAATAAGTGCCATTACATGGCTATTGAAGGCCATTAGTTGTATAGTTGAGGGGTCATCTCATTACACTATAAATTGAGGCATTTGGCTCAATTGTTCAATACTTAGAAACACTTACAGAATTTTTTGAAATCTTCTTCTTCTCTAGCAAGTTTCTATATTCAAAGTTCTTCAAAAGTAACACTTGAGTTTCCTTTGTTCATTTGTTAAGTTGTTGTTGTATCTTGGGAGACTATTACCCAACTAAGTAAAAGGATATATACGGGGCAATCTTGTCTTAAAGACAGAGTGTCATCACTCGACTTAGCAAATCACAAGGAGTTTGTATCGTTCTTGATTCTAGTTTGTTTTAATCTTTAATTTATCCTTTCTAGCAATTTCTAATATTTACTTACTTCCTGTTTCCTGTAATTGTTGTAACCCATAATTTTAAGACAGACTTGTTGTAAGTGCTTAGAAAGAAGACTGAAAGAGAACAACTCACTTCTGATTCTGCTGCTGCTGTTACTCAAGGCAACCCCTATGCCTTCCCTACTGCTCAAGGCACACCTAATGCCTTCACTGCTGCTCACGGCTCATCCAACGCCTTTCCAGTTGCTCAAGGGAACGTTAATGTTCCTCCAACCTCCGGTAAGCACAATGAACGCCCAGAGAAGTTTATGGGCTCTAACTTCAAGAGATGGCAACAAAAGATGTTGTTTTATCTGACTGTTATGGGAATGGCTCATTTTCTAACAGAAGATCCTCCACGAGATGGAGATGAACTGGACCCTTACCCTAATGAAACAGATGGAGGGGGCCAAGGTATTCATGTCGTCAATGACATGAAGATGGTTCTTGATGCTTGGAGTCATAGTGACCTTATGTGTAAGAACTATATTCTGAATTGTCTGTCAGACCCACTCTACACGGTGTATTGCGCCATAGGCACCACCAAAGAGATATGGGAAAAGTTGCAGAAGAAGTACAACACACAAGATACTGATACTAAGAAATTCATCGTTGGAAAATTCCTGAAATTTCAAATGGTGGATAGCAAAATTGTGATGTCCCAAGTCCAGGAATTCCAAATGACTCTACATCACCTGAGTTTGGAAGGTATGAAACCAAATGAGCAGTTTTTAGTTGCATCGCTGATTGAAAAGTTACCTCCCTCGTAGAATGAGTTTATGAGTTACTTAAAACTCAAGACAAAGGAGATGCCCTTTGAAGAACTTATTATCAAACTCCAAATTCAGAAAGATAATAAGAAGGCCTTGCCTAGGGGAAACAACCCGCTGAGGCAAAGGCAAATCTGGCTGAGGCCAAAGGGAACCAAGCAAGAAGCGCAAGTTCCAGAAATACGGCAAGACCCAGACGGTGGAGAAGTTCAAGGGGAACTGTCACCACTGTGGAAAACTTGGTCACATGATCAAGGACTGCCGTAAGCTCAAGACGAAGTAACAAGAGAAGGCCAAGGCCAAAGGCAAGGCACATACTAACGTTGTCAAATACATGCTTCTTGATGACATGATTGAGGAGTTCTCGGTGGTGGTGCTTGAAGCAAACCTTGTTGAGAATCCCATGCAATGGTGGATAGACACGGGTGCTACCAGACATATCTGTTCCAATAGAGATGTCTTCTCCACATATACACCTGTTACAGACAAGAAGCTGTTCATGTGTAACAACAATTTCTCTAACGTGCTGGGGGTAGGAAAGGTAGTCCTGAAGATGACTTCTGGAAATGAGCTCACTCTGAAGTAGGTGATGCATGTCCATCAGATTAGGAGAAATTTAATTTCAGGTCATTTATTAGTTAATGCTGGTTTTAGGCTAGTATTTGAGTCCAATAAGTTTGTAATCACCAAGAATAGAACTTTTGCGGGAAGGGGCTTCGTCTGTGAAAGCCTCTTCAAAGTTAACGACATGTCTGTAATGCGTGCAAGCAATAATATTGAAGCTTTTTCTTACTTGCTTGAGTTCTCTAATTTATGGCATCATAGATTAGGACATGTTAACTATAAGTCCATCCAAAGGTTGGTTAAGTTGGAGTTATTTCCGTCTATCAACATAAACTCTCAACATAAGTGTGAGGTGTGTGTAGAGGAAAAACTCACAAAGCTTCCTTATCGATCCGTCGAAAGGAATACCGCTCCTGTAAAACTTATTCACACAAATATATGTGATTTGAAGTTTGCACGAACTAGGGGGGGACAACTACTTTGTGACATTCATTGATGATAGCACAAAGTATTGTTACCTTTACTTGTTAAAAAGTAAAGATGAAGCCTTTGAAGCATTCTGACGCTACAAAGCAGAAGTTGAAAACTAACTAAGCATGCAGATTAAATCCATTCGTAGCGATAGAGGGGGAGAATATGTAGCACCATTTGAGAAATATTGTGCTGAATCGAGCATTGTTCATCAAACGACGACTCCATACTCACCTTAGTCGAACGGTGTGGCTGAACGTAAGAACCGCCCATTGAAGGAAATGATGAATGTCTAGCTCATCAATTCCGGTCTTCCCCAAAATATGTGGGGAGAAGTCGTCCTTACCGCTAATACGATTCTTAATAGAGTCCCATTTAAGGGTAAGGACAAAACTCCATATGAATTATGGAAACGAAAGAAATCCACCTATAAATATTTAAAGGTGTGGGGTTCTTTGACAAAGGTCGAAGTGCCCAAGCCAAAGAAGGTCAATATTGGGCCTAAGACTGTAGATTACATTTTTATCGGATATGCAAATAACAATAGTGCTTATCGCTTCTTAGTGCATAAGTCAGATATTCTAGATATCTACAGAGGTACAATCATGGAATCAAGGAATGCTCAATTCTTTGAGGATACTTTTCCTAGAAAGGAAAAAGACATAACCTCTCGCAAACGAAGTTATGAACAAAGCTCTCAGGAACTAGGATTCATTGACTGCCCAGATCTAGATGGTTCAGATCTAGTGAACTTCAAAGTGGATGAATATCCAGAATCCAATGTCCCAGATTCTCAGAACTTGGAGACTCTAGAGATGGAACTGAGGCGAAGTAAAAGGGCCAGGAAGGATAAATCCTTCGGTCATGACTTTGTAGCTTATATGGTTGATGACGAACCAAGGAAAATTGCTGAAGCATTGTTAACTCCAGAAACACCGCTCTAGAAAGAAGCTATTGAGAGTGAAATAGACTCCATCATGCATAACCATACTTGGGAGTTGGTTGATCTTTCTCTGGGAAATAATCCGTTGGGTTGTAAATGGATACTCAAACGGAAGTATAAAGCAAATGGGTCCATAGATAAGTACATGGCCAGGTTGGTAGTCAAGAGCTATCGGTAGAAGAAAGGCCTTGACTATTTTCACACGTACTCCCCGGTGTCTAGGATGACGTCCATACGAGTATTCATTGCGATCGCAGCGTTGCGTGACCTTGAGATACATCAAATGGATGTCAAGACAGCCTTCCTAAATGGTGATTTGGAAAAAGAAATTTATATGGAACAACCCGAGGGGTATGTCATTCCAGGGCAAGAGAAGAAAGTCTGTCGACTTGTCAAATCTCTGTACGGGCTGAAACAGGCCCCTAAGCAATGGCACAAAAAATTTGGTAGTACTATACTATCAAAAGGTTTCTCCATTAATGAGTGTGACAAATGTGTCTACACGAAAGGTAACTCTGACTCGTTCGTCATGATATGCATGTATGTAGATGACATGTTGATCATAGGGAGCAGTCCTAGCTTGATCCTAGAGACTAAGAACATGTTGAAACAATGCTTCGACATGAAAGATATGGGTATCGCAGATGTCATCTTAGGAATAAAGATCTCTAAGACGTCTGACGGACTGGTCTTATCTAAGTCTCACTACATCGAGGATGTGTTGAGAAAGTTCGAGATGTTTGACAGTTCGCCTATGAAGTCACCATTGGATAGAAATCAAAAGCTTGATAAAAATCGTGGTGCACCCGTATACCAGGAGCAATATACACTAGTGATTGGGAGTTTGATGTAAATAACAAACTGCACCCGACCTGATATTGCTTATGTAGTCAATTAGTTGGCTAGGTTTACCCGTAATCCGAGTAATGATCATTGGAAGGCGCTGAATCGGGTACTATGTTTGAGAAAGAGATATTGGTACGTAAGTAATACGTTTGAGACATAGAATGATGGACGGTTATTGGATAAATGACAAGTATTCCACGTTGGTAAACGAAGGAAGAAGTGTAAGATGAAACGAGTTGGAAGTCGCTGCGAAGGGCCGCGGCGCAGCCCTGTCGGAGCTGAGGCGCTGGAGCGCCGCGGCGCCTTCCAGGCAGCGCCGCGACTCTAATTGGGTGTTCACTCACTGGAGCCGCGACGCTGATTCGCAGAGCCGCGGTGCTTCGGAGGCAGAATGCTGCGACGGAAAGATGGAAAGTTCTGACTTTTGGCCTGATTTTGGAGCATTGAATCTCCATTTTTGGCACATGAATTCAACCATTATTTGGCTGAATGTAACCCCTCAATAAGTTTCATTACATGGCTATTGAAGTCCATTAGTTGGCTAGTTGAGGGGTCATCTCATTACACTATAAATTGAGGCCTTTTCCTCAATTGTTCAATACTTAGAAACACTTACAAAATTTTCTGAAATCTTCTTCTTCCTCTCTAGCAAGTTTCTATATTCAAAGTTCTTCAAAAGTAACACTTGAGTTTCCTTTGTTCATTTGTTAAGTTGTTGTTGTATCTTGGGAGACTATTGCCCGACTAAGTAAAAGGATATATACGGGGCAATCTTGTCTTAAAGACAGAGTGTCATCACTCGACTCAGCAAATCACAAGGAGTTTGTATCGTTCTTGATTCCAGTTTGTTGTAATCTTTAGTTTATCCTTTCTTGCAATTTGTAATATTTACTTACTTTCCGTTTCCTGCAATTGTTGTAACCCACAACTTCTCTTGTCTATTTAAAGATAATTGGTTTCGTACGTGTTTCAAGCCTTTAATTCTGTGTTCATTGTTCACATTATTAAATCTTCATCTTTATATTCTTGTTCATATATTTTGTGTTCTCTGATAATATTTTCCAACATTGTTTGTATCTTGAATTCTATGAATCTTAATCAACTCATTTTTCTTGTAGTTTGGAAAACTTATTGTCCTTTGTAGGTTTGAGAAAACTATTATTTTTGTAAGTTTGAGAACCTATAGCCCTTGTTGGCTTGGAAAATATTCGGGAATTTATATGAACTCTCTGAGGATGTAGGTTTAGCCAAACCTTATTATATTCTTGCAATTTTATTATTTTTTCGTAATTGTGTTCTAATTAACTCGCGAACTTCCGCAATAATTTTTTATATGAACATGTTCCTGGAAATTTCAGCATCATCGTCTGACACATGGTTTTTAAAAAAATTATGTGGTACCAAAGTTTAGAAAAAGATATGGAAAGAAAGCATGTTTTTGGAGAAAAGGTTCGACAAGTTAGCAATAAAATAAACTTTAATCTTTCTTGGGCTTTTTTCATTGGATGGAATATTATATTTTGTTGGTTTGCGGTGCATTATCTACATATAATAAAATATTCCCTTTATCATGGTGATTATATTTCAATTAGTAGACTATAATTAGTCACTATAAGCATGGGCAATGATCAATCTAATAAATATGGTAGTATATTTATAGTGAGACAAATGTAACTGGTCCAACTAATTAAGTGATGTAGGCAGCTAATCTATTGCCATAACAGATCTAGTATAATATTTAATTTTTTTTAAACTATACATAAGTTGCATGGAGAACTTAAAAAAATAGAAAAATGGTATGGTTAAGATTTTGGGGTGGGGTGGGCCGTTGGGGAGGGGGGGGGGGCTTTGGCTTGTTTGCAACCTATTTGTTGGAACTGCAAGGGACAAAAGAGGAAGAAAAGCAGATTCCCACTTCACATGTAATATTTAATTTTTAAAGTATGTTTAGTTTGTCTTGGCTTGGATTTGTGGACCAATACTAAACTGACCCCTCTTGATTTTCTCTAATATCTAATATACCCTTATATCGTAGGGTGGGATTGTCTATCCCTATAAGGAGTTCATGTTCTCATTCCATTTACCATGTGAGACTCTGATCTTGAGTCTAACTCAACCCCAAGAATAGATCTTGGGCCTAACTCAACCCCAAAAGCTAGTTTGTAGGGTGAAGATTGTCCAAGTCCATATAAGGAGTCCATATTTTCATTCCATTTCCGATGTGGGACTCTTAACCCCGCACGCCCAGACCCTGTTAACTGGAGCGTGGATGACATAATTTGGGGATCCACCATCGGTGAACATAGAATTGAAATGTGTCTGGCTCTGATACCATGAAAGAATAGTATAATTCTCCTTGGACCTAACTCAACCCCAAAGCTAGCTTGTAGGGTGAGGATTGTCCAAGTCCATATAAGGAGTCCATGTTCCCATTCCATTTCCGATGTGGGACTCTTAACAATTACTTCACTCCTTCGTCAAAGTAATCATTTTCCAAGGTTCTATCAAGCCCGATCCATGCTTACCTTGGAAGAAGCCGGTTTGACTAAAAAGACGGCTACTAATGCTAGTCCCGTAGTCATGATGACTTCCTCCACTAGTCCTCAAAATTTTGGTAACAATTCGAACCAAAACGATCTCACTGGAGCAACAAAAATGGCCCCGAAAAAATGGAAAAAATTGCTGGGGCAAACGCAGCGGCACATGCAATAGTCACGGTGGCCAAAACAGTGGCAGTGGACCCTATCCCGGTTACAGTGGGCCACCGACCCCCTGGTCTCAGCCTTGGGCCTCTAGGCAGTGGGCTTGGACCAGTGGACAGTGGCCCTACGACCCAATTCCACAGTAGTTTACGGCTGGCGATGGGCTTCCCAGCCTCGACGGCCATCGCCCATCGGCCCGATAATTCAGTTCCAGCAGCCTACGGCCCAGACAACCTGGGCTGAATTCTTGGGCCCCGGCCTCCGCAAGCTCACCACGCAACAGGCCCCACTCAGATCGATATCGAGGCCGCGATGCACACACTTGGTTTGACTCAACCGGACCCAAATTGGTTTATGGACACCGATGCCACTACCCACATGACATCCGACTTAGGTACTCTCTCGTCTTATTCCAGTTTGAGCAACCCTCGCAGTATAATTGTTGGTAATGGTAATTCTGTTCTAATTTGTGGTTATGGTCATAAAACTCCCCCTCATCCACCTCTTATCTTGAAAAATACCCTACACGCCCCCAAATTGATTAAAAACTTAGTTTATGTCCGTAAATTCACTACTGACAATTCCGTTTCTATTGAATTTGATCCATTTGATTTCTCTGTGAAGGATTTCAAGACGGGGAGTCCTCTCATGAGGTGTGATAGTAGGAGAGATCTTTATCTTATCAAACCCAGTTCCGGTCCATCGAGTCAAGTCCTGCCATCAGCCTTTGCAGCCATTTCTCCTTCCTTGTGGTATGCTCGTCTTGGTCATCCGGGATCCTCTATTTTGTCAGCTTTAGATAAAAATAGTTTTATTTCATGTAAGGGTACGAGTCGTACTCCAATTTGTCACTCTTGTTCTTTAGGAAAAATTGTTATGTTGTCGTTTGTAGAATCAAAATCTGATACTTTAATGCCATTTGATATTATTCATAGCGACTTATGGACGTCTCATGTTCCTAGTTCTGTGGGTCATCGGTATTATGTTCTCTTTCTAGATGATTATTCTAAATTTCTATGGACGTTTCCAAAAACGAAGAAATATCAAGTTTTTTTCATCTTCCTAAAATTTAGAGCATTCATCAGAACCCAATTCGATCGTGAAATAAAAAATATTCAGTGTGATAATGACAAAGAATATGACAATGGGGTGTTTCGGGCTGTGCTAATAATGGGATAAATTTTCGTTTCTCTTGTCCTCATACATCTTCACAAAATGGGAAAGTCGAACGTAAAATTTGTTCCATAAATAACATTATCCGCACTCTATTAATTCATGCTTCCGTACCCCCATATTTTTGACATCATGCTCTTCAAATGGCTACAGATCTACTTAATATAACTCCTTCCAAAGGTTTGACATATTCTTCCCCCTTCAAATTTTATATAATAAAATTCCTTCATATTCACATCTTCGGGTTTTTGGGTGTTTGTGTTATCCGTTATTTTCGTCCACTACAATTAACAAACTTCAGACTCGGTCGACTCCATGTGTGTTTTTGGGTTTTCCATCTAATCATCGTGGCTACAAATGCTTTGATTTATCCTCAAATAAAATCATCATTAATCGCCATGTCATTTTTGATGAATCCCAATTTCCATTTGCTAAAAGTCATACTCCCGTGCCTAGTTCGTATAATTTTTTGGATGAACAAATATCTCAGTATATTATTCAGCATTTTTCGGACATCTCCCGCATCCAAAATTCTCCAGCGGGCCCACTGCCACTGTTACTGGTCCAGTTCCTGTTTCTGCCACTGTTACTGCTTCCCGAGTTGGGCCAGCAGGCCCACTGCCTGCTAGCCAGTCCGACCCGAGCCCAGCAAATTTCCGAAATCCACTCAATTCTTCCTCAAGTCATAGACCAGTCACTCGTAATCAACGAGGTATTTTTACACCAAAAATACATTTTAATTTACATTTGAATGTCTCTAAATTCCCCTTGCCCCGTAATCCTATGTCTGCCTTAAACGACCAGAATTGGAAAATTGCTATGACTGATGAATATAATGCTCTTATTGATAATAAGACGTGGGAGTTGGTGTCCCGTCCTTGTGGTATTAATATTATTAGGTCTATGTGGATTTTTGCTCACAAGGAAAATTCAGATGGCTCATTTGCACGGCTTGTGGGTGATGGTAAGACTCAGCAGGTTGGGGTGGATTGTGGTGAGACATTTATCCAGGTGGTCAAGACGACTACCATTCACACTGTACTCAGCTTGGCTCTTTCTAAAGCATGTCCTATTCATCAGTTAGATGTAAAGAATGCTTTCCTACATAATGATCTCAAGGAAATAGTTTATATGCATCACCCGTTGGGATTCAGGGATCCCAAACATCCTCATCATGTCTGTTTGTTGAAGAAGTCCTTATATGGGCTTAAGCAGTCTCCACGGGCCTAGTATACAAGGTTTGCTGACTATGTTTCGACTATTGGGTTCACTCACAGCAGGTCGGATAATTCCTTGTTCATCTACCGTCATGGTTCGTCGTTGGCCTACATTCTGTTGTTTGTGGATGACATTATTTTGACTGCCTCTACGGATGCCTTACGTCAATCTATCATGACCATGCTCAGCTCTGAGTTTGCTATGAAAGACTTAGGGCCCTTGAGTTACTTTTTGGGGATTGTCGTTACTCTTCATTCCGATGGAATGTTCTTATCTCAACGAATGTATGCAGCTGAGATCATCGAGAGGGCTGGGATGTCATCCTGTAAGTCCACTTCCACTCCAGTTGATACAAAGCCCAAGCTTAGTGCCGCGGTCGGAGTACCCTACGAGGATCCGACCCGCTATCACAGTCTAGCAGGGGACCTTCAGTATCTTACCTTTACGAGATCGGATATTATATATGTTGTCCAGTAGGTGTGTTTGTTCATGCATGATCCTAGAATTGAGCACATGAATGCACTCAAACGCATCATTCGGTATATTCAAGGTACACTTGACTATGGTTTGCATTTATATCCTTCCTCGATATCCACACTTGTCTCGTATACAGATGCTGATTGGGGTGGTTGTCCCGACACCAAACGGTCTACATCAGGCTATTGTGTATTTCTTGGTAACAACTTGGTCTCCTGGTCTGCGAAGCGTCAGTCGACTCTATCCCGCTCAAGTGTAGAGGTTGAATATCGAGGGGTAGCTAATGTGGTCTCGGAGTCATGTTGGTTATGTAATTTGCTTTTAGAGCTTCATTGTCTCATTCAAAAGGCAACCTTGGTGCATTGCGATAATATTAGTGCCATTTATCTTTCTGATAATCCAATTCAGCACCAACACACTAAGCATATCGAGATGGACATACACTTTGTCCGCAAAAAGGTTGCTCAGGGTCAGGTACGCATATGTCATGTCCCGTCAAGATACCAAATTGCAGACATCTTTACAAAGGGTCTTTCCTCAGTCCTTTTTGAAGATTTTAGGGACAGTCTCAGCGTTCGAAGACTGCCCGCTATGACTGTGGGGGTGTGTTAAACAAGGTATATATACCCGTGATATACACTTAATATACATAAGTGTATATCACGGGTACTCTCGGTATCAAGCCAACACGGACGAAGGCAGCAAGCCCATCTCGGGTTGATGTGTATATTTGGTATATATTGTTATAATATTATAGTGTAAAGGTTACCTTAATTAGTCGTGTACACTTACCATAATTGTATAGTTAGAATTATGGTAGCATAATGTTTTAGGAATAGAATAGGAATAAGATTCTCCTATTATGGAAATATGTAACTTGTATATATAGGCCAAACCCCCTTGATTATTTTCATTAATTGAAATGCTATATATACAAGTTACATATTTTCATAATAGGAGAATCTTATTCCTATTCTATTTCTAAAACCTTATTCTACCATAATTCTAACTATACAATTATGGTAAGTGTACAAGACTAATTAAGGTAATATTTACACTACAATATTTACCAAATATACACACCAACCCGAGATGGGCTTGCTGCCTTCGTTCGTGTTGGCCTGATACCGAGAGTATCCGTGATATACACTTATGTATATTAAGTGTATATCACGGGTATATATACCTTGTTTAACAAAAAATAAAAAGACTAGATACATCTTCTTTCTTTTTGAAAAACAAATAACAATTGCTTATTTTCAAGATGTTGTACGATGGAATAAGACTTAACGGTTTAATAATTATTGATGACGGTTTCTTTTCCTAGTTAATTAGTTGATGTTAGGGATAAGAAGAGTTATAAACTATAGAGCGCCTAATAAGTTAAATATAAAAGACAACAAGTGGATACAACCAAATGTGGTACTTGTGGTCCACATTACAAATCCAACTTATTGATCCATCAATAATTGCATCGAGAAAAATATGGAATCAAAGATTACCTCAAAAAGTACGAGTTGTTTATGTGGGACAATATGTAGGAAGAGAATGAATTATTATGACAATGAAACTGAAATGGGGATATTAACAACACAATTTTGGACTCTTAGAAAGTTAGATATATGCATTAAAGGAAAATGACATTTCCATGGTATTCTTTCACTCTCCTGTCATTTTTTCATTTAACTTTCTTCTTTGAATGGCTTGAGTATTATAAATCACCTCGAAGAAACTAGAATGTTAGAGCTAGTATTATTCATCTTTGCAAGTTTAATATCACGATACAAAGTCTATTTTTCAAATTATCATTCTAACTTACAATATTTTTTAGCAAAAGTGAGTGACTTTTTTTTTGTGTGTTTAAAATTATGACTGGTCATTCAAAAAATAATTTTGATTGGAATATTGTTGTTAGCTTGTAGTGGTGGTCGTGTAAAAATATAAATTATGTATCTAAAAAGATTATCATTTTCTTAAAGAAAAAAAAAGCATCCGGCTCTCTACTCTAGGAGCAAAATTTTAGAGGTTGGTAAGTGGCAAAATATTTGGCTCTATTTGTTAATGTTAAGATAGTTATGGGTCAATCTCATAATTGTCTCCAAACACAATCAATCATGAATATTGTAATTGTAAATTAGTATCATAGAATTAAGTTTGATTAGATCGATTACATTAATTAGTATATTCTTAGAGATAGCAAGTCTTAATTGTTAGAGTTGTATATATTGTAAACTTGGGAATGAAATAAACTCATGAAATAAATTCCTTCATGGTATCAAAAGCCAAATTTATTTATTTTTCTCTTCCGTACTTCATTCAGCCGCCCACCCCCTCCCTTCTCGGAAAACAACCCCCAAACCCTAAACCATTCATCTACCCTAATTAGGGTTTTTCCTATTCCTAAACCTAACCCTAAACCTAGCCGAAACCACCTCCTCTTTGCCACAAAACCACCTACCCCTCGGGTTCCTCTTCCTAATTCTATATAGAGTTTCCTTCTACCTATTTCTTTCTCGTTTTCTTGTAGTTTTGTGGGGTAACCATGGCCGACCAAAAACAATTCAATCCCGCTCTTGCTGTTAACAACGTCAAGAATTTTATTCCAGTAATTCTTGAGATGGAAAAAAGGCAATACTCCTCTTGGGCGGAGTTATTTAAAATACATTGCCGAGCATACGAGGTTATCGACCATATTATTCCTTCTGAGTATTCATCAGACACCACCATTATTGACAAAAAATTATGGTCTCGCTTAGATGCTATAGTCCTTCAATGGATTTATGGCACCATTTCCAACGACCTTTTGCATACTATTTTGGAACCGGGCTCTACGGCTGAACAAGCGTGGGAACGTTTACAAAAAAAATCAAGATAATAAACTTTCTAGGGATGTACATCTTGAAAACCAATTCACCAATGTCAAATTGGATGACTTCTCAAACGTATCCACTTATTGTCAAGAATTAAAGATGCTTGCCGATCAACTATCCAGGTGACAAATCAAATGTTTGTTCTTCAATTGATTGCAGGGTTGAATAAAAACTATGATGGGGTGGCTACATTCATTCAACAAAGTAATTCGTTGCTTCCATTTTATGAGGCTCGTTCCAGATTGATTCTCGAATAAACCCGCAAGGCAAAACAATCAGCCTCCGGGGCAGCCACTGCCGGAACGACACTCGTCTCCACCTCCGCGGATTTTGCGACACCAAATTCCGGTACGGGAGGAATTGAAAATTGCAACACCAATGGTAAAAATCAAGGGTCAAATCAAAACATCAATAAAGGAAAAAATAATGGCGGAAAGGGACGCGAAAGGGGTGGTGGTCAACCCGCCGATAGCAGCGGCAACCACCAACCGCAGAGGCAGTGACAGCAATCACCAGTCCAACCCAACGGGCCCCACTAGGGGCAGTACCAGCCGTGGGATTGGCCACCATAGTGGACTGCCCCTCCATTCCCTACCCTACCTCTTCGTGGTCCATGTTATCATCTTCGAATCGATAACTCGGACATCTAGGTTCTCGTCCATAACAAGTTTTTGCAGCCCATGCACCATACTCCGTCGGTTATGCTCCAACCGATATCGAACATGTAATGAAAAATATGAATCTGAATGTTCCAGATGATTCATGGTACGTGGATGAAAAACATCCTACATGAACCAAAACTGATTAAAAACTTGATGTATGTACGATGTTTTACAACTGACAACAATGTTTCTGTCAATTTTGATCCGTTTGGATTTTTTGCGAAGGATTTTCAAACGGAGATGTTAATGATATGTAATAGCATGGGGGATTTGTATCCCATCACTACCGGTTTGAACAATCATGTAAACAAATCATCAACCTTTACAGTTATTTCCCCTATCGTATGACACAATCGGTTGAGACACCAGGGAGCACCAGTTTTCAATAATCTTAGCAAGAATAATTTTGTTGCTTGTAATAACTATTGGACTCTTCTGTTTGCCAAACGTGTGTGTTTGGGAAGTATGTTAAACTTCCATTTTCATCCTCTACTTCACATACACTTATGCCATTTGATCTTATGCATTGTGATTTGCGGACGTCACCGACTTTGAGTTATGTAGGTCATAAATATTATATGCTCATTTTAGATGATTATTCAAAATTTCCCATGGAAATTTCCCTTAGGACAAAAATCGCAAGCCTACACCATTTTAAAATAATTTAGTATTTTTATCAAAACTCAATTTGACAAATCCATTAAATATTTTCAATGTGACAATGAGAGAAAATTCATAAATGCTCAATTTAATGATTTGGCACCGAAATGGAATGTCTTTGCGTCTTTCATATCCACATACATCACCTCAAAATGAAAAAGTAGAAAGGAAAATTCGAACAATCAACAATATGATTCGCACACTTCTTGTGCATTCATCCACACCACCAACTTTTTGGCATCATGCACTCCAAATAGTCACATATCTTTTAAATATTTTTCCTAGCAAAATACTCTCAAATGTGTCACCTACACAAATATTGTACCACCGCATCCCATATTTTGCACATATGAGGGTTTTTGGGTGTTTGTGTTATCCCTTATTTCCGTCCACTATCATTAACAAACTTCAGGCACATTCCACTTCTTATGTGTTTTTGGGATATCCACCAAATCATAGGGGATATAAATGTTATGATATGATGAACGGAAAGATCATTATCTCTCGTGACGTAGTTTTTTATGAGTCTACATTTCCGTTTGCTAATTCTCATATGGCATCTCCCCCTTCATATGATTTCTTGGACAACGTAATACATTCAATTTTACAACACCATCTTAATACCCAAAATCTGATGGGACTGGCCCAACTACGAAATGGGAGTGGACCAGTTCGCGCTATGGAGGCCACTGCCTCTTTACTGTCGGTCTCGGCCTAGTCTACTTCAATTAGCTGCCAGGCCCAATTAAGGGAGCCCACTGCTCCCTCACCCGTAAACCAAACCCGAGACTCCTAGCCTAATAACCCAGCGGAAACCCAACTCCAATAAAATTCAACCTTGGCCCAAAACATTACCTCCTCTCGGCCACTACATTGGCCGAGACCCTTAATCTTAGACAATTGGGTTATTCCAATCTCAGACCATTGAAATTCGTGTCATGTATGGGATCTTTTGGCTCAAATGTCATTTTAACATAACATCTTCGGTCCAACCATCACTTCTACCAAAAAATCTCAAAGCATCCCTATTAGACCCGAATTGGAAAGCTGCCACGTTAGACTAAATTGATGCTCTTATTAAAAATAAGACGTCGGAGTTAGTGCTCCGTCCATCTAATGTCAATATTATTCGGTCTATGTGGGTTTTTTGTCATAATTTTTTTTGATGGCTTATTTGCGAGATACAAAGCTCGTCTTATTGGTGATAGCAGGTCTCAGCAGGTTGGCGTGGATTGTGGTGAAACATTCAGTCCGGTGGTTAAGCCAGAAACTATCAGAATGGTTCTTATCATGACACTGTCAAAATCCTGGTCCATTCATCAGGTGGATGTCAAAAATGCATTCTTACATGGCAATTTGCAGGAGATAATTTACATGCACCAGCCGTTTGGTTTCTGAGACTCTACACATCCGGATTATGTTTACCTATTGAAAAAATCCTTATATGGGTTGAAACAGGCTCCACGAGCATGGTATAACAGGTTTGCAGGGTTTGTATCCACAATGGATTTCTCACACAGCAAGTCCGATTAGTCCTTGTTCATTTACAAGATCGGAAGCGACATGGCTTATATCCTCTTATATGTGGATGACATCATTCTCATGACCTCATCTACATCACTTCGCTAGTCTATTATGTCCATCCTTGCAATAGAATTTGCGATGAAAGATTTGGGTCCATTAAATTATTTTTTGGGAATTACTGTAACCCAATAAATAGGTGGTCTGTTTCTCAGTCAAAAGAAATACGCTGAGGGGATCATTGAAAAAGCTAGTATGTCCTCCTGCAAACCGTCACACACACTTGTTGATACAAAGGCTAAATTAAGCAACGCTACATGGACCACATACAGTTACCTGACACACTATTGCAGCCTTATAGGGGCCTTGCAGTACCTCACTTTCACGAGACCTGATATCTCCTATGTGGTTCAGCAAGTGTGTTTACATATGCATGATCCAAAAGAAGAACATATGGGGGCTCTCAAGCTAATTCTACGGTATATCAAGGGTACTCTTCACTTTGGCTTGCATCTGTATAAGTCCTCTATTTCGAGTCTCTCATCTTATAGAGATGCGGATTGGGGTGGCTGCCCGGACACACGTCGTTCCACCTCTGGTTATTGTGTGTTTTGGGAGATAACCTTATCTCATGGTAATCCAAATGACAACCAACAATGTCTTGGTCGAGCGCAGAAGCAAAATACCGAGGTGTAGCCAATGTGGTTGCTGAATCATGTTGGCTCCGTAATCTCCTTTTAGAACTCCATTGTCCCATTGAAAAGGCAATCGTGGTTTATTGCAATAACGTGAGTGCGAAATACTTATCCGGTAATCCTGTCCAGCATCAACGCACAAAACACATAGAAATGGATATATTAGTTTTCCGAGAAAGGTTGCACGTGGACAAGTCCGTGTTCTCCATGTACCGTCCCGTTTTCATATTACCGACATTTTCACAAAAGGTCTTCCGCATGTACTATTTGATGATTTCAGAGATAGCAAGACTATGCCTTCGCCATATGAATACTAAGAAATAATAGCATGGCACTTCGAATTCGTTATGAGATTTTTGTATTGTCTCAGCATACGAGAGCCTCCCGCTAAGAATGCGGAGGACTGTTAAGATAATTATGGGTCAATCCCATAATTGTCTCCAAACACAATCAATCATGAATATTGTAATTATAAATTAGTATCATAGAATTAGGTTTGATTAGATCAATTTAGATTGATTAGATCAATTACATTAATTAGTATATTCTTAGAGATAACAAGTTTTAATTGTTAGAGTTGTATATATTATCAACTTGGAAATGAAATAAACTCATGGAATAAACTTGCTTCATTTAACATGGAAAACCACCTTGGCAATTTAACTGACGTGACATATCTACTTGGATGTTTTGGTAAGAGTTATTGAGTTTCCCAATTACATTTACTTTCAAAAATTACAAACATATTTTGTAATTTCTATATATAAAAAAGTAATCATAAATTGTATAGCTATTTGAGAAATTAACTCTTGATACCTAAGTAGTAAAAAAGAAACACAATATGCTAACTTACCAAAAAGGGGAAAACGAAATAAATGAAGAGAAAACACAAAATGTTAAAATTGTCATTCCAATAACACATACATGATGATTCATTGATACAACAAAACTAAATGGGAATATTGTTGGTTATGTAAAATACGTACGGGAATAGTAATAACTATTATAGTGATCGAAATGATAAACTACAAAGATTACAACAATAAGTTGTTAAAATTATCATTCCAATAACACATACATTTAGCGCCGTGGCTCCAGAGGCCAAACATGGAATTAGCGCTGCGGCGCTGCAAGGGGGGCGCCGCGGCCCAGTCCAGAAGGCGTCGCGACCCTTCTTGGCTCCACGGCCCTTTTTGACCCGATCCATCTTACACCTCGCACAATCCTTCATTCGTTTACCAATGTGGAACACTTGTTATTTATCCAATAATCGTCCATCATTCTATATCTCAAACATTTCACTTACGTACCAATATCTCTTTCATCAATGAAATTTACGATACTTGACACTAAGAGTGCACTTGTGTGGAAACGACATTTCCGACGTGCGGGGCCTAATTGTTCAAGTCATAAATAATGGGATAAACTTAATTCCACATTAGTAAATTACCAACAATCCCCTCTTGAAAAAGATTTTGGCGCACACACAAGGTGCCTACATTCAGCAATCTTTCAGCGAAAAGATATTGCATTAGGAGAGGTAACTTCCGCTTTGAACCTTCCCTAGTTGAATACCATCGAACATACTTATTGCGCGGTGCATGTGATGTCTTGAACCGTTAGTGTTTAATGTAAGCCTAGACAACAGTACCAACACAATACCTCCCATTTATTCATTTCTTCTTATTGTTCTGTCCGTTGTGGCCGTGGACACACTTGGATTTTTAAGTGCGTTCATTTGAGGCGGCATGTCCTCACACTTAAATTGGTGATCTCCAACAAGGTATCCTGTTATACCCTACTTCACAAGTGTTAGGAATCATTAAAAGTTTCCCAAACCTTAACCTCAACCGTTTGAGGATCGTTAAAAGTTTGGAAGCTTAACCTTTACCCATCATGCAGGTTGTACTTTTAATGTCTATCGCGGGAATGACTTTGTATTCATGTTTCTTTACAGAAATCACCATCCAAAGTGCTCTTGATTCCACCGAAGCGCTCAACTGAACTTTTTGCAGCTTAGTTTTCCCATTGAACCAAATTCTTTAGATCTCCAGTCAGTATGGTTGTGTTACCACCATAAAGGTTCATATCGTTTGGGTTTTAAGCCCATTCCCCTAGACAGGCAGAACTCTTGATCTTCGAGTAGTCCCTTAGTTAAAGGGTCTGCTATATCCTTTGATTAATAGTCGAGGAAGTGACACCCGTGATGATCAACTGCCATATGGTTTTATGTCTCCGACAAATCTGATAGATATGTCCAGACGCCGTCATTCGTGCCCTTCCTGAAGCTGACCGGCTAGCCACAGGGTATAATTGCTGAAGGCACGAGTTTCTTCAAATAAGGGACATCCTCTAAGGAGTCGTGAAGTTACTCAACTTCTTTCATGCTTTGTTTAAAGCGATAAACTCTGATTTCATCATGAATCGGGCGATGCAAGTTTGCTTAAAGGATTTTTCAAGACACACCATACAAATCCACTTGTGGCTTTGGTGTTCTTCATATCTGATGTCCAGTTTGCATCACTGTGTTCTCCCAGAACCGCTGGACATCCAGAATACCATAATCCGTAAATAAGCAAATATTTTAGATATCGTCATATCCGACTTAACACCTTCTATCGATCATTTCCAAAATCATGAATGATCATTAGTTCAACTGATCTGCTTTGTAGACCGATACCAGGTCGGTTGTAGTGTGTACAATACATTAAACTACATGTGACCTGCGCATATCACTTCTTGTATATGGGTGCACCATGATTCCAATTAGTTCTATGATTCATATCCACTAGTGTCTTCAACGAGACTGTCAACTATCTCACAATTGAGTTTGGAGTTAGACCTGTCCGTTAGATGTCTTAGAAATCCCAATTCCTAAGATGTCATCTGTGATACCCATATTTTTCATATCGAGACTTTGTTTCAATATGACTTCCACTTTCAAACTGTTGGTTTTTCCAACTGTTGGCTTTCTAACTTCAGAGTCAATGTTTCTGTTGTCAGATTCATTATTTCTGTTTTATATTAAACTTCCAGGACCAAAATGTAAACATTTCAGGGACCAAAATGAAAGTTCAGGAAGAAGCCCAACAGTTCAACAAACCAACTCTAATCCTCCCCTTCCAACTCTCTGGTTAGAAAGGTTGTCTCAACATCCATGTCACGTAAGACTACAATGACCCTAGATGTTAAGTTATTCACAGGGGAGCACATGTCCAAGTAGTCGAGGCCTTATACTCGTCAGTAGATCCATCTACTTTATACTCACTTTTGAGTATCCACTTTTACAACCCAAAGGTTCTTTTTCCGGAGGAAGGTCAACCATTACACAAGTATGGTTCTATATGATGGAATTTATTTCTCTCTGTAGCTTCTTTCCAAAGCAGCACTTCTGGAGATGACAATTCTTTGTTAATTGTCCATGGTTCATTCTCAACCATACAAGATAGAAGGCCTAGAACAAGTCTTTGTCCTCTCTTTGCTCAATCTCGGTTCAACATCTAGAATCCATGAGTTCTATAGATCTGGAACATTAAGTTCCAGATAGTCAGAAACTTCCGAGTCTTGTAGCTCTGGAACGTCAGGTCTCGGACAGTCAGGCACTCGCGGGTTCTTGTTAACCTCGATCAATTACTTCTTTTTCCTTCTCAAGGAAAGTTATCCTCAAAGAATTCAGCATTCTTTGACACCAAGAGGCGATACGCACTACTGTTATTTGCAGATCCAGTGGATATGCAATCTACAGTCTTAGGTCCAACTTGAACTCTTTCGGTATTCCAACCTCTACCTAGACACCCCACATCACAAAATTTGTAGGTGGGATCCTTTCCATAGTTTACATGGAGGGTTATCATTATCCTTATGCGGAGGTCTGTTGAAAATCGCATTAGCGGTAAGGAACTTTGTGCTTGGATAACACCGTTAGACTGAGGTGAGAAATGAGCAGTCATTTAATGAACGATGCTTCACATTCTCTCACTTATCACTACGAATTCCTTAATCCGTAGGCTTCGTTGATTTTCAACTTCTGCTTTGAAGCGCTTATCCGCTTCAACGGCTTCATCTTTGCTTTTCAACAAACAAAGGATGCAATAGGTTGTACCATCATCATTTAAGGTCACAAAGTACTTGTCTCCCCCCCTCTATTTTGTATAAACTTCAAATCACTCATGTAGGTGTGACTTAGTTCTATAGGAGTGGTTCTTCTTTCGCTATTACTTTGACGGAACTTGTATTCCCCCATCCCCCCTCTATTTTGTACAAACATCAATTCACCCATGTAGGTGTGACTAAGTTCTAGAGGGGTGGTGCTTCTTTCGCTATTCCTCTGATGGAATGGAAGGGTGATTTTGCCTCTTCGCCTACCTCACATTCATTTTGAGAGTTTATGTTGACAGAAGGCAACAATCTCAACTTCGTTAGCTTTTGAATGACTTTCTATTTAACGTGTCTTAATATATGATGACATAGATGAACGTATTATAAATATATCATTCATTTAGCTACAGATATTCTATACCATTCTTAGTTATACACACCTGTTGGACTAGTCTCAAACCAGCTTGACCAACAGCTTCCCTTAAACCAAGTTTGGGACATGTATCACCTCCTTTTAGTGTGATCTCATTCCCTGAAGTCTTATTGAGGACAACCTCTCAAACCCCTTCTACTTTAGAGGTGGCGTTGCTTCACATGAACAACCTCTTGCCCGTGGTTAGGGCGTAATTGGATCATATGTGATCTAGATACTCTGGCCCACTCTAGTTGCTTTGGCAGACTGAGTGTCCAATTTTTTTTCTGTCTTTCTTTTGGCCTTCAGATCATTTAAGACCTGGAAACTCTAGCCCACCCCACTAGGTGTCCATTACTTTTCTGCCTTTCTTTTGGCCTTCAGATTATTTAAGACTTGGAAATTTTGGCCCACCTCACTAGGTGTACATTACTTTTCTGCCTTTCTTTTGACCTTCAGATCATTTAAGACCTGAAAATTCTGGCCCACCTCACTAGGTGTCCATTACTTTTCTGCCTTTCTTTTGGCCTTCAGATCATTTAGGACCTGGAAATTCTGGCCCACTCCAGTCGCCCGTGGACTTTGTACGACTGAGAGTCCAATATCATTCTATCAAATAAATTCTAGCCCACTTCAGTCGCCCGTAGGCTTTGTACGACTGAGTGTCCAATATCATCCTATCAACTGAATTCTGGTCTACTCCAGTCGTCTGTAGGCTTTGTACGACTGAGTGTCCAATAGCATCCTATCAAATGAAGGATCTTCTGTCAAATAGGTGACAGGTTCAACGTCTTAAGATAAGCCCTTATCTCTTAGTCTTCTTCCCTTGTGATTGGTGCCCAGGGAAATCCTTGGCGCTTACTTAAGAGTGGTAACAATTTTCGTACAGTCAGTGGATCTCTCTCCTTCTTATGTGCGAACATACTTTAGACATTTTTAATAATTACACCCAAAAGAACGGATCTTTTAGGTTTTGTTTACAATAGTCCAATCTTTAACTGGAAGGAAGGAGATTCAATATCTGATTTTAGAGTGTGGGGAATATAAGGTTTTAATGAAAACACTTTCATATTCTCAGCCTTGCTTTACACATTTTTATTCAGATATTAACTAAACACATTATAGATAAGGAAGGATTATTAACTTAGACCTTTTGGATTCTGGCCCACTTCAGTTAGACAGAGTGTCCATATCCTCCTTACCATAATTAGGATCCTTTGTCTGGGACAGATATAGGCCTTTTGCTACATGATAGAACATCATCTTCAGTCTTCTCCTCTTGTCCCAGTTGACATCCTCAGCCTCTCGTGGGCTCTTATTTCCACCACCCTCGGGAGAGGTGACACCAACTCGTCCTTGATATTTAGTCGTACTAGCATGACTATCAGGAGTATGTTGAAGCTCAGCATCAGATCCAGAGATCCCACCTTTGATGGAAACAGATTTGTAACTGTCGTCAAAGAGAGAACCAAAACTATGACCAGATTTGAAAGCATGGTTATTGACAGAGACAATGGTTGAACTGTTAACAGAACTGTCAACAGAACTGTTTTCAAGAAGAAAACCACAGCTAGATTTGGGACTATATATGCTGGCACACATCTTTCGAGCACTAATACAGTCTTGTCTTAAGATTGTTGGATATGTAAAGCACGTACGGGAATAGTAAATAACTATTACAGTGATCGAAATGATAAACTACAAAGATTACAACAACAAGTTGTCAATATCTTGTTCTTGAAATTGGAACTTCAAATATGGATCTTGTATTCGGAAATACAAGAACATGAACTGCTACACTTGTGGCTTGTAGATCCGCTGAGAATCCGAACGGTTAGAGTCCTTGAGAATCAAGTTCACACCTGAAACACTTAGAAACCAATTAGATAATCACAACACCACTGGCTGAGTTGAGAGATGGCTCTCTGTCTTTAAGACAAGATTGCTCCCGTATATATGCTTTACGGAAGTGTGGACAATAGTCTCTCAAGATAAAACAACAAACTATCAAATGTGCAAAGCCTACACAAATTACCTCAGCGAAGAACACGAACAATGAAGATTGCTAAGAGAAGGATTGCTTATCAGGAAAACTGATCTCTTTGTGGTGTTGTATACTTGTATGTATATTGTGTTCTTCTATATTCATATATAGAATTGAGCCAAAGGCCTCAATTTATAGGTGTGCAAGATGGCATTTCAAATGCCCCATAATGGCATTCAATTGTCATGTAATGAATGACATTTAACCCCCAAGTAATGCAGCAAAATAATGGTCCAAGTAATGGCCATTATTGAGTGGGTTCAATGTCATTGAAACCACCTCAACAACCAAACCTTTGGGATTCCGTCGAGCAAACACTGCCTGGGAAGCGCCGCGGCGCTGCAGCATTTAGCGACGCGGCTCCAGAGGCCAAATAGGGAATTAGCGTCGCGGCGCTGCAAGGGGGGCGCAGCGGCTCTTCGGCGTTGTGGTCCAGTCCAGGAGGCGCCGCGGCCCTTCTTGGCTCCGCGGCCCTTTTCGACCCGATTCTTACACCTCGTACAATCCTTCCTTCGTTTACCAATGTGGAACACTTATTATTTATCCAATAACCGTCCATCATTCTATGTCTCAAACATTTCACTTACGTACCAATATCTCTTTCATTAACGAAATTTACGATACTTGGCACTAAGAGTGCACGTGTGTGGAAACGACATTTCCGACGTGCGGGGCCCTAATTGTTCGAGTCATAAATAATGGGATAAACTTAATTCCACATTAATAAATTTCCAACAAATATTAATAGTGGATGGGGCAAATTTTTTATGAGTCAACAACTAAATGATGATTACACTTTCTTTCTTTCTTCTCCAAAGAGGGATATCATAGATAGAGCTCATTTAGGTTAGAGAGAAAGGAAGATGTGAAAAAATACTATGATTGTTCAAGAATGAACATCTAATAGATTTTAAAGGTGACACACACAAAAGTGTTGTGTACAAGTAACATAGCCATCTCATCATCAAAGGATGTGGTGGACTTCTTCTTCTTTTAATCAGAGGTTTCGACTTTGAACTTTATATATTTTTTTAATAGGGAGGGCTTTTTTTGATTGGGCTCTACACGGCGCGAATATGAATATAATCAAACTACAATACAGATATTGAACACCGAATGAGAAACTAAAAAAACAAAGCCATCTCAAACAAATCACCCTGTTGGACACACTTTCTTTCAGAAAATTAGGATCCCATCTTCAGAGGGTCCACCAACAAAGCCACCTGCTTAATCAATATCTATGTTTGCATTGTCTTTGTTTTTTTGTCAATTTTTCACGGCATCGATGATGTTTTTCTTGAATATCAAAACATCAATTTTTACTCTTGTTTCTATCATTAAAAGTTAGCTCAATCTTTTCTCTTAATTGACCTAAAAGTTACCACTAACAAACTATTAGGCTTTGGTATCCTGATGCATTCCCACAGAAAGAATCTGAGATTGATAACAAAATTGAGTTAGCCTTTGGGAGGGCTAATTACCCGCTCATTTAGATTCATTTAATTTAGACCCGTTCAAATTCAGGTCAACTCACATATTTGATATTTTTAAGGGGTCGTTTGGTTGGGTTAGGTATAAAGCTAATACACGTATAAAATATTGCATAATTTAGTACGGCATTTGATTGGTATCAACATGTCATTATAGAATCTTGGATAATTTTTACCGTGTTTGGTTTCCATTTTAATATCGGTATAACTGATACAAGTATACCTTTATACCTAAATTGTTGTATAACTTTATTCCACCTCCATAGTGATATAAATTTATACACGGATTGTGGGATTAAATAATCCTTATATAACTAATCACTGCATTACTAATTTATGTATAATTAATTCATGTATAACTAATCTCCGTATAATAAATCTACGTATAACTTACCTTCCAACCAAACTGACGCTAAATATCTAACACTATTCACTTCTCAAGAGTCAAAAAGTCAGATTAAGTGACTTCAACTAACATTAGAAAATATTTTTTATGCAAATTCTGATAATAAAAGTTAGTTTTATATTATATATATAATAATAATAACCATACCTCAATTCCAACCCGCCTTCTAGATTTTTTCGTATAATTCTAAATATCCAAAACTTTGATTAATTTGATTTTTCCTTTCCGGTGAATTTCAAACAATAACCATGGAATAAAAAAATGAAATTAAAAAAGCAATCTGATTAGGGATTAAAAAACAAAATAAAATATGAAAACATCTCTTACACATCATTATACACTTTTATACAAGGTTGATACATTATCTACGGTAGGTATATAAAACTGTACATTATTGTATAATATTGGATACCGTGAAAATGTGGCTATGAGGGCGTAAAATAAAAATATGGCTACAAGGAAGTAATTTCTTATGTTAGATTATATATTATTGAAATTATCTCAATAATTTATTCCTTCTTAATGGTATTAATTTTTCTTTTACTTGTTTCTAGGAATTCTCCAAATAATATTTTCAAAAAATCTGGTTCTTTCAATCGAAAAACAAAACGTGAAAAGAAGCAGGTGCAGTTTTCTCCGTTAACTGAAAACCAAAAAAAGGGGCAAAAAACCTGAAAAAAGATGACAAAACGACAAGGTTGACTTGAAAATAGATTATACAACGTAACTCAGTCTTGTAAAACGGACTTGTTTTAGACGTGTGACAAATGAAATATTATGAGACTATAAGCTTGTAATTGTTGGAAGTTTGCTTTTGGTGGGAGTTGCGTCCACCCATCTTTAATGACTTAAACATTAGGGTTCCGCATGTTTGAGACTTTGATTCTTCACACGTGCATAATCTACTAAGTGAGTAGATGACCGTAGGGCCAAGGATCGTCAAATTTCGTTGAGAAATGAAAGAGATATTGGTCCACGAAGTGAGGTGTTTTAAGCATGAAAATGTGGTATAGACCAATTCTCCCTCATCGGTGGGGGAAGGAAGATTTGTTTAGTTTACAAGTCTCAAAATTGGCTAAGGGTTTGGGACCCCTAGGGGTAACCCATGTGTTTGAAGGAGGGAGGACCTAGATGTGCTTTGGTTCGAGGCTAAGCCCACACGCGCACCGCCGCTGCCCGCCCGTCCCGTCCGGTCACGGGTCATTGGACAGAGAACTTGTTGTTTTGGAGCGGTAACCTCCATTAATCTGCACATCAATTCAGTCATTACTTGGCTGAATAACTCCTCACTAAAGCTCCAATACGTTGCACATTAATTCAGTCATTTATTTGGCTGAATTGCTCCTCACTAATTGCCATTACATGGCCATTAACAACAATTAGTTGGGCAGTTGACAAGTCCCCTCCATGCACAATATATTGAAGCCTTTGGCTCAATTGCTAAGACTACACACAAACGAAAAAATAGAAATCTTCCTACTACTTTCCAGCATCATTTCATTACACTAAGTTCTTCAAAGTAACACTTGAGTTTCCTTTGCTCATTTGTTGAGTTGTTGTTTTATCTTGGGAGACTCTTATCCAGAACGTAGAAAGGATATATACCGGGAAATCTTGTCTTAAAGACAAAGTGTCATCACTCGACCCAGCAAATCAAAGTGCTTGTAATCTTAGTTTCTTATTTTCAGTTTATTGAAATTTCAGGTGTTGTAATTTCATTTTGTTGTAATACTTAGCAGTTACTTATTTTCCGTTTTTCCTACAACCATTGTAATCAACAATTTTAAGACAATATTAGCTTGTTGTAACTGCCTAGAAACATGACTAGAAACACTTATGATTCTGCTGCTGCTGCTGCTGCCACTCAAGGCAACCCTTTTGCCTTCCCTCCTAATGCTGCTACTGTTCAAGACAACTTCTCTGCCTTCCCCACTGCTGCCCAAGGCACGTCTAATGCCTTTACTGCTCCTAAAGGAAACGTGATAGTTCCTCCACCCTCTGTATTCCACCATGAACGCCCATAAACATTCATGGGCTACAACTTTAAGAGATTGCAGCAGAAGATGCTGTTCTACTTGACGGTTATGGGAATGTCTCGGTTCCTAACAGAAGATCCTCCATAATCTGGAGATGAAATGGACCCTTCGCCTACTAAAATGGCTGAAGGGGGCATAGGTATCCATGTCATTAATGACATGAAGATGGTTCTTGATGCATGGAGTCATAGTGATTTCATGTGTAAGAACTATATATTGAACTGCTTGTCAGATTCTCTCTACACCGTGTATTGCACCGTAGGCACTGCCAAAGAGTTGTGGGAGAAACTGCAGAAGAAGTACAACGCACAAGATGCAGGTACTAAGAAATTCATCGTTAGGAAATTTCTGAAATTTCAAATGGTGAATAGTAAAACAGTGATGTCCCAAGTCCAGGAATTCCAAATGATTCTACATCACCTGGATTTGGAAGGTATGAAACCAAATGAGCAGTTTTTGGTTGCATCGCTGATTGAAAAGTTACTTTCTTTGTGGAATGAGTTTATGAGTTACTTAAAACTCAAGACAAAGGAGATGACCTTTGAAGAACTTATTATCAAATTCCAAATTCAGGAAGATAATAAGAAGGCCTTGCCTAGGGGTAAACAACCTTCTGAGGCAAAGGCAAATCTGGTTGAGGCCAAAGGGAACCCAAGCAAGAAGCGCAACTTTCAGAAAGACGGCATGATCCAACCAACAGATAAGTTCAAAGGAAACTGTCACCACTGAGGGAAACCTGGTCATATGATCAAGGAATGCCACAAGCTCAAGACTGAGAATCTCATGCAGTGGTGGATAGACACAGGTGCTACTAGACACTTCTGTTCCAATCGAGATGCCTTCTCGACGTATACGCCGGTCACCGACAAGAAGCTTTTCATGGGTAACAACACTTCCTCTGATGTGCTGGGGGTAGGAAAGGTGATCCTGAAAATGACTTCTGGAAAGGAGCTCACTCTGAAGGAAGTGATACATGTCCCTGAGATTAGGGGGAATTTAATTTCAAGAACTTTATTGGTTAATGCTGGTTTTAGGCTAGTATTTGAGTCTAATAAATTTGTAATCACTAAGAATGGCACTTTTGTGGGGAGAGGCTTCGTATGTGAAGGCCACTTCAAAGTTAACGCCATGTCTGTAATACGTCAAAGTAATAAAGTTGAAGTTTCTTCTTATTTGCTTGAGTCTTCTAATTTATGGCATCATAGATTAGGACATGTTAATTACAAGTCCATCCAAAGGTTGGTAAAGTTGGAGTTGTTGCCTTCTATCGACGTAAACCCTCAACATAAGTGTGAGGTGTGCGTAGAGGCAAAACTCACAAAGCTTCCTTTTTGATCCGTCGAAAGGAATACCGCTCCTCTCGAACTTATTCACACATATATATGTGATTTGAAGTTTGCACAAACTAGAGGGGGGAACAAGTACTTTGTGACATTCATTAATGATAGCACAAGGTATTGTTACATTTACTTGTTGAAAAGTAAAGATGAAGCCTTTGAAGCGTCCGACGTTACAAAGCAGAAGTTGAGAACCAACTAAGCATGCGAATTAAATTCATTCGTAGCGATAGAGGGGGAGAATATGTAACGCCATTTGACGAATATTGTGCCCAATCAGGCATTGTTCATCAAACGATGGCTCCATACTCACATCAGTCGAACGGTGTAGCAGAACGTAAGAACCGCACATTGAAGGAAATGATGAATGCTTTGCTCATCAATTCCGGTCTTCCCCAAAACATGTGGGGAGAAGCCGTCCTTACCACTAATACGATTCTTAATAGAGTCCCACATAAGGGTAAGGATAAAACTCCATATGAATCATGGAAGGGAAAGAAACTCACCTATAAATATTTAAAGGTGTAGGGTTGTTTGGCAAAGGTCTAAGTACCCAAGCCAAAACAGGTCAAGATTGGGCCTAAGACTGTAGATTACATCTTCATCGGATATGCAAATAACAGTAGTGCTTATCGGTTCTTGGTGCATAAGTCAGATATTCCAGATATCCACGGGGGTACAATCATGGAATCAAAGAATGCTCAATTCTTTGAGGATACTTTTCCTAGAAAGGAAAAAGACATAACCTCTCGCAAACGAAGTTATGAACAAAGCTCTCAGGAATCGGGAGTCATTGACTACCCGGATCTAAATGGATCAGATTTAGTGGACTCCGAAGTGGCTGAATATCCGAAATCTAGTGTTCCAGATTCTCAGAACTTGGAGACTCCAGAGATGGAACCAAGGCGAAGTAAAAAGGCCAGGAAGGATAAAACATTCGGTCCTGACTTTGTAGCTTATATGGTTGTTGATGAACCAAGGACAATTGTTGAAGCATTGTCAACTCCAGAGGCACCGCTCTGGAAAGAAGCTATTCAGAGTGAAATAGACTCCATCCTGCATAACCATACTTGGGAGTTGGTTGATCTTCCTTCGGAAAATCAACCGTTGGGTTGTAAATGGATACTCAAACGTATCATCTACGTACAGACATATCATGAAGGATAAGGGTATCACAGGATGCCCTTTGTCAGTGGTGCACCCGTATGCCATGAGCAATATGCACAGGTGATTGGGAGTTTGATGTACGTAACAAACTGCACCTGACCTGATATTGCTTATGCAGTCAACAAGTTGGCTATATTTACCCGTAATCCAAGTAATGATCATTGGAAAGCGTTGAATCGGGTGCTACGTTACGTGAAGTACACGCTAAATTACATGTTACATTATTTGAGATATCCAGCTGTACTAGAGGGGTGCAGTGATGCAAACTGGATATCTGATATAGAGAACACCAAGTCCACCAGTGGGTATATATTTACAATTGGTGGTGGGGTTGTATCTTGAAAATCCGCTAAGCAAACTTGCATCGCCCGATCCACGATGGAATCGGAGTTTATCGCTTTAGACAAAGAAGGAGAATAAGCTGAGTGGGTTCACGACTTCTTAGAGGACGTCCCTTGTTGGAACAAACCCGTACCTTTAGTGATGATTCACTGCGACAGCCAGTTGGTTTTAGGAAGGGCACAGAGTTCTATGTACAACGGCAAATTTCATCATATTCGACGGAGATATAAAACTGTTAGGCAACTGATCACCATGGATATAATATCCATTGATTATATAAAATCAAAGGATAACATAGCAGATCCACTGACAAAGGGAATACCCATAGATCAGAAATTCTGTTTGTCTAGGGGAATGGGCTTAAAACCCAAGCTTTAAAGGACCAATACGGTGGAAACCTAACCTTACTGACTGGAGATCCCAGGAATTTGGTTCAATAGGAAAACTAAGCAGTAAAGGTTCAGTTGAGCGCTTCGGTGGAAGCAAGAGCACTTCGGGTTATGATTTCTGTAAGGAACATAAACCCAAAGTCGTTCCTGCGATAGACGTTAAGTGCTATCTGCAGTGTGGGTAAAGGTTAAGTTTCCAAAACCTTTAATGATCCTCAATGGTTGAGGTTAGGTTTGGGGAAACTTATAATAGTTTCTAACACTTGTGAAGTGGGGTATAGAAGGATACCTTGTAGGAGACCACCTATTTAAGTGCGAGGACAGGCCACCTGAAATGAACGCACTTAAGAATCCAATAAGTGTCCACGGCAACAACGGACCAAACATTACGAAGAAAAGAGTAAGGGAATTTGTTGTGTTGGTACTATTGACTTGGCTTACACTATATACTGTCGGTTCAAGACATCACGTTCACCGCGCAGTAAGTAAGTCCGATGGTATTTAACTGTGGAAGGTTAAAAGTTGAAGCCACCTCTCCTTATGCAACATCGGTCCGCTGAAATATTGCTGGAAATAGGCACATTTTGAGTGTGACAAAATCTCTTTCAAGAGGGGATTGTTGAAAATTTGCCTTTGGTGGGAGTTGCGTCCACTCATCTTTAATGACTTAAACACTAGGGTTTCGCATATTGAAGACTTTGATTCTTCACACGTGCATAATCTACTAAGTGAGTAGATGACCGTAGGGCCAAGGATCGTCAAATTCCGTTGAGAAATGAAAGAGATATTGGTCCACGAAGTGAGGTGTTTTAAGCATGAAAATATGGTATAGACCAATTCTCCCTCATCGGTGGGGGAAGGAAGATTTGTTTAGTTTATAAGTCTCAAAATTGGTTAAGGGTTTGGGACCCCAAGGGGTAACATATGTGTTTGAAGGAGGGACTTGGGTCGTGGGCCTTGGGCTTTGGGCTTCTTCTGATATTATCTTTTTGGACCCAAATTGCTTCATATTTACAGTTTGGTCCCTGATTCAGGTAAGGTAAAATTGGACAGAGAACTTGTGCTTTTGCTGTTGGTTTTGGAACATTAACCTCCATTAATCTGCAGATCAATTCAGTCATTACTTGGCTGAATAACTCCTCACTAAAGCTCCAATACGTTGCACATTAATTCAGTCATTTATTTGGTTGAATTACTCCTCACTAATTGTCATTACATGGCCATTAACAACAATTAGTTGGGCAGTTGACCAGTCCCCTCCATGCACTATTTATTGAAGATTTTGGCTCAATTGTTGAGACTACACACAAACGAAAAAACAGAAATCTTCCTACTACTTTTCAGCATCATTTCATTACACTAAGTTCTTCAAAGTAACACTTGAGTTTCCTTTGCTCATTTGTTGAGTTGTTGTTTTATCTTGGGAGACTATTGTCCAGAACGTAGAAAGGATATATACGGGGAAATCTTGTCTTAAAGACAGAGTGTCATCACTCGACCCAACAAATCAAAGTGCTTGTAATCTCAGTTTCTTGTTTTCAGTTTATTGAAATTTCAGTTGTTGTAATTTCATTTTGTTGTAATACTTAGCAGTTACTTATTTTCCGTTTCCTACGACCATGGTAATCAACAGTAATTGCAAATATTGCTCCATACAATATCCAAAATAGTATCAAATCATGCTCTTTGGAGAAAATTATACTCCCTATGCTCTTTTTTTTTAACATTTTTAAAATCTACATATTCTATATGATTTATTGAACTGAGATTTATTAGTTTTAAATTAGTACATAGCTCATGCAACAAGAAATTCCAAACTGATTCAATTTACTTTGAAAATGATTTAATCTTAACATCGTTATTTTACCCATACTAATATGAGTTGTCTAGGTTTACTTAATATAAAAGTTCAGTTTTATTAGGAGAGATAAATGAAAAATGTAAAAACCTTAATTATCATCTTTCATGTAATACTAGTTGATAGTAACAACACTTGTTTGTGGTCTTTATGTAATTTAGGTTATGCATAAAAAATCTTTTGTTATTTTTAAACATCGTATTTAATCAAATATTTCATATAAAATAAGACGATAGCTATCAAATTTTTTTTGAATTAACAACAGCAATTACTGAGGGAGTAATAGCACAAAAGTGAATAAAAAATCTTTGTGGTGGCATTTTCTTCAAATTATTTTAAAATGATTTTTACATTTTTGTCCAAATATCACATTAACTGTTTTCCAAAATTTTGAAGCAAATGCTGATTGATACATGTCATGAGAAATAGTGTGAAGGCAACTTCTTGAAAGTGATGTTGATATTTATCCTTTTCACTTAATTATTCAAATAAAAGATGAGTGATCGATGACCATCATTACAATTGAAACTTGTGAAATTTATGCGTGCTTTTAGCTCGCTGTTTGATAAATGCTTACCACTTAGAACTGGCAGGATCAAAATTCAATGGTTATTTTTGGATGTGACCGGAGAATTTGATACTCCCTCCGGTTCACAATGGAAAGTTCCCTGGAAATTAACTTGTGTGATATTAAATATAATTTTATAGTTTGACATATTTATTTGATCAAATAATTATTTTTTTAGCATCAAATGAAGTGTGCAATTATGTTTTTAAATTTTTAACAAAGTGAAAATTAGTGGTAATTATGCTATATAATATAAGCTACGTAACATTTCTACTTTTTTTTTCCAAATATATTACTATTTCTTTTACACTATTTTCTTCAATTTCTCTTATTCTCATTTTCAACCTTCCAACATGTTGCTTATGTTGTACTTTCATATAATTTTGTAATATCTCATAATTTACTTTTTTTTTTAATTTAATTTTTCTTTGTTATTAAACACAATTTCATAGTTTACTAGTTTTGTTTTATATTCATTAGTACTAGTATTTATTATGAAAAATCCCTTCTAAACTCATATCTATCTTTTTCTTGTTTTAAAAAATGCAACAAATCATAAATTTTATATTATATTTATATGACTTGGTAAAACAATTTAAACTCATGATTGGAAGTTTATAAATTATTTTAAGTAAAGGTATTGTTTATTTGAAAGACAACCAAGATAAGGATTATTCCTTACGAATATTAAACATTAAAATATAATTATTTAATATTTTTTTAAACAATATGTAATTTAGATACCAAGTTATAATAATATTTAATTTTTATATACAAAAGTATTTGTCACACATTAAAGTTTGTTTACCTTTTTATCTGAAAAAAGTTTATTTAATTTTACAATTAATTTATTCTTAAAACTCAAAAATTATCTAACAATGTTATTACTTTGTTCAACCAAACAAGATGATATTAATTACATTATAAAAATTCAATCACGTCTTTGTAATTATCATATGATGACACAAGCTCCTAAGTCATGTGAGTATCTATTTATAAACTGCCCTGTAGCACAAATAATGTTGTCCAGAATCCTGAGATGGAGCAATAATCAAGACTGCACTGCTACAACATGGGAAGACTGTGTTCAATGAGGGATCACACATGCAAAGGGGAAATCTCATCCTCTTAAGATCTTCAAAATGGTATTTGCTAAATGTTCTTATGCTTTATGGATTGAGAGAAATCAGAGACTATTTGAAAACAAAAGCAAGCATATACAAGTGTTGGCTAAGAACCTAGTACTTATATGCATTGTTAGAGTTCCTCCTGAGCTTCAATATTTAGTTTATAGCTTTTAGTTTTGAGTTTAACTGCTTGCCTGATCCTATAATGTTGTGTGTGTGTTTTCTTTGAGATCCTAGCAAGCTGTATTGGCTGTGCTAAATTTGTAATGACTTATGGTAATTAATAAGATCTCTTAGTTACCAAAAGAAAAATTATCATATGATGTAAACACACTCATTAAGAAACTTGGTTAACATCATCAATTAAAAGGATTACTTGATTAGTTTATCTTTTAATCTACTCATAGGAACATGTAAACATGTATTGGATTCTTTTAGAAGTCTTCAGATGCTTTATTAGATAAGATAAATTGAAAGAAGAAATAATATTTTTATATGTTGATTGCAGGTACCTCCTGAACTCTTTGATTAATGATCCACCAGTTGATTATGTTTATTGTTAGTTATACCCATCATATATATGGGTTTGTATACCATGTATATCACGGTTTCACCAAGGAAATTACCAAGTGTGAAACCGTGGTATACACGGTATACAAGCCCATGTATATCACGGTTTTTGGAGTCAAATTGTAGTGTAAATATTACATTAAATTAGGCTTGTATACTTACCATAATTATAGAATTCTTGTACAATTAGAATAGGGTTTTGGGAGTAGAATAGGAATAGGATTTTTCTATTATAGAAAATTGTAAGTTGTATATATACTCGTTCAATTAATGAAAATAATCAAGGGATTATATTCTTTCATGGTATCAGAAGTCTAGGTTAATTTTTTCTCTCCCAAACCTGCTTCTCATGACACGAGTTTCGAGACATTACCCTCGGTTTCTGTGCACTTTGTTGCCTTCTCTCTTCCCAAATTTTCTTCCAAATCCCTACGTAACATCCTACGTTGATTGTGATGGCTAAGAACACATTTCACCCTGCCCTTACTGTTTCTAACATCAAGAATCACATCTCTATCAGTCTTGCAATAGAAAACGTCCAATACGCGATGTGGGCCGAACTGTTCAAAGTTCACGCACGCTCGCATCAAGTCCTCCGTCATATTATCGCCACGGCTCCTGCGGATCTGGAGGTGCCTAAACCCGAGGATGATCCTAAGTTGTGGACGACCCTTGATGCTACTATTCTTCAGTGGATTTACTCCACTATCTCTACCAACCTGTTGCAAACGATTATCGAATCAGACGCTACGGCGATGGATACTTGTAATAGAATGCGTGACATATTCCAAGATAATCAAAATTCTCGTGATGTTACCCTTGAACAGGAATTCTCCCATGTAAATATTGAAGATTTCCCTAACGTTTCAGCATATTGCAAAAGGTTGAAAGAATTAGTGGACCAACTCTGCAATGTTGGTCCGCCCGTTACCAACGATCGTCTTGTCCTTCAAATGGTTGTAGGCATGTCTGAGGCCTATAGTGGTGTTGCTACGCTTCTTCGTCAGAGCATTTCTCTTCCGCAGTTTTATCAGGCCCGTTCCATGCTCACGCTAGAAGAGGCAGGCTTGTCTAAGAAAGTGGCCACTGGGGCCCCTTTTGTCGTCATGATGATCGAGTCCACCTTTTATGCATCCGGCTCCAACAATTCCAGCCAAAACCGCAACAATGGTGGTGTAAAAAAGGGTCAGAATTGCAAAAGTAATGATAAAAATTGTGGTGGAAATCGAGGTGGAAATAACGAGGGTGATAATGGGCCTCGGGGCAGTGGGACGCAATCCAACTGGCCACAGCCCTGGGATCCCTGGCCGTGGAACTGGGCCCAACAACCCCTATTTTCCGTCGTATGCCCAACATCTGCATTGGGCCCAATTTCTGGCTTCAGCTTTCAAGCCCAATTCTGTCCAGCCACAATGGTTACCGAAAGTATGTTCTGGGCTAGGGCAGCAAGCAAGTGTGTTTAGGCCTCGGCCTCCACAGGCCCACCATACATCGGGCCCCACTCCTACCGATATTGATACAGCGTTGCACACACTTGGATTAAATCCCCCTGACCCGAATTGGTACATGGACACCGGAGCCACTACCTACGTGATGTCCGACCAAGGTACTCTCTCGTCTTATTCCAATTTGAGCAACAATCGTGGAATAATTGTTGGTAATGGAAATCCAATTTGAGCAACAATCTCTTATCTTGAAAAATGCCCTTTATGCCCCAAACTTAATTAAAAATTTGGTGTTTGTCCGTAAATTCATCACTGATAATTGGATTTCTGTTGATTTTGATCCTTTTGAATTTTCTGTGAAGGATTTCAAGACGGGGATTCCTCTCATGAGATGTGATAGTTTGGGAGATCTTTATCCTATCACGCCCACATCCGGAATCTCGAGTCAAGCCTTGCCATCCACTTTTGCGGCTCTCGCTCCTTTCTTATGGCATGCACGTTTGGGTCACCCTGGGTCGTCTATTGTTTCTTCATTACATAAAAACAATTTTATTTCTTGTAAGGGTACGTGTAGTACTCAAATTTGTCAATCTTGCCCTCTAGGAAAACTTGTTAGATTACCGTTTGTAGACTCTACTTCTCGTACGTTAATGTCATTTGATATTATTCATAGCGATTTATGGACATCTCATGTTTTAGTTCTTTGGGCCATCGTTATTACGTTTTATTTTTTTATGACTATTCTAATATTTTATGGACTTTTCCGTTAGCGAAAAAATCTCAAGTTTTTTCCACCTTCTTAAAATTTAGAGCATTCATATGTACCCAGTTCAACCGGGAAATAAAAAATATTCAATGTGATAATGACAAAGAATATGATAATGGGATGTTTCGGGATTTTTGTGCTAACAATGGAATAAATTTGTGTTTCTCTTGTCCTCATACGTCTTCACAAAATGGAAAGCCAAACGCATAATTCATACCATTAATAACATTATCCGCACTCTATTAGTTCATGCTTTCGTCCCCCTTTCCTTTTGGCATCATGCTCTACAAATGGCTACATATCTTCTTAACATACTTCCTACCAAAGGTTTGGCATATTATTTCCCTCTTCAAATCTTATATAATAAGACTCTTTTGAATTCACATCTTAGGGTCTTTGAGTGCTTATGTTATCCACTCTTTCCGTCACTACAATTAACAAACTTCAAGTCTGTTCTACTCCTTGTGTGTTTTTGGGTTATCCCTCTAATCATCATGGTTACAAGTGTTTTGATTTGTCGTCTAATAAAATCATCATTAGTCGCCATGTTATTTTCGATGAAACCCAATTTTCCTTTGCAAAGGTAAATAGTCCCGGGCCTAGTTCGTATAATTTTTTTGATGACGAATTGATGATGTCTCTCCATATATTATTCACCATTTATTGGACCTATCACGCACCCAAAATCCGCCAATGCCCATCGCTCGATGGTCCTCCCCGTCTCCGTCAAGATACTACAGTTATTGGGCCAAAGAATCGGGCCGCCTATCCAAAGCCCCGCGCCCCCAGTTTCTATTTCCGATAGAGGTCCTAGTTCCCATATTGGGCCAGCAGGCCCACTGCCTGCTGGCCAGTCCATCACCTGTCCTGATATTTCCCAAAATCCACCCAATTCTCCTCCGAGTCACAGACCGGTCACTCGTAGTCAACGGGGTATTTTTAAACCAAAAAGATATTTTAATTTAAATTCTAATGTTCTTAAATTCCCCCTACCCCGTAACCTAGTGTCCGCCTTAAATGACCCGAATTAGAAATTGGCTATGACCAACGAATATGATGCTCTTATTACGAATAAGACGTGGGAGTTGGTATCCTGTCCTTCTGGTGTTAATATTATTCGGTCTATGTGGATTTTTACTCATAAGGATAATTCTGACGGTTCTTTTGCGAGGCATAAGGCTCGTCGTAGGTGATGGTAAGACTCAACAGGTTGGCGTGGATTGTGGTGAGACGTTTAGTCCGGTGGTCAAACTAGCTACCATTCGCACTGTTCGCAGTCTGGCTCTTTTCAGAGCATGGACCATTCATCAGTTAGATTTGAAGAATGCTTTCTTACATGGTGAGCTTAAGGAGTCCATTTACATGCATCAACCCTTGGGTTTTCGAGACCCTAGATATCCTCATCATGTCTGCTTATTGAAGAAGTCCTTATATGGGCTTAAGCAAGCCCCACAGGCTTGGTATACGAGATTTGCAGACTATGTTTCGTCTATTGAGTTTACGCACATCATGTCTGATAATTCATTGTTCATATATAGTCATGGTTCTTTCCTAGTTTATATTCTATTATATGTGGATGATATTATCTTGATTGCCTCAACTGATGTGTTGCGCAAGTCTATCATTACCATGCTCAGTTCTTAGTTTGCTATGAAAGACTTGGGGCCCTTGAGTTATTTTTTGGGGATTGTTGTCACTCGTTATGCAGGTGGGTTATTCTTATCACAACGTAAGTATATGGCTGAGATCATTGAGCGCGCTGGTATGTCCTCATGTAAGTCTACTTCCACTCCAGTTGATACTAAACCCAAGTTGGGTGCTACTATCCAACACCAGAGGTTCCTGATGAGAACAAATTTGGCTCACCGTATGAGGATCCGACCCACTATCGCAGTCTTGCAGGGGTACTTCAGTATCTTACCTTCACGAGACCTGATATTATCTATGTCATCCAGCAGATGTGTTTGTTTATGCATAATCCTCGAGTTGAGCACATGAATGCGCTCAAACGCATCATTTGGTACTTACAGGGCACACTTGATAATAGGTTGCATCTATATCCGTCATCGGTCTCTACACTTGTCTCTTATACAGATACTGATTAGGGTGGCTGTCTGAACACCAGACGCTCTACGTCTGGTTGTTGTATGTTTCTTGGTGATAGATTGGTCTTATGGTCTTCCAAACGGCAGGCTACCTTATCCCGCTCCAGTGCTGAGGCCGAGTATCGAGGGGTGGCCAATGTGGTCTCTGAATCATGTTGGTTACGTAATCTTCTCTTAGAGCTTCACTTTCCCATTCAAAAGGCTACATTGGTTTATTGTGATAATGTTAGTGCAGTATATCTTTCTGGCAATCTGGTTCAATATCAGCGCACTAAACATATTGAGATAGACATCCATTTTGTTCGCGAAAAGGTAGCTCATGGGCAAGTACGTGTCTTACATGTCTCTTCCAGGTTTCAAATTGCGGACATTTTTACCAAAGGTCTTCCGTCAGTACTCTTTGAAGATTTTAGGGACAGTCTCAGCGTACGAAGATCGTCCACTATGACTGCGGGGGTGTGTTAGTCATATACGTGATATACATGAGTTTGTATACCATGTATATCAATGTTTCACCAAGGAAATTACCAAGTGTGAAACCGTGGTATACACGGTATACAAGCCCGTGTATATCACGATTTTTAGAGTCAAATTGTAATGTAAATATTATATTAAATTAGGCTTGTACATTTACCATAATTATAGAATTCGTGTACAACTAGATTATGATTTTGGAAGTAGAATAGAAATATAATTTTTCTATTATAGAAAATTGTAAGTCACAAATATATTATTTCAATTAATGAAAATAATCGAGGGTTTATATTGTTTAAAATAACACATTTTGGAATATCTCTAGATGACAGCGACATACGAATCTTTCAACACCCTTTTCTTTTTATTACAGATTTCCTCAAAGTAGATCACGGAGGGGTTACAATGTCCAGAAATATAAACCAGAATGCAATGGACTCCAAAAAGTTTACTACTACTTCTTGTAATAAGACTTATGTAACCATAGTTCTTGTAACAACAACTCAGTAGCTAGCAAAAAGATTCAAGATCCTTCTAGTTCAAAAAAAGGATAGCTACTGTTGCTAACATCTTGTTTCCCATTAGTATTTATAGTGGGTCTCATCTATTCTTTACTTAATTTAATATAAGAAGTATCTTCATTTACAAAATAAAATAAAATAATTATCTTTTGATTTTTAAGAGATTACCTAATTTTTTTTATCAAATTTGAAAGAAATAATCCCCTTGATTATTTTGATTAATTGAAAGGTATATATACAAGTTACAAAATAGGAGAATCCTATTCCGATTCTACTCCTAAAACCTTATTCTACCATAATTCTAACTATACAATTATGGTAAGTGTATAATCCTAATTTAGGTAACCTTTACACTACAATATACAACAAATATACTTTTCTAATATACATGTACTAACATTGCCCGTGATGGGTTGTATCAACTGTCGTGATACCGTGATGGGCCTGATGGGCTTCTGCATTCGGTACCCGTGGTATACACTATGTATATCAAGTGTATATCACGGGTATATTACCTTGTTTAACACACACCCGCAGTCATAGCGGGTGGTCTTCGAACGCTGAGACTGTCCCTAAAATCTTCAAAAAGGACTGCGGGTAGACCCTTTGTAAAAATGTCTGCAACTTGATATCGAGATGGGACATGGAATACGCGAACGTGACCCCGAGCAATGTCCATTTCGATATGCTTAGTGCGTTGGTGCTGAACCGGGTTACCTGAAAGGTAGATGGCACTACTATTATCGCAATATACCAAGGTTGCCTTCTGAATGGGACAATGAAGCTACAAAAGAAAATTACGTAACCAACATGATTCTGAGACCACATTAGCTACCCCTCGATATTCGGCCTCGGCACTTGAGCGGGATATAGTTGCCTGGCGCTTCGCAGACCAGGAGACCAAGTTGTTGCTAAGGAACATACAATAGCCAGACGTCGACCGTCTGGTGTCTGGACAACCACCCCAATCAACATCTGTGTATGAGACAAGTGTAGATGGCGAGGAAGGATATAAATGCAAACCATAGTTCAGTGTACCCTGAATATACCTAATGATGCGTTTGATTGCATTTATGTGCTCAATTCGGGGATCATGCATGAATAAACACACCTGCTGGATGGAATACGTAATATCCGGTCTTGTAAAAGTAAGATACTGAAGGGCCCCTACAAGACTGCGATAGCGGGTCGGGTCCTCGTATGGTGCGTCGGCAGCGGCACTAAGCTTGGGCTTTGTATCAACTGGAGTGGAAGTGGACTTACAAGATGACATCACAGCCCTCTCGATGATCTTAGCTGCATACTTTCTTTGAGACAAAAACAAACCATCTGAATGACGCTTGACGGCAATCCCCAAAAATTAACTCAAAGGCCCTAAGTCTTTCATAGCAAACTCAGAGCTGAGCATGGTCATGATAGACTGGCGTAAGGCATCGGAAGAGGCAGTCAAAATGATATCATCCACATACAACAGAATGTAGGCTAAGGACGAACCACGACGGTAGATGAATAAGGAATTATCTGACCTGCTGTGAGTGAACTCAATAGTCGAAACATAGTCAGCAAACCTTGTATACCAGGCCTGTGGAGACTGCTTAATCCCATATAAGGACTTCTTCAACAAACAGACATGATGAGGACGATTGGGATCCCTGAATCCCAAAGGTTGATGCATATAGACTGTTTCCTTGAGATCACCATGTAGGAACGCATTCTTGACATCCAACTGATGAATAAGACATTCCTTCGAAAGAGCAAATCTAAGCACAGTGCGAATGGTAGCCGGCTTGACCACCGGACTAAACGTCTCCCCACAATTTATCTCAACCTGCTGAGTCTTACCATCACCCACAAGCCGCGCCTTATGTCGAGCAAAAGACCCATCGGAATTCTCCTTATGAGCAAAAATCCACATAAACTTGATAACATTAATACCAGATGGACGAGGCACCAACTCCCACGTCCTATTATCAATAAGAGCATTATATTCATCAGTCATAGCAATTTTCCAATTCGGGTCATTTAAGGCAGACACATGATTACGGGACAAGGGGAATTTAGAGACATTTGAATGTAAATTAAAATGTCTTTTAAATGTAAAAATACCCCGTTGACTACGAGTGACCGATCTATGACTTGAGAAAGAATTGAGTGAATTTTGGGAATTTGCTGGGCTCGGGATGGACTGGCCAGCAGACAATGGGCCTGCTGGCCCAAGACGGTAAATCTGCTCGAGAGCTGGACCAGCCTTCAGTGGTGGATTGGCCCAATCACTGAACCGATCCAGTTGATGGTAATTAGCGGCTTGTCGATGGGGCGATTAGGCGATGGGCCATTGGAGGATTTTGGGTGCGGGATATGTCCAAAAAATGGCGAGTAATATACGGGGATATACCATCATCCAAAAAATTATACGAACTAGGCTCGGGAGTATGAACTTTAGTAAATGGAAATTGGATTTCATAAAAAATTACATGGCGATTAATTATGATTTTCTTAGAGGATAAATCAAAACATTTGTAACCAAGATGATTAGACGGATAACCCAAAAACACACACGGAGTAGACCGGGCCTGAAGTTTGTTAATTGTGGTGGATGGAAATAACGTATAACATAAGCACCCAAACACCCGAAGATGAGAATAAGATGGATTTTTATTGTATAACATTTGGAGAGGGAGAGAATATGTCAGACCTTTGGAATGAATTATGTTAAGGAGATATGTCGTCATTTGAAGAGCATGATGCCAAAAATATGGGGGTATGAAAGCATGAATTAAGAGAGTTCAGACAATGTTATTTATGAAACGAATTTTGCGTTCGACTTTCCCATTTTGTGAAGAAGTATGAGGACACGAAAAACGAAAATGGATCTCATTATTTGCACAGAATTCCCGAAACTCCCTATTATCATACTATTTTCCATTATCACACTGAATATTTTTTATTTCTCTTTCGAATTGTGTTATAATGAATGCCCTAAACTTTATGAAGACGGAAAATACTTGAGATTTATTTGCGATGGGAAACGTCCACAAAAATTTAGAATAATCATCCAAAAAAAGAACATAATACTGATGACCCAACGAACTTAGAACAGGAGACGTCCATAGGTCGCTATAATAATATCAAATGGCATTGAAGTATGAGAATTTGAGTTTACAAATGGCAACTTAACAATTTTTCCTAAAGAACAAGATTGACAAAGTGGAGTACGACTCGTACCCTTACATGAAATAAAACTATTTTTATCTAAAACCGATAAAATAGAGGATCCCGGATGACCAAGACGAGCATGCCACAAGAAAGGAGAAATGGTTGCAAAGGCTGATGGCAAGGCTTGACTCGATGGACTGAAATCGGGCGTGATAGGATAAAGATCTCCCCTACTATCACACCTCATGAGAGGACTCCCCGTCTTGAAATCCTTCACAGAGAAACCAAAAGGATCAAATTCAACAGAAACAGAATTGTCAGTGGTGAACTTGCGGACATACACTAAGTTTTTAATCAATTCGGGGCATGTAAAGTATTTTTCAAGATAAGGGGTGGATTGGGGGGAGACAACGTTTTATGACCATAACCCTGAATTGGAATAGAGTTACCATTTCCGACAATTATACCACGAGGGTTGCTCAAATTGGAATAAGAAGAAAGAGTACCTTGATCAGAAGTCATGTGTGTCGGTGTCCATGTACCAATTTGGATCCGGTTGCGTCAACCCAAGTGTGTGCATTGCGGCCTCAATGTCGGTGTGAGTGGGGCCCGCTGCATGGTGAGCTTGCAGAGGCCGGGGCCCAAGAATTACAGAACTGGGTTGTCCTGGGCCGTAACTGCTGGACGTACTGGGCCAGTGGGCAGTGGGCCGTGACTGCTGACTGTTGGGCCTGAAAGACTGGCCAGCCCACTGGCTGTTGGACGCTGCTGGAAAATAGGGGTTGCTGGCCCACGGCCCATTGCCCCAGCCCCACTGCCATGGGCCCCACTGCTGGGACCAGTAGGGTGAAGGGCCACTGTTTACTGGATGGGGCCCACTGCCATCCTGCTGACCACCGGAACCGCCGCGTTTTCCCCCGCGGTTTTTGTTATTATTCTTACGATTATTTTTGCCGCCACCATGAGTATGGTTTTTGCCCGAATTATCAACAAAACCCGAAGAATTTGTGGAGGACGTCATTAGGACGACGTGGCTTGCTCCGGTAGCCGCCTTTTTAGCCAAATCGGCTTCTTTCAAAGTAAGAATGGAAAGGGCTTGATAAAAAGCGGGAAGTGGGTTGCTTTGACGAAGGATACAGAGTTGGTCCGCCAACTCCTTGAGTTTCTTGCAATATGCAGACACGTTTGAAAATTCTTCCATGCGAACTAGAGAGAATTCCTACTCGAGTGTGACAACACGTGAATGTTGGTTATCTTGGAATATGTCACACAATCTATTACATGTAGCCATAGTCGTGGTATCCGGCTCAATAATCGTCTGTAAGAGGTCAACCGAAATAGTGGAATTGATCCACTGGAGAACGGTAACATCAAGAGTAATCCATAACTGAGGATCCTCCGCGGGAATAGGTGTAGTGGGAGGAATTATGTGATGGATAACTTGATGGGAGATAGCGTGAATTTTAAACAATTCTGCCCACGTCACATATTGGACGTTTTCCATCTCAAGCACAATAGGGATACTGTTCTTGACGTTAGAAACCATGAGGGCAGGATGAAAATTGTTCTTAGACATATTGAAAGAACAAAGAAGGAGGGGAAATTTGGGAATAGTAAGAGAGATTTTGAGAGCGGAAGACGAATTATGGAAGAGAAACCCGAGGGGGGGGGGGTTTCGGCCGAGGAGTACAAAAGTTTGGGAGAGAAATTTTTTTGTTAGACCTAGTCTCTTGATACCATGAAAGAAATAATCCCCTTGATTATTTTCATTAATTGAAAGGTATATATACAAGTTACAAAATAGGAGAATCATATTCCTATTCTACTCCTAAAACCTATTCTACCATAATTCTAACTATACAATTATGGTAAGTGTATAATCTTAATTTAGGTAACCTTTACACTACAATATACTACAAATATATTTTCCTAATATACATGTACTAACACTGCCCGTGATGGGTTGTATCAACTGTCGTGATACCGTGATGGGCCTGATGGGCTTCTGCATTCGGTACCCATGGTATACACTATGTATATCAAGTGTATATCACGGGTCTATTACCTTGTTTAACAAAATTTGAAAGATTAAAAAATTACTTATTGTGGATTAGAGGGAATACCAAATTGAGCAAAATGCAAAGAATTCATAGAGATGGGAACCAGTTTACTACCTTTGGTTGGTTTTAAATTTTGTTTAGTCAAAGAAATAAGAGCCCTTTGTATTAGTTGATTGTAAAAAATTGATAAACTTTAAGTGATGAAATTAAATTGTTAATAAACTGTTGATGTGTTTGATTAAAAAGTATTAATAAATTGTTCTTTCGTTAAAATTATTAAAATATTCTTAATTTTTTATTAAATTAAAAGTATCCTTACAGCAAAAAGGAGAAATAATGGAAGCATTTTTGACTAATTTCTTTATTAGTTTGTTCCAAAAAGTTGTCTTACTTTAAAATTTAATTTGATTAATTTTAAAATTAAATTGGCTTAAATTAATCAAAATTTAAATATTCAAAAACTAATGAAAAGTACTCTAAGTTGTAATTCCTTAATATTAATAGATAAAATAATATGTCTCAAAATATTAATTAAAATTTATGTAGTTTAATTTTCGAAAGTAGAAATGTGGTAAGTAATTTGAGACAGAGAGCGGATATTTGAGAAGACAAGGAGCACAATAAATTAATTCTACTACTTTCTCTGTTTTAATTTATGTGACATTATTTTTTTTATTCCGTCCCAAAATAAATATCAGATTTCATTATTTGATGACACCATAGCTATTTTATTCTAATTGATTTCCACTATTTATTATAAAAAAAAGTCAACAAAAATAGATACTAAACTAAGAATAATTTGATAAATATATTTTTTTCTTAAAGGGTGGGAGAGAAAAGAAAGAAGAAGATATAAACGAGGGTGCGTTGTAGCGTGACTGTCAAATCTACATATTCTCTCTCTCTTTTGGGAGATTCGATCATTTCGGCTTTTCCAATCTATGTCTACTGCCTCCCTTCCCCTCACTATAATGTTCAAGGTAACATTATTGACATCCTTTCTTTCTCACACTCTTTATTCTTCGAGCTCCCTCACATGGCTAACTAATTAACTGTTTATGAGTCCCCAAGTTTGGTAGGTTTTTTAAATCTCTATTATTACCTAATAAAGTCTTGATTTTTTCTTATAGCTTTCTGCCCTCGATTATTATTACTATAAGTGAGTATTATTTTTCTGAATTTTATGCTATTGTGTTGAAGGAGAATTTTCAATGGAGTTTGAAAGTAAAGTTTTTCCGCTAGTGAACGGTTTTAAAAAGAAATTGTCTTTATTGGGTGTTTTTTTCCCTTTTTAAATTCAATATTTTGGGAATTTATGCTTCTGCAAGTATGAAAGACCTCTCTGCAAAATTTCAACTTTGAATTCTGTCTTGTTTCGTCTTTCTGATCTGGGATATGTTGTCGTTTCCGGCATCTTTTTACCCAATTTTTTCTTCTCATGGAGACTTTTTTTCTTGTCTCCAGCCCAACACGGGGTTGGGAGGGTGGTGTTAGTGGTGCATTTTCTTGAAAGCAGGGGCAGAGCTAGGTAGGCACCGTTCATCCGAACCCCTTCGGTACAGTATATATATGTATATAATGTTAAAATCATTTGTTTACTTATATATCGTAGACGTTGAACGCCTAAACTTGTTCATGTATTTACTTGTTCGTATTTTTAAAATCCCTCCTAGGTGAAAATTCTGGCTCCGAGCCACTGCTTGAAAGCACAGGCATATGAGAGTTATGGCCAAATCTGCACTGCAAAAAAAATAGACAGGTCATTTCTGGGTCTGGAGATATTCTTCTTTCGAAACTCTGAGCTTAGGCCTTTAGGTGTGGGTACGCATTAAAAAGGTTCCCTTTTATGGAAATGAGATCTGCTTTTTTACATCTCATCATACCTAAAATAATACAGTACATAAGTTGTAGTAATAAAATTAACAATAATAATGACATTAATAATTGCATACTCCTTGTTTCTTACATGACTTGTGAAAAGTAGAACCCATGGGGGGGAAAATTGAGAAAAATCATGATATGAATTTCAGATGTTGTCTCTTATGTACTACTACAACTTGTGTTTTTAAACAAATCAAGTGAAGAAAACTTACCATGTTTTGTCCCACCCTTTTCTTACTACTAAGTAATGTGATGAATGGTTTTTCTTTAGACTAAAAAAATATTGTTGTTGTGTTGAGGGTCTACTGTTCTCTACTTTCCATGTAGGGGTAAGGTCTACTTTTCAAGATATGTTGTTGTTGATGTTGTTAAAAAAATATTGGCTCATCTGCAAAGTCTCTTCTTTTCCTCATTATTGTCTTGTGGTCCTTGTTGTTTGGGATCTCCTTTTTGCAGGCCTTGTTTTGAATTGAAAAGAGGATTGATTCTTGAATTATGGAGGGCGATACATTTTCAGGGCTAGGTAATGGTAGTACACAAATAGATGGCAAGGTATTTCAGACATTTCAAAAGAGCTTTGTACAAGTGCAGAACATACTGGATCAGAATAGGCTACTAATCAATGAGATAAAGCAGAACCACGAGTCGAAAATCCCGGATAACTTAAGCAGAAATGTGGGGTTAATCAGAGAGCTAAACAACAACATCAGAAGGGTTGTTGACCTTTATGCAGATCTTTCTTGTTCTTTCACCAAATCAGTTGATGCTTCATCTGAAGGAGATTCAAGTGGAAAAGCCAGCCACAAGAGGAGCAAGCCTCTTTAAAAGTTGTCTCCTTTTGTCTTGATTCTTTGTCATGTTTTCCCCAAATTCTCTGTGAGGTAGTAGAAGAAGAAGAAGAAGATAAATTAATGATTAGACAATAGTGTAACTTTTTTTCTTTTCTTTCAGTAGTTGTACTTTATTTAGTACCTTGCTAAAAAATAATGACCCCCCAAGAAATCTTTTCCTTTGTTAATGTGCCCCTGCATATCTAATTCAAGAAAAAATGTCTGTATCCTCTGATATTGCTGGTAAATGCTTGATTTTGTTCCTCTTCTCAATCATTTTGATACACATTCCACTGCTGTTTTTCTTTTTTTGAATGCGCACAAATATATTTTGATTCTTGTATGTTGTAAATGTGTAACTTTTTCACTTTGTCAAAAGGCTAATGATATGTTTTGATATTGGTCTTTTACAGACTTTCTCTATCATTCATTCTCTTCTAATAAAGTTACTTGTTCCATCCACTTTTTGCAAAGCTCCTTTTGTTCCTTCTGGTTAAAAGTATAAGGGAAAGTTCGATACACTAAGCTCCCGTATGCGCGGGGTTTGAAAAAGTGTCGAACCATAAGAATTTATTATACGCAGTCTTATCCTGTATTTCTATAAGAGACTGTTTACACGGCTTAAACTCGTAAATTCTCGATTAAATGGCAGCAACTTTATTAGTTACTCCAAAACTCATATTATTCCTTTTGGTTAAAGACAGATTTCTTTTTCATATTATTACGTGTGGTGAAAATTGAAAATAGTGGTAGACACTGTTTGAGTCCTCTCCCAAAGTTAACACTATTGGTGATTTGTATGTGGAGAAGCAGATGAAAAAGAATTGTACTTACATTGATTGATACATACATTTCTGCAAAGATGCTCCTAGACATTTTGCTTTATCTACATCATTGTAGTTCCCAATCACACAGCACCACAGGATCGGAATCTCACAAGAGAAAAGTTTGACCAAACATTTTAGAAAATATATACTCCATTTATTTATAGGGTATGACTTAGTGATCAAGGAAGAGAGTTAAAGAATCGTGAGGTTATATGTTTAAATTCCAAAGAAACAAAAGGATTAGGTGATTCTTTTCATCTGTCTTAACTTTATTGGACAGAGTTATCTGGTGTCTGTTGTTGATGGGAGGTGACATGATTATCATAGAATTAGTCGAGGTGTGTGTAAATTGGTTCGGACACAACGATTATAAAAAGAAAATATACAACAACAACGAAAATATATTTATGTTTAATGTTTGTTCCATCCAACGATAGTCTTATTGATAAAGAAAGAAATGAATAAACAATTCATCTGGTGGAATTTAAATAGCGAAAATGAATAGAATAGCATAAAAAAAAAGAGCAGCTTGGAGTTTGGTTCAAAGTTGAAACAAGGCACTAGATTTTCCAAGAGAAAGACATATGTGAACAGTGGAATCCCAACAACATGACAAAGGGCCCCAAAATAGACCTCTTTTTAAGATGAAACTGAACTCTACTTAGGTTTCTTTTTCCTTTTATTTGTTTCCTTGTTACTTTTGGCGTCCTTTTTGCAAATTGCAACAATAAAAGGCGTTTTTAATTACTGGCTTCCATTTGATCCCACAAACATACCCCACCTGGCCCTCTCTTTACTCCTCCCCTTCTATTCATTTTCTTTTCCTTCTACTGAAAAGAAGCTCAATATCCCTTTGAGAAAATATGAGTTGAGTCTTGCCATCTTTGAGATAGAGGCTGTGGTGGTCAAACTCTGGATTAGGCTAAGTTGAGTCCAGCTCAAAGGTAGCAGAAGCCTAGTCCATGTAATTAAGGAGTCGTTTGGTAGCTGATTAGAGTTATACAAATATTAATAATGGTAGAACTTAGTTATGTAGAGTTTAGTTATTCATGTATTAATTATTCCATCTTCTATCTTACATAAAATAATACATGAATTTCCTCCTAACTTATACATGTATCAGATTTGAGTGGATTTAATATGATACTCTTTTGAAGTTTAAAAACACAATTAATTACTACTAAGAATCGACAGCATGTAGCTGTACTAGGCTGTCAATGTTTATGTCTGTGAATGCTTTATGTCCAGACTACAAAAGAAATGAATTCTTTGTCGCAACATTTTAAGATACAGAATAATTGGATGATTAACGTATTAGCAATGTTTTGGACGGCGTTCTCAAACCAATACTCCTTTTTTTCTTTTTACTTCTTTTTGTGACTGTTCCTTAATTCTCATGCTTATTATATCCTATTCAAACGTGTAAGGAAAATCCTTTTCTCTTGCGGGAGAATGAGATTTTTCTGGGTTGGAATCTTGAGAATACAAAACCTCTTGAAATTAAGTGTTTCTTTTTTAATGGTTCATCTATGTAACGAGAATCTGAATTAATTAGATCAATGAATTTTAAATACATAAATCAAAAGAGAAATGTATTTATCGATGTTAAAGACATAAATAAGTAACTAAAAATATATTGTCTACAAGTGAGACGATTACACTTTTCATCATGGTATCAGAAGAATTGGAAAGGTCCTGAATTTGCGTCTCACAGCTATTCATTATTAAATACATAATTTTTACAGATCATAAAATAGAATCAGGCTCTCGCAGAGGAAGAAACACATTGAAGACATAATTAAATAAATAAAGTATATTTTCGAACAACTTAATTTATTAAGTAATATAATCATACACTTCAATAACTAACATGGTAAGTCCTGAAGTTTGTTGACCTCATGAAATCTAAAGCTAAATACCCTTCCTTGAGTGTTGTATCTTAACAAATTCAGAGCAACAAGATGTGGCAACGAGACCGTAGTCATGTCCGCCGTGTTTATTTTACCTTTTCTTTTTTGTTGGGTAAGTAGCATATGGTTAGAGTCATATAAATATTAGTAAAGAGAATTTATATATTATTTTATGTAAAGATTAATTATACAATATTTCGTTATTCATATATTAGTTATTCTATCTTCTATCTTATATAAAATAATATATATATTTGCTCATAACTTATACATGTAGCTAAATTGCGAACCATATACCGTAATAAACGTGTCTAGTTTATACATAACAAAAGAATACTACCAAATATAATACTCTCTCCGTCTTAAAAAGATTGTCTTAGTTTGACTTGACACGAAAATTAAGAAATAAAGGAAAACTTTTGAAATATATGGTCCAAAATAAACTTGTTTACCGAAAAATCGGTATAGTTGAATTTGTATACGTGGTCAAAGACATGTGGATCAATGTAACCAAAGTTATGAGATAAATTAGAAGCAACCTTAATTACCAATATTAATTATGCAATAAAAGGTAATTAAGAGGTCATAAAGGATAATAAAGGGTAATAAAGCCTAATAAAGGCGGGAGGAAACTTGGCGGTCTTCTGTAACATTTTTGTACATTGAATGATGCTTGAGCGGTGAGTTGACATGCTTATCCGGGTCTTTTGTAGTTTCTGCCTCCGAAAGTGGTTTACCATATTACTTCTCCGAAACTTCGTCAGAGCACCTCACTTGCTGACTTGAGTCTGACATGTCACCATCTCCACGTGTTATCTCTTGATACGTCCACTTGGTGATTACAGATTTTTCCCTATACAGATAGTACCCCTACTTTCCGATTACTCGCTGAGATGTGATCGGGAAGTGGAAGATTTTCTCCTTCTTGCCGAAAAGTCATGTAATCACCCTCGCGACTGCCTCATTAAGAATCTTATCTGAAAAATTAAATTGGGAAAAAAATCGGGCAAAGGAAAAAAGAGTGTAGGACTTACGGATTCAGATGACAACTCTGCCATTTGTCTTCTACTGTCAACGGCCGGTTGGTGCTGAAAAACTACCGCAAAAAGCATGATCTTGAGTTTTTAGTGTTCACCTAGAACTTCTTCAAATGTTAACTCTTGGGTTTTTAGTTTTTCCAAAACTTTCAATTTTAGAGTTTTGACTATAGGGTTTTAAGTTAAACCCAAAACTGTTTAGAGTTTAGACTCTAGGGTTTTTAGTTATACCCGAAATTTTTACAACCTCACAGCCTTGGAAGTCGGGGATGTTAATGACCAAAAATTTTCATCTTCTAGCTCTGGTAAAGTCCGGATATAACATATCCGGTTAACTTTACGATGGAGAAACAAAGCATCCGGCCTTTAACCATTTGACTGGATGACTTTATAAGAGAGGGCCCTTATTTTTCAGTGCTTATGAAGATGACGTCTCCTATTCATTTTGACACAAATTTTTGATATATCATTAGACGACGTTCATGTGATATCTTAGCTTTCTGTGGCAAGAATTTATCATAAAAGGAAAATTTCATTAATTCCTTTTACTTATAAATGTAAATTCAAATGTAAGAATTACCGACTGCCATCTAGCCGGTGTAAATTATTTCACCCTCCGGATAGTCCTTGATATTGATATGTTTTTAACTTGAAGCGCATGTAAATTTAAGAATGATTTCGTTTCATTCGAAAGTATATGAGAATGTTTAGAAGGTGCAAGTTTTACTTCATCCCATTACATGAACTTGAACGTACACAAGTGTTTACAATTCTGCATATACGCCAGGTTTCAAGAGACAAACAAAAATACATTGCAAGAGAATTTCAGCCATGCTGACATTTATTTGGTCTACCGGTTCTTGATTTGGCAGTCCCCGTCCTTTTCTTTATTCTAGAGCCAGTTCGGACTATCTCCGGACATAATGCCTTTGGGCACAATGTTTTTTTCTTTTTTACTGTCCCGGAGCCATCTTCAGATGCTTTCAGTACTTATTGTTATGGTTTCCGCTGCTTTGACATGACAGTCCCTAGTGTTCGCATATATTACTGCTATTCATGTAAGTTGTTTTCTGACGACTCGCTCCGAAAATGCTTTTGCCTCTTGTCGGTCCGTGATTCTGACGGGTATGATTCAAACTGGTGTCTAGAATGCCTTCGATCAAAGTTCAGTTGACCTTGATCCTAGGTCGTAGAAGATGTTGATGTATTTATCTGATCATCTTCTACGCGAATCTTTGACGTACACCGGTTGTAAACATATTCCCACATTGTTGCATGGAACTCTAACAGGTTTTCCTTAAGATTCCACGAGGTATCCGAACTTAGGGGGTTTATACCCTTGGTGAAAATTTCGGTGGCCCATTTGTCCGGTACTACTGGCAACAACATTCGTTCATTCTGGAATACGGTGACGAAGTCCCGGAGCCGCTCAAACTCCCCTTGCGAAATACGGAAGATGCCTTTCGCATTCGCACCTTCCAGGCTCCAGTATGTGCTTGCCTGTGCTTTAATAAACATATTTGCGAGCATATCAAATGAATTAATTGAATGCTCGGGTAAAAGAGAATACCAAGTTAGGACCCCTTTAGTCAATGTCTTGCCGAATTTCTTGATCAGGACCGATTCAATCTCGTTCAGTTTCAGGTCATTTCCCTTGACAACCGTGATGTAGGCCACTACGTTCTCCTGCGAATCTGTCGTCCCGTCATATTTGGGGGTGTCCGAGATCTCAAATCTCTTCGGGGAAGCTTTTAATTTGTAAGCTAACTGAATATATTTTTTTGCATTCGGACCCTCAAGTACTAGCGGAGTCCCCTGGATTTGATCCAGACGGACATGAATCTCCTTCGCGTTCTTTTCCTTTTCCTTAACGCTTTTGTTAATCTTATCAGTGATGTCATTCATAAACTGCATGACTTGTGCCTCGAAGAGATCATATGGGACAGACTCACTCCCGGATGCGTCTTCACTCCCAATGGTTTTATCCTCCATTCGATCTTCGCTAGGTGTATTGTTTCCGACAGCTGGTGTTGGAGGAGCCCCCCGGGCCTTCTAAATCTAATGTTTGTGTTGCCTGAAAGTGCTGAGATAATTTTCTTTATGAATTCCATCTCCTCCATCATTGACCGTTGTTGTTCCCTTACGATCTGCATTGCTTCGGTTTCGTCAGTAGGCGTTATTTCCTTTTAATCCATTGATTTAGAACATTTTCTCGGGCAGTTTCTCCATCATTATTTTCGATAGTGAGATTAATTTGGTCATGAGTAGTGTTTGTCATATCTACAACAATTGAATTTAACAACAAGATCTAAAAAGAATTAGTATTATTGATAGGGTCACAATGATGGCACAATTGTCATGGCCTCCACGATGGGCGTCAAACTATTTATCCGGAAATCGGTATAGTTGAATTTGTATACGTGGTCAAGAACACATGAATCAATATAACCAAAGTTATGAGATAAATTAGAAATAGCAAGCAAGATTATTAAAATAAAGTAAATAATAGTTAAAGTAAATAACCTGAGCCTTGATGAAATGATGAGCTAAAGTATCCGGACAAGCTATGCGCCAAAGCTTTGTCAAGAATAAGAATAAATTGCTTAAGAGTACTAGTTTTCTATTGAGTTTCAGATTTCAGATCATCCTTTATAATAAATGAGAAACTCTATTTATACTTGAGCTATGGGGTACAAATCCCATGAATCATGTTCCCTTAATTATCAATATTAATGCTGCAATAAAAGGTAATTAAGAGGTCATAAATGGTAATAAAGCCTAATAAAGGCTAACAAAGGCTGGAGGAAATTTGGGGTCTTCTGTAACGTTTCTGTACATTGAATTACGCTTGACTGATGAGTTGGCATGCTTATTCGGGTCCTTTGTAGTTTCTATCTCCGAAAGCGGGTTACCAAATTACTTCTCCGGAACTTCGTCGGAGTCCCTCACTTACTGACTCAAGTCTAACCTATCACCATCGCCACGTGTCATCTCTTGATACGTCCACTTGGTGTTTACGAATTTCTCCCTATACAAAACTTTAGATATTTGTGTGATTGTAAATCATCTCATAAAGTTAAATTATTTTTAAATATAAAAATGTGTCAATTTTTTTAGGACAAACTAATAAGGAAAGTAGGACAACCTTTTTGAAACGAGAGAAATATTACTTATGTAGAATTTAATACATGAATTTAACTTAGCTCATAATCAGCTACTAAACGACCCCTAAATGCAAATAAACTACTACAGTATGAACTTTTTATTCTTTCTGTTCACAAGGTGAAATTTCTTTCATTTTGAAGAGTGATTTGTTTTAAGGTTTGTATAGTTATCAAGAGTGTCATTTGGAAAAATAAACAGAAAATTTGAAGAATGACATTTTCCTTTAAATAATCATTTAGTATCAGACCTATTAATCTGATTAATTTAAATTCACACAAAAATTCAATTAAAGGGAAATAGTTCCTTAATAAGATTTTTCTGTTTCTACACGAGCTCACTATTTTTTATATAAAAGATGACAAAGTTTATTTATTTCACTACAACTCTTCTCTTGATAGGGTGATGCTACATCTTATTTGAAGATTGCAAAATATCATAAAAGACCAGAAGTTAGTTATAATATCACCTAGGAAAAAGTCCATTTATTTCACTACAACTCTTGATGGGGTGATACGTCTTATTTGAAGATTGCAAAATATCGAAAAGGCCGGAAGTTAATTATAATATAACCTAACTCTTCATTTTAAATATCATTTTAGTCTAATAAAATTGATTAAAAATAAATATTTCTTTAGAAAATCAATAAGTAGTTGATTTTTCTTTTAAAAATGTATCCTTGCTCTAATGAATAACTGTTTCTAAAAAGTCTATCGCCAGTTATCATCAATTTTGAGCATAAATAAAAGGTAATTTAATCGAAATTACACTATTGCCTACGTATCATATATTTTTTTAATTTTCATACTAATCCAAATGAATAATTTTTACATATTAATCAAGAGGTAAGTTTTTTAAAATTTACTCTTATTTAGATAAGTTAGTTTTTACATAATCAAAAAATCATATTACATACTCACTCTGGTCTATATTATATGGTGTTTTTAGCTTGGAAACATTCTTTAAGAAATTTATTCACCCCAAAAGTAATGGAGTGAGTGTTTTTACTAATTTATGATTAATTAAATAATATACGTTTAATATGATTTCTTGGTTAGGTAAAAAATCACTTATTATCTAAACAAGTATAAATTTTAAAAAAAAATAATTAGTAATTTTTTTATTATGTAATAATATATTTATTTTGAAATAAATCTACAAGCTAAAAACCACCATATAATACGGATCGAAGGGAGTATGTATTACTATTTAATTAAGAATAAATTAATGAAAATACCTATTACTTTTTAAAGATGTGTGAATTTTTTAAGAAGTATGCTCAAGCTAAAAGCATCATATAATATGGACCTGAGGGAGTAATAATTAATGCAAGTGAATGAGTTTTAATGAGTATGCTTAACTTAAACAATATTTTTTTGTCGGATCTAGGCAGTAAGTAAATAATTGTCTTTGCATTCAAGTTATACAAGATTTTGTAGGCGTTTGGCCATTAATTGTTTTTTTGAAATTTTGAAGTTGGAGTTGTGTTTTTATAGTTTTTATAAAAAATGTTATTTGAATGTAATGAAAGTGAAAAAAATGGAATTTTAGGTTTTTTATAATCAAATTTTTTATGGTCAATCACTGATTTTCAAATAAAATAAAAAATAATCGAAAAAGGTAAAAAATTCTCATGATCAAAAAAGTCCTTTAATTCCCATTAAGCTCCTTCCCTTTCACACTCTGGTCTCTCACTTCGAGAAAAAAAGTTTCAAATACCTCCCCGTTTCATTTTAGTTATCACTTTATTTTTTTTCACACCGTTAAGAAAAACACTAAATATAGGATATAGTTTACTAATTATTTCTATTTGTCAAATCAACTTGAGAATTGACTATTAAGAAGAAGTGGTTCTTTAATATATAATGTTGAACTCTTAAAGTAATAATTATTTTAAAATATTTTTTTTTATTTGTAATAATAGTTAAAGTGAACTGGAGAATGATATTGTTTGTTATTTGGACTAAACAATTTACCAATAACCTTTTTTCTTATTCCAAAGAAGTACTAATAAGAGCCAATTTATACCTCGAGTTTCTGATTTCCCTGTATTAGTGATGGTGGGGTTCTTTAAAACAGTGCGAGGATAATATAGTCATTTACCAATCATAGTCCAATATTCGCGTGCTTCAAAGCAGCCGCAGATGTTCGTTTTGGCCGAGAATGAGAATTATACTATACACTTTAAACTTTAAAATAATGGAGTATATATGAAACTCTACAATTTTGCTTGTTCTTTTCCAATAATATCCAAACACGTGGAGATTAAGCCTCGGAAGATCTACAGGCTCGGATCCGAACCTATACAGATTTCCGAGCCTGTTGATTCGCGGAAGTGGGCCCTGTATACAGCTATCGGACACGCCTTCCGACGCAAACGTTATGCTGCTGACGTAAGCAAGTACTGTTATGAACACCACATGCGTGATTGCGTTTAATTCTTGATTCTACTATCGTCGAAAATTATTTATGTAATTATTAAAAATAACTCTCTTAAATTATTTATCATTTTAGAATTTCAAAATATAATTAACTATTTTTTTTTGTTTTATGCTTTGTGATTAATGAAGATAATACATAAAAAAAATAATTTAGATTAAATATTCCTCTTAATATTTCTCAAGGGCATGTAAACTTAAAATAAATAAAATTAAAACGGAGAGAGTATTCTTTTTGGAATGTAGTCACTGAATTTGTGGGGATATTCACAAAGGTTGTCATCATTTTTGTGGGGATATTCACAAAGGTTGTCATCATTTTGGGTGCAATTTTGCTCCTTTTATTTCGCTAAATAAAATATTACTCCCACTTTATTTGGTAATTACTTATATTTTATTACCAGTAGAAATTTACTGCACATAAAGATACCTGATTTACACTAAGTCGGACAGGCCCAACCTTAGTATTTTTTTTACACTATACGATTTTCTACCATTGCTTTACATAGGATAAAAATTCAATTCTTGCAATCTACTAGCTAATCTTTGAATCATATTACCTCTAGCAAACAACTTCTGTACAATCAATCTAACTATCACCTCTGGTTGCCTCTTGATCTTCTGAAAAATCGCTTTGTTTCTTTCTTGCCACACATGATATAATGCAGCAGTTAAAGTCATTTTGTATATTGTGGTTCCTGCATTCTTACTTCATCTTAGACATATCCATCGGGTCGGGGACCTGCCTGACCCAACCCGAAAAAACCAGGGTCAGGGTCAGCTTATAACTGATCAGTGAGCCACCTGATCCGAAAAAGCGGGGACCCGATCATATGTAGGGTCGGGCCAGGATCAGAATTTTTTAACCCACTTGACCCGGCCCGATCACCGACCCGACCCGGCCCGAACACTGACCCCACCCCGACCCGCGTGCCTTTTTAATATTTATATTTTTATTTTATTTTATGAATATTTATTTTTTACTTATATATGTGAAGGGACAAACGAAGAAGAATCTAGTGATGATGGTTATGATGATGTTGATGAATTATAGTGATGTTGGTTTGTACTTGCCTCTTGTTTGTTTATGGATTTACAACTAAAAGTGTGGAATCTGCTTCAGTTCTTTTTGGTGTAATTTTAATGATTTCCTGCTTTTGTTTGTTGTAATTTTTAATTGATGACAAATTATATTGGATATCGGATTGGGTAGAATTACAGTGTTTGCTTATTGTTTTATTTTCTTTTGTAAAGCGGGTCAAGGCCGACCCGTGACCCGTAGGGTCAGGGCCAGGGTCTAAAAATTAAAAAATAAAACAGGATCAGGGTCGGGCAAGCAGAAAAAAAGCCACTTGACATGGCCCAACCCGACCCGAGCTTTGGACAGGTCTACTTCTTCTGTTGTCGATCATCCATTGTAGTTCAGTTATCCATCCTGCTAGTGCTCTATTAATGCCTTGCCATTTAAGTAAGGCTTTTCAAATCTGTGCAGTGTCAGGGCACTGAAAAAACAAGTGTTCTATTGATTCCTCATCTTGCTGGCATAGTGGACAACTTTATCTTCTGTAACACCCCATTTAGACAACTTATCATTTGTGTATAGTCTGTTGTGTGCTACCAGTGTTGTTTGAAACAACCACTTTGGGTATCCTGGATTACTATCCATGAGACTTTAGGGTAATCTCCTAACATCTTAAGATACATCTGTTTGATAGAGAAAGTCCTTAATCCCATAATTCCTTCTGTAGTCATTCATATTAGTTCAATGTAGGTTTTTTGCTTTGAATATTCTTTGGATGACCCAACTAGCTTGCTTAGGTATCAACTCCCTTAGTACTCATCTGTTTCTATAATAAGTATGCATCCATTTCACCCATAGGACATCCTTCTTCTTAGTTAGTTTTCAAAATAATTTGCACAAGGCTGGCTTGTTCCAGATGTGCACATTCAACACATTCATTCCCCCAGCTGCCTTTGGCATACACAGTTTCTCCCATGCAAGCAAAGTATTTTTTGACATCTCTACATGTCCAGTCCATAAAAAGGTTCTGCAAATTTGTTCAATTACTCTAATAATCTTCTTAGGGGTCAGGAACAACTGTGACCAGTAGGTTTGTATAGCAAATAAGACAAAATTTATAAGTTGTAACCTTCCAGCATAAGAAAGCATTTTGCTGGTCCATGATTTAATTCTCCTTAGCATCTTGTCAAGTAATGACTGACACTGTATAATTGAGATTTTCTTGGGACTCATGGGTACCCCCAAGTACCTAATAGGTAGCTCCCCTTTCACCATCCCTGTTGTGTCTAGAATCTGTTGTTGTACATTCATAGAAACTCCTCCAAAAAATATGCTACTTTTCTGTAAATTTGCATGAAGTCCAGAAGCTAATGAGAGTGTATGAAAACAGTGGAACATTGTTTGGATGGACCTATTATCTCCTCTACTAAATAACAACAAGTCATCAGCAAGGCTTAGTTGGGTGATCCTCAACTTACCACATTTTGGATGGTATTTGAACCTTTTTCATGTTCTAAGAATTTGAGCAATCTACTTAGATACTCCATAGCAAGCACAAAAAGATAGGGTGATATTGGGTCACCCTGTCTTAAACCTTTTTTTCCTGCAAATGGTACTGTATGAACTCCATTAATCAGTATGCAACAAGAGACTGCTTTTTAAGCAGAACATTATCCACCTCACAATTTGGTCTGGAAATTGTAGATTGACTAGTACCTGTTGCATATAGATCCACTCGATTGTATCATAAGCCTTTTGAATGTATATCTTCATCATACATCTTAGTGACATAGTCTTTGTATTATATCCTTTTACTAGCTCATGGCTAAGCACTATGTTATCTAAGATCACCCTTCTTGGGATAAAGGCAGCTTGACTTTCATCAACTAGACCCATCTAGTACTCCACACATTTTACTGGTTAGTATTTTCAATATAATTTTACCTCTATATCAATACACACAAGTGAATGGGCAGACAATGCAGGATCCAGAATTATTGTCTCTAAGTGAGTTCATTTGCTAACCCATTGAGAGTTGATGAGGGTCTTGTCAATTCTACTATATACATGATTGTTTGTCCCATGTAAATATTTTCCCTACAGTTTTCATTTCCAGCAGGCATGTATTCTGCATGAACTCATTCAAATCTCTGATCTCAGCCTCTTGTACTTATGCCCCATTACTTCTATCATCCACTTTTAAAATTGCACTAAAATCTCCCATGAGTAACTAGGGATCAGTCATGGTGTTAGCAATTTGATTCAGCCCTTCCCATAGTTGCAACATGTCATGTATGTTATGTAATCCATATATTGCTGTAAATTGGAATTCCATATTTACACTTAGCAGTGTCACTCTCCCATGTATAAACTGCTCATGAGTATGTGTAACTATTATATCAGCTGCTCTAGGATTCCATAATAGCCATATCCTACCCTTTTCTGAGTATTGATAGTTATATGCCCATTTCCAGATTGGGACTAGCTTTGTAACCACTTGTTGTGCTATATGTTATTTCACTTTATGTTCTACTACTGCTATAACCTCTACCTTATTCTCCACCAAATATTTTTTGAATTCTTTCTGCTTGTATACTTTATTCAGCCCCCTTATGTTCCAAGTAATAATCTCATTTGGACTGCATTGGTGGTGTTGCATGCACAGTCCTGCTACTTTGCACTACCACACCATTAGCTTCTTGTCCTGGATTTGTTTGCCCACTTATCAATGGATTAAAGGTGTTTGCAATACCAACCTGTTGCTCTTTGTGATTTACTATCCTAGTTGGTGTGGTGCCCTTAGGTGTCTCCCATACTCCTTCTGTTGGTATATTCTGCACCTCCCTGAAGTATTGACATCTTTTGGTGCACTCTGGGCTCTAGCTATATTATTCTTTTCCACCTCTTTAGCTTGTTTTGTCTCCCTGTTGTACATCCCCTAGTTTTGCTTGCTAAGTTGTAACCACTTTGGCTTTGTGCTTTTATTTTTGCATTTTGTCAACATTCACAGGTGCTGGATCTTCAGTTTTTCTACACTTATGTCCAATCATCAAGCATTCAGTTCAATAAACAAGCTTCCAATCATATTCAACTGCTTGATCCATAATTCTGCCACTGGGATCTTGGACTTTAACAATCACTGGCAGTCCCCTTGTGACATCCATTTCAACTAGTAGTCGTGCATATGAGACCCTTTCTATCTCAGTTGTACAAGCATCAACATATAGAGGTCTTCCTAGCAAACTTCCTATCCTACTCAGTGTAGGACTACCCCAACAATTCATGGGTAAGTTTGGCAATCAGATCCATAAAGGGATTATTCTCAATACTTCATTACTAAAACAGAAATTCGGAGTCCAAGCTCGAATTATAATTGGTCTGCTATTAATGATATGTGGCTCTGAGTTTACAACAACATCCCTATCCTCAGCACTAGGAAGTATCCTTCATTATGATAATAGATCTTAGGTTTTATTACAAAATTCCAGGTAGTAGAAATGAACCTGTCAATTGCACCAATGGATGGTGAATTTCCCACCACCTACATCACAATTTCTTGCTTCCATTTTTGTGTGTCCTCTCCTACTTCCTCTTGCTGAATCTGAGCTACTTTCTCCCCATCAACAATTATAGGTTCAACGTATTGCAAGGTCTTACCCTTTGCCTTCATCTTCAAAAATAATGAAGCCCATATTTTCCCTTTACTTGCATCTACATCAATTGGGCCTTCCCTATCTAGGTTAGGGTTTGCAGATGTCAATTCATGCATTTGGGGATTAGGTACTGCAATTGATGATTTTACCAGTTCCTCTTTCCTCAATCGGTGCGATTCTTCATCCCTATCAGCTTCCCTAGAGCTGGGAATTCTTCCATTTGAATTACCATAGCATTTCCAGCATTTGATGTTTCCATTTCCATTTCATTGGTTGGGGTATTCCCTGATTCCTTACTAGCTGAGGATATTTGGCTCCCTTTCTGCCCCGATTCTTACTGCATATTGTTATGGGTTTCCTTCCGTGGTCTTCCTCTCTTTACCATTCTTCCAGCAGAGGATAGGAATTCCAGGCACTCCTTCCAATAACGATTTTTATTACTCCCTCTATTTTGTCCTATGTGTTACTATTGTTTGGAATTAAAGTGATTTTATTTGATAATTTCTTTTCAAATTTTACATATTTTAAACTTTACTATTATGCCTCTTAGTACTCAGATTTGGATGTCAAACGTCACCATTTGAGATTCACAGCATTTCACAGAGAAAAATAAGTATTGACTTTTACAAACTTCAAAATATAGTACTAGTTTTAGTAACAACTGAATGGAATCCTTTTCATGAATTTTCTTTTAGAGTCAGCACAGTAATTTAACTCTCCATAAACAAAAAAATCAAATTCACGTCAAAACAAAATTACTAAACTTTATTAGTACGTTTTTTCACGATCTATAAGTTCCTCATTTATTTAAATATGTTCCTAAGTTTTATTTTGCATAATATTTCTAAGTGTAGAGAGTATGAATTTTTATGGTTAAATACTAAAGTAAGTAATTGAAGATCAATGCTTGGCATTATCACTATTTAAACGTTGAATTTTAATTACATGAAAGACAATTTCATTTCTACTTTTTGTGCTCTCAATATTTAAGGGCTCATCCATCTAACCCTCAGAAATCTTTTGGATACGGATAAGGTTAATAGGTGAATGAAGTCTCTCAAGAGAACTACCATAACCATGCCAGAATCCTAGTAAACAGGCCCGCGATTCGTGCGGTAGTACAAAAACTTATTTTGGTAAAAGTGTATGTAAAAGAATAAATGAACTTGAAGAAAAATAATGTATATAACTTTTTTCCTTCTTTGTAGTGTTAAAATTTTGTGCTTTCATCATTTTCTAGATATTTCATTTCTTTATTTCTTTTCCTTAACTCTTTTTCACTTTTCATTACTAATCACTCTTCCAGTATAATATAATATAATGTTTTCCCCCTCAAAATCATCAAATCATACTACATTGCTTAAAAAAATCGAAAATATGTGTTCTTTCCTTTTGAACGTTTCTCTTATAAAATCAAAATACATTTTCAGAAAAAGAGATGGCCTAGGAGAGATAATCTATAAGAGCTTAGGTTTTGCGGGAGCTACATTTATGAATGATTTGTTATTCTAAGTCCGTTTATAGAAGCTGCATTTTTACTCCCTAGTTCTAATTGCTTAATTTTTAACATCATTTTTTATGTTCCTATTTCTTCCTCCTATTCTCTATCTTCCTCGCCATTTATTTTTTTGTTATATTACATTCATCAAGCTTACAGATTATCATATCAGAATAACTGTTTTTTTTAAACAGAGTTAAGAAGAAGAAAGACATGCGAGAAAGAAGAGGAAAGGACTGTGGTCAACCAAAGATGCAATAATTTTTTTTGTAAAAATGGTATAACGCCCAAGGAGCAATCATCAAAGGCGCAAATAGAAGAATTTCAAAAATGATATCAATGCTCAATTTCTATTATCTTGTTTGGCTTACATATACAAAGATTAAAGAATCATTGTTTATGTGATAAAAATCATACCGTGCAGAGGGTTTAAGGTAAAAATCACATCATTGGCCCAGTTTTTTTAATGACAGAGATATTAAGAGATCAACTCCAGTCTAGGTATCTAAAATCTGAACTTGCACACTCTAAATAATCTCAAAATATTTAAAGAGAAGAGTACTCAAGTTTGTGGAAAAATTAATATCTCGTGAATAATTTCATAATAAAATAATATACAGAAGCACAACCAGTATTTCGCTACTAAAAGTCACAATATCATAGTCTACCATTCTTCATCACCGAGTACACACAACATCAATTACGCATCAATAAGTATGAACGGAATGCAATGCACATGATATGTATGTATGCAATGGTCATATATACCCGGTATACACACGCTCCTGCAGTAGGTGTCACGTGACCCATGGGGACTCATGAGGTCTATATACTTATCCAAAATTTTCCATCGGATCCCAGCTCTGTGACTGTAGTGTCATCATCAATCATCACTCTCTTACCATGTACCATATCTATCAGCTGACTTTCCATCCCCTTTTCAGTATCTCAATAGTTCCATTCCAATGATAATAGTATGAATGAATGATATGGATATGTGTACACCATGCAAAATCATAATCAATATAACTAGAATTATCAATTCTTTTTCAAGCATTTAGACGAGATGAAGAGTGATGAATGCACAACAACTCAAATCATAATAAGTTGTCCAACATGGCTACGAGTCCAAATAACACATAAATTCATGTACATCAATTTATCATATCGAAAGTAATGTGATGAAAATAACACAACAATATCAACAAGCCGAAACAACAGCAGTCGGAATTAGTTTAAGGTTGATTCCCTAAATCATCCATCATCACAATTCAATACCGATACCCACCCAAGCATTCATCACAACCGCTAAGGTGGGACCCTCAAACACATCCAATACCCCTCAACATTTATAACTAGTACGTACTTCTATCGAACTCTACAGAGAGAAACCATAGCCTACCTCATTGCCTAGCGGGTTCCACGTACTCCTAATCCACGAAGTCCTTCCGAATGAGTATTGGATGACCGTAACCCAAACAAGCACATATATGTCCTATGTTATCATACATACAATCAACACATAAATATCTTTCTATAAGAATAACCGCTAGTCGATTCAAAAAGGAACAATCAAAGTAAAAGGAAAGGAAACCCGGACTAAAAAGGGCAATATAAGAATTTTACTTCGAAAACGGTTCACCCAACATACATGAAGTTCAACATGTCCACTAACTATGCAATCTAATGCCAATTTTAACAATATATCAAAATCCCTAATTTTATAAGAAAATTCCTTTTCGATTCCACTAAGGAAACTAGTTTTAAAACCCCAAAATTCAATTTAGTGGTTATTTTCCCTCACTAATAAGTGATTAAAATAAAAAAACCATCTAAAAAACTCAAACTTTAAGTTAAGAAATCAAGTTCCCAATATTTAAAGTTTTTAACATCAAAACTCATCTTCCCTACCCAAGTTTCCCCCATTAAAACATAACTTAATAGCATAAGAACCATAAATAAAGTTAATAAACCTTACCCCAAGCATTTCTTGCAAAACCATTGAAAATCCTTCTTTACCGAGCCTCCTATCTTGTGGAAAGGTTCTGGGAAAGTGAGGCTCGAAGTTAGAAAATTTAGGAATTAAAAGCTAGATCTGCACAGCGATTTCCACTAAAGCGGAACATCACTCGCCTACGTGGTACCGCTTTAGCAGGAGACCCTCCATAGATGCGGACTCACTAAATTCACCGAAGAGGACAAAACTACGGACGCGAGCTCGCTGAAGTGACAAAACCTACGCAGAAGTGAAAACAAAATTTTCGAAAACTTCAAATCAATTAACTTCTCTCTAAATCGGCTAAAAGGCTACCCTTACCCATAAATCTCATGTGTAACAACTATCGGTGAGTACCCGAATGAGGAATATTTTCGGAAAAGTATGAAGACAGTTCATAACGATCAAACGGGTCATTATAGTTGTTTGTTTGTTTGGCCTTTCTCACATCCAGTATGCTTGCTAAACTAGTCATGTCATGCTTTGTCTGACTAAATGCCAGCATGTCTAACACATGGAATAGAAAATAACCCTACATACTTAAAATTTATTTCTAAAATGATTGTTCAAGTTATCCCGGTCTGCCTCTCAGAACTGTTGTCACATGTATATTTGAACCTGCTGAGTGTCATTGTTAAACAAGGTATATACCCGTGATATACACTTGGTATACATAATGTATATCACGGGTACAATAGGAACGGTTCAGCCCATCTCGGCAGTGGCCTTCAGCCCATCACGGGCAGTGTAGCAGTGTAGTATATTAGGAATGTATATTGATGTAATATTGTAGTGTAAATGTTACTTTAATTAGTCTTGTACACTTACCATAATTGTATAGTTAGAATTATGGTAGAATAAGATTTTAGGAATAGAATAGGAATAGGATTCTCCTATTATGGAAATATGTAACTTGTATATATACCTTTCAATTAATGAAAATAATCAAGGGGATTATTTCTTTCATGGTATCAAAAGTCTAGGTCCAACAACAAAATTTCTCTCCAATTTTTGTTGCATTCTCGGCCAAAAGACCGAACCCTCCCCTCGGGTTTGCCATTTGTTCTTCCGCTCTCCAAATCTCTCCTCTAAATCCCTCTATCACCTATTTTTCTTTCGTTATGTCTATGTCAAAGAACACGTTTCACCCTGCACTTGTTGTTTCTAACATCAAGAATCATATCCCTCTAATTCTTGAAATAGAAAATGTCCAATATGCGACGTGGGCCGAGTTGTTCAAAATTCACGCTCGTTCGCATCAAGTCATCCATCACATAATCCCCGCGGCTCCTAATGATACAGAGGTCCCTAAACGCGAGGATGATCCTAAGTTATGGACAACACTTGATGCCACCGTCCTTCAGTGGATTTATTCTACTATTTCCACCGACCTATTGCAGTCGATTATTGAGCCAGACGCTACGGCGATGGCTACATGGGATAGACTGTTTGACATATTCCAGGATAATCAAAATTCCAGAGCTGTTACCCTTGAACAGGATTTTTCCCACGTCAACATGGAAAATTTCCCGAACGTGTCAGCATATTGCAAAAGGTTGAAGGAATTGGCAGACCAACTCCGCAACGTTGGTGCACCAGTTAGTGAAGATCGTCTTGTTTTATAGATAGTTGTTGGCCTATCCGAGGCCTATAATGGCTTTGGAACTCTCCTTCGTCAAAGTAATCCTCTTCCAAGATTCTATCAAGCCCAATCCATGCTTACTTTGGAAGTAGCCGGTTTGGCTAAAAAGGCGGCTACTAATGCTAGTCCCATGGTCATGATGACTTCCTTTACTAGTCCTCAAAATTTTGGCAACAATTCGAACCAAAACCGATCACACGGGGGTAGCAAAAATGGCTGAAAAAATAATGGAAAAAATCGCGGGGGAAAATGCGGCGGCTCCGGCGGCAGTCACGATGGCCAAAATAGTGGCAGTGGACCCCATCCAGGTTACAGTGGGCCACCGACCCACTGGTCTCAGCCTTGGGCCTCTGGGCCATGGGCTTGGACCAGTGGACAGTGGCCCTATGACCCACCTCCACAATATATTCCAAATGCGGCGGTGGGCTTTCCAACGACCTCCACGCCCATCGCCCACCGCCCGTAAATTCCGGTTCGGTCCCAGCGATTCTGACCCAAGACAGTCCAATTCTGGAATTCTTGGGCCCCGGCCTCCGCAGGCTCACCACGCAGCTGGCCCCACTCAAACTAATATTGAGGCCGCGATGCACACACTTGGTTTGACTCAACCGGACCCAAATTGATATATGGATACCGGTGCCACTACTCACATGACATCCGATTTAGGTACTCTCTCATCTTATTCCAATTTGAGCAACCCTCGGGGTATAATTGTTGGTAATTGTAACTCTAGTCCAATTCAGGGTTATGGTCAGAAAACGTTGTCTCTCCCAAATCCACCCTTATCTTGAAAAATACTTTACATGCCCCCAAATTGATTAAAAACTTAGTGTCTGTCCGAAAGTTCACCACTGACAATTCCGTTTCTGTTGAATTTGATCATTTTGGTTTCTCTGTGAAGGATTTCAAGATGGGGAGTCCTCTCATGAGGTGTGATAGTAGGGGAGATCTTTATCCTATCACGCCCAGTTTCAGTCCATCTAGTCAAGCCTTGCCATCAGCCTTTGCAGCAATTTCTCCTTCCTTGTGGCATGCTCGCCTTGGTCATCCGGGATCCTCTATTTTTTCAGTTTTAGATAAAAATAGTTTTATTTCATGTAAGGGTACGAGTCATACTCCAATTTGTCAATCTTGTTCTTTAGGAAAAAATGTTAAGTTGCCATTTGTAGACTCAAATTCTCATACTTCAATGCCATTTGATATTATTCATAGCGACATATGGACGTCTCCTATTCTAAGTTCGTTGGGTCATCAGTATTATGTTCTCTTTTTGGATGATTATTCTAAATTTTTGTGAACGTTTCCAATTGCAAATAAATCTCAAGTGTTTTCCATCTTCGTAAAATTTAGAGCATTCATTAGAACCCAATTCGAAAGAGAAATAAAAAATATTCAGTGTGATAATGGAAAAGAGTACGACAATAGGGTGTTTCGGGAGTTCTGTGCTAATAATGGGATCAATTTTAATTTTTTTTGTCTTCATACATCTTCACAAAATGGGAAAGCCGAACGCAAAATTCGTTCCATAAATAACATTGTCCGCACTCTCTTAATTCATGCTTCCATACCCCCATATTTTTGACATCATGCTCTTCAAATGACCACATATATCCTAAGCATAATTCCTTCCAAAGGTCTGACATATTCTTTCCCCTTCTAAATTTTATATAATAAGAATCCTTCTTATTCTCATCTTCGGATTTTTGGGTGCCTGTGTTATCCGTTATTCCCGTCTACCACAATTAACAAAGTTCAGGCCCAGTCTACTCCGTGTGTGTTTTTGGGTTATCCGTCTAATCATCATGGTTACAAATGCTTTGATTTATCCTCCAAGAAAATCATCATTAATCGCCATGTAATTTTTTATGAAACTCAATTTCCCTTTACTAAAGTTCATACTACCGAGCCTAGTTCGTATAATTTTTTGGATGATGGTATATTCCCGTATATTACTCACCATTTTTTGGAATATCCCGCACCCAAAATTCTCCAGCAGGCCCACTGCCCGCTGGCCCCACTGTTCCATAGCAATTTCCCGTCACTGGATCAGTTCCAGTGATTGGGCCAGTCCAGACCAATTGAACAGTCCGATTCTGCTCGATTTGCGATTTGGGCCAAGCAGCCCATTACTGTGGCTTGACCCATCCCGAGCGCAGAAAATTTCCAAAATCCGTCCACTTCTTCCTCGAGTCATAGACCAGTCACTCATAGTCAATGGGGTATTTTTACACCAAAAAGACATTTTAATTTACATTCGAATGTCTCTAAATCCCCCTTGCCCCGTAATACTGTGTCTGCCTTAAACAACCCAAATTAGAAAATTGCTATGACTGATGAATATAATGCTCTTATTGATAATAAGACGTGGGAGTTGGTGCCCCGTCCATATGGTATTAGTGTTATCAGGTCTATGTGGATTTTTGCTCAAAAGGAGAATTTAGATGGTTCATTTACTCGACATAAGGCGCGGCTTGTGGGTGATGGTAAGACTCAGCAGGTTGGGATAAATTGTGGGGAGACGTTTAGTCTGGTAGTCAAGCCGGCTACCATTTGCACGGTGCTTATCTTGGCTCTTTCGAAGGCATGGCCTATTCATCAGTTGGATGTCAAGAATGCTTTCCTACATGGTGATCTCAAGGAAACAATCTATATGCACATCCGTTGGGGTTCAGGGATCCCAACCATCCTCATCATTTCTGTTTGTTGAAGAAGTTCTTATATGGGCTTAAGCAGTCACCACGAGCCTGGTATACAAGGTTTGCTGACTATGTTTCAACTATTGGGTTTACTCACAGCAAGTCATATAATTCATTGTTCATACCGTCGTGGTTCGTCCTTGGCCTACATTCTGTTGTATGTGGATGATATCATTTTGACTGCCTCTTCCGATACCTTACGCCAGTCTATCATGACCCTGCTCAGCTCTGAGTTTGCTATGAAAGACTTAGGGCCCTTGAGTTATTTTTTGGGGAGTGCCGTCAATCGCCATTCAGATAGATTGTTCTTGTCTCAACGAAAGTATGCAGCTGAGATCATCGAGAGGGATGGGATGTCATCCTGTAAGTCCACTTCCATTCTAGTTGATACAAAGCCCAAGCTTAATGCCGCAGCCGACACACCCTACGAGGATCCGACCCGCTATCGCAGTCTTGTAGAGGCCCTTCAGTATCTTACATTTACAAGACCGGATATTACGTATGCCGTCCAGCAGGTGTGTTTATTCATGCATGATCCCAGAATTGAGCACATGAATGCACTCAAACGCATCATTCGGTATATTCAGGGTACACTGGACTATGGTTTGCATTTATATCATTCCTCGACATCCACACTTGTCTCATACACAAATGTTGATTGGGGTGGTTGTCCAGACACCAGACGGTCTACGTCTGGCTATTAAATATTCCTTGGCAACAACTTGGTCTCCTAGTTTGCGAAGCGTCAGGCAACTCTATCCCGCTCAAGTGCCGAGGCTGAATATCACGGGGGGGGGGGGTAGCTAATGTGGTCTCAAAATCATGTTGGTTACGTAATTTGCTTTTGGAGCTTCATTGTCCCATTCAGAAGGCAACCTTCGTATATTGCGATGATATTAGTGCCATCTACCTTTCAGGTAATCCGGTTCATCACCAACGCACTAAATATATCAAAATGGACATTCACTTTGTCCGTGAAAATGTTGCTCGTGGTCAAGTTCGCGTATGCCATGTCCCGTCACGATATCAAATTGCAAACATCTTTACAAAGGGTATACCCGCGATCCTTTTTGAAAATTTTAGGGACAATGTAAGCGTTCGAAGACCACCCGCTATGACTGCGGGGGTGTGTTAAACAAGGTATATACCCGTGATATACACTTGGTATACATAGTGTATATCACTGCACAAGAGGGAACTGTTCAAATTTATCTCTCAAAGAGTCTTCAAATTTATCTCTGAAGGGCCTTCAAATTTCATCACGAGCAAAGCAGTGTAGCAGTGTAGTATATTAGGAATGTATATTGATGTAATATTGTAGTGTAAAGGTTACCTTAATTAGTCTTGTACACTTATCATAATTGTATAGTTATAATTATGGTAGAATAAGGTTTTAGAAATATAATAGGAATAGGATTCTCCTATTATGAAAATATGTAACTTGTATATATACCTTTCAATTAATGAAAATAATCAAAGGAATTATTTCTTTCAGTCATCATAGCTAGTACATGACATAGTTAAGATTCTGCATATTTAGTCTAGTCTAAATGGTCCTCCATCTTTTAAAAAAAAACATATGCTGTCTTAGATGGTCATTTGCTTATTCCATGTGCTAAATATATCTTCAACTGTATGTTTATCTGCATTATTTTCCAATTAAGATATGCTCATGTGTAGACTATTGGATCTCCGAAATTATTTGGTTATGACCTACCTGTTAAGTCACTCAGACAGCCTCTATACCAGTTTGTCTTGCATCTGTTTGAGTTGAACTATGACATGTTGAGTCACTAACTGTCTAACTTCCATGTTCAATTAATAAGCCTGATCATATAGAAGCATATATGGAGTATAATTTGGTTTTGAAATTGTTTAGGAAAATAGAGGACCTAGAAAAGTAACTTAAACCTAGGGTCCTTACTTCTTGTTGAGATGATGTTGATGTCTAGTCTGTTTGCTAATACATTTATGTTGACTTGCCTAAGTATAAAAATGTCCCCACAATAGATTGTAGTACTCCTTAAGCTCTTTTGTACCATGTCATGCCTATTGAATTAACAAATGATACATGTGCTAGCATCTTATATCATGTAAACCTTAAATTCCTGTTTGCATACATCTGGCTTACAATCATGATTATATAGTAGCATGTATAAAGTATAACTTGGTACTAAAACTGTTCAAGTAAACAGATGGTTTTGGAACATGATTTGAACATATGTCATCTAGGAACAGAAAATCCTTTACTTCTTGTTGAGTTTTTGTGAATAAACGTAGACTGCCTATTAGGAAATATGTGTATTTATTTTGCCTTAGCTTCTGAGTTACTTATGTGAGCATGTTTTGTCCCACAAATAATCTAATATAAGTGTTGTGAGAAGATGTGTAGCATGCCCTTCTTTCCTGTTTGAATATTAATTTGTCTATGGGTGCTATGATTAACCTGTTTACCTATCTACGCCAACAAAATGTGCAATCTTCTTCCTCTTTTGTGATGATAAAAATCTTCTCATCTTTCTAGTTTGCATTCCTTTATTTTTTTGGTCTTCTGCCTGTTCTGGCAAGTATACATTGATATACCTCGGGGTATACAAAGTATAAAGATTAGGTATACACTAGATGTATATCAAGGTTGTATACACTTGGATATCCTCAAGTATATCATGTATACCTTTGGCTATTTTGTGTATATCTGTCTCTACGTTAAGTGTTGGGATGGTATATGTCGGCATAACTTGTTTAATTGGGTTCATTATTCATATTGGGCTTGTCTGCTTTTTTTTCTTTCAAAATTTGAGTTTACATAAATTGGACCTACTTTTTATTTATGTGAATTGCTTGCTTTACCAAAACCCAATATGAGTTAATATTGTTTTCTGGGATGCTTCACATTTAGGCATGTTAGCTTTTGATGTGTTTAAATTGATATAATTTGATAGAATATACATAGTATATTCCCTGATATTATTAGCGATCTTATAATTATGGTAGTAGTCTTGTCTTAGGAAAATGTATATTTGATTTCCTTAATTATAAGCTAGCTTTTGGAGTTGAGTTAGACCCAAGATCCATTCTTTATATGGTATCAGCAGTCTAGGGAAAACTTTTCCTTCTCCAGAAACCCCCCTCTTCCGCCGCCCTACTCCTAAATCGGCCGACGGCCGTACACTACCTCCCTTCAAAATATTTTTCCAAAACGCTAATTTTCCTCTTATTCTTCCATCATGTCTACCACAAAGAACACCTTTCATCCTGCCTTTGCAGTATCCAATATCAAGAACAACATCCCTATTGTTCTTGAGATGGAAAACGTCCAATACGAGACGTGGGCAGAGCTGTTTAATGTTCACACACGGTCTAATAGAGTCCTTCATCACATCGTCAAACCGGAGAAAGGCAAGGAGAAAGTGCCTTCCACAGACGATGAAATAGAGTTGTGGGCAAGTCTTGATGCTATGGTGCTCCAATGGATTTATTCCACAATCTCTACGGACCTCTTACAGATAATAATTGAACCCGACGCCACGACAATTGAAGCATGGAATAGGTTGCATGATATATTCCAAGATAATAAAAATTCTCGTGTCGTGACCCTTGAGCAAGAATTCTCCAACATAAATATGAAGGATTTTTCTAACGCATTCGCCTATTGTCAAAGGCTCAAGGAGTTGTCAGATCAACTAAAAAATGTTGGCGCGCCCGTCACGAATGATCGTCTCGTTCTTCAGGTGGTTGCAGGCTTCTCTGACGCGTTTAATGGGGTTGGCACGCTTCTTCGCCAAATCAATCCTCTCCCACCATTCTACCAGGCACATTCCATGCTCACATTAGAAGAAACAAGATTGGCTAAAAGGGCGACTATCACACCTAGTTCCACCATGATGGTGGCCACATCACGTGAAACTGATGACTCTCAATTGTTCTCAGAAAATTATGGTCAATACCGTAACAATGGTAGTGGTAAAAAGGTCAAAATCGTGGAAAAATCACGATGGAGGACATGGCGGTGGTAAGGGTGGCGGTCGCGGTGGCAACGATGACAGTAGTGGCGGCGGTGGCGAACGAGCAGCCAGTGGCTGTCAGTAGGGGACCGGGCCAGTGAACCATTGTCTTCTTGGGTCGTTGGGAAGTGGCCCTGGGCCATGCCTTGGGCCAACGGGCAGTGGCCTATATTTTCCTTCCCCTTTCCTTCTTCGACCTGGGCCAGGCCCACTAGCCAGCAAAGGCAGCAACAATCTGGGCTAAGGGGTAATTCGGCCTGGCAGCAGGCTGGCATGCTTAGGCCTCGGCCTTAGCAAGCCTTCGCTGCTGTGGGCCCAACAGCAGTCCCAACCTATACGGATATCGAGTAAGCGATACATACACTTGGATTAAATCCTCCGAATGCAAATTGGTACATAGACACCGGTGCTACTTCTCATATGACGTCCGCACTAGGTAATCTCTCATCTTATTTAAATTAGAGCAAATATTGTGGCATAATTATTTGTAATGATAATTCAATTCCAATTTGTGGTTATGGTCACACAAATTTATCTTCCCTGAACCCACCTTTAGACTTGAAAAATGTCCTTCATGCTCCTCACTTAATTAAAAATTTGGTGTCTGTTCGAAAATTTACAACTTATAATTGTGTTTCTGTTGACTTTGACCCTTTTGGATTTTCTGTGAAGGATTTCTCGACGGGGATACCTCTAATGAGATGTGATAGTCAGGGCGAGCTCTATCCCATCACCACCTCCACCACCACCACCACCACCACCACTAATCAAGCCATACCGTCAACGTTTGCCGCCTTAGCACCTTCCTTATGACATGCACGTTTGGGTCATCCGGGGGCGTATGTTCTTTCATCTCTTAAAAACAATAATTTTATTGAGTGTAATAGTACGTGTTGTACTACTATTTGTCCTTCTTGTTCACTAGGGAAACATGTTAAATTACCGTTTGTTGCCTCCAATTCTAGTACTATGTTGCCATTTGATATTATTCATAGTGATTTGTGGACATCTCACATTTTGAGCTCTTTGGGCCATCGTTATTATGTGTTATTTTTGGATGATTATTCTAATTTTTTGTGGACTTTTCCATTATCTAAAAAGTCTCAAGTTCATTCCACATTCCTCTCATTTAGAGCATTCATCTGTACCCAATTTGAATGGAAAATTAAAAACATTCAGTGTGATAATGGAAAGGAATTTGATAATGGGCCGTTTAGAAAATTTTGTAAGGTTAGTGGTATATATTTATGATTTTCTTGTCCACATACATCCTCACAAAATGGAAAAGTCGAGAGAAAAATACGCACCATTAATAATATTGTTCGGACATTACTAGCCCATACTTCCTTACCACCTTCATTTTGGCATCATGCATTATAAATGACTACTTACCTTCTTAACATACTCCCTAGCAAAGGATTAGCATACCAATCTACACTCAAAATTCTTTATCACAAAGATCCGTCGTATTCTCCTCTTAGGGTGTTTGGATATTTATGATATCCTCTTTTTCCCTCCACTACGATAAACAAACTACAAGCCCGCTCTACCGCTTGTGTGTTTTTGGGTTATCCGTCTAATAATCATGGTTACAAATGTTATGATTAATCCTTTAATAAAATTATCATTAGTTACCATATCATTTTTTATTAAACCCAATTTTCGTTTTCTAAGTTAAATGATTCCGTATCTAATTCTTATAATTTTCTGGATGATGGGCTCTCACCGTATGTGGTCCACCATTTGGTCCGGCCCATGTCACGAGATTTGTACCAGCAGACACCGGCAGACCCAATGCCTACTGGCCCAGACCCGTTCCGTGATCAAATTCAGCCAGTAGGCCAACTACCTGCTGGCTCAATTTCTTTCCGTCATCCCGATCTGCTAGTAGGCCCACTGCCTACTGGCCCAGTTCTCGTATCAACCTCATTTCGGCCATCAGGCCCACTGCCAGCTAGTCCAACCCAATCCATCCATTACCTAGCTCATATCCCGCCCACTTCTATTCCGGGACAAGGGCCCGTTACTCGTAGTAGACGTGGTATTTTTAGGCCAAAATGACATTTTAATCTCAATTCTAATTTCACTAAATCCCCCATACTAACTCCGTGTCTATCCTTCGTGACCCGAATTTGAAAATGGTCATGGATGATGAATATAAGATGTGAGAGTTGGTGCCCCATCGGCCTGGTGTCAATGTTATTCTTTCTATGTGGATTTTTACTTATAAGGAAAAATTTGATGGTTGTTTTGAGAGGCATAAGACTCGTCTTATAGATGATGGCAAAACTCAACAGGTTGGCGTGGATTGTGGTGAGATATTTAGTCCGGTGGTCAAGCTGGTAACTATTCACACTGTTCTCAGTCTGGCTCTCTCAAAAGCATGACCCATTCATTAGCTGGAGGTGAAAAATGCATTCTGACATGGTGATCTCAAGAAAACTGTCTACATGCATCAACCCTTGGGTTTCAGGGACCCAGATCATCCTAACCATGTGTGATTACTGAAGAAGTCCTTGTATGTGCTCAAGTAGGCTTCACGGGCATGGTACAAAAGGTTTGCCAATTATGTGTCTACGATTGAGTTTTCTCATAGCAGGTCTGATCATCTCTGTTCATCTATTGTCGGGGTACTTCTCTGGCATACATTCTGTTATATATGGATGATATTATATTGACTGCCTCATTTGATAAACTTCCCAAGTCTATCATATCTCTTCTCAGCTCTGAATTTGCTATGAAAGACTTAGGGCCTTTGAGTTATTTTTTGAGTATATCTGTTACTCGTCATGCAGGTGATCTATTTCTATCCCAGCAGAAGTATGCAGCTGAGATTATTGAATGAGCTGGCATGTCATCCTGTAAGTCATCTCCTACTCCCGTTGATATCAAATCGAAGTTGAGTGCTAATTCTAGAACACCTTACGAGGATCCCTCCCACTATCGTAGTCTTGCGGGGGCTCTTCAGTATCTTATGTTCACGAGGCCCGATATTACTTATGCAGTGTATCAAGTGTATTTATTTATGCATGATCTTAGGGAAGAACACATGCACACTCTCAAACACATTGTGCGTTATATTCAGGGCACTTTTGATTATGGTTTACACTTATATCCATCCTCCGTATCTACTTTCATATCTTATACAAATGCTGATTGGGGTGGATGTCCAGATACCAGACACTCGACATCTGGTTATTAAATATTCCTTGGTGATAACTTGGTTTTTTGGTCGACTAAACACCATACTACTTTATGGCGTTCCAGCGCAGATGACGAGTATCGAGGGGTAGCCAATGTGGTGTCTAAGTCCTGTTGGATGATTAACCTCCTATTAGAGCTTCATTTTCCTATTTAGAAAGCTACCTTGGTATACTACGATAATGTTAGTGCTATATTTCTCTCTGAAAATCCTGTTCAACATAAGCGCACTAAACATATCGAGATGGATATTCGTGGACAAGTACATGTCTTGTATGTCCCTTCACGGTACCAAATTACTGAGATATTTACTAAGGGCCTTCCCTTAGTTCTGTTTGAAGATTTTAGGGACAGTCTCAGCGTACGACAATCGCCCGCTATGACTGCGGGGGTGTGATGGAATATACATTGTATATTCCTAATATACTACATATATTCCATGATATTATTCGAGATCTTGTAATTATGGTAGTAGTCTTGTATTAGGAAAATGTATATTTGATTTCCGTAATTATAAGCTAGCTTTTGGGGTTGAGTTAGGCCCAAGATCCATTCTTTGTAAAGAATGGATCTTGGGCCTAACTCAACCCCAAAAGCTAGCTCGTAGGGTGAGGATTGTCCAAGTCTATATAAGGAGTCCATATTCCAATTTCATATCCGATGTGAGACTCTTAACACTCCCCCGCACGCCCAGACATTGTTAATTGGAGTGTGGATAATATAATTTGGGGGCCCAATATCGGTGAACAAAGAATTGGAATGGGCCTGGCTCTGTTACCATGTAAATGCATGTCAGTTCTGAGGTGGAGTCCACAAGGATGTCAGATATGGGCTAAGAGGAAAACCCCATGATAGTGGGGCCCACGCGGCCCATGGCAGGTAGGCAACCCACGCCAGAGGTTGTTGCTACTACCACCGTTATTGCCAGAATTCCGTCCGCCGCTGCCCTTGTCGGACTGCCTACTTCGGTAGTTATTGCGGGTTGCTGCATGTCCTCAGGCTGGCGTTTTTGGTTGCCAAAGTTTGAGGCCCTACCGTCGGTGGAGGGCCTGACGGTGGTGGTGAGGGCGACATTAGCAATGCTGGCATGAGTGGTGCTGCACTTTATTTTCTAGGTTTTTTCAAGAATAAGCTTTGAACGGGCCTCATAAAATGGAGGTAACGGCGTGCATTGCTGAAGGATAGTGGCAATGCCGTCACATGATTTATTCAAGCATGCAATAAGTTTCATGACCAATCGCTGATTAGTGATTGGTGCGCTGACGTTGGAGAGTTGGTCGACAAACACCTTGAGTTCTTGACAATATGCATACACATTTGGGAAATTGTCCTGATAAACGTCCTTGAATTATTTTTCAAGGTATAACGCTCGTTGAGTCTTGTTGTCATGGAAAATACTTTCAAAACGGTCCCATGTTTTGTGGGCAGTGGCATCAGTCTCAATGATGGTGTTCAACAGATTACTAGAGATTGTACCGTATATCTACTAGAGGAAGGCTGCGTCCAAATGAGACTAGAGTGCATCATCAGAAGTCAAAGTCGAGGGTAGGTTTGTGGACTTCGGTGTAGGAGGGATGATGTGGTCGATGACTTCGTAAACACGATAATGGATCTTAAAAAGCTCCGCCCATGAGTAGTATTGACCCTTTTCCATCTCAAGGGTGATAGAGATGAAATTTTTGATGTTGTTTACTACAAGTGCAGGATGAAATTTGGTTTTATCAGTCATGGAAGATGAAATTTAAGAGGAGAATGGAGAGAGAATTGTAACATCCCGTATTTTCGGGTAGCGGTGAACTCATAAACGTAGGTAAGTGGATCGGGCTCCGGGAAAGTTTACGTTGTACTTCGTAGGCTAATAAGAAATTAGTTTATAAAAGGACGTGATCCCGAAATAATTTTGGATTTAATAAGTGTGACGACGGGGTCTAATAATAATAATTGTGTATCCCCGAAGAGATTATAGACTAGTATTATATTACCAGAATATTGACATTGGGTATAAGAGGATTTATAAGTCGCCGGGTTTTAAATGATTTGAGATCGAGAATTTAATTGTGTGTATAATTAATTAATTATGGGATTAATTATAATTGGGGAGATATTTATAGTGGGATTTTAATACATGTACGCTTATAACCGATTTGGGGGTGACTAAGCCCCAAATCAGTCGACCGATTCTCTCTCTATACTTCAACCGATCCCTTCTCTCTCTCAAAAACTCACCACCAGCTCTTCAAAGCTCCCTCAAATCCCTAACGCTCCTAAAAGAATTCTTCCATAAGGAATTAATGGTAACTTTTCTAGAAGAAGGAGTAAGCTCGGTTGGTGGCTGCTCTGGAATTCTCGAGCGATTTTGGAGATTTTCGTGAGCTTTCATATAACCAAAATGAAGGAGAAATTCAAGGTGTTCTAGGCTTTGATTCCAGTAGAATCGAAGCCGAAAACAAGCCTAGAAACTCAGAAGCTTAACAAGAAATCTTGAATGCGAAAGGATTCTATCGTGAATCAATTTTGGGTTCTGTTTCTGCATGTCGGAAGCTGTTTTGAGCAAGAGATTTTCCAACAATTCTTGTCGATGTATTAAGAGAGGTAATCTTTCTTATTCCTAAAGTTTGTACAAGTTCTGAATTCGATTCTTGCCACTAGTTCTAGGACGATTGTAAAAAAATGCTAAATTTAGGCTGGGTGTTGTTGGGACTGCCGCGATTGTAAGTTACGGGGATTGCATGTGAAATTGTTGTACTATTTTGTTTGGGATTGTAACAGTAAAAAGAAGGATTAAGAGGGTTGGGTGTTTCGCTTTAAGTTTAGATTTCAATATAGAAGGAATATAGGTTCTACGCGTTCAAGGTGTTTGCTAGAATGTCCCAATGAATCTGTTTTTAGTATGTTGAGTCGATTGTGATTTAAATCATCCATATGATGTAGATAAGCATTCATAGAGGCTTACAAGGACCCACAAAACTTAGATAAATTCGACAACAAGGTATGCAAGTCTCTTTCATTCTTTTGACATAATTCTACGTGTGAAACATAACCATCATGTTGCTACATAAACTACTCTACTCTTAGTAGTTGAGGATGATCATGTTATTGATTCTTATGTTAAAAGCCTATTTAAAAATGTTTCAAAGTCCTTGTTAAGGCATATGGAAAAAGATTGATATTCACAATGTTAGCCTAAGATTCAAGGATATTGGGCCAGGATGTGTTGTTGTCATTCATGTATTCTCATTTGCATTGCATTCATATATTACCCTAGATCACTGGTGTTATATACCCTACTATATGGTAAATATTATATATATATATATGTAAGGGATATGGGAAAAGAGGGAAATGCATTATATACGCACACCACCTGCAGCTGGTACAGACTATCACCAAAGAGCCCTAACAGGCCAATATGATGTGATGTGATGTTGTGATGCCTATATGGCTTATTAGGACGGGTTGCACGATCCGCAACACTAACATTGGGACGGGTTGCAGGATTCGCAACACTAACATATACATAATATATATATACCGCATGTGCATCGTGCATACATTCATTTATCAATATCTGGTATGATGCTCACATAGGCTATTATAGTATGAAAGATGCTCGAAGAGGCTGATGTATATGCATATTGTATTGAGCATAACATTTAGGCATGTGTATTAGGACCCTCAGAGGCATTTACTGATGTCCAGTTGTTTTTGTTTCAGACTATGATATGTCTCTGCTATGTTATTTCTTATGCCTGACATACTCAGTACATCAGTCGTACTGACGTCCCTTTTGCCGGGGGACGCTGTATTTTATACCCGCAGGTTCATATTCGGAGAGTGACGATTCGCTCTAGTAGGTTGCTGGTTCAGCTGGTGTTCAGAGCACTCTATTTGTTTCGGAGTCGCAATTTGGTAGTGGTATGTTCTTCTCTGTAGAGGCTTGTAGATAGGTGTCCTGTGGTGAGTTATCACGTATGGCCTTGTCGGCCCGAGTATATAAATGTGTAAGCTGGGGCTTTCGGGTTAAAATCCTATTTAATCTATCACGGCTCGGTCCGTGTTGAATATGTTTAAGAGTGGAGTGTTAATGTGGTGCCCGGCGGGTAGGGTCCTGGTGCCCGTCGTGGCCCTCCGGTTTGGGTCATGACAAACTTATCAGAACATGTTTGTCCTAGGGGGTCTACAAGCCGTGTCTAGTAGAGTATTGGTTATGGGTGTGTTATGCGCCACACTTATAAACAGGAGGCTACATGGCATTTAGAGTTGTTTCCATTCCTTCAAAATCTAGATCGTTCGAAAGAACTGAGTCGTGGGAGTGTTGGTTCCTAATCACATTTTTTTTCATCTGAAACTGCAGTAACGTCCACCCGTAGGCACGGGTCAAGGGGTTACAGAAATTGAAAGGAGAGAGGTGAGCTATACTATGGACTCAGATCCATCAGAAATCCTGATGTCTAAAGAGGAGGATCCATCTGAAGGCCCCTATGAGTCACCCGCTCGAACACCCTCGGTTCTTCCAGCAGAAAGTGGGGTAAAGGGAGTTCTGGCTTCACCAAGGACCTTAGTATCTGTGTCGGGCCTCACTAACCATGGGGTGGGTGGAACAGCTCATGGACGAGTACAACTGGATTTACCTCAGGTATCACGCCACGACCGATGATGTTTGTCGCTTTATAACCCCGGCCCTTTCGAGATCCCAGGTAGTCCTCAATCATGGGGGTCTGTTAATCAGGTCTCGGCGGCCCGTGTTATTGGATACGCATTGAAGGGAGAAAGAATGCAGGCCATGATAAGGCGAGTGGGTAGTAAGGATAAGAGGGTTCCACTCCGAAGTGTGTCAATCGAGGCTCATTTATAGGATTCAGACAAGATAGTGCGGGTATGCCACCAAGATCATAAGCCGGTCTTAGTACCTATCCGGATAAATCCATAAGGTCTTCAATTAGTTGTTTTTAAATAAATGATGTATTGCGTGTAATCGATAAATGGTTATATGTTTGGATTAATCAAAGGAATATGTGGATTTTGTGTGTTGATTGATAAGGTTGTTGTATAGTTTGGTGTAATTTTAGTTGAATCATGAAATGACTTTTGAAATGTTTGTATGCATAAGTTAAGCAATAATAACCTTGTTTGGATTGATCTTGGAGTAATTAATGTTGTTAGAGACAATTCCGACTTGATATGAATCTAACTTAAAGTTAGGAGTAACCTATAACTTATGAGTTATAGTAAAAAGATTGGTGTGGCTCCTATTACCTTTTTCACATAATTACAGTAGTAACATTTGTTTAGGATAAGCCTAGAAAGTATGTTGGCTTACTATTTTTTGTCTTCCCATGTGGTTTTCCAATGACATGTTTAGCTCAAATGTGACTACATAATGTCTTGTCCTTACTATTAATATCTTGTTACTTCTATGGATCTATGGATACATACTGTGGTATAAACTGAATTTTTTTTTACCAGAGGACTTAGTTTAGTTTATTGTTGAACTTAATGAGCTTAACACTAATCCAAGGGGTTGCGATATGTCCAAAGGGAAGTTTAGTTCATGACTTGATTTCTTAAGTATGTATCTGTTGTATCTATGTTCTTTTAACTTGGACTTTATGTGGTCTGAACTTTGAAGTTATGTTATGGATACCTAGAAAAGAGTTATTTCTGCATCCATTCATGTATTCATGTTATCATTGCCTATGTGTAAACCAATCCACATAGTTTAAGTGCATGTGTAAGTTAGGAATAAAAGCTTAGGACCACTATGCTAGTTGACATATGTTCCCAACAAGTTAAAATGATAGGCTTAAGCTAATTTCAGCATGCTAGTCTTGAAGAGATGATTCAGAAAGTTCTCCTGGATCCTGTAATTTTTTCTTTTGTGGATTGTTGGTATGCAACCTCTTAATGCATATGTTTTGACCTCTGGATATGCAGACTGTTTATGCTTAAAGTAGTGGTAACATGACAGTTTGGGAGCCTGTTTAATTAGATAAAGCTGACCTAAGTTGATATATGTGGATGAAGCTGTTGTGATTGTTTAAAGTTAACATGTGTAGTTAAAACAATGCATGATGTGCTAATTTCAGACTTGTACACATGCAGTGTTAGTTAACTCCATGCCTAAAATGTTGTTAAACTCAGCATGGTTAAGCCCTATATCTGCATACCTAACCAAAGTAGGTTGCATTTAGTTACTTATTTTTATGTTGCCTAAGGACCAGCTTGCATATGAAATGTCTAGCATGTTTATACTGGCCTTGTTGTTGTTGTTTAACTGCTGTTTTGTTGCTGCTACTACTGTCCCTGTGACACTTTAATCATATATTGTTGTCTCAGTTGTGACAGATATTGCTGCTCTTTTTTAATGTCTAATTTTCAAACATGTTGTGCTCTCTTAGTTATCTTATCCTTTGTTTAGAGTTGTGTGAGTCTTAAAGTGCTGCACTGTGAGTTATAATTGCTGCATGATTACTATTTGTTGTTACCTGTGGCCTTGATACCCTGGACTGCAGTAAATTGGGTAAGGCTATTGTTGCCTTTAAGATAAATTCTGGTTATGAGTTACTGTTATTTTGCTGCACATTATAGCCTTGGGGGACTGCCCTATGATGCTGAAAAGGCTGCTGATCTACTATGCTTTAGTGCAAACAATTGCTGCATTTCTGCCTCCTTTATGGTTGTTGATTAAGGCTGGTTAGTTATGCTTTAAGGCTATGTGGTTGTTGTTCCAAAAGGGGGAGTGGCTACTGTTGGTAAGGAGGGCTGGTTGATTGTTGTCTGTGATTCCATTTTCTGATTACTGATGCCTGTTTTCCATTAGTTGCTACATTGATTATTGGCACTGTTATATTTGAGATGGTTGCTGTGTATACTGGTTAGTTTCTGATGTACTTAGCTACTATGTTTATGCTGTTGTTTGGTTGCTGTTCTAGCTGCTGTTTTGGTTGTTATTCTGGCTAATGTTCTGGCTGTTGTTTGAGCTCACTTGTTGCTGTTGGTTGGCTACTATTTGATTGCTATTTGGCTGCTGTTGGATGTTGTTTTGCTGCTATTTACTACTGTTATCACTGCTGCATTTTGGTAAGAATTGTGCCATGCTCAAACCCATGTTGCTGTAAATTCTGGGCAGGGGCAGAGGGAAAATAAGCAGTTGTGGTTGCTGCACTCTAGCCCAAACCAGTACAAAAAAATGATCAACTGAACTAGTTTAAATACTAGCAGGGTCTGAATTGGCCATGGAATGATAAAACAGTTGAGGCATGACTAATTGCACTGATGTGTGGACTGTTTTAAATAACTATGTTGCGTATAGGACTCTAAATTAGATATTAGGACCCTCTACCTTATTTACCTATTGTTTGAATTTAAAGAATGTATAAAGACCTAGGCAAGAGTCCATCACCCTATTAACTTCCTATATAAGCAATTAGCTAGATAAAGATTGCTTCACACAAGGTTACTAAAGTTGGAAGGTGTCACTGTGTGTTTATTTTAGTTTGCATAAGAAACTTGAGTCTATTCTTTAGAAGTAGTTATGGATGAATATGTATCTTCTCACGGTTTAAATAATAATCGGAATTAATCCCTGAATGTCGTATCCCTTGCTTTTGATGAATTGGAATAACAATTTGTGTATTCTTTTTTGAATGGTGTCAAAGGTTAGATATGTCATACCGACATTCGAGGACTAATGTTTCTAAGGGAGAGAGGATGTAACATCCCGTATTTTAGGGTAGCGGTTGAACTCATAAACATAGGTAAGTGGACCGGGCTCCGGGAAAGTTTATGTTGTACTTCGTAGGCTAATAAGAAATTAGTCTATAAAAGAACGTGATCCCAAAATAATTTTGGATTTAATAAGTGTGACGACGGGGTCTAATAATAATAAATGTGTATCCCCGAAGAGATTATAGACTATAGTATTATATTACCGGAATATTGACATTGGGTATAAGAGGATTTTATAAGTCGCCGGGTTTTAAATAATTTGAGATCGGGAATTTAATTGTGTGTATAATTAATTAATTGTGGGATTAATTATAATTGGGGAGATATTTATAGTGGGATTTTAATACGTGTACGCTTATAACCGATTTGGGGGTGACTAAGCCCCAAATCAGTCGATCGATTCTCTCTCTATACTTCAACCGATCCCTATTCTCTCTCAAAAACTCATCACCAGCTCTTCAAAGCTCCCTCAAATCCCTAACGCTCCTAAAAGAATTCTTCCATAAGGAATTAATGGTCACTTTTCTAGAAGAAGGAGTAAGCTCGGTTGGTGGGTGCTCTCGAATTCTCGGGCGATTTTGGGGATTTCCGTGAGCTTTCATATAACCAAAACGAAGGAGAAATTCAAGGTGTTCTGGGCTTTAATTCCGGTAGAATCGAAGCCAAAAACAAGCTTAGAAACTCAGAAGCTTAAGAAGAAACCTTGAATGCGAAAGGATTCTGACGTGAATCGATTTTGGGTTCTATTTCTGCTTGTCGGAAGCTGTTTCGAGTAAGAGATTTTCCAACAATTCTCGTCGCTGTATTAAGAGAGGTAATTTTCCTTATTCCTAAAGTTTGTACAAGTTCTGAATTCGATTCTTGCCACTAGTTCTAGGACGATTGTAAAAAAATGCTAAATTTAGGCTGGGTGTTGTTGGGACTGCCGCGATTGTAAGTTACGGGGATTGTATGTGAAATCGTTGTATTATTTTGTTTGGGATTGTAACAGTAAAAAGAAGGATTAAGAGGGTTGGGTGTTTCGCTTTATGTTTAGATTTCGATATAAAAGGAATATAGGTTCTATGCGTTCAATGTGTTTGCTAGAATGTCCCAATGAATCTGTTTTTAGTATATTGAGTCGATTGTGATTTATATCATCCGTATGATGTAGATAAGAATTCATAGAGGTTTACAAGGACCCACGAAACTTAGATAAATTCGACAACAATGTATGCAAATCTCTTTCATTCTTTTGGCATAATTTAACGTGCGAAACATAACCATCATGTTGCTACATAAACTACTCTACTCTTAGTAGTTGAGGATGATCATGTTATTGATTCTTATGTTAAAAGCCTATTTAAAAATATTTCAAAGTCCTTGTTAAGGCATATGAAAAAAGATTGATATTCACAATGTTAGCCTAAGATTCAAGGATATTGGGTCAGGATGTGTTGTTGTCATTCATGCATTCTCATTTACATTGCATTCATATATTACCCTGGATCACTGATGTTATGCACCCTACTATATGGTAAATATTATATATATATATATATATATATGTAAGGGATATGGGAAAAGAGGGAAAGACGTTATATACACACATCATCTGCAGCTGGTACAGACTATCACCAAAGAGCCCTAAGATGCCAATATGATGTTATGTGATGTTATGATGCCTATATGGCTTATTAGGACGGGTTGCACGATCCGTAACACTAATATTGGGACGGGTTGCACGATCCGCAACACTAACATAATATGATATATATATACCGCATATGTATCATGCATACATTCGTTTACCAATATTTGGTATGATGCCCACAGAGGTTATTATGGTAAGGAAGATGCTCGAAGATGCTCGAAGAGGCTGATGTATATGCATACTGCATTGAGCATAACATTTAGGCATGTTTATTAGGGCCCTTGAAGGCATTTACTGATGTCCAGTTATTTCTGTTTTAGACTATGATATGTCTCTGCTATGTTATTTCTTATGCCTGACATACTCAGTACAACAGTCCTACTGACGTCCCTTTTACCGGGGGACGCTGCATTTTATGCTCGCAGGATTCATATTGGGAGAGTGACGATTCGCTCTAGTAGGTTGCTGGTTCAGCTGGTGTCCAGAGCACTCTATTTGTTTCGGAGTCGCAATTTGGTGGTGGTATGTTCTTCTATGTAGAGGCTTGTAGATAGGTGTCCTGTGGTGAGTTGTCACGTATGGCCTTGTCGGCCCGTGTATATAAATGTGTAAGCTGGGGCTTTTGGGTTAAAACCCTATTTAATCTATCAAGGCTCGGTCCGTGTTGAATATGTTTAAGAGTGGAGTGTTAATGTGGTGCCCGACGGGTAGGGTCCAGCTACTCATCGCGGCCCTCCGATTTGGGTCGTGACAAGAATGGATGAAGAAAAAAACACTAGGGTTCCGTGGGGGTGGCGGCCGAGAGCTTTGGTTGGCGGCGGTGGAGGAGGTATTTTTAGGCTGCTAATACCATAAAGGAATATATTCCTTGATTGTATTTATCAATAATGTAGAATATATATAGTAGTATAAGAATATTTAAACTAGATAACTAATAAATCTAATTACAATAGGAAATATAATTCTACATAAAATAGGAGACCTAATTACAATAGGAATACAATACTACCTAAAATAAGAGATATACAATTAATGAAAGAATATTTGGAAAATATTCTATTAAATTCATAAACTTAAACGGTTATTTAACCTATCCTCCCTTCTCCTGTCCCTCGAACTCTGAAGGATGCCTTGTCCGACTCTAATTCGAAAGCCGCAATGATTGATGAATATAATGCTCTTATTGATAATAAGACATGTGACATAGTACCCTATCCACCTGATGCTAACATTTTTCTTTCTATGTGAATTTTTAGACATAAAAAGAATTCTGATGGTTCTTTTGAGAGGTACAAGGCTCATCTTGTAGGTGATGGAAGGCCTCAACATGTGGGAGTGAACTGTGATGAAACGTTCAGCCCGGTCGTAAAGCCCGCAACCATGTGGACCATCCTCAGCATTGCTCTATCTAATTCTTGACCCATTCATCAGCTTGATGTCAAGAATGTCTTCTTACATGAGAATCTTCATGAAATGGTATATATGCATCAGCCTATGGGTTTCAGGGATCCTATTCATCCAGATTATGTGTGTTTGTTGCGGAAATCACTTTATGGACTGAAATAGGCTCCTCGATCATGGTACTAGCGGTTCACCGATTATGTCTCCTCTATCGGTTTTTCACACTGCAGATCCAATCATTCCATGTTCATCTACAACAAGGGTACAAATATGACTTACCTATTATTATATGTTGATGATATCATCCTCACCACATCATCTAATGCTCTCCGCCGGTCCATTATGTCTCTCATTTCCTCTAAGTTTTCTATGAAGGATCTGGGCCCCTTGAGTTATTTCTTGGGCATCTCTCTCACTCGACATTTTGGCGGCCTATTTTTGTGTCAGAAGAAGTACTCCGAAGAGATCATTGACCGTGTAGGCATGACATCTTGCAAACCATCCCACATGCCAGTAGACACCAATTCCAAGCTCAGCGCTGATTCCGGCCCCCCATATTCAGACCCAACTCACTATCGTAGCCTGACTGGGCCCTGCAGTACCTCACATTCATGAGACCTAACATATCCTATGTTGTGCAACAAATTTGCCTACACATGCATAATCCGACGGAAGCACACATGCATGACCTCAAGCGTATTTTATGATACGTCCAATGTACACTTTACTTCGGATTACATCTATACAGGTCCTCGCTCACTGGTCTTACTGTTTATTTTGATGCTGACTGGGGTGGATGTCCTGACACTCGACGCTCTATGTCTGGTTACTGCATTTTCCTTGGAGATAACCTATTATCTTGGTCTTCTAAAGGCAACTTACACTATCCCGATCTAGTGCTAAAGTAGAGTATAGAGGTGTTGCCAATGTCGTCTCTGAGTCTTGTTGGATCCGTAACCTTCTACTTGAGCTTCACTGCCCAATTCAAAAGGCAACACTAGTCTACTGTGATAATATTAGTGAGATATTTCTTTCAGGCAATCCCGTCCAACATCAACGCACTAAACACATTGAGATGGACATTCATTTCGTTCGCGAAAAAGTGGCTCATGACCAAGTTCCTGTCCTAAATGTTCCTTCCAGATATAAGATTGCCAACATCTTCACCAAAGGACTTCTGCGCATACTATTTAGTCTTGTATTAGGAAAATTTATATTTTATTTCCGTAATTATAGGCTAGGTTTACAATTGTATATCATGTATATAAACCCTTTACATTAATGAAAATAATCAAGAGATTATTCTCTTTCATGGTATCAACAGTCTAGGGCAAACTTTTCCTTATCCAAAAATCAACCTCTTCCGCCGCGCTACTCCTAAATCGGCCAACGGCCGTACACCACCTCCCTTCATTTTTTTCCAAAACCCTAATTCTCCTCTTGTTCTTCCATCATGTCTACCACAAAAAGCACCTTTCATCATGCCCTTGCAGTCTCCAATATCAAGAACAATATCCCTATTGTTATTGAGATGGAAAACGTCCAATACGTGATGTGGGTAGAGTTGTTTAAAGTTCACGCACGGGCTAATAAGGTCCTCTATCACATCATCAAACCGGAAAAGGCAAGGAGAAGGTGCCTTCCACCGATTATGAAATAGAGTTATGGGGTACTCTTGATGCTACAGTGCTCCAATGGATTTATTCCACCATCTCTATGGACCTCTTACAGATAATAATTGAACCCGATGCCACGTCAATGGAAGCTTGGAATAGCTTGCGTGATATATTCCAAGATAACAAAAATTCCCGTGCCATGACCCTTGAGCAAGAATTCTCCCACATAAATATGGAGATTTTACGAATGCATCCAGCTATTGTCAAAGGCTCAAGGAGTTGTTGGATCAACTAAAAAATGTTGGTACACCCATCATGAATGATTGTATCGCTCTTTAGATGGTTGCAGGTCACTCCGAGGTGTATAATGGGGTTGCCACGGCAGTAACGGTGATGGTAGTGGCGGTGGTGGCGGATGAGCAGCCAGTGGCGGTCAGTAGGGGACCGAGCCACTGAACCCTTAGCAGCAGGCTTGGGTGGCTGGGTTGTGGCCCTGGGCCAACGGGCAATGGCCCATATCGCCCTACCCCATTTCTTCTTTGACATAGGCCAGGCCCACTGGCCGGCAAAGGCAGCAGAAGCCTGCTTAGGCCTCGACCTCAGTAGGCCTTCACTGTTGCGGGCCCAGCAGTAGCCCCGACCTATACGGATATCGAGGCAGCGATGCATACACTTAGATTAAATCCTCCAGATGCAAATTGGTACATGGACACCGGTGCTACTTCACATGATGTCCGCACCAGGTAATCTCTCATTTTATTTCAATTTGAACAAAAATTATGGCATAATTGTTGGTAATGGTAATTCAATTTCAATTCGTGGTTATGGTCACATAAATTTATTTCCCTCCGAACCCACCTTTAGCCTTGAAAAATGTCATTCATGCTCCTCACTTAATTAAAAATTTGGTGTCTGTTCGAAAATTTGTAATTGATAATTGGGTTTTTGTTGACTTTGACCCTTTTGGATTTTCTGTGAAGGATTTCTCAATGGGGATACCTCTAATGAGATGTGATAGTCGGTTTGGGTATAGTTGTAACTCGTTAAGCAGGTGGTCTATTTCTATCCTGGCGGAAGTATGCAGTAGAGATTATCGATTGGGCTAACATGTCATTCTGTAAGTAATCTCCTACTCTGGTTGACACCAAACCGAAGCTGAGTACTAATTCTAGCACACCTTACAAGGATCCCTCCCACTATCGTAGTCTTGCGGGGGCTCTTCAGTATCTTATGTTCATGAGGCTCGATATTACTAATGTAGTATAACATGTGTTTTATTTATGCATGATATGAAGGATAAACCCTTTAACAGAATGTATGACAGAGAAGTACCATGATGGTAGATGAACAAAGAATGATCAGACCTGCTATGAGAAAACTCAATCGTAGACACATAATTGGCAAATCTTTTATACCAGGCCCATAGAGCCTGCTTGAGCCCATACAAGGACTTCTTCAGTAAGCACACATGGTTAGGATGATCTGGGTCCCTGAAACCCAAGGGCTGATGCATATAGACAGTTTCCTTGAGATTACCGTGTAAGAATGTATTTTCACGTCCAGTTGATGAATGGGCCATGCTTTTGAGAGAGCCAGACTAAGAACTGTACGAATAGTTGCCGGCTTGACCACCGAACTAAAAGTCTCACCACAATCCATGGCAACCTGTTGAGTTTTGCCATCACCTATAAGACGGGTCTTATGCCGCTCAAAACAACCATAAGATTTTTCCGTATGAGTAAAAATCCACATAGAACGAATAACATTGACACCAGGCAGACGGGGCACCAACTCCTACGTCTTATTTTCAATAAGAGCATTATATTCATCATCCATGACCATTTTCCAATTCAGGTCACGAAGGGCAGACACAGGGTTACGTGGTAGGGGTTTTAGTGACATTATAATTGAGATTAAAATATTGTTTTGGCCTAAAAATACCCCGTTGACTACGAGTAATGGGACCTTGCCCTGGAATAGAAGTGGGCGGGATATGAGTTAGGTGATGGCTGGACTGGGTTGGGCCAGCAGGTTGTGGCCCTGCTGGCCGAAATAGCGTAGATGCGAGAACTAGGCCAGCAGGCAGTGGGCCTATTGGCCGAGACACTCTGGGAGACAGACTTGGGCCAGCAGGAAGTGGGCCTATTGGCCGAGACACTCTGGGAGACAGACTTGGGCCAGCAGGCAGTGGGCCTGCTGGTAGATCGGGATGACGGAAAGAAATTAGGCCAGCAGGCAGTGGGCCTGCTTGCTGAATTTGATCAAGGGATGGGTCTTGGCAAGTAGGAATTTAGCACGTCGATGTCTGCTGGTACAAATCCCGAGACATGGGCCGGACCAAATGGTGGACCACATACGGTGAGAGCCCATCATATAGAAAATTATAAGAATTAGATACAAAATCATTTAACTTAGCAAACGGAAATTGAGTTTCATAAAAAATGACATGGCGACTAATGATTATTTTATTAGAGGATAAATCATAACATTTATAACTACTATGATTAGACGGATAATCCAAAAACACACAAATGGTAGAGTGGGCATGTAGTTTGTTTATCGTAGTGGAGTGAAAGAGAGGATAGCATAAGCACCCAAACACCCTATGATGAGAATATGACGGATCTTTGTGATAAAGAATCTTGAGTGGAGATTGGTATGCTAATCTGTTGCTAGGGAGTATGTTAAGAATGTAAGTAGCCATTGATAATGTATGATGCAAAAATAAAGGTGTTAAGGAAGCATGTGCTAGTAATGTCCGAACAATATTATTAATGGTGCGTATTTTTCTCTTGGCTTTCATATTTTATGAAGATGTATGTGGACAAGAAAACCGGAAATATATAGCACTAACCTTACAAAAATCTCTAAATGACCCATTATCAAATTTATTTCCATTATCACATTGAATATTTTTAATTTTCTGTTCAAATTGGGTACGAATGAATGTTCTAAATGAGAGAAATGTGAAATAAACTTGAGACTTTTTAGATAGTGGAAAAGTCCACAAAAAGTTAGAATAATCATCCAAAAATAACACATAATAACGGTGGCCCAAAGAGCTCAAAACGGGAGATGTCTACAAATCACCATGAATAATATCAAATGGCAACATAGTACTAGAATTGGAGGCAACAAACGGTAATTTAACATGTTTCTCAAGCAGACAAGAAGGACAAACAGTAGTACTACACGTACTATTACACTCAATAAAATTATTATTTTTAAGAGATGAAAGAACAGACGCCCCCGGATGACCCAAACGCGCATGCATACGGAAGGTGCAAATGCGGCAAACATTGGCGGTGTGGCTTGATTAGTGGTGGTGGTGGTGATGGGATAGAGCTCACACCGACTATCACATCTCATTAGATGTATCCCTTTCGAGAAATCCTTCACATAAAATCCAAAAGGGTCAAAATCAACAGAAACTCAATTATTAGTTGTAAATTTTCGAACATACACTAAATTTTTAATTACGTGAGGAGCATGATGGAAATTTATCAAGGCTAAAGGTGGGTTCAGGGGAGATAAATTTGTGTGATCATAACCACGAATTGGAATTGAATTATCATTACCAACAATTATGCCATGAGTTTTGCTCAAATTGAAATAAGATGAGAGATTACCTGATGAAGACGTCATGTGAGAAGTAGAATCAGTGTCCATGTATCAATTTGCATTCAGAGGATTTAATCCAAGTGTATGCATCGCTGCCTTGATATCCGTGTGGTCGAGACTGCTACTGAGCCCACAGCAACGAAGGCCTGCTGAGGTCTTGGCTCAGGATACTGCTGCCTTTGCTAGCCAGTGGGCCAGGACCAGGTCGAAGAAGGAAATGGGTAGGACGATATGGGCCACTACCCAACGGCCCAAGCCTGCTACCAAGGGTTCAGTGAACTGTATGCATTTCCTGTTCAATTATATGTATCAATGTTTTTTTTTATTGATAAATATCGGGTACATTTCTAACTCCGTACTTTGTTCCCCCTCCTTTCTTTGCATATTCGTGGGCCTGGTGGGCCCACTCATCCTCATGCACATGTGACCATGACCTGTTGAGCTGAGGCCCAATTATAAATCTTTTCATCAATTCTGGAAAGCTCATGAAGGCCCAGCCATAGGTGAAAATGGTTTAGACAATAATTTTTATTGTTTTCTTCTTTTTTTTTTGCGGAAATTGGTCGGCCGGCATACTCACCAGCCTGTTTCCTTTTCTTTATTTTTTTCGTATTGTATTTATTTCATTGTAAATTTAACATTATTGGAATCCTATGATACAAATTAATTGAAGTAGCTTAGATGCTATATTTATGAATAGGATAACCTATTTTTTTTGTAATTTTTAAACCCGACTAATTAATAAAAAGATGCTTTATTTTAATATTTTGGCTGTCGCGTTTGAATAAATTGTAAATGGTTTTGAAACAAAAAACGATTGAATCAAGTGTATCTTTTTTTTACAAAAGGATTTTATATTAACTTCGCTTTTAAAAGAAAAAGTGGGAAAAGTTCAAGTCTAAAAGGCTTATTTTAGAATGAAAGTGATGCTATCTAAGTTTTGAATAGGTTTAATGTTTCTTCAAAATAATTTGTTAAAGTCCTTTATAATTAGAGTTTGGAAAAAGGGAAAGAAAGAATGTTGGTTCAATTTTTTTTTTAAAAAATAAAGAGTCATTTGCAAGTTATAAATCTCCTTTTATAAAAGTTAGATATTTACCCAAAAGAAATTTTATTATCCTTTTAAAACAAAGGAAAAATATAAAGGAGTCTTATTTCAAAAGAAATATTTTTCATTAGAAAATAGTTTTCTTACTTTAAATGTGTGTTGAAAAGTTTTATTTTGGCGGAGAATAATTTTGAATGATAAATATATTTATAATATTTTAAAGCAAACAAAGTAATTTTCTTATTTTAAAACCTGAGTTCAATCACATTCTGCGGATTCTTAATATCGGAGTGCCTAACACCTTCCTCGGTGAATCATCTGAACCCTTACCTTGAACTCTGGTTAATTATGATTTTTCTTTAAGAAATTTAAAAACCTCTTTTATTTTGGTTTTCCTAATTCTCCTTATAAATTAGATGACGACTCTATATAAATAAAATAAATTGAAGAGTTCACAAGTTATGAATTACCCTTTGTGCCCCCACATAAATATTAACCGTAACAACTTGGACCTTCAATTCTGTTACTTACCTTGGGCACTTTCTGCTGTTTAAATGCATTTAATATTTTTTTCTTGAGATGTTTCATTTGGTCATATTTCAGTTCTTGATTGCAAGTCTTCACCCCATCTATGCACATAATTTGCACATAAGTGATCATCCCAATATTTTGGTAGATGTCTCTTGCCTTTACTCTTCCATCAATTACAGTTTATGTTTCCAATACATTTGTCGTGATTGTTTGTGATCAGATAGGTGATTCGTCAAATTCTAAGTTGATACAATCAATAAATAAAAACTTCATGTCTATGACGAATGTGTGGCTTGTCTAAGTACCATTAATGTATGAACATAATAGAAAGGGCATCTCGGTGCAATAAATATCTCGCGTTCCTGCAGGATATGGGGCACTGTCGAACTCGAAGGGGTGTAATGTGGACAGTCTACCCTGATGTAAGGATCAACTGTTGATTCCATAATAGTTAAATGAAATTTCTTGCACTAAGACATAATCAATTGAGCTTGGATTGTGCAAATCGTTGCTTTCCTATCCACATTTTAGTTGATTTGACAGATAGATCATATTCTTAAAAAAGAAAAGGTAATTTAAGTTTGTGAAAAATGAGAAAAAAGTTATTGTTGAATTGTGTGAACTGCTTTATCAGGAAATCTTAAATTGTTAGAGAGGGAACACTTATTTATTTATGTCACAAATAGACCTCTCATACGAGCCTGCGTTTTTTTACTTGATCCAAACATGCAGAAATAATTTTTAATGGATGGCGGTAGAACTCAAACATAGGTCCTCTACCTATTTGGTGCCATATTATAGGGGTGATTTTTTCCGAAGTCACCAATGTACGGCAGTCGCACAATACAACCGACTTCATCCTACTCGTACACACACACATTTGCCATTTAAAAATTATTAAAAACACTAACACATGAACAAAAAAGCACATTTATAGGACAAATCCCGACCTTTTTATTTATCAATCAGATATACACAAAAGGATTCTCGAATTGGAAGACTTACAACTGAATGAATGCCTTAACCAAATTCTGCCTACAAAAAGAATACTGCCAGTGGCAGTTACAAGGGAAAGGGCGTGCTTGGCACATGCCAGCCACATAAAATAAGGGGACTTAACTAATTCTAATGGAACATTAGAAATGGCCTTATGACTTCACCTGAACTACCGCGCATGTCGTGCACACTGATGTAATCGTCGCACATGTTGCCCACATGGCCATTCACACATATGACGCACATGCCACCCTGCCCATTTTCCTTACACGCTTTGCTGCTCAACATCTTCAAAGTAAGGTTTCAGAAAACTTACATAGAAAGTTTGATGTATCTTCAACCTATCCGACAACTTCAATTTGTAAGCAACTTCACCCATCTTTTGAACCACTTCACACGGTCCATCTTATTTGGGTATTAAACCCTTGTGCCTGTGTTTACCCACAATCTGTTTTCAAATATGAAGAGTATGATTTAGCAACACTTTATCACCAACATTAAACTCCAACGAACGTATATGTTGATAATCATTCTTCTTCATGCATTTTTGGGCCTTACGCAAGTGATCATGCGCTTAAGAAAGCATCTCATGCTTGTCCATTGCATAACGATAAGCAACACAACATTTTCCTTTATTCTTCTACTTAGCGACATTTAGCGGATTCATAGAATGTCTACCTAAGACCAACTCAAACGGGTTCATCTCTGTTGCTGTTGTTGCCAATTGGGGGTGTTGACGGAAAATCGAAAAACCAAACCAAATAAAACCGAAAGAAAATTGACACTTTTTTGTCTGATTTTATTAAAAACCGACAATATGGTTTTGTTTTGTTTTAAGAAAAAAATAATTGAAAAGCTGAACCAAACTGACTATATTAATACCTATTTAAAATTTATAACTACGCGCGCGCGCGCGCACACACACACACATATATATATATATATAAATTACTTAAAATCTTATGTATATATTAATATTTTAGACTCTTGGTTCGTATATAGATGTTTACTTTCATAGTAATTCAATTCCTTACCTTTACTTTCTAGTTTGATTTGTAGCTTTTGTTTTGATAATTCGAAGAATCTATTTTAGGTCTAAAATAACTTGTCTTTGAGTCCTTTAATTATTAATCATTGTTTAATTCAATTATCGTCACGATATCTTAGTAAATTACAACTCTTTAATTTTTTGCGCAAAAAACATTCATTGTAAGAAGAAGCTACATATATGAATTGATTACATATATAGTTCCTTCTTTTCTTATGGAGTAACTAATTTGGTAGTGTTATGATGTAATATAGTCAATTTAATATATGCTTATAAGTATATTATTATGTTTTTAATAAAATCCGACAATAAAACAAATTAACTGAAAAAATCGACAAAACTGACAAAAACCGAAGCGACGAAAATCTGACTTAATTGGTTTGGTTTGATTTCATCATTTGAAAAACCATCTTAGTTGATTTTATTTCTTTTAGAGGAAAAATGACCCAAATAGAACCGTGAGTGCCCCTACCAATGACTTATGAAAATTGTAGCAAAACTGTGTTGTATCCAATAAATCCAAACCAGTTTCGTTGAATTGTCATCACATAATGTCTGAGATATTCTCCCAACAAATTATTAATCGTTTTTATTTTGCCACCAGTTTGGGGATGATTGGCCGTTGAAAACATCAAGTCAGTTCCCATTAGATTGAATAAGTCTGTTCAAAACCGATCAGTAAACCACACATCCCTGTCATTCACTCTATCACAATGGCATACCACAAAACTTTACCACATTTTTGTAAAACAAATCTGCAGCAACATTGCATGAACAAACAACCATAACAACAATACATATAACATACTTTGAGAATCTCTCCACTACCACTGTAATCGATGCCATACCATTAATTTTTGGGAACTCACTAATAAAGTGCATTGAAACGGAAATCCATGGCCTTTCAGGAATAGGGAGAGGCTATAGTAAGCCTGATTTCTTGTATACATTATGTCTTGTCCAATTGACAAATAAGACAAGTTTCAACATAAGATTCAACGTTTGCCTCCATATTTGGCACGAAATAAACTCGAGATAGCAAGGCTAACATTCGTTCCACATCTGGATTGCCAGCCCAAGTAGTGTTATGCACATGTTTCAACCATTCTCTACGCAACTCACCACCTTGAGGTACAACGATTATACCCCCTTTGAAATAGAGTAGATCGTCCTCGACCTAGTACCTCCTAGCAGTCCCATCTCAAACTTGACTCATTACTTTGACATATAATGAATCAGACTAAAGTCTAGAAATTAAATACATTGCAAAAAATATCGCTTTTCTGCTCAAGGCGTCCGTAACCTAATTGTGCTTCCCCGACTTATGCTCCCACACGAAGTCATACACTTCAAAGAACTCTTGCCAACAGGCCTGGCCTAAGTTTTTCGCAACACCACCAGTACTATAGGCATATATTTTTTTGACTTCTTCAGATCATAGATCCCAAATATTTTTGATCTCATAATAATTCATCAATTCCTCTATCTGTTCATCAACAGTCTTATGAAACAGTGTCAGTTCAATATTCATGCCATGGATCTGAGTTATTAATTCCACCACCCTCAGCATCGTTGATTACACCGACCAACTCCTTTAATTGTGCCACTTTTTCTCACAGTTAATTGTAATGACTTCTGCTAGCCATCGTTCCAGGTTTCATACTGCAAAGCTTTGATACTATTTGTCACAGGGGTGATTTTTTTGAAGTCACCACTACACGACAGTTGCACAACACAGCCGACTTCAGCCTACACACACACATGTTAGACACTAAGAATTATTTCAGAATATTAACACATGAACAAGACAAGCACATTTATAGGACAAATCTCAGCCTTTTTATTTATCTCTCAGATATATACAAAAGGAATCTCGAATTGGAAGCCATACAGTTGAATAAATTCATTAACCAAATTTGCCTACAAAAAGAAATTCTGCCAGCGAGAGTTAGAAGGGAAAGGGTGTACCTGGCATATGCCAGCTGCATAAAATAAGGGGCACTAAACTAATTTTAAGAGAACAAGTGAAATGGCCTTCAGACTCCGCCTCAAGTACCGCACATGTCATGCACACTGATGTAACCATTGCACATGCTACACATAGGGCCAATTGGCTGAAGAAGATAGAAGAAATGAACTATTTCAATAGATACAAAAGAAAAGACTGTTCTTTTCAGTTCATTCCAATCGGTTTCTCCCATCATATCAATCCTTTTGTGATGAAGAGCACAAGTTTGAGAACCCAGATTAGAGCAAAGCCGCAAAAATAGTTTTTCTTTTAGGTTTGAATCTGGATGACATTTAGAAGACCAATCTTTTTTGGTATCAAGGGATTGTCAGTAATAAAGTAACTAGGTGGCTGTCATGAATTATCACCTTGAAAGGATTGAAGTTCAGCAGGGAAAAAGGCCATTAGTAAATGATTAGGAGAATGAAGTTTTGCAATATATGTTTCAAAATCAGTCTGATGCTTTCAACAGAGTGGAAGTGGCTCTATCCTTTGGCAATTCTTTCGCATCCCCTGATGAGCAAGCTACCAATAAGAATCATGCTGGGGATAATTCTAATCCGGGTTGTCTTATTCATGCCATTGGGCGTGACTATTTCATCAGTTGTCTTATTCTTTGCTCTAGGTCGGATTACAGTTCCTTAACATCTTTGGATTATAGCTTTTTCTCATTATTCAGGAGCGGAGATCTTTACAGATTGCGGAGGCAAAATGGTGCCATTGACCATTGGGTTTATCTCTCCTTCCATGTATTTGAATGGGAAGCTTTTAACCTTAGTTTTTTCTATTGGATGTATCTGCCAACTATGAAACCTGTTGGGTTCACTGTGACAATTGTTGATCATTGAGATATGATTCATATAATGAAGTTTAACAATCCAAGGAGGAAAAGTTAATTAAATGCCTCATGAAAAAGTGCCAAAAGAGTAAGTAATGTAATCTAATTAAGATCTAAGTAATATAGGTAATCTGATATTGTCTTAGTTCACATATGTGCTCTTTCTCATCTTTTTCCTAGAATAGTTTCTTCTCTAATTTTTCTCTCAAGCCAACAAGGAATATATCAATCCTTTTTTGAAGCGCAGACTAAATTTTTGTTTAAAATGGATATGAACTTTTTTCTTCTTCTTCTTCATCCGATTGGCCTTGTGCATAGCATTTGCGATGGTTACATCAGTGTGCACAACATGTGTGGTAGTTGAGGCGAAGTCTGAAGGCAATTTCACTTGTTCCCTTAGAATTAGTTTAGTGCCCCTTATTTTTATGCAGCCAGCATGTGCCAGGCACGCCCTTTCCCTTGTAACTGCTTGCAACTGCCGTTGGTAGAATTTTTTTTTGTAGGTAGAGTTTGGCTAAGGCATTTATTCAGTGTAAGCCTTTCAATTTGAGATTCCTTTTCTATATATATGAGAGATAAATAAAAACGCTGGTATTCGTCATGTAAATGTGCTTATCTTGTTCATGTGTTACTGTTCAGAAATAATTCTAAGTGTCAAACATGTGTATGTGTGCGGGTAGGCTGAAGTCAGTTGTGTTGTGGGACTACCATGAAATGGTGACTTTAGAAAAAATCACCCTTGTACCAATTGGTATCAAACCTTTTCTTTTCTGTATGAGACTTGGAACAATGACCAGAGGAAGTAATTACAATGAACTATGGGAAAAAGTGGCATAATTTGAGGAGTTGGTTGGTGTAACTGGCGATGATGAGGATATGATAGACTTAATAACTCAGATCGATAGTGTGAATACTAAATTGGCACAATTTCATGAGATTATTGATGAACATATGGAGGAATTCGTGAATTATCATGAGATGACAAATATTCAGATCGAGAATTTGAAGAAAGAGAATGAGTAAATGCACATAGAACTGGTGGTGTTTCGAAAGGCTTTGATCAGGCCAGTTGGCAAGTGGTCTTGGAAGAGTATGACTTCGTGTGGGAGCATAAGTCGGGATAGCACAATCAGATTGCGAACGCCTTGAGCAGAAAAGAGCTATTTGATGCTATGTATTTAATTTCTAGACTTGAATCTTATTTTATTGAGAAGATCCAAATATGTGTTTCCAATAATTCATTATATGTCAAAGTAATGAGTCAAGTTCACGATGGGACTGTTAGGAGGTACTGGGTCGAGGACGATCTACTTTATTTCAAAGGGGGGAGGATCATTATACCTCAAGGTGGTGGGTTGCATAGAGAATTATTGAAAGAGGTGCATGGCACTACTTAGGCTGGTCATCCGGATATGAAACGGGTGTTAGTCTTGCTGTCTCGAGTTTATTTTTTTCTAAATATGGAGATAGACGTTGAAGATTATGTTAAAATACGTCTTTTTTGCTAATTATACAAGACAAAACGTAAGAAGGAACCAGGCTTACTGTAGTCTCTCCATATTCCTGAAAGGCCATGGATGTCCGTTCCAATGAAAAAATTGCTAAATGAAAAGTGAGCTTGACCTCGCTACGCGAGTGCGAGGGTAAGCTCTAAGCTCGTTGTGGCCTTCGTTGGGCGGGCATGTCTGCATTCATGCCTTAGCCAAAATCCATCATTAACTTTTTCTCTTCACTTTTGTGCTCATTAGGAGAGTTGGAAGGCGAGACACATGCTCGTTTCGAGGCTCGCTCGGCGTGCTCGTTGTCACTTCCATGCTTTAGAGAATTTTCCATGTTGCTCTTCTGCTTTATAACAATATGTTCGATCGTTTTGGCTATTTTTGCATATTTTTCATAAATGTCCTTTTTCCTATCTTTGTTTTGATTTTTTATGTGCGGGGAAGGGTCATGCGGTTCCTGAGGAAATCAGATGAAAATAACTAGAGAAAACCTAAGTTTGGGTTTTGGGAGTTTTAAGTTTGACTAAGAGTTGACTTTTTGAAAGACGCGCTCAAAATTGAATTCCGATGGTTCCGTTAACTCCAGAAGGTGATTTTTGACTTAGGTGAATGGTTAGAACGAGTCCCGAGTGATTTGAGAACGATTCGCGTAAGTTTATGGAAATCGGAAAGTTATTAAGTTAAGAATTACATTTTAGTTGACTAAAGTGAATATCAAGGGTACTTGAGTCTTTTTCAAAGTTTTGTCTATTCCATTAGGTCCAGAATGTCATTTATGACTTATTCGAGTCGTTGGTTCAATTTTTGAGGGACTCGGGTGGATTTCGGCTCTTGGTTGAGATTTTAGTAACGTAATGAAATTGGAGTTGACTTGAGTCAACATCGGGTCAAGACAACCTCGTATGAGTATTTTGAGTGTGCGAGCAAGTCCGTTGCATGTTTTAAGAGTGGTTTGCATATTTGGTTTGTGTTCGTGTCAGATGGGTTTCAAGGATTGATTTGATGTTTGAGCATATTTTAATTTTCTGGTGTCTGGTGCATCGCACCTGCGTGATTAGGCTCACACCTATGCAAGGTGGGCCGCATGTGCAAGGAATGGTGGGTTGGGTCAGGCTTGCACCTGTGAGGTTTTGGACGCATGGGCAATGTCGCACCTGTGAGGATGAGCTGAGTGGACTTCGCATCTGCGAACAATGGGTCGCCAGTGCGAAGCTCGCACCTGCGAGATTTCTTGCGTGCCTACAAAGTCGATGTATCAGAACATTAAAAACCCAATTCGACCTAAGACATTTCATTCTCCATATTTGGGACTTAAAACACTATTTAAGGCAAATTTTGGGGATTTTGCAAGGAATATCATTTGGGTAAGCTTATTATCACCCTATTGTGATTATATCATAGATTATTGCAAGATTTCATGCTAGATATCATGATTTAGGATGAGATTTATGGGTTTATGAACCCTAATGGATATTTTCTTTAGATTGAGTATGATGTTGCCATTAGATTTTGATGAAAATTGATATCTAGTTCCATAGATGACGGGTAAACTAATTTTAAAATAAATTTCCATTTTACCCTTTTAGCTCAGAGTCCTATTTTTGGTGACCTTTTGGGTCCGTAAGTTTTATATGGCAATATAGGTATCGATAGAATCGTATGTTGACGTATTATCCATAGTTGACTAGATTGACATCTTTCGATGGGTTTACGAAAAGGCAAGGTTGTGTGGTGATTATCAAAGTCTTAATTCTAGGCAAGTTGATATCTTGTACCTTACTTAAGCGTCATTGTTGGTTCAATTAACCAATAAGAGGGGAATATGGGGATAATAAGGGGGTCCCGATACTCATGAGGTAATGAGCACTTGTATCGGGTACCGATGACATATAAACACACTTGTGCCTTTAAATTACTTAGTAGGCATTTGGCCATGCGATTTCAAATCATGATTACATAATTTGATTTCAGATCACTGTTTGTTTATGCAATTTGAACATAATTTCAACTTCATGTTATTATTTGAAATCCCAAATCATCCAAAAAGGTGGGATTTGAGATTTCAAAACATGATTTCAATTTTTTAAAATATAAAACTTGACCCATAATTTTATATTTTTCTAAAAAAGATTCATAAGTTAGTGAATATATACCAATTGATCGATTTATATTGTATTGGATATAATTTTTTTCATTGGGATTCAATTCCTTCCCTACAATGACTTAAAATTCCAAAATAAATAGTAAAACCTTTTCTGTTGGGACTCAACTCCTTAAGCAACGAGAAAATAATAGTCAGCACCAAATAATAATAGACCAAACTACTGTCATAGCTTGCTCAGAATACTGAAACAAGGAATGAACCATTATGATATTGATACATAGGTGACCATTGTCATAGTTTATGCAGTGTTACAAATATTTGTACGAGAATACCAAAGGAGTGATGAAATATTCATGGAATATGAAGATGATGATACGGTTGCTAATGATATTGACCAACAACCGATTCAAAGTAACAATGTAGCTTCGTCTTCTCGGTCATCTAATCGGAAAATGCATGCTCGACGTGAAGTTATTGCCCATACCATATGGGAGGATTATATTAAAGAGTATTTATACTACTATTCATGTTCAATTTTTCTTTTTATTGAACTAAAGTTCGATCAATTAATGTTGTATTTTTTAGAAAGGCATTTTAGCCGCGTATTAATTTTATTATGAAGTATGACTTGCTCATTTGGTAAGATTGCATAAGAATTAGGAAAAATTTGATGGTTTTCACAACTTGTGGGGTTTGTATGTCAATGAGAAAAAATACAACTTAAAAAATCAAAATTACATGTCCAAACAAAATTTTAACTTTAAATCATCATGATTTCAAATCACTGATTTCAAATCATGTCCAAACGACTCCTTAGTGAATGTCATGCTTTGGACACTAGCTGATAGAATAGTATGATCATTTGGATCCGTGATTGGGGTATGAAGCCAGTAAAGAGACCAAGCTATAATTGACTTCTTTTGATCCCTATATCTAGTAGCTTATTAAACTCTTGACTTCCTTCTGTATCTATCTAATTCTATGATGAGCAATCAGTTCTTACATAGTTATATTTACTTTAAAGAGACCAAGCTATAATTGACATGGAGAACATTCTTATTGGTGAAAGAATTCCTGCTCATAAAACATCTTCCATCCAACAAAGTAATTATTTTCCATCAATCGATCATGAGGAAGTAGTTGGTTTTAACGATGATGCAGAAATTATAATTCAACAATTGACCAGAGGAACAAAGGAACTAGACATCGTACCGATTGTTGGAATGCCTGGATTGGGCAAAACAACTTTGGCTAGAAAAGTGTTCCATCATTTTATTGACATTATACATTTTGATGTTCGAACATGGTGCTCCATTTCAAAAGAATATAGTTTGAGAACGGTGTTCTATGAGATTCTTAAACAAGTTATAGGGGATTTGGATGATATCAGAGATGAAGACATCCCAGACAAGTTGCGCAAGAGATATCAGGTTGTATTAGATGATATATGGGATGATAAGGCATGGGAGGAGTTGCGAATACTGGTAATAACTCGAGATGAAGAAGTAACTAGGCAACTTCAGCACCAAGGTAATCCATATTCTCTCGATTCCTAATTGTGGATGAGAGTTGAGAATTACTTCATAAGAAAGTATTTCAAGGAGGAATCTGTTTCACAGAGCTACTCGAAGCAGGATAACTAGTTGCCAACTTGCCATCCTGCAATTGTATATCATCTCATTCTTCATTTTGTTGGCGAGCATTTGTGGTCTCAAGTTCTGTTTTGCTTTCAAAGGCTGGACAATATCATTTTCTTTTAACATATTTGGTATTTAGATTATAGATAATTACACTTATGGGGATTAGACAATCTATAATAGATGGATTTTTGTAACTGATGCTTGCAATAATTGGAATATAAGTTGGCTGGCCAAAGATTTTAACGTTTTTGACATTATTTGGAATTTATGAAGTTAGAGTTGAAGATGAGCCTTGGAGTAACTGGTAAAGTTGTTGCCATGTGACTAGGAGGTCATGAGTTCATGTAACACCCCGTACTTTCAGACGATGGTTTGAGCATCTAGGAAATGCAAATAAAGAGCTTAGTATAAATAAGGACACAATTTCGAAATAATTTAGAACTTAATAAGGGTGACGCTGGGGATTAGTAATAATAGTTGTATGTCCCCAAAGAGGTTATGAACTAGTGCTATATTACACTATTATGACATTGAATATATGAAAGTTTTATAAGTCATCAAGATAATTAAGAGCAGGAATTAACTATGTGGGTAATTGGTTAAGTATTGAGATAAAATGAAAACATAAAGGGTGAATTACGGTATTAATTATCATTGCATGGATGGGTGTGAATTGGGGGTTGCATCCACGTGTAACCGAGGAATTTTCTTCATCATTAAGTTTATTATTAAGACATAAAATATATTTATTAGAGATAAATGCAAAAACCACCATTTTCTATATGCATGCAACAACTAACGTGTCATGTATGTATTGCAACTCATTTGACTAAGATAAGGAATTTATATACACTTGTTGGTTTCCTATTCCTTGGATGAAAAGAATATAAAGTAGTGGATGTTATTGAAGAAGGTTAACGGGGAGTTATCTTTTCCTACATGTATATGTATATATTTCTCATATTTCCCATATACACACTTTGTTCTTGTTGAAAGCTAGAAGAAGATTTTTGGATTTTTATTCTTCTCCTTCTTTTGGTAACTAATGTTGTAGTGGCAAAAGTAATTCAACGTTTCACGGTCACAAAAACATCCTTAAGTTCTTTTAATGTCCGAGATTATTTCATTGTAAAGTAAGGTGGAAGAAGAAGAGTTCTTAGCAAATAGGGTTAAGGCGCTAGACGAGCTACTTGAGCATTGTTGTCGAACGAATTTGGAAGGTATGTTAAGACAAATTGTTTATTCTTTTGGCATGTTCCATGTACGAAACGTAACCGTAATATTCTTCCATAAATTGTTCTACTTTTGGTAGTTAAGGATGTTCCTGTTATTGATTCTTATGTTAAAAAATATGTTTAAATATGTTCCTAAATTCTTATTGAGGTATATGGGAAATATGATAATATTCCCAATGTTAGCCGAAGGTACAAGGATATTATGTCATTCGGTAAGTTCAGAATATTTTATTGTCATTTATGCATTTGCATTATATTCATGTATGACCTTGGAGCCACATGTGTTATATACACTACTATATGGTACGCATTATATATATGTAGGGGATGGGGAAAAGGGAATGAAATTATATACGCGTCACTACTTGTAGCTGGTACAGATTATCACTAAAAAGGAAGATGCCCACAAAGGCCAATATGATATGATGCCCACAGAGGCCAATATGGTATGATGCCCACAAAGGCCGAAATGAAATGATGCCCACATAGGCTGTTATGGGAAGGAAGATGCCTTTGTGTGTCCAATATTTATATGTATACCGCATTTGCATGGTGCATAATATTTAGGCATATGTATTAGGGCCCTCAGAGGTATTTACTGCTGGTCAACCATTTTCGTCGGCTGTTGCTGTCAGCCGTTTATGTCGGTTGTTGGTATTATCGGCTGTTTCTATCAACTATCTTTGTCGACTATTTCTGTTGTAGATTATTATGTATCTCTGTGATGATATTTCTTATGCCTGACATATTCGGTACATCAGTCGTACTGACGTCTCTTCTGTCGGGGGACACTGCGTTTCATGCTCGCAGGTTCATGTGGGCAAGGCGACGATCCAAGTTAGTAGGTTACTGGATATTGGAGTACTCCCCTTGTTTCGGAGTGTCGGTCAAATCTTGGTACGATAATTTTTGCATGTACATATGAGTATGGCGGGGCCCTGTCCCGACCTTTTGATGTTGCACACTCTTTTAGAGGCTTGTGGGCAGGTGTCCTGTGTGTAATAGTCATGTATGGCCTTGTCGACCTTGGTATGAGTATGTATATATATAAGTTGGCCTGTTAGTAAGATTCCACATTGTAACATCCTGTAATTTTTGGCGATGGTTTGAACACCTAAACGTAGGCAAGTAGACCCGAGCCTCGGGGAATTTATGTTATATTTACGTATGCTATTAAAGAGAATAGTATTTAAAAGGATAAAACCCCGAAATAATTTTGGACGTAACAAGTGTGACGATGAAAATTAATAATAATAGTTATATATTCCCAATGAGTTTATGGACTAGTGTCATATCACAAGATTATGACATTGAGGATATGAAGGTTTTATAAGTTATTAAGATTTAAGTAAATTAGAATCAATGAATTAATTGTGTATATAATTGATTAATTGTAGGATTGATTAATCTTAATGGAGACAAGCTTAGTGGGAGACATCACGTATAACATTGCAAATAAGCTATCTAATGGCTAGCCTAAGGCACTGGCACGCCCTCCCCCACATGCACACCTTACCTTTTCTTATATGAGCAAATCGTGATTCATTTTTCATACGACTCCTCCAACCCTTTTTTTGTATGAAATAGAAACAACACATTTTACCCCTAACTTAGTTATAACAAGAACCACTACTTTGTTCATTGTGTTCAAATAACACACGGATTAATTCCACCCGAAACGATAAGGTTTATCATTAAGAGAAGTTAGCAGTAAACATTTTATTCTCTTCTAGAATTCGACAAGTTGTAACGTTCTCCTTCTTTTTCTAAAAATAAGGTATGTTAAAATAAATTATTTCTTTCTTTTGACATATTTCATGTGATGAAATATAATTGTGATATTGTTCCATAAATTATTTTACTCCTAGTAGTTAAGAATATTCGTGTTATTGATTCCTATGTTAAAAACATGTCTAAATATGTTCCTAAATCCTTATTGAGGTATGTGGAAAAGATGTTGATATTCCCAATATTAGCTAAACGTACAAGGATATTATGTCATCTTTTAAATTCAGAAAAGGTTTTATTATCATTCATGCATTTTCATTTGCATTATATTCATGTATTACCCTGGACCCACTTGTGTCATGCACACTACTATATGATAAATATTGTATATATGTAGGGATATGGGGAAAGGGGAAGACGTTATATACACACCCCATATGCAGCTGGTACAGACTATCACGAAAGAGCCCGAAGAGGTCAATATTAATGTCATTGTGTGGACAATACGGTATAACTTGATGCCACATAGGTTGTTATGGGAAGGAAGATGCCCTTGTGTGGCCAATATTTATATGTATACCGCATTTGCATTGTGCATAACATTTAGGCATATGTGTTAGGGCCCTCAGAGGCATTTGTTGCTGGTCAGCTATTTCTGTTTCAGTTATTATTGTATTCCTGTTATGCTATTGTTCATGCCTGACATACTTAGTACATCAGTCGTACTGACGTTCTTTTTGTCCGGAGACGCTGCGTTTCATGCCCACATGTTTACGTAGGCAAGTCGACAATCCGCGTTAGTAGGTTGCTGACTCAACGGATTTTTGGAGCACTCCCCTTGTTTCGGAGTGTCGGTCTATTTTGGTACGGAAATTGTTGCTCGTATATATGGGTATGGCGGGGTCTTGTCCCGACCTTTTGATGTCGTATACTCTTTAGAGGCTTGTAGATAGGTGTCCTGTGTGTAGTAGTCATGTACGGCCTCGTCGGCCTTGGTATGGTATGTATATAAATAAGTTGGTTACATGATTTTACATAATCCTTTTCGGCTTAGTCCGTGTTTAATTATGACTAGGCGTTGACTGTACGATTGGTGGTACCCGACGGGTGGGATTCGGGTACCCGTCGCGGCCCTCCGGTATGGGTCGTGACATACATGGCTTCTCTCCCTAGTTTATTATTTTCATATGTCAGTAGGGTACTGGGTGACGACCATTGTGGCCGTGAATAATTGTGGTCATACGTTAAGTACACGGCTAGTGGTACCCGACGGGTAAGGTCCGGGTGCCTGTCATGACCCTCCGGTTTGGGTCGTGACATTCAAGCCCTGGAAACAACCTCTGACAGAAATGCAAGGTAAGGCTGCGTACAAAGACCCTTGTAGTCCGACCCTTCTCCAGACCCCGCGCATAGCGGGAGCTTAGTGTACTGGACTGTCCTTTTTTTAGAATTGAAGATGGATTTGTGTTTTTGGTTATATTTTTTGCAAAAGAGAGAAAAAAATACTATGGAGCTGGAAAATATGTTTGGAGCATTTTTTCAAATTTGAAATCCAACTCCAAGATGAATTTGAAAATGTTAAAACCAAATATTAATTTTAAAATAAAGTAAAACTATTTCGAAAGAAGTGAATAAGTCTTGATGGCGAAACGACTTCTGAGATTTTTGATGCTGTCAGCTTGACTTTCCTTTGTTTCTTTTCAAATGAATCTCTTATAATTTTCACAACTACTTCAATTTTTTATATTGAAAATATGATACACCCAGCTTTACATATAAAATTTAATTCACTATATTCAGAATAGAATACTAACGTGTAACAAATGAGAACTTGGAACTAGTGTCTGTTGGACGACATGTATGAAAGAAATAATTCCTTGATTATTTTCATTAGTTGAAAGAGAATATATATAAGTTACATATTTTCATAATAGGAGAATCTTATTCCAATTCTAACTCCAAAATCATATTCTAGTAATACAAGACTCCTATCACTATGGTAAGTGTACAAGACTAATTAAGATAACCTTTACACTACAATATTACATCAATATACAGAAATATTATACTGCCCGTGATGGGCCAACCCGAGTTGGGCTAGTATGAATTATACAATGTTGGGCTCAACTCAAAGGACCGGTGATATACACCATGTATAACTAGTGTATATCACGGGTATATACCTTGCTTAACACACCTCTACAGTAATAGCGGGCGGTCTTCGAACGCTGAGACTGTCCCTAAAATCTTCAAAAATGGCCGAGGGAAGACCCTTTGTAAAGATGTCGGCAATTTGATACCTGGACGTGACATGGCAGACGCGTACTTGAACACGAGCAACCTTTTCGCGAACAAAGTGAATGTCCATCTCGATATGTTTAGTGTGCTGGTGCTGAATCGGATTACCAGAAAGGTAGATGATACTACCATTATCACAATAAACCAAGGTCGCTTTCTGAATAGGACAATGAAGCTCTAACAACAAATTACGTAACCAACCTGATTCCGAGACCATATTAGCTACCCCTCGATACTCGGCCTCGGCACTGGATCAGGACAAAGTGGACTGACGTTTTGCAGACCATGAGACCAAGTTATTTCCAAGAAACATACAATAGCCAGATGTAGACCATCTGGTGTCCGGACAGCCACCCCCAATCAGCATCTGTATACGAGACAAATGTGGACGTCAATGAAGGATATAAATGCAAGTCATAGTCAAGTGTACCTTGAATGTACCGAATGATGCGTTTGAGCGCATTCATGTGTTCAACCCTGGGATTATGCATAAGCAAACACACCTGGTGTACGTCATACGTAATATCTGGTCTCGTGAAAGTGAGATACTGAAGGCCCCCTGCAAGACTGCGATAGCGGGTCGGGTCCTCGTACGGTGCGCCAGCCATAGCACCCAATTTGGGCTTTGTATCAACCGGAGTGGATGTGGACTTACAAGATGATATCCCATCCCTTTCAATGATCTCGGCTGCATAGTTCCTCTGTGATAGGAACAATCCACCTGAATGACGAGTGACATCAATCTCCAAAAAATAACTCAAGGGCCCCAACTCTTTCATAGCAAACTCAGAACTGAGCATTGTCATGAAAGACTGGCGTAAGACATCGGAAGAGGCAGTCAAGATAATATCATCCACATACAATAGTATATAAGCCAAAGACGAACCACGATGATATATGAACAAGGAATTATCCGACCTGCTGTGAGTGAACCCAATAGTTGAGACATAGTCGGCAAACCTCTTATACCAGGCCCGTGGAGACTGCTTAAGCCCATACAAGGACTTTTTCAACAAACATATATGATGAGGAAATTTGGGATCCCTAAACCCCAAGGGCTGATGCATAAACATTGTTCCCTTAAGATCACCACTTAAGAAAGCATTCTTCACATCTAACTGATGAATGGGCCATGCTTTCGAAAGAACCAAGCTGAGCACAGTGCGAATGGTAGCCGATTTGACCACCGGACTAAATGTCTCACCACAATCCACACCAACCTACTGAGTCTTACCATCACCTACAAGACGAGCCTTATGCCTCGCAAACGAACTATCAGAATTATCCTTATGAGCAAAAAACCACATAAATCGATTAATATTAACACCAGATGGACGGGGCACCAACTCCCACGTCTTATTATCAATAAGAGCCTTATATTCGTCGTTCATAACAATTTTTCAATTCAGTTCATTTAAAGCAGACACCTGGTTATGGGCAAAGGAGATTTAAGAACATTAGAATTTAAATTAAAATATCTTTTTGGTTTAAAAATACCCCGTTGACTACGAGTGACTGGTATTTGACTCGCGGAAGAATTGGGATGTTGTCGGGAATTTTTTGGACTCAGAATAGACAGGCCAGCAGGCAGTGGGCCTGCTGGCCCAACACGGTAATCAGAAGCAGCCTCGGATGCAGGAACTGGACCAGTTCCAGTATTGGGCTGGACTGGCCCAAATGCTGAAACTGGCCTAGTGACGGTACTGGGAACAGTGTGTGTTAGTGGTGCAGTGGGGCCAGCGGGCAGTGGGCCCGCTGGAGGATTTGGGGTGCGGGACACGTCCGAAATATGGTGAATAATATACAGGGATATACCACCATCCAAAAAATTATATGAACTAGGCACGAGATTACTAACCTTAGCAAATGAAAATTGGGATTCATCAAACATTACATGGCGACTAATGATGATTTTATTAGAAGATAAATCAAAACATTTGTAACCACGATGATTGGACGGATAACCCAAGAACACACACGGGGTAGAATGGGCCTGAAGTTTGTTAATTGTGGTGGACGGAAAAAGTGGATAACACAAGCACCCAAAGACCCTAAGATGTAAATACGAAGGAGTCTTATTATATAAAATTTGAAGGGGGACAAATATGTCAAATCTTTGGAAGGAATAATGTTAAGAAGATATGTAGCTATTTGTAGAGCATGATGCCAAAACGACGGGGTATGGAAGCATGAATTAGTAAAGTGCATACAATGTTATTAATGGTACAAATTTTGCGTTCGACTTTCCCATTTTGTGAAGACGTATGAGGGCAAGAAAAATAAAAATTGATCCCATTATTTGCACAAAATTCCCGAAACACCACATTGTCATATTCTTTGCCATTATCACATTGAATATTTTTTATTTCACGTTCGAATTGGGTTCTAATGAATGCTCTAAATTTTAAGAAGATGGAAAAATTTTGAGATTTCTTCGCTATTGGAAAAGTCCACAAAAATTTAGAATAATCATCCAAAAAGAGAATATAATACCGATGACCCAAAGAACTAAGAATAGGAGACGTCCATAGATCACTATGAATAATATCAAATGGCATTAAAGTATGAGAATTAGAGTCTACAAATGACAAGAATTAATACGTCGGAGTACTACGCATACCCTTACAAGAAATAAAATTATTTTTATCTAAGAAAGACAAAATAGATGACCTTGGATGGCCTAGACGAGCATGCCACAAGTAAGGAGCTAGGGCTGCAAATGCTGGCGGCAAGGCCTGACTCGATAGACCGAAACTTGGCGTGATAGGATAAAGATCTCCCCTACTATCATACCTTATGAGAGGACTCCCCGTCTTGATATCCTTCACAGAGAAACCAAACGGATCAAATTCAATAGAGACGAAATTGTCAGTGGTGAATTTACGGACAGACACTAAGTTTTTAATCAATTTGGGGCATGTAGGGTATTTTTCAAGATAAGGGGTGGATGGGGGGAAGACAAAGTTTTATGACCATTACCACGAATTGGAATAGAATTACCATTACCAACAATGAGGCCACAAGGGTTGTTCAAATTGGAATAAGATGAGAGAGTACGTGAATCGGATGTCATGTGGGTAGTGGCACCGGTGTCCATATACCAATTTGGGTCCGGAGGAGTTAATCCAAGCGTGTGCATGTCGGTTTTGATATCGGTCGGAGTGGGGCCTGCTGCATGATGGGCCTGCGGAGGCCGAGGCCCAAGCACCCCTACTTGCTGCCTCGGCCCAGATGGGTTACCGAAAGATGGCCACTGCATATTGGGCCGAGATATGGGCTGACCAACCCATTGATTATTCACTGGATACGGCGGAACTGGGGACCAGTGGTTGTTGGGCCACTGCCCATTGGTCCAGGCCCACGACCAGTTGGCGCAAGGCTGGGACCAGTTGGGCGTGGCCCACTGCTGTTGGAGTGGGACCCACTGCCGCCGTTACCTCTACCAGAACCACTGCGTTTTCCTCCATGATTATTCCCGTTGTTTTTACGATTATTTTTGCCGCCACCGTGAGCATAGTTTTGGCCCGAATTATCAACAAAACCTGAAGAATTTGTGGAGGATGTCATCATGACTACGGGGCTCGCACCGGTAGTCTCCTTTTTAGCCAAATCAACTTCTTCCAAAGTAAGTATGGAGCGGACTTGATAAAAAGCGAGAAGCGCGTTACTTTGATTAAGGAGAGTCCCAACGCCATTATAGGCCTCAGACAGGCCGTCAACTAATTGTAGAACCAGGAGATTATTTATCACAGGTGCTCCAATGTTACGAAATTGGTCCGCCAACTCCTTGAGTCTCTTGCAATATGCAGAAACGTTCGAAAATTCTTCCAGGTGAACTTGAGAGAATTCCTGCTCGAGGGTAACAACACGTGAATGTTGGTTATCTTGGAATATATCACGCAATCTATTCCAGGTAGCCATAGCCGTAGTATCCGGCTCAATGATCGACTGTAAGAGGTAGACCGAAATAGTGGAATAAATCCACTGGAGAACGGTAGCATCAAACGTAATCCATAACTGAGGATCCTCTGCGGGAATAAGGGCAGCGGGAGAAATTATGTGATGGATGACTTGATGGGAGATAGCGTGAATTTTAAACAATTCTGCCCATGTCCCATATTGGACGTTTTCCATCTCAAGAACAATAGGGATGTTGTTCTTGATGTTAGAGACAGTGAGGGCAGGATGAAACGTGTTCCTAGACATAACTAAATAACAAAGGGATTGGAGGAAAAATTTGGGAAGAGTGGAGGTAAAATTTATCACGAATTCCGGTGAAGGGGGACGGTAATCGAGGCAGGTTTGGCCGAGAAATGGCACAAAAACTGAGAGCAATATTTGGAGAACAAAGGCGGAAGCAATTTAGACCCAGTCTCTTGATACCATGAAATAAATAATCCCTTGATTATTTTCATTAATTGAAAGAGAATATATACAAGTTACATATTTCCATAATAGGAGAATCCTATTCCTATTCTAACTCCAAAACCCTATTCTAGTAGTACAAGACTCATATCACTATGGTAAGTATACAAGACTAATTTAGGTAACCTTTACATTACAATATTACATCAATATACAGAAATATTTTACTGCCCGTGATGGGCCAACCCGAGATGGGCTGGTCTGTCTTTTACCGTGTTGGGCTTCAACTCAAAGGACCCGTGATATACACTATGTATAACAAGTGTATATCACGGGTATATACCTTGCTTAACAATTTATGCTTCTAGCTTACACTTCTGGATACTCTAATTGTGTATAGTTCATGATCTCAGAAAAGGTACTATTGAAGCTAAAAGAGTAAGGAAATTCTGATAACGTCGCTAATAAGTCTGGTATTCACTAGTGGTGAGCGGGTCCGGGTACCCTAACATTTTTTAACTACCCGGACCCTACCCGGTAAAAGATCGGTTCCTAAATTTACTACCCGAAACCTACCCGTAGCAATCATTACCCGGAACCTACCCGGACCCTGCGGGTCCGGGTAGGTTCCCGGGTACCCTGTAAATAAAAAACACAAATTAAGCAACAATTTTTAAGCCTATGAGAATAAAAAAGAGTTCTAAAATAATTTCATCAAGTAGTTTTTTAGCCTGCAATCGGAGTTTTTAGTACCCTTATAAGAAGTTTTAGAAAACTTATTCATTGTAGAAAAGCTAATTCTGTTACCAAAACCTAAAATTGCAAGCCAAATTTGACACTCAATTAATTGAACGTGTTGATTTCAAAATAAATTTGAAAATATCTGAATTAAACTTATTTTCGTGTTCATAAACTCTTCGATACAAAAGAAAAGCTTTATTATACTCGTAAATCCCTAAATTTATCTTCACAACTACAAAAATATACACAAATTTTAAAAATAGATTTACATTTCAAATAAAAAAGTAATACAAATTGAAGATAAGTATCGCCTGAAATAGAACAGAAGCATATGTTATTAAAAAGAAATTGAAGAGTTAGATATGAACCCATATGCATTTTAGGAATGACGTGAATACAACCAAAGGAAAGAAAGAGGCAAAGGTGAAGCTTCAATGACGACAACGATGAAAGTACCTGAGAGAAAGCTTCAACAACGACGACGATGAAGCTCGGTGGTGTAGCTAAAACGCCATTGTTATTGAGAGAGTTTTGGGTGTTTTCTCCTAGGGCACAAAGAGCATTCTAGAATAAAGGGGTGAAAAAGCTAAAATATTTACGTCTTGGGGTGGGGAAAATCAATGTGCAGGCGTGCAACAAACAATTTTGGAGAGTTAAAAGTGGTCCAAATGTTTCTAAAAAAAATAAAAATATTTAATATTTTATAGGTTCCGGGTATCGGTTCCGGGTTCGGGTACCCTGTCTCTATTTGCCGGAACCGGAACCGGATCCGACATTGATCGCTTCCTAATTTTACTATCCGGACCCTACCCGTTATTATAATATATCTACCCGGAATCTACCCGTTAGTGCCGATTCCGGTCGGGTATCTGGGTACCCTGTACCCGTACTCACCCCTAGTATTCCCACACTGAAAAGTCACACATGCATAAGAAAACGAAAATAACAGTAGAGCGAAGAATTAAAATTGCATATTTAACAAGTAAGTTCATTTTCTCCTTTTTACTTCAATGAGTATTCATGAAATTGTATATTATTGTTTACTCAATATTTTATTAAGCAACACAATCTACTAGTATTATTTAGTATGTAATAGTGTCAAATTTCTTTTTTTCCCCCCGATAATCAAGTAGATTTTTATACCAGAAATAAAAAATCTTAAGTAGTAAGTTTTTCTCCTCCAACTTTCATTTTCTATTTGTGTTCCTTTCATTTAAATTAATTAGCATGGAACACATTGTTGCACGTATCCAAAACTAGTATGTTAAAAAACGTCACTTAATTGAGTCCAGCTCATAAATAAAGTTATGATATAAAGGAGTACTACTTATCAGTATTCCCTCCATCGTCCATTTTTTACTTTACACGTCTCTTAAAAATTAATAAATAAAATATATATTTTATCATAATATCCATATTAATTGATGTGTAGTGTCAATAGATTTAAAAAATAATTTGAAAATGAGTAATTAATGTAGAGGTAAGATAAGAAAAAAATTATCTTTTAATATACTAAAGTAAACAAGTAAAAATGAAAATTCTTTTTAGCCTATAGTGGATAAGTAATTATTTATTTATTTATTTAAAAGTTAATACTCCCACTACAACTATATTAGTTACTCTCTCCGTACCATATTAGTTGACCACTTTCTTCTTTACACGCCTTTTAAGAATTCATAAATAAAAGTGTATTTTTACTAAATTACTGTTATCTCTCTCTAATTAATTGCATTCTAATCAATATTGATCATTTTAAAAAATAATTAATGTTAAGAATAAAGTAGGAAAAAATTAGTTAATTCTATCTTGAGTGAAGGAAGAGAGGGGTATAAAGATTGTCCTAAGTTCACTAGTGTAAGTTCAAACTCCATGACAGAGTCCTGAAGTTTCACTCGTATAACTTCGAACTCCATAACACCATCTTAGTTTCACTCGTTTAAGTTCGAACTCCATGACAAAGCCCTAGAGTGTCACTTGTATAAGTTCGAACTTCATGACATAGTCTTGGAATTTCACTAGTATAAGTTCGAACTCCATGACAGAGTCCTAGAGTTACACTTGTATAAGTTCGAACTCCATGACACATGGAGTTTGACTTGTATAAGTTTTGAACTCCATGACCTTGGTGTTTCACTTGTATAAATTTCAAACTCCATGTCACAGTTCTTTAGTTTTTCATGTATAAGTTTTGAACTCCAAGCCACGGTCCAAAAGTTTCACTTTCAGCTGTTCAACTTGAATAAGTTTCGAATTCGTGTCCTAGAGTTTCACTTGCAGCAGTTGGAACTCAAAGAAAATTTCATGAAGTTCATGTGGCTATTTTTCAGTTACTTTGCTGTATTTTTAAGTTGTGACTATTTTTCAACTAATTTGCAAACGCTAACTATATTATAATTAGCCGCCCTAAAAGTTACTACCTAGTGTTATTTTTACGTAGTTTAGGCACAAAAAAAGAGAAAGTAAATCGTCAAAAAGCCCAAAAATAATGAACGAAGTTTGGTATGTATTGTCACTTTTTGAGAAGTGTATCGCGACGAAAGAACATATTTACCTTAACTAGAAGTGCAATATTTTTACAAATCATTTCGGATGAGAATGTCAATGGAATCTATCAAATAGATGCCGTTTTACATTCGGATTTTCTTATAAGAAAAAAGAAGGAAAATTAAATTTGTAGTTGAGGATCCATTTAACTTTATACCTGGATAGCGTAAAAGAATTTTTAGACTATTAATTCAGCTTAAAAAAATTACAATTAACCGTCCACAAAAAATATGAAAACAAGTTACATGTTATAACATGTTAAAGTTCATATGCAACCGAGTATTTAAATGTATCAATTTTCTAAGCTTGCGTAGATTTTCACAAGTTTCCATTTAATACTTGTTCGATTAGCTTCTTAAGTGACAATGTACTCGCCAATATTCTCCACCTTTAGTTTCTTTTACATTAGCTTTCTCTCTAAGTTGATGAATAAAAAGAAGCTTTTCTCTCAAAGCCAAGTATTTTGCTAACTTTTAGTTCGTTGTTGCTAAATTGAATACTAACTCTGATATAGAAGAACCAGGACGAACAAAGAGACTGAATTTCTTCTCGACTGAATGTAAAGTTTGAATTTTCTTTCTTTGGACTTGAATAATGTAATATTTGTATGGATAAATATGCATGGTTGGTACTGTTACATAGATGTGAAAAAATCCTCGTTAAGTTGAAACAAGTCTCGAAAGTTTTTTGGAGGTTCGGGATTGGTCCTTTATAGGGGCAAGAGAAGCAAGAAGAAAAGACACTTATTGATATTTGAACCATTATCCAACAATATAATTCTAATCTTCTTAACAATAATTATAAGTTGTTTCAAGTTCCATTGCTTTTCTAGTTAATTAATCCTAAGACCTAAGTTACTGTAAACGTGTAAATATAGGGAAATGTAAGAGGATATTAATCTCCCTTGGGGAGTCTTTCATTAATATCAAGGTATATATAGAGTATAATATTCATCCCTTATACAATAGGAATTCTAAGCCTATACAAAAGAGGAATCATAGTCTTACCATAATTATATTTACACAATATATGGAAATATTCTAATTATGGGTAGGGAATATATTGTTTCCTATATTTACACGTTTACACACCCCCTCAGTCAGAGCGGGAGGAGGCCGGACGCTGAGACTGGATCTGAAGTCAAGAAATAACTGTCTGGGAAGTCCTTTGGTAAATATGTCTGCATACTGATAGGATGATGGAACATGTAACACTCTGACATGGCCTAACGCAACTTTCTCACGAACGAAGTGTAGGTCTATCTCAATATGCTTGGTTCGCTGATGTTGAACCGGATTATGAGAAAGATAGATGACAGAGATGTTATCACAATACACAATAGATGCCTGACGCAAAGGACACTGAAGTTCTAACAGTAAATTTCTGAGCCAACAAATCTCAGCTACTACATTTGCAACGCCTCTGTACTTAGCCTCGTCACTGGAGCGAGATAGGGTAGGCTGTCGCTTGGCAGACCAAGAAATCAGATTATCCCCTAAGAAAACACAAAAGCCGGAGGTGGAGCGTCGCGTGTCCGGACACCCTGCCCAATCTGCATCCGTATATGAAAGCAATCTGTCTGGTGCAGAGGGGTATAGGTGCAAACCATAATCAAGAGTGCCCTTAATGTATCGAATGATACGCTTAAGAGCAGTGAAATGAGACTCCCTGGGGGCATGCATGAATAAGCACACATGCTGAACAACATAAGCTATGTCTGGCCTGGTGAATGTGAGATACTGAAGTGCACCTGCAAGGCTCCTATACAGAGTAGGATCAGAGACTGGAGCACCATCCATAGCACTGAGCTTAGATTTGGAATCAACTGGAGTAGGCACCTCTTTGCAGTTCGCCATCTTAGCCCTGTACACAATCTCTTCTGCATACTTACGCTGACACAAGAACATATGATTGGCAGACCTGGTCACTGATATCCCCAAAAAGTAACTCAGCTTCCCCAAATCAGTCATTGCAAATTCGGACTTGAGCAAGACAATAATCTCATTTTTCAATCCGTCGGAGGAGGCAGTAAGAACAATATCATCCACGTAAAGTAATAAGTAAGCAGTGCTACTACCTCGATGAAAAATGAAAAGTGATGTATCACTCTTGCTGCATACAAACCCAATCTGCATGATATACCTGGCAAAGCGATCATACCACGTACGGGGGGCCTACTTCAGGCCACATAGTGACTTACGGAGACGGCACACATAGTGAGGAACTGTTGGATGAGTGAACCCTGGTGGCTAATGCATGTAGACTGTCTCTCATAGATCCCCATGTAAGAATGCATTCTTCACGTCAAGCTGATGGATCGGCCAGTGTTTGCCCATGGCTATGCTCAAAACTGTGCGGATGGTAGCCGGTTTGACAACCGGGCTGAAGGTCTCACCACAATCAATGCCCTCCTGCTGATTTGTGCCATTAGCCACAAGACGGGCCTTATACCTCTCAAGATCCCCATTGTCTCTGAACTTGTGATGAAATAGCCACATACAACGAATGACATTCACCCCCTCAGGTCTAGGTACTAGATCCCACGTGTGCTGTTTAGTTAAAGCATTGAATTCCTCATACATAGCCGCATTCCAATTAGGGTCTTGTTTGGCCAATTTTGGGTTCTTTGGAAGTGGAGAGATGGTTTGGGCAGACAAGTTGAAATGGACTTTGGGTTTGAAGATTTCATGCTTTGAACGAGTTTCCATTGGATGGGTAGGGACAGTGAGTGGCGGAGTGGTGTCCGAGACGGGAGGTAAAGTCGGATAAGGAGAAGGTGAGGGTGAAGCAGTCGGAGGCGTCGCGGCTCTTGGATCGAGAGTCGCGGCGCTAGAAGGTTGACAGGCTTCTCTAAAGTTTGGACGCCGCGGTGCCTCAGCACAGGGCCGCGGCGCTGTCGACGGTGTTGTCGCACCCGATTTTGACCTGCGGGCTTCACGACGCTATGGCGTTGATTCCCTCTGGATTGAATAAAATGCTTGCTTTGAAGAGTCGCCACCTAATTATTCTAAGGTGAATTAGGGCACCTAAATACTAACTAAAAGCTGTAAAATAACTCCAATTTTATGATCTACGAAACTAATGAGATTCTAGGTAAGGGTTCTTTATTATCCTAAAGGGAAGGGGTTAGGCATCCTTTAAGATCCGCTAACTTGCGGTTATCCGATCAAACTCAGGTTAATTATTATGTTAAAAGTGAATGTTTTACAAGTGTAAAAATAATGTTGCAAGTATTTAATGAAATTATGCATTTGTACAAGCATGCATTTGTATGACAATAATATACATGTAAAGCTAAAAAAGACTATGAATATGCATTCGTATGAAAATTGATAAAGATGTATGCAATGTGATTTCTTATGGGCGACGGGCCTAAAAATAGATAAACTAGCGATTAACAATTTTAAAACTAACCGAGCCTAAAAATAAATGAACTAGCAATGGGTTTCAAGTTTTAGACTACCCTATTAATTAATTCTATGTTTGCCTATTCTAAACATTTCAATAATTTCACGAGTACAATAATATTACAATACGTAATGAAATAAAGTCAATTAAGAAAGTAAATGACAACAACAAAATAAATAATCTCCGAGGGGTTATTTGCCTTCTTTGACTTTATCTTTGCAAGCTGTCAAGAATAAACGGTTAGAAACAATTAAATATACATAACTTCGAATCCGTATCCAAAACAATAAATGTTTTTATTACGGAGGGCTCAGACTTAAATTTTGAAAAGATCATTCCAATCACGTCGTGGTTGCGAACATATGACTCGTTGGTCATTTTAGTTGCCTTGCCTATCGAACATGTTGGTCTCTCGGGTGAAAAAGATTTAAGTTTCATCCTTGCCCAGAAGCTTTATTTTCCGTCTTTACAACTGTGGAGGCCTCAAAAATCGACGGATATTTTTTCATCGGCCAAGTGTAGTATTTAATTCCAATCAGTAAAATTTGTATCGAAACAGTGAAAAAAATAGAAATTGAGAAATGATGTCTGAAGGGACGCGGCCTCGAATTTATTTTCATCGGCACAAGTGCAAGATAGTTAAGAAAATAAAACAAGAAACAAGAAAAGCAGAAAGATATCCGTCAGACGGATGTTAAAGAAAACAAGAAATGAGAAACGAAAAAAAAGTGCGGCCTCGAATTTAATTTCATCGGCCTATGTAGTATAATATTCAAATCAGTAAAATGGTGTCGAAAACAGTAAAAAGAAAAAACAGAAATTGAGAAATAATATCCGAAGGGACGCGATATTTAGTTTAAAACAGTAAGACAGTAAAACAGTAAATATCTGTTGCACGGATGTTTAAAACAGTAAACAGAAAACAGAGAAACAAACAAAAAAAGCGCGGCCTCGAATTTAATTTCATCGGCCTAAATGCAGTATTAGTTAAAATGATAAAACAGCAAAACAACAAGATAGTTGTGTAACAGATGTTTAAAATGCCAAAAAAAAAACAGCAGCAGTTCACAATTAAAACGTCCGACCCGAATTCTGAAATTTTACCCGACCCGGATCCTGAACAGTGATTCGGCCGGATTTCGGGTTGACCCGACCCGGAATCACACATTTTTTTCTTGAATTTTCAGATAATAAACAACAAGATATTAAAACACAAAATCCGGAAATTTATTCGAACTGGGTCGACCCGACCCGGAACAATGACCCGACCCGCATCGGATACTTCAACCCGAATCAAATTCTTTCCAAATTTTCAGGTAACCAACAACACAATATAAACATACAAAAATCTGGAAATTAACCGAATCGGGTCGACCCGACACGGGTATGTGACCCGACCCGAATCGGATGTTTTTCAACCCAAATCGATTTTCTCCAAATTACAGATAACCAACAACACAATATAAACATAAAAAAATCTGGAAATTAACCGAACCGGGTCGACCCGACACGGGTATGTGACCCGACCCGAATCGGATGTTTTTCAACCCGAATCGATTTTCTCCAAATTACAGATAACCAACAACACAATATAAACATACAAAAATCTGGAAATTAACCGAACCGGGTCAGTGACCGGACCCGAATCGATTTTCTCCAAATTACAGATAACCAACAACACAATATAAACATACAAAAATCTGGAAATTAACCGAACCGGGCCGACCCGACCCGACCCGTGTCAGTGACCCGACCCGAATCGGATGTTTTTCAACCCGAATAGATTTTCTCCAAATTACAGCTAACCAACAACACAATATAAACATACAAAAATCTGGAAATTAACCGAACCGGGTCGACCCGACCCGGGTCAGTGACCCGACCCGAATCGGATGTTTTTCAACCCGAATCGATTTTCTCCAAATTCCAGATACACCAACAACAAAGTAAAACATAAACCTGGAGATTTTCGTCCGACATGGGGTGACCCGACCCGGATTGTGACCCTATCGGAAATAAAACCACCAAAACAGATCGAAAACCACCAACGAATCAAACCCGATACCACCAACAAAAGTACCAAAACCACCAACAAAAGCAAACCGGAAACCACCAACAAGAGTAAACCGGAACCCTCATTTTCGGACTTAGGACCTCAAAAACCCCCAAAATCGACGGTGGTGTGGGTGGTGTAGGGTGTCTGGCGTAGGTTGGTGTCGGAGCAGGTGACCGGCGTGTGGGGGTCACGGGTATGGGGGTCGTCGACTGTGGGTATGGTAGTGGTGAGGGTGTTGTGACCAGCGTAGGTGGGGTAGAGTGGCTGGTGGTGTGGTGGTGTTAGGGTGTTGGCGAGGTGACCGGCGACGTGGGGTCGCCGGTGTGGGGGTGCGGGGGTGTGTGCGGCTGATGGAGAGAGAGAGAGAGTTAAGGGTGTGGAATGAGAAAATGTTTTTAGGGTTATGAGTTGGGGGAATAAAAGGGAAAGAGAATTGGGTATTGGGCCGATCCGGGTGGGCTTTCGGTTGGGCCTGGGTATTTGTTTTTTGGGTTGGGGAAATAAAATGGGTGATGGGTTGGGCTTGGACGAAAATGGGTTTTAGTTTGGGTTGGGTAGGAATTGTTTTGGGTTGAGTAGAGTACAAGTTGTTTTTTGGGAAATGAAGTGGGTTAAGATATAAAAAGGATTGAAATGGGTTATGGATAAAAATATAAAAAGAGATTTTATTATATAAAAGAAAGCTTTGCAAAATTTATAAATTGTAAAGATGACAAAATGAAAAAATATAATATTTGTGAAATGTTTGATGCTTAAATAAAAATAAAAATGCAATGCGGTTTTGCGAAAATAAAATAACATATAATATTAGGATAAAAGTATGATTGTGATATAAAATGCAAATTACAGTAAAGAATGTAAATAATAATAATAATAATGATATATATACACATATATGCCTATATTGAAAAATTGTTTTAAAGTGTCAAAAATATTAAAAATTGCAAATAAAATCATAAAAGATGGGACAAAATTGGGTGTCAACAGATGCTCCTCTTTGGTCGGAGACGATGAAAGAGTTTTCGGCCAAAGAAGTTGACTGAGTAGCCAATTTTGTCCAGATCATTGAGGGAAGGTTAAGGATGCGTGGGAAGAAATTGAATCCCGAGGGGAAGAGAAGTTGCAAAAAATGGTGCAGATTCAAGAAATAATGCCCCAGTGTTGACTTATGATGACACCGGTTGCAGATGTGGCGAGATACTGGGGGAAGGGCTGAACGATGTTCGAAGTACTTCCCCGATGCAGATGATGAGGTGACGTCGCACTGGCGTGATTGAAATTAAGATACCCGCATTAGAAGGTGGGCGCCTAACTGAAATTAAAATACCTGCATTGGAAGGTGGGTGCCTGAATGAAATTGAAATACCCGCATTGGAAGGTGGGTGCCTGACCGCATTAGGAGGTGGGCGCCTGACTGAAATTTAAATACCCGCATTAGGAGGTGGGCGCCTGACTGAAATTGAAATACCCGCATTAGGAGGTGGGTGCCTGACTGAAATTGAAATACTCGCATTAGGAGGTGGGCGCCTGACTGAAATTTAAATACCCGCATTAGGAGGTGGGTGCCTGACAGAAATTAAAATACCCGCATTAGGAGGTGGGCGCCTGACTGAAATTGAACTACCCGCATTAGGAGGTGGGCGCCTGATTGAAAATGAAATACCCGCATTAGGAGGTGGGCGCCTGACTGAAATTTTAAATACCCGCATTAGGAGGTGGGCGAGTGACTGAAATTAAAATACCCGCATTAGGAGGTGGGCGCCTGACAGAAATTAAATACCCGCATTAGGAGGTGGGCGCCTGACTGAAATTTAAAATACCCGCATTAGGAGGTGGGCGCCTGACTGAAATTAAAATACCCGCATTAGGAGGTGGGCGCCTGACAGAAATTAAATACCCGCATTAGGAGGTGGGCGCCTGACTGAAATTAAAATACCCGCATTAGGAGGTGGGCGCCTGATTGACGTCGTTGTATTGACGTGATGCGTTTGTGACCCGCATGGGTTGAAATGACGTCGTTGCATAGACGTGGTGCGTTGTAAACGTCATTGTGTAGACGTGTTGTGCAGATGACGCCGTTGCATAGGCGTGTTGCTGATGACGCCGTTGTATGGGCGTGTTGCTGTCGTTGTAATGCTGTGAAAGATGTAAATGACGTCCATTGCCGTCAGTTTGGTGTAATATGATTCCACGTTGTGTTGAATCTTCTGCCGATTCAAACTCATGTGGACTGTGAATTAAAATGTCATTCTTGCACGGACGAAAATGTGAGGCGACGTCTTTGCCAAATTAAGCACACATGTTGCGGCTTCTCTGCCTTTGTCAACCTGAAGACCTGCACTCAAAGAAATTTGTGAGTTGTAGCTTTTGCCCTGGACGCTTGCAAGCTCATATTGGTTTAGATTGAAGACTTCGGTTGTCCGGCATTTTCCAGTCCATTGGCATATTCTTGCGGTGAACCCTTAAAATATGCCCCGCTTTCTAGTATATATGAAGATGTTGAACTTCCAACCGACAAAACCGAGTTTGTGTGGGCAACTTGTTTGTCCTATCAAGGCGATCATGTGAGCCTATTTTGTTGTGTGTAAGATAATGGACACACAATTTCCAATGGTGTGACCGGTCGATATAGGCCGCCACGATTCCGATAAAAGAAATCAGTCATAACGTAGTTCACTTTGCCAAGTAAAATGACGATTGTGAAGTTTTCCAAAATGGGACCGGCCGATGTGGTCGCCTCGTATCCCGCCGAGGGAATCAGGTCATAACGTAGTTCATGCAAGCAAAAAGAATTTTGTAAGGGTTTTCTAAAAATGAGACCGAAGCTGATGTGGCCGCCTACGTATCCCGCCGAGGGAATCAGGTCATAACGTAGTTCATGCGGAAAAAGAGATTTGTAAGGATTTTCTAAAAATTGGACCGAAGCTGTTGTGGCCGCCTACGTATCCCGCCGAGGGAATCAGGTCATAACGTAGTTCATGCCAAAAGAGATTTGTATTTGTAGAATGTTTTTTTAAAAAAAAAAAAGTGACTAGAGTTTGAAAAATGATGCAATATATTTTTCAAGGTTTTTTTTTTTTTTTTTTTTTTTGAAAATATGAGAAAGACATAATCACATCTTGACTTCAGTTGATACCAACCATTAGTAATGTGCTTAGGGGCTCCCGTTATTTCTTTCTGTATAACCGAGACTGACTCCAGGGTAATTCCTACAGCTTCAGATGCTACCTCAGACATACCCAAGTATCGACACTTGCTTCAAGCCAAGGTTTTGACATATATGCATCCTCATGTTTCAAATGCCCTCACTGAAAGAAAGTCCCTTCCTCACATGTATTTCATTATTTTGAACTTTGGACGTCTAGAGAAGTACACTCACCCTCAGAAAGATGTTCAATGCATTTAATTGTGATACCATAGGCTTGGCCGTCATGTGAGTATCCACTAATGTGAGAACCCTCTGTATAGGATCATGTAGGGCTTGTTATGGGTTTGTAATGTAGGCTTGGGGAAAGGAAAGGATATTATTTGGGTAAGGAGTGACTAATCCTTCCTTGAGCATTGAAATATGTCCGCGCTTGGTATTTTTGTGCCTTGACGCCGATTTGCTTCTTTTTGCCCCCTTTTGTTTTGTACCGGCTTCTTTTGAATATTTCGTTTGGAGCTTTTTTCCCTTTTTTCGGAGTTATTTCCTTCTTTTTTTCTTTTTATATTGTCGGGGCTTTTAACTTTCTTTTTGTGTGAAGTCGTCCTTTGGTTTTGTTTTGTTTTCCTCTTTTGGGAACATTGCAACTTCAACTCGAATCATTTTCAGCAATTTGCATATTTCTGATGCGCTCAAGGAGGTCGGGCCAAAAGAGGGATAGCGCGTGTACGCACTCAGAAAGGGTATAGGCATAAGATGTGGTTGTTCAAAAAAAATAGGCTTCAGGCTCAAAAGGGAAATGCTACGGATAATGTTATTTGGTAAGCTGGAAAGGCTCAAACGGATCAAAGAAAGCCTACGATCCTTTCCTATACCAAGTGTTACTCAGGATTTCGCCTCAACAAACATTCGAGCCAAGTTCTAGATCACAATGCAATGCAATTGAACTTATTCTAAAAACTCACCACACAATGCACATGAAACGATGAGGTTGGCTTTGTTCATATCTTGGAAGCATGAAAAACAATTTTTTAAGTGTCAACACAGGCGTGAATGAGAGGTTCCAGAAGAATCTATGGTTTACCACGAAGACAATCTTCTCCACTTGTTATTTCCTATGCACACTCCTAACTGTGTTGGTATCAACCAAGTCCATCAATGATTCTTAATTTTTTTTTTGTATTTTTGAATAAAGGGTACCGAACCCGAATAGGACTGCCTACGTATCTCATCTTTGACGAGAATCAGGTGTGCGTAGTTCATGCAGAAAGTAAAAAAAATTCATCCATGATAGGATAGTAAAAGTAAGAAATTGTATAAAACAGATGATTGTCCACTATGGGACGAATGTAAAGTAAAATATAATTGTCCACAGTAGAATGAATGCAATGAAAAAATGATTATCCACGATAAGATGAATGTAATAAAAAAAAATGATTGTCCATTATAGGATGCATGTAATAAAAAATGATTGTTCATTATAGGATGAATGAAAAGATTAATAAACCAGATATGTCCCTCTCTACGATGGACAAGGAAGTGCGTCTTTTTTTCTTTTTCTTTTTTTTGATTTTTTTTAGTGATGTCGAACCCGAGAAGGGCTACCTACGTATCACACCGAACGGTGAGAATCAGACACTCGTAGTTCGTGAAGATAGGTTATAAAAAATGTAAGATTGAAAAAGAATTTATCCACGATAAGATAGTAAATAAAACTGTATGCAATAAAAAGTGATTGTCCATATTAGGATGAATGCAATGAAAAAAAATAATAATCCACAATAGGATGTAATGAAAAAAAGATTGTCCATTAGGATGTAATGAAAAAAAAAAGATTGATAATCCGAAATCATTTTTTTCATTTTTTTTTTTATTTGATTTTTTAGGGGTGTCGCACCCGAGAAGGGTTACCTACGTATACTGTATGGTGAGAATCAGACACTCGTAGTTCGTAAGATATGTTGTATAAATGGTATGATATAAAGAAATTATGTAACGAAAATTAAACATATCAACTGAAATTGCAAATATGTAACAAAACAAAAGTATAGACAAATTAAAATGATGACTCGTTGAATTTGGTGTTGGCCGACTTTTTCCAGTCAAAACATCTTTCGGTCATCTTTGTGAAAGCCTTTGGCTTTGTTCTTTCCTGGAGTATATCCAAGAATAATGTTTTAGAACTACCCCCCAACTGTTCGCGAGGACGATCTTCCTGCAAAAATAAGAGCACCGGGTGAAAGGAGGAAAGTCACTAAAAGAATAATAAAATGTAAGAGTGTGAAAGTGTGGTCAAAAACTCCCCTAATTGCTTCACGAGATCCGAGTCTTGATGTTCAAAAACGCTTTATCCTTGGGCAGTCACACAATTTCTGTTCAAAAGTCGCAAGCGACATGGTATGATATGTACAAAATTGAAGCAGCTAATTATTGCATTAAATAATATGTACAGAGATAAAAGAAGAAAAATAGCAAACAAATTGTGCGGGAATTAAATATGCGTCCTATCATGCATGGAGCCTCTCTTATGCAAGAGGTGGGCCTAAACGCCAAATATGAGAGATTATGACAGAATAATCCAAGTTGTCAAACTACAGTGCTTTTGTTGGCAATGAGGACAAAATGTATGTACATTTTCCAATATCGGCATGTCATGATTATGCTTGGATTAGTCCATCATTATCACGCTACAAATAATATGTTGATGGTCGTTGGGGGAGCGAGACCCGTCGACAATTTTGGTGGATTTCTTAATTGTGGAGTCGATACCAAGGATCAACCCACCTATGGTGTATGTATGCATGATTAAAAATAAAAGGGTATAGCTCTATCCTAAATTTACTAAGATTAGGCTTACTGGACTCAAGGTTCCCGAGCGGACTACTCGAGTGAGAAGGCTACGCGGCCTCCGGATGGTCCGGACACTCCGCGCATACGCCATCTCTCCTAAAATTTGGTAATTTGAAAGAATTTGCGGGTGCGCAAAACACACCTCGCGTGTAATGTGTGATAATGTCAATTTTCCATAGTGGAAGAAATATGAACGGAATGCTAATTTAAGGAAAGCAATAAAAGAATATAGCAATTAAAGAAGTTAAACATACAAAATTTCAAAAAGAAAACAATTAGAAGCAGTAGAATAAATAAGAAGCAAAATAAAGCACAATAATAATTAACCTGAACTTGCTATGGTTAAGAACCTGAATGTCCCCAGCGGGGTCGCCATGCTGTCGCACCCGATTTTGACCTGCGGGCTTCACGACGCTATGGCGTCGATTCCCTCTGGATTGAATAAAATGCTTGCTTTGAAGAGTCGCCACCTAATTATTCTAAGGTGAATTAGGGCACCTAAATACTAACTAAAAGCTGTAAAATAACTCCAATTTTATGATCTACGAAACTAATGAGATTCTAGGTAAGGGTTCTTTATTATCCTAAAGGGAAGGGGTTAGGCATCCTTTAAGATCCGCTAACTTGCGGTTATCCGATCAAACTCAGGTTAATTATTATGTTAAAAGTGAATGTTTTACAAGTGTAAAAATAATGTTGCAAGTATTTAATGAAATTATGCATTTGTACAAGCATGCATTTGTATGACAATAATATACATGTAAAGCTAAAAAAGACTATGAATATGCATTCGTATGAAAATTGATAAAGATGTATGCAATGTGATTTCTTATGGGCGACGGGCCTAAAAATAGATAAACTAGCGATTAACAATTTTAAAACTAACCGAGCCTAAAAATAAATGAACTAGCAATGGGTTTCAAGTTTTAGACTACCCTATTAATTAATTCTATGTTTGCCTATTCTAAACATTTCAATAATTTCACGAGTACAATAATATTACAATACGTAATGAAATAAAGTGAATTAAGAAAGTAAATGACAACAACAAAGTAAATAATCTCCGAGGGGTTATTTGCCTTCTTTGACTTTATCTTTGCAAGCTGTCAAGAATAAACGGTTAGAAATAATTAAATATACACAACTTCGAATCCGTATCCAAAACAATAAATGTTTTTATTACGGAGGGCTCAGACTTAAATTTTGAAAAGATCATTCCAATCACGTCGTGGTTGCGAACATATGACTCGTTGGTCATTTTAGTTGCCTTGCCTATCGAACATGTTGGTCTCTCGGGTGAAAAAGATTTAAGTTTCATCCTTGTCCAGAAGCTTTATTTTCCGTCTTTACAACTGTGGAGGCCTCAAAATCGACGGATATTTTTCATCGGCCAAGTGTAGTATTTAATTCCAATCAGTAAAATTTGTATCGAAACAGTGAAAAAAATAGAAATTGAGAAATGATGTCCGAAGGGACGCGGCCTCGAATTTATTTTCATCGGCACAAGTGCAGTATTAGTTAAGAAAATAAAATAGTAAAACAGTAAAACAGAAAGATATCCGTCGCACGGATGTTAAAGAAAACAGTAAACAGAGAAATGAAACGAAAAAAAAGTGCGGCCTCGAATTTAATTTCATCGGCCTATGTAGTATAATATTCAAATCAGTAAAATGGTGTCGAAAATAGTAAAAAGAAAAAACAGAAATTGAGAAATAATATCCGAAGGGACGCGATATTTAGTTTAAAAGCGAGAAGACAGAAAGCGATAAATATCATTTGCCACGGATGTTTAAAACGAAATGTAAAACAGAGAAACAAACAAAAAGCGCGGCCTCGAATTTAATTTCATCTACTAAATGCGGATAGTTAAAATGATAAAACAGCAAAACAACAAGATAGTTGTGTAACAGATGTTTAAAATGCCAAAACAATAGCAACAGTTCACAATTAAAACGTCCGACCCGAATTCTGAAATTTTACCCGACCGGATCACGAGCAGTGATTCGGGATTTCGGGTTGACCCGACCCGGAATCATACATTTTTTCTTGAATTTTCAGATAATAAACAACAAGATATTAAAACACAAAATTCGGAAATTTATTTGAACCGGGTCGACCCGACCCGGAACAGTGACCCGACCCGCATAGGATACTTCAACCCGAATCAAATTCTTTCCAAATTTTCAGGTAACCAACAACACAATATAAACATACAAAAATCTGGAAATTAACCGAACCGGGTCGACCCGACACGGGTCTGTGACCCGACCCGAATCGGATGTTTTTCAACCCGAATCGATTTTCTCCAAATTTCAGGTAACCAACAACACAATATAAACATACAAAAATCTGGAAATTAACCGAACCGGGTCGACCCGACCCGGGTCAGTGACCCGACCCGAATCGGATGTTTTTCAACCCGAATCGATTTTCTCCAAATTACAGATAACCAACAACACAATATAAACATACAAAAATCTGGAAATTAACAAGGCAAGATTCGTTGGCCGGACCGAATCGATTTTTTCCAAATTACAGATAACCAACAACACAATATAAACATACAAAAATCTGGAAATTAACCGAACCGGGCCGACCCGACCCGACCCGTGTCAGTGACCCGACCCGAATCGGATGTTTTTCAACCCGAATAGATTTTTTCCAAATTACAGCTAACCAACAACACAATATAAACATACAAAAATCTGAAATTAACCGAAGATTCGGCCGACCGAATCGGATGTTTTTCAACCCGAATCGATTTTCTCCAAATTCCAGATACACCAACAACAAAGTAAAACATAAACCTGGAGATTTTCGTCCGACATGGGGTGACCCGACCCGGATTGTGACCCTATCGGAAATAAAACCACCAAAACAGATCAAAAACCACCAACGAATCAAACCCGATACCACCAACAAAAGTACCAAAACCACCAACAAAAGCAAACCGGAAACCACCAACAAGAGTAAACCGGAACCCTCATTTTCGGACTTAGGACCTCAAAAACCCCCAAAATCGACGGTGGTGTGGGTGGTGTAGGGTGTCTGGCGTAAGTTGGTGTCGGAGCAGGTGACCGGCGTGTGGGGGTCACGGGTATGGGGGTCGTCGACTATGGGTATGGTAGTGGTGAGGGTGTTGTGACCGGCGTAGGTGGGGTAGAGTGGCTGGTGGTGTGGTGGTGTTAGGGTGTTGGCGAGGTGGCCGGCGGCGTGGGGTCGCGGTGTGGGATCTTGAGGGTGTGTGCGGTGATGGAGAGAGAGAGAGTTAAGGGTGTGGAATGAGAAAATATTTTTAGGGTTATGAGTTGGGGGAATAAAAGGGAAAGGAATTGGGTATTGGGCGATCCGGGTGGGCTTTCGGTTGGGCCTGGGTATTTGTTTTTTTTGTTGGGGAAATAAAATGCGTGATGGGTTGTGCTTGGAGGAAAGTGGGGTTTAGTTTGGGTTGGGTAGGAATTGGTTTGGCTTGAGTAGAGTACAAGTTGTTTTTTGGGAAATGAAGTGGGTTAAGATATAAAAAGGATTGAAATGGATTATGGATAAAAATATAAAAAGAGATTTTATTATATAAAAGAAAGCTTTGCAAAATTTATAAATTGTAAAGATGACAAAATGATAAAATATAATATTTGTGAAATGCTTGATGCTTAAATAAAAATAAAATTGCAATGCGGTTTTGCGAAAATAAAATAACATATAATATTAGGATAAAAGTATGATTGTGATATAAAATGCAAATTACAGTAAAGAATGTAAATAATAATAATAATAATGATATATATACACATATATGCCTATATTGAAAAATTGTTTTAAAGTGTCAAAAATATTAAAAATTGCAAATAAAATCATAAAAGATGAGACAAAATTGGGTGTCAACAGGTGTTTCAAAATATTGCTCTCTGGAAATCAGGCACCGCGGCGCCTCCCCTCGAGGCCGCGGATCTGACGACGGAACAGAGGATTTGAGTTGTTCGATTATGAGGGGAGAGATGGCAGACTCGTCAAGAAATGAGTAGTCCTGTTTTTGGAATTTTGGAAGATTCGAAAACGGGAATGTGGTCTCGTCGAATGTGACGAGATATGTGGATCTGATGAGTCGACATGTCATAGCATAGATAGCCCCTATGGTTCGGCGGGAATCCTAGAAAGACACATGGAGTGGACCTAGGAGCGAGCTTGTGAGGGGCGGTGGAGCTAAGGTTGGGATAGCACAGACAACCAAAAATCCGTAGATGATCATAAGAGGGGATTCTATGGTAGAGGATTTCGGTAGGGGTCATATTGTGAAGAGTGCTAGTAGGGAGAATATTTAGAGTGTATTCTGACATTTTAGCAGCATAGATCCAGAAGGGTGGAGGGAGGGAGGCATGAATCAATAGGGTGTGAATCATATTGTTAATGGTGCGGATGATTCTTTCAGCTTTACCATTTTGTGGTGAGATGTGAGGGCAGGAGAAGCGAAAGACCATGTCATTATTGGTACAAAAGCGGTGAAACATAGAGTTATTGAATTCACGACCATTATCGCACTGAAATGATTTTATGCCTTTTCCAAACTGTGTTTGAATGAACTTGCGAAACTCAAGAAATTTGACAAACACTTCCGATTTAAATTTAAGAGGGTATAACCAAACGTAGTGTGAAAAATCATCAAGCAACATAAGATAGTATTTATGACCGAGAGAACTAGAGATAGGAGATGTCCATAAATCGACATGTATGATATCAAAAGGAGCAAATGTAACACTAGTAGATGATTTAAATGGAAGACGAATATGTTTGCCTAAAGAGCAAGAAACACAATTTTGGGCAAGTTTCCCATTACAAGCAATGAAATTGTTGCCTCTAAGAAAATTAAAAACTGGGGCTCCTGCATGACCAAGCCTATTATGCCAAGTTGAAGAAGAAACAATCGCTAGAGTGACGGGAGAGCAAGATCTGGCAGCGGAGGTGGAAGTGAATGGATAGAGATCCCCCGTGCTATTGCATCTCGTAAGAGGTGTCCCCGTATGAAGATCCTTCACAGTAAAACCAAAAGGGTCAAAATCCACGGAGACAGAATTATTACGAGTAAATTGGTGGACAGATATGAGGTTCTTAATCATGTGTGGGGCATATAGCGTATTTTTTAGGGAGAAGGGTGGATGAGGAGGTTGTGTGTATGAGGTACCATAACCCTTAACTGGAATGCGTTGTCCACTACCAACTGTAACATATTGAGGATGCTTTAACCGAAACAGTTTAGGAATAGTACTTGCAGACTGGGTGACGTGAGATGTGGCGCATGAGTCCATGTACCAAGTATTGTCAGGCTGTTGCATAGAGAGGGTGCTGAACGCCTGACCCAACTCAGTGGGTGTCATGCCGGAGGAGGGCTGCGGGACCTGACCTTGCATGAAGTGGGCCTGGTGTGGGGCTGGAGCGAGGCCTAACAAACCGGGGTAAAAATACGGATTGTATGGCTGCTGGTACTGGAATGGACTCGGCGCCGCGACTCTGAACCAGGGCGCCGTGGCTCTGTACTGGGGCGCCGCGGCGCTGTAGACGAACTGCTGAGGAGTCGCGGCCCAGTTGTTCTGCGATCTCTGTTTCTGTTGCTGCTGTTGGTTCTGTTAACCGCTACCCTTGCCACGACCACGGCCTCCTCTACCGCCGCGACATTTTCCACCCTTGCCGCCGCGGCCCTGCCGCTATTGGGAGTTGTCTGGTGGCGTCTGATCCTGGGGTGGCGTGTCGACAGCTAACACCTGCTGGGCGTGCTCATCTTGCTTAGCACGACGGGTTTCTTCGAGCAACAATTGTGAGCGAGCTTTGTTAAAACTCGGTAGCGGATCTGCCTGTTGAATAATGGTAGCCAAAGTATCATATTCGCCCTTAGTAAGGCCAGAAATCATTTGTAGCACCATTTTATCGTCAGTGACAGGCGTGCCAATATTGGAGAGTTGATCCGCTAGAAGTTTAAGCTGCTTGCAGTACTCAGAGACATTGGAGAAGTTTTCAAGACGTTTTTTGTTGAACTGTTCTTCCAAATACACGGCACGAGTGTGCTTGTTGTCCTGAAAAATTTCCTCCAAACGATTCCACAAGTCAAGGGTTGTGGAGTCAGATTTCATGATAGTAAGGAGCAAATCCTGAGAGATACTACCATATATCCATTGTTTGACGCCGGCGTCGAGACGATACCAGATAGAATCATCAACCTCCGTAGGGCGCGGAATAGTGTCATCAATATGGTCAAGCACGTTATAGAGACATGCATGATTGCGAAAAAGTTCAACCCAGGGAGAATACTTGTTGTTTTCTTGATCAAGAATAATGGAAATATGGTTCTTGATGTTGGAAACAGTAAGGGCGGGATGACTTTGTGGTAGGATTTGTGGAGGTAGAGGCGTCAGAAAGTGTGGAAGAATCAGGGATAACCATTTAGAGAAGAGAAGAAAGGAAGAACAAAACCCAAAAAACAAGAAGAAAATCTGGGAGGGCAGTGGGAGAGAGGGCAAATTGGCTGTGGAAGAGAAAGGTTTTTAGGGTTTTGTTTATTTGGCTCTTGATACCATGTAAGATGATATTAATCTCCCTTGGGGAGTCTTTCATTAATATTAAGGTATATATAGAGTACAATATTCATCCCTTATACAATAGGAATCCTAAGCCTATACAAAAGAGGAATCATAGTCTTACCATAATTATATTTACACAATATATAAAAATATTCTAATTATGGTTAGGGAATATATTGTTTCCTATATTTACACGTTTATAGTTACTCCTTTTTTCCACATTAGATTCTAATAATTGAAACATTATAAAATAGTTTCCCAAACTACCAACTCAAGTTTATAGTCTTTTTTCAGAGTGAAAAAGAACTTGGAAAGTAGAAAGAACCAGAAAAAGAAATTAAATCTCCCTTCCAAATATATATCTTAATAGAAAATTTCTGCATCGGATTCTATTCTTTTGATTCCTATATCTAGTAGATTATTAAAGTTTCACTTCCTTGCCAATCTATCTAATATATTCTGAAGTGAGCAATCAGTTCTGACATAGTTATGTTTACTTCTAGCAGCAGTAAAGAGACCAAGCTATAATTGACATGGACAACGTTCAGACGGATGAAAGAACTCCTGCTCATGCAACATCTTCCACCCAACGCAGTCTTCCCTCAATTGATGAGGAAGTAGTTGGTTTTGAAGATGATGCAGAAAGATGAATTCAACAATTGACTGGAGGAACAAAGGAACTAGATATTGTCTCGATTGTTGGGATGCCTGGACTGCCCAAAACGACTTTGGCTAGAAAGGTTAATTTTATTGATAATAGACATTTCGATGTTCCAGCATGGTGCTCTATTTCTAAAGAATATTGTAGGATTATGACACCTGGGGCTAACTCAACCCCAAAAGTTAGCTCGTAGGGTGAGGATTGGAGGGTGCACAATATAAATTAGAATGGGTCTGATACTGTATAAAGAATGAATTTTTGACCTAACTCAATTCCAAAAGCTAGCGTAGGATGAGGATTGTCCAAGTCCATATAAGGAGTACATGTTTTCATTCTATTTCTGATGTGGGACTCTTAACAAATATAGTTTGAGGAATATGTTTTCTGAGATTCTTAAACAAGTTATAGGCAATTTGGATGGTATCAAAGATGAAGACATGCCTGACAAGTTGCGCAAGAGCCTAATTCGCAAGCGGTATCTAATTGTATTAGATGATATATGGGAAGTTAAGGCATGATATTATCTTTCCCATGGGATGAAAATGGAAGCAGAATACTGGCAACAACTCGAGATGAAGAAGTGGCTGGGCAGCTTAAGCACCACAGTAATCCATATTTGCTTTGATTTCTAACAATGGGTGAGAGCTGGGAGTTGCTTCAGAAGAAAGTATTTCAAAGTAAGATATGTCCCTAGAGCTACTCAAAGCAGGAAAACTAGTTGCCAAAAACTGCAAAGGATTACCTCTTGTGATCGTCTTGATTGTTGGAATTATCGCAAAGCAAACACCAAATGATTTAGGTCCCCATGTTTTAGAAGAGCAAAGCATGAAGATAATAGAATCAAGTTACTACCAGTTAAAACTAATGTTGAGATAAAATATTGCACTATTCATGATGTAGTGCGTGAGTTTTTCTTGAGAAAACATACAAAAGAAAAGTATTTGCAGCTCATAGTCCCGTACAATCCATACCAAACTTTAGAGAGGAACATCGGTTATGTATGTATGTCCATGATAAAATTCAATTGTTGGCAGGTTTGAAGGAAGAAGAGTCTGTTGATCAATGTCATAGGTCTCTTGAGTTCATTGCTCATCCAAAATTCTGTGCGTGGTACCAGAGTAGTCTTGTCCCTTTGCGTAATAACTTTAGTCTTATTCGGGTGTTGTATCTGTTGGATATTTCTTGGACTATGGCAGTGCAAGCACTAACGTACTTGAGGTATCTTGCAATTTGTACCAAAGAATTTGATTTCCAGTGGGTATCACACCTACTCGATTTACAAACTTTGTGTTTGGTGTGGAAAGGTCCTATGGTTTGTTTAAAGACATCACCTGATATTTGGAATACAGAAACTAAGACCTGTGGATATACAAGACTTTTCCTTCACATGGAAAGACAATGATGGAGCAATTTTCGTAGAATCTTCAGAAACTGTGTAACCAAACTTAAAGACTTTTGGGAACTGCCGTGTATACTTGGATGATATGAATCAGGAATTCTGGTAGAGATTTCCAAATATAGAAGAACTCCAGCTCCACTTTGTTGAACCGGCAGTCGATATGCCGGATTTTGAAGAACTCCCACTTCAATCTCTCCAAGTGGGTTTCTCACACATGCTTTCAAATTAAAAATCCGTTGGATGGGGGCATCTGTGTTATCTTCCCTTTAAATCTAAATGATTTGTCTCTTCATGCCATTTTCCTTACGGAAAAAGTTGTTTCAAATATTGCAAGACTGCGAAACCTTGATAAACTGGAACTACATAGTATATTCTTCAAGAGCAAAAATACCTTCGATGAGGTTGGACATAGAAGATGTTGGGATATCAGTGATTACTTGTTCCTATCACTCAAAGTCTTGAAACTACGGGTTGTGTTTATGACAGAATGGCTCTCCTCGGAGGCATCCTGGACCTTCTCCGTGCTTGAGAAACTACGGGTTGTGCTTATGACAGGATTGTTGCTGGCTTTAAGAGATCCCTTCTAGCTTTCTGGATATCCCAAACCTGAAGTTGATTAAATTGAAGGGTTCAGCTCTGAACATTAAAATAGAAGAGATGACAGGATGTGACAGTCTCTGAGTTCATGTCTTGTTGGACCAATAAATGATGGTAAGTCGTGATTTCATAACTATGCAAGAAGAAATTAACCAAAACTCTTTCCTGCACTTTTTTGCACCTACAAAGAGCATTGTTTTTTCCTTATTTCTTAGAATACTAAAGTTCGAACATCATATCAGAAAGTTCCATTTACCTTTTTGGATGGCTTTTTAGAAAATTAACAATAAACACTAATGAGGCAAAACAAATTTCATTATGTGCACCTCTATTATATATAGGATTATACGCTCTTCGAGAAATTTTTCTATCAAAGCAAAATCATGCATTCATATTGCTCTTTATGTATAAACATTTATTGCCTTTGATTTTCTCACATTCAATTTAATTGCAGCTTTACATTGATTGTTATGTAACATCACACAACAGGAAGAATATTGTAACTCGTTGAATTACTTTCAATAGCAAAGAAGTTCCATTGTCTTTTACTGTTAGATGTCTCCCTTTCATCAGCAAATCGCTGTTTGAATATCTTCTTTAATGTTAGGTTATCTGCTTTAAGATTGAAAACACTTCCTTTATCTTTAAGTAAACATTGAAACTCCTTGAACAGTTATTCATGTGGATTGGTATATCTTTAAACATCTCTGTTAATGAAGTAGGAAAAGGCAGGAAATAGATTAGTTTAACACACGAGTACTTCTGAACTCAGAGCTGCAATAATCAAGTTTGTCAATGAATATGAAAGAGAACTTTCTAGTATTAACAACCACTACTATGCCTAAATCCCGAGTTAGTTGGAGTCGGCTCTATGGATCACTAACTATTTCTCTCCATTTAAATGTGTAGCTACTGATGCTGTATGGCTCTCCATCAGAAAGTGTTGAGCCGTTTCAAGTTGTGAGTAAAACAATAAGAGCACATGAAGAAAGACTGCTTGTCACAAGTTTGTGGATTGCTTGTTTTGGCATTATTGCCAGGTTAGCTATTGCGTCATCTGCAAGCTAATATGTGTAGAAGATTTCAATGTCTTTTCAGTTTAATAATTAACAGATTTTCTAAAGGGTTTGTCCCAAGTTCTATTACTACTTCCTATCATGGGCCAATGAATATGTTGTTAGTTGTTTACCCAACTTTCTTACCATATTTAGTTTCCTTTTCTTTGTTGGGAGTGCAATCTGATGTTGTTTTTTTACGATATGGTGACTAAAACAATACATTATGTTCATGAAATTGTGTATTTTTAAGTTTGAATTCCTTAGTTCAAACATTAGGATTCTTTGTCCTTGAGCTTTAACTGTGTAGTTCAAACTTCAATTGGTACTCCTGTAAGAATAAGATGGTGGAGCTTATATGATCTAGAACCACGCTTGGTTGCGAGATGACTTTAAATAATTCGTAAACCCTGGTCGTGAGGAGGAGAAGGAGAAGGAGAAGGAGAAGGAATGGAGCTTTTTTAAGTGCTGATTAAGCTTTAAATAATTTGCAAGCCCTGCTAAAAACTTAAATGCTCAAAAAATGGCTACTGGCGCACTTCACCCATTCTTTCCTCTGCAACTCTAATCCACTTTGTTCGTCTAAAAGTCTTGTACCTTATCATGCTTTTCTATTCCATTTTGATTAATCCATTTCTTAGACCTTCGCGTAGTCCCACCAAGGAGACAAGCAAATCCAAAAGGGCTGAAAGAATTAAAAAAAAAGGACAGCCCGGTGCATTAATAAGAATAAAAAAATTAAAGAACTGTAAGTGAGTGGTGCTTATTGCTTTTCTTAATGACCTGTAAATCTACCTGGAGACAACCCCGCCAATCGCATACTCGGGGATGATGGGCCTGACCCTCTATACTTATTCATCTAAATACTGGACTTAGTTTGCTTGATGTAGGGCTTGAAACTTGTACCTAAGGGCTAAGACACAAGTCCCTCAACTTTTGCCAATTAAGCTAACCTGGGGTGGGGAGGGGGGCAAGGGATTATTGTTTATAGTGCTTTGTATTAATGTTTTGAAAACTAACAATAGACATTCTTTTCGGTTCTTGATTGACCTAATGTTTCAAATTGGCGTTCTTGGTGAGAGATTTTGTGTCACGACCCAAACCAGAGGGCCATGACGCGCACCTAGGCCTTACTTGCCGAGTACCACTAATTATGTATTTACCACCTAACCGTAACTAAACATAGGCCACGAGGGCCGTTACTTACGAGGTAACCTGCTGACGCATAGGAATAATAAACTGGAAGAATGCTACGTAAAATTCTGCAAACAGAAGAACCCAACTTATGCATATACACATACTAAGGCCGACAAGGCCATACACGACTACTACACATAGGACAATTGTCTACAAGCCTCTAATGAGTACGTAACATCATAAGGTCGGGATAGGGCCCCGCCATACCCATATGCATATGAAAAACTATTTACCAAGATTAGACCGCAACTCCGGAACAAGTGGAGTGCTCCAATATCCGCTGAGCCAGCAACCTACTAGTGTGGCCCGTTACCTTGCCTACCTGAGCGTGCGGGCATGGACGCAGAATCCCCCGAAAAAGGGACGTCAATATGAATAATGTACCGAGTACGTCAGGCATGAATGATAGCATAATAGAGATGTGAAAGTAACATGAGACAAGAAACAACCAACCAGTAGAGAATGCATCTGAGGGCCCTAATATGCCTAAGTGTCATACACAATGCGATCATACATATATATATATGTGTGTATATAACGTCGTATCCCTGCATATCATTTCGGCCTCTGTAGGCAAAATCATCATCGTATACCAGGTGATCAGGTGGTGGTACGTATATAACGCCTCTCCTTTTCTCATACCCCATACATACATATAATGCGTACCATATAGTAGCGTATATAACGCCTTTAAGGTCAAGGTATATACATGAATATAATGCATGAATGATAATAAGACACTCTGAGTCTATCAGAGTAACGTAAGGTCACTTTACCTCCGATTAACATTATGATTATTAACATTTTCCCCATAAATCTAAATAAGGATTTAGGAACATATTTAGACATGCTTTCAAAGTAGGTATGAATAACATGAACATCCTTAACTACTAAGAGTAGAATCATTTATGGGAGAGTATTACGTTTACGTTTCGTACTTAGAACATACCAAAATAAAGGAGGATTTACCTTAACATACCTCGATTAAATCCTTCCGGTAATTGCTTAACCTTGGTTGCTCTCTTTTGAACCTCCAGTAACTTACTTCCTAATAAAGTAACCTTGATCTATTTATTTAAGAAGCAAAATGGTAATCTAAAATGAGAAGGGTCTTAGCTAGAAAATTGTGTGTTTTCTTAACTTTATAACATGAGAAGATAAAAAATATAAAGAACTATGTTGCTGCTTACGTTGTAATTGCTTAAGGACAAGAATTTCAGCACTTTCTTATGAAAAGCTTTCTTTTGTTTCTAAAAAAGGAATAAGACATGGATATATACATATATCTTGCTAATGGCCATGGGCCCATCATATAAATCATGTTATATAATTACTCTCTCCAAGAATTTCCAACACACCATCTATGATACATTAGTCATGTCACTACCAAAATCGGAGGGCCACAACGGGCACCCGGACCTCACCTACCGGGTACCACTAATCATATACTTACATCTACCCATAAAAAGTCATGGGCCCCAAGGCCCATCACCAGGTACCCTGCTGACACAAAGAGATGATATACTAGAAAAAAGCTATGTAAATTTTACCAACAGAAGGACACAATCATATATATATGCATACCAAGGCCAACAAGGACATACATGACTGCTATACACAAGACACTGTCTATAAGCCTCTAAAAGAGTACATAATATCATAAAGTCGGGATAGGGCCCCGCCATACCCATATATACATTTAAAAATACCATACCGAGATTAGACCGACACTCCGAAATAAGGAGAGTGCTCCAATATCCGCTGAGTCAGCAACCTACTAATGCAGATTGTCGCTTTGCCTATGTGAACCTGCAGGCATGAAACGCAGCGTCCCCCAACAAAAGGGACGTCAGTACGACTGATGTATCGAGTATGTCGGGCATGAAAAATAGCATAGCAGGGATACAAAAGTAAACTGAGACAGAAACAACCAACTAGTAGTGAATGCCTCTAAGGGCCATAATATGCTTAAATGTCATGCACAATGCGGTATGCATATATATATATACGTATATAACATCGTCTCCCTTTAGCCTCTGTGGGCATCATATCATATTGGCCTCTGTGGGCATAATAATCATCATATACCAGTTGATCAGGTGGTTGCATATATAACGACGTATCCCTTTTCCCATCCCTAATATATGATCCAGGGTATTACATGAATAAAAATGCATGAATGACAATAAAACATTCTGAGTTTATCTGAGTGACATAATATCCTTGTACCTTCCGCTAACGTTGTGAATATTAACATCTTTCCCATATACCTCAATAGGGATTTAGGAACATATTTAGATATGCTATGACAATAGGAATGCAAAACATGAACATTCTTAACTACTAAGAGTAGAATCATCTATGGGACAATATTACGTTTACGTTTTGTTCTTAGAGCATGCCAAAAGAAAGAAATAATTTTCCTTAACATACCTTGATTTACGATCTTGGAAATAACTACGACGGGTTAATCTCCCTTTAAATCTTAATCTCAAACCCAAGCTTAAAAGTAGAATAAACACGTTGCTGCATGTACACCTTATCTTGTGCTATGCATATAATTAATGAGAAAATTTTGCTAATTTTGGCTCTAAGTTTCGTGAAATAGAAAGAACTTTTGCTGAATGTTTTGGTATAGGATTACACTTTGGCGGCAAATGGTTTTATCCCATTAATTGTTAAGAAATGAGACAATGCTTCCCCTTTAACACATGTCATCTCCTACTTAATATAATGCCACCCGATTTTACCTAATGACACCTCATTTAACATGATATCACCTTAATCTTATCCACTAACACGTAACTCCACTCCTAATTTTGCATGCATTTTAGTGGATTTGTTGTCACTTATTCATGCTAAACATGGACCATGTCCACTAATTACTTATCCCCTAATTAATCAATCACACACATAATTGATTTCTTGATCCCAATTCGCCTATATCTTAATGACTTATAAAACCTTCATATACTCAATGTCATAAGCATGCGATATAGCACTAGTCCACAACCTCTTTGGGGACCAACAACTATTGTTATTAATCCTCATCGTCACACTTATTAAGTCTTAATTTATTTTGGGACTGCATCATTTTATATACTAAGCTCTTTATTTGCATACGTGAATATAACATAAATTCTCCAAGGCTCAGGTCTACTTGCATACGTCTAGATGCTCAAACCATCGCCCGAAAGTATGGAGTGTTACATCATTTCCCCCTTAGAAACATTCATCCTCGAATGTTGGGGGTGACATATCTAATCCCCGTCACGTAGCTAGAAAAAAAAATAACCACTTCTTCCCAGGGTCATATAACATAATATTCATCATTACATCAGACCTCATATGGTCCTTAAGCATTAATTATAATATTAATAATTAGAACTTACCTTATGCTTCTCTTGGAACCTCAGCGTTGGTCTGGAATAGGTATGGATATTTGTGTTTCATCTCCTCTTCCGCCTCCCATGTCATTTCTTCTACGTTCTTATTCCGCCAAAGAACTTTCACAGAGGCTACTTCTTTAGTCATCAACTTGCGGACTTGTCGATCTAAGATGGCAATAGGAACCTCTTCATATGATAAATCCTCTGTAATCTTCACATCGTCAATCGGTACAACTCGGGAAGGATCTCCAATACACGCTCTCAACATAGAAACATGGAAAACCGGATGAACAAACTCCAACTCCGAAGGCAAGTTCAATTCCTAAGCTACTTGGCCGATTCATCAAATTATGCGATATGGCCCAACATACCTTGGGCTGAGCTTTCTCTTCTTCCCGAACCCCGTTACACCTTTCATCGAAGAGATTTTCAAAAAGACCCAATTATTTACCTGAAATTATAAGTCTCGTCGTCGCACATCTGAATACGACTTCTGAAGACTCTGAGCGGTTAACAGTCGTTCTTGGATAAGCTTCATCTTATCTATGGCTTGGTAAACTAAGTCAGGCCCAAATAACTCTGATTCGCCTACCTCAAACCATCCGATAGATGATCTACACCTCCGTCCATACAAAGCCTCGTATGGAGCCATTTTAATGCTAGCATGCTAATTATTATTGTATGCAAATTCAATAAGGGGTAAATGGTCATCCCAACTTCCCTTATAGTCCAATACACAAGCTCGTAGCATGTCCTCGAGCGTCTGGATTGTACGCTTGGCCTGCCCGTCTGTCTGAGGATGGAAAGCTGTGCTAGGATTAACTTGGGTGCCTAAACCTTTTTGAAATAATTTCTAGAAGTTAGTTGTAAACTGTGCACCTCGGTTAGATATAATATAAATAGGCACAACATGAAGGCGAACAATCTCATTAACATATAATTTCGCGTAGTCCTCAGTTGTGTAGGTTGTTTTGACCGGCAAGAAATGAGCTGATTTGGTCAATCTATCAACAATTACCCAAATAGAATCAAACTTATGATAAGAGCGAGGTAAGCCCGTAACAAAATCCATATTAATCATTTCCCATTTCCACATCGAAATCTCAATGTTTTTAGTCAAGCCACCGGGCTTTTGGTGCTCTATTTTTACTTGCTGACAATTAGGACACTGAGCTACAAATTCCGCAATGCTTCTTTTCATGTCGTTCCACCAATAAATGCCCTTGAGACCATGGTACATTTTAGTAGACCTAGGGTGAATGGAATATCGTGAGCAATGAACTTCCGTCATAACCCTATCTCGTAATCCCGCTACACTTGGAACACACAAACGACCCTGGTACTTAAGAACCCCATTTTCGTCAATCTCAAAGGTTGTGGTCTTCTTCTGTTGAATGCTTTCTATGATTTTTCTCAAACTAGGTCTTCCCACTAACGTTCCTTAACTTCCGATATAAGGGACGACTCTGACATATTCCAAATAACAAACCAGCATCCTCCAAATCCATTAGTCGGACTCCCAAACTAGCTAACTGATTGAGCTCCCTTACTAATTCCTTCCTTTCGCCCTGCACCGGCATCGAGCTGACCATCGACTTACGACTGAGCGCGTCTGCTACAACATTAGCTTTACCGGGATGATATAAGATGTCCACATCCTAATCTTTCAATAATTCAAACCACCTCCTTTGTCTCAAGTTCAACTCTTTCTATTTAAATATGTATTGCAGACTTTTATGATCCGTGAAAATCTCTACATGAACACCATACAAGTAGTGCCGCCAAATCTTCAGTGCATAGACCACTGCGGCCAACTCCAAATCGTGTGTTGGATAATTTTTCTCATGTTTCCTCAATTTCCTTGAAGCATAGGCAATCACTTTACCTTATTGCATCAGCACACATCCTAAACCTGCTATCGAGGCATCACAGTACACAACATAGCCTTCTGGACCCTCTGAAAGAGTAAGGACTGGTGTCGATGTTAGTCTGTCTTTTAATTCTTGGAAGCTCTGCTCACAGGTGTCGCGCTCATTTTTAACCCGCGGCTTCGCGACGTGATGGCATTGATTCCCTTTGAATTGATTAAAAAATGCTTGCTTTGAGGCCACCTAATTATTCTAAGGTGAATTAGAGCACCTAAATGTTAACTAAATGCTGCAAAATAACTCCGGTTTTATGGTCTGCGAAACTAATGAGATTCTAGGTAAGGGTTCTTTATTATCCTAAAGGGAAGGGGTTAGGCATCCTTTAAGATCCGCTAACTTGCGGTTATCCGGTCAAACTTAGGTTAATTATTATGCTAAAGAAAAATGCATGTTCAAAAGTATATAAAGTTAAAAAGATGTTTGCAAATAATTAATAAAATATGCATTTTTGATAAAGTAATGATTTTTCCTTTTTGATGAGTTTTGCAAAAGTGATTGTGATCTTGAGAAATAGGATCTGAAAAGTATGTATGGCATTGTTTATAAAAATACATATAAAATCGACCTTTTAGATAAAAGCATGCATTGTATGACATTGTTTATATAATATATGCAAAGTAGATTTTCAGATAAAAAAGCATGCATTTTGTGTGATATGATTATAGAATACATACAAAGTTGATTTATAAAAAATATGTATTTGGATGACTTTGACAAAAATATATACAAGGTGATTTTTTGGGTGAAACATATATATTTCATTATTTACAAAAAATACATGCAAAGTAATTCGTTGGATAAAAACATATATTTTGATTGCAGTATTTACAGAATATATGCAAAGTAAAATTTTGGATAAAACATGCATCTGTGTGGCATTGTTTATAAAATACATGTAAAGTTAATTTTTGAATAAAAGTATGCATTATATATGAAATACATATTTTTGCATTTTTGATAGCAAAGGAGAAAAATGAATTTATTTATAATGCGAAGATGTGATTTATATGAAAGTTATTTATTGAATGACAAATCAGATATAAATAAAATGTCATTTGTATGGTTAATAATGCGAATAAAAGATGACCAAAGTTGTTTTGAAAATTCTGAATATGCATGACAAGCCTAAAAAAAAATAACTAGCGGAGGATTTCTATTTTTGAACTAACCGAGCCTAAAAATAAATAAAATAGCGACGGGTTTCCAATTTTAAATCTACTCTTTTTTAGATTATTAATTCTAAGTCTACCTATTCTAAATATTTCAATAATTTACACAAGTAAAATAAATATTACAATACAAAATAAAACAAAAACTGAATTAAAGAAACATAAAACAACAATAAATCATCTCCGAGGGGTAAGTTGTCTTCTTTGACTTTCATAAATATGTCTTGCAAGCTGTCAAGAACAAACGGTTAGAAAATAGTTGAATATAAATAACTTCGGATCCGTATCCAAAATAATAAATGTTTTGATTACGGAAGGCTCAGACTTAAATTTTAAAAAGATCATTCCAATCACGTCGTGGCTGCGAACATATGACTCGTTGGTCATTTTAGTTGACTTGCCTACCGAACATGTTGGTCTCTCGAATGAAAAAAAGATTTAAGTTTCATCCTTGCTCGGAAGTTTTATTTCCGTCTTTCCAACTGTGGAGGCCTCAAATTCGACGGACATTTCATCGGCCAGTACAATATCATGTTAAAATCAGAAAAATAATATCAAAGCAGTAAAACCAAAAATCGAGAAACAATTTCTGAAGGGACATGACCTCAAATTCAATTTCATGGGCCTAAGTGTAGTATTTGTTCAAATCAGTAAAAAAATAACAAAATAGCCGCGTAACGAACGTTCAAATACCAAAATAGCCGCGTAACGAACGTTCAAATACCAAAATAAACCAACAGTCTGCAATTAAACGTCCGACCCGAATTTTGAAATTTTGAACCGAAACAAGATTCGAAATGCTTCTGAAAATCCAACCCGAGACAGTGACCAGACCCTGATTTCGGGTCAAATATATATATATATATTGAATTTTTCAGATAACCAACAACAAAATATCAAAGAACAATTCCTACAAATTTTACCGGACCAGGGCTGACCCGACCCGAATCAGCAAAACCCGACCTGAAACAGTTTTCCCTAAATTTTCAAATAACCAACAACAAATTATGAAAGACAATTTTTGCAAATTTTACCGAACCCGACCAGAATAGTGACCCAACCGAAAAATACTGCCGAATCCGAGAAACACATTTGTTTCCATTGCAAATTTCAGAAAACCAATCAAAGGTAAAAAGATATCATTAACAATGAATCGTTTAAGAACCAACTTTATTTTTGGATTTTTGGCACTGGTTTCAACCCGAAACAGAAAGCAGACCCGACCCGAAACCAAACAGACCCGAATCGAATGAAAATGTGAAGAACGAAATAGGATTTTCAGATTGCAAAATTAAAGAATAAGAGGAGTAATTTTGGATTTGGAAAATTAAGAATAAAGAGGTGTGTTTTCAAATTGAAATTAAGAAACAAGAGAGATAATTCATAAACCAAAAATTCAGAATAAACAACCGAATTTTATAATCTTCTAACCTGACCCGACCCGAAACCAAAACAGACCCGAATTGAATCAACGAAGAAACCAACGAAACGTTCGGATTTTCTTTTAACACCAAAACCACAGAACCCTAGGTGTAAATTTTGAACTCAAAAGACTAGTAATTTCGGATTTTAACATGAAGAACAACACACCAAGAGAGCAATACAACCTTTAAGAAGATTTCGGATTTTCAAAACATAAACCTAAATTTTCGGACCAAAAACCCACCAAAATCGATCAAAACTTCGACAAAAAAAAAGACCAAACCTCACTCTTTTTCGGACAAAAATCAACAAAATCTGACCTCCAAAACAGTGAACAAAAAGGGGGGGGGGTATTTATAAAATCCCCCCAACGTTCACCCCCATACCCCTTTTCGATTGAGTTTGAAATTCAAAAATAAAGTGACGATTTTGGGCGGATTTGAGGGGATATGGGTCGGTGAGGTGATGAGGTAAGTTGGTGGTGTCAGGCGGCGGTGTCGGCAACTGGTGGTGTCAGGCGTAGGGTGCGGCGACGTAGGTGTAGGGGTGTGGGTCGATTGGGGGGTTAGGGGTGTTAGGTTTTGGGATTAGGGTAGGGTTTAGAATAAAAAGGGCGTTGGGTTTGAATAAAGGGGGAAAAGGGCTGTTGGGCCGGTCGGGTTGGCCGAAATGGGGGTTTTGGTTGGGCCTGGTCGGGTTTGGCCAACTGGGCCCTATTTTTTGTGGAATTTGGGTTGATTTTGTTTTGGGTAGAAATTGTTTTAGGTTGAGAAATAAAATGGGTTATGAGTTTAAAATATAAAAAGGGGTTTAATATTAAAAATCCTTTGAAGAAATGTAAATTATTTAAAATAATATATAACGATGTGATAATAATAAAATATAATATTTGCGAAATGTTTAAAATGCTTAAAATGGAAAATGCGATGCCGTTTTGTGAAAAATAGAATAACATAGAATATTAGGGTAAAATTAAGACTATGATTTTAAAAAAGGCAAATGATAGTAAAATATGTGAATAATAATAATAATAATAAATAATGATATTAATAATAAATATATATATATATATATACCTATATTAAAATTGTTTTTGAGGTGTAAAAATATTTAAAATTGCATATAAATTGGAAAAAACGGGACAAAATTGGGTGTCAACAGATTCCCCTCTTTGGTCGAAGACGATGAAAGAGTTTTCGGCCAAAGAAGTTGACTGAGTAGCTAATTTTTTCCTGATCGTCGGGCTTTGAACGAGGAGTAGGGGTGCACGGGTAGAGATAGAATTCCGAGGGAGAAGACATTGAAATGTTGGTGCGGATTCAAGAAATATTGCCCAGTGTCGATTTATGATGACACTGTTTGCAGATATGGAAAAATTATTAGGGAAGAACAGAACGACGTTCGCAGTAGGCTGCTGACCAAAATTGCCTCGATTCGCCATAAAAGATAGTTCCATGTTGTACTGAAGTTCCTGCAAATTAAAGCTCCTGCAAATAAAAAATTAGTGCATAACTGCTGAGAGAAAATGGTAGAGAATTAGTACATAAAAATGCGACCTTGTGAGTCAAAATGATGTCCTTGCACAAACGTAATGCGATAACATTGTTGTAAAGGTGTAATGTTGATGTCGTCGTTGTATCGACGTAAGAATATTGATGATGTCGTTGTATGGACGTGTTGTGTTGAAGACATCGTCGTGTAGACGTAGTGCTGAAGATGTCATTGCGTAGATGTAATGCTGATGACGTTGTTGTAAGAACGTAATGTTGATGTCGTCATTGTATTGACGTAATGCTGATGCCATTGTTGTATCGATGTAATGTTATTGATGACATCGTTGTATGGATGTTTTGTATTGAAGACGTCATCGTGTAGACGTAGTGTCGAAGACGTCGTTGCATAGATGTAATGCTAATGACGTTGTTGTGTGGACGTGTTGTGTAGACATAATGCTGATGATGTCGTTGTAATAATGTTTGTTATAAGAGATAGTTATTGTGATGACATAATGCTAATGACATTGTTGTAATGTTGTTGACGTCGTTTTAATGCTGTAAAAGACAGTTGTTGTGTCGTCATAACGTCGATGACGTTGTTGTAATTATAATGCCGATGACATCATTGTAATGCTATTCATATTGTTGTAATGCTGTAAAAGATAGTTGTTGTGCTGCCGTAACGTCAATGACGTTGTTGTAATGTTGTTTTTCTGTAACAGATAGCTGTGGAGCTGACATAATACTGATGATGTCGTTGTAGTACTGTAAAAGACAGTTGTTGTGTCATCATAACATCGATGACATTGCTGTAATTCTATTTTGCTGTAAAAGATAGTTGTTGCGCTGAAGACGTCGTTGTAATGCTGTAAAAGACAGTTGTTGTGCCGTCGTAACGTCGATGACGTTGTTATAATGTTGTTTTGCTGTAAAAGATAGTTGTTGAGCTGAATACGTCGTTGTAATGTACATGACGTTCTTGCCGTCAGTTTGCTGTAATAGATGGTTCCACGCTGTGCTGAATCTTTTGCCGATTCAAACTCCTGTGGACTGTGAATTGAAATGTCGTCCTTGCACGGACGAAAATGTGATGCGACGTCTTTTCCGTCAGTTTGCTGTGTTGAAGTTCTTTGTGATTCGAAATAACATCCTTGTGCAGACATAATGGTTGGGACCCTGTAGGTCAAGATGATATATTTGTATAGACGCAAAACAGAAACGTGATCCTTGTGATGAGCTGTGATGCGAAAATTCTTTGTGAAATTGATCATAAGTGATGTGGCTTCCCTGCTTCTTTCAACCTGAAGAACCTGCACTCAAAGAAAATTTGTGAGTTTGGGGGAGGGGCGGTTGATTCGCGTTGACTTTGTTTCTTTGGCTCTTGATACTTGCATGTCCTGCTGATTCGGACATGTAGTCCCTGTCTGGTTCCCAGTCTTGGCTAACCGTTAATGAAAACATTTGTTGAAAATAATTTGTTTATAAGAAAGTTTGCATATCAATAAAAAATTATGTCGAACTCTAATGAAAATATTTGTTGAAAACAAATTACTTGTAAGAAAGTATGTATATATATAAATGTCTGTCGACCAGTGACATGCGGTGAAACAAATCAAACGTCTTATCCAAAATCCTTCTTCTGGCTGAAGACTTAGCTGGCCGACACTTTTCCATGTCTATCGGCGTCTTTTTGCAGTGGACCCTTAAAATTTTTCTCCAGTTTCCGATATGTGAGGATGATGAACTTTTGAATGGACAATCGAGTTTTGTGTGGGTTGTTTGCCTGACCTATTGAGGCGATCAGATGAGTGTATTTCGCTACTTGCAAGATAAGGGAGAAAAGTTTTAAATGGTATGACTGAGGCCGATATAGGCCACCTACGTATCCCGCCAAGGGAATCAGGTAATAACGTAGTTCGTTACAAACAAAGGGGATTGTAAGGATTTCTAAAAAGTGGGACCGAAGCCGATGTGGCCGCCTACGTATCCCGCCGAGAGAATCAGGTTAAAACGTAGTTTATGTGGCGAAAGAGATTTATAAGGGTTTTCAAAATGGGACAGAAGCCGATATGGCCACCTACGTATCCCACCGAGGAAATCAGGTCATAACGTAGTTCATGCAAACAAAGAGGATTGTAAGGGTTTTTTCTAAAAATGGGACCGAAGCAGATGTGGCCGCCTACGTATCCCGCCGAGGGAATCAGGTCATAACGTAGTTCATGCGGCGAAAGAGATTTATAAGGGTTTTCTAAAAATGGAACCGAAGCCGATATGGCCGCCTACATATCTCGCCGAGGGAATCAGGTCATAATGTAGTTCATGCTACAAGCAAAAAGGGGTTTTCAGGAAATTTTTGTCTTAAAGAGACGAAACCCTATGTGGGTTCTATGCGTATCCCGCCGAGGGAGCGCAACTTTTACAACATAGAAAAGGTATTACATAGAGAATAACAATTCCTAGATATAGTATCTCTTCACTGCATCTGCATTGATAGCTTTTGGCCATACTTCGCCGCCCATTTCAGCCAAGATTAGCGCTCCTCCAGGTAACACCCGGTGAACCATGTAAGGCCCTTGCCAGTTAGGTGCGAATTTTCTTTCTGATTTATCTTGGTGTGGGAATATGCGTTTTGACACCAATTGCCCTGGTTTTGAAAATCCTTGGTCTCACTTTCTTGTTGAAAGTTCTGGCCATTCTGTTCCGATAAAGTTTCCCCGGACAAACTGCGTTCATCTGCTTTTCATCAATCAGTCTCTTCATACATGATTCTGTATCCACTTGGCTTCGAAAAATATAGCGTTTCCCTAGTAGAAGTCCTAATTGTAGTGTGAAAGCCCAAAGGTGCAAAGGGCAAAAGTTCATACCACTACTTGTAATTATCAACCATCTTTCGTGGTATTTCTTTGATGTTTTTGTTGGCTTCCTCGACTACTCCATTCATCTGAGGTCGATCTGTGCTCAAACCTGGCATATCGTCATAAGACCACTCAGATACGTCGATATGTTGCCTCTAAAGATCCACCAACCCTTTCTTTTGTACGGGGCTCAGATGGATGTTGATTCTTGTTTCTTTCACAAGTTCTGCGTCTCCTAAATTTACTGTCTCTGTTTCATCTAAATTTGGCTTCAGCTTATTCTCAAAATGCCCCAATTCTTCCGGCTGTGAGTCATCCTCATATTCTTCGGAGTCTTGTCCGTTGTCTGGGACTTTGTTTTCTTGTTTCATTATATGTCACATATTATCGACAAATTTATTAGTTTGCATGATGAAAGAGAAAAGAAAATTATTAAACAAAAGAATTTTGAAATAGCAAAAGCAATGCGGATTTGTCATTTTAAGCTTTTAAAAGGTGGAGGCAAAATACATTAAAATGCATAAATGCGATTCAAGCCTCAATTTAAATCGCCTTGTTTCATTAAGTACTAATACAATTTGGGTAGGCATGACTGGGAAATAAAAGATGGGGTGCTCCGCTAGTTTTAGTCAACACGAATCAACCTTTGGGGAAAATAAATTAGGCAAAATAAACCTCCTGAAAAATGAAGAAAACCAAGTTAGTATAAGGCGGGTAATTATTGCTTCAAATAATATGCATAGAGTGGAAAGCAGCAGAAAATAGCAAGCAGATTGTATGGAAATTAAATGCGTGTCCTAATATACACGGAACCTCTCTTATGCCAGAGGTAGGCCTAAACGCCAAATATGCAAGATTATGATAGATTGATTCAAGCCACTAAATTGAAATGCTTTCCGTTGGAAATAAAGGCTGAAATTTTCCAATTTCGACATGTCATGAGTAGGCTTGGATCCGTCTATCATTACCACGCTACACATAATATGTTGACTGGTCATTGGGTTACGAGACCCGTCGATAATTTTAAACTGCAAGCTATATTCTCGAACACTCATGTTGCCCTACTCAAGAAGTAGAAATATATCATGCCTGGCCCGTCGAAGCACAACCGGCAGAAAATGCTGTAAAAAGGCCTCTGAAAACTCTCTCCATCCTGCTGGTGGAGCACGAGGTCCCCTAGAATGCTCCCATGTCTCATACCAGGTTACCGCGACATCCCGCAGTCTATAAGAAGAAAACTTTACCAACACAGTATCAGTAACATCCATTACACGCAAGGTACGCTGTATCTGATCCAGAAAATTATGTGGGTCCTTGTTCAGGTGTGATCCTGTGAATACCGGAGGGTCTAAGTTGATGAAATCTCGAGCTCTCGCGCTAGAAACTCTATCAGAAGGACTGGGAATCAGACGTTGGGCCTGAGCGGCCACTAATTGAGTCAATAATTGTACATCACTTCGCATATCAAGATCCTTATCTGGAGTATCAGGTGGAGAAACTTGGGCTATTGCAACCCCACTACGCTCCTCTATAGGTGGTGTATTGGGGAATCATATGAAGGAGTCGCACCATGGGTCTCACTCTGGCCCTCGCTAGCGGATGGAAATCGGCTAGTACCTTCGCCTGCAGCCATATCCAACGCCTTTATACTTTTGAAATTCTTCCTTGCTGTAGGTATTGCTAGAATCATCAACACGAGACAGATTAGGAGTGTAATGCGTATAACTCAGTTCTATTACATGATCTATGAGATGAAAGAATGAAAACTATCCCTAAATGTCAGGTAGCCTCATGCTTATAAGTATGGTGCACAACATACCCATACACAAGACTCTACTAGACATGACTTGTAGACTCCCTATGACAGACCATCCATGATACATTAGTCATGTCACAACCCAAATCGAAGGGCCACGACAGGCACCCGAACCTCACCTGCCGGGTACCACTAATAATACACTTACATCTACCCATAAATAATCATGGGCCCCAAGGCCCGTCACCAGGTACCCTACTGACACATAGAGACGATATACTGGAAAAAAGTTATGTAAAATTTTACCAACAGAAGGACCCAATCATACATATATACATGCCAAGGCCGACAAGGCCATACATGACTGCTATACATAAGACACTATCTACAAGCCTCTAAAAGAGTACATGTTATCATAAGGTCGGGACAAGGCCCCGCCATACCCATATATACATGCAAAAATACCATACCGAGATTACACCAACACTCCGAAATAAGGAGAGCGCTCCAATATTCGCTAAGTCAGCAACTTACTAGTGTGGATCGTCACCTTGCCTACGTAAACCTATAGGCATGAAACACAGCGTCCCCCGATAAAAGGGACATCAGTACGACTGATGTACCGAGTATGTCAGGCATGAAAAATAGCATAACAGGGATACAAAATTAAACTGAGACAGAAACAACCAACTAGTAGTGAATGCCTCTGAGGGCCATAATACGCTTAAATGTCATGCACAATGCGGTATACATATATATGCGTATATAACACCGTCTCCCTTTAGCCTCTGTGGGCATCATGTCATATTGGCCTCTCTGGGCATAATCATTGTTGACACCCAATTTTGTCCCATCTTTTATGATTTTATTCGTAATTTTTAATATTTTGGCACTTTCAAAATAATTTTAAAATATAGGCATATATGTGTATATCTTCGTATTATTATTATTATTATTCGCATATTTTATATCGTTTGCATTTTTATAATAATCATAAGTTATCCGAAAATTCTATATTATTTTATTCTCGCAAAATGGCATTGCATTTCCCTTTTTATTAAGCATTAAGCATTTATAAATATATATTTTATTATTATCAAATCGTTATGTTATTTTAAATAATTCACATCTTTTACAAAATATATATATATATAATATATTTTAATATTAAACCCCTCTTCTATATTCTTTAATCCATAACATTTTTTTTATTTCCTAACCCAAAACAATCTCAAACCCCCCCCCCCCAAATCAAACCCGATCGCCGCGACCTCACACCCCATACCGGCGACCCCACGTCGCCGGTCACCTCACCCCTGCCGCCACCAACCCCCCTCTGTTGCGCTGACACCACCAAACCCTTCGACCCATACCCACAAAATCCGCGACCCATGCCCCTCAAATCCGCGATTTTTACCTTTATTTTTGAATTTCAAACTCGATTTTTGGGGGGGGGGGAATCCACCTATAAATACCCCATGATTGTTCTTCATTTAAGGGGAGGATTTTCGGAGAAGAAAAAAAAGAGATTTTGAAAGGATTTTCGGAATATACATAAAATATTTTGTTGTGTTCTTGAGTTAAAGCATTTTGGCTTCTTTGTTGTTCAAGAATCAAGTCCGAAAAGGTTTGTCATCCCCTTTGATTCTCTGATTTTTTTTCACTGATTTCGGGTCGGGTCGACCCGGGTCGGGTCGACCCGGTTCGGGTAACATTTTCAGAATTCTTGCATTTTATATTTATGTATGTTGGTTAACTGAATTTGGTGTTAAGATTTGATTTGGATCACTGATTTCGGGTCGGGTTACTGACCCGGGTCGGGTCGACCCGATTTGAATTTCCAAATTTCTTGCATTGTTGCTATTGTTATCATTGGTTATCTGAAATTGTTGAATTTATTTGATTCCGGGTTGAAACACTGATCCGGGTCGGGTCACTGATCCGGGTCGGGTCGGGTCGACCCGGTTGGGTAGCATTTCCAGAATTCTTGCATTTCATATTCTTGTTATTGGTTATCTGAATTTGGTGTTAAAATTTGATTCGGGTTTGGATCCGCAGTTGGTCGGTCATCAACCCGATTCAGGTCGACGATTCGTAATATTTTAATTCTTGCATTACATATTCTTGTTATTGGTTATCTGAATTTGGTGTTAAAATCGATTTGGGTTTGGATCATTTGATTTGGATTCGGATCATCGATTGGTCAGTCATCGACGGATCGGTCGATCCGATTTGAATATTTTCGTAATTCTTGCATTTCATATTTTTGTATGTTGGTTATCTGAAAAATTGAAAAAGTCTGATTCTGGTTGGCATCGATTCGGTCGTCATCGACCGGATCGGGTCGACCCGATTTTTGGCGTATTTCCAGATTATGGCATTTTTCATACCTGTTTGCTAGTTATCTAAAAATCTGAATTTCTGATTTTCATTCGGGTCGCTGTTCATGATCCGGGTCGGATTTTTCCATAAATATCTCTTAATCCTGTTCCGGTTCCAATATTTCAGATTTTGGTTCGGATAATTTAATTGCTCACTGCTCGTTTCTTTGGCACTGTTTTATTGTTTTATTAATATCGCATCTAGGCCGATGAAATTGAAATCGAGGCCGCACTTTTCGATTTCTGTTTCAGCATTATTTCTCTGTTTCGCTTTGCCTGCTTTGATTTCTTTGTTTTGATAGTTTCTTGATTTACATTTCAGTATTATTTCTTGTTTCTAAAATATCGCATTTAGGTGATGAAATTGAATTCAAGGTCAGCGCTTTAACTTCTCTGTTTCAGCCATCGTTTTAAACATCCTGCGGCGACGGATATCTTTACATTTCTTGTTTTACTATTTTTACCGTTCAACAAATACCGCGTCTGTTAGACCTTTGTTTTCTGTTTCGCTTTCTTTGCTCGGCTTCAGATTATTATTATTTTTTTACTGTTTTTACGTTTTTACTGTTTTAAAATAAACACCGCACCTTTCGAGATATTGCTTTCTGTTTTGATCCCTTTGTTTGACATTAAAATATCGGATTTAGTGTCTTTCCTGTTTTAAATTAAACACCGCGTCTTTTTCGGAAACTGTTTTTTTTTACTCACGCTATCGCTATCTTCTTCTTCATTTGTTCGATTTAAAATTTTTACTGATTTTGAACACGATACTACACTGGCCGATGAAAAATATCCGTCGATTTTGAGGCCTACACAGTTGCAAAGACGAAAATATAACTTCTGGGCAAGGATGAAGACTTAAACCTTTTATCCGAGATCAACATGTTTAGTAGGCGAGGTGACTAAAATAACCAACAAGTTATATATATTCGCAGCCACGACGTGATTATAGTGATCTTTTCTATTCCACCCGAGAGACCAACACGTTTAGTAGGCGAGGCAATCAAAAATAAACTACATTAGTCATATGTTTGCAGCCACGACGTGATTGGAATGTTCTTTTCAAAATTTAAGTCTGAGCCCTCCGCGATCAAAACATTCACTGTTTTGAATACGGATATGAAGTTATTTGTATTTAACTGTTTCTAACCGTTTGTTCTTGACAAACTTATGGGGACTAAAGTAAATAAAGGCGATTATTCCTCGGAATTTATTTATTGTTATTTCTTTCTTTAATTCAGCTTTTATCTCGCTTTGTATTGTAATATTGTTTATCGCACTTATGTAATTATTAAAACGCTTAGAATAGGCAAACTTAGGATTTATTCATAGGTTAGTTTAAGATTTGAAACCCGTCGCTAGCTTATTTATTTGTAGGCTCGCAAACTTAGAAATCCTTCGCTAGTTTATTTATTTTAGGCTCGTCACGCGTATTCAAGATTTTTAAAACAACTCTTGTCATCTTTATTTGCTTCAATTAAATTGTACAAAATAAGCTTATCTTTTATTATTATTTTTTGCAACTTGTTGATTTTCGAAAGATTCGCTTCTTTGGCATTATAAAGAATTTATTGTCACAAATGCATGTTTTTCTAAAAAACTTTACATGTATCTTTCTTTTATGTCATCCGAATACGTATTTGTATAAAATGCATCATATTTACTTATATAAAATGCATCATATTTGTAAACATCTTTTTTATTATTATACTTGTAAAACATGTATTTTTTTTAGCAATAATTAAATCTGAGTTTTACCGGATAACCGCAAGTTAGCGGATCTTAAAGGATGCCTAACCCCTTCCCTTTAGGATAATAAAGAACCCTTACCTAGAATCTCACTAGTTTCGCAGACCTTAAAATTGGAGTTTACACTGCAACACTTAGTTTTAATATTTAGGTGTCCTAATTCACCGTAAAAAATAATTAGGTGGCGACTCCTCAACCTTTTTTACCCAGGAATCACCCCCATACGTCTGTGCTCCGCTTTGACCCGAGCAGGTCAAAATAGGGCGCGACAATCATCATCATATGCCAGTTGATCAGGTGGTTGCATATATAACGCCGTATCCCTTTTTTCCCATCCCCAATATATGGTCCAGGGTATTACATGAATAAAAATGCATGAATGACAATAAAATATTCTGAGTTTATATGAGTGACATAATATCCTTGTACATTCGGCTAACATTATGAATATTAACATCTTTCCCATATACCACAATATGGATTTAGGAACACATTTAGACATGCTTTGACAATAGGAATAAATAACATAACCATTCCTAACTACTAAGAGTAGAATCATTTACTGGACAATATTACATTTACGTTTCGTTCTTAGAACATGCCAAAAGAAAGAAATAATTTACCTTAACATACTTTGATTTACGATCTTGGAAATAACTACGACGGGTTAATCTCCCTTTAAATCTTAATCTCAAACCCAAGCTTAAAAGTAGAATAAACACGTTGCTGCATGTACACCTTGTCTTGTGCTATGCATAAAATTAATGAGAAAATTTTGCTAATTTTGGCTCTAAGTTTCGTGAAATAGAAAGAACTTTTGCTGAATGTTTTGGTATAGGATTACACTTTGGCGGCAAATGGTTTTATCCCATTAATTGTTAAGAAACGAGACAATACTTCCCCTATAACACATGTCATCTCCTACTTAATATAATGCCGCCCTATTTTACCTAATGACACCTCATTTAACATGATATCACCTTAATCTTATCCACTAACACGTAACACCACTCCTAATTTTGCATGCATTTTAGTGGATTTATTGTCACTTATTCATGCTACACATGGACCATGTTCACTAATCACTTATTCCTCAATTAATCAATCACACATAAATCCACTAAAATGTTTCTTGATCCCAATTCTCCTAAATATTAATGACTTATAAAACCTTCATATACTCAATGTCATAAGTGTGCGATATAGCACTAGAGCACAACCTCTTTGGGGACCTACAACTATTGTTATAATCCCCATCGTCACACTTATTAAGTCTTAAATTATTTTGGGACTGCATCATTTTATATACAAAGCTCTCTATTTGCATACGTGACCCAAGGCCCGTCATCAGGTACCCTACTGACACATAGAGACGATATACTGGAAAAAAGCTATGTAAAATTTTACCAACAGAAGGACCCAATCATACATATATACATGTCAAGGCCGATAAGGCCATACATGACTGCTATACATAAGACACTATCTAAAAGCCTCTAAAAGAGTACATGTTATCATAAGGTCGGGACAAGGCCCCGCCATACCCATATATACATGCAAAAATACCATACCGAGATTACACCAACACTCCGAAATAAGGAGAGTGCTCCAATATTCGCTGAGTCAGCAACTTACTAGTGTGGATCGTCACCTTGCCTACGTAAACCTATAGGCATGAAACACAGCGTCCCCCGATAAAAGGGACATCAGTACCACTGATATACCGAGTATGTCAGGCATGAAAAATAGCATAGCAGGGATACAAAAGTAAACTGAGACAGAAACAACCAACTAGTAGTGAATGCCTCCGAGGGCCATAATATGCTTAAATGTCATGCACAATGCGGTATGCATATATATATATATACGTATATAACATCGTCTCCCTTTAGCCTCTGTGGGCATTATATCATATTGGCCTCTGTGGGCATAATAATCATCATATACCAGTTGATCAGGTGGTTGCATATATAACGACGTATCCCTTTTCCCATCCCTAATATATGATCCAGGGTATTACATGAATAAAAATGCATGAATGACAATAAAACATTCTGAGTTTATCTGAGTGACATAATATCCTTGTACCTTCCGCTAACATTATGAATATTAACATCTTTCCCATATACCTCAATAGGGATTTAGGAACATATTTAGATATGCTATGACAATAGGAATGCAAAACATGAACATTCTTAACTACTAAGAGTAGAATCATCTATGGGACAATATTACGTTTACGTTTTGTTCTTAGAACATGCCAAAAGAAAGAAATAATTTTCCTTAACATACCTTGATTTACGATCTTGGAAATAACTACGACGGGTTAATCTCCCTTTAAATCTTAATCTCAAACCCAAGCTTAAAAGTAGAATAAACACGTTGCTGCATGTACACCTTATCTTGTGCTATGCATATAATTAATGAGAAAATTTTGCTAATTTTGGCTCTAAGTTTCGTGAAATAGAAAGAACTTTTGCTGAATGTTTTGGTATAGGATTACACTTTGGCGGCAAATGGTTTTATCCCATTAATTGTTAAGAAATGAGACAATGCTTCCCCTTTAACACATGTCATCTCCTACTTAATATAATGCCACCCGATTTTACCTAATGACACCTCATTTAACATGATATCACCTTAATCTTATCCACTAACACGTAACACCACTCCTAATTTTGCATGCATTTTAGTGGATTTGTTGTCACTTATTCATGCTAAACATGGACCATGTCCACTAATCACTTATCCCCTAATTAAGCAATCACACACATAATTGATTTCTTGATCCCAATTCGCCTATATCTTAATGACTTATAAAACCTTCATATACTCAATGTCATAAGCATGCGATATAGCACTAGTCCACAACCTCTTTGGGGACCAACAACTATTGTTATTAATCCTCATCGTCACACTTATTAAGTCTTAAATTATTTTGGGACTGCATCATTTTATATACTAAGCTCTTTATTTGCATACGTGAATATAACATAAATTCTCCAAGGCTCGGGTCTACTTGCATACGTCTAGATGCTCAAACTATCGCCCGAAAGTACGGGGTGTTACAAGTCACTCATGTCTTAATTAATTATCCACATAATGAAATCCTTGATCTCAATTCACTTAAATCTTAATGATTTATAAAACCTTCATATACTCAATGTCATAATCATGCGATATAGCACTAGTCCATAACTCTTTTTGGGACATACAACTAGTATTATTAATCTCCATCATCACACTTGTTAAATCCTAAATTATTTTGGGACCTCATCCATTTCTATACTAAGCTCTTGATATGAATACCTAATTATAATAAATTGTCCAGATTGAACAAGCTGATCAACCCTCGACCTCAAAAATGGTAATGATGTGCTAGCTGCTGGATAGGATGGGTGCCTATAATACTGTGGCCTAGGCCCACCTCTGTACTCTCCTATGTCACCTACGGATCGGGTTCTCTTATGATGGCCCCTATCACGCTCACGATTTACCCGTTGTCATCTCTTACGATCCTCCATATTCTGTGCATAAGCCTGAATGCGAGCAATATCTATATTCGGATTTAGAGAAGTCGTGGTACACTCGTTGACCAAGTGCGGTCCCAAGCCAGTAACAAACCTATGTACCCGGTTACTCATCTCAACTATAATCGTAGGAGCATAACTGGCCAATGAATTAAACTGCAAGCTATATTCTCGAACACTCATATTGCCCTGCTCAAGGCGTAGAAAACTATCCTGCCTGGCCCGTCGGAGTTCAATCGGCAGAAAATGCTGTAAGAAGGCCTCTGAAAACTCTCTCCACCCTGGTGGTGGAGAACGAGGTCCCCTAGAATGCTCCCATGTCTCATACCAGATCACCGCGACATCCTGCAGTCTATAAGAGGAAAACTTTACCGAATCAGTATTGGTGGCATCAATTACCCACAAGGTCCGCTATATGTGATCCAGAAAATTATGCGGGTCCGCGTTCAGGTCTGATCCCATGAAGATCGGAGGGTCTAGGTTGATGAAATCCCGAGCTCTCGCGCTAGCAGCTCTATCAGAAGGACTGAGAGTCTGATGTTAGGCATGAGCGACCACTAATCTAGTCAATAAATGTACATCACTTCGTATATCAAGATCCTCAGTTGGAGTATCAAGTGGAGGAACTGGGATACTGCAGCCCCACTACGCTCTTCTATAGGTAGTGGACTGGGGGAATCAAACGAAGGAATCGCACTGTGGGTCTTACTCTAGCCCTCTCTAAGTGGGTGACACTCGACTGGTACCTTCACCCGCAGCCGTATTCAACGCCCTCATACTCTAGAACTTATTCCTTACTGTAGGCATTGCTAGAATTGTGTGTTTTCTTAACTTTATAACGTGAGAAGATAAAAAATGTAAAGAACTATGTTGATGCCTAGGTTGTAATTGCTTAAGGACAAGAATTACAGCACTTTTCTGATGAAAACCTTTCTTTTGTTTCTCAAAAAGGAATATGACATGGATATATACATATGTCTTGCTAATGGCCATGGGCCCATCATATAAATCATGCTATATAATTACTCTCTCCAAGAATTTCCAACACACCATCTATGATACATTAGTCACTCATGTCTTTTCTCTGCTGCGTGTGAGCCTACTAAAATCATTCATCCAATAAATCCCATTCAATGTCATATTTAATTCCTTACTATCTCACTTTATCCTGATGCTTAATTAATTATCCACATAATGAATTTCTTGATCTCAATTCACTTAAATCTTAATGACTTATAAAACCTTCATATACTCAATATTATAATCATGCGATATATCACTAGTCCATATTCTCTTTTGGGACATACAACTATTATTATTAATCTTCGTCGTTACACTTGTTAAATCCTAAATTATTTCGGGATCGCATCCATTTTTATACTAAGCTCCTGATGTAAATACCTAATTATAACAAATTCCCCCAGGACTCAAGTCTACTTACATACGTCTAGATGTTCAAACCATCGCTCAAAAGTACGAGATGTTACATTTTAGTAATTTTTGGTCGTACTGTAGAATAAAAACTTTTGTAATGTACTACGTGATCTGTTGCACGTTTTGGCTTCTTGTTTTCTATCAAGAAAGCTGACATTTTCTCAGAATGAAGCATGTACTTTCTATAAGTAGACCACACCGCCGTCTTTATGATATTCAACTACTATCTTGAAGTTACTTTAGGTGATGTATATCATATGGAAGACATTGGTTTTAGTATTGTACTCTGCTGTCACAAAGCTAGCTGAAATGAATAAATATAAACTGGGATGACAAGATAATAGGAAGATACTGTTGAGTTGTGGAACCTAATTCATCTCGAGACTGTAATGTAAAGTTATTTAGTGGAGGGTATTTTGGAAATTTTAGGCTTGTATTATGTTCGCCCTAGTTTTCGCTATATATAGACTAGGGCACCGTTTTCTTTCTTTGTGAGGTCGAGCAAGAGAGAAAGAGAGAATTGTAAACTCAAACTCGCTATTTGATTATACTAAAATATGCAGCGGCAAAGTGGACGTAGCTCTCGCATTAAGGGTGAACCACTATAAATGTCTATGTTATTTGTTCTTCGCTTTTTTACTGTTTCCTGATTAGGTAGTATTTGAGACTCAAATCCTAACAGATACGGTGCGCGTGGATACATGAAGATGTTATGTTATTCAATGATTCACTTCCGCATATTACTCTCCTGTTTTAGTGATTATATGCTTCTTAACCAGAAAGTTTCAGATTTGGTGGTTATATGGCCCATGATAAATGTTCTTTTAGTTATATGACCCATTTCAAAGGATGTCTTAATGTTAAGACCTAGGAGATTGGTACTCCTACATAGAGTACAACTCAAACATTAAAATCTTATCAAGCTTGCTATCTATTAATGCTGTGTTGGCTGGTTTTCCAGAATCTTTAACTTTCTGATCTTTGGTCACCTCTTTCTGAATCCATTGATAACGTTCTATCTCCTCTTTGTTTTGCCTGCTCAATTAGAATTGTATCAAACTTCTGAAATGTTCCAGAAAAGAGACTACATCTATATCTAATCATACTGAACCTTGAGCGCAAGAAATACGAATATCTGAAGGTTTATCTGTTGAGAAAGATAGTTGCTTTCTGAAGGAAATGTTTTTCATATCTCATTTCATTCCAAAATTACAATATATATACACATACAAAATCAATCTAGGCTAAGAATATGCTAATCATCCTAATTACATAATATTTGATTTAATTATATAAGTATGATTTGATATGATGGAGATAAGTATGATGTGATGAAAATAATTATGTCCGTAATTATCTTAACAGTCCCCCGTAGTCTTAGCGGGAGGTTCTCATATGCTGAGACTATCCCTGAAATCATCAAACATACGCGCGGAAGACCTTTCGTGAAAATATCTGCGATCTGATAACGGGATGGTACATGGAGAACACGGTCTTGTCCACGTACAACCTTTTCACGGACAAACATGATATCCATTTCTATGTGTTGTGCGTTGATGCTGGACAGGGTTACCTGATAGATATATCACACTCACATTATCACAATAAACTATGATTGCTTTTTCTATTGGATAATGAAGTTCTAAAAGAAGATTTCGAAGTCAACATGATTCAGAAACCACATTAGCAACCCCTCGATATTCTGCTTCAGCACTTGACCGAGATAGTGTGAGTTGACGTTTCGACGACCATGAAATGAGGATGTCTCCTAGAAATATAAAATAGCCGGAGGTGGAATGCCATGTGTCCAGGAAACCACCCCAATCAGCATATGTATAAGATGCGAGGCCAGAAATGGTGGACTTGTACAGATGCAACCCAAAATCAAGGGTATCCTTAACATACGACAAAATTTGTTTGAGAGCCCCCATATTCTCTTCCTTCGGGTCATGCATATGTAAACAATCCTGTTGAACTATATAGGAGATGTCAGGTCTCATGAAGGTGAGATACTGCAATGCCCCTACTAAGCTGCGATAATGAGTGGGATTACTGTAGGGAGAACCTGCAGAGTTACTCAATTTGCCGTGGTGTCAACCGACGTGTGTGACGGTTTGCAAGAGGACATACTGGCTTTGTCAATGATGTCCTCACCATATTTATTTTGACAAAGAAACAGACCTCCTGCATATTGAGTTACAATAATACCCAAAAAATAGTTTAAAGGGACCAAATCCTACATAGCAAATTTCGAGGCAAGGAAAGACATAATAGACTGGAGAAGTGACTCAGATGATGTTGTAAGGATGATGTCATCCACATAGAGAAGAACATATGACATGTCATTCCCTTTCTTATAAATGAACAAAGACTGGTCGGACTTGCTATGTGAGAACTCTATAAAAGGATAAGTTCTGAAATAATTCTGGACGTAACAAGTATGACGACGGGGATCGAAAATAATAGTTGTATATCCCCAATGAGGTTATGGAATAGTGTCATATCACAAGATTGTGATATTGAGTATAGGATGGTTTTATAAGTTATCAAGATTTAAGTGAATTGGGATCACGAAATTAATTATGTGTGTGATTGATAAATTATACGGAAGCACGTCACTTAATTAATGGAGTACGGTGGCACGTTGGTATGCATGTGTCATCAACTAATGCTCTCCACCGCAAAGATTAGCTAAGGGGAGACATCATGGTGAGAATGCATTTTGCTTTCAATTTGGGAGTTTATATCTTGCTTTGAGAATTCATTTTGTAGACCAAAAATGATTCAGCAACCCTTTAACATCATTAAAACACTTCATTACTTGGAGAAGCAAATCGTGATTTGCTGCCAAACTCCTCCAACCCCTTTTTATGTAACTAAACAAAACACTTCACTTGCTGATTTGGAAAAAGAAACGTACGAAGCAATAATGGTATTAGGATACAAGTGCAACAACAATAATTGAAGTTTCAATTTTAAGTTCAATTTTGTGTTATTAAGATTGGATTCAAGGTATGTTAAGGCAAATTATTTCTTTCTTTTGGCATGTTCCATGTGACGAAATATAACTGTGATATTGTTCCATAAATTATTCTATTCTTAGTAGTTAAGAATGTTGATATTATTCATTCTTGTGTTGAAAGCATGTCTAAATATATTCCTAAGTCCTTATTGAGACATACAGAAAAGATATTGACATTCACAGTGTTGGCGGAAGGTACAAGAATATTATGTCAGTCTAAATATTTTATTGTTATTCATGCATTTTCATTTGCATCATATTCATATATTATCCTGGACCCACATGTGCTATGCACACTACTATATGGTAAATATTATATATACATAGGGTATATGGGGAAAGGAAAGGCGTTATATAACGCAAAACACCTACAGCTGGTACAGACTATCACGAAAGAGCCCGTTTAGGCCAATATTGATGCCCTTGTGTGGATAATATGATATGATGCCCTTGTGTGGCCGATATAACCTGATGACCAAAGAGGCGGTTATAGGAAGGAAGATGCCCTTGTGTGGCCAATTTATATATATATATCGCATTTGCATTGTGCATAACATTTAGGCATATGTATTAGGGGCCTCAGAGGCATTTACTGCTGGTCGGTTGTTTCTGTTTCTGTTATTGTTATACCCTTGTTGTGCTATTATTTATGCCTGACATACTCAGTAAATCAGTCGTACTGACGTCCCTTTTGTCGGGGGACGCTGCGTTTCATGCCCGCAGGTTCACGTAGGCAAGGTGACGATCCACGTTAGTAGGTTGCTGACTCAATGGATTTTGGAGCACTCCCTTTGTTTCGGAGTGTCGGTCTAATTTCGGTATGGTATATTTTTGCTTTTCTATATGGGTATGGCGGAGCCGTGTCCCGACCTTTTGTTATCACATACTCTTTTGAGGCTTGTAGGTAGGTGTCTTGTGTGTAGTAGTCTTGTATGGCCTTGTCGGCCTTTGGGATGTATATATATATTAGTTGGGTTTCTGGTTTACTGTTTTGATGTTTATAAATGTCAGCAAAGTGCTGAGTGACGGCCCTTGTGGCCACAGATAATTACGGGTAGATATTAAATTTATGGCTAGTGGTACCCGACGGGTAGGGTCCGGGTGCCTGTCGTCCGGTTTGGGCCGTTACAAACTTGGTATCAGAGCATGTCTGTCCTAAGGAGTCTACAAGCCATGTCTAGTGGAGTATTGTTTATGGGTATGTTGTGCATCATACTTATACGCAGGAGGCTACATGACATTTAGGGATGGTTTCTATTCTTTCGTCTCATAAATCGTGCAGTAAAACTGAGTTATAAGCATTCCACTCCTAATCCCTCTCGTGTTTATGATTCCAGCGATGCCTACAGCGAGGAATAAGTTCAAGAGTATGAGGGTGTTAGATACGATTGCAGGTGAAAGTACCAGCCGATTGTCACCCGTTAGCGAAGGATAGAGTGAGACCCTCTGTGCGACTTCTTCGTATGATTCCCCGACTTCATCACCTCTAGAGTAGATTAGTTGAGCTACAATACCCCTAGTTCCTCCACTTTATACTCTAGATATGGATCTTGATGTGCGAAGTACGGTATAGTTATTAACACGATTGGTGGCCGCTCAGGCCCAACGTCAGGTTCCTACTCATTCTAATAAAGCTGCTAGTGCGAGAGCTCGGGATTTCATTAATCTATATCCTCCGGTGTTCACGCGATCAGACCTGAACTTGGACCTACAGAATTTTCTAGATCAGGTACAGCGCACCTTGCGGGTAATGGATGGTCCGATACTAAGTCGGTGAAGTTTGCTTCTTATAGACTGCGGGATGTCGCGGTGACCTGGTATAAGACATCGGAGCAATCCAGGGGACCTCGTTCTCCACCAGCAGGATGGAGAGAGTTTTCAGAGGCCTTCTTACAACATTTTCTGCCGGTCAAGCTCCGACGGGCCAGGCATGACAGATTCCTATGTCTTGAGTAGGGCAGCATGAGTGTTCGAGAATGTAGCTTGCAGTTTAATTCATTTGCTAGATATGCTCCTCTGATTATAGCGGAGATGAGTGATCGGGCAAATAGGTTTGTTACTGGCTTAGGGCCATACTTGGTCAACGAGTGTACTACGGCTTCTCTGAATCCGAGTATGGATATTGCTCGCATTTCGGATTATGCAAAGAATTTGGAGGATCGTAAGAGGCAACAACGGGTAGATCGAGAACGTGATAAGGGCCAGCATAAGAGGGCTGGATCTGTAGGTGACGTAAGAGAGTTCAGAGGTGGACCCAGGACATAGCTTTATAGACGGCTATCTTACCTAGCAGCTAACGCATCATTACCATTTTCAGGGTCGATGACTGATTGGTATGTTCAGTCGGGACTAGGACAGGGTTCACGAGCATCAGGGCCTTATTATAGAGGGGATTCTATTCAGATGAGGCCACTGTTAGCTTATTGTGAGCAGTGTGGTAAGACCCATACATGGTTGTGCCAACAAGGAGCAAGAGTGTGTTATTCTTATGGTGAACGTGGTCATATGATGCGAAAATGCCCGACATATGGTGGAGGTGTTAAAGCCTAGCTGGTCGTATCTGCAGCAGCCTCAACACAGTCAGTACGCCCGTTAGGGAAAAATCATCAGACATCATTCGGTCGAGGCAGAAGTAGGGGCCAGAACCGCATCTATGCATTGATGGGGCGAAAGGATCAGGAGTCCTCACCTGATTTTATTACATATACATTATCGGTCTTTTCACATAATGTGTATGCGTTGTTAGATCCAGGCTACAATTTATATATATCACCCCTTTTATTGCCTGTAAATTTGGCATGAAACCTGAGTTGATAAGAGATCCATTTGTGGTATCTACTCTAGTTGGTGAGTCAGTAGTTGCTAGACGGATCTATCGGAATTGTGCAGTTATTAGTTTGTAGCTGTCAGACTCTAGAAAATTTGGTAGAACTAGCGATGGTTGATTTTGATCTTACTATGGGCATGGATTGGTAGGCAGCATGCTACGCTGATGTTGATTTCCGCACAAAGATTGTTAGATTTCAGTTTCCAGGCGAGCCAGTCCTTGAATGGAAGGGTAATATGCTGACACCAAAAGGTAGGTTTATTTCATACCTCAAGGCAAGGAAGTTGATCTCCAAAGGTTGTATATACCATCTTGTTTGGGATAGAGATGTCGATGCCGAACCACCTACTTCTCAATCAATTCCGGTGGTTAATGAGTTTCTCGATGTATTTCCATACGAACTTCCAAGCCTTCCTCCCGAAAGGGAAATTGAGTTCGGTATAGATGTGTTGCCAGACACTCAACCGATATCTATTCCTCCTTATAGAATGGCTCCAGCTGAATTGAAGGAATTAAAGGGGCAATTAAAAGATCTGCTCGAAAAAGGCTTTATTAGGCCTAGCATATCTCCTTGGGGTGCGCCGGTATTGTTTGTACGAAAGAAAGATGGCTCGTTATGGATGTGTATAGACTATCGGCATCTGAATAAAGTCACTATCAAGAACAAGTACCCTTTTCCCTGAATTGATGATTTGTTTGACCAGTAACAAAGTGCAAGATGTTTCTCAAAGATCGACCTAGGGTCAGGGTATCATCATCTAAGGGTCAAAGAGAAGGACATTCCGAAGATGGCTTTCAAAATAAGGTATGGGCACTTCGAGTTCTTAGTAATGTCATTTGGACTCACAAATGCTCCGGCAGCATTTATGGATCTAATGAACAACGTGTTTCGCCCATTTCTGGATGTATTTGTGATGATATTTATAGATGATATTTTGGTGTACTCTCACTCAGAGGCAGAGCATGTGGATCATTTGTGGATAGTACTACAGACGCTCCAGGACCATAAGTTGTATGCAAAGATCTCTAAGTATGAATTTTGGTTGAATTTAGTGGCTTTCCTTAGTCATATAGTGTCAGACGAAGGTATAAGAGTCGACACACAGAAGATTGAAGCGGTAAAGAATTGGCCGAGGCCTACGACTCCATCAGAGGTTCACAACTTTTTAAGGTTAGCTAACTATTATAAGAGGTTTGTAGAAGGGTTTTCTACCATATTAGCACCATTAACAAAGTTGACACAAAATGTCATAAAGTTTCAGTGGTCTGATGCTTGTGAGCGGTGCTTCCAAGAGTTAAAAGATGGACTAACATCGACACCAGTCCTTACTCTTCCAGAGGGATCCAAAAGGCTATGTTGTTATTGTGATGCCTCAGGAGCAGGTTTAGGATGCATACTGACGGAACATGGTAAAGTGATTGCCTATGCTTCAAGGCAATTGAGGAAACATGAGAAAAACTATCTGGCACACGACTTGGAATTGGCCGTAGTGGTGTATGCACTGAAGATTTGGCGGCACTACTTGTATGGTGTTCATGTAGACATTTTCACAGATCATAAAAGTCTACAATACATATTCAAACAGAAAGAGTTGAACTTGAGGCAAAGGAGATGGCTTGAATTATTGAAATACTATGCTATGGTCATCTTATATCATCCGGGTAAAGCTATTATTGTAGCAGATACGCTCAGTCACAAGTCGATGGTTAGCTCAATGGCGGTGCAGGTCGAGGGGAAGGAGTTAGTAGGGGAGCTCCATCAGTTAGCTAGTTTGGGGATCCGACTAATGGATGTGGAGGACGGTGGTTTTGTGATTCGAAATATGTCAGAATAGTCCTTCATATCGGATATTAAGAAACGGCAGTGGGAAGACCCCAGTTTGAGGAAGATCAGAGAGGGCACTCAACAGAAGAAGACCACAACCTTTGAGATGGACGAACATGAGATGCTTAGGCACCAGGGTCGTCTATGTGTCCCAAATGTAGAGGGATTTCGAGATAGAATTATGACGGAGGTCCATTGCTCAGAATATTATATTCACCATGGATCTACTAAAATGTACCATGATCTCAAGAGTATTTATTGGTGGAATGACATGAAGATGAGCATTTCAGAATTTGTAGCTTAGTGTCCTAATTGTCAGCAAGTAAAAATAGAGCACCAAAAGCCCGATATGGAAATGGGAAATGATTAATATGGATTTCGTTATGGGTTTACCTCGCTCTTATCGTAAGTTTGATTCTATTTGGGTAATTATTGACAGACTAACCAAATCAGCTCATTTCTTGCCGGTGAAAACTACCTACAAAGCCGAGGATTACGCGAAGTTGTATACTAAGGAGATTGTTCGCCTTCATGGTGTGCCTATTTCTATTATATCTGACCGAGGTGCTCAGTTTATAGCTAACTTATGGAAGTCATTTTAGAAAGGTTTAGGAACTCAAGTTAATCTTAGCACAACTTTTCATCATCAGACAGACGGACAGGCCGAGCATATGATTCAGACGCTCGAGGACATCCTACGAGCTTGTGTTTTGGATTTTAAGAGAAATTGGGATGATCATGTATCCCTTATTGAGTTCGCGTACAATAAGAGTTATCATGCTAGTATTAAAATGGCTCTATATGAGCCTTTGTATGGACAAAAATGTAGATCCCCTATCGGATAGTCCTAGGTAAGCGAGTCAGAGTTATTTGGGTCTGACTTAGTATACCAGGCCATAGAGAAGGTAAAGCTGATCCAGGAATGTTGTCAATCGCTCAGAGTCGTTAGAAGTCATATTTAGATGTGCGACAACTAGACTTAGAGTTCCAGGTAGATGATTGGGTATTCTTGAAGATTTCGCCTATGAAGGGTGTAATGAGATTCGGGAAGAAAGAAAAACTCAGTCCAAGGTATATTGAGCCATATCGTATAATTCGAAGAATCGGTTAAGTAGCTTACGAGTTGGACTTGCCTTCATAGTTGGAGTTTGTTCATCCGGTTTTCCATGTTTCCATGTTGAGATCATGTATTGGAGATCCTTCTCGAATTGTACCGATTCACGATGTATAGATTATAGAGAATCTATCATATGAAGAGGTTCCTGTTGACATCCTAGATCGACAAGTCTGTAAGCTGAGGACTAAAGAAGTAGCCTCCGTAAAAGTTTTATGGCAAAATAAGAACGTGGAAGAGATGACATGGGAGGCGGAAGAATAAATGATGCACAAATATCCACACCTATTCCAGGCTAACGCCAAGGTTCCAAGAGAAGCATAAGGTAAATTCCAATTCCTAATATTATAATTAATGCTTGCATACCATGTGAGGCCTAATGTAGTGGTGTATGTTACCTTATATGGCCGTGAAAAAAAGTAGTTGTATATTTGGGCTACGTAACGGGGATTAGATATGTCACCCCAACATTCGAGGTCGAATGTTTCTAAGGGGGGGGAGGATGTAACATCCCGTAATTTTGGGCGATGGTTTGAGCACCTAAACATAGGCAAGTAAACCCGGACCTCGGGGAATCTATGTTATATTTATGTATGCTAATAAAGAGATTAGTGTATAAAAGGATAAAGTCCCAAAATAATTTTAGACGTAATAAGTGTGACGACGGGAATAAAAAATTATAGTTGTATATCCCCAATGAGGTTATGGACTAGTGTCATATCACAAGATTGTGATATTGAGTATATGAAGGTTTTATAAGTTATCAAGATTTAAGTGAATTGGGATCACGAAATTAATTATGTGTGTGATTGATAAATTATATGGAAGTAAGTCACTTAATTAATGGAGTACGGTGGCACGTTGGTGTGCATGTGTCATCAACTAATGCTCTCCACTGCCAAGATTGGCTAAGGGGGAGACATCATGATGAGAATGCATTTTGCTTTCAATTTGGGAGTTTATATCTTGCTTTGAGAATTCATTTTGTAGACCAAAAATGATTCAGCAACCCTTTAACATTCATTAAAATACTTCATTACTTGGAGAAGCAAATCGTGATATGCTGCCAAACTTCTCCAACCCCCTTTTATGTAACTAAACAAAACACTTCACTTGGTGATTTGGAAAAAGAAACGCACGACGTAGTAGTGGTATTAGGATACAAGTGTAGCAACAATAATTGAAGTTTCCATTTTAAGTCAATTTCGAGTTAATAAGCTTGGATTAAATGTATGTTAAGGCAAATTATTTATTTCTTCTGGCATATTCCATGTGACGAAATATAACTGTGGTATTGTTCCATAAATTATTCTACTCTTAGTAGTTAAGGATGTTAATATTATTCATTCATCTGTTGAAAGCATGTCTAAATATGTTTCTAAGCCCTTATTAAGGCATACAGAAAATATGTTGATATTTACAGTGTTGGCGGAAGGTACAAGGATATTATGTCACTCAAAATATTTTATTGTCTTTCATGCATTTTCATTTGCATCATATTCTTAAATTATCCTAGATCCATATCTGCTATGCACACTACTATATGGTAAATATTATATATACGTAGGGGATATGGGGAAAGGGAATGCATTATATACGCACACCACCTACAACTGGTACAGACTATCACGAAAGAGCCCGAAGAGGCTAATATTAATGCCCTTGTGTGGCCAATATGATATGATGCCCTTGTGTGGCCGATATAACCTGATGCCCATAGAGGCGGTTATCGGAATGAAGATGCCCTTGTGTGGTCAATATTTATATGTATACAGCATTTGCATTGTGCATAACATTTAGGCATATGTATTAGGGCCCTCAGAGGCATTTACTGCTGGTCGGCTGTTTCTGTTTCAGTTATTGTTATACCCCTATTGTGCTATTATTCATGCCTGACATACTCAGTACATCAGTCGTACTGACGTTCCTTTTGTCAGGCGATGTTGTGTTTCATGTCCGCAGGTTCACGTAGGCAAGTCAACGATCCACGTTAGTAGGTTGTTGACTTCAGCGAATTTTGGAGCACTCCCCTTTGTTTCGGAGTGTCGGTCTAATCTCGGTACGGTATATTTTTTCTTGTCTATATGGGTATGGCGGGGCCCTGTCCTAACCTTTTGATATCACATACTCTTTAGAGGTTTGTAGGCAGGTGTCATGTGTGTAGTAGTCTTGTATGGCCTTGTCGGCCTTTGGGATGTATATATATATTAGTTGGGTTTCTGGTTCACTGTTTCGATGTTTATATATGTCAGCAGAGTACTGAGTGATGGTCCTTGTGGCCGCGGATAATTACGGGTAGATGTTAAATGTATGGCTAGTGGTACCCGACGGGTAGGGTCCGGGTGCCCATCACCGCCCTCTGATTTGGGTCAGGATCATTATTGTATTAGAATTCCACATTGTACACACTATATATATTTATATTAATGAGAAAGACTCCCCAATGGAGATTAATACATTCTTATCGTGAGGAAGTATGACAAGCAAAATAAAGCATGGGTTACCGTAGGACAACTGCCTGGAAGAGCATCTTCTATGAATGGTTGGGTATCTGGCTCTTTGAGCATGTGGTGATAGGCTATTTGTAATTGGAGGGCCCAAGGTTGTAGGTACAAAATATATTGAAGTGATTTCATAGGTTCCAAGTGAAGGGGCACTGCAATGGAACTTGCTTGGCTGGAAGCGATCTGGTAGCTTTGTGTTTAATTGTGATGTCATGGGATGCTGATCTTATATCTCATTCTTTTTGTCTTTGATGTTATCTTGATCCATCTTCTACCTGTCTTGTTTTATTTTTTTGTGTTGCCGGCAATCCCTATTGTTATAATACAATCTGTAATTTAAGGGGAAAAACTAAAGGAATATATTTCTTGATTTTATTGATGAATGATTCACAATATATATAAGGTAACAAGAATATTTACTTTGATACAAACTAGGTAACTAATTAACCTAATTATAAAAGGATTATAATTCTACCTAAAATAAGAGATATAACCGTCGGGAGAACCGGGTGGGCAGCTAGTCCCGGACTGGCCGAAGTGGTGACGGATGCTGGGGTCTGGGACGACGGACTATGTAAATGGTGAATTAGAAGAGGGTTTAGGCCATCGTCTAGGAAGTCGTAGGAATGTCAAGGTGGCGAGTGTAGAGAGGCAAAGAGGAATTGAGACTCATCAAATAAGACATGAAGTGAAATAATAATTTTACAGCTCGACAAGTCATAGTACGAGTAACCACGATGATTGGCAGGGTAACCCAGAAACACACACGGGGCAGACCGGGGTTGGAGTTTGTGAGTGGTTGGATGGAGATGGTAACAAAGACATCCAAATATGCAAGTGTTGGTAGGAGGGATTCCTACAAAACAGAACTTGTGTGGGCGACCGTTGAGCTAGAGACTTGTTTGGGATTATGTTTAGGAGATAAGTGGCCATGGAGAGTGTGTAATGCCAGGATTGATGTGGAATTGAGGCGTGAGCAAGTAGGGCACGAATAAGGTTGTTTATAGTTTGGATTTTCCGTTCGTCTTTACCCTTTTTGGAGGATGTGTGAGGGCAGAAAAAATGAAAGGTAAGACCATTTTTGGAGCAAAACTGTTTGAATTGGTTATTATCGAATTTCCTTCCATTGTCACATTGAAAATATTTAATGCTATTTTCAAATTGTGTTATTACGAAAGCACTATATGAAGAAAAATTGGGTAGACCTGGGATTTATTTTCAATTAGAAAAGTCCATAGAAAGTTGGAATAATCGTCCAAAAACAATACATAATATTGATGGCCGGCTGTACTCAAAATAAGGGATGTCCACAAATCACTATGTATGATATCGAAAGGCATTAAAGTACAATTTGTGGATGCAGAAAATGGTAATTTGACATATTTCCCAAAACGCAATATTCACATATAAGAGTCCTAGATATACGGTTGCAATTAATAAAATTATTTTTCCTAAGGGAGCGTAAAATAGAGTCTCATGGATGTCCTAATCTAGAATGACATAAGGAAGACGAAGGAGCAACAAAGGTTGAGGGAACTGAGGTTGGATTGTTGACGACGTTTGAAATAGGGTAGAGATTTCTGGTGCTATCACATCTCATGATTCGTCTCCCTGTCGTAAAATCCTTTACAGTAAAACCAAAAGGATCAAAGTCAAGGGAAACTCAATTGTCAATTAGATTCTTAATGAGTATAGGGGCATGAAGGACATTTCTTAAGATTAGTGGTGGATATGGCGGGGATAGAGATGAATGACCATAACCACGGATGGGAATTCCTTGTCCACTACCAATAATAATATTCTAATTTAAATTACTCAAATTGGAATAACACGAGGGAGTACCTTGTGATGCCGGCATGTGAGATGTGGCGCCTGTTTCCATATACCAATTCTCGTCTAGAGTGTTGAGTGACATTGTGCTCATAGTTTCCTCAATGTCAGTCGGTGCATAAGTCGATGGGGGGTCTGTGTTGTGTAGGCCAGTTGTGGATGTGGGTCAAGTATGTCAGGCTGGGCCAATCGGTTTTGAGGTGGAGTTCACGAGGATGTCGTATACGGGCAAGGAGCGGAGGCCCATAATGGTGGGGCCCATGATGAGTAGGCAGCCCACGGCTGAGGCTGCTGCCACTATCGCGGTTGTTGCTGGTTGTTTATAGCCGGCGGGGATTGCCCCTTCACGGCCATTGCTGTGAGAATTTCTTCCGTCGCGGCCTTTGTCGGACTGCCTGCTCCGGCGGTTGTTATGGGAGGAAGTGGAATATTGCGGTTCCTCTAGACGATGGTTCTAGTTTTTTAATAGGGAGGCCCTGCCGTCGACGGAGGGCCCGACAGTGGTAGTGAGGGCGGCGTCGGCAATGCTGGCCCGAGTGGTGTTGCGCTTGATTTTTTGAGTTTCCTTGAGGATGAGCTTCGAACCGGCAGCGTACATTTTTGAAGGATGGTGGCAACGCCGTCATAGGATTCATTTAAACCTGCAATAAGTTGCATGACCAATCGTTGATTAGTGACTAGTGCGCCGACATTGGAGAGTTGGTCGACAAGCATCTTGAGTTCTTGACAATAAG